>OY804588.1:61824396-63249396 GCA_963680875.1 Bathymodiolus brooksi
CGTCATGATATATAATTGAAAAATTGCTCATTTGGCGTTAAACAATACTCACTCACTCACTCACTCTAACAACATGTTCGTGTTCCCCAGGGAGATGTAATTATTTATACAAATCATTGGAACAAAGGCTCGGACAACATGGAAACGGACACAGACATTGGATGATCCGGAATTGTCAGCACATTCTCTCCCATTTACGGTTTATGTCCAATATTAAAACGGGTGTTATTCATGATGAACAAAGAAGGGACAGGGTGTTGCATGATATTCTGAATTGATCTGGCACATGTACGATTGGAGACATCCTGCCATTGACTAATTTTTATTTCCTTGTTTTCGCAATGGAGTCAAACAAAAGTTTTTAATATATTGTATATAGAAAGGACATAATTACATGAAATATTTCTTTGCGCATATACGAAACACTGTCTGATTGTGCTATATCTTTTCTATTCCTTCACACCACACTTATATTCCGTACTGGGCTTTTATTTCCTGTTCTCTTTGGCCTTCTCTGGTCTTCTTCGGTTGACGTATCATGTGAAAATTCCCGACCTGGACCTTGGTACATTTCGTTGACGCCCAATCGCTTAATTTAATCATATTGAGTGAAAATCTAGAATCGGGACGGAAAGTTAACATTCCTTTAATTAGATGTCGAAGTTCAAATGTCAATGGCAACACACGTTTATCTGGAAATTTAATAACCTTAGACGCTCGAGTCAAAAAAGCAGAATTTATCACCCCAAAGGGATATTTTCCTGTGCACATAATATACAGGACGCATCCCAAAGACCATAGGTCCGAAAATTTTGGATTGTATGGAATTGTCATAAGTACTTCTGGTGATTGGAAGCCAGTAGTTCCACAATTGTCTGCCCTAAGCGGATCTCCATTAAAATAATACACAGCATGTCCAAAATCAGTAATTTTCAGATTATTTTTTGAAGTTACCAGAATGTTTTCCGTACATAAATCTCGATGTGCTATTCCTTGGTGATGCAAATATTCAACACCCGAAAAGATTTGGCCAAAGTAATTTTGAGCAACAGGCTCAGTCAAGAATCTCGCATCATGAACAGTTAAAAGTTGTTCAAGTGTACCGTTTTCACAAAACTCCAATACTATACCACAGCGACCCTCATAACAGATGCTATTGATGAACGAGATAATATTGGGATGGTTCAACAGCCTCAAATTATTCAATTCAAATGACATATCCGTTTTCCATGAATGCCGAAATCGGTTTCGTGACTTGGCCGTGTTTAGTTTTAAAACTACCGGATAGAACTCACTTTCTTCAAAATTCAGTATTTTATGAAGATCTTGTGCAAGAATTATTGTTCCTGATCTACCTTTCGCAATAACTTGAAGCGGTCGATATCCTAAAAGTTCCAATTCGGGCATCAGTGCATCGTAATGGACATTCCCAGTCTTTATTTTTCGATTTGGATATTCACTCAAAGGGATCGGGTATTTGTATTCCCATTCATCGCCGAGATCACATTTCTGTCTAAATATATCATTGAAATCACCACTTGCTGAACCCGACGGTAGATTATGTGGTGATTTTGACGACGGTGATTGTTCTTGGATCTTGCAACTGTCTCCGCCATTATGAGTCTCCATTTTTTTTTTCTTTCTTACAGGTTCGTCTGAATTCATGTCGGAAAATAATCCATGTGTCAGTATTTGCTGATCGTTTATACTTTTCGACAGCGTTGACGAGAGTTGTTATGTTTGTTGTATAGAAATATTTATGACGTCTGTATAAGCGGGAAACATCTGATGTGAAACGTTCTGGAGAAAACAACCTACCTGCAGCAAGTCACTGACAAACTTTATCACATAATATTGTATCGAGTACACCCGGCATGAGCGTTATTCGAACTCGTAACTTTATGAAAACGGAATACTTAATGCATATATTTAAATAGTTTAGTGACTATATTCTCCAACAACTTTTAATATTTTATTACACTGCAAATTTTAATTTAATTTTCAACTCATAAGCCAAATAAATAAGCTATATATATTAGCGTTGATAGAATATTTTAATAGCGAAGATTATATATCAAATTTCAAGACGGCATCAGTGGTGTAATGGTAAGCCTGCTCAACACGGGTGTGGTAGATCATGGATTCGAGCCCCGATCAGGTCAAACCAATGAATATCAAATTGGTATTTGCTGCTTCTCAATTAAGCTTACAGCACTCAGGAGTAAGAGCGAAGACTGGTTGGTTCGGAATCAGGTTAATGTATCCGAGTGGGGCGACAATGTTTACCAGCGGACGGTTGTTTCGGCGTGTTGTTCTAACATATACATCATCTAATCAAATGTAACTTGTTCTCGCCATGATCTACACTGCACATTAAAAATTGCTAATTTAGCGTTAAACAGCAATCACTCACTCATTCACTCATACTGCATCTGATAAAATAGCGTATGCTACTTTTTTTTCGCGGGATTGGAATTCTTTACTTTGTATTTGTTGCTTCTCCGCATAGTCACAGAATTGAAGGAGTAAGAACAAATATTGCGGACTGTCTAGGAATCAGAATAATGTGTCCGAATTGAGCGACATAAGGATGGTGGTCTAGTCCAAAGGGGACATCATTATCATCTCATCAAAATGTTACTTGTTCTCGTCATGACATAACTTGGTGTTAAAAAAACACTCACTCACTCAAAATGTTCTATAATTAACCGGGATTAGGAAAACGGTTTTTTGACTGTGGTTTTAATGATAAACCAACCCGTCATTTTAATAGTCACCCAAATTCATAGCACAAATAAAAACTTTATTTTTGCTACGGAACCTGGGAGTATTTTTTTTTTTCTTTAAATTTTTCTATGACAGATTAGTAATCTGTTATAACCGATTGTTATTAGTAATCTGTCACCAATTAGTAATCCGTTTGTCTTTAAATATTATTAATTTGACAGAATAAAAAAGAAATGGGATTCATCATCGATAACCTTACTGGTATTGTTTGTTTGTTTGTTTGATGGTGTTTAACGCGACTTTCAACAATATTTCAGTTATACCGTGGCTCAGTTTTATTGGTGGAGGAAACAGGAGGACCCGGAGACAACCAAGACCTGTCGCAAGTCACTGACATAATGTTGTACTCCACGACCTGAACTGGAGTCGAACCCACAACATCAGTGGTGATAGGCACTGATTGCATAGGTAGTTGTGAATCCAACTAGCATACGATCACGGCCACGATGGCCCCTTACTGGTATTGCATAGTCTTAATAATATAAATGTATGTCCAGGAATTGCCAGTCAGTATGTTGTATTTGAAGCGTTTAAACTAAGTTTATTTGTGGTAGATCTATTTTTGACCATGATGTTGTAGTTTTGCTACTGACATGCCCGGATTTACCATTGTGCTTAGGTGTGCCTAATTGCCTAAGCACAGGGCCTCGTTGGCCAGGGGGTCCATTTTCCTGCCAAAAAACTTTTTTACGATGGATTTTTGCTTATGTGGTGCAATTTAAAATTTTAAAATTTCCTGAGCATGTATGCCTGACTGCCTGTGTAGGCCTACCGAGTCTACCTCCTTCAGGGCCAAGAGTAAGGGACCTCATAACTTAACTAGTACAGGGCCTCATTTGTCCTAAATCCGACACTGGCTACTGATATACTCGTGAGTGGATCACATGCTGTATAGAAACGTTTTAATGTATTAGAACTGAGTACAGAAGTCTCTTGATTTTGTTCATGATAAATTGAGATATAGTTTTTTTGTTTTTGTTTTTTTTTCTGGTCACAAGCATGTATGGATGTTTATTTGACAATAAAATTATTATAATAATACACAATCTAGCATGTTTATTGGCTGTGAAGATCAGTATCATCCTATATCACATGTCTGCCAATAAGCTTTGTATCAACATCTACCGTAATTTGTTAACGAGTTAATGTGTGACCTGGCGACAATAGCCGCCATGTTTATGAGCCGATCAGATCGTAAATTGACAATTGGAAAATGAAACCAACAACGCAAATGACGTAACAGTGTTAATTAGGGCTTTCATGACCTTTCCATCACCTGTGCATTCATACCCCAACTGGACAGAAATAACGGTTATGATTGAAAGCATATTGAGAAAGATTTTTTTTTTCAAAATGTTTCTTTTATACCATGCATACTGATGTTTATTTTATTCTTCCCACACAAATATATATCCGCTTTGCATCGAATCTCGCGAGAGTTGTATTGAAATCGTGTATATTTTTGTAATCAGAACTTTATAATAATGTTGTTTTTGACCGGATGGTCGGATCATTAATATATAATATCGGATTTTTTTGGGGGGGAGGGTGTTTGTTTGCTGGTGTTTAATGCCACTTTCAACAATATTTCAGTTATATCGTGGTCGTCAGTTTTATTGGTGGAGGAAACCGGAGGAGCCGGAGAAAACCACCGATGATAGAGAATCGAACTCACAACATCATATCGGACTTGGGAATAGGCTACGATCTTCTTCTCAGCAATGAGAATAATTAGGTTTTAAGATCAATTCAAGAGTCATTTCAGAATCACTACCAAACCGTTCTTATTTCTTTTGACTGATACATTTTGTTGTCCAAAATTTCTTCCATCAACATTCAGATCCCGTTATTTTAAATTTTTATTTATTACTCAATTTTCATTATCACAAATAATGATATATAGAACAAGAACAAAAACATTCAAACAAGAATTAACATAGGCCACCAACATGACCGTTGGATGGAATTGAAGGAAGCGTTGAGAGTTCAAACTCATACTGAAGTGTCACTGCTCATGTAGTTCGGAAATTGGGAAATGCATAATTAATAATGCTGGAGGACAAGCTGCACACAAAAACAAATACGCGTTTTTTTGGTCGAATCTCGCCAAACAACGTTTTATACTCGTGTTTTGAAGATATTTATTAATTTCCAACGCAAAAAAAAACTTTAAAAAAAAATACCAAACAGGCACTACCCTTTAAAGGGACCCGTTGATCAAAATAAATAATTTGCTGTAAATATGAACAACACCTTAAAAAATAAACGGCATATTATAGATATCGTATAAAATATCCGAAATAAAACTGGCACTAGATCATTCGACTGTCGTCTGCTTTACTCTTCTTGTGCGGAATAACATTTGAGATCAAAAGATAAATGAACTGTAATGAAAAGGAAATACATTTTTGATATCGTTTCTATGGGAAAGACTATCGTTTCATTTTCTCTGTGGAAATTGTTTTATTGGAATCAGCTGTGCTCAAAGTCATCCATCACAAAAAATCAGGAATAGATATGTTTGGTTCACGTGACCCCTTCTGTTACCGTCATTCGGATTAAACACGTTGGAGACTATATAAACGGACATATAAATAGAATTAACGAGCAGTGCATGATGATGGGCGTGGCAAGAAAATGAGGCTAATCCCCTATTTTTACAAGAAATGATCAAATATGTCGGACATTTCAAACTCAAGGTCCCGGATGTTTCAAGGCAATTTTGCGACACTAATTATAACTCGTTCAAATACAGCTGAGTCTAGCAGTGAAAAGAGAAAACGTCTCGTGCGAACGGATGAATGGGACTTTGGGAATCTCTTATCATCGATAAAACTACACCGAGACAAGGGTAAAATAGTTCCCCGAGGAAAGATAAAAAAAGAAATAAACATCTTAAATATCAATTGAAATTTGAGATACACAGACATGATTGTCAAGTGGAATGCACAGCTTGTTCAAAGACAATGCTTATTATCACTTTTGTACAACGAATATAAATCGCGTCTTTCATACAATGTTTTTAATGTGAGTTATATAGTTACATTGATGTTATAAAGCTTTCGTGATGTCTAACGTAAAACAGAATTGTCAGACTATTGTAGTATTACTGAGGATACGGGGGATATCTGGTTTTATATGTGGACTTTCTTCCATACGTTTTGAATTATATTATTATCAGTGTGGAGCCGAGCTAGATATAAAATTGACTGTTGTCATTATGAAATGCTCCATGGGTAACGTTCCCAGCTCTACTCTTACTCCAATATTTGAGGATGTCTTTTTGGCTATACATTGTTTATGTTATATCGTCTATAGAATAGGGGACTAATTATTTAAATTTTTGGGGAAGGGCACCCCCGGAGCCATTTTTTTTCATTCAGAACTAAAATTGGTCAGATGTCTTTTTACATGAAAGATCAGTAAAAAAAATTCAAATTTTGCAAAAATGTATCGTTAAAAAGACCAGGGGCCGTGTCAATGAAAGTATCCTAAGATATGTCCTATTTTAGGACACTCATTTCAAATCAATTCTCTCTTAAAATTGATTTGTGATCGTTTATAACTTTTTAATTTTTACCTCCGCAAAATAGTTCTCCAAGAAATGGGGGGAAAATCATTTTTAAGAGAGAATTGATTTGAAATCAGTGATTTATTTTCATCTTTATTGATATTTACAATAATTAAAACAATGCTAAGTACATTTTTTTTTACTGTTTCTAAATTTTACAAAAATCTTGTAAAATGAGCGTTGACAGAGATGTTGTATAGCGTAGCAGGAACGACTACTCTGGGTAGAGAATGAATCAATACGTGTACTTTACTTTAAACTTTTAGCCAAGTGAGCTGTTTTCAAGATGTCAACGTGTCACATCATCAGTTATTCAAAAGGGTTAAAGGATAAAAACGTGCAGATTTTTGTTATAAATTGAAAGTAAAACTGTGTCTGTCCATTATTTTGTACGTAGCTGTTCTGTGTAATACATTCTGTACTTCTGTATCAAAATGAGCAGAAAAAGAAGCCCGAATTTATCCAAAAACACTCTTAGGACACTTATTTTGGTGTCCTAACTTTAGGATAAATTTTAGGACATATCGCAATTCAGGACACTTTCATTAACCCGACTTAGGACAAAGATATGTCATAAGACCATCCAAAGACACCTTTGTTAACACGGCCCCAGGGTTATACTATTTATTTTTTGTATCTTTCAGGTCAAGTTATTTTTTTCGATAAATTTAGTTGCAAAAAAGTGCAGGGAAAAACACAGGCTCCCCTAAATGCTGCTTCCATGATATAACATATCATGCTCAATGTAAATGTATCAATTTAACGGTTTCCGTGCGTACATATAAAGTATTTAATGCATAATTCTAACGTGGAGGTGTTATTTCATATCCATCCGCCACATGAAAAATAAAACTGAAAAAAGGGAAAATGGGGGTGTCATTGACCATTAGGTGAGATTTGCATTTTTGTCCTAAAATATCATCAACAAATCTCTTGTTCGTCCGTCCGTCACGGTTTGGTTTAATGAAATATCAAGAAAACTACTCAAGATGTGAAATGGACTTTTGTCAAATAATTCATTGACTGGTTCCTTTGATTTGCATATACTTGATGGTTCCATCTGTTACATTTTGAGTGTGAAAAAATGGATTTTAGCAAAAAGTCCAGAAATTTGAAAATTGACTAAAACTTTGAAAGAACCACTACAGGTACTAAATGATATGTTCTCAAATTTAGCGACTTCCCTTTATTTACACATATTTGATGGCTTCATTTCTAATATTTGGATGGAAAAATGTTATTTTAGCAAAAATAAATTCTGAATTTTGAGAATTGCATTTAAAACTTGAATTAACTACTGAAGATACTAAAAATCAAGAAACTTAGTACTAACGATGGTTAAATAAAGTATTCCTTCTGAAGTGGCCCATTTTCATTTCAAATACTAACTTACTTATAACCCATTGAACAAACAAACAAATTCTGAAAATAATTTTCATAATATCCCATTAAGAAATAACTTCTATTATGTCATGAAAACGTTGCTTCCATGAACTTAAAGAATATATATTGTGTTTGAATTTACTTTCCCTGACCTTATGTATACTGCCCGTAACATATTTTTTTATGTACATTATTAGTGTGTATTGATTGATTGATTGATTGATTGATTGGTGTTTAACGCCAACTATAGTATTTCAGCTATATTGTGGCGTGAATAATTTTATATACTAAATATATTGTTTTTCTTGCTTGTTTATTTATTTGTCAATTGTCATGCATAATTCTATTTAATTATTAGCAATAAAATTTTGAATTTGAATTTGGTCAAATAGGTCCAAATAATCCCAGCGGAGCTGACATACATCTTGATACAACGTTGCGACATTTAAATTCAACGTAATTAGTGCAACAATATCACTCGATTATGCTATAGCTACTTACCAGCGTATTATACATACAATATTTCTAAATTTATGTATAGTAATCGTTTTCATGGTTTAAGTCTCAGACAGAGGTTTTTTTTTAGCTAAACAAAGACCACGGTGTATTTTTCTTAATAAAAAAGGGGGACATATTTGCAAAGTCACTGAAACATTCCTGAAATAAATGACAACACAATAATTCAAGATTATCAGTATTCTTCTCAGACAGAGGTTTTTTTTAGTTAAACAAAGATCACAGTGGATTATTTTAATATAAACAAAAGGGGGGGGGGGATTTGCATATTCACTTAAACACTCATGAAATTAATGACAACAGAATGATTCAAGATTATCAGATTTATTATCACTTCGTTTTAAAAGTACAAGACCTCATATCATCACAATGTATAAATTTTGTCAATTAATTTCCAAGAAATTGATGTCGAAATCTATCCCTTGTTTGTCAAAAGATTTCCGTCTCGTGGTAAATCTGTTACTCTTACGATTGGTATAAAATAACAGTCATTTCTAACACGTATTGGTTAAATATTTCATCAATCATGTTTGGATGACAGGACCAGCAATTTTCAAGTTTATTAAGCCCCGTACCTGCTTTCTGTTTGTCATCGGAATATCTCTATACTGTCATATAAGCCCCATACACATGACAAATCGAACGTCATTTGGTATCAATAGTGACGCGTAAGTGATGGCTGCGCGCTTGTCAATTGCTACATTGGTTATGTGAAATGTCTCTTGGTCTGTAATTAATAACACCATTAGTTCGGAAATAATCCATTACCCATTCCGACATTGCAAACAAATTGTTATCAAATAAGTAACTTATCTCGACTTGAGACAATTCTTCATCAATTTCACGGAACTGATAATACTCATTTTATCACATGCTTTCACTTAAAAATCCAGACACCGACAATTCTTAGTTTTTAAGGTCTAGATAGAAGGGGGTGATGCGACCCTGATAACGCAAAAAGAAATTGTATCAAGGCATTGGGTGCATTCTATAAGACACAGAGACTATCTATATATGTAGTAAACAAACCCCATCCAAAATCGAAATATAAGGGGTTTTTTGTGAAAATAAGGGAACTATAGTGATAATTTTTTTGCAAACGCATGAATTAATTTGGAAGTTAATGTCCCATAATTTCTTGATTTTAGTGATGAAGTCTGCTACGTCATTTGTCGTGTTCTTTTTTGTTTTCATGGAGTGAAGTTCGTTTTGTTGATATTGGTAGAATTGATGATCATCACTGTTTAAACTTTCTTTTAAGTATTATCCATCGTTTAGGGGGTAGCTGTGGAAATGGAGCTTTTATGGGTTTTTTTTTATTGTTTATTTTTGTGTGTGATATTTTGTTTTAAAGACTATAAGAGCTACAGTCCCGGAGCTGCGTTTAGAGGTAGTGTTCGAGTCAGGTCACTCCTTTTAGCTATGCAGTGTAGTCCGGGAGAGAAGTTTATTCCCATTATATTACCATGTAGGTGGCTGGTCTCTAGCATGATATGGTGCTACTTTTGGCAGCAAATAATCTATACAGTCAATTTAGCTAGAAGCATTCAAATGTACGAATATATATTCCTTTAACGGTTCCTGCAATACGGTTGTTTCTAATCATGTCAATTCCGACCACGTACCGTCTTTTTCTTGTCTTAACGTCTGAACAAATCGGCAGGCGACTTCCGGTGTTAACGATATCACTGTGACAACGTCAACATATCATAGTCGTAGATGCGGTAGATTATAAGTAGTTGTAATATGGAGACGCCAAGGAAACCGCTGAATAAATACTGATGTTCGGTACCCCACTATCTGTCTGATATCAGAAATATATACATAAAGGCAGATCGTTTTCCTTTGATGATGCTGACAGCCGCAAATAAAGATAGAAAACAAATTTAATTTTAAAGAAGTATTTGTCTCTGCATTGAAGTCTTTGATACATATAAAATAATTTGATTGATATCTGTCTTTTACAGAAAATGTTATGATTTTCTTAAGTTGAGGATCGAACGTTAAAACGGTACATATCGATTGGAGTTTTTGTTGTGTACATTGACACCGGAAGTTCAGTGCCAGGAATTCCATCGAAATCACGTGATCTGGCGGACGAATATAACAAAATTTTGGCGGAATGGAAATGATTCGAAACAACCGTATTAAAAGGTCATATAAATATGCAAGCTTGAAAAGGTTATGAAGATAACTTAGCAGGAATTTGTTGGCGACATCATAAGAAATTGTTCTCAAATTTCCAAAAAGTAGGAATTAAATAGATATTTCATCTAAATATAGAATGCTTGTAACATCCTTAAATAGAGGAAACAAACAACAAAAATAAGATCGCAATAGCTTGAACATGATGATCTATGTGTAGGAGATATAGACGGTCCAGCATCTCACTCCAAATAAAGCATTTTTCGAAACCCCCCCCCCCCCCCAAATCTCTCCCACCTACCACTAAAATTCACTTGTAACCCGAGGCTCTAATTAACAAATTTGTAATTTCAATAAGAGTCATGAAACCTTATTGTTCGGTCTCCAGAGAATGGTCGGTTCTGTAGATTTCGCAGTTGACCCGGAGATACTTATTTCCCGAGGATAAAAATATTGTAATTGATTGATTATTGCTTAACGTCCATCGAGCAATATTTCAGCTATATTCAGTATATAAGTTCAATAATATGCTCTTTATGGTATAAAATGTGTACTTAGGATTTTTTGACAAACATGGCTGCACATATTGACGAATAATTTTTTTTTCGACGCTTTGTAAACACGTTCCGTGTAACACACTAACACACTCAACTAATGAAGATCTTGAAGGTGATCATGAAGTCTCGTACCCTCTCTCGTACGTCCGATACCACTGAAACCCGGAACCCGTGTGTAATAAAAGTCCTTTTGTTAGCTTGTTTTACTTATATTGATATTTTTTAATTTAGTAAATCTCTTCTGACATACTGAAAAGAAATTTTGTTTCTACGCGGAAGTTAACTTTTGAGATTTCGTAAGGAACGACAGCTCGATTGAATGAGACTAGATTCGGCCCTAATAAAATGTCGTCCCCAAAAAATCTCGACACTTTTTGATGCACTGGATGAGCGTGAAATTGCCAGATAATTTTCAGATGCGCGAGCATTCATGGCCGTGCCGGTTTCATATTATATAAAAACCAGGGGCGTAAAATCGTGATTTTCACACGAAATACCCCAAAAATGTTCGCGCCTCCCTCCGCAATTGGAAAAAATAAGATTTTTTGGCGTAAAATCGTGATTGTTCACACGAAATACCCCAAAAATTTTCGCGCCTCCCTTCGCAATTGGAAAAAATATGATTTTTGGGCGTAAAATCGTGATTTTTCACACGAAATACCCCAAACATTTTCGTACCTCCCTCCGCAATTGGAAAAAATATGATTTTTTTGCGTAAAATCGTGATTGTTCACACGAAATACCCCCAAAATTTTCGCGCCTCCCTCTGCTCGGCGCAATTTTTTTAAGTGCGCCTCCCCTAACTTGAAATCCTGGATCCGCCCCTGAAACTATTTAGAAATGAGGGAAGGGATGGGTAACTCTCCAAGCACGGTGCCCACTATGGTTCACGATCAGGCTTTCCGTATTTATAACCTGACAAACCCCTCCCCCAAAAATCGAGAGGGCTCCTTCTAACCGCCATCAGGGTGTGCGATGTGAAGCTTTGTTGTTTTGAGCCCTGGGAACCTTCACCAGTACCAGAAGATATATTGTACAGACATAATGCAGCTTGATAAATATACAATACTTGTGCACTGTCGAAGCATATGGGTAATATGTGTATGAGGCTTAGAAACGCGGAAAAAGGCGAGGCTTCGCCGAGCCTTTTCCCGCGTTTCGCGCCGAATACACATATTTACCTATATGCTTCGACAGTGCACAAGTATTGTATTTATCCTGCAATTTTAAATCGTATATAAACGTTTACTGGACGATGATGAAAGTATTTGAAATAATTTTGTGTATGTATTTGAAAACAATATCCCCCGATGTGCCCCGTTTTACATTTGTATGTTCTATTTATAACTGACCAATATCAAAAAATGTTCTATTTATAACTGACCAATATCAAAAAAAATATTAGGCAGGCTATATTGGTCGGTAAATGCTGTCATTGCAGGATAAAATAGTTTTTAAATATAGAAACAAAAGGTTTCATTCTTACTTATTCAAATTGTTGAATAGGCCTTTTTTTTTGCACATTTCCGAGTGGTTCTAAAACTATGCGTTTTTATGCCTTTATTATACTATTTATTTCCCTTGTGACAGGTAAAATGATACACTATCTAGCAAGAGGAATGGAAAGGATAACTAATTTGAGTATATTGAGTGAGTGTTGTTTAACGCCAATTTTTCAGCTATATCATTGCGAGAACAAATTCATTTTCAATGATATAATGATGAGGTTCGCTTTGTACTGGACCAACAGGCTTAGTTGGATTTTTATAGTGCTAGCTGACTGACTGTCCGCGGATAGACATGTCACTCTACTTGGACACATTATCCTGATTCCAATCCAACCAATCTTTACTCTTTCTCCTCACTGGTGCGTTCTTAGCGAAGAAGCAATACATACCAATTTTATAGTCTTTGGTTTGAATCTATTGGGGCTCGAAACCACGATCTACCGCGCTCGATGCGAGTACGCTAACCATTACACCACCGATGCGAGTATAATTTGTAAATATTTTTATCCTTGTAAAAAAATCAGAAGATACATTTTTTAATAAATGGAAAATTCTCAAGTTGTCACAACATTAAAAGTTTGAACAGATTATGGGAATATAGTATTTTAATTTTCCTTGCATGAAATGGAACCCCTTTGTCTGCCTGAAAACGAAACAACTCATGTGAAACGTCATCGTCGGTAACCCACGGTTGATTCCGATACGTTCCTCTCTCTCCATCACCCGTGGGTCAAATCGCTTGTAAACATTCGTTTTCATGAATATTCAAAGTTTCAAATTAACCAATCAAAATGACGTTTATGAAAGTGAAACTCTTTGGTATCGGAGGTAAAAATCTGACAAATAAACATTCTTTCCCTCAAGCAAATTGTCTACAGATTCTTGTTGAAAGTCCCTCAATTCTTTCACTCCAAATTTTTGCAACAGGTCCGACATTTTTAACTTTTAACCAAACTCATTATGAAAGGAACGATTTGATTGGTTGAATCGCATTTGAAGTTTGTAATGCGAAGACTTATGAATTATTCATGAGTACGAATGTTTACAAGCGTTTGACCCACGGGTGATGGAGAGAGAGGAACGTATCGGAATCAACCGTGGGTTACCGACGATGGTGAAACGTATGACTTTAGACTGAATTATTGGTGTTATATCAGGATGAGAACAAGTTATACTAGACCAACACGTGGGGCTTGATCGATTTTTTTAGTGCAAGCTCACTGGAGCAATAGTTCACATACAACTAGATACGTCGCATCGACACATTATCATGTCTCAGAGCCAACCACTGTCTTTGCTCTTACTTTTCGCGTATCTAGCGGAAAAACAACAAATATCGATTTTAAAATATTTGGCATGACACGACAAGGGATATATCATGCATAACACACTGCGATCTTCTACACTCGAGGTGTGTACGATAACCATTACATTTCAGATCCATTCTAAGCTTTTCCAGGAAGAGCATGTTTATTTTACCGACCAATATACAAGGGAATGATCTTTGAAAGCTGTAATAGGATAAAAAAAAATGCTAGAACTTACGAAAGAATGCCATTTGAATCAAGTTATATATATATATCTACAGCTACCAGCCGTATACATGACCTGGTGACAAAGTGGTGTCTCCGGCTCGGTGTCCACTAAAAATATATGCATTTTTTTTTCTATAAACCATAATACAAATGTATATAGATTCGAGGGTTAAGTTAGGGTATGGTGTTTAACGCCACTTTCAACAATATTTCAGTTATATCGTGGCGGTCAGTTTTATTGGTGGAAATAACCGGAGTACCCGAGAAAACCACCGACCTGTCGCAAGACACTGACAAACTTTATAACATACTGTTGTATCGAGTACACCTCAAGGTGGGATTCGAACATGAAAATAAAACCAGTTATAATTTCAGCACAATTTTATTATAATGAATACACCAAAGTTTTTTGTAAAGTTTGTTAACTGCAGAAGTGTGGCAAACAAAACTTGTTGAACTTTAAACTTAAATAGATTGTGGATCCTGTTGGATTTTTGTTTAATTTTAATATGCAAGTACTCAATACTGAAGGGTTCAGTTACAATGAGTTGCTCACCCCCTCTGTCTTTTTTTAATTCTGTCTATTTTGATACGAGAATTTTTGTTCGAATTTATATATCGTAAAGAGAGAGAGAGCGAGAGAGAGCGAGAGAGAGAGAGAGAGAGGAAGCGAGCGAGAGAGAGAGAGAGAGAGAGAGAGCTGTTAGTAATGAGAAACACTGTCTGATTGTGCTATGTCGTTTCTATTCCTTCACACCACACTTAAATTCCGTACTGGGCTTTTATTTCCTGTTCTCTTTTACCTTCTCTTGTCTTCTTCGGTTGACGTATCATGTGAAAATTCCCGATCTGAACCTTGGTACATTTCGTTGTTATCCATTCGCTATATTTAATTCTATTTAGTGAAAATCTTGACTCGGGACAGAAAGTTAACAGTCCTTTAATTAGCTGTTGAAGTTCAAATGTCAATGGCAACACACGTTGATCTGGAAATTGAATTTCCTTAGAGACTCGAGTCAAAACCACGGAATTTATTAATCCAAAAGGATATTTTCCTGTGCACATAATATACAGAACGCATCCCAAAGACCATACGTCCGACAACTTTGGATTGTATGGGATTGACACAAGTACTTCCGGTGATTGGAAGCCATTAGTCCCACAATTGTCTGTTCTAAGCGCATCCCCATTAAAATAATACACAGCATGTCCAAAATCAGTAATTTTCAAACAATTTTTAGAAGTTACAAGAATGTTTTCCGTACATAAATCTCGATGTGCAATTCCTTGGTGATGCAAATATTCAACACCCGAAAAGATTTGGCCAAAGTAATTTTGAGCAACAGGCTCAGTCAAGAATCTCGCATCATGAACAGATAAAAGTTGTTCAAGTGTACCGTTTTCACAAAACTCCAATACTATACCACAGCGACCCTCATAACAGATGCTATTGATGAACGAGATAATATTGGGATGGTTCAACAGCCTCAAATTATTCAATTCAAATGACATATCCGTTTTCCATGAATGCCGAGATCGGTTTCGTAACTTGGCCGTGTTTAGTTTTAAAGCTACTGGATGGAACTCGCGTTCTTCAAAACTCAGTCTTTTATGAAGATCTTGTGCAAGAACGATTGTTCCTGATCTACCTTTCGCAATAACTTGAAGTGGTCGATATCCTAAAAGTTCCAATTCTGGCATCTTTGCATCGTAATGGTCATTTCCGGTCTTTATTTTTCGATTTGGATATTCACTCAAGGGGATCACGTATTTGTATTCCCATTCGTCACCGAGATCACATTTCTTTGTAAATATAACTAAATTTTCTTTTTCTTCAGATTTTGCATCATACGACCTTGACACCGACAAAATATGGTGGCCTCCGACATCATTGAAATCACCACTTGCTGAACCTGACGGTAGATTATGTAGCGATTTTGACAGTGTCTGTTCTTGGATCTTGCAATTATCTCCGCCAATACGAGACTCCATTTTCTTTTTCTTTTTTACGGGTTCGTCCATTTATCCATCTGTCATTTCCTGTCAGTATAAATACTATGAAATCAAAATCAATGATAATGGGTTCATCTAGAAAGATACAATATCTTGAGTCTAATTTTAATATTTTTTATGACGATGTTTTATTGAACGATGTAAAATATGAAAAATTACTTGGAATTACTATTGATAATTGTTGGTCTTGGTGTCAGCAAATTAATAATATTGTTTCAAAGATTTCATCAAGGCTTGGATTGATGTGTCGTTTGCGAACATACTTACCTACTGAAGGCTTAATCATGTACTATAATGGATATATTCTACCACTGTTTGATTATTGTTGTACTGTATGGGGAGAAACCACAAATTAGAATCTTGAAAAACTATGTAAATTACAAAAGCGTGCAGCAAGAATTATTCTAATGCAAAATATGATATACCATTTCTTCAATTATTTAAAAAAAACTTGGTTGTCTATCTATTCAAAATAGATTAGAATAGCATAAAATGTTTTAATGTATAAATGTATAAATAATCCTGCTCCTGATTATTTGTGTAATTTATTTGATATGAATACAAATTCTAATGTTTATTCATTAAGATCATCTGCAAAGGGAAATTTGTTCGTCCCAAGACCAAATTCTAATTTTATGAAATGAACTTTTCACTACTCCGGAACTATTTTATGGAATTCTTTACCTCCTAATTTAAAATTAATTCATAGATCTATTCAAAAAGAAATATACAGATTATTTAATGTCAAAACAAAATAACGAATGATTATATTCATTATATCAAGGATTTATCCTTGATTATACAGCATGTGGACAAAAGTGATTCCGTTTCCGCCATCTTCCCTATATATTTCATATAAAACCACTTATTTTCATTCTCATGAAGTCAATCCTTAGCCGATATTCATGAAATTTTCACCTTTAAAAACAGAATTAATTAGAGTTTATCTTATTATCTTCATGTAATTTTTTCGAACTTGTATTTGCAAGCATTTATGATTTAAACACAAATGTAAATTCTTGACGTCACACTTTTATATGATTATATAGTAAGATTTGGTGAAAAAATTAAACTTTGTTTTTAAATCAATTCTTAAGAGAAAGTAGAAATAAAATTATTTGCAAATTATACGAAGAAGAAACTATATTTATTTCTGCATTTAATGCTGAAAATTTCATGAAAATCAGATAAGGAATGACTTCATGAGAATGTTATGAAAATAAATGGTTTTATAAGAAATATATAGGGAAGATGGCGGAAACGGAATCACTTTTATTTTGTCCACATGCTGTACTCAGATTGTGATATTTCGTTGTGAATATGTATGTATTGTTTGAAATTGTATTTGCTGTATTTGATTATTATTGTTTTGAGGGCCACAGGGAAGATTAGCTTATTGTTGCTAACTGTGCTACCCTCTTGAAATAAAGTCATTACTTACTTACTTACTTACTTACTTACTAGTTTATTTGCTTTTCGCCAGTGTCGACATTAGCGACGCTTGTTATGTTTGTTGTATATGACGTCTTTAATACGGGAAACATCTACGAAAAACGTTCTGGATCAATGCCGGGAAAAAACAGATCCTGAAAATATTCTGCAACAATTTTTTTATCTATATTTTATTACACTGCAAATATTAATATAATAACAATATTTCATTGACGAAGATCATATTTCAAATTTCAAAACCGAATGGGAATATACAGATTATGCAGAATAAGGGGGATGGGGCAAATCGCTCACCTTTTTCGGAAGGGATCATTAACATTGAACAAGCGTAGCTCTCTCGAAACGTGGAATCCACTCGGATGATCCACTGTCAAGCTTCCGCCTTATAACTTGGCCTCTTCCACCCAGAGGGTATCCCCCACCCATCACCTGGAAAAGGAGAGGGGCACTTCACGAAATGTGAAAAAAAGGAATCGGTTGTATTTTACTAGTTATTGTAATGTATCTTTTTAATCAAATTGTCACGTGTAATCGTCGAATGTATATAAGTACACACTCGACCGTTTTTCGTGGAGGGGGATATGATTTCGGGTATATAGCCCACTATCTTCCATTATTTTTGGAGGTACCCTGATGTACCTGAAAGAAACCAACGGGCGACATGCCGCAAATAGAATGGACCAACTTAATCGCCTCAATGTTGTATCGAGTAAACCTTGTCATGGTCTGAAAATCGAACTGACAAACTTTATGGGACAGAATGTGCTGACAATTCGGGATCATCCAATATCTGTGTCCGTTTCCATCATGGTTGTCCGAGCCTTTGTTCCAATGATTTGTATAAACATATAATATTCGCAAGATAAAATTGTGCATGATAATAACATTTCCCATGTGAACACGAAATGTTGTTAGAGCGATTGAGTGAGTGATTGTTGCTTAACGCCAAAATGAACAATTTTTCAGTCATATCATGGAGAGAACAAGATGTATTTGGTGAGATGATAATGAGGTCTGCTTTGCACTAGACCAACACGCTCTTTTGAGTTTTAATAGTACTAGTTCAACAGTCCGCGGGTAGACATGTCGCCTCACTCGGATACATTATCATGATTTCAAGACAGCCAGTCTTTGTTTCTTCTCCTTCATGCTACATTCTAAGCAGAGAAGCAACAAATGCAAAATTTATAGTTTTTGGTTCTACCCGATCGACGATCGATTCCACGATTTACTCGAGGCAAGCACGCTAATTATTACACCACTGAAGCGCTTTTCAGTTATATTCATGATATGAATAGGTTGCAAAGGTCCACCAATGGCCACTCTTAGCAAATTTTCCTTTTTATCAGCTGTTACAAACCAGGAGAGTGTTATTCTTCATACACGTGGGACTCATTTGCATCCCGTCCTTAAGGCGTGTTGTATTATAATGCATCCTCCACAAACAGCCGTTACCTCCCTCCCACCCCCACCCCCCGTGGTTGTTCTCCGTATCAGAGGAACTTGGTCCCATTTATGGATACCTGAGGTTACCACGGGGTACATGTTCATAAAAATACTGATTAATATGTTAACACTTTTCATAACCATTTTTATCAAAACGTTTCCAAGTACATGCTCTTGCTTATTCAGAGAAGGGCAGGGGCATATATACTCTATATTTTTTTTCGATACATTAAGAAATATCATCTTAACCAAACAAAAGCAAACACCATTTCAATTATGCACATTTGCACAAATAAAGACATGACAGATATAGATTTCATTCGTTTATTTATAAAATTCAACAAAAGATACATTAAAAATTCATTTGAAATGTATCTCAATTAATGAGATGAACAAAAGATAAATATATAACATTTACACACGAGATACTTGAGTACACACGAGTTACTCGTGTAAACACGAGATACTTGAGTAAACACGAGATACTTGAGTAAACACGAGATACTTGAGTAAACACGAGATGCTCGAGTAAACACGAGATACTTGAGAACACACGAGATACTTGAGTAAACACGAGATACTCGAGTAAACACGAGATACTTGAGTACACACGAGATACTTGAGTAAACACGAGATACTCGAGTAAACACGAGATACTTGAGTACACACGAGATACCTGAGTAAACACGAGATACTCGAGTAAACACGAGATACTTGAGTACACACGAGATACTTGAGTAAACACGAGATACTCGAGTAAACCCGAGATACTTGAGTAAACACGAGATACTCGAGTAAACACGAGATGCTCGAGTAAACACGAGATACTTGAGTACACACGAGATACTTGAGTACACACGAGATACTTGAGTAAACACGAGATACTCGAGTAAACACGAGATACTTGAGTAAACATGAGATACTCGAGTACACACGAGATACTCGAGTAAACACGAGGTTCTCGAGTAAACACGAGATACTTGAGTACACACGAGATACTTGAGTAAACACGAGATACTCGAGTAAACACGAGATACTTGAGTAAACATGAGATACTCGAGTAAACACGAGATACTCGAGTAAACATGAGGTTCTCGAGTAAACACGAGATACTTGAGTACACACAAGATACTCGAGATATATCTAATTGATTGTCGCTAGAATTATATAATCCATAAACTAAAACTAATTTTCTTCGACTTAACCAAACGTTCTAGTTATCTTAAAAGTTCGCTATTCTACTTGTGAAATCGTTGACGATTTCGAGTTTTCATATGTAACCAAATGTGGAAACTCAGTCGAGGGACGAAAGATGTAGAATAAATAAACATCATCATGTATAAAAATAACGAGGGCGTTAAATTATAAAGATAGATTGATTCCGGTTACTGGGTGTGGAAATATATTTTTCCAATATCACCCGTTGATGTTAAAATATCAAACAATATGTGGTGGGAGATTTAATTTAGCCTTTCAGCACAGCAGTCAATCCACCCAGCAGTAATTATCAAACATTTAAGGATGAAATTATTTATATTTGCAGTTGTTGTTCTTGCCTTTCATGAAATATTATGGTTGCCATGAGTTTTTTTTTCAAAAAGTGGTTAGGGTTATGGTTAATGTTGTATCAAGTACACCTCGCCATCAGCGGGATTCGAACTCACAACATTAGTGGTGATAGGCACTTATTACACAGGTAGTTGTACATCAAACTACCATACGATCACGACCACGACGCCCCCTATTTTCAAAAAGATAATAAGTCTAATAGTTATGTACTCCAACGCATTCTTTCTATTGCAGGATACAGGATAATTACTGCAGAATGGCTTGACACTGGTTTTCAAAACAGGGTGCAATATTAAGCATTAAGTTCTCGTCCAAATAAATACTGAAATATTTGCATGCAGATATACATAACTTAACAAAATAAACATATACAAGGTAAATGAAAATACACACTGAAAATTGAGACACACATACATGTACACACACTCGTATTGTTCAGGCACTTCACACTGTTTATGTCTACATTTCAAGCATATTTTCTTTCAACCATTTCTTTAAATATAAATTAGATGAAAACATAATTCCCTTTTTACAACAAAATATCATTTGGATGCAACAAATTTTGATAAAGAAAATATTTTATTTGTTCTTGATCCATCAATGGAGGTACCACGTGGTCTGTCAAACAAGTAAAAAAAAAAGAATTTGAAACCGTGTAATTTTTTATTGAAATTAATATTTGAAATTATTGTTTTAATAAAATTTTGTTGTAGTCATGTCATTATACTTTTTCAGTATGTATTTTGACCAAACCAATGTAACATAATCTCTCGAACAAATGCAAATGTTGCCAGTGCGTATTTTGACGAGAACGGGTATTTTAACGAGAACGGCGTGCCGTATAATGTGAAACTTTCACCAAGGCGTATTTTGACGAGAACGGCGTGCCGTATAATTTCTCTTGCAAATATTGTCTGCGTGTATTTTGACGAGAACGGCGTGTCGTATAATATATTGTGTAAATGTTGCCAGTGTGTATTTTGACGAGAGCGGCGTCCCGTATCATGTGAAAATGTCATCAAGATGTATTTTGATGAGAACGGCGTGCCGTATACTTTCTCTTACAAATATTGTCAGCGTGTATTTTGACGAGAATGGCGTGCCGTATAATGTATTGTGTAAATATTATGAGGGTGTATTTTTGGCGAGAATGGCATGCTGTATGATGTCTCCAGTTTATTAAAAAAAAATGCAATATTGCATTTTCCCCATATCAAAATTAAATCCAAATCCCTTCGATCACACTATAAAGAAGAGCTTCAACAAAAACATTATTTGTTCATAATACGGGTCTGTATATTTTAGTACACATGCTATACAGGGTGGATACAGTTTTAATTTAAGTAATTCGACAATTCATATTAGTTCTTCGTGGGTGTCTCTCTGTCTTACAGTGCAGATATTGCAGTGGATTAATCTCACCATTTTGCAGAAAATGTTGACATACGGGTCTCAAGAAGATTTCCAGTAGTTGAAGTAATGTTGACATACGGGTATCCTGATTTTTTTTTAATTGCTGAAGTTAACGATATTGGAAATTAAAAAATCGGCAAGTGTCGGTCATACAAAAAAGAAACTATTGATTGATTGATTGATTGATTGATTGATTGATTGATTGGTGTTCAACGCCAGCTTTAGCAGTATTTTTCCAGCTATTTCGTGGCGTCAAAACAGAAACTAAAAAAATGCATTACAATATATAAAACAATATACAAATGTAAAAATAATAAAATAGCACTGACAGACTTAACATAAAAGCACAAAAAAACAGTTTTTATAAAATATGAATAGATTATCATTATTTATAGTCAGTTTATAGAGTTTATAGAATTCGTAAACAAGTCCGATAAACTGCTCGTTGAGTGATCCGATTCAACATGGGTACCTTGCAACTCCGATAATGACGGCGATGAACTGATATCGGACATGATCGGCGATTGACTGTCTGTAATTTCAGACATGGATATTGAATCGGTATGTTTTTCGTCGTCGATGTTTTCTGATGAAGGGTCGTTAGGGTCTGTTGATTTCTCTGGCTTGTCACCATCAGATTTCATTTGATTTCGTCGGTGCTTTGCTCTGGCATTTTGAAACCATACCTACAAAATGGGTAAAATCTGTTAATTCTTGGTTATACAATAACAAATGTTGCATTGCTGTATATATTCATCATTTGAATACTACTACATGTTTATTCTTATTTCTTGTAAAAAAAATAATTGGTTTTATAAAATACATGTGCATGGTTGTATACGTATTGTTCTATATTGTAGTTACAATCAGAATGGTATCGGCTATTTCCGCCAAACATCGGCCTTCGTCGGAAATGACCGAGTAATGAATTTAATATATTCGACAACATTCATAGCATTGAAAATTGAATCTGATTGATATCTACATATCCACCAATGTTCATCCCCATTAAAGTTGAGAGCTAAAGTGTTGCTCAAGATGAGGTGTTCTCGATTCAAATTTGGGATTGTCAGTTTCTTGCGACAGGTCAGTGATTTTTTCCGGGTAGTCGTACTTTTGCCGTTTTCCTCCGTTAATACAATTTGAGTTCAACGATATAAATGAATATTGTTACATGATGCCTTTAGCATCGATAAGCGATCGAACAGGGGCTATGTTTTCCCCGCGTACCAGATCTCGGGGGGGGGGGGGGGGGGGGGGTCACTGCACGAAACAAAAATCAGATTATTTCCAAAAGGGGCATGAAAAATCAGTATTTTATTTTTGATTCTACCAACAATTGCTCTTGAAAACTGCAAAGTAATTTTTTTTTCTATAATAAAACTTGGCGACAGACATTAAATTGGTTTTTTTTTAAGTTAAATGGTCGTTCCCTAAATGAACATTGCGCCATTCAACATTTTTTTTAAATTGTATATGAAAAAAATATATATACCTGAAGTACACGTTTTGATAATCCAGTTTTCTGAGAAAGCTGTTTCAGATCTTTAGCATCCGGGTTATGGTTTAGATTAAAATAGGATTTCATTGTTCGTAGCTGATGATGCTTAAATGATGTTCGGACTCTTTTCTGTCGCGGAGGTTGTTGATTACAGTAGCCATCCTGTCTCATCATATCTCCTCCTCTCTCCGGACCATCGCCAGGAACCAAACCTTAAAAAAAAACACAAACAAAATATTATTAATAAGTCAATCAATCAAGAACATACCAGAACACCAAACAATAATTCAGTGTAATCTTATACATTTTATTTTTTTAATTTCAAGCTACCTTAGGATTCACCGCATTTAACTTTTTTTGGGGGGGGGGGGGGGTGGGGGCTATGTTTTTTTTCTAAAAAAAAAATTGTCCCCAAATTTAAACAAATGAATTGACCTGAAAGATACAAAATATATATATAATCTGATCATGCAGATTTCAACGAGAAATTTAAGAAATATTAAGTAATTTATTTAAAATAAATAAACCCCCCCCCCCCCCGCCATTCTGACTACTACCTGCAACTTTCGAGAAACATCATGCAGAGGAAAATAGCCGAAATCAGTTTAATAACTGGGGGAAATTATTTCTGATAGTTTGAGCAAATGTATAATTAGTAGAAGTGTTGTAAGGATATAAATGAATATATGATAGTGAATGTAATAAATGTGTGAATTCAGAACATATTTTTGTAATTTTTGTATATACACATGTAATTATATCGAACCAAATCATCCCATCATCACTGCCAAAAGCAATATTGTAGTAACCCGGTGTGTTCGACACATGACCTTGTCAGAAAAACTTAAAAACAAAGGATTTAAATGAATACATTCTTCAGGTGAATTTATACACACCAAGAGGAGAGGTTTGTGTCCATGAAACTAGTTTAATCCCGCCACCTTTTAATTGAAGTGTCTGTACCAATTTAGCAAAGTATCGATTTTTCCTCTCTTTTTACGGTTTTTCTGTTAGATTTTGGAACTGTTCCGTCATTGTTTTTTTTATTTTCCGTTTAATGTCCTCCCCCTATTCTTTAGTTGGGAAAATTGTTTTCAAATTTTGAAATTTGCCATCGTCCATATTCTTTAGTTGGGAAACAGTTTTCAAATTTTGAAGCTGGGGCTTTATATTATAAATATTATTTTCATGTTATAAAACTACAGATGTGTTACAAAAAAAAAAGATTTGGAGAATATCAAACCTAATGTGTGGCAATCAAGTTTGACGGATGTTATCGTATGGTTGGTCGAAAGCGTCACGGATGGTCGCAAGATCCATTTTCACTCCTTCTGCTATCGAACTGAATTACCGATGTCACAACACAACATAGGAATAGCATTCATAACAACTGATAGATTCTGACACTTTTTCAAAATGCAGATATTTTCATTTAAGACAGACCACCGTGTTTCTCGCGCCTTGTCCATCAATACGAAATGTTCCTAATGTCTTTTGGATGAGAATACCATATGTCTGAACGTCATCTATTTGATGACGCCAAACAGTCCTCAGAAGTTATTCAGATCATTTTGTGCATAATTTCACCAGATAAAACAAACACATTTTTCTGAAGTTATATAACTTAAGAATGTAATTGTATATTCGCCATATTATGTATGATTAAAATGACCTTGACACGGTACAAGATAATTCTTCAATGGTGGAGGTAAAGAAACAAAACACTGAGATTGGATCGTATGTCACTTAACTATCCGATTACAAATCAAATAGACAATAAACGTACATTGTCAACAAAAATAAAATGAATTTGTATCATTTACTGAAACATGAAGAAAACCGAGCCTCTGGACAGCCTTTCATTCCTGTTTCGGGGCGAGTACAAATATATTTTAAATATTTTCCGACAATTTATGTAATTTGTGTGTATACTGCAATGTCATGTAGGCATATTTATTATATTTACACACAAAATGGTAAAAGTATTTTACATATGGTGTACAAAAGACACTTTGGTTGAATTTCCTCTAGCGTCCGCGTAAGACCAATGACCATTGCGCTTCGCTCTGCATATGACGGGAGACTTTAAACATATAAAGCAGAAGTTTATATGGGCGGTAAATACATTGATTGCAATGTAAATTGATAGTAAATGCACTGATTGCAGTATAATAAAAATTAATTGGAGCTGGGAAAAAGGATGGGATATTAGAATAAATAATCAAATTGCCTGGTCTATTTATTTCTTCTAAAATGAACGCTCATTATACTGCGCTTGAAAAAGGGGACACAGCGGTGGACCAAAATGTTGACCAAAATAGGAAGAAAGAAAATTATGCTGAAAAAGGAGTGGACAATGGAACCTGAATGTGTCATTACGTTTTGTAAAAAAAATTGAAGTAACAAGCATACAATAATCTTGCAAGCGTCTTTCAAATTCATGCGTCTTCAAAAATATGGACACTATAAAAAAAAATGATGAGAAAATAAACAAAGCATTTAACAATCGATCAAAACTAACAATCCTTGCATTGTTTTTCCTAATTGATATTCCAAACAATTTACACAGAATTCATTCATCAAATCTAGTCAACATGGTTTGCACATCAGTTTGTCTATTTTCATGCACTCTCGTCCGTTCATGTTTAAGCAATAAATCAGAAGAAACATTAATTCTAGATTGACTTTGTTACTATATGTTTTACCCCGATCCGCTCAATTTGGGCCCCACTGAAAGTTTATTAACACGTTTTTAGTTCAACCACAGAATGTATACGACGAAAGTAATCTCTTTAAGGGGGAAATTGAAAAAAGAAAAAAAAAGAAAAAATTGCAAAACGTGTTCAACCTGAAACGAATGCATCCATCGACTATATGAAGGATAGTTGTATAATATAAAGTTGCTTTTTTTTCACTTTCTGACTGCATAAAGACTGAAATACTGTTTAAGTCGATGTTAAACACCAATCAATCAAGTACAAAGAATGAAACTGGTTTACTCACATAATTTTACAGGTCAGAACCAGTCTAAGACAGCATAAGGTTTCATTGTAATGATAATATTATGCCAATCCCGTAGCCAGCATTGTTCAAAAAGGAAGGGTCCTTACTCAAAATCCGGACTGTAACTGATAGTTCAATTGAAATCTCGATTTTCATATTTTCAAAAATCTTGCATTAAATAGTCCTAATTTATTTTCAATGGGGGATTCGTTCGAACTCCCGAAATCAACTTTTCCTCCCTAGAAAAAAAGGGGGGAAATGAGATATATATATATCATGATACCCTTGATCGACTGGACATATTTATTTTGCTTTGATGCTATCAATTCAGCTCTTACTTAAACAGTTTCCAACAGAAGTGTTGGGGGATGTTGACAAAAACATAGTTTTGTCCCTTCCCTGTCTTTCCTCACGGTCCCGACCCCCTTGCCCCCTTTGTAAAATCTAATCGAGGATATAATATATAGCTTTGTTCTTACCTCTCTAATTTTTCTACAGTATACTACAAATCACACATACGATAAGTGAAGTTGATTGTATAGATACAATCTAAAGATAAAGTTTATGTACGCGTCAAACCTAATTCTATATTATATTTTTTTTCAAACGTAAAAACCACCAAACTATTTATCGTGTTCTCCTAGATCCATTCATTACATTTTCATTGCTAAAATCTGCTGTTTAAGAAAACTATAAACTTCATGACACGTGAATGGCACTCTGTAAAAGATAGACATTTTTTTAAACGGTGGGTCAGGTTGACCACACATAAAAATATATGTAAAAATTCAACACCGACAGGGTTGAAATATAAACAATGTAGTATGTTTATCCATTTGAAGAATTTTATAAGTTTACTTTCAGCGGTCATTTTCGTAACTGAGGGCAGTGACTTTCGGGGTTGATTTTGAAGGGTATGTACATGAACCACCCACTGGTCAACATAAATATGTTGAAATTCGGGTAGTGGTTTTAGAAGAGAATCTTTCTCCAAAAATATACACGACTAGATGGCAAAATCTCGCATGACTTTTGTTTGACGAGATCGTCGGAGTCATATAAGCTATAAAAAATGTATAGGAGCAAGAGAAATATAAACATAATTTACATATGATCAGTCATTTATGGATTTCGGCATAATACCTCCATGGTCGTGCACGGCCTATGTACTTGCCCGACTCTGCTTTGCATATAGCCTTTATAACCACAGGCGCATGGGGCATGGATTTCGTTTCCTCCTCCCCCCTTTTCTCTACTTTTTTCAAAATTTTCATATAAATCATTCCTTTTTCAAAATTTTCATAATCATTCGTTTTTTCTTCATTTGACAATATCAGTAGACGTCATACATCATGAATAATACGTGTATTCTGTGTCCACAGTTTTTCGACTGATACAGTATAAGATAGAAGGTAAGCAACTCCATTTTCATATTTCGCGCCATATCGCTCACCTCGGTTGGGAAACCCCCGTGTTTTTTACACTTTTTACCTTGTCTACATATGGCACTGTCGTATCAAACTGTTTCTTAGACAACTGGGTTTTTCATTGCAGGTAATCCATTCGTAAAAATCCCAGGGTTCCCGTTCTTGCACTTCCGTCTCAAATGATGTAGTTTGACCTAGAAACGAAGCTGCCTCGCTATTCTCGGCGAGATTTCTTGGAAAAGATCGACGTACAGACTGAAATTCGAACATGGGCAATTAGGTAAGTGTCTCAGAAACAGTTTGATACGACAGTGCCATATGTAGACAAGGTAAAAAGTGTAAAAAACACGGGGGTTTCCCAACCGAGGTGAGCGATATGGCGCGAAATATGAAAATGGAGTTGCTTACCTTCTATCTTATACTGTATCAGTCGAAAAACTGTGGACACAGAATACACGTATTATTCATGATGTATGACGTCTACTGATATTGTCAAATGAAGGAAAAACGAATGATTATGAAAATTTTGAAAAAGGAATGATTTATATGAAAATTTTGAAAAAAGTAGAGAAAAGGGGGGAGGAGGAAACGAAATCCATGCCCCATGCGCCTGTGTTTATAACAATAAACTTTCGAGAAATGAGAAAGGGCAATCAAGAATAGACAATCCAGAGTCAATGGCAATAACATCGGGCACAAGATCCAGAATGAAGACATACAAAACAAAACATTACACAAAAGAAAATTAAAAAGATGACAAACACGGACCCCTTCCTGTTTCCAAAAAGTGGGGGTGAATCCAGGACTGACATACTGACATAATATTCCTTACAATGAAAATAAGGTGTGATAATTTCCCCCCCCCCCCCCCCCCCCCCCCCCACACACACACACAGCTCCCACATTACGTGTATGGTAAACATGCATGTTACACATACATTTTTTGTATATACTAAATTGAACTGGATATTACGTATTTCCCAAATATAAAGACTACATTTTACAATTTGCCCCTTCTGTGTGACTTATATGATTTTGACGTTTTCATGTCAGTTTGGCGGGAATAATAAATCACGGGCTCGTTATCGGTGATAACAACGTACGAAACTTTCCAGCAGAGAAAGAGAAGATTTCTGCAATAGTTTTAACACTCTAAATCACCAGCTACAAATTACTGCACTCCATGGTGGATAATCAAAATCCGCAGTAAATAACCTGATCGTTATATCACCTGCTTGCTCGAATGACATGCATCAGGTTTTAATAAATACATTGAAAAGCAACGAGTAAATCCGAACGGAAAATTGGAAGAGAGAAAAAAGGGGGGGGGGGGGTGTAATTAATTTACTCAAAGTTAAAAATGTTTATCAAAGTAAAAATTATTGTAAATGACGTCTTTTGTTATCTATAAAACATGATTTTCTTACATAAACTGCCCACTTCTAAATACAGCAGCAATACAGGAAATTGATAATGTACCCTTAAAAAAACCGTCATTGATTTCACAAACTGGTATCTTGAATTTGTAAGATAAAGATTGCAGACCCCCACCTTTTTTCCCCCTACAACCATGACTTTATATTGTATGACTTGATCTTATTATTGTTGGGGTTTTTTTGTTGTTTTTTTTTTTGTTCTCTTATTTAATTTAAATTTTTGTTTGAAGAGAAACAAATAATAATTGTTTCTGTACATTTCTAATGTTAAATTGAATATAATATGTCCATATCTCGTAAATTTCATTCAGATATTATAAAAATAAGTTTGTCACAATTTGTAAGGATCCGGGATTCAGTTCAGGAAAATCAATCACCGTAGGCTCTCCAGACAAGATGCAAAAGAGGTTGGGAAATATCGAGATAATCACCATGTATAAATTTAAAAGACAACTGGTCTTTCTTCCACAAATGGTATCTACCATGACTGACAGAAATTCTCTTTTGACCAAATGTAGTACAGACAGATAAGTACTGCAATAAAATAGCAATTTCTGTAGAAGATACATTTATTTTGTACATATGAATTATTCACCTGTAGTACTGTACACAAATGACACTAAACTCTAGTATATATTATTACATGTACATTATATCATACATTTGTATTAAAAAGTTTTAACACACTAAAAAGAAGCTGTAAAATGTTAATTCATGGTCATATAGTCTGGAATGAAATATATTTGTTCTGATGACAACCACCAGAGAGCTTATAGTTTTGAAGATACTAAAGGAGTAAACAGAAGTCGTAAATGTAACAGTGATTCTTCACAGCTGACCTGATTTCTGAATATCATTTGAGTTCTTTCTGTTGCTAAGAGGCACAGCCTGTAGCTAGGGGTTGTGGTCGTCATTTTCAGCTAGGCCTATATTGTCACCATGAGAATTAAGTCGGGGGCAGTTATCAATGGAAGACGGAAAATACAATATAATGAAATGGCCTGAACCGAAATTTTATTATTTTTAGAAGCAATGACCTTGACCTTTGACCTACTGCCCCAATAATAGCAGGCTTCTTCCTCCACATGATTAAATTTACTATGCATCTTAAAAAAACGATAGTCAATTGAAAAGCAATACTATTATCTATTTTTAGTCACTGTGACACTGACCTTTGGCCTACACGGCTCCTGGTCAAGTTTGATGTGAAGATCTCAAAATAATGTCCTGGTATTAAAACTTAGGATCCATCATAAAAATTAGGGTAATGATTCGCCAACCGGAATACAACTGTTTATTTCCGGGGTTCAAAGTGCACTGATCCAAGATCGATCTCTCTATCTCTCTACAAAATAATATCCGAACTACGATTCTCTCTCTCTCTCTCTCTCTCTCTCTCTCTCTCTCTCTCTCCAATATATTATCAGAACTACGATAAACGGATGTCTCTCTCTCTCTCTCTCTCTCTCTCTCTCTCTCTCTCTCTCTCTCTCTCTCTCTCTCTCTCTCTCTCTCTCTCTCTCTACAATATATTATCAGAACTACGATTAACGGATGTGGCTTTAACTGCTCTTCTTCCTTGATAGGAATTTTCTTTTATAATAAAAACAGCAATATCTACTTTATAATAAAAAGAACTGAAGATGTGGTTTTCTATGAAAATACGACTATATTCGATACAATAGATGGGACAAGAAAATAGCCAGAAAGGCGACTTTATTTTCTTTGCTTGTTTCAATATTGAATAATTTTGTTTACACCCATACCGCTACTTATAAAAGAGAGTGTATATTTAAAATATTATATTTAATCTGTGTTCTAATGTAAAGAAGCATGTGTTTATTTATAGACGACCAATCTCTGTAAATATTAGAATCTCAGAAAAACAAATATTTGTATTTCTTTCCATATAGCACACTCCAAAAGAAAATAATAATCGAAATTTGTTTCTGAAAAGTGTATTTTTTCCGATAGCTTCTTCAAATTCTGTCAAAGTATCGATTTTTAATTCACATATTGGGGGATAGTTTTGAGATAAATTAGGCCGAAAATAAAATATTGCGGTTTACCTAAATGTACCCAACAAAAACCAAAAATTACTAGTCGTTAATTTATTAGGCCTTATAAATATATAAATATTATCATCCAATTGTAACAATTTCAAATGTTGCAAGGAGTGACCGGCATGGTGAACTATGACTATGCAAAATAAAATATGTCTCAAATATTCAAATTTATACATAGAAATGTATTTTTCTATATGTCTAAAATACTCGAAATATGATACCCCAGATGAGGGATTATGGCGTTAAACACCATAACCTCTGATATCCCAGATAATAGAAATCTCAAAACATATTTTGTTGTTTTTTTAAATATTGGTTTAAAATTTCTTATCTCACTGTATTACAAACTCCCATTTTTTTCGGGCAAATATAGAAACAACCGAACTTTCGCCAATAACATTTTAATTCGAGTTAAAAAAAAATGATAGAGATTAGGGTTATGGTGTTTAGCGCCACTTTCAATAATATTTCAGTTATATCGTGGAGGTCAGTTTTATTAGTGGAGGAGAAAATGATATGATATTCAAGACCATTGAGAAGGAATGAATAAAAATTAAAAAAAAACTATGTGTCAACGACATCTCCTACGATTTGTTTACCTTTTTTTCCCTATACTATTTTCATTAATTATAGTAATTATTTAATGGAATGAAATTTGCTTAAAGTTAAAATTGAGTAAAGTTCTTTACGAAGCTTATATGGTCAGCTATACAAATTTTTTTTTAAATAATTTTGTCTTTAATGGCAAAATTAAAAATACTGTATATAGCATTCTGGGGAAAAAACAAATAAACAAACAAATTAAAAATAAACATGTTCTAAACGACCTTATTTACATAAGAAAAAATAATCAAATGTTTAATCGTTTTCATTAATTATTCAAACTATATATATGATGAGCAACCATTTTTTGTTCAATAATTTGTTTCGTTGGTATAAAATAAAATGTTAAGACAAAATATCAAAGCCATTGATTTTAGATGTTCGTGTGAAATTAACATGTAATTCAAATGAGGTATGTTTGACTATAACAAAAAGCCGATTTATTTTTATGAATGGGCGGCTTTAGGAAAATGGTACTTGAAATACACGGAGTCAACAAAGAGCTTCAAAAACTCGAACACCGTGTTTCCTCTAATCGTTGTGTAAAATTGAAAAATTGAATCATATCGGATAGTTTTATTGGTTGCGTGCGAGAACAGTCACACTCATGCACCAGCTATGAAAACAGGGCATGTCTCGGTATTTGTTTGACATGCATGTAGACTTAATCTCTAGCTAAAATACAAGGGGAAAATAACATGTTCATGCTTTTTCTTGACTAGCTCTACCTATAAAGGAAAACGGCACTTGTTGTAAGTAAGGATATTAGCAATTCACTTTTCGACCACTTGTAGATAACCTGCGATATACATCCTGTCGGCTACTGTATAGAGCTAAACTGAGGTGTTAAGAACGGTCAATTGCCGATTTCTTGTGACCTAATTATTGACTTCCGGTTACTCCGGACTTTCGGAACACTTTGTAGTTTAGTATGTCAAATTGTAAAGTACATATATCCGTTTGTGTTATTTAAACCATTGTATTTCAAGTATAAAAAAGGGGTCACAATTTGATTTAAAAAGAAAAGCATGTCAATGTAGGGCTTTTAAAGGGGATGGGATAAGCTTAGAAACGATTAAACATAAATAAGTTAAATTTCTTTCCATAAAAAACGATAGAAGTAAAATAAATGGAAGCACAAATAATATATTACAAACTTAACTTTCATAGGGTCAACCAAAGCAACTCGTTATTTCTTTTTGCACAGTCTAGTGCGTTCGTATTTAGAAATATGATTATTAGCACTGAAACAATTTCCTGCAAGCACTTCAAAAAAAAAATTAAGTCTACAGCAAGCTATTTTTGATTTTTACCCATTTAATAGATGTGTCTCTATTGAAATAGAGATATCTGTATAAAAAATGCAAATGAGAATCTATTTTTTACACAGTTATCTCTATTTCAAATAAAAACATCTTTACTAATGCAAAATACAGCTAAATATATAACGGTGTAGTGGTCAGCGTGTTCGCCTAGGGTGCGGTAGATCGTTGGTTCGAGAAAACTATTGTTCAATTAGCGTTAAACAACAATCACTCACTCAGTTAACCATATTTGAAATACATATATATCTTTATATTTTTTTCATGAGATACATGTGTATCTATATTAAATAAATAGAGACATCTATATTTCAAATACTGATATTTTGATTTTAAATAGAGATATTTGTATTCAAGACAGAGATATCCTTATTTTAAATACAAATATTAGTATCAGTTTTTGATGGAAGCATACTTTATTTATAGATTAATGCATGCCCTTTTCCATATCAGGACTGTTATCATCCAGAGAGACCGATATCAGCCAGAGGGCTTTAGCCCGAGCACAGGCGCTTGTGTAGAGTCAAAAATATGCTCGCTATGTACCTAAAATACCACAAGGCCGGACTCACTCCTACTACCCCTGTCACTTCAATCGCTATTTCCCCTGTCAAAATGTCGATAGGACGCAAATCGCTTACTAATTTGCGTAGTGAAATGATTTTTCTTCAAGGAAAACCCGTTTTTTATATCTTCCTACCATCTACACCCCCATACTGACAGATAATCCTCAGATTTTGTTGACAATGGACACCCAAGTGGCAGCAAAGCGAAAGTAGGTCACGTGCGACATATTTCCGCCTTTTTTAGAAGTTCATGATATCATTTTAGTTTTAAAATCATTTATTGGAGACTTTTTTTTATATTTTTGGCATTCTCTCCGGGGCTGCCAATTTTTATCAATTTCCGGACGAAAGGATTTCAATCTCATCATAAGGAAGATTGTGTATTCAATGCGCATGCCCATGTTGCTGTAGAGCTCTCTGTGCTCGCTATAAATGGGTGAAAACCATGAAACTGCTTACCATAAAACCAGAGTGCTTATTTTGTTTTTTTTTCTTTCTTTTGATATTCACCCACACCCTAAAAGGCACTTTATAAACGGAAGTAGAAAATTATTTTTACAGGATACTTACCCCCACATATATATAGGTTTCCCTTTATTTTAGAAGTGGCGAGTAGGATTAATCTCAAGATTAGAAAAACAATTGACTTTCTATAAGGTGCCCGCCTTTTTTGTGTCTACTTTAACGACCAGTTGACGACAGCCAATATGACAAGCAGGCATAGCAACAACATTCCGAAATAAACGTTAGAGAATATCGAAGGGGCAATCAAAAATGGAAAATCCAGAGAAAATGTCAACACAGGGCACACAAGACGAAGAAAAACAAAACAAAAACAAAACACAATAGGTGTTGGACACCACTATACGCAAGCAAACAGAAATAACGTAAATGAGACATAGGCCTTCCTACAAACAAATATATGGGGGGTAAATTCATTGTTTATTACGGTGATCATAAGCGGCCATATTGATATGCAAACCAGAAATTTGCCGCTATTGCCGTCAAATTGATCTTGGCACTTTTCGTAGTATTTTGGCAATGTTATTAGTATATCACACCAACCACATATTTTCAACTCTAGTGTCGTGTGTCAAGAACTGTTGAATCAAAAAGACGCTAAAAATCTGTGTTATAGAAGAAACAATTTGTATTTAATGGCAATAAACGCATTAGCTTTGTTTACTTAGTTCATCTACAAACAAAGAAAATGCCATGACCCGAGTTTTTTTATAAAGATTTTCAGAGTAGCTATTTGCATTGCGGTTTTTCTTTAAACAATGTAGTCTATTTTGCTCAAAACTTACGAGTTTTGCTATAAATTCCAATAAATCAAATATTGGCCAATGCAATAAAATCAACAGACACAGTGGTCTAGTGCCTACCGTATTCTCCGAAACATGGCGGAATATCGCGGGTTCAATCCCCGGTCTGAACAAACCAAAGACTATAAAATTGACTTTTGCTGTTTCTTTGATAGGCATGCAGTATTCGAAAGTAAGAGCAAAACACTGTCTCGGAGTCGATAATGGAGGCCGTCGTGATCGTAGTCGCATTAGTGTTTGATTTTGAACTACCTGTGCAATCAGTACCTATGATATCACCAATAACGTTGTGAGTTCGAACCCACTCATGGCGAGGTTTACTCGATACAACATTTTGGGATCAAGTTTGTCAGTGACTTATGGCAAGTCGGTGGTTTTCTCCGGGTACTCTGATTTCCACCATCAATAAAACTGACTGCCATTATATAGCTGAAATATTGTTGAAAGTGGCGTTAAACACCCTAACCCAGAGTCGATTATGCGTCCGGGTGGAGTGATATTTTTACATGCTCTCGTCATGATATAGCTGTATGATTTCTCTCTTGGCTTTGAAACAGCAATCACTATAACTCGGTCTAGTCGTAACACAGTAATTTGCACTTAAGATATAGAAAGTACACTATAGTTCGGTCTCCTCATAAAACACACCAAAATTATTTTAATTGCAATAAAGTAAACTTAGGAGCATTGTTGATATAATAATCCGATAAATTATATTTTTTTAGTCTATTTGCCGTTAAATACAGATGTTTTGTAACAAAATTTATAAGTTTTCAATATCGCTAAGATCTTTTGACTACAACATAATTCAAAATCATTCTTTTATATCTCCAACTTTGAAGAGCGTATCATCTGAATCGTTATCAAATAGATGCTTATTTCAAAGAAATATCATACCTTTCGTGAAAACGAGACGATAACGTTGCCGTCTTTATGACGTGATCTTGGTAGAAGTATTTTGCGAAATATGAGCACAATCTTTAATATAACAATTTAGCGTCAATTTGTTATTGTATAAGGTTATCAAAGGTTAAAAATAACTGATACATATCCTTGCACATTTATTAAGCAAGGCACTGGGAACTCTCGTGGAATCACGATCAGAACATTTGTTTCAAATCAAAAACCATGTTGTATCAATATGTTTCAACTTTATAAGATTCCAAATGACTTCAAAGAATTAATTCTGATACTAAATCACCATTTAATAATTGATTTATACAAATCAGATTTATAAATCAAATTTATATGTTATAAATATAGTGTCAACAAAGTATGGCTTAGGTTTAGATTTATGGTGTTGAGTATGGTTTATGGTATTTAACGCCACTTTCAACAATATTTCAGTCAGTGTCGGATTTACCATTGTGCTTAGGTGTGCTTAAGCACAGGGGCCAGGGGGCCCACCTTCCTGCCAATTTTTTTTTTTTTGCGATGGATTTTTGCTTATGTGGTAATGTTTTAACTACAAATGTATTCCTAAATTTACTGAGCATGTATGCCCGACTGCCTGTGTAGGCCTACCGGGTCTACCCTCTTCAGGGCCCAAGTAAGGGGCCTCGTAACTTAACTAGCACAGGGCCTCATTTGTCCTAAATCCGGCACTGATTTCAGTTGACGGTCAACAGAGCATGTAACAGTTCATTAAAGTTTTTAGAAGATACAGTAATATATTTGTAACAGATTGCTCAGGACCCATGGACAAATACATTACATTAAGGGACAGGCCATTTCTTTTATGCATGTGTGTGTGGGAGGGGGGGGGGGGGGGGGGGGAATGCTCCCAACCCCCTCCCACCCCGAAGCCAGAATTTTTTCCACATGTAAAGAAATCAGAATCAGATTATATATGTTTTTAAAACATTAGATCTGTAATTTTTCTTCAAATGTTGTCAAATATTTCCCATTGAAAACTGCAGGTTATTATATTTTTTTACATCTTTCAGGTCAATGTATTTTTCTATAAAATTTGGCGATATAATTTTATTTTCGGGGGAAAAAATATACCCCCCCCCCCCCCCCCACACACACACACACACAAGTTAGACAGTTGTTCAGTAAGAACCAAGTTTCATTATAACTGTAAATTTTATATGTTGTATTTTTTTTCCGAAATTCTCCTTTTGAATTTCACAGTGAATTTCTCTCTATGTACAAGAGAAGACAATGACAAAATAGATCCATGCCTCATAGATATTACTGTTATATTTTTCATTTTGTTTGTATTTATTTCTCGTATTGTATTTGTTTGAAGGGAAAGGGTATTGTGGTGCTTAACGCCACTTTCAAAAATATTTCAGTTATATCGTGGTGGTCAGTTTTATTAGTGGAGTACCTGGAGAAAACCACCGACCTGTCGCAAGTCACTGACAAACTTTCTCTTTGTATTGTATGACCCATATACGGGTGTATTGACGCAAAAAAAGATTATATACATGTGTACATGTGTGCATGTATATAAAAGCTTAAATTTAAAAAGAAAAACAAACATAAGTATTATAGAGAATCGCTTATTTTCAACTTTTAAAAATAATTGTAATTGAAACAGAGTAGATAACATCGTCTACAAAATATAAAAAAATACATGTAAGCAGACATGTTATGCAAAAAAATACAATGTGTCAACATCTTCCCACTGTTTAAATGTTGTCCGTTCCATCGCCATCTTAGACTCGTTTTGACGCTTGGGTAATTATAAAATTTCAAGCGTACTTGACCGAATGTAAAGCTATTGTATTTCTTCTAAAGACAGTGTGTAAATAGTAAAATTGTGACAATTTTGTCCGAACCCCCTGCTGTAAGGCCGAAGTAGTGGAAAAAATACGAAACAATAGAGGATTATATTACCACTGTCGGGGCCAAGGCCTCAGGGTAAGATTAGTTATTGTCTATGGTTAGACCTCGGTGGGACTTGGCCAGATTATCAAAGCCTTATTTTGAGTTTTTCTGGAGGTGTGTGAAGTAGAATAAGGTTTGAATACGTGGTAGAAAATATAGAACAAATTTGGTAAACTTTCTCACGTTAATCAGAAAGATATACTTTAGTGACAAGTGAGAGAAAAAAAACTTTTAAAACATCTTGCAAATGAGACGAATCATGGTTAATATGATGTTTTATTCACTAAATATTTTTCTCTCAAAAATATGAATTATTTTACAGTAATTTCTACCACTTTCTTGATTTTTTTATCAATTTTTTTTATTTAAAAGAGATTCAATTATTAATCAATTATCAGGAAAAAAAGGTAGAAAATTGTGATCTTGAAAAGATATAACTATTTAATAAAAATCGACATAAAACATATCGACTTATTTTTAATATTTTAGGGGAAAGTATGCCCTTTTGCCTTTTTAAAAATATCCAACTTGCATACATGTGTGTCTGTTTTCTTATCAACAAAATCATGTTTGACAGGTGTTATTCATTTTAGATGCCACGCATCCGTCCAAAATCGTCATCTTGAAAATAAAATGGACATAATTTGTCCATATCAACCATAATTAAAACGAAGCAAATGTTCCCTACCTATTAAACCCAATATGGCACGCGCACCGACATTTCATAAATTTGTAAGATTTGATAATTGTACAAATTGGCAGTTTTTATGACCTTGGTATCTTTGATTTCTCAAGACAATTGACATCTTGGAATTTTGTCCTAACTTTGACTAATCACCAACACTCGGCAGAGAAACACAAGTGCTCACAAGAACTACATTTTTCTTTTTAATAAAATTCCATTTATCTGGAATGTTAATGTTTATTTCTCCGAATTTATTGATGATAATGCCTAAAATAAAATATTGTTTACCGTTAACCTACCTATCCATGGACCCCCCATCCCCCAACAAAAACAAAACAAAAACAAAAAACGCAGAAACGCAATTTTCAATAAAAAATAATTTTACTATTATTTTACCTCGTTTTTTTTAATTAAAAAAAAATCATTTTTCTTAAACAGCAAACCAACAATATCTTACTATGTCTAACATAAGAAAAACAGTTTCGAATATTGTAATAATGAAAAGTTTGAAACAACTGATTAACTGAATTTTAGTCTTTAATGAATGCCCAAAAAAAATTTGGACTAATATTTATGTTCTGTTGTGTATATTTTTCACAATCAAAGTTATTGGTTTTTTTTTTATTAATAGAAAGGTTCGAATTACATGCGAAACGCATGTCTTTGAAATAAATAAGTGTCAGAATATCCCGAGAGAGTCGTACATTTGTGCATTTTGTCTTGAAAAAACCCCGACTAGAACTCTAGAATGCGCATCTCTTTGTAAAAAGAAAAAAAAATGTCGCAAATTATTTAACTAACTCGTTGTATCTGGACTGTCGTTTTCAATTTTCATCCAATCCGTTCAAGTGTATTCGATTATGCATAAAAACAAACAAATATTATCAGACAGCTATATAAAATCCCGATTTGATTTTTCATAATCGCGTAAACTACAAAGGCCGGGATCGTTTCCAATTATGGTTCTTTTCACAAAAACTGATCACTTATTTAAACAGTAGAGAATAAGGTCATAGAATTGTAAATTGATTCCCATCATGCATTATCATTTGCGCTATTTCTATTAATAGTCAATTTCCGTCAATCAATTTTCATTAATTTATATCGATTAGGGGGAGGAGGATCATATACTGCAAGATGACTTAGCGTATGTTTAAGTGCCTATACGATACTGGAATTATCTTGTGAGTTTTTTCTTCTTCTAAATTTGCAAAAAATATTCAAGAAAAAAATGAAAACTCGATCGAAACATGAAATAAACATTATTTAAAAAAAACAACAATACCGTAATACATCAGGAAAAATGATATAAAATAACGAACTTTCAAATCTAACTAAGAGTGTTATACAATCTAACTGGAAGTTACCCCCCCCAAAAAAAACCAACAAATTGTGGGCAAATATTTTTTACATGTGAAAAACAAAGCGCTACATTTTGTTTGAAATACGATCTGCATATTTCGCCTTGCATAAATATTATGATAACAATTTTTTTTTAAATATATATATAAAAGAATATAAAAACGAGAATAAAAGATTATTACAAATAGATTCTTAAATAATCTCAGTATCAAAAATAGTTGAAGCTTATCTTATTTGATGAACTCTATAAGATAGGATGTGATGACAGTAAATGACGCGTTACGTTATAAATAACACCGAATTCTACCTTACGTATTTCTTACGTTAAATTAATCATTAATCTGCAGATAAAACAGAGGTCGTTAATTTTCCATTTAAATGTAATTTGTGTTACAGTTTCCACATTCACATTTCATGACCCGTAAATACGCAAAGCGCGAGCGGGGAATTTTGAATTATATTGAAAAAAATGCATTTGCAAAAAGTTGATTTTTTTGACCAGAAAAAAAAAATGTTCACGCTATTTCATATAAGACAGACATGACCTAGTTTCTGACCTTCTTTGGAAAATCTTTCAACAATTACAATATTTTACATAATTTTAGAAATCAAACATGTTCGTCCTAAAAAAGTGTTCTGGCAGCAAAGGACATAAAATGTTTAAAAAAAAGTAATGCTTGTAACGTGAAATAACCATAAACCAAAATATACAATATTGGTTTATTTTAACTAAATGTCTGCAAAAATCAACAAAAAAGCAATAAAATCTCAGTGAAAATATTAAACCTGAGATCAGTTTTGGTATTAACATACGCAAAATCTGGTTTAAGTACCATAGTAATGCAATATATATCATAATTTAGTAGCTAAGGATAATATTTGTTTAACTTATAAAATATTCAATAACAAAATATACAGCAAAATTTATTTGTTATTTTAAACACAAAAATATCTCGTCTTGGATAAAATTTAGAAATTTGATGAAATCTTTATCAAAAAGCACACGCAATCCTTAAAATCTAAAAATTTTATCAGAAACAAAATAGTCGACTGATTATGAGTTACATGTTTTAAGTAAACTTACACAAGTCTTAAAATAACAAAATATATGTCATCCAGGTACGCCGTAGATATTTTAAAAGAGTTAACGGATACACCGTGACACTGGGTTATGCTTATCTCCCCAGAAAAGATATCAAGCAAAATAATTTATTTCAAATATACAAGAATTTAACTTATTTTGTTATTGGTTTCCATTTTTTGAAACGTCTTGGCCAATCTCTTTCGAACGCTACACCATGATCGTATCATATAGGTTGGATTTACAACTACATATGCAATCAATGCCTATCACCACTAAAGTTGTGAGTTCGAATCTCGATCAGGGCGGAAGACACATATACATGACCGCATCATTTCACTATAAGACGGGAGATGGTATCTATAAAACTATTTGAACCCCGCCACTTTTTATTGAAGTGCCTGTATACCAAACCAGGAGAGTGAGCGGTCATTTGGTGTATCGATTTTCTCTGTTTCTACAATTTTCCGACTCGGGATTTTGGATCTGTTCCGACGGTGTGGTATTTTGTGTTTTTGATATACGACTTAACACTAAATTATACATGTATTTAGAAATTTGACCAGAGTTATTGAATTTGAACTAAAAAAAAAATTGTTTTTCCTATGTCGAACAAAGCAAGAAATACACAGAAGTATTATGTATGGCATCGCTAAACCAAAAGCAATGTTTTTTATAATCACCTTAGACATAATCGAGTTGTCCTTTTCTCTTTTAAATTGTGTTAAATGTTAGCAAGATTTAAAAATTTTAATTTTAATTTTTTTTTTAATTGTTTAAGAGGTTTTCGATGGTTTCAGACAATATATTTATGGAAATACTCAAATATGTAGTTCTGGTTTCAAGAAATTTATTCAATAAAGATTAACCCACTGAATTAACTGCCTGTCATTGTTATGTATATGTGCAGTTTCAGAATTCCAATGCATCTTTCCAAAGAAGATTGATGCAATGACACTTAAACAAGAATTACTGCACGGGTCTATATATAAAGCATTTCAGTCAAATCCTCCTAGCTCTTCTCTGAATATTACATTCACTCAATTAAACGAGGGCACTTATTATTTTCGGCAATGATTAATGAACCTCTGTTGACATTTCGACGTTTACCGGGAATGCGCGATCTGGTCGTTCATATCACTCGTCACCTTTCAAACCTCATTGGTATGAAGAGAAAGCTTCCGAATATTAAACCTGACGAGATGATCTGTCAAGAAAGTCTTCCGAGTGATATCGCTTCTCTTCAAACATTCTAAACTGTTGCGACAATTCGTTTTCATGTCATGAAATGTTTCTTCAACTTGTTTATTTTAAGTTCCCAAATAAAATAAACTTGTAACAGTTGTTTTAAATATTCGTGTTCAAACAAACGCTTGAACCAAGCGCGTGTAGAATTACAAAGAAAAATACCAAAAAGATATATGCTAGTAATTGTTTACCATTAAACAGTGACTGTCACACGATTGTATTGAAATTATGTATAAACTTACCCATTCCCGGAGGACAAACATCGCCGTCTGGTAGGTGGTTTTTCCGTTTCCTCGGTCGTCCCTTCTGTACGGTTCCTACGCCGTTGTAAAATGGTAAATGCCCTTCCGGGTGACAGGATAAATCGTCTGCTATACTTTGAAAATATTCTCCTTGGAATAATAATTCGTAGTCATTTCGACAATAAATAAGATTCTCTTTCATTCCAAATTGGTCTCCCGTTGAAAGTGGTTTATGACAAGATGAACACGTGAAACAAGAAATATGGTAGACTAATTCCCGCGCTTTCATGACAAGTTCGTTCGCTGCAATTCCCTGATGACATCGCGCACATCTCTTCACTCCAAATCGCCTGAAAAGTGAAAATTCACAACAAGATTAAATGATATGGATTTTTATTGTAAATACTTTGAAATAATTAGATTCATAATACTGGGTTTTCCTCTAATGTCTAACAGATTTTTCACCCGTTAACAAATAAAAAAAAGTAATGCAATACTTTTTTTTTCTTTTTTGTGGGGGAGGAGGGGGGGAGGGGGCACGATTAGATTAAATTTCCTGTTATTATTTATAACCGTCATAAATTAGATTCAGTGCTTCGTCTTAATGAAACTGTGCATCATCACCTGTGATATGTTTGTTTGTTTGTTTGTTGATGGTGTTTAACGCCACTTTCAATAATATTTCAGTTATATCGTGGCGGTCAGTTTTATTGGTGGAAGAGATTCGAACTCACAACATCAATGGTGATAGCCAACTACCATACGATCACGTCCACGACGGCCCCTCACTTGTACTATTTGGAACGGAATTAGCTGTTCAAAATAAAGGGTAATTAATTGACTTAGATGATTCTGAAAAATAAAATACATTTTATGTCCTGGACACGTGTTTCTGCACAGTGTCAGATTGGAAAAAAATACATTCTGTAAATGATATACAGAAATGCATGGATTTGAAATGTATAGGTCCAATAAAAGTGATGTTTTAAATTCAAAACAAAACAATTTATATGTTTATAAATATTTTGTTTATTAATATTAGTGAGATATGAACGGAATAAAATGCTACTTCATTATAAGCAAATATTCACAATAAATGAGATCGTTAAACGAAATATGGAATTTTATATTTCAATAGCACATATATTGAACGAATGTGGCTACGTTTTATATAATGTCAATTCAGTACATTTGTATATTTATTAAATGAATTTGCCTTTAATTAACAAATGACTAAGTACAAATTAAAATTTTTAGCATATCTCCTAAAAATATTTTTAGCCTATACGTTTGAAAACCTGTCTTTAACTCAGTTGGGAAGCTTTTTATAGTGTCCGGAAATCTTACGATACGCCCTGAAAGGAAACGACGAAAAAACGGCTTTGTCATGAATCATTTTAAAGAGTCGACCACCCTGTTTGTATCACAGCTGACTAATTTCATTCTTTTAACAATTTTATACGAGTTTGCTAAAATTATTTATTTTATAATTATATTGAAAAAATCATTTAAAAATATCATGACACTTCAATAGTAAATAATAATTTAATTTATAATTAATTTCATATTTAACTAAACATGCGTAAAAGACGCAATTCGAATGTACCCTTCTAAAATATACGCATATAAATATTAATATTCATACACCCCTTCCTCCTGGTTAAGAAATGCCTGAGTATCGGATTTGAGTTCGAGTCAAAGCACAGTTATGGACCGTTCAAATGAACAATGTCTTAATTCATTCAAAATGAGCATTGTATTTTACAAAAGAATTCTCCCCCTAGAAAACCCAATTTTCACAAAAACAGATAATACACATGAATCAAATGATCAATGAACATCCAATTCAATACTGAGTCAACTGCAAAATACCCACCCTTACAAGACGTTGTTTTTTTTAAATGGCCACCCTTAATTATACAAGACATTGTTTTACAAAATGGCCACCCTTAATTATACACGACATTGTTTTACAAAATGGCCACCCTTATTTATGCAAGACATTGTTTTACAAAATGACCACATATAATTATACAAGACATTGTTTTACAAAATGGCCACCCTTAATTATACAAGACATTGTTTTGTAAAATGGTCACCCTTAATTATACAAGACATTGTTTTACAAAGTGGCCACATATATACAAGACATTGTTTTACAAAATGGCCACCCTTAATTATACAAGACATTGTTTTACAAAATGGCCACTTTTAATTATGCAAGACATTGTTTTACAAAATGGCCACCCTTAATTATACAAGACATTGTTTTACAAAATGGCCACCTTTAATTATGCAAGACATTGTCTTACAAAATGGCCACCCTTAATTATACAAGACATTGTTTTAGAAAATGGCCACCCTTAATTATACAAGATATTGTTTTACAAAATGGCCACCTTTAATTATACAAGACATTGTTTTACAAAATGGCCACCTTTAATCATACAAGACATTGTTTTACAAAATGGCCACCCTTAATTATACGAGATATTGTTTTACAAAATGGCCACCTTTAATTATACAAGACGTTGTTTTACAAAATGGTCACCCTTAATCATACAAGACATTTCTTACAAAATGACCACCCTTAATTATACAAGACATTGTTTTACAAAATGGCCACCCTTAATTATACAAGACATTGTTTTACAAAATGGCCACCCTTAATTATACAAGACATTGTTTTACAAAATGGCCACCTTTAATTATACAAGATATTGTTTTACAAAATGGCCACCTTTAATTATACAAGATATTGTTTTACAAAATGGCCACCCTTAATCATACAAGACATTGTTTTACAAAATGGCCACCCTTAATTATACAAGACATTGTTTTACAAAATGGCCACCCTTAATTATACAAGACATTGTTTTACAAAATGGCCACCCTTAATTATACAAGACATTGTTTTACAAAAAGGCCACCCTTAATTATACAAGACATTGTTTTACAAAATGGCCACCCTTAATCATACAAGACATTGTTTTACAAAATGGCCACCCTTAATTATACAAGACATTGTTTTATTGTTGAATTTTCCAATTGTTAATGCTAAATCAGATAATCCATTACTTATAACCAAAAAATTAAAAATAAAGCATTTGCTAAAATATCGATTGAATGCAACGTTTGAAGTATCCCTGCTTAATGAGAATAATGTTGGTGCTCTTATAATCTCAACTGAATTCTACTTCGTATATCATTCTAGGTTTTGTTTTACGACTCCTATTTTATGACTGTGTTATAGCTTTTTCTATTATTCCCAGAGATCGAAAACAAGCCCACATACTCCTGCAGTTCATTAACATCGTACTTTGTCTGGAAACACTTCATTTCCAAACGAGGGGAGTGAAAAGGGGCGTGATTTTACGCACGTGTCCGCTTCTTGCGATTTTTTTTTATGACGGTAGTGAGGTCACTTTCGACATTTTAAGTTTTCTTTTATTTTTACAACTTTTGTTTTTGAAGAAATATGCAAAGAAATTCGAATATGAACATTTACATCTGGCAAATTCTAATTTCAAATACGTAGGCCGAACAGAGACGTCATCTGTTCCGGGTTTGGCAGACCATCTGGTCAGTGCTGTATTGTTCTTTCCACTGGAATGCCTTTATATTACTCTGATTAATGTTTAGTTAAGTATAAAACTATGTTCATCATATTACTTAAAAACTTCACAGTCTTTGATCTTTGACCTCTAATGAAATTAAAGAATTCCACTGATTCAGATCCGTCCGTTTTGAACATCTGTGAAGGTTGTTCGTCTGTTGTTGCATTTGGTGGGCTTATCGGTCAAAAATATTATACAAGTAGTTTTAAGGTACATTTTTTTCGCTTCATAATAATTTAAATTTATTAAAAATTACGTTAACAAAAAACAATTATAGAGAAACACGGACAGTGCTAATGATATTGAAGTGCATATGCAGCAATTTCTTCCAGAAAAAATGATTTTTTTTCAAAATTGAAAGCCAGTGTGGCTATCTGTTGTTCGTCTGTTGTTGCATTTGGAGGGCTTATCGGTCAAAAATATTATACAAGTAGTTTTAAAGTACATTTTTCCACTTCATAATAATTTTAATTTATTCAGAATTACGTTAACAGAAAACAATTATAGAGAAAAACACGGGCAGTGTTAATGATATTGAAGTGTATATGCAGCAATTTCTTCCAGAAAAAATGATTTTTCAAAATTGAAAGCCAATGTGGCTATCTGTTGTTCGTCTGTTGTTGCATTTAGTGGACTTATCGGTCAGAAATATTATACAAGTAGTTTAAAGTACATTATTTTCGTTTTATAATAATTTAAATATATTGAAAATTACGCAAACAGAAAACAATTATATAGAAACACGGGCAGCCCTAATGATATTGAAGTCTATGAAGCTTCCCAAAAAAAATTATGTTTCAAAATTACAGGACAATGTGGCTATCCAATAGAAATTTTTATTTTTGGTTCAAAGGTCATCAACTATATGTTGTGTCCCATTGGTTCCTGGTTTTCTATAGATATATATACGCTATCAGCTCAGCTATCATTACGCCAGAATTGCAGAAAAAAATTATTAAATTAATAGAAGAAACTAGAAAAATATTGATATTCTCCTTAATATGTTTCTGTTTCGTAGTATAAAAACATATAATATAGCGACTGTTATTGTCATATCGAGATGTAACGCACTGAGGTACCCTCTCACTCTTGTTACTGCTAAAACAATCTTCCCTGCAATCATCGGTTCATCTGAGTGCTGCACTTAGGTTCGATTTCTTTACCAACTGACAAAACCAAAGATTTAAATCATGCGAATGAAAAATCAAGTTTCAAATGACATTTTCAAGCTCAGTTTCGCCCCATGCCATTTTCCCGCCAATGAATTCGAAGTATTTTCTGTCAATAATAATATTCGGTGTATTCCTGCAATTGTGATTGTGTTAAAAATATTGATATAATCTATTTGGAAAATGGTTAAAAAAGCAGGAAAATGACGAAACGGTTCGTCAGGGTTGGTGGTCTGGAACGGGAGAATTATTACTAAATATTTTTGTAATAATTTCAGAAATGACAGATTAGCACCTAGCAGTAGCGAAATCAAATAGCATATCATATCGTGAGTGAATTTTTATCAATTCATGCTGAGTTATGGATCAAGAATATTTCGAAATTCATAATTGAAAATGTTGAAAAACTAGAAAACTTGGTGCCAATGGCCACACTTGACTGATACTAGATATTCCCAAATTATTGGAAAAGGGATAATTTTACATTTCTTTTTGATAAGAACCCTAACATTTTTTGTTTTTATAAATTAATATATGTTTATCAAGACAAATTATTATACAAAAAAGATATATGTTATAGATATCTGTTTTTTCTAATTAAACATAATATTTTCGTGAAGTAATCTTAGAGTAACAGAAAAACTGTGTTGTTTTTTGGTTTAGGTTTATGCTGTTTACTGCAACTTTTAACAATATTTCAGTTATATCATGGCGGTAAGTTTTATTGCTGGAGGAAACCAGAGTACCTGGAGAAAACCACCGACCTGTCGCAAGTCACTGACAAACTTTATCACATAATGTTGTATCGAGTTCACCTCGCCATGAATGGGATTCGAACCCACAACTTTAGTGGTGATAGGCACTGATTGCAAAGGTCGTAGTAAATCCAACTACCATGCGATCACGACCACGACTGCCCCCATATTCATATAACTATCGTAATCCAGAGGTGATATATACTATATACAAATGGACATTCGATGATCCTCGAACACATCAGATATGTCACTCGTCACAACTCGGCTGATTCCATACGAAAGTTGGTATTGTTGTTTAACCCAAAGTGAACTGTTGTTCAGCTATATCATGGCGAGAACAAGTTACATTTCGATGAAATGACGATGTCCATTTTGTACTAGACCACCACGCTTATACTCTTGAGTCACCGAGTTTCAAGTCTGTTGAAACGGTCGGAACTGACAACTAATTACTGCGTTGCGTCAAGTATCTGAAAGGTTGGGTTTTTTGCGACCTATATTTAACAAATTGACATATCTATGATGATTTTACCTAGACCTGACGAGCATTGTTTATACCGGAAGTGTAACTTGGAATTTTTCTTAAGCTCAACCGGAAGTTAAATGGAAACCGAAAGGTTGGTAGAAGATGTAAGAACAACATTGTAATATTCATCTCCCAAACAAACCTTACGTGGATATACAGAAAGTTGTTATTGAATATGTAAAGGCAGATTAAACAAGGTAAGGTCTACATCCCAAACTCCCACTAGAAACCAAAAAAAAAGGGGGCGACCTTGTAAAGTTAAATTTCCGTCGGTAAAGTCAAGTACAGGGGCGGATCCAGGGGGGGGGGCGCACCCGGTGCGCCCCCCCCCCCCCCCCCTAAAATTGGAAAAAATATGATTTGTTGGCGTAAAATCGTGATTTTTCACACGAAATACCCCAACAATTTTTTTAAGTGCGCCCCCCCTAACTTGAAATCCTGGATCCGCCCCTGAAGTACGTATTTATTCATTCAAATTGTCAAGGGAGAATATAAAACATAAACCATTTACCTCGTGGTGGGGTATAGTATTTAATTTTCAAGGCAAAAGGATGACTAATGGGCATATACAATTTTTTTGCAAAATATCAATGGTTCATGTGGTTGAATTTTGTTAATAGTGCTAACTCAGTGAAACAACAGACCGCGGCCGGGTAGACATTTCACTCCACTCGAACGCATTATCCTGATTCCGAGCCAACCAGTCTTTGTCCTTTCTCCTTAATGCTACGGAATTGGTGGAGAAATGAGAAATATCAATGGTTTGATCCGACCGCGGGACTCGAACCCACGATCTACCGCATTCGGGGCGATCGCGCTAACCATTACACCACCAATGCGGTTATTATCATACTGAACTATTAATATCTATATCTAGGTATATATATCGATAATTTACCCCCTGAACGATCACTAACAAAGTTCAAAGTTCAAAAGTTTTATTTAAAGTCGATACAACGAATTGGCATGCGAGCGAGTCAGTGATTGTCCACTCTAACGTATGAAAAACATTCTTCGCGCTCTTATTGAAGACCATGCATCTTATTCTTAGCTGTCATGCATCTCATTATTACCGACCTGCCAACACATTATTAACTACCATGTACCATATTATTAACAGTTCCAAATTATTACGTTGTTACAATCGTGTATCCCATTATGTTCTGTAAAACGAAACGATCTTGCAGCGTGTAAAATGTAAAGGTATTTACTGTCAACTATAGTAAGGTACTGGTATATGCTGGTGGAACTATTTTTGTAATTTCATGTATTTGATCTGACCATTTCATCGTGCATGTTTGCATTGACCCTTGTTGCCCCTCTCCCCATCTGCAATTTAGTCTCCCCCTTTCTATAACAATTAAATTTAATATTGATTTACATCTCTGCATTTGTTAGCTCACTGAAACAACAATCTACATATAAACATTTCGCTTCACCCGGACACATTATCCTGCTTCCGAAGCAACCAGTATTTGCTCTTTCTCCTTAATGCCGTGTTCTTAGTGGAAAAGCAGCAAATACCATATTTCAAAGTTTTTGATTTGACTCGCCGGTGCTCGACCCACGATCTATCGAACACGCTCCTCAATGCAACGTGCTTAAGAGGAGAAGCAGCGAATACCAATTCTATAGTCTTTGATTTGACCCGACCGGGGTTCGAACCCACGATCTACCGTACTCGAGGAGAGCACGCTTCTCAATGTTGTGTGCTTAGAGGAGAAGCTATAGTAACTACGAATGTATATTCTTTTGTTCGATTCCTAGACTTGCAAAAATACTTTTTTCTATAATAAAAATAAATGTCTTCTCAAGAATTGTGTTCAAATAAACGAATGTATAACCTAACAAATTGAATTCTTTAGTAAGTTTAATATAGACCAAGGTTGAGAGGTTTAAATCTCTCTAGATATTCAAAAATATCTGCATAGTGCTAACACAAGTACATCAGGGATCGAATTTGTTGATTTTAAAGATTAAAGACTTTTTATAAATACTTCATCTAAAGATTTTGACGGAAATATATTTATCTACGACACGAAAAACTATAAAACTATCTTATTTCTTTACTTTCCTCTTGAGAACTATAAAAAAAATAAAAGTCGCCTTGCTAAACCTCACACATTTAACTGACTGTGTGTTCTCTAGTGAGTAATGTATACTCTGTTTAATCACTGTTGATAGATATATATACTACATTTGAAAGTATGAAAAATATATTTTTAATTCTAAATTCGTCCATTTTTAAACACGGTTAGACTCTTGCATATAGTATACCCTTGTGTCTAAATTCCAAAACCCGACAATATAACTGAAATATTTTTGAAAGTGGCGTTAAGCATCATAAACCTAACCTAACCTAAATTTCGGAGCCCAATTTATACTTACATCGTTATTACATACATTTGTACTTTTATAATAGATAAATATATTTGGCCACTGAGTTTAAACACACGGTTGAAACCACATGTATACAAGGGCCTCCAAGATAAATTTTGCAAGGCGGAACAATACTGCTTTGGGGCCCGGTGACAGGCTGAAACTTCTCTCAATATTGAGGATTTGAGGTCCAATAAAACCACTGGTAAACTTTCATAATTGCTTTATTTCCTGTGCAGCAGAATGTCAAGATAACATATATATGTACTTTATACAAAGCAGTGACAAACATAATTCAGAAGTCTAAGTGAAATTTACCCAAAAATATTAAAAAAAAAATAAATAAAAAAAATAAAACTTCTATGGCTAAGGCTATGGGCCCTTCAGAGATTCACAGGCTCCTTTTTGGCCCAGGATCAATGTACCGGATGAACTCCACCTCTCATGGGGCCTGCCTGTATTCATGACACAATCATCTTCGTGGGCAAAAATTATGAAATTTATTTACCACAAAATGTTCCTCGATACATTGTGTACATTATAATATGAAAACTGTAATTATATACATGTATGTCAATTTATGATTTCTCCGTAAAACTAGCTTAACCCCGCCACTTTTTATTGTTGAAGTACATGTACCTGTATCAAGCCAGCGATGATATATTTGTGTCTTAGTGGTATCAATTTTTGCGTCTTTCTACGATTTTTTTTAGATTTTGGAACTGTTCTGACGGTGTGATATTTAATATTTCTTTCATTTACTGCTACCATTTTGTCAACCTTCACTATGAAAACAGAGTTACAGGAGAAGCAAAATGAATATGTGGAGTTTTAAAGGGAGATAATTAGATGCTGTCGAAATTTGTTTGGGATTTCACATAGTCCGACTACACATACATTTATTTGCTTACAATCTGACCACCACACAGAATATAATTTGGATAAAACATGAAGATATATATTTTTTTTTATCATAAATGAAAAAAATATATATGTATATGAGTTTCCATGGTAACTGGTAAAATTTATTTCAGAATTAAGGATATAAACTAACATTTAAAAAGACGAGAAGAGTTTGCTTAATGATTGTAAAGTGTTGTCAAGAAAAAGAATCAATAATTCATATTCTATGTAAACGTCAAATCACTCTCAAACATGCAATTAATTCCCTCTTTTGAAAGGACAATAAATGTTATATTAAATTTTCATTTTTTTTTTTTTTTTTTTTTTTTACATATTTGATAAAAAGAAAATATGTGGTAAACCCATAACTCCTCTATTCTTGTCAATTTACGATATCAATGCTTAAAATACTAACGAAATATTTAAATATGCACCACGATGACATCTTTATTCATTATGACCTCTACACGAAAGTTGAAATGCACCACGTGTGTTCATGATCAGTCGTGTTTGTTGCATTATCTTATATGTATTTTAAAATGTCTTCTATCTCATGGCACCATTTCAACTTTAAATAAAGACAAATTCTTCATAAAAGTTCAAACATTATCAATGATAAACTATGTTTTCGACAGGACTAGTGAATTCATTTTCTACATCCTGGTCAGGGTCCATAACGTAAGCTGATAGTACGCTATCAACTCCTGCAAACACTGGCACCGGTCATCGATGCATGATTAATTAGCGTCGTATGCTTGGTATGCCAATATTATCAACGAAATAACAATATGATAAAACTTTGAGAAAGTAAACCGACTTTTTATAATTTTTGCTTATTTAAGCGACTGTATTTTTAATATTCCAATGACCGCCATGATATAACTGAAATATTGTGAAAGTGACGTTAAACATCCTAACCATAACCCTCTATTCCAATGAAAACAAGAAGAATATTTAATATCCCTGTAATAATCAATGTGGATTCTCAAAGAAATCATTATTAACCCTGTCGCTTTCGTCGATGGTGGACCTATAGCTAAACCGAATTCGAAAATAAACTATAAGATTTTTTTTCTCTTTTTTATTATTTTCATATCGTTAAAATTGAAATAATCTAGCTTTTCGCAAATTCCCGATTAACAACAAAAATTTTTTTTATAAATTATATATTTCTGTGAATATTATTCAATATTAGTGGTTAAATATTTAGAAAAACAAATCTTCTTTTAAAAGTGTACTTAATAATAAATTGTAAACTGCATTTGTATTTACTTTTAAAAGTACACCCATGTTCTTTATAATATTAAATAAAAATATGATACTACATGATGAACTTATTCCAATATTTACCGAGAATAAAAGAGGGACGAGGACCACCTATGTTTCTTTAAGTAAGGTTAAATAAACGACGAGTTGAGAATACTCGCTAGAAAATGGTTGTATTGTACGGCTGATAGATATCTAGTCAAGCGGGGCATATGAAATTATAGTCTCTGAATACAGATTACGAGCATTTCACAAAAGAGACCCGCCGACATTGGAGTCGATAAGTAGGGAAGGGATAAAAAGAACATTTCCCCTAATAAATTGATTTGTATTAAATCGATTTTTGTGGTCTTTTGTAGTACCAGCATGTCCCCCATTGAAAGAGTTTTCATCAGGAAAAAAAACAACTTTGTCAGATCAGATTGAAATAAAAAGTGAAACAAATCAGGAACAAATCCGGTAATGATAAGATGTTGTTCCTAACGATACCAAGTAAAATAGGGGGGGGGGGGGGGGGGGGGGGTGGGGGAGGGGGTAACGGAAAAGTATGTTTTACGGCCTGAAATAACAGATATTGCAGTAAAAAACTTTTTCAGATTTGAAATAATATTTGAAACAAAACAGGAACAAATCCGGTCATAATATGATTTCGTTCCGATAAACGATACCAAGTAAAATATGGGGACGATGATAAGGCTTAGGGTTGTGGTGTTTAACGACACTTTCAACAATATTTCAGTTATATCTTGGCGGTAAATTTTATTGGTGGAGGAAAGTAAAACATGGGTGTACGAAATGTACATATATGTATATTTCCTTCCTCTACCGAAGCAATCACTATATCCCTGCGCGGTGTAAATGCCAGTTTGTCTATTGTAATAAACATGTTAATCCTCATCTTGAAATGGATTAAATGGGGGAAAAATACGGTGAACGAATTTACAGAATTATTTTTTTCTGACGTGTTGAATCACACACATAGATTGATGAAAGTCTTTTCAGAATTGTTTGTGCTTAACCTTAACTAAAGAGCTTCTGTATATTACAAAACGAGACAACAAATATTTGAACAATTTATTAAATAATCCTTCTTCACTTGAAACAAGTGAAATAAAATACTTTCATGTTTATTTTCTTAATTTTACAACAAGTTGGGGACATTAACAAAATTGAAATAAATATTTAGCTAAAGTAAAAATGAATTGAAATCTTTGTTAGAAATTAATTTCCGGATAAATATACGTATCCTTTTTTTAAATATAAAGTTAATGGAGGTACGGGGATCGGTTATTTCAATTTAAAAATTCAGTAGTTGTTCGTATTGAAGGTTTAAGTTCAAGTGATATTTTCATATATTTGATAGAAATAGTTTAATTCTTTTTTTTAGTAAAAAAAAAAGTAAAATCTATTAGTTTGTTCAAATACTTGAAAAAATATATATGAATCCTTTTAAACAACCTCTAAATAAATAAACTTTATTATATATATTTTTTTTTTAATAGAAATTAACATCATTGTACCGCGGTGAAACGACCGCACATCACTATGCAAAACAATACAAGTTAACTAGTTCAATGAATTTGTCAATTAAATATTTTTCTAGATATACATTTCTAGGAATTGTCTATATATATATATATATTAAAAAGTCAAATGAAATCCGTATGCTGGTACATATAAAAGAAATTAGTAAAAAAAGAACAAGACGGATTTTTCACAACATTCTTGTACATATATATATATATATATATATCAAAAGACACAAGTTAAAAACATGTGTACGATACATACAATCAGGGCTAATGAGAGAGGGGTTTAGTCGATACATCGGTCCAGGGCCCGGAGAACCAACCAGGGGCTTCTGAATATCTGAAGGGCCCCATAGCCTTACCCATAGACGTTTAATTTTGATTTTTTGATTTTTTTTTTTTCAACTATTTTTATTTTATTTAAAAAAAAACCAATTATATAAAATTCACTTCCTCGGGGGCCCAAAGCAGGTTTGTTCCGCCTTGCAAAATTTCCATTGGAGGTCGTGCATATAATGTCATATATAAGTTACTGGTTTTTGTTTTGCATGTGCATGACCCGGACATTCAACTGAACATTTCAAGTATTTAATAAGAGCCAAGGTTCGTCAAAAGTTCACTTTTAGGTGCTTAGAAGTTACTTAAAAATTTGACAAAAGTTGAGGCCAGTCACATTTCTTGTTTAGAAAACCCACAATGCCCCGAAGCGAGTAATTAGATCAGCATACGATATGCTAACTACTGAATGAACAAACTAACCTTGTTTCGAGAACTCACCATGCCCCTAAGCGAGAAATTAGATAAGTATCAGATATATATTCACAATGGCACCAAACTCACCTGTAATAATCATCCTTACAAAATATGTTCCCTCCTCTTGCGAAACACGTAAGTTCTGAATCCAGTTGAATTTTACAGTCGGTACACTTTAAACATGAAACATGCCACTGTTTATCCACAGCTAACAAATAATATCTATCTAAAATCCGAATGCCACACCCGGCACAGAAACTTTGGCTCTCAAACTTGTTCAGGACCGGCATCGTCTGTAAATAAAAAAAAGCAAAATATTTTCATTGGATATTTAGAATTTATATTGATTGATTGATTGATTGATTGATTTATTGATTGATTGATTGATTGATTGATTGATTGATTGATGTTTAACGCCAATTTTAGCAGTATTTAAGCTGTATTGTGGCGTTACAATATATAAAATGAATCAAGTCTATTAAATATAAGATAATGAAAAAGGAACGCCTTCAAGTTACAAAAATAATTCCTGTTTTATTAATAATCAAAAAAGTGAAAATATTTAATTCATATTTTCTCAATTATAAAAATATAAAGAATGTCATTTTTGATAGATATCAAATGTATATTTTGTGTTTTAATTTTTAATTTAATTTTTTTTTAAACCAATCTCTATTTCATCCATATCAGGCTAGGGTATATAATAAATTATATTTGATGTGATATGTTGGTAATATATAACATACAATTAAGCTTCCATTGTTTTTTTTTTCCTTTTTCTTCTTTTGAAAAATCAGAAACAAGAACTTAATAAAAAGGGATAATCATGGGTTTAGTCCTGACGTTTTTACTACGGGACCGTTGTCGTGACAAAGTCTCCCGATTTGTCAAACACTTAACTTCGTGTATGACCGATTCTGTTCGGATTGAATTTTACTATTTGGACGTATGCTTAAAGCAATTAAACAAAAGTGGTTAGTAATTAAAATAGCTACAGTCTGTTATTATCGGCACGTGACCCATCTTTATTTAATTTTCAACTGAATAATCGGATACTACCGGCATTCGCTCGAATCAAACACAGCTGCTTGCGATCAAATTAAAATGTTATTGTTATCATATGATTGTAACCAAATAATTAAAAAAAATACCCATGAAGATATGCAATCATAAAATTTTGTAATATTTGCTACGCCCATCGCGTTCGTTTTGTCGTCTGCTATTCTTGTTTTTAATTTTTTGTTGTCATGGAACAAGATTGAGACAGAAATTTGTAATTGTAAACTAATAATTTACTGCATCTCGTGTATATTTCAGAGAAAAAGTTTGCATGATTTTGTGTGTTTTTAAATTCTCAAAAAAAATCATGGAAGACAAAAAAGAAAATTTCCGAGTTCGGAAATGACAGGTACTAATTTGTAAATTTTATGGTTTCTGGTGCATTTTCAGGTGTTGTAATTTGAATACAAATATTTACACTTAGGTGCAATTTGTCACAAAACAACATAAATTTTATCAACGAATCGGCTCTCTTTAATTTCAAGCGTCGCTTTCCGAAATTTTTTTCTGTCAGATTTACCGTTCTACGATAAACATCTTACACGAGTGATAAATACCGATGTATTTCGAATGTGACACTTCTTGTTAAATGAAAACACCCACGAAAGTTAGTGGTATGCAAGCATCGGAGAAAAAAAAATTAAAACAAAAAATCAGCATGCATTATGCAGATCTGTTTGTTGTCAAACGCTACTTAAATATAGTACGTAATGTATAACAAGGTGTCAAGATTAATTTTTCCTTACATTTTTGGAGCATCTGTGAAAATAGAAAAAAATTAAATAGGGATAAAATTTTGACACGACTTTAAACTTAATAACTGTAGAATTATATTTTAAATGCACTTAATTGTTTACTGTTAGAATTGTGTTAATTTTATCTGTATTTATAAACCAAATTTTATTCTTTTATGTTTCCCCCCCCCCAAGAAAATGAAACTCAAAATCAGTGAAAATTAATATGCGTCTATGCATCTTTTCTTTTTCTTGGTTGCAAATTCATATTTTCACAATCTCTCAATATTATAGCGTCATAATACATTACCGCATATCCAGTTGGAAAATGTTCAGAGTTTTTTTTTACTCAGATTTAGTATCATACAAATAATATCGAACAGGAGAAATAATTTACAGATACATGTACATGGAATTATTAATTGGCTTAGATGTCTCTGATTTACATATGAAAGAAAGGGGGAAAATACAAAGTGTAGTGATTTAATCAATTATCATTTAGTCATCAAAGCAAATAATGTGTTTAATATTTAATTTGATAGGACCAGGAAACAAGGCATTTAATAAAATGCCTTGGAAGTTTGTATCAGACCTAATTATCGCTCTGATTGTGGACAAATTAATCTCATTTGCACCAGATATTCCAACACGATACGAGCCGTCAGAGACATTAACACGGTCCCCAATTTTCTCGGCACCAGTCTTCGGTCCAAATTATATTAAATTGAATTTGTAAGGGTTTATATATCCAAAAACTGTTTATCAATGAAGACTGGTTTTGTATTTAATGAATATTGAATATAAAAAAAAATGAATCAAAATATTTGATAAATAAACATAAGATAAATAATAGCTTGTTGTTTTTGATTGCAGACAAAGTGCACACAAAAAATAAAATACTTAGAAATGTAATTTTAAGAACTTGTCATATAATAAATATGGGCCGTTTACATTTGGGCCAAACGACATATCTTTTGGGTAAAAAAAAAATGTACGTTTGGGACACGAAATAGAATACGCTTGGACCAAAAAATAATAATTGGGGGTTTTGGCCCCAATGATACTATGACCACGCTTATTATTTGGCATAAATATAACTCACCCATGAATATTTCAATCAAACTTGTCAGTATACAGACCCTATTTTTTTTTTCATTTGAACATTGAAAATATATAGTTAAAACGGAATGCATTATATACACCAAAAAGAAGACAGAGACATCCAGCTTTATTTGGTTCACACTTAAAAAGGAGGGTTGATTTTGGTTTAGGCTGTGATCAGAGAGAAAGCAAGACAAACTTGGTCAACATTCTCACAGAATTTCTTTTTACAATATTTCAATAAGTCATTTGTGACAAAATTATTCCGAAAAATATTCAATTAACTGATAAGATTGAATTCATTAAAATGAAATAAGTAAATCATTATTTATTATATACTATTATCAAAATAAATTTGGAAAGCATTGTAAATTCTCTATTGTTGAAAGAAACTTTCAAAAGTTTAATTATTTTTATTTTTGTCTATGTGTGTGCACGAGACAGCATTCCAAAAAATATATATATGACACAACTTACCCGGCTCCCTGTATGATGTTCAACGTAGGGTATGTCTGTTCCATAATAATGTGGATTCTCAAATCCCGGCCCCTCGGACAAGGCAAGGTTCGATTTCTCCACCATATCCCCGCCTTTCATGTAAACATACGATGAAAATGGTAATTTTTGGAGAATATTAGTGCATGTCCACGCGTGGTAAAATATTAAATATATATTCTGGTCTTTAACAAATAACTTCTTAAAACGTTTTCGTTGACTCAATCTTTTTACACGATTTAATACAATATTTACTTAAGTTTGTTGTGACAAAAAAATTAAATCTGCAAACTTAAACTGTCTTAATTCGATAGTCGCTCTTTCTGTTTATTCTCAAATTGTAGTGCTATTACGCCTGAAGCGGCAGGTCTCTGATAATAAAATGGGCGGAGCCAAGTACAGAATGTAGATTTCAACACTTGTATCCAGAATTTTCTGATGACAGATTGCCCAATGATCTGACAATACTTCATTTTCATTGGACGATCAATCAATCAATTTTTATGAATAAGGGCGGAGTTTGATATTTTCTAGAAAACTGAAGTAAATATTTATATATATCCTATGTTACAAATTTAAGATGAATGTTGAAAAAATCTAGACGTAAATAAACTTATCTTTTCAAATAAGAATTTAAAAAGTCCCGTATTACAGGTAAGTTTAGACTGAAACGATCTTTAAAAACAAAGCAAAATATTTGCATAATATAGGTATAATATTTAAAGATTTTGCACAATAAGTAAATCCTGATTAAAAAAGAAATCTGATCTTATTTTACGGAAAAGCAGCATGGATAATACCTTTGCTATTCAAAAACCTGTGAGATATTCCTTTGTATCTGCATGAAATTTCTAAAACTTTAGAAATACAACTGTTAAAAGAAAAAAAAATAAGTCTAAATCGCTTTTATCTTTAAAGCTGTTTATGTATCTATTGATCAGTAGAAATCAGATTTGATTACACATTTGAAAACAAAGGTGTAAAATAAAATAAGAAGAAGTCTATTGATGTTCATAAATATATAAGGTTAGGGTTATGGTATTTAACGCCACTTTTATATATTCAGTGTCTACTGTCGTACAGGGGCTGTCGTATACAAATGTACCTGTGTAATCAGGGCCTATCACCACTAAAGTTGTGAGTTTGAACCCCGTTCATGGCGAGGTGTACTCGATACAACATTATGTGATAAAGTTTGTCAATGACTTGCGGCAGGTGGGTGGGTTTCTTCGGGTACTCCGGTTTCCTCCACCAATAAAAAAACCTGCCACGATATAGCTAGAATATTGTTGAAAGTGGCGTTAAACACAATAACCATAGCCCCTCATAATTATACATATATATATGCATGTGCACACCAGTTATAATTTTTAGTAAGGAAGTGTGTGGATGTAAATGAACATTAGAGAATATCCAATGTTACACGTAGACACAAATTATAGTAAAGAAACAGCGCTTGTATTGCTGTTCTAAACACAGGGGCCGGTAGTAATCATCGCATGAAATGACCCAAATCCCCATATATATGCAATGTATTCTATTATACTAAGATTTTGATATAATATAGGGATTTGGGTCATTTCGTGCGATGATTTTTATCTGCCCGCGTGATTTTACATTTCAGTCACAGTAGAATCTTCAATAATGTCGTGGACGTGATCGTATGGTACAACTTTTTTTTACGTATTTACAATTACCTATGCAATCAGTACCTATCACCACTGATGTTGTGGGCTCCAATCGCGATCAGAGCGAGGTGTACAACATTATGTTATGAAGTTTGTCAGTGACTTGCGACAGGTCGATGGTTTTCTCCGGGTCCTCCGGTTTCCTCCACCAATAAAACTGACCGCCACGATATAGCTGAAATATTGTTGAAAGTGGTGTAAAACAGCATAAAACCAACCAATCAACCAATAATGAGTATGATTCATACCTTAAAATGAGCATGAAACGACCCCTTGCCCTGTAGTTGATCAATGGCCCCTAGCCTGTAGTTGATCAATGGCCCCTAGCCCTGTAGTTGATCAATGGCCCCTAGCCCTGTAGTTGATCAAAACTCTACTTCTGTCGAAAAATGCTAATGTTTATTTGATGTAACTTAAACTGTACATATACAAATAGTTTTATACTCATTGCAAACTTTTTATTACTACAGGGAAATGCAATGGTAAATTAACATTTTCTCTTATACTGAAAGTCATATTCACCTGCTAAATGTATCGGGTGATTCCGCTGCTCCAATTGAGATCTGCCGAGTTCTGGCGAGTGTCCAGCAAAATATCCGACTCCGTCCATTCTGTGCTCTTTTACTTGTGGTAAATTTCCACACCCAGACACATGTTATCACCACTTTGTTATGTAAATGTTGATATATTGTTTGTAAATATTAATAATATAGCTGATCACTTGGTATCAATCAATTAGTGCCTATCACCGCAAAAGTTGTCAGTTCAATTCCCGAACATGGCGAGGTGTACTCGATACAATATTATGAGATAAAGTTAGTGTTTTTTCAGGATACACCAGTTTCCTCCAAACAATAAAGCTGACTGTCACAAAATAACTTAAATATTGTACAGATCCAAAGATGGATTTGCATAATACGCTCACTCTTTATCATAAATGTATACATGTATTAGACTGCTTCTGAAATATCGAATTTAACATGTATGTATATGCATTCATGAAGCCCGGTATGGAAATATGCACTCTTAAGATCATGTTAAAATTTAACGATGTCAGAATGTAACGTATGGGAAATTAACACTTTAAAACACGTTTCGAAAAGTTTGAAGATACCGAAGGGCAAATGAGAAGTCGTAAATCTAAGGACAGACAACACAATGGCCAAAAGAAAAAGAACAAAAAGACAAATAATGATATATAAAAATCTACACAGAAAACTTTATTTTGAACAATACGAAACCCACAAAAAATCGTCGTAGATATCAGATGCTACGCATGGGCAAACGGTTTCTGCTCTACTAGTGACATCCGTTGCGTTACTGTTAAGTGAAACGAACACCATGTGGTATGAAGATCATGTCGAACGCCAGTATACGTAAATACAAATAACATACATAAAGCACGAACCCCTATAAAACATAGGAATAAAGACCAACCAAACATAATGTTCACGTTGATATCTTAGTGGACATCACAACATGGAATTAAAAACATGCAGACATGTGACTGGACGACATAAACAACACGAACCCCACTAAAAACCGGGGGCGAGGGATCATAAGCTAAACAGCTGTTCTGCTAATCGTGAACACATATAAACATGCTTACAATCGTGAACACATATAAACGTGTTTACAATCGTGAACACATATAAGCGTGTTTACATTGGTTAGCACATATAAGCGTGTTTACAATCGTGAACACATATAAACGTGTTTACATTGGTTAACACATATAAGCGTGTTTACAATCGTGAACACATATAAACGTGTTTACATTGGTTAACACATATAAACGTGTTTGCAATCGCGAACACATATAAACGTGTTTACAATCGTGAACACATATAAACGAGTTTACAATCGCGAACACATACAAACGTGTTCACATTGATGAACACATATAAACGTGTTAACATTGGTGAACACATACAAGCGTGTTTACAATCGTGAACACATATAAACGAGTTTACAATCGCTAACACATACACACGTCTTTACATTGGTGAACACATATAAACGTGTTTACATTGGTGAACACATATAAACGTGTTTACAATCGTGAACACATATAAGCGTGTTTACCATCATGAACACATATAAACGTGTTTACAATCGCGAACACATACAAACGTGTTTACATTGGTGAACACATATAAACGTGTTTACAATCGTGAACACATATAAGCGTGTTTACAATCATGAACACATATAAACGTGTTTACAATCGCGAACACATACAAACGTGTTTACATTGGTGAGCACATACAAACGTGTTTACATTGGTGAACACATATAATCGTGTTTATATTGGTGAACACATATAAACGCGTTTACAATCGTGAACACATATAAGCTTGTTTATAATCATGAACACATATAAACGTGTTTACAATCGCGAACACATACAAACGTGCTTACATTGGTGAGCACATACAAACGTGTTTACATTGGTGAACACATATAATCGTGTTTACATTGGTGAACACATATAAACGCGTTTACAATCGTGAACACATATAAGCTTGTTTACAATCATGAACACATATAAACGTGTTTACAATCGCGAACACATACAAACGTGTTTACATTGGTGAACACATATAAACGAGTTTACAATCGCGAATGCATATAAGCGTGTTTTCAATCGTGAATTTATACAAATGTGTTTACAATCGTGAACACATATAATCATGTTTACAATCATGAACACATATAAGCATGTTTACAATCACGAATGCATATATAAACGTGTTTACAATCTAAGCAAAAAATCATGAGTGAATGGTCCCAAATGTTTCCGCGGTCCTCATATTGAAGATGATATTCATTACCTCTTAGAATGACTCCGGCTCGGGATGAAATACTAATATCCGCCGACCCATGTTAAAACCCAAAACACATTCTGGCTGCCATGATTTATTTCTTAAATAATCTATCGTTTTGACCTTTGGTCCAGCAATCCACACGATAATAATATTACAAGCTTTATGCAAATGTAATATAGATGGTGTCATAGACGTTTTTCGACCCCCCCCCCCCTCACAATGGTCACCATCTACAAAGGAAGGGTCATTTAAGTCTAAATTGAATCTTTGATGTCGTAACACATTCGCTATTAATTGTAATTTCGTAATTCCCGCGCCGCACTGCCATCTGCTGGATTTTGTCAGTTATGTCCCTTATAATGATATCATTTGTCAGCATAAGGCGTTCATTTTACCTCTTGTCAACTGAAAACACGAGTCCATTTTATGTTTACATCATTCCGAAGAAACACGTGTTTTTGTAACACACATTCTGTTTGGCTATAGCTATTTCTACCTACATCCAATTAAAACCGCCACCATGTGAGCACGAAAGTCTGGTTAACGCCACCAAGGGTGAAGACAAGGAGAGGGCTAGCGAAGATTGTACAGACTCTATCTTAAAAAGTACTGGTTACTGAAAATATTTGAAACATGCTAAATTACACCTTTTTAACGAAATAAAAAAAGAATCATGTTTGAATTGTCAACTGTACATATTATGTTTCATACAGTAACAACCCTTGTACATGGAATTCAAACATTTTTAGGTTCGGTGAGACCATGTAGTATTTTTAGGGTTTAGATAGACCATGTAGTATTTTTAGGGTTCAGATAGATCATGTAGTATTTTTAGGATTCAGTGAGACCATGTAGTATTTTTAGGGTTTAGATAAACCATATAGTACATTTAGGGTTCAATAGTATTTTTGGGGTTGGATGCTTACAACAAAAATAGATTTGGGGCGCGGTGTACAGCATTATGTGATAAAGTTTGTCAGTGACTTGCGACAGGTCGGTGGTTTTCTCCGGGTCCTCCGGTTTCCTCCACCAATAAAACTGACCGCCATGACATAACTGAAATATTGTTGAAAGTGGCGTTAACCAACACCATAAAACCAACCAATCTTTAAATTTGATATCTTTGTTGACCTCTCTCTTTTTTTTAAATTGAACACTTTTATTATATTGTTTTTGAGAAAAATAAAACGTATCACGCGATTTTTGACACAAGCACGTTTTGAGTAGCAACAAGAGAGTAAATACGAAACTGGCAGCAGGAAATACATAAAAGTATATAGCCAAGTACTTCCGTTCGTTATTCAGTTTCTTTTCCGCAAAGTAAGTGTATGCCGATCGAAATATCAAACTGTATGAGATATAGGGTAACAAAGTCGTGGCACATCCAAAAGTTCTCAAGAATACGTAACGCTCAGTCCATTTAAGAGAAAACCATTGCAATTCAAATTCAAAATTATCTATTCCTGTGTTACACGATTTGTCCAACGACTGTTGTCATATTATAAAGTCTTGAATGTCAAATGTGCTTAAAGGAATGCCAGTTTTTGGCCTTTTGAGTACAGGCTGTGTACGATTCGGTGCTCTCTGAAGAGAAGATTAATACACCTTACACCAACAAAAGAAGATTAATAAACAAATAAAAACAAACAAAAACAAACAAAACAGAACCAAACACAACCATTACAATTTGTCTGTTATTTGTTGCACGATAAATTCTGAATTGATGTCTTCTTTTTTAAACATTTTGAACAACGAAAATCAAATTTTTAATAACTTATCAGAATCAGAAAAATTTTCATATATTTTAAACCCATCAACATCATCTCAAGTAAATAAACTAGGTTCCTTTATAAAAAAAAAGTCATTAGAACTGAGGACAGGGAATACCTAATATATTTACTTGAAAATGTTGATTTTATGTTCTCTTTGTTACATGTTTATTTGTATAATTTGTATAACTGTCACAAACTGTATTGTTTAATGACAATACAATTTTGAATTTGAATTTGAATTTGCAAACTTTTCACATTTCGATCCTTTTCTCACAGAAAGGACTGTCCTTATTACCATTTGGAAAGCAAAATGGTCGACAAGTCAATTGTGCTTTTTGATTGGCTGTCGTTTCAAATCTCCCCTTCTCATATACCACATACTACTACATTTGTTAGAGAAATTGAGTGAGTGATTGTTGTTTAACGCCAACTCAGCAATTTTTCAGCTATATCACGACGAGAACAAGTTAATTTTCAATGAGATGATGATGAGGTCCACTTTGTTCTAGACCAACACGCTTAGTTGATTTTTTAAAGTGCTATCTCACTGAAACAACAGTCCGCGGGTAGACATGTCGCTCCACTCGGACACATTATTATGATTCCGAGCCAACCAGTCTTTGCTCTTACTCCTTAATGCTGCGTGCTTAGCGGAGAAGCAACAAATACCAATTTTATAGTCTTTGGTTTGACACGACCGGGGATCGATCCCACGATCTACCGCACTCGAGACGAGCACGCTAACCATTACACCACCGATGCGGTTTCGAGAAAGCTGCAGCTGGGTTTATTTGACAAGGAATTGCCGACAAAATTGACGGGACTAAAACGCAGTTCGATCGATCAATGATATTCGAGCCATCGGAGTTCGAGCGATCCATGGTATTCGAGCCACCCGAGGACTTCACTAATGTTGTTATAACTTGTGTCCAATCCCATTTGCAACTTTTATGCAAATAAAATATAAACTAATCCGAGTTCGAGCTAGCAAAGTTCGATTGTATTTGATAAGAATGTTACATTGTGGAAACGTTTCTTACATGATCCTGAAATAAGTGCATGCTTTATTTTTCTGTCATAAATCCAAGATGATCATCAGTCTATTAGATTTTTATTTGCCCTCTTTATGGTATATGCGACATATCAGAAAAGGGAGAAATATGAAAAATATAATTTTGATTGGATTCTTTTAACATACGACCACATGAGAAAATGCTGAAAATAAAAGATTTTTCTCAGAAATCAAACGGTATATGAATAATCATTGGATGGCCATATACCATTTTTCTTTGCATCGATGGTATATCCAAGATGGCCACCTTTTCATGATATTTTTCAGATAATATTATAACCCTATGGGAACATGATGAATATAGAGTATATACACCCAGATATTACATATATAAATAATCAGGAAAGTGATACAGGCTGAGGTTGAATACGTGTGGTCTGTTTTTCCCCTTCACATTTCTACAAGTTATTGTTTTGTAATAACAACACATTGTACTTTCTGTTTGTTTTTGTTGGTCGTTGTCTTTTATGTGTTTACGCATACATAACATAGTTCCAGTGCTTTGAAAGCAAAAACAAAGCTTTTTATTATTCACACCTAGACAACAACAGCTCTGTGATGTATTTGTTAAATGGCAAAAAATGTAATACCCATGTAGCACGTCACTGGAGTGAGATAATACGCCCCACGATGTAATCTCTTTGCATAATGCGTATCGTCATATCTGTCAATATTTAATCAAACGCTAGATCCATATTTTCAGATATATTCCCCCTTTGTTGATGTATCGTCAGCTATTGGGTAAATAAACAAATAGCAAAAACACCACCTCGTACTGGTGTAACCTGCGTTCGGTATTTGGATACATCTGAATTGTAATCACGTGATATTGATACACCAGATGGAATTGATATTGATCATGATTGGCAGATGTGTCAGTATCGTAACATTTTTGTAAAATAGACCAAAACATTGTTGTACTATACATACAAGTAAACAATGTCGGATATCGGAGTAGTCTCAAATACATGTATATATACATGTAAACAAAATCAGAAATCAAGTTCAAGATTGGCAATAATTCTCATGAGAGACATTTATAATATGCGCGATCGTTCTCCTGACCTAAGCATGTTTTATCACTAAACACGATAGATCGTTTAAAATTATGGATATTAACAAAACAAAAACTCTTGCAGTTTACTGTATAAACGTTAGAGAAAACCGAATGGGGCAATCATGAATGAACAATCCAGAGACACTGGCATGATTGGGCACACAAGACACAGGACGAAGACAAACAAAACACAAAAATACAACACTAAAAACAAAAAATATGAGCAAAACAGACCCCACCAAAAACCGGGGGTGACAAAACAGACCCCACCAAAAACCGGGGGTGAACAAATGTGTTTGCGAAGGGTAAGCAATACCTGATTCTATGCCAGCTTCATAAACGAGTGGTCATTTTACAAGGCAACATTTCCGGCTCGAGTCTTTATAACTTCATTTTTTCTATGAAAATCTAAATTTTCACCCAATATGCCCATCCCAGCGCCACCTTTTACCCACAAGATTTACTGTTAGTAAACGTGTACTCGTCATGAATTTTGATGAAAAAAAATCTCACTTTGCCTGCATAGATGATTAATGCTGTCCCTCCATTGGTTCCGGCATTGATAACGACTGCATTGTTTGGGAGTCCGGCCATGATGTTTAATTTAACACCCAAAATAATATGTTTAATAGAGCTGTTTACAGATTTTACAGAGTCATATCTTCTGAATTGTTTAAAATATAAAATAAAACATGAAATAAAACAGAAAACAGAACATATTTGATTTGTTGGTGATTGGTCTGTTTTTAACGCCAAGTGTGCATTTTTTTCATTTAATCATGGCGAGAATAAGTTGTTTTTCAATGAAAGGAACACGATTAGTTGAATTTTTATAGTGCTAGATCGCTGAAACGACAGTCCGCGGATAGACATGTTGCTCCACTCGGACATATTATTCTGATTCCGAGCCAACCAGTCTCTTTCTCTTCAATGTTGTGTGCAACTACCAATGTCATAGTCTTTAGTTTGACGGACTGGGTCTGGAACCCACGATCTACCGGGCTCAAGGCGAGCTCGATATCTTGCTCAAGGCGAGACCGTTATCCATTACACCATCGATTTCATTAAAAAAAAACAAAAAAAACAGAGACACTAAAGAATATTATTATTTGTTTATAATTATTTCGTTAGTTAGAATTTGTTTACGTTGCTATTGTTATCAGTGAACGAAAATATACAAATTATGATAAATAAAAAAAAACGAATTTAGAATATTAAATAAAAAGTGTGGAATCCATTAATCCCCTTTATGTTTTCATTTTACGTGTAAATATACATGAAACAATCTTGAAGAATAAAGAACACTTGTAACAATAATATAAAATGTTGCCAATATTTAGTAACACGTGGACTTCCGTTAACGTCTGCTATTTATTAAATGTAAAATCAAACATATTTAATGCACGTGGGTTTTAAAACGAGCAAAATTGTGTCAAATGTCTGGATTATAGACAGCTGGGTAACAAATTGTTTCTACGATAAAAATCCATTTTCTTACCCCCAAAAAAATATATCCCGAGAGAGAGAGAGAGAGAGAGAGTTCTCAATTTTAATTGTAATTCTCTGTGAGTTGTAATGTGGTTTTAAATACGAATATTTACACTAAAATACTTCAAATATATTATGTAAATGTGATTTTCGTTTACAATTCACTTACAACGATATATTTTGTTTACATAGACTATATATATATATATATATTGAAAATCTTACGAAGCACGAAATTACATATTTTAAATTTTTGGTTCTATATTTGTTTTAAAAAACAGAATGAATATCAAGAACGAAATTATTTGTATCTTAAACAAAGACATGATAGAACCGGTTAGGTATCATTACATTTATATGATAAAATATGTCTTTTTTTCTTTTTAATTTTTTGGTTTTGATTTAATCAGCATTTTCTATTAGTTTCTCTTTTAAGAACTGAAATTCATAAACTTTCAACAAAATGCATAAATAATATGAAAACTATCCTTGCGTTACATTTGGTGTCAGCAGTGGGCTGCAAAAAAGTTAAACCTTTGCAAATAAAGAGAGTCGCATAAATTTTATTCCTACTTATATAAACTTCAATAGTTTTCATATACTCGATGAAATTCTCGATCCCAGATAATGAAAGTTCCTTATCGATGTCAGATCGAGCGAAATTTTGGAAATTTTGAAAAGAATGACATATTATGAGAACGGGAAAAGATATATATATATATATAAAAGAGTGACAATTGCTTGAGCATATATCTGTATCAGGTAAAATGCATGTTTTATAAAGCTTAGCGCCTCACCATTGCAAATGTCCTCTAAAGCGCCATATCCGACCTTTCATGACTGACAACGTATAATATCAACCTCTACCATTATAAGACCACATTAGTGATATAATGGTTAGCGTAGTCGCCTCGAGTGCGATGGATCGCGGGTTCGATGATTCCCGGTGGGGACAAACCAAAGATATATAAACTGAGACATTTATATTTCAAAATCGCATCGGTGGTGTAATGGTTAGCGTCATCGCCTAGGTAGATCGTGGGTTCGATCGCCGATCGGGATAAACCAAAGACTATAAAATTAGTTCGCCGATCGGGATAAACTAAAGACTATAAAATTAGTTCGCCGATCAGGATAAACCAAAGACTATAAAATTAGTTCGCCGATCGGGATAAACCAAAGACTATAAAATTAGTTCACCGATCGGGATAAACCAAAGACTATAAAATTAGTTCGCCGATCGGGATAAACCAAAGACTATAAAATTAGTTCGCCGATCGGGATAAACCAAAGACTATAAAATTAGTTCGCCGATCGGGATAAACCAAAGACTATAAAATTAGTTCGCCGATCGGGATAAACCAAAGACTATAAAATTAGTTTGCCGATCGGGATAAACCAAAGACTATAAAATTAGTTCGCCGATCGGGATAAACCAAAGACTATAAAATTAATATTTGCTGCTTCCACACGAAGCACGCAGCATTAAGGAATACGAGCAAACACTGGTTCGCTCGGAATGAGGATAATGTGCTCGAATGGAGCGATACGTCTTACCGAAGATTGTTGTTTCAGTGAACTAGTACTATGAAAATCTAACCAGGTGTGTTGGTTTAGTACAAAGCGGACATCATTATCATCATCTCGTGTAATGGTTCGAATCCCGCTCAGGAGAGAAGTTGTCGATATAACCTTATGTGATAAAGTTTGTCACTGACTTGCGGCAGGTCGATGGTTTTCTCTGAGTACTCGGGTTTCCTCTACCAATAAAACTGACCGGCACGACATAACTGAAATATTGTTGAAAGTGGCGTTAAACACCATAACCCCCTCTCATGTAATGATACCTGTTCTCGTCACTCATGATATAACTGGAAATAATATTTTGTGTTCATTTGGCGTTAAACAACAATCACTCACTTTACCGTTTTAGTCTGATTTAAATATGTTGCCCTCTGCTCATCAATGGAGAAGTGGGGTAGGAGTTTGAACAGAATATATAATGTGAAAGTCATATCAAAGTAAAATTTAGCAGATTAAATTAAAATTTTGATATTGTACTTTCGAAATGTCAGTCCACTTAAATCATTCTATTTAACATGAATTCTAGAAAATAAAGATCCCACCATTATTATCCATAATAGGAAGTCCTAAAACTTGAAACTGAGAACACGGAATCATTGGTGCTCTTCTGTGTGTGTTCGTTAACATCTTTGTATGTTCAAATTGATTGATTGATTGATTGATTGATTGATTGATTGATTGATTGATTGATTGATTGATTGATTGATTGATTGATTGATTGATTGATTGATTGATTGATTGATTGATTGATTGATTGATTGATTGATTGATTGATTGATTGATTGATTGATTGATTGATTGATTGATTGATTGATTGATTGATTGATTGATTGATTGATTGATTGATTGATTGATTGATTGATTGATTGATTGATTGATTGATTGATTGATTGATTGATTGGTGTTTCATCTATATCGTGGCGTGACAATGTTCATCTTGTATGTGTATTGTTTAAATATGTAATATCATTAGTTTAACCCCGCCATTTTCTATTGAAGTGCCTGTATCAAGACAGAAAAGTGAATGGTTATGTATTTGTGTGTCAGGGGTATCGAGTTTGCCTCTTTCTACGAGTTTTCTATTGGATTTTGACACTGTTACGTAAGTGTGGTATTCTTTGTTTTTCATTTTATTATCAATGACAAAGACAATTATTATATTTTAATCTATATGATAGATTTTGATTGGATTAAATTAGTCATGTGATAATAAAATAATTGAGATGTTTTGCCAAAATTTGCGCTGCCGGGAAGCCCTCGGGAAAACAACTTCCCCCTCAGGTTGATAAATCTGGATGTTTCCCTACACAGAGGGCCGTAATTGTATATTGTCATTAGCAAATTTATACGTATTGATAAGATACAGAAAATATTTCAAATCTTGAACCACCAATATGAACTTTGAGCATTTCATTCCATACTTTAATCGTGTCCTATAAGTTTTTTTCTTCCCTGGATTAGATAAGATTCTCATCGACTTTCCGATTCATGAGGTTTCCCCCTGAGGGTAACTATGGTGGCCCTCTTTGACATGACTGTTGTGTCAGCCAGCAGAGAAAACAATATTTTAGCTCACAAAAGATTTCCCCGAGCGTATTTAATTTAACTACCTTAAGGTTTCTAACATCTCTTTGCCCATGTCGAGACTTTTATGGTAATTATTTTGACAAGAATGTCACCGATTTGAAGCTTCAATTGTTTTTACTAAACGTTTCACCATCTGCACCCGGAGGCAAACTTTTGGCGGGAACTCGTCATGTGCATGGCCAATGTAGCGACAAATCTCTCTTCACATCTTTCCGTAGATTCTCAAAGGTTTCTGTGAAAACTGCCGAGATGTCTTAAGGCAAGTTTTTAACAGAAAATATATCATTTCAAATCTCCACAGTTTGTTTTGTGTGTTCAAAGCCATTATTATAGATTTATTTTACATGATAATTTCTTGCACGACCTGTAATTTTTATGAAAGGAATCTCCCTCGAACCATACATCAACAAAACCATTTCGATTAAGTCCTATTCATAATAATATCTTAATTCTATATTCAGTTTTATTAAAGAATATTCGACACGTGCATCTCCTTAAATGCAACTTGCATTTAAAGAAAACACAGAAATTTTCTGTATCTTTATATTTTCTTTGTTTGTATTAAAACATATTCCTATGTTGACATCGAAAGCAGGGGTGGATCCAGGATTTCAAGTTAAGGGGGCGCACTTAAAAAAATTGCGCCGAGCGGAGGGAGGCGCGAACATTTTTTGGGTATTTCGTGTGAAAAATCACGATTTTGCGCAAAAAAATCATATTTTTTCCAATTTTAATGAGGGCGGGGCGCCGGGTGCGCCCCCCGCTGGATCCGCCCCTAGAAAGGGACCAAATGCAAAAAGAAAAGATACAATAGATTATATCCCCTCCCTCTAGAAATACTATAACATGCGTACGTATGGAGACTGATGTACGAGATTGTATGTAATAGTCTCACAATGAAAAATAACTAAAACCTATAGAGCATAACATGAATTATGGTGTTTAACGCCACTTTCAACAATATTTCAGCTATGTTGCGGCGGTCAGTTTTCGGCTAAAACACAATCAGGTGTTACTATTTAAGCATTAACATGTTATGGAGCTGGTATTCATAAATATTGAGAAGAAACAAGTTGTAATCTACATATTGGGGTGGCTGATAATTTACTCTTTTGTAATGGTATATCCGGCATACCATGGGGTTAGTGCTTTCATGGAAGTGCATATTGCATTTCAAAGCTAAGAAATTGCTACATTTCCTGCGTTTTGTTGTGTCATTTTTATTTTGCTATATGTTCTAAGCTTTGTAAATTAGAAATGCTACTGTATTATAAAAATATGTCTTTTGTGACCTTATAAGATGAGAATTTAGTCATCAACTGGCCTTTACAGAATAAAAATTGAAGAACGAGCAGTGATTTAACTGTAAAAACTGCAAAAGTGGCATTTGTTATGACATTTTAATTTTCTAGAGGTATTCACATAATGGCAAGGTATGATAAAATAGTAATAAAATAAGACATATCTGAAACTATTTTAAACAGATAAGATCTACACTAATTCATTTTTACAATGAAATTTAATCTACAGATCATAACCTTAAAAAAAGGAAAATTTAAAGATGCATGTTTTTTACGTAGTGTCCGTAGACAATAGTTTAAAGCTCACCTAACTACATCATATTGCACTTCAGTGTAATATTCTATTATTTTCTACATCAGACCAAGGCATAGATTGTATAAAGCAACAATGTTTTTGATAGATATGACAAGGTTTTCCTCTGAGTTGAGGAAAACATTGTCCGTAGACAGGTAGTGTCCGTAGACCAATATTTTTAAAGTTCATATTTTAAGCTTTAGATCCACAAATTATGTGCCTTACAATTATATAATGGTGCTTCCATCTTTAAATTAGGGTTATTAATTGATAACTCATCTTATTTTGTACAAAATAAAACAAATATGGGTAGTTTTCTACATCCACATTCTGTTGTCTAAAATATGAGTAAATTATAAAATTTCATACAGTAGACAAATGAATGATTAATGCTTAGTATACATTGGAACCATAAATCTTCAACAAAAATATATTTTGCTACATTATGATAATAAACTATGAAATTCAATAAATTCATGTATGGTCTACGGACACTACACAAACCACATTGTATATGATAATTAACCATTACCTTTTCCACAACAATAAACTAAGTGAAATAGGTACAGAAGAAGAAAGGGGAAAAAGGAGCCAATAAAGCAACCAAAATGAAAAGATATAGAGACAAAATGAAAACAGATACAGACAAATATGAGCAAATAAAGAAGGAATGAAACAAAAAGAATGTGAAAATCAAAGAAAAAAAAGAATGACATAGCAATGCTGGAAGAGATAAGGAGATAAAAAAGAGAACAACAAAGAAGATACAGAGAAAAACAAAAAGTAAAAAAACAAAAAAACAAACAAACAAACAAACAAACAAACAAAGCCATTAGGTGCATCCTATAAAAGAAATGAATGGAAAAAAATCAAAGCAATTCAAAAGGAAAATGAGATAAGAAAAGCTGTCATTAGAACACAGAGATGGAGAATGAGAATCAAAATGCAAAAGGACAATACTGACAAATAACCAACAGTACCAGAGGAAAGCATATACAATAGTAGGTCCAAATATGACAGAGAAAAGAAAGAACAACAAAGTGTACTACAATTGGCTAGTCAGCAAAACGTATCATGGGAGTGTAAAGATGTTTTTCTTCAAAAAATGAAACCAAACATTGATGAACACATAAGTTCAAATAGACTTTTATATTGCTTCTTACTAGCTTTGGAAAACTGTTGAGATGTTCTTTTAGTCTTCAAGAATTTGTTTGTTTGTTCAAGTTAAATTTGTTAGTGTTAGATATTGTTCTTTTTGTATTTAGGAAAATATGTAATGTCCGTAGACCACACGAGTATACATATAATTGTATAATTGATCATGTAAAGTGTTAATTCTTTTAAGAGTGGAGGAAGTGTGTAGAACTAAGAAGTATGAATTCAGTTAATGATAAAGAAGGAGGTATCAAACATCTTTCTTCTCAAATTTTGCAAATAACTATATAAAAAAGAGTGACTTTAATATGAAACATCCAGATATAGTGGAATTAAGAAATAATTCATGCCGGCCATTCTTTATTGTTATTCAAATATGGTATGAATTATTTCGATAATAGGACAAATACGGTAATTTTAAAATTCGAGGCGGTCAAGGTGGTACGTTGGTAGCGGCTATTCCATCAATCTCCTACGGAATTTTAAAAATGGTAAAATTGGGAATTAAGAGATTGAAAGCGAAATTGTGGTTGAAACTGTAGCTTAAAATACCGAAAAGAATTGTATTGACAAGGTTCAATATAAATTGTATTACAAATAAACAACTTTAAATGATTAACAACGAAATTACCAGTTGAACGCAGCCAGTCGGATCGGAGATAAAGGGAGATAAACATGGAGACAGTGAACGAAAGGTAAGTAAGTAAAATGTTTATTCCTGGTTTACGATGTTAAATGTGAAGGTTCCTCCCGAAATATTAGCATACTGTAAGAGATTCATGTCAGAAAGTAGATTACGGCTTAATGACGCACTGACCGTGGAAACGGACTGAGAGACAGGTGCTTCGAAGAGTTCTTTCTGTGGCTCAGATGTCGACGCAGGCTGATTTCCTGTAGCAACACTTTGGATTGCAGTTGAAAGACTGCGTCTTTGAGCTTTAATTTTAATTTTATTTATTTCAACAATTTTTTGATAAACAATAATATAAAATCGCTAACCATGAAGAATTTTCTGAAAATAGTCAGTGTTTATGTAGGTGCTTTTTTTTTTTTTTAGCTCAGCGCGCATGTGTGGCCTATATTTGATTGTTATTCAAATATGCCTTTATTTGTATACCGAATACGGGACGTCATATTATAATTTTGTATTCCTTTACTTTATTTGGTTGTTAATGTACATTTAGATGCTTTAAATGTTAAATACAATTTGCTTGTACATGTCCTTTTGTATTGGTGTCATTTTTTAGTTTAAATTTCAACATAACACATTTGGTAGTGTCCGTAGACAGCCTCTTTAAGTCTGTTTACATAATTGTACATTTTTAAAATCAGATTTTATTTTTAAATAATGTCAAGTTTATTAAATAAAATTCTATTAAATAATACATTTCTTAATTTTGGGAAAGGTAATTTTAATATCTGAATGTAGACAGAAATTGTAAAAATGACATTTTTCATGATTAAAAATGTATCACTCTAGCATATGTTATGATATTTCTAAAAACTGCATTAGGTAGAAACCTTTGATGAAATTTTATGGATGATAGTTATATACCTGATTGAGATGTGTTTTAAGATACATAGTATTATATATTTTGTTGTGAAAGAATGTTATACATATAGTTTTGTAGTGTCCGTAGACCATTACCCTTGTGGTAATGAAAGCCAATTTAAAAAATGATGACAGGATAGAAAACAAAATCCTGTTGGGGTAGCATACCCCATACATCACAGTATCATTTCAAATAAAAATAAAGTCTGCCAAACAGTTTTCATTTTTTTCAAAATGTGACACACAAAATTCCCACCTGATTGTGTTGTAGCCGTTTATTGGTGGAGAAAACCGGAGTACGCGGAGAAAACCAGCGACCCGCACAAGTCACTGACAAACTTGATTACATAATGTTGTATCTAGTACACCTCGCAATAAGAAGGATTCAAACCCACAATATTATACTTTACGTTTTTATTTTCCCTATTTGTCTTTGTTATATAACGTTATATATGGACCGGGACTGGACTGCCTCGTTTTCGATTCGGTTCCGGAACTTATTATTATTATTTTAGATAAAAAGCAGAGCTCTGGATAAAAAGTATAATATAGCAAATAGTTCATGGCACTTCGGGTCATATGGCAGTATATGGAACGGTCCATATACTGCCATATGACCCTCAGTGCCATGAACTATTTGCTATATATAACATATAAACACTCTAAAATTGCTTATAATTATTACGGAAAATAAGAAAAGAATTGGTATTTTTTTCTTTATTATCCTTCGGTTCTCAAACATTGTAGCACTTATGTTATTACCGTTACCCCCTCAGTACTGTAATTATTATCCCCCATGCAAGAGGTTTAAAAAAAACAACACCCCTTGTCATTGAAACAGGAAAAAAATCAACATATATTCATTACAAAATCACAGGTGCTCGGGGACAGGATATACATGTACACCCCTGTCCCCCACCATTTCTCGCAAACTTCGAAAAATTGTATCCTATACTTTAGCCTTTTTTCAGTATTTTCATAATTGAATCACATATGCAATGTCACAAAAATTTCCATATCTGTATCAAATAATCGTTTAAAAAAATGCCCTGTTCGACTTCTATCTACATAGAGATATAAATCGAACGAGGGATTTGTTAAAAACGACCGTCCCCAAGTACCTGTCAGCAAAAAAAGAAGGGGGGAGAGAGAGGGGGGGGGGAGGTACGTCCCATATATGTGTTTCACAGATGTGCTGCTGGAATCGGTCGACTGTCAGCTATCAAATATGTGATTGGATCGTGAATTTTCCACTTCAATATATCAGATTATTTTTGGGAGGGGTAAGGGGGATTTTCAAGCTATGAATATCAGCTTAGTATGTCTTAGTTTAATAAGCTCACCCAGTTTCTTTCTTGCCTAGACAAATTCTTTTATAAAAATGTTACATTTAACATGTTGTTGCACAAAATTGATCTATGAATGTTTGTTTATTTTGGATTTTGATGAATTGGTCACGAATAACTGAATTATATGCGAATGGGTATATTTTTCGTACTTTGAATATACGAATGGGCATGATTTTCATACTGAGGGAATATATGAATGGGGCTATTTTTCGAAATCCCGAGGCGCGCCACTGTACCCAATTTTACCTTAAGTAACCAGCGTGATACTCACTTACCTAATCGAAGTGCTCTTCTTCTTGGCATTTCTATTGTTTACATATACAAAATGTACAATCAAAATAATCATACATGTATCAATATACACTAGAAATAGTTTTAGGGGTTATGTATGTACATGTATTCATGAAATGATGAACATTTTTAGATCAAAACAAAAACAAATAATTATCTTTTTGGAAAGCGAGAAACCGCCATGGTGAGCGAATAACATGTATGATACGTCATTAATTCACAAGCATCTTGCACATATAGTACATGTATATAATATGGCCACCCATTTTGTCAGAAAATTTGAAGAGATCAAAGGGGTGATCAGAAGCTGTAAGCTAAAATTAAAAAAAGGGCAAAAGAACAAATAACGACCATCAAAACACTACACAGAAAACTAAAGATTGATCAACACGAACTCCACTAACACTACACAGAAAACTAAAGATTGATCAACACGAACTCCACTAACACTACACAGAAAACTAAAGATTGATCAACACGAACTCCACTAACACTACACAGAAAACTAAAGATTGATCAACACGAACTCCACTAACACTACACAGAAAACTAAAGATTGATCAACACGAACTCCACTAACACTACACAGAAAACTAAAGATTGATCAACACGAACTCCACTAACACTACACAGAAAACTAAAGATTGATCAACACGAACTCCACTAACACTACACAGAAAACTAAAGATTGATCAACACGAACTCCACTAACACTACACAGAAAACTAAAGATTGATCAACACGAACTCCACTAACACTACACAGAAAACTAAAGATTGATCAACACGAACTCCACTAACACTACACAGAAAACTAAAGATTGATCAACACGAACTCCACTAACACTACACAGAAAACTAAAGATTGATCAACACGAACTCCACTAACACTACACAGAAAACTAAAGATTGATCAACACGAACTCCACTAACACTACACAGAAAACTAAAGATTGATCAACACGAACTCCACTAACACTACACAGAAAACTAAAGATTGATCAACACGAACTCCACTAACACTACACAGAAAACTAAAGATTGATCAACACGAACTCCACTAACACTACACAGAAAACTAGAGATTGATCAACACGAACTCCACTAAAGAACGGGCGGTGAAAAATTATGTTTGTACATTTCTCATTCTCTAAGAGTGAATACTACTAACAAATATCTACAGTAATATTTCGTAAGAATATGTACCTATTAGTTGCATCTTCGTCAGTCCTCTTCGTCTGTACTTCTGGACAGGCTTAAACGGAATAATTTTCCTCCACCAATAAAGCTGATCCCCACGATATAACTGATAGATTCTTACAAGTGGCATTAAACTGCCACAATCCGCATATCCACCCTTTGTAAACACTTGGTAAGTCACGAGTAGTTTGTGCCAGCCTTAGGTGGTGCTAGGCTCAATGCTGTCCTGCAGTGTGTTACTGTGTGTACTTGAGCAACCGAGAGTAAATAACTACCGGTATACAGCTCGGGGCCCAATTGGGGGGAAATTGTCCAAAAGGCCAGCCCTGGTTTGGTTGGTTCGCTTTCATAAATTCATCCCCATAACTTTTACATGTTAAGCCACATCTTCACAGGCCAAAGATTACGGTACGAACCCCGGGGTGCGGATCGTAACCCTTGACTGGCGAAGATTGTTAAGCAATTACTAATGAGATTGGCTACTGTATATTGTTTTTACTTTAAACTATTTCATTGTTCACCAATAAATGGATCAGACGCATGTTCTTCAACTTAGAAATGTTTTCTCTATAGACAGTTGCTCATCATATATTATATTCTTTCTGTTGGAAAAGTTTAAAGATACAAATGTACCATGAAAGAGATAATCAGAAGACGTAAATCGAAGGACAGACAACGCAATGGTCAAACGAAAAGTTTGAAGATACCACAGGGGTAATCAGAAGACGTAAATCTAAAGACAGAAAACACAATGGCCAAACGAAAAGTTTGAAGATACCACAGGGGTAATCAAAAGACGTAAATCTAAGGACAGAAAACACAATGGCCAAACGAAAAGTTTGAAGATACCACAGGGGTAATCAAAAGACGTAAATCTAAGGACAGAAAACACAATGGCCAAACGAAAAGGGACAATAATGTACAAACCACTACACATAATAATAAAAATCGAGCAACACGAACCCCACAAAAAACTAAGGGTGACCTCAGGTGCTCCGGAAGGATAAGCACTTCTTGCTTTGCAGGTGACACCCGTCGTGAAAGATCTGTGATATGTCAGTGGCGACAACTATTAGTGTAGCTGGTAGAAAAATCCTTAAAACCTCCATTTCAATTTCAACAAAACTTGGATGGAATTGTCCTTGTGTGGCGCCTTTCAAAATACACCCAACAACTCCACTACCAGTGCAAGATGGCCACCGTATTACTTCTTCAGATTATCATTTTTGCAGTTTAAGCTAGAAATGGCAAATTAAATTCCAATACACGATAAAGAGGTGTTTAACTATAGATGTTTATGCATTGAATGCTTTAATAGCTATTATATGTTTTCTTGATATGCAAACAAATGTCATAAAATCACATTAAAGTTACAAAGATGAGCCGATTAGAGTCCGTACATGAACCAGATGAACGGGAGAATTTCTTGTTTAAATTCAAACCAGACACACACAATAAGTAGTGGAGAATACACTCCAACTTGTAGACTCGACGGGTCTCGTTGATTATTTTTAAGAATCTACAAGTTGGAGTATATTCTCTTACATAATACATTTCTACCTGCAACAGTGTTTTCATTTTATATTTTTACCTTTTTAATGTTCAGAAAGCTAAATAACCCACAATTAACAAAAAATAAACAAAAAAATGTTATCGGCATCCGTGCTTTCGATTCTCGTTGATATTTAGATATTTCAAGGTCTTTCAAGTAAATAGAATCGTTTATATTTAGATATTTCAAGGTCTTTCAATTGTCCCAAATGTTCACCTGTGGTCTGTCTGATTTGTTATTACTTGCGGTCGGTTCGTTAGTTGTTTTTGTATTGCGAGAATACATTTTAGAAGTTCACATACTCGTCAGTTCTGAATATAAATTATGCCAGACCTGAAATACTTGTCTCGTGTCTTGTATATATTGATCAATTGCTTCTTTAAACAAATTGTTGATATTTTTTTTAACAACGCTTACTATTAAGAGTCATGTATACTAATTATAGAGTATAGTAGTGTGGTCATCGTAGCCGAGTGGTTAGATGGAAGTTTTGAAAGTCAAAGTAGACTTGAAAAAGCCCAGCAGTGGTTTGATACCCTAAAGTCCCACAATATATATTAACCGTTTTTAACCATAAAACAGTAAAAGGTTAAAGTTCATATATTCAAGAACAAAAGAATAAACTAGATTCTTAAAAATAATTCACTGTTCGAACAATAGAGTGACGTCAGAAAAATGTATTATATGCTTATAGTATATATTTTTACTAACAGAAGACCTAGAACAAAAAATTCATATTTAAATAATAAATGCGTCTAATACATAATATATCGAAGGTCAAGGAAGTTAGTTTTTATTGAACTACCGGTATACCTTCTTGTCGAACAGTCATGTATAATAATAGGATTTAAATATAGTTGCAGAAGTATACTCTCGCCATGATATAGCTTAAAATTGCTGAGTTGCTGTTAAACAACAACCACCCACTCACTCACTGCAGAAGTACTGAAAGAGGAAATGCGAAAAGTCTGAAAGGGAACGGAAATACAGTATTTAATTATTTTTCTTATTGTTTTTAGTACAATTTGCCTTTGTTAACTCTAAAATAAAGACCACACTGTCCTTGGGTGATGGGTATCTTAAACACATAGAGAGATAATTCTTTGAATGTCTGGAATACAAATAACATTGATATTTATTATTAAAATTGTATTCAAAATATGCCTACTGCTGTGACATTATTTACTACCGTTATGATCTACATAAATACAAGATGGAAAATTAATCAAATAAATGTTATTAAATTTATTCTCAAGGCAATTTGTGATAGCTCTATAAGTTATTTAATTTCAGATGATGTCAATTCGGGATCGGCAGTTGAAGATTTCGACAAATGGACAACGTTTCGAATTACCTTGAACGCTGTTCATGTGTTGGGAACTCTGGCTTTATAGACGAAATACAAAATACCTACGCAGCGGACACAGACCACATAGGCTGGTAACAATCATCGCACGAAATGACCCGAATTCTTATAACAAGGATTTGGGCCATTACATGCGATGATTGTTACCGATCCCGATGCCACAGACGATCAAATTTGACCACAAAAACAAGCAACAAATCATTGCCATAAGGAACAGAACTAAAGAGTCAAAGCAAATCGACAGGAATTGCTGCATGTTTTTATGGTTTGGTTTGGTTTTATGGTGTTTAACGCCACTTTCAACAATATTTCAGTTATATCGGGAGCGGTCAGTTTTATTGGTGGAGGACACCGGAGGACCCGGAGAAAAACACCGACCTGTCGCAAGTCACTGACAATCTTTATCACATAATGTTGTACACCTCGCCCTGATCGAGATTAGAACTCACAACATCAGTTATGATGGGCACTGATTGCATAGGCAGTTTGTAAATCTAAATACATCAAGTGGCAATAAAGACAACTTATTTATGATTCAAGAAAAAAAGATAAAAGCCATTAACATATGGTATTCGAAAGTGAACAGCAATTCAAATGGGATACCTTTGTACTTGGTTGTAATTTGTTGCTCTCAGTGCATGATTTACCTATAGGAATGGCAGACTGAAGCATAGGCGGCATACCAGCCAAAGTGTATAATATTTTTGACAGTCATGGGCATTTCTTATACATATGCTGTCATAACGTTCTACATACTCTAAATTCAAACACTCTTCCATCTTCCTCTAGTTGTGAGGGTGGGGAATTGGGAGGGGTTTCACAAGTTGAATATCCTAGGGCTTCTCTTCATCTTAAGCCGGCACCGGTTGTTGCATAGAATTAAGAATTTTATTGCAACCATTTTTCTGATAAATTTAAGAGGCGCTGTTTTAAGTCCAGTTCCTAGAGTGACATGTATGACACATTCCACAACAACCAGGGAGTGCCGCTTTCGGGTGGGGAAAGTTGGTGGTTCCGCTTTCAGACACGAACCAGCGTATTACAAGGATGATATGCAGGGGCGGATTCAGGGGGGGCGCACCTGGCGCGCGTCCCCCCTAAAATTGGTAAAAATATGATTTTTTTGGCGTAAAATCGTGATTTTTCACATGAAATACCCCAAAAATTTCGCGCGCCCTCCCCCCCCCCCCTAAAATTGAAAAAATATGATTTTTTGGCGTAAAATCGTGATTTTTCACACGAAATACCCCCAAAATTTTCGCGCCTCCCTCTCCTCGGCGCAATTTTTTTAAGTGCGCCCCCCCCCCCCCCCTAACTTGAAATCCTGGATCCGCCCCTGATATGTATTATATATACCACGGGTTTAACGAATTAACTTACTTAAACAAACGAATCCGTAAGACCAACACATCTGCATATGCATGGATTTAACAAAGTTTTAATGGCTGATTAATTGAGTATGGTACAATATTAATTCCAGATAATGGTTTTCTACAAACACATTTTAAGCTGAATAATTTATGAAAATATCAAAGGAAAAAAGGCTATATGTTAAACGTTACAGCACATGTTATCTATAGTGAACAGTCATAAACTTTGAAAACTGTAGGCCAAATGTCCAAAATATAGAGAATCGCATCGGTGGTGTAATGGTTAACGTGCTCACCCCGAGGTGTGGTAGTTCATGGGTTCAAGCTCCAGTCGGGTCAAACCAGACAATAGAATTTGTATTTGTTGCTTCTCCACTAAGCATGCAGAATTAAAGAGTAAGAACAAAGACTGGTTGGCTCGGAATCACTTGACGGTCCCCGTCAGTAGATAGCAAGTTATAAGATTTTGAAAACATGACTGTCTTATGGAAGCCGGGAGCGGTCAATTCGCGTTTTCATGTTTGTGCTCTTTCGCCTTTTAATTTTTACAAATAAAAGCGAGAACGCAAAATCATTTCATTGTTGCAAAAACCAAAAGGCCAATAGATACAAACGCGCAAGCGCAAAATGGCCGCTCCCGGCTTCCATACTTCATAGTACATCAACAAAATCATTACATGGACTTAAATGACTTCCATTCACCCCACCACCGAACAAAATAAAAAATGTTAAGTGGTCACATAAATTATAAAAACGTAGATATCAAATTTAATGCGCACGACGCGTTTCTGAAATAACCTTCATCAGGTACTCTGAAGGACAAAATATTTGATAGCCAGATAATATAATTTTAAGTCTTTGGGAGCAAGAAGCAGAATAGCCAAATTCGGTTAAAGTCACCTCGGCCTGAGGGAGGAGTACCTTGTTTTAATATCTTGAAACTTTTCTTCGTCTTTTTTTATACCATACTAGTCGAATTCGTATTTTTTTTACTTTCCACAAAAGTTTTGTCTAACTGTTCTAAGCTGACAGAAGTAACAACATCTTCGGGATAATTAACAAATTGGTTGCCTGTCATCCTGTCCACTTCCACAAAATTTCATCCATCAAACAATCGACACACCTTTATAACAATAAGGTGATAAAGTAAAAAAGAAAACTACTCAGATATTGATATATATTTCATTTATTACTCAAATACTTTTTTTTTTAAATGGATGTTTATGGATTTCTACTTTTGTCAGAGTTTAATGTCAAACATGGCAGCCTAAAATGACACTCGAATGCCGGTATTATTAGTTCCTATACACTTCAACAATTTACAATTACACAAATATAAAGTTTGTTATATATTGTCAGAAGGATCAATGAAAATTAATTGAGGAAGAAAAATATTATTTTTTGTTTATTTTAGAATGTAAAAGTTTTAAAAGAAATTGTAGGATATAGAATTTTGATTCTATTTATATTGGAAAGTAATAAAGATACATAGTACATCTGAACAGCATCGGTTGTGTAATGGCTAGCCTCGAGTGCTGTAGATCGTAGGTTCGAGCCGCTGTCAGGTCAAACCAAAGAATATATAATTGATATTTGCAGCTTCTCCACTAAGCACATATATAGTATTAATGAGTAAGAGCAAATACTGGTCGACTCGGAATCAGGATAATATGTCCGCGTGGAGTGACATGTCTTCCTACGGACTGTTCATTTCAGTGAGCTAGCACAATACAGATCCAATTAAGCCTGTTGGTCTAGTATAGGCCCGTCGCCAGGATTGTTCGATAGACTAAAAATCCAGACTTTAATAGTCATTATTCAACAGAAATCCAGACTTTAAGGGTACATTGTTCATACAAACTCTCAACTTTAATATTCCTTATTCTATTTCACCATGAAAGAGTGTCACGTTGAAATCTTTCAATAGCCCATCAATTCGTTAACAGTGGCTGAAAATGGCCCGTTGCTAGGCAAAGATTTCTAGCTCTATCAATTATATCTTCCCTTCTTTCTTGTGGCAACTTCCGTCCACTGTCGAATCTAATTGCCACCTTTTTACCTATTTGTGTATTGTTTGTGAATGATGTCTCGCCATGACTGTAGCTAATATTCAGTAAGTCTGCAAGAGTTATTTCCCATTTAAACATTTTACATAATGAATGTTTGAGTTACCTCCCATACACCGCAAATTTAGGCCTTACTGACAGTACTTTTCAAAGTTTTTTATGACTTAAAGGAGAGAGTAAGAGAGTGTACAAATGCTATTCAAATAAATCATCAATACATTCATTGTAAAATATTTGGAACAAAAGGGCTGTACAAAGCAAGGGATATCAGTTATAGAAGAGCATAGAAGAATTTCAGATTTCTCTGAATTGCTGAGTATTAAATCGACTTCTTCATGTAAAACAAACCATGCTAACTTTTTTCTATCTACTTTTATTTATTTTTCTCAAAAAGGACATTGAAACAAATCTAGCTTCTAGTAACGACAGAACAATATATACATCTGATCATACTGATACATGGGAACGTAAGGGACTGGTATGTGAAACATGTGACCAATGGTTTCACATTAATTGTGAAGGGGTAAACAGCAAGTCACACCTGGAACTCTGTGATATATACAATGGTCAGTTGGTACTGCATTTTATGCTATAAAACCCTAACTCTTATGCAGTTTGTTTCGATATCACACTATAAGTAATTCAAATACATATGACAATACTATAACGAAAGCATAAAGTCAACTCAGAGCAAATAAAAAAAACAACAGAAAAAATAACTATTTTGGAAGAAAAAAAACCGAAACCTTTTAAGTAAATAAACATCAATATCCAATCCATCTAAAAGAAATAACAATTCTTTAATATGCCTTATATAACTAAAAGGCTTGATGTTTACTCATTGTTTGTTAGGGAATACCTTCAAATATATAGAGGAAGTGAAATAATTCAGAAAAGTTCATTTCTGAAAAGACTAAAGAATTATTTGTAATCTATTTGAATATGAATTATTTTAATATCATTGTGTCACAAATTTCTCTATATTTATATTATATATATATATATATTGCTTCATAAGAAGCTTGGGCTTATGAAGCTGGTTGTAACAAGCGTTTGAATAAAATATTATTGTTGTTAAAAAAAAAAAAAACAATTCTTTAATAATTCAATTGAGAGCTCTCAACCAAATGTTGTAATAGATACAGAGATATTGCTAAATTGAAATATGAAAATAGTAAATATTCCCTGAAAATGACCAAAATCCACCGCAAAGACAGACTACACCAGGAAGGCCATTAAAACGATTTTATCAGGGACGAGGCATCCAACTGTCACTGGACTACAAAAGCGAAATGATCTGGGCAAAAATTGATAAGATTGATTGATTGATTGATTGATTGATTGGTGTTTAACGTCCAGCGAGCAATTTTTCAGCTATATTCAGGACGATACAAAACTTATAACGTACACACAAAGATGTCAAACAACCAAAATCTAAAACGGTTTGAATTCATCAGCGAGATGTGCAACAGTGAACATAATAAAAAATAACACGCAGCCATCCTTATAGGTGGATATTTCAACCTCCCTGGGTGGAACCGGAAAAACAGAATACCTAAACCTAAACCTAATGCCAATCATAAATAATAGACTATCATTTTATAAATACTCGCGACCGTCGTGATCGTATGGTAGTTAGATTTACAACTATATATGAAAACTGATGCTGTGCATTCGATTCCCGCTCAGGGCGAGGAGTACAACATTATGTGACTTGCGGCAGGTCTGTGGTTTTTATCTCCGGGTCCTCCACCAATAAAACTGACCGCCACGATATAACTGAAATATTGTTGAAAGTGGCATTAAACAGCATAAATTCATGTTACTTAAGCTGAGAGGGGGGGAGGGGGGCACCCTGTGACCCACGAGTTTAAAAAAGCTGTTTTCTAAATCACAATTCATCAATTCATTTTTGTTGTACTGATTCTTCCTTGCTTATGACACACCTAGTTTGAGTATCATTATTTGGAGAATTGGAGGAGGGGGGCCAAGTTTCCTTTTGCCCTGGGGCCCAAAAATTCTCTTGGCGACCCTGCAACCATGAATGGTCGTGATTGTATTGCAGTTGGAAGAAACCACTAACCTGCCGCAAGTCACTGACAAACTTTATCACATAATGTTGTATATAGTACACCTCGCCATGAACGGGATTCGAATGTGCAACTTTAGTGGTGATAGGCACTGATTGCATAGGTAGTTAGAAATCCAACTACCCTACGATCACAACCACGACGGCCCCTCAAAAATAAACAAGGGCAACGCAAAGCGTGGCATATCCCCTCGCCTAAAAATTTGACCCGGTGACCTTGACCTTTGACCTATCACCTTGAAAATCGATACTAAGGATTCCAGATTTTCTTAAGGACTAAGTATGTACCTAGTTTGGTCAAAATCCATTGAAAGATGTTCACAAGGATGTTACATGGTACAAATTAGACCCTGTGACCTTGACCTCTGACCTTGAAAATCAATAGGATTCCAGACTCTCCTAAGGACTAAGTATATACCAAGTTTGGTCAAAATCCATTGCAGGATTTTGATTCTAGTGTTCACAAGGATGTTACGAGGTAACAAATGTGACCTGGTGACCTTGACCTTTGACCTTGAAAATCAATAGGGTTCTAGATTCTCCTAAGGACTAAGTTTGAACCTATCTTGGTGAAAATCCATAGAAGGATGTCGATTCTAGAGTGTTCACAAGGATGTTACGTGGTAACAAATTTTTGACCCTGTGACCTTGACCTTTGACCTTGAAAATCAATATCCTACTAATGTGCACATCTTCATATTAGGATCTTGCAATGTACAAAGTTTCATGAACTTCTGATTAATCATGTAGGAGAATTTGCGATGACAAAGTGCATACTGAATTGTCTCAAAATTTCTAAGTTCAAAGAGGCACAACAGGGGTAAAACTCAACGGACAATAAAAATCCTTTATACTGCAAAGTTCACACATCATGATCTTAAATTCCACAAAGTTTGGTGGAAATCGGACAAAAGATTTGGAAGTTAGTCCGGACAGACAGACGGACAGAATTTTTTTTTTTACCTGGTGACCTTGACCTTGTCCCAGATTCCAAAATCGTGCTGTAATGGAGTGTAACACCACTTTCTGAGGGTAAGATGGTTATGAATGAATAGAAAAATGATTGGTGAAGCGATTTATATAAGGGTTTCTGATAGAAATTAAAATCAGATAGCCACGAAACGTGGAAATGTGCTGACCCAGAGTTGGAGAAGCAAATCCGCTGTTTTCCGTATGTATAGCTCTCTGACGTCCCACGGCTACAGCAAGTCCGTAAAAGCCGTCAGACGGCAGAGGAATCTCGGAATACCTTTGACCTAGAAAATCAATAGGGTTACAGATTCTCTTAAGGACTAAGTATGTACCAAGTTTGATCAAAATCCATTGAAGGATGTTGATTCTAGAGTGTTCACAAGGATGTTATGGAAGGACGGACGGTAGCGTTACTATACCCCTTCGCAACTTCGTTGGCAAGGGATAACAACAGACTTGTCAAACAAAATGTAAATAATTTTTCTTGCTAGGTGATAGAAAATGTCAAGAATAACTATAGCTTGGTGTTGAATTATGATACTGAAATGACCAGATGGCAAAATTGACCAGGTTGCCGAAGTTACTTGGATTGGAAGCTTTTGTTGAGGTTAATAAAAGGATCTATCGTTCCAAGATACTCGATAAATATCATATATCTTGGAACGATAGATCCATATATTGATCGAAATGAAACATGTGTTTTTTTGTAAATTTCAATGGTAACAAGAAAGATTTATGCATACTGCAAAGATTAATTTAGATCATTCCAGAGGAGCCTTTGGAACGCTATATTAACCTGACGTGACACTAAAATTAAAAGTAGGGGTTTTCCGATTTTAGAGTCACGTGAGGTTAATATAACGTTCCAAAGGCTCCTCTGGAACGATCAAAATTTATCTGTGGAAATTGATGGCATGGGCAGTATTCATAAAGTTCTATCAAGAAAAAAATTCATTCTTTTTGCCAATCAGATAAAATAAATATTTATTGTCATATAATAACATAAAATATAAAAAACTTAAAATTAACCTGATAACAGATCTGTATCTACTGAGCTGATTTTTCTCTTCAATTGTATTTTCTCCTTCTCGTTAGAACTGGATGTAAAGTTTTGTTTCACATTCTGTCTAGGACTGGCCCTACGAGGTGTGTTCACTTGTAATTCTTCCTTTGACGACTCGTCTGCCTGTTGAACTACAATGCAACTACTATTATCATCTAATCCTTTGACAGAAAACAAAACATTTGTAGGTTTACAATCATTTAAAATACTACACGGAATGGCCTTATTTTCAGAAGGAGGAAGTTCCCATATTTTCCACAGAACATGAGTCTTCTTCAAGTTTCTTTTTAGAGATTTCTTTACTGTTATTTTTCTTACCATTGTCTGTAAATTAAACAAGTGTTAAAATTGTCTTCAAAACTACATAATTGTTCATGAAGATCATACTTAATAATCAGTAAAAAAAAATATATACTATCGGTCTGCACCAAAAACCACTAGCCCTATGCCCCAGTCTAGTAAAAATTTGTTCGGGCTAGTAAAATTTGCATACAACTTTCTTAATCAAATAGAATAAATTCTTCTAAGATGTTGTTCGGACTAGTTTGTCAAAATATATATACTATAGTTTTTTGTTATTGTGTATTGATGTTGGAGATGTAATTATCAGATGGTGGTGGGGGGGGGGGGGGGGGGGTTGAAACAGCATTTGCGGTTGTGCTTACAGACAAAATTTGAGGACGGAACTTATCATCAAAAATCCCCGTTGATATGAACTGCATATTTATGAAACTGTATGTCACATGACCAACATGACTTAAAGGTCACATACCTCAAATATTTGAATTTCCTAAGTGATTTTCGTAGTTTTTAGTCTGATGAATATTATCATTAATAAGACTGAAAGTTTCGTAGAGAGGAACACTAGTAACCATGCCTGTCAAATATTTTGCTCCAAAAGTAACTGTGAAACTATGTATCATTGATGGAGGAAAACGGAGAAAACCTGTCTCAAGTCTCTGACAAACTTTATCACATAATGTTGTATCGAGTAAACCTTGCCTGAAAGGGATTCGAACTCAATGTTAGTGGTGATAGGCACTGATTGCACAAGTAGTTGTAACTCCAACTACCATTCGATCACAACCACGACATCCCCTGTGTAGGTTTTAGACTTTCATCTGAGGAAACACCAAAAGAAAACAATCAAATCTGTTTGGTTTAAACTTGTTTAATGATTTCATTTTTTTTGCAATGTTTATTGTGTCATTGTTTATTGTGTCATTGTTTATTGTGTCATTGTTTATTGTGTCAATGTTTATTGTGTCAATGTTTATTGTGTCAATGTTTATTGTGTCAATGTTTATTGTGTCATTGTTTATTGTGTCATTGTTTATTGTGTCAATGTTTATTGTGTCATTGTTTATTGTGTCAATGTTTATTGTGTCAATGTTTATTGTGTCATTGTTTATTGTGTCATTGTTTATTGTGTCAATGTTTATTGTGTCATTGTTTATTGTGTCAATGTTTATTGTGTCATTGTTTATTGTGTCAATGTTTATTGTGTCAATGTTTATTGTGTCATTGTTTATTGTGTCAATGTTTATTGTGTCAATGTTTATTGTGTCAATGTTTATTGTGTCATTGTTTTCATAATACATCTAATTTGCATATCACCAAAATTATAAATTTCGTAGAAAAAGCCTGAATTTATCTTTTTTCTAATAATTTTTTTCTTATAATATTGCTCATATAATCTGCAAAATTATAAATTTCGTAGAAAAAACCCTGAATTTACCTTTATTCTAATAATATTTTTCATATAATCACCAAAATTGTAAATTTCCCAGAAAATACCCCAAATTTACCTTTTTTCTGATAATTTTGCAGAAACAGATGTAATTCAGTATTAATATCTGGTTTACTCTTGACGAATTCTCTCCCTTTTATACTTCCCATTTGATGTATCAGACTAGATTTATCATTGTTAGGTATATAAACCCATGCTGCCACATCAACACCAAGATCTTCAAGTCTATTTATCTACAAAAGACAAAAAGAAAACCCATTTAATATGTTTTTTGATTGCTTGTTTGGCCGTCATGGCCGTGATCGTATGGTAGTTGGATTTACAACTACCTATGCAATCTGTGCCTATCATCACTGATGTATTGAGTTGGAATCCTGATCAGGGCGAGGTGTACAACATTATGTGATAAAGTTTGTCAGTGACTTGCGACAGGTCAGTGGTTTTCTCCAGGTCCTCTGGTTTCCTCCAACAAGAAAACTGACTGCCGACAACGATATAACTGAAATATTGTCGAAAGTGGCATTAAACACCATCAAACAACCTTTTTGATGATGTGAGCGAGTGAATGTTGATTAATGCAAAATGAGCAATTTTTCAGCGATTATAAGGTCAAAGGTGAGAACAAGTTACATTTAATGTCTGCTTTGTAGTAGACAAACACACTTAATTGAATCAGTGATAGCTCACTGAAGCAACAGTTCGCTGGTAGACATGTTGCTCCACTCAGGACACATTATCCCAATACCAAGCCAACCAGTTTTTGCTCTTACTCCTTAATGCTGCATGCTTAGCGGAGAATCAGCAAATACCAATTTCATAGTCTTTGTTTTGACCCGATCTGGTGTCAAACCTACGATCTACCACATTCAAGGTGAACACGCTAATCGTTTACATCACTGATACAGTTTTTTGATGATGTGATGTCTGCTTTGTACTACAAATGTAGATAAGCCACTCACCTGAACTTTTTCTAACTCACTGAAACTACCAGCTCACCTGTGTATGCATGCAAGCCCGAGCCTGTATCACTCACCTGATTAATATTCATGCAGTCTTTAGCTTGGTTCAAGTAGGTTTGAAGTTTCTGAGTAGAAGTTTTTAACCATATTCTCATAGATAAAAAAAAATGCTAACTTTGAATTTTCCAGTGACAATTATTGATGTTTCCTTGGATTCTATCAAGTTTCTAGTATCTGAGAAAAAAATACTTTTTGATGTTCTCACGGGTGCCACTAGAAGAATAAGAACTGCTTGCCCTGCAGATGTACCTGAGTTCAGTTTTTTTTGTGGGGCTTTGCGTAGCTCAATCTGTAGTTTTCTATGATTTGCTTTGTACATCATAATTCATTGTTTGTCTTTTTGTCCTTTTTCTTTTGACCATTGTCTTCTCTGTCCTCCTTTGATTTAAGGTTTCTGATTACCCCCTTGGTATCTTCAAACTTTCCTCCCTACATTTTTCTACAGTAACAAACATAACGTGATTAATGCTGCGTTCACACGTAAATCGAATTCGTATTGGATGCGAATTAGTTTAATGCATATTCATAATGTATTCTTGTCCGAACGTACATTTTAATGCGAATTGCAACGCACATCAAATAGCTTCACTGTCCAAACGATGTTAACTTTAATTCGCAATATCAATTAACTTTTAATTTAAAACAAAACGACATTGCACAATATTAATTTTAAAGAAAAAATAATTTTAAAAGCCGAATTATCAAACAATTAAAAATTATACTCCAAACCAGCTTTATTGATATGATGGTTTACCCTATCTCTCGAACTCGTCTTTTCTTCTCTTTTGAAATAACACGGTCATTTTCACAATAACAATAATTATCTGTTGTGTCAATATGACGTCACCAGCTACATGACGTTATAATTCATTATTCATATGATGTCATTCATTAACAATAATAAAAATGAAAAACCAATTGAAAGTTTACACATGCTAATGTTAATCATTTTTTTTTAATTCCAACAAAATTCTGCCCAATCACCTGCTCGGATAATTCGCTTTTGCAATAGTATGTGTCCACATGACAGTTTAATGCAAATCGAATACGAATTAACGAATTCGCATTAACGAAAACGTATTCCTGAAGCGAATTGGATAATGCGAATTAGCCGATTCGAATTTGATGCGTATTAAAAAAATAATTACGTGTGAACGCGATTAGCGTATTCGATTCGCATTAGATGGACATTTAATTCACATTAAATGTACATGTGAACGCAGCATAATTTAACAAATCTATACTTACTGTATTCTGAAGAGCATCTTTTAGAAAATTTAAACATTTATTTCTCCATTTAGAATTGTCTAATCGTGGTTGTAAACTTTGATTTCCATGTAATCTGTCTGTTCCATTGTCTTTGGTTTGCAATCGAGGAACTTTAACTTGGTTGGAAAATAAATTAGTGGTGGAGTTACCTCCTGTGTTATGACTAGAGTTGTCTCCCATGTTATGACTAGAGTTGTCTCCCATGTTATGACTAGAGTTGTCTCCCATGTTATGACTAGAGTTATCTCCCATACTGCCTGAAATAGTAGTCTTTTGTATGTTTTTTGCATTTCTAAACACCATCATAGGTGTAATTGATTGTTTCTCCTGATTTACATGTGTTTTATTAAGTATTGAGGATGAAGCCACTTCATTAATTTTTCTTCTATGGTCATTTGAGTTCACATTGCCATATATAATAGGAGAAAATGAATTGGTTTGACTATCATTATTTACAACAGAGTTTTGAGTGCACTCTTGAGATTCATTGTATACATTTGTTAGAGAATAATCATCCACAGGTTCCTGTTTTATGCTATAAATAAGTCCAGAATTGTTCTCATGTGCAACAGTTCCTAAATTTTGGCTTTCAAGGCAGATATTGTTGACATTAGAACCTGCAGTTTCTACAGTAGGCCTACTACAAATGAACATTTGAAAGTTTGGATTTGAACATGAAGGAAGAACTTCTGATTCCGGCTGTTCTAAAATTTCAGATTTGACAGGTACCATTATGCTGTTAATGTTTTTTACATGACTTGCCACCATCCGCATCAGAGGTGTACTTTCAGATGATGTCACTTTTTCCATTTTCCTTTTACGCCTATGAATTCCTTTATTGGGTTTATTAGAATTCATCTCATCTGCAAATAGTTAAGAATAAAAACTATTAAAATGTATTTATCAATAATCTTATTTATCCTGTGGTTGTTGAACTTAACAGCTAAATATTTAGGTGTCATATCACAAAGCGAGTCATTGTTCTTTAATGCCAAATGAGAAATTTTTCAGCTAGGTCATTGGCAAGAACAAGTTACATTCGATAAAATGATGATGATGTTCATTTCGTACTAGATCAATCAACATGCTTTATTGGATTTTTATAGTGCTAGCTCATTGTAATAACAGTCGGTGGGCAGACATGTCGCTCCACTTTGAAACATTGTCCTGGTTCTGAGCCAACCAGTCTTTGCATTTACTCCTTACTGAAGTTACTGCTGCCTGTTACTCCTTAATGCTGCGTGCTTAGCAGAGAAGCAGCAAATACCAATTTTATAGTCTTAGGTTTGACCAGACTGTGGCCCGACCCAGCAATCTATAGCACTCGAGGCGAGCATGCTAACCATTACACTGCCAAAGCGGTTCCACATAGAGATCTAGAGTAGACCTTCATTAAACTTTCAAAGATGGTGACCATCAGATATATGTATATGAAATACACTAGTGGAGCAGAAACTGTTTACCCTTACGGGGCATCTGAGTTCATACAGTGATACCTGGTATTGAGTGCAGTTTGCATGAGGAGTTCAATCTTGAACAAAAGTCAATTAATTGCAAGATTGGTCTAGTTTAGTCATTAAACATTCAAATCACAATTTACATTAACTTGAATCTTTATCTATTGGTTGGTTTTATGGTGTTTAATGCCACTTTCAACAATATTTCAGTTATATCGTGGCGGTCAGTTTCATTGGTTGAGGAAATCGGAGTACTGAAGAGAAAACCACCAACCTGCCGCAAGTCACTGATAAACTTTATCACATAATGTTGTACTCCAAACCCTGAGCAGGAGTCAAACCCACAACATCAATGGTGATAGGTACCGATTGCATAGGTAGTTGTAAATCCAACTACATTAATACATACGATCACGACCATGACGGCCCCCTTTATCTTTTGCATGTTTGTTGAAACATGATTATAAAAATACTTAAGATACATGGCTAGAAATTTCACAAACGCTGTACTTTATTAAATTGGGGAGTGAGTGAATTACAATGTAGAAATTTTTGCTTAAAGCAAATTAGGCAATTTTTCAGCTATATCATGGCGAGAACAAGTTATATTTTGATGAGATGATGATAATAATGTCTGCTTTGCACTAGATCAACACGCTGAGTTGGAATTTTTATGGTGCTAGCTTACTGAAACAACAGTCCTAATATTAATCCTAAGCTTCAGTTTTATCATGCTAACTCGACAGATATTTTAACAACACTTGGCGAGGCAATTTTTCAGTAAATGGGAGTACATGTATTATAAAAAATACAATTCGTTTACCTAATAGCATGTCATGTGGCCATTTTATACTTGACCGATCTTAGGCAACATGACTTTTGGCACCATAATAAAAAAAATGAAAAAAAATAGGCTAGTACATATGCTGACATTTCTAAATGAAATTAAGCGAGGTTTAGAGATTTTGTTTAAGATTAGGTGCTGGAGTAAACATTCCAGATAACTTTACTACAAATCCGGATTTGAATGAAAATGATCAGGATTGGTAGGTTTGGTTTGATGGTGTTTAATTCCACTTTCAACAATATTTCAGTTATATCGTGGCGGTCACTTTTATTGTTTGCGGAAATCATAGGACCAGGAGAAAACCAATGACCTGTCGCAAGTCACTGAGAAACTGAGATCACATAATGTTGTACATCTCGCCCTGCATTGAGATTAGAATTCACAACATCAGTGGTGATAGGCACTGACTGCATAGGCATAGTTGTAAATCCAACTACCATACGATCATGGCCACGACTGCCCCCAGAATGATAAGGAAATGTCTTAACTGACCGAATTACCGAAACAGGTGAATATATATATATATATATATATAGGAGGGTTTTTGCAAGCATCATCAGTCACATGATACAGGATAATGACCAATCAGAAACCATAATCTTAATTGATAAACAAATTTTCTGAGGTGAAAACACAGAAACTTAATTTACACTTAAATTTACTTGCAATGCATATAGAATTAATGTACACTTAAGGTTTAATTGAGACTTAAAATTAATTGACGTTTGTGCAACCCAGTCCTGGAGAATACCACCGACCTGCCACAAGTCAATGACAAACTTTTTCTATAATCACATAATGTTGTATCTAGTACACCTCGCTTGAGTGGGATTCAAACTCACAACGTTAGTGGTCCATGTTTTATTTCTTTCTGCTATTTTTCAGCGGTGGCGATGAAATATGGGTACTGCGTATATATATTACATACCTATGCATCGATCAGATTCGCTTGAGTATCCCATGTTAATAGAAGGAACATAGTCTGGATGTCCAATGTCATTGCTTTTAGTACCTAAAATACACAAATATTTAAACTGACATACATCGTCATGTTGACCCTTTTCTATATTATAGCATTGCATGAAAATTATTAAATTCACGCTCATGTTCATGTGTCATGACGATTTTTTATATAAAAATTATGATTCGAATCACTTCAAATATTTACAATTCTAATATGGCGTACCACTTTCACGTTGCAAATTAAGCACAACTGTTCTCTAAATAGCACAATTATTTTTAGCAATCAAACTCTTTTTACCTGTTATGAAATGTAGAAAAAAAAATCGGTCATGATCTGTAGGTTCCTATGATTGACCGTTTGGACTGACACGCTTAATAGCGGCGATCCACGATCATCTGGTTTCTTTGGAATGCGGTAGAAGCTTCTTGGATTATAATTGTCAAATCTGTTGGTACAGTTAATCACACAACAAGACACAACCATGTTAATCGGTAGTAATGTTAAGAGAATATCAGTTTTTCTCATCGCCTGTTAATGATAACTACAAACTTAATTAAATATTTTAACATGTAACTATATCTGTGGACTGGTAGTTTCTTTTTCTCTTGGTCATGATTTCAAAATATTGCGCCAAAATAATAAATTTTTGGAACTTTTCTGACCCTATCGTTGAAGTTAATGCATTCGGAATTCAGTGGTACGTCACTTCCATCAACGAAGGGTACTCTACTAAAAATTTGGCAATAAATGTGTGAAAATCTTAAAATTCTTGAGAACTGAGCTATCGTATGCACAAAACAAAAACAGAGGCGAAAAGATGCGTCTTTTAGGAATGGATACATGTCCTAGTTTGAATGACATAATGGAAATAAGGTGCAATAAATGTACTCGAAGCGAGCAGGTGTACGATTTTTAAACCTGCGGAGTTGCATGCCTTGTGGATTATTAGTATCTATATTCTCGATTTCGGAGTGACATCACACAATGTAATTGACCAATCCATGATTATCAATTTTGAGATGAAGAAAATATTTGAGGTGAAGCCAAGCAAAATCCTCGGGATTCTACATAGACTCCAATGTATATTAATTTATTCGCTATCTTCCAACAGAAGTTAAATATTTTAATTAAAATCACCTCTGGTCCTTATAGACACTAAATCAGATATCTAGTTTGATTTTCGTCAATTTATATCAGACGGGTTTATTTTAAATTAGGAAAATAAAATTCAAATTTTCAATTGGAATCTAGTTAAAATCTAGAGGATTACTGCTGACCTCACCCCCAATGAATTATTAAATACCCGGATGTTCGGATAGGGTCAATACATGCAAGTTGTTGTTAGCATAAGATTGTATGAATATTGACACGAACAAGTTGAAATATGGAAAAAGAGATGAAATAATAAAGAAATAAAGAAATTTTATTGAAAATAAAGTTGTAAACAAAAAGTTAGAAAAAGGGGGGTGGTAAGTCCGTGCCACGAGCGCCTGTGCTGTAATATAGTGTATTCATGATATTTTATATTGGGGCCGAAACGACTGTTATTTGAGGCGGGACTGACACGGGGCCCGAACGACTGGGGCCTGACGGGTGTTGGGGCCGCATCGACCTGCTTCCAAATTACCTGATATGAAATGCGCATTACATACTACTGAATTCTTTGTAGGCATCCAAACGGTACCATCTGGGTTGTTCCTTTTCAGGGCGGTGAGCCATAATGCACGTCTGTTTTCATCTTTCGGAAACTTGTGAAATGATAACTTTTTTAGCATCATATTATGGTTAGAACAACCAACTACACAACAAGTTTTAGGCATGCGTGTACGTGATTTTTTTCAACGTAATTTAAAATTTAACGAGTAGGCCTACTCGATGTTGTTTTAACCTAAACAAAATGGCGAATGTTTCACCTCCTTAACAACAAGGGAGATAATTCGTTGACCGAGATACCCGGATGTCTGAAGAAGAGAACATACCCCCCCTTTTTTTCCAAAATTGCGAAGAAATTGTATCCAGCGATTATTTTCAGTTTAATTATACGATAATCTAATATTATATGTACATTGTATTTATTTAAAGCATGCACTTGAAATCGGCTTATTTTTTTGGGAGGGGGGAGGGGTATATGTGCTTATTGTTTTAGTATCATCTTTCTTTCTTTCTTCAGGTATGGACCGCCGTTCTTTTATGTCGGCGCACTCCTACGTATTACGGCAGGATAGTGGTAAAAACATTATATATACCCGCACCCACTAAAAATTGTGCTGCATTTAAAAATGTGTGCATCCACCAATGCGTGCAAAAATGTGTTTATATGTACATTGTGAGAACTCGATTCTATACAATTTTTTACATAGTAAGTTAAAGAAAACAGAATGATCAGTTCAGCTTAAAAGGTCTTAAAAAAATTTCTTCAGTGTAAAAAAATGTTGGCTGTCAGATTTAATAAATGCTAAATGTATTTTTATGGTCTACATTGTATTCATTTTAAGCATACATTAAATCTTAATAGCTAGTGCTTTGGTTTTATATGAGCTTATTGTTTTATTATCATCTTGCTAAAAGTATGTTATATAGATCTATAATACTTTATTAATGCTCTTTTATACCCTTATAGGGTTGACGGCATAAAACAAACATACAAATATGGATATATATATACATATACAAACATGAACATACATATCAATCATACATTAAAACAAACATAATAATTATACAGCTATATTGAGTCCACTCTCCTCAGCACTAATGACTTTTGAATGAAAGGGGCAGCAAGTTGCATAAGACATGAAGAAGATAAAAAAAATCGAGTTTTTGAATATGATTATTTCCCTTCAATTTTGAGTACAAATTTTCAATCTGGTTTAAAAATTACTTTCTTAATAATTCGTTTTTTTTTGGCAATGACAGAAGAAGTGTTCCTGGTCTTCAATTACATTTAGGTGACATTGCCTACACATTCGTTGTTCTCTATTTATTTTATTGTATCTGCCTCTTTCAATTTCTAAAACATGATCACTTATTCTCATTTTCATAATTAATTTTCTATTTTCAAAGTTTGAATTTTCAATAAAAGGTTCTATAATATAATTTGTCTTTATTTTGCTGTATAGAAAAAGTTTATTGTTGATATTAAAAGACCTCAATTTCTCGAAAAACATGTTTTCATAGTTTTCTAGTAATGTTTTTTTCAAAGATTTTGTGAGATACCATTTCTCCTTGTTAAAATCAGTAAACTCTATATTTTTTTCAGTTATTTCGTTTGTGTTTAATATATTCTCTGCAAAGGTATACCATGAATATGTCTTATTTAAATGTAATGTTTTGAGAGGCTATATGCATCCAATAATAAAGGATTAATATCCTTGTTTGAAATTCTAGCCATATACATTTTGTACTTCAAGACTTGCAACTTTATATAGACATCTAAAGGATATTAAGAAATTGTTGCTCTAGCAGCTATGTTGACAGATTTTTTACTTATTCCAAGAACAAATTTACAAAATTTTAAGTTCACCTTTTCTAGAAAATTTGTATCTAATGAGTCAATGACATCAATAGGGTTTAAGTATTCACGGTGTAGAATGGTAACGGACTACTCGGGGTTTTTTCTGTGTTACCAAAATTATTTCTGTCCCCGGATATTCATTCATATCTAGTGAAAGTGGTCTGCTATTTTCAAGATCGTCTACACAAACTTGTGACCCTGAGGTAAAAATACCGATTTTGCTAACAAAAAAAACCAAAAAAACATTGCATCGAAGCATATTGTGAGTAAGCTATCCTCTTTTTTGTTATAATGTTTGTCTTAATTGGTTCAAGGTAGACCATAAAACTTTTCCAATACTGTATATTTGTGCAAATTAACGTTAAAATAACAGTTATCCAGCGCTTTCAGTGACACGGGACTATCTGTGTTGTTGGCACCGGACTATTGTATTTTTCAGCAAAGGACTACATGTGTTCACTACCCAAAGTAGCAAAATTATTTATATCGATACAACAATCTTGTTAACCAATTTTGCATACATTACTTTCATGATAACATATAACGACCCATCTTCGCCTAGCCAAGGGTTACGATCCGCTCTACTCATCTAGCGGATCGTAACCCTTGGCTAGCGAAGATGATAAAGACCCTACATCTGTGTTATTCTTCTCATTGCATTGACGGTCACTTACGAATTTTCAACCACGTTTATTTGTTTCTTTATTTTGTCAGATTAAGGTTTATATGTAATTGGAAATAGCACGATAAGACTCGAAAAATGTGAGTGATTTCCATCACATCCGCCAGCTGGATCATAATTTAGGTCATAGGCGGCGGAACAGGGGGGGGGGGGGGGGGGGGCAATTGCCCCCTCCTCCAGTTCCAAAGGTGGGGGGGGCAACAATATGGTTTTGCCCCCTCCGATTTGGGGCATAATTTGCAATTTTCTGGTAAATTTGCTGAAAGACCTTTTTTCTTTTTCTTTTTTTCCTCGGAATTTTCAAGAATCTTGCCGCCTCACTCAAAATTTCGTTCCGTCGCCTATGATTTAATTCGTCATATGTCTTGCTATATCCACAATAGTTTCAAATTAAGATCTAAACTTTGATGAGTTCAGAAACGTGCTTCTCAAATCTTATATAAAAATTAGAGGTCCCGACGACGATCAGTTTTGCCTTCCCAATAAAATCAAAGTACTGATGGTACTCATAAGTTGAGATATTTTCCAGATTTTCAGCTTGGGGACTGAAAACTGTAGTACAGACCCATTTAAAAATTCATCCTCTAAAGTTCTTTAGGTCCAGTTTTTAACTCTCCTTTCTGTATGTATAAAAATAGAAAATCAGCATTCACATGTATTTATAAAACATGAAATATGGACTGGAAATGTGATGTCTTATAGTAATTCAACATGCCATTGGAAACATATTTTATTATGTATCTATTAAAGTACATTTCTTCCCAAAGAAACATAATACATTTAAATACATGGTTTCAAATTTGATTAACTGTGTCGTTAATACATTAAATCTCCACAAACATAAACATGACATTCTTGACCCTGTCATATTTTACTCTCATTGACATTTGAAACACTACCTCGTACTGATGAGCGTAAGAACTGCTGCTGACAAAAAATAACACAGTCTGATGTAAAATTCATCCGCCAAATCTCTGCTTTCACATTGACAACGGAAACTGATTATTTCAAATCAACACTGATTAAAATATAAAGGTTCTTTCGTTACCAATTGTGATTTCGTGTATCAACACTGATTAAAAAGATTTAAGGTTATTTCGTTACCGATTTTGATTTCAGTGAGGAAGTTCGGCTTGTTTAGCCATAGTTTTTTTTTCTTCTTTACCCTAACAAAAATAAACACAGTAAGTCCTTTGCTTAAAATCCCTAAGTCCGGTGCCACAAATATTGTCAATAAACCATGAACACAAAAAGTCCGTTGCTCGGCGCTTACAATAAAACTTAAATATGTAATAGGTATTATTCTTTCATATATTTATATAGTTTCCATTTGTATTGGATATGTTATAAAGGAAAACGAAATAGTCAAAAATGATATAAAATGCTTATTTGAAGGAAAAACAAGACGATGTTTAATGGGTTAGACGGTATCTCGTGCTTGTGTTGGACTTGCTGAAATAACCATGAGGCCTACCAAAAGCAATCATCCAAAAACTTCAACATAGTTCATTGGTACATTCTGTAAATGTAGTAATATGAGGACTTACGACTTCTTATGATCTGTGTGGTCCATTTTCTGTGACAGGTCATTTTTTAACACGCAAAAAGTCCGTTGCTCAACCCGAGTAGTCTGGAAACGCAGAAAAAACCCCGAGTAGTCCGTTACCATTCTACACCGTGAACTATAAGTGGAATTGTCCTTGTGTAGCCCCTTTCAAAATACATCCTACAACTCCACTACCAGTACAAGATGGCCACCGTATTACTTCTTCAGATTATCATTTTTACATTTTAAACTAGTTTCTAAATGGCATATTAAATTCTAATACACGATAATGAGTTGTCCAACTATAGAATGCTATGTTTTCTGAATATGCAAATAAATGTCATAATATCACATTAAAGTTATGAAAAAGGCTAATTACAGTCCGTACATGAACCAGGTGAACGGGAGAATCCTTTAAATTCCAACCAGCCACAAAATAAATACTTATAGTATGCCTAACAGAAGATATAGAACAAAAAATTCATATTTAAATAATAAATGCGTCTAACACATTTGCATAAGATCCACAATATATCGAATACCAAGGAAGTTAGTTGTTTTCTAATAATAGAACTATACCTTCTTGTCGAACAGCCATGACTACTGTTAGAAATACTGCTAAAGTTGGCAGTAAACACAAAACAAGATGAACTGTGAGCTAATGCTCACTTAGGATACCCCCGCTCTTCGGCAAACAGGAAGTAGTAATCTGACGGGTCCAAAAACGCTTCCCACAATATGGCATACCTATATGAAGCTTGTGACCAAATATCAGATTCCTGTCATCAATATGCTTAGAAAAATGCGACGAAAAATGTGCATATACAAATGTATGTTCAATGTGTATAAAAACCAACTAAGTCGGCAAACAGGAAGTAGGAATCTGACGGGTCCAAAAACGCTACCCACAATATGGTATACCTATATGACGCTTGTGACCAAATATCAGATTTCTGCCATCAACAGTTACTGAGAAAAATATATTGGACGAACCGACGGACAGAGGTAAAACAGTATACCCCCTCCCCCTTCGGGGAGCGGGGGTATAACAATCGAGCAATTTAATATTAGAACTTTAAGAGAAATTTATAATTATAAACTTGCAGAAGTACTCTCGCCATTGCATTGCTAAAAAATTGCTGAGTTTGCGTTAAACAACAATCACTCACTCACTCACTCAATGCAGAAGTACTGAAAGAGGAAACACGAAATATTGCAGCTCGAAATTACCTTATTTTGCTCTTGATTTCAGTGAACCAGTAGGGGATAACAGAGCTGTCTAACCCCTACCACACATACACTTCCAAGTCTGGAAGGGAACGGAAATAAAGTTTTAACAAAATTATTGTTTTAGTACAATTTGTCTTTGTAAAACAATTACCGGGTATTATATAATAATGTAGAAAGTTGTTAACTCTACACCAATTGCTTGTTTCTGAATCCTGTCTGTATTTACTATGTTTGATGTACTGTATACTCTAATTATTTTCTAAATAAATATTGTTTAAATTAACTCTATACTAATGGCCATACTGTCCTGTGGGATTGATAAAACGTCTAGAGTAAATTTTTTGAATGCCTGGAATACGAATAACATTAATATTTCTTATTAAAATTGTGTTCAAAATACTGCTGTGACAGCATTTACTATCGCTATGATCTACATAAATACAAGATGGAAAATTAATCAAATAAATGTTATTAAATTTATACCCAAGGCCATTTGTGATATACAAATGTAGTTTTACAAGTTATTTAATTTCTGACGATGTCAATTCTGAGCTCGGCAGTTGAAGATTTCGGCAAATGGACAACGTTTCGAAATACCTTGAACGCTGTTGGGAACTCGGGTGTTCCAGATGATATACAAAATGGCGACGGGGTGGACACAGACCACAGACGCTGGTAACAATCTCACAAAGACTTGGGCCATTACGTACGACGATTGTTACTGATCCCGATGACACAGACGATCAAATGTGACGACAAAAACACGCAACAAATCATTGCCATAAGGAACAGTAAGCGGGGTCGTCGTGGTCGTATGGTAATTGGATTTACAACTACCTATGCAACCAGTGCCTATCACTGTTGCGAGTTCGAATCTCGATCAGGGCGAGGTGTACATTATGTGATAAAGTTTGTCAGCGACAGGTCGGTGGTTTCTCGGGGTACTCCGGTTTTCTCCACCAATAAAACCGACTGCTACGATATAGCTGAAATATTATTGAAAGTGGCGTTAAACACCATAACTTTGACCCATATTCAACTCACTTGATAGTACTAAAATTCGCACGATAACATGACAAAATATGTTTACGAAATGAGGTAATAATGTATAGGTTATGTGCATTCAACACTACCTTCTGTAATATTTTACGCTATTTCGTGGCTGTCAGTTTTATAGGCGGAGATATACACCTCGTCGTGATCGGGAATCAAACTAATAATGATTGCGTAGGTAGATTTAAATCCACCTACCAAAGGACTGCAGCCAGTGCGATCCCTCCAAAAACAATCGTACATACTTATTTGTATGCCCCACATACGATGATATGGGGAATTGTAATTTTATAATTATAAAACAAGCAACAAATCTTTGCCATATTAAGGAAAAGAAAGCGAAGCCGTCGTGGTCGTATGGTAGTTGGATTTACAACTACCTATGCAATCAGTGCCTATCACCACTGATGTTGTGAGTTCGAATCTCGATCAGGGCGATGTGTACAACATTATGTGATAAAGTTTGTCAGCGACTTGCGACAGGTCGGTGGTTTTCTGCGGGTCCTCCACCAATAAAACTGACGGCCACGATATCACCGAAATATTGTTGAAAGTGGCGTTAAACACCATAAAACCAAACCAAACCAATCAAGGGGCAAAGCAAATCGACAGGAATTATTGCATGTTTTGACAGAAAATAAAGACATCTTATTTAGGATTCAAGAAAAAAATGATCAGACATTAACATATGGTATTCGAAAGTGAACAGCAATTCAAATGGGATACGTTTGTACTTGGTTGTAATTTGTTGCTCTCAGTGCAGGATTTACCTATAGGAATGGCAGGCTGAAGTATAGGGGGCATACCGGCCAAAGTGTATAATATTTTTGACACTGTCGTAGGCCTTTCTTACATATGCTGTCATAACGTACCATATTCTCCAAATTCAAGAACTCTTCCATCTTCCTCTATAGTTGTGAGGGTGGTGAATTGGGAGGGGCTTCACAAGTGGAATATCCTGGGGCATCTCTTCATCTAAATCCGGCACCGGTTGCTGCATAGAATTAAGAATTTTATTGTAACTTTTTCTGTGATTAATTCATGAGGCACTTTTTAAGTCCAGTTCTTAGAGTGACATGTGCGATACCACACCAACCAGGGAGTGTTCGGGCGAGAGGAAATTTGGGGTTCCGCTCTTAGACACAAACCAGCGTATTACTAGGATGATATGGATTATATACCACGGGTCTAACGAATTAACTTATTTAAACAAACGAATCCGTAAGGCTTGTCCTGTAAAAATCAAAAGATCAATAGGTGCAAACGCGAAAACGCCAAATGGGGAGCAAGAAAACCAAAGGGTCTAAAACAGAATAGCAAAAATGGGTTAGTCACCTACATGTATGCCTGAGGGAGGAGTACCTTAGTTTTTCTTTAGAAATGCCTGTACCAAGTCAGGGTCATTACGGTTTTCACAGTTTTCCGGTTGTTGACTGATTTTGTCTGTTTATATAATTATGAGTTTTGACTTTCCCTTTGTAAGATTGTTCGGAGTTCGGTAATTTTGTTATTACCTTTATTTAATATCTTGAAACTTTTCTTTATCTTTGTTTATACCATACTAATGAATTAAGACATTTTTTTTTGATAATTAACAGATTAGTTACCAGTCATCCTGTCCACTTCCACAAAAATTTCATCGATTTATCAAACAATCGACATATATAGGGTAAGGGTTAGAGTTATGATGTTTAACGCCACTTTCAACAAGCTTGCAGTTATGTTATATCGTGGCGTTCAGTTTTATTGGTGGAGGAATCCGGAGTATACAGAGAAAGACCAACGATTTGCCGCCATTCACTGATAAAACTTTATTACATAATATAGTATATTCCTCTTTTAGAATAATAACAGTAATAAAGTCAAAATGAATCTATTCAAATAATGACATATTTCATTTACTACTCAAAGAATTTTTTTTTTAAATGGGTGGTTATGGATTTTTACTTTTGCCATATTTATATGTCAAACATGGCGGTCTAAAACGACACTCGAATGCTGCTTATATTAGTTCCTATACACTTCAACAATTTACAATTACACAAATAATAAAGTTTGTTGTATGTTATTAGAAGGATCGATGAAAATTAATTGAGGAAGAAATATAGTATTTTTTGTTTATTTTAGAATGTTAAAAGTGTTAAAAAAAATTGTAGGATATAGAATTTTGATTCTATTTACATTGGAAATTGATAAAGATACATAGTACATCTGTACCGCATCGGTTGTGTAATGGCTAGTCTCGAGTGCTGTAGATCGTAGGTTCGAGCCGCGGTCAGGTCAAACCAAAGAATATATAATTGATATTTGCTGCTTCTCCACTAAGCACACATAGTAGGGTGCCCGACGAAAGATTTTTGCGAATTTGCCTTAACGGAATTACACACACCTGTATGATACATCGTTGGAATGAGGAGAACAAGCCGCATCGAAATAAAGATGTCGTCGCTATGTATTGTGGTCACGTTTTTTTTAAATTGGGGTCAAAGGTCAAGATCTAAAAATTGGAACTAACACACCACAAGTTTTAAAAGGCTCCCTTCTTCGACAACACTGTGAAGAACTTTAAACTGGAATGCCAATTTTATTTGTTATGCTTAATATTTTATTATTTTATGCTTATTTTTTATTTTACATTGTTTGAATATATAGCAAAAGGCCATTTTCTAAAAAAAAAATGCCATTTTACAATTTTCGTATATATGAGAAATAAAAGTGACCTTGACCTGTCATAGTTTGAACATTTCTCATTTTTATTTGATATTCATTTAAAGGAAACCTTCAAATTATTTTTTAACCCTTAACATTTGACAATTGGTGGACGGATTCCAAAAAAAACCATGTTTCAGTTATGGTACACATTGACTAATTACTGGTAAAATATCTATTCACCTCAAACTTCGTAAAAGGTACCAAAATTCAAATTTAATGGCTTATGTGTTTGCAACATATCATTTGTAGGGTCAATCAATACTTAGCGAATATTCTGTGCAAAAACATGGCAATTTATGGAAAGGTCAAACGCCATTTGTTTAAAAACGTAAGGTCTATGGACATATTATGCGTTTGGACGATGTGTGGCTACAAACCACTCTGAACACTCCAAATATCTCAGGTGTTTGGCAAATAAGAAAGTGTTCTCTTGTTAGTTTGAAAGCCCACCAACCACGTCAAGGTCAGAGTCCACTGGCAGGTTGTTTTTTTTTTAATTTTTTTTAATTTTGTTTGTTTGTCTGAAACATCGGCAGTAGTATACCGAAGGAACAAAGGAACAAGTCATAGAAAATGTTAAAGAAATCATAGTCCGGAGACTGGGCAAATTCCAGAAAAAACATAAAACGGAAACAAGCTACAACATAACCACCACAACATATAAAAAGAACACCTTAAAAAACATTGCAACAAATGAAACTGCTATTTACTGAAAAACACATAGTACGTATGAACTTGTCCAAGTTTACTAAGCACAGAAAACAGTGATGCTTGCCTAAAACGGACATTAGACCAAGTCTCAATGAAACAAAAGACGTCAACGGGAAGTCGTGGTAACTGGACAACTATGACTAACGTGAGTTGATGGTCACAATGTTGGAAATGAAAGACTGTTTTATCTGAAATCATAGTTTTGATAACAACACATCTTCATCAGTATTTCTAGATATTGATAGGTGGGTATTTTCATTGCGGCACAAGTCGCCAGCTTGGCAAGGGCAAAGGTCTGTGCAAGATAGACTTTGCTCAAAACAAATGCATCCTTTCATGCACACAGATTTTCCTTTGCAAGTACAAACAAGGTCTTGCAAAATATCAGAAGACATCTGGCCTTTGAAATAAACTGGAACTAATCCATTCCTGTCTTCCCATCCAAATAGCACTACAGACTTCATTGGCGGTTTTGCAACATAGGCAGTCATCCAAATATTTATCTGTAGTGAAGATCGCAAAACATGCCGAGTGAAGGTGGCTTCACAGGGTGGAAGTTTGGCCAAACATGCATCCCTCAGTGTCGCTAACCTTACCCATAATTTGTTAAGATCGACGTGATCTTCCTTCAGTTTTCCTTTTTGGTCGTACAGTCGACAAACAAGTTTACTGGCGGCATCTATAGATTTATCAGTGTCACAGTCTGCAAGGGTGGACAAATCTGTAAAGTTTTCTGGACTGTCTTTAAGTACTTTAAAAACGGTTCGTTTGCCAATCCCGAACAAGGATGATGTGGAATCACATCTTGTGATGGCATGTGCAGCTGGTAAAATGTTACATAAAACAGGATTGAGGATGCTACAGATCGAATGTACAGGAATGAAAACGCCCATCCTTGGTGTTTGTGATAGAACCCGTATGAAACCATAATTCCTGTGTATGTTGCATTGAAGGAAAGTAATGGATGCATAGAATCAAGAAATCTGTATCAGGCGATTTAACAATGATCCGACCTTTGATTCCACTTTCACCGAACGTTTTGTCTGCATGGATAGCATGTAAAATCATACGCGTGTCCGCCTCTTCATGTGTACAGTATAACTCTTGGCAATCGGAGACTCCATCTCTGCAGATTTTCTTGGCAATGATTAGAAGCACCAGAAAGATACGGAACTTCCCCGGATGACATCTCAAGAGATGATAAACGATAGTGTTGCACAATCGATTCGCCAAGAAATTTTATCAATGCTTGTTTGTTGGCAGCGACTGCAAGAAACCTTTTCTAATCAGGAATCGGTCGGCCTTCTATGAAACTGAGCCATTTCCGGACTTATAACGTATCCTGCAGGATTGGTCCGTGTATTAGAAACACATGAATTAAACAAATTTTAAACCCAATCAACGGCCGACATAAAAATGAATGTTTTTAAAACATAAAAACCACAAACAATTCTACTGAACAATTAAAACCAATTTATTTGCCATAAAAGAAGAGAAAATACTAAATGCATTGAGACAGAGATCGTGCTAGTTAATGACCGGCGAGCGACACATCATTAACAAAAACCGGTACATAACAATCCGTGTATGACAAAGAGGAAATTTACAGTTATTAGAGTTTATATTTTGCCAATTTCTCAACAACCGCTGACAGTTAGATTATGATTTTTGGCACACATGTACATTTCATCAATATGTTTTCTACAAAATCAAAGTACATTTATAATGTAGTGTAATTACTTTGCTTTTGTTGAAAATACGGTTAATTTGGGGTCACATTTAAGGCTGATATACTCTTTCAAAAATCAATTATTTACATCCCGTTTTTATTTTAATTATATCTTTGATACATTATCTCTGATGTAAAAACCTTTTTAGCTATTTAGATAGCGGAGAATATTTTTATTTTTCATCCTGAAAATACCATGTGCAATGTGTCAGCCGAGGGTACCTTTGAAAAACGTGAAATTAAAAAAATCGTGACCACAGAAACTTACGACGACAATTAAAAATACAAAATGTAATAATTTTTCTAGCGTTTAATACCAAAATTAGCCGTGTGTATTTCCGTTAACCCAAACTCGATAACTAAGCGTCTTTTTTAACACTGGGCACCCTACTAACAGCATTAAGGAGCAAGGGCAAACACTGGTTGAATCAGGATAATGTATCCGAGTGGAGCGACACGTCTATCCGCGGACGGTTCGTTTCAGTGAACTAGCACCATTAAGATCCAACTAAGGGTGTTGATCTAGTACAGAGCGGACATCATCATTATCTGATCGAATGTAAGTTGTTCTCGCCATGATATACACTGTACATGAAAGTGCTAATTTAGCGTTAAGCAACAATACTCACTCGCTCGTAGTACATCTAATAAAATAGCCTATGTTACTTTTTCGTAGGATTGGAATTCATTACTATAAATCATATATTTTGATTTATTTATTTAAAAAAAGAACTTGATATTCACTTTTTTCCATATCGCTACTGTATTTGGTTCCTTCTCGTAAATGTTGTGTGTCAGGAAGCAGCACATACCAATTGTATGACCTTTAATTTGACCCCGACCGGGACTCGAGTCAATGATCTACAGTATTCTAGGCAGCACGATAACCACGATGCGATGTATTAAGACTATATCGTGTTGAACAGACCCGTCACAAGTATTGTTCAAGGTTGTTCATAGACTAAAAATCAGACTTTAATAGCCAGAACTCAACTGAAATCCCGACTGTAAGGGTACAATGTTCATCCACTATTTCAACCATGACATTCCTTAAAGAGTGCCACGTTCTGCTCAAGTTAAAATACATCTTTCAATAACTCAATAAATTTGTAAACAATAGTCGTTTTGTGGTTTGGTTTATGGTGTATAACGCCACTTTCATCAATATTTCAGTTATATAATTGCAGTCGGATTTATTGGTGGAGGAAACCGGAGTCCCGTAGAAAACCACTGACCTGTCGCAAGTCACTGACAAACTTTATCACATATAATTTTATCGAGTACACCACGCCATGTAGTCGTATATAGCCCATTGTTTAGCAAAAAATCGTATCAATTATTCTCGGAATCCCCATTTAAACATTTTACATAATGGAAGTTTGAGTTACCTCCCATACACCACAAAGTATTTCATCAAAGAGGTTAGCGACTATGAATTATGAGAGAGAGGGTGGGAGAGACATTATTCAAATAAATAATTGTATACTGAAATTTCATTAAATAAATATTGTTTAAACTAAATAAATCAGCAAAACATTCTCAATCATTGTAAAATATTTGGATCAAGAGGCCTGAACAAATGAAAACACTGAACACGAAACATTTCATGGTTTATTTTTAACTACAATCAAATAGTGATCAACACCGTAGCATAGCTAGCCCGGGATAGGGTTATGGTGTTTAATGTCACTATCAACAATATTTCATTCATACCCAGAAAAAAAAATATGTTTCTGTTTCAATGTACATGTAATTCTGTTCAAAAGACAATCATTTGAATAGGTCTGGGCTGCATAGCAATATTCTAAAACTCATATGGCAAATTTGCTAAAATCAACCAGGCTAATTATTTTCCAATCTACTTTTATTTTTTCTGTCTCAAATGATACTGAAACAAATCCTGGCACTAGTAATGACAGCTCAAGATACATGTGACTACACTGTCACATAGGAACTGTCAAGCAGCTAAACAGCAAGTTACACGAGGAGCTCAGTGATACAATGATCAGTAAACATTACATTACATGTCAGAACCCTAACTATATTACAGTTTGGACCTACATGGTATAAGTACACCAAATACATAGTTATGACAATCTTGCTGTTGGTATAAGATGACGAAAGCATCAAATCAACTCTAGAGAAAATAAAACTCATGCACTCGTCAACTCCAATATGTAAAAAAAGGCATAAGAGTGGTACGGAAAGTGGAGATAAGTTTTGGAAGTGGACCGGCAAGTGGGGGAGGGGCAAGCTCCAGGAGAGGACCGGAATGTGGTGGTGCAAGCTCCAAGAGGGGACCGGAAAGTGGGAGGCAGTCAAGGAAATTGGCACCGGACCGACGGACCGCGTCCGATAAACTTCCCGACAGTCCGGTAGTTTTTGTCAGCCGCTGCCTTTAAGAATAGATAAATCAAAGTTCTCTGTAAATTCAACTTAAAAATATTTCTAATTCTCTTTTATTTGTTATTTTTAGATCAAGAAAAATCTAAAATAAATAATACATATCGTAATTGATAATCATGAGTGTGTCGTGATCATGGTATTTTGGAAAAATATTATTCTCTAGAGTTTTCTTCATTAACAATCGTCGTTAATTCGGAACATTTTATCACTTCAAAACACGGTGGTCATGGCTTTCTTGCAGTATAAGGCAGGAGCCATACCAGGAAAACCATTAAAGAGAAAAGTAACCCCAGAAGAGACGAGAAAATGGAAGAAACAGTATGAAAAAGACAGAGAACGTAAATTTATTGATTCTTGGAAGCAGGACCGATTCTGTCAACCATAGTGCTCAGGCTCAGTTTGATGGTGAAGAATTAGAAAGTGCTAATAGTAATACTATGTAATAAATTTAAAGCCAATAAGGAATATTCAATATTTGCAGCTTTTGCTGGTAATTAACAAACAGTGGCTGTGTATCTCAGTCAATTCATCCAGTTCATTCAGTTACTCCTGTCCAAGTGTGAAACATGTTAGAATAATTGAAATTTCTTATTTCTATGTGTCAGTGTGACTTTCAATATTTAAATTTTTGTGTTATTTTACAGACTGAAATATTACTGCAGCAGTACACCAAGTTCGATGACAGTGATGATGATGATGATGATGACAATGAACTTGATGAACAAGAAATTGATAAACTCCTGTTCTTATATTCAAGAGAATGAATAAATAAAAATTTATTATTAAAAAAAAAAATCATTATTTTATTGTCGGTTTTGGTCCTGTAATTCCTCAGTCCTGTGGATTCAAATTCCTAATTTCCTTGACTGAGGAGGGGACAAACTTTCAAACTGACAAAAAATGTCATTTGGCTTCAAATACGCTATTGCACTGAACATTTTTTGCATCCATGCTACAAATTCAGCTTTTTCTAAATTTTTGCCAAAATAAGTGGAGCAGGACAACACATACTATAGTTTTGCCTATCCCTTTTTCATAGGGAGGGTGCATGTGTCCCCTACCTTGTACGATGGGTGCTACTAGTGGAGCAGAAACTGCTTATCCTTGGGGGGAATCTGAGTTCACTCGTACACCCCCCGTTTTTAGTGCAGTTTGTGTTACTCTATCGTTAGTTTTCTGTGTAGCGTTTTGTAGATTGTTAATAATTATCATTAAATTTTATGTTTGAAATCAAAACATGTTTCCTTGTCTCCACAGGGTGGTCCCTCTTTCCGTGCTCCTTGAGCTCCATTAGCCTCTTGTATTCAGTATTGTCCTCGCAACACCAAGGGCACATTACCCGCAAATACTGGTGTCTTGCTGTGCCATGGGTCTTTAGTTGCCTTTGCGTGTCACACACCTCAGAGCATTTCCAGCAGTTTAATGACATTCTGTAATGTAGAAGAGAGATTCACAAGTAATTATTTCCAATCTACACCAGATTTCATGGACACTTGTTTAACATTACACGTATTGTACTATTTCTCTTTTAATATTCAATATAAATTTTCATCTGTATTGTAAAGTAGGGGACGTCGTCGTCGTGACTGTATGGTAGTTGGATTACAACTACCTGTGCAATCAGATCCTAAAGTTGTGAGTTCGAATCCCGCTGATGGCGAGTTGTACCCGATACAACATTTATGTGATAAAGTTTGTCACCGACTTGCTGCATGTCGGTGGGTTTTCTCCGGTTTCCTCCACCAATAAAACTGACCACCACGATGTAACTGAAATATTGTTGAAAGTGGCATTAAACACCATAAACCCTTGCTACTTAAGCTTAGCAAATCAGTTAAAGACATACTATGTTTGTTACTGAAAATTGCTTGCATTTATAAGCCATTTTATCATTGTGTTAAATCTAATAAGGATAAGTCTAATGGAATTTAAATTACTATATAGATAGGTGTGAATTATGGGGATTTATCCGTGAAATAAATCCCGGTATCTCACATGTGAAATATCAGTTTTTTCCCACCAGAACTACTTTCACACAACTATAAGTGTGGTGGTTACGTCCCTTGTTGTGATACGGTGAATACACATACAATTGTAAACTGAAAAAAATTCTGCGAAATGTTATTGACGACTTTGGCACATAACCAACATGACGTCGTTGACGTCATATGAAGACTTCCAGTTAGAAACGTAAAGATTAGACGTTATTTGGTTTCGTGTACACTTCAATTTTGATCAAATTTGACTAAAATAAGTTTTCAAGGTAAGCATTTTAATTATTTATGTGCATTGTTGTAAATATGACATGTAGGATTTCACATTTTCAAGATGGCAGATCCTTCCAGTTGAACCTGTTAGTATCATTACTCTTAGATTCATACACGTGGAATGAAATATACAAATAAAAAATAATAATATATAAAAAATAGTAAAAAAAGTATATATATTAAACAGTATATAACTAAATCATACATTTTGAATATCAAAATAAGACCACTCGTGACCGAATACACATTAATGATTAAACTAGTGAGTGGAAGTGTACTTCGGTTACTCATGGTCTTATTTTGATATTCAAAATCTACGATTAGTTATACTATATTTATTGACAAATAAAAACATTGTGTCTATAAACAGAATATGACAATGACAACCATGACACACTCATGAATGGTCGTGATCGTATTGCAGTTTGAAGAAACCATCGACCTGCCGCAAGTCACTGACAAACTTTATCACATAATGTTGTATCTAGTACACCTCGACTAAGGGGGATTCGAACTCACAACGTTAGTGGTGATAGACACTGATTGCATAGGTAGTTAGAAATCCAACTACCCTATTATCACAACCACGACGGCCCCTCAAAAATAAACAACAGACTTGTCAAACAAAATGCAAATAATTTTTCTTGTTTGGTGATAGAAAATTTCAAGAATAACTATAGCTTGGTGTTGAATTATGATACTGAAATGACCAGATGGCAAATTGACCAGGTTGCCGAAGCTACATGGATTGGAAGTAATAACACAAAAAATAAAAAACTTAAAATTAACCTGATAACAGATCTGTATCTACTGAGCTGATTTTTCTCTTCATTAGTATTTTCTCCTTCTTATTAGAACTGGAGGTACAAGGTGTGTTCACTTGTAATTCTTCCTTCAACGAGTTTTCTGCCTGTCGAACTACTAACAACTACTGTCATTGTCTAATCCTTTGACAGAAAACAAAACATTTGTAGGTTTACAATCATTTAAACTACTACATGGAATGGCTTTATTTTCAGAAATACTTTCAGGTGGTTCTCCATCACTGACACAGGAGGAAGTTTCTAATCCTTTGACAGAAAACAAAACATTTGTAGGTTTACAATCATTTAAACTACTACATGGAATGGCTTTATTTTCAGAAATACTTTCAGGTGGTTCTCCATCACAGGGGGAAGTTTCCATGTTTTCCACAGAACATGATTCTTCTTTTATTTTAGAGGTTTCTTTACTGTTATTTTTCTTACCATTGTCTGTAAATTAAACAAGTGTTAAAATATGCATGAATATCATACTTAATTTTCATAAAAATAAAAAAATATATATACATGTAAATAGGTTTTTTATTGTTGGAGATACAACTATCAGAAGGGGGAGGCTCGGATCCCATTAAGTGGCTTAACCCCAACACATTTTAGTACTTATCATAAGTCAGAACCTGGATTTCTAATGCCATATGTCATGGTCTTTGTTGTGTTCAATTGTTTGAGATGAGAGCAAAAAATACTACATTGTCAGAACATAGAAAGAGGCAAAATCGATACCCATAACACATATACATGACTGTTCATTTTCCTGCCTTGGTAGAGACACTTCAATAACTAGAGGCTCAGGTGAGCCTGTATTGCTCACCTGACATAAAAAAAAACCTCTTAAGATTGTCTGCATGCCGAATACATCTAAGTTTTACTATTCAAATCCCATAGAGTTCTACAATGCATGTTAATATTATGTCTGCTCATGGCAGCCATCTTGGATGGAGGTCGTGGTCACCGGACACAATTTTGAAAGTATACTACCCAAGGACCATCCATGCCATGTTTGCTTTAAATTGGCTGACTGGTTTCAGAGGAGAAGACTTTTAAACAATTTTCCCATAGGTCCTATGTTAAAATTATGTCCTCTGACGGTGGCCATTTTGGACCGAGATCGGGGTCACTGAACACATTTTTGGCAGTTGACCACCTAAGGACCATCGATGACATGTTTGCTATATTGGCTGACTGGTTTCAGAGGAGAAGATTTTAAAACATTTTTCCCCATAAGGTTCTATGCTAAAACTATGTCTGCTGAAGGTGGCCATCTTGGATGGAGGTCAGGGTCACCGGACACAATTTTGAAAATTGACCACTTAAGGACCATCCATGCCATGTTTGCTTTAAATTGGCTTACTGGTTTCAGAGGAGAAGATTTTTAAACATATTTCCCATAGGGTCCTATGTTAAAACTATGTCCGCTGACGGAGGCCATCTTGGATGGAGGTCGGGGTCACAGGACATAATTTTGAAAGTTGACCACATAAGGACCATTCATGCCATGTTTTCTTTAAATTGACTTACTGGTTTCAGAGGAGAAGACTTTTAAACATTTTTTCCATGGGGGTCCTATGTTAAAACTAAGTCGAGTCATGGCGGCCATCTTGAATTTCCGATCAGCAAACGATTCACAAGTTTAGTACAGGACCATCCAATGATCATTCCTGCAAAGTCACAATTCAATTGGCTTGGTGGTTTCTGACAAGAAGATTTTAAAAATTTCAGCCAATCAGAACACGTTATTGGGAGGGGACCATCCAATGAACATCTATGGCAAGTTTGGTTGAAATCTGTTCAGCGGGTTCAGAGAGGAAGAGTTAAATGTGAAAAGCTAACGGACGGACGGACGCTTACCCATGACAAAAGCTCACATGGCCTATGGCCAGGTGAGCTAAAAGGTGGCAGTGTTAAACTAGTTTTATGGACAAAACCTCCCATCTTAGTGAAATGACCAGGTTGCCGAAGTTACTTGGTTTGGAAGCATTAACACAAAATATCAAAAACTTAAAATTAACCTGATAACAGATCTGTATCTATTGAGTAGATTTTTCTTTTCAATTGTATTTTTTCCTTCTCATTAGAACTGGACGTGTTCACTTGTAATTCTTCCTTTGACGACTCCTCTGCCTGTCGAACTACTATGCAACTACTGTCATTGTCTAATCCTTTGACAGAAAACAAAACATTTGTACGTTTACATTCATTTAAAATACTACACGGAATGGCCTTATTTTCAGAAATACTTTCAGGTGGTTCTCCATCACAGGAAGAAGCTTCCATGTTTTCCACAGAACACGATTCTTCTTCAAGTTTCATTTTAGAGGTTTCTTTTCTGTTATTTTTCTTACCATTGTCTGTAAATTAAACAAGTGTTAAAATATGCATGAATATCATACTTAATTTTCATAAAAATAAAACTAGAGGCTCAGGTGAGCCTGTATCGCTCACCTGACATAAATAAGTCCTCTTAAGAATGTCTGCATGCTGAATACATCTAAGTTACTATTCAAATCCCATACTGCCATAGGGTTCTATGTTAAAACTATGTCTGCTCATGGCAGCCATCTTGGATGGAGGTCGTGGTCACCGGACACAATTTTGAAAGTATACTACCCAAGGACCATCCATGCCATGTTTGCTTTAAATTGGCTGACTGGTTTCAGAAGAGAAGACTTTTAAACAATTTTCCCATAGGGTCCTATGTTAAAACTATGTCTGCTGACGGCGGCCATTTTGAACCGAGATCGGGATCACTGAACACAATTTTGGAAGTTGACCACCTAAGGACCATCGATGACATGTTTGCTATATTGGCTTACTAGTTTCAGAGGAGAAGATTTTAAAACATTTTTTCCCATAGGGTCCTATGTTAAAACTACAGTATGTCTGCTGAAGGTGGCCATCTTGGATGGAGGTCAGGGTCACTGGACACAATTTTGAAAATTGACCACTTAAGGACCATCCATGCCATGTTTGCTTTAAATTGGCTTACTGGTTTCAGAGAAAAAGATTTTTAAATATATTTCCCATAGGGTCCTATGTTAAAACTATGTTCGCTGATGGTTGCCATCTTGGATGGAGGTCGGGGTCACAGGACATAATTTTGAAAGTTGACCACCTAAGGACCATTCATCCCGTGTTTGCTTTAAACTGACTTACTGGTTTCAGAGGAGAAGACTTTTAAACATTTTTTCCATAGGGTCCAATGTTAAAATTAAGTCGAGTCATGGCGGCCATCTTGAATTTCCGATCAGCAAACGATTCACAAGTTTAGTACAGGACCACCCAATGATCATTCCTGCAAAGCCACAATTCAATTGGCTTAGTGGTTTCTAACAAGAAGATTTTAAAAATTTCGACCAATCAGAACACATTATAGGCCCTGGCAGCCATGTTGGATTTCCGATCAGCACCAAACACACAAATCTTGTATATGACCATCCAATGAACATTTCTGCCAAGTTTGGTTCAAATCTGTTTTGTGGTTTCAGAAAAAAAGATGAAAATGTGAAATTCCCATAGGGTCCAATGTTAAACTAAGTCGAGTCATGGCGGCCATCTTGAATTTCCGATTGGCAAACGATTCACAAGTTTAGTACAGGACCACCAAATGATCATTCCTGCAAAGTCACAATTCAATTGGCTTAGTGGTTTCTAACAAGAAGATTTTTTAAATTTCGACCAATCAGAACACATTATGGGCCCTGGCAGCCATGTTGGATTTCCGATCAGCGCCAAAAACAAAAATCTTGTATATGACCATCCAATGAACATTTCTGCCAAGTTTGATTCAAATCTGTTTTGTGGTTTCAGAAAAAAAGATGAAAATGTGAAATTCCCATAGGGTCCAATGTTAAACTAAGTCGAGTCATGGTGGCCATCTTGAATTTCCGATCGGCAAACGATTCACAAGTTTAGTACAGGACCACCCAATGATCATTCCTGCAAAGTCACAATTCAATTGGCTTAGTGGTTTCTAACAAGAAGATTTTTTAAATTTCGACCAATCAGAACACATTATGGGCCCTGGCAGCCATGTTGGATTTCCGATCAGCACCAAAAACAAAAATCTTGTATATGACCATCCAATGAACATTTCTGCCAAGTTTGGTTCAAATCTGTTTTGTGGTTTCAGAAAAAAAGATGAAAATGTGAAATTCCCATAGGGTCCTATGTTAAACTAAGTAGAGTCATGGTGGCCATCTTGAATTTCCGATCGGCAAACGATTCACAATTTTAGTACAGGACCACCCAATGATCATTCCTGCAAAGTCACAATTCAATTGACTTAGTGGTTTCTGACAAGAAGATTTTTAAAATTTCAGCCAATGAGAACACATTATGGACCCTGGCAGCCATGTTGGATTTCAAATCAGCACCAAAAACACAAATCTGGTAGAGGACCATCCAGTGAACATTTCTGGCAAGTTTGGCTGATTTCTGTTCAGCGGTTTCAGAGAAGAAGATTTAAATGTGAAAAGCTAACGGACGGACGGACGCTTACCCATGACAAAAGCTCACATGGCCTATGGCCAGGTGAGCTAAAAATATATATACATGTATATAGGTTTTTTATTGTTGGAGATACAACTATCAGAAGGGGGGGCTCGGATCCCATTAAGTGGCTTAACCCCAACACATTTTAGTACTTATCCTAAGTCAGAACCTGGATTTCTAATGCCATATGTCATGGTCTTTGTTGTGTTCAATTGTTTGAGATGAGAGCAAAAAATACTACATTGTCAGAACATAGAAAGAGGCAAAATCGATACCCATAACACATATACATGACTGTTCATTTTCCTGCCTTGGTAGAGACACTTCAATAAAAAGTGGCAGTGTTAAACTAGTTTTATGGACAAAAACTTCCCATCTTAGAGAAATGATGTGGTTATGAAAATGTTTTCCACATATGAGTAAAATGCCAACCTTCACATACATTTTTTTATATAACTGGGCAAACTGGGTAATTTTTCATTTTGTTGATATTGGCGGAATGGTTGACTATCACTGTTTAAACTTTTTTTCCATAATTATAAATTGTTTGAACAGCTTTAAGTATAGTAATTCCGTTGCACGACGTTTGAGCGCATTGGTCCTACATTTGAACGCAAAATAATCCACGATTGAGCGCATTTTACCGTAGCTATTTACCTGAGAGAAAAAAAATAAAATTATAAAACTTTTATGAAATTATTATAAAAATGATCTTTAAAAAAGATTTTGATAATGAAAAAAATTTATTATAAAAATGATCTCTAAAAAATAATTAAAAAAAAAAAATAATTTGATAATGATAAAAATAATTTAAAGATTTAGTTTACATACGGTTTTTCACGGTATGATGGTTGTGTTCACTGTTTAATTCCTTTCATTTGTGAATACTGTTTACTACTTGTATGTGCATGAAAAAAAATGGAGTTTTTCATATCGGAAACAAATAGAGAGAAGAAAAGTTTAATTTACGATGGCTACACTTTTAGAGTCGATAAAGTGCTACTTTTATAGACATTTTTAAACATTCTTAAATCTATTTCATAAAACATTTCAAATAAATCCTATGATGTTTTTATGATGTGTTTTTTAGTACTGTAATCTTTTATAATAATGTGTATATATTTTTATTTCTATTTTTCACATTTTTAGATATTAAATTCCCCAGGTAAACCACAGGTAAAATGTGCTCAAACGTAGGAAAGATTTGCGCTCAAACGTAACACACCTAAAATTGAAAATGCGCTCAAACGTAGTGCGCCCAGTAATTCATCTCATAACATTTTATTTTTCACCATAAAAGTCTGTACATCGTCATAAATTAAAAGTTTTGAGTACGTAACATTCCATCTAGCCTGTGGCTGCTTGCAACATCATTTACTTGTTTCTCATGAATAATACATTAGCAAATTGTTTCTCATGAATAATGCATTAGCAAATTGTTTCTAATGAATAATGCATTAGCAAATTGTTTCTCATGAATAATACATTAGCAAATTGTTTCTCATGAATAATACATTAGCAAATTGTTTCTCATGAATAATGCATTAGCAAATTGTTTCTCATGAATATTGCATTAGCAAAATTTGCCAATCAATATATGAGTAAGTAAAAAGGGTCAGGATTCGGTTTATGGCCACTTTCAACAATATTTCAGATACATTATGGCAGTCAGTTTTATTGGTGGAGGAATCCGGAGTACCTGGAGAAAATCATCGACCCTCCACAGGTACGTGACAAATTTTATCACATAAGGTTGTATCGAGTACACCTCGCCTGAGCGAGATGTAAACTCTTAACGTTAGTGGTGATAGGCATTGATTGCACAAGTTGTTATTAAATCCAACTACCATACGATCACGACCACGACGGCCCCTATGTAGGTTTCAGACTTTCATCTTGGGAAACACCAAAAGAAAACAATCAAATCTATGTTTGGTTTAAATTTGTTTGATGATTTCATTTTTTATTGTATGTATGTTTATTGTGTCATTGTTTTCATAATACATGTGTACACCTAATTTGCATAATCACCGAAATTGTAAATTTCACAAGCAGAAAAAACTCTGAATTTACCTTTTTCTTTACAATTTTGCAGAAACAGATGCAATTCACCATCAATATCTGGCTTATTCCTGATGAATTCTCTCCCTTTTTTACTTCCCATATGATGTATCAGACTAGATTTATCGCTGTTAGGTACAAGAACCCATGCTGCCACATCAACACCAAGATCTTCAAGTCTATTTATCTACAAAAAACAACATTTAACATGCTTTTTAATTGCTTGTTTTTTTTAACAAAGTGTTTCATCTTTCAACTACATGTATATCAAGCCCAAGGGTTAGGGGGTTATGATATTTAATGCCACTTTCAACAATATTACAATTATATCGTGGCAGTCAGTTTAATTGGTGGAGGAATCCACAGACCTGTCACAATTCACTGACAAATTTATCACACAATGTATCAAATACACCTCGTCCAAGTCATAAAAGATCCCATCTTTCCTCATTCATGACGTACCACAGCATTTTTTGACAAAAGTAACATGACCAGGGCTCTACAATGCGACCAAAACACTTGCATTTGCGAGTTAGTTTTGTAAAATACGAGTAAAGATTCAGTATTATTAGCCAGACGCTGAGTTGATATTTAAGGAACATTTTCATTCGCTCACCAATATTTTTTTTCAATTTAAATTCCGACTTTGATTATCCCGTCTTTTAAACCGCGCAATTGGCTCAGACATAAAAGTTTAAATCACGTACTTTGAATGCTTGCAAGTGACCGCGATTAGCAAAAAACAAAACTTTCTCACACAATTTTTCGCTAAAATTAAACCGGTTGAATCAACTGATTATGAAACTGGCCTGCCTGATGCAACATCGATGGAAGTATAAGCCAAAATACTGATGAAGGTTCGGGTTCTAAAGCTGAAAAGCGTAAATTCCAAGATGTCTGGAAGTCAGAGTTTTCGTGTCTCATTGACAATTCCAATAACGACGTTATGTATTGTTATGTTTGTAGAAAGGCTGGTAAAACCGAATTTGTCACTGGAAAAAAAGTTTAAATGTGAAAGTCTTGTTTATCATAATAAAACTAAAAGTCTGAAACATGAAAATTGTTTCAATGTGGTATCAGAAAAAGTCCATTCCTCAAATAAGTATCTCTGTCTCATTCAGGACATTATGTACAAATAAATACATATCCTCCTCTGACAATAAGTCGGTCAGTCATTGGATAATGTTTGATTATTTTTTTCATGTTTGAAAAGTAAACATTTTTTTCTTTTTAATTATGTTCCTCATCTATTCTTGCTCACATGTGTAAAGTTCCATGGAAAAAAGATCGATAATAATTACATACTGACACATATTTGATTACCCTCCATTTTCCAAATGGCGTCGTATGACGTCACATAAAGTCGATCAAAGTTCAATAAAGCACATGATTTTGTCATAGGCCAACCAAACTTAAAAAGTAAACCAGATTAAGAAAGTACAGTATTTTAGCTTTTTCAGTGTAATTGATTTGTCTGAAAAATTTCAAAAGATGTTTTTTTTAAATAGTTTGAAATTGAAGTATTAAAAATTAATTATTTGATGCAAATATTAAACTTGCTTACCCACATAAAAAGTATTTAATCCAGTGAATTTGGTGTTTTTGCTTTTGTCAATACAATCTATTAGACCGACATATTTTGGTAAAACAATTAATGACTGATTTCAATTTATTTTAATCACATTTATTATCACAGAGTGGTAACAATACAGTTTTGTTGATGCAATTTGTAATAATGACAGGTTTTTTTTTACCCAGACAATCTCATTTTTCTGTCTGGTTTAATCTAATTCTCTGTTCAATTTATGCTATAAATTTTGATTATTGCTGTTAAATTAATTCTTTTTCTATCTTCTCTGTGAATTTCATTTCATTACCCCAAGAAATAAGGGGTATATCTGTTATTAAAGCAGCAGTGGAAATGCAAAATAATCTGTCATTTTGTGACTAATGGAGAGCACTTGCATGTATTTTCCCGGTAAAATCGGCCATTTTCTAGAAATGGTGGAATCTGAATGATCAATCATCATATTTTCAAAGTATTTTAAAATACAATTTGCTTGGCCTACATTCCAGAAACGGTCATGAACTGTGATGTCGATTATGTCAACAAACCGGAAAAATACAAATGCTTGGGGAATACCATCGATGGAAACATATTTAACAAGCATAATGATCAGGAAAAAAAGACATTAGTAAAAAGGATCTTTTTTACTTGCATGGAATTTATTCAATTCAAACTTCTCTGTTTTAATCTCATCTTGTAATTTTGACGTTTAAAAGTATTCCCTCTGTGTTTATGTACGCTATGAATATACAGAATGACGTCATTGGTCTCGTGCTGTGCGAGAATTGTAAATCAAAACAAATGACCGGCATTATTGCATGACCGAGCAGATGTCACGGTAGGATATTGGAGATATATACTAGTAGTACGAATTATGGCAAGTAACATTCTTTTGTTGGTGCGTAAAACATGTTTCCTTACTAGCCAGGGACTAGTAGGTGCTGGCATGAATTGTAGAGCCCTGCATGACGGGTGCCACTAGAAGAGTAAGAACTGCTTACCCTTCAAATGCACCCGATTTCAGCTCCGATATATTTTGTAGGGTTTCATGTTGCTCAATCTGTAGTTTTCTATGATTTGCTTTGTACATCAAAAATCATTGTTTGTCTTTTTATCTCATCTGTCCTCCTTCGATTTAAGGTTTCTGATTACCATCTCAGTATATATGTATCTTCAAACTCCCCCCCCCCCCCCCCCCCCCCCCTACATTTTCCTACAGTAACAAACATAACATTATTAATTTAACAAATCCATACTTACTGTATTCTGAAGAGCATCTTTTAGAAAATTTAAACAGTTATTTCTCCAACTAGTATTGTCTAATTGTGGTGCTAAACTTTGATTTCCTCCCATGTTATGACTAGAGTTACCTCCCATACTGTCTGAAATAATAGTCTTTTGTATGTTTTTTGCATGTCTGAAAACCATCGTAGGTGTACTTGATTGTTTCTCCTGATATACATGTGTTTTATTAAGTTGTGAAAATGAAGTCATTTCTTTTATTTTTCTGTTATGGTCATTTGAGTTCACATTGCCATATATAATAGGAGAAAATGAACTGGTTTGAATATCATTATTTACAACAGAGTTTTGAGTGCTGTCTTGAGATTCGTTGTATACATTTGTTAGAGAATAATCATCCACAGGTTCCTGTTTTATGCTATAAATAAGTCCAGAATAGTTCTCATGTGCAACACTTCCTAAATTTTGGTTTTCAATGCAGATATTGTTGACATCAGATCCTGAGCTTTCTACTGTAGGCCTATAACTACTACAAAGGGACACGTATTGAAAGTCTGGATTTGAACATGAAGGAAGAACTTCCGATTCCGGCTGTTCTAAAATTTCAGATTTGACAGGTACTATTATGCTGTTGGTGTTTTTTACATGACTCGTCACCATCATCATCAGAGGCGTACTTTCAGATGATGTCACTTTTTCCATTTTCCTTTTACGCTTATGAATTCCTTTATTATTGGGTTGTACATTATTAGAATTCATCTCTTCTGAAAATAATTAAGAATAAAAACTATTAAAATGTATTTATCAATAATCTTATTTATCCTGTGGTTGTTGAACTTAACAGCTACTTTGTAAATAATGATTTCATATCACAAAGTGAGTCATTGCTGTTTAATGCCAAATGAGAAATTTTTCAGCTATGTCATCGCAAGAACAAGTTACATTTGATGAAATGATGATGATGTTCATTTTGTACTAGATCAACCAACATGCTTTGTTGGATTTTTATAGTGCTAACTCACTGAAATAACAGTCGGTGGGCAGACATGTCGCTCCACTTTGAAACATTATCCTGGTTCTGAGCCAACCAGTCTTTGTCCTTACTCCTTATTTCTGGGTGCTTAGCAGAGAAGCAACAAATATGAATTTTATAGTCTTTGGTTTGACCCGACTGTGGCCTGACCCAACAATCTACAGCACTCGAGGCGAGCATACTTGCCATTACACTGCCAAAGCGGTTCCACAAAGAGATCTAGAATAGACCTTGATTAAACTTTCAAATATGGTGACCTAGTGGAGCAGAAACACTGTTTACCTTGATGGGGTATCCGAGTTCACATCTGGTATTTAGTGGGGTTTGCATAAGTTGTTCAATCTTGAACAAAAGCCAAGATTGGTCTAGTTTAGAGTCATTAAACATTCAAATCACAATTTACATTAACTTGAATCTCTAGTTTTTGGTTGGTTTGGTTGGTTGGTTTAACGGTGTTTAACGCCACTTTCATTGGTTGAGGAAACCGGAGTACTCAAGAGAAAACCACTGACATGCCGCAATTCACTGATAAACTTTATCACATAATGTTGTACTCCATCTCCTGAGCGGGAGTCAAACCCACAACATCAGTGGCGATAGGTACCGATTGCATACGTAGTTGTAAATCCAACTACATACCATCACAGCCATGACGGTCCCCTTTATCTTTTGCATGTTTGTTGAAACATGATTATAAAAATCAGTAACGTGCGAAAGCCGAGTTACAAACATATGGATGGACAATGCCTAGTTATATAATTCTGAAAATTGTGATCTTGACCTTTGACCCACAAACCTCAAGTTCATGAGACTTGTTCCTCTCAGCATGAGTGTACTTAGTTTCTTGTACTTGAGATATTGTGCGATAACAAAAAAAGTATCAAATTTTTGTTCTATTTTTAGAAGTTGTGACCTTGACCTTTGACCTACAAACCTCAATATCAATAGGCTTCCTCCTCTCACCATTAGGCATGTGTGTACCAAGTTTCACTTAGATCCTACATTTTGTTCTTAAGATATTGTGCGGAAACGAAAAAAGTATCAAATGTTTATTCTATTTTTAGAAGTTGTGACCTTGACCTTTGTCCTACGACCCTCAATATCAATAGGCTTCCTCCTCTCACCACCAGGCATGTGTGTACCAAGTTTCATTTAGATCAGACATTTCATTCTTAGAATATTGTGCGGAAACGAAAAAGTTGACGCCCGGACAACATTCATCATATTATAAGCCGAGTTCGACTTCGTCGCAACTCGGCTAAAAATACTTAAGATACAAGGTTAGAAATTTCACAACCAAATTTACCGCTGTTCTTTATTAAATTGGAGAACGAGTGAGTGAGTAATTTTTGCTTAAAGCCAATGAAGCAATTTTTCAGCTATATCATGGTGAGAACAAGTTATATTTTGATGAGATGATGATGATGTCTGCCTTACACAAGACCAGCTATTAAGTTGGATTTTTATGGTGTTAACTTCCTGAAAGAACAGTCCTAATTTTAATCCTAAGCTTCAGTTTTGTCATGTTAACTCGACAGATATTTTAACAACACTTGGCCAGGCAATTTTTCAGTATTATAAAAATACAATTCGTTTACCAAATAGCAAGCTGGCATGTGGCCATTTTATACTTGACAAATCTTAGGTAACATGACTTTTGGCACCATAAGAAAACAGATGAAAAAAAATAGGCTAGTATATATGCTGACATTTCTAAATGAGATTAAGCGAGGTTTAGAGATTTTGTTTAAGATTAGGTGCTGGAGTAAACATTCCAGATATCTTTGCTACAAATCTGGCTTTGAATGAGAATGATCAGGATTGGTTGGTTTGATGGTGTTTAATTCCTCTATCAACAATATTTCAGTTATATCGTGGTGGTCAGTTTTATTGGTGGCGGAAACCATAGGACCATAATAAAATCAATGACCTGTCGCAAATCACTGAGAAACTGAGATCACATAATATTGTACATCTCGCCCTGATCGAGATTAGAACTCACAACATCAGTGGTGATAGGCACTGATTGCATAGGTATAGTTGTAAATCCAACTACCGTACGATCACGGTCACGACAGAATGATAAAGAAATGTCTTAACTGACCGAATTAACGACACAGGTGAATATATATAGAAATATAGGAGGGGTTTTGCAAGCATCATCGGTCACATGATACAGGATACTGACCAATCAGAAACCATGCATCTTAATTGATAAACAAATTGTCTGAGGTGAAAACACAGAATCCTCAGGATTATTCATTGAAGTAAATTAAAATTTAGACCAAAATAATTATGCAACTGAATGGTATAATTTTACATTGACGGATTCTGGTATATTAACTTATACAATGAACATAATTTCAGAGTTTTTGAAATTTGTCGGACCTAGGGGCAAAAAATCATGAGGTCCGCCAATAACGTCGGTAATGCCGGTCCCCATGTCCGCCAAGCATTTTTGAATGATGTGCTTTTTTTTTTAACGGAAGTCGGAAACGCTTGTCATATTGTAAATACCAGAACAAGTTCGGTCAACTCGGAATTCGTAACCGCATTGAATACGTGATATTTTAACTATTTTTGGTAAATATTATTGGTAACTGCCATGAAAATAAATATATTTGAATATATTGTGATGCGCAAGATGATCTTTACGAGTGAAAAGCCCCCAAAAATTTATAAAATAAAAAAACATGATGTCCCTGATTTGTATCGTTCCCTTCACCGAATCCGTTTCTATTTAGAATTTTGTTCATGGCAATGTGTCGATCATATAAATGTGGTTGTTCCTGAAGCATTACGACAGAACTCAGCCGGGTAAACGTAAAACGGCCAGTTCCAACCCATCTGAGAACGTCTGTGAAAAACGGACAAAATATGAAAAGGGATTTTACATAAAAAAATGTAGGTTCAGCAAAAATTCAGAGGGTCCAGCAGAAATTTCCTGGGTGCTGGAAAATGAAACCAAATTTCAAAAAGTCTGTAATTTTGGAATTTTATTTATAAATGTTGTGTAGTTTTTAAATAAACTGCCATTGAAAATTTAATTTAAACTAGAGGCTCAGTCTGTGTCGCTCACCTTTCATTCTGCTTTGAGGAAACTTAATACACAACCTTCCATACATGTAGAAGCTTCCTACCAAACAAGAATTGTCTGTGGTGGCCATGTTTGTTAACCGATCGGGACGAAATGAGCAATCTTCATAGAGGACATTCCATAGATGCTTCCTGCCATGTTTCGGTTAATTTGGCCAAGCAGTTTCAGAGGAGGAGATTTAAAAAAATTGGCCAATCAGAAACAAGAATTACCTGTGGAGGGCCATGTTTGGTAATGGATCATAACAAATGTGCACTCTTTAGAGAGGACCTTCCAAGTTTCAGTTCATTTGGCTGATGGGTTTCAGAGGAGAAGATTAAAATGTGAAAAGTTAACAGATGACAGACAACAAACGACGGACGCCAAAAGCCCACATTGCCTTTGGCAAGGTGAGCTAAAAGGAATATTAAAATGTGAATACCTACATGTAATGTATAGTATAAACATGATACACTATATCAGCATTAGTTAATTTTTAAGGGAGATAATGGCAAGAGTTATGTTTCTTTTAACAGTTTAATGCAAGAGTTATCTCCCTTTTAACAGTTTACTACAATGGAGAAGATTCTTAGAAATGAACCAATGTTTAATGCAAGAGTTATCTCCCTCTTAACAGCTTACTACAATGGAGAAGATTCTTAGAAATGAACCAATCAGAAATAAGTAATGCCTGTGGCGGCCATATTTGTTAACAGATCGGGATGAAATGAGCAATCTTTATAGAGGACCTTCCATAGATGCTTCCTACCAAGTTTCGGTTCATTTGGCCTAGTGGTTTTGGAGAAGATTTTTTAAAATCGGCCAATCAGAAACAAGAATTGCCTGTGGCGGCCATGTTTGTAAACAGATAGGGATGAAATGAGCAATCTTTATATTAGACCTTCCATAGATGCTTCCTACCAAGTTTCGGTTCATTTGGCCAAGCGGTTTCGGAGGAGAAGATTTTTTTAAATCGGCCAATCAGAAACAAGAATTGCCTGTGGTGGCCATGTTTAATAACGGATCAGAATGAAATGAGCATTCTTTATAGGATACCTTCCATAGATGCTTCCTACCAAGTTTCATTTCATTTAGCCAAGTGGTTTCGGAGGAGAAGATTTTTTTAAATCGGCCAATCAGAAACAAGAATTGCCAGTGGCGGCCATGTGTGTTAATAGATCGGGACAAAATGAGCAATCTTTAGAGAGGACCTTCCATAGATGCTTCCTACCAATTTTCAGTTCATTTGGCCGAGAGGGTTCAGAGGAGAAGATTAAAATGCAAAAGACGATGGACGCCAAGTGCAGGCCTCGACATTAACGTTTGTCTGATTGTCCGGTACCAGTTAAAACTGACGTCGGACAAGTAGATCTTGTATTACGGTTGTCCGACAGGACAAGTGAAAAAATCAGATTCCCAAACGTGCCAGTACGACGGACAAATCTATTTCCACTAGTATAAAATACTGGGTTTGTTGTATAAAAGAGCCCTGTTTGATTTCCAATTTGTCCATAATTTATTTTAATTAAAACTAAAGTGAAACGCCAGATCAAAACTCTTTAATTGTATCATTTATCGTTCCTCCAGACATGCTTTGATGAAGTTCAAGGACATTGACAAAATTAAAGTCGCAATCTCAGAAACGCTTTAATGAACTGAAATATCAATATTTGAAATATAAGAACAAAAATCACTCCGGAACGGACACGTAAAAATTATCGGATATCAATTTGGCGCCCAATTTAAACTTGTCTTTTGTGCAAAATATGATAGCCCTTTGAAATGGACAAATATTACAAGCTTTTTCCTCATCTGGTTGAAAAGATCCACTAAAATTTGTATTTCTCTGTGAATTTAAATAAAATACTTTGCTTTATTAATATCACAGGCACCTGTTTCTGTTACAAAAAATATACCTAGATACTGGTATATATAGTATCTAGGTATATTTTTAAACCAGAAACAAAGATTTATATAACACAAATATGAGTTATTACAATTTCAATTTGTGTGGTATTGGATCACAACACAGTAATATTTCAAAAGGAAAAGGGGGTACATATAAAAATCACTGGTATGCAAGACTCCAATCAAGGTAGACAGAAATAAAAATGTGACATTGAATATATGTCCTTAAGGTAGTTATGAATAAAAAAAAACCCAGAACAAATCAGTTCAGGCAGCTTTAACTATTTACTAAATTTGGGCAGGGTAACGTCAGAGGGGTCGCGAAACAACGTTTTGATTAATCGCAATTGACGTCTACCAGAAGTCTCCCCACTTCTCCCTGTGAGCTCTCTGAAAGTAGTGGGAGCCCTGGATAATTATTCTCTAGTTTTTGTAATTTTTATTATTTTTTTCGTACAACTAAAAGATTGAGTCGGACAAGTACTTTTTTTAGTTAGTTGTCCGAAGGGACAAGTTGAAAAATATGTTAATGTAGAGGCCTGAAGTGATGGCAAAAGCTCACATTGTCTTTGGCAAGGTGAGCTAAAAAGGAAGTCTACATGATAAAACCAGAAGATTTCTTATGTTTTCACCTCAATAAAAGCATATATAACCCTAGTGCAAGATTCCTCTGCCTTCCGACAGCTTTATGTTCGACTTGCTGGAGCCGTGGGGCGTCAGAGCACTCTCCATAAGAAAAACAGCGTATTTGTCGCTCCGACTCTGGGTCTTCACATTTCCACGTTTCGTGGCTATCAGATTTTATTTTCTATCCGAAACCCTTATATAAATCACTTCACCAATCATTTTTCTATTCATTCTCAGAAAGTGGTGTTACACACGAGTACAGCACAATTTTCACATAGACCCTATCATTTCGCCATGTCAGTTTATTTTTCAGCCATTAAACGTGATTTCGCGTTAGGATAGGGTGCTTAATGCCACTTTCAACAATATTTCAGTTATATTGTGGCGGTCAGCTTTATTGGTGGAGGAAACCGGAGTACCTGGAGAAAACCACCGACCTGCCTCAAGTCACTGACAAACTTTATCACATAATGTTGTACCTGAGTGAGATTCGAACTCACAATGTTAGTGGTCCGTGTTTTATTTCTTTCTGCGTTCAATTTTGCTTTGTTTCTTTTACGTTCAAAATAAGTTTTCTTCCTCCCTTGCCTTTCGTTTTCTGCAATTCCACCATTTTTTCAACTGTGGCGTTGAAATGGGTACTATGTATACATACCTATGCGCCAATCAGATTCGCTTGAGTATCCCATGTTAATAGAAGGAACATAGTCTGGATGTTCAATGTCATTGCTTTTAGTACCTGAAATACACAAACAAATATTTAAAACAATAATATACTAGACTACAACAAAAACTGAGTAATAAATTACATACAAGAAAAAGTGAAAAAGTAATAAATATTTCTATATAAGGGACCGACCATTTAACTTGAAAGGGGGGGGGGGGGGGTATGGTTTTTTGTAACGTTCAGAATATTTTTTTCGGACAACACAAGAATTAGAATGGTTTTTTTTTTGTAATTTTTTTTCCAGAAATTAACATTAGGTTATATGACAAAAACTCTGAATCAGATTATTTTTTTTTTCCTCCACCAAAATCAGAATATTTTTTTCAGCAACATTGGGAATCAGAATATTTTTTTAGAAAAAAAAACATAACCCCCCCCCCCCCCTTTCAAGTTAAATGGTTGTTCCCTAACTGAAATATTGTTGCATGTGGCATTAAACACCATCAAATAAACAAACACTTTCTGCTTCACAAACGTTAAGATTCAGTTCAGTCCATCGTACATTGTATGTCTACATTTAAAGTGAAAGTAGATTTGTGGTTCAAACAAACAGTCATAAACAGGAAGGTTCAAAAGATTTATGCATGAGAAAAAAATAAGCATTTATTTTTAAATTATCTTTCTTTGGAACATTGTCTCATAAATACTGAAGTGATATAACAGATCACAGGGGCTCCCATCACAGATACCTGGTGATGTGAAAATATACCAGCGACTGTGTAACTGACATTCATCGTAATGCCCTCCCCCTTTTCTATATTATAGCATTGCACAACAATTATTAAATAAACGCTCATGCACACGTCCATGTGTCATGGCGATTTTTTATATAAAAAATACGATTCGAATCACTTCAAACATAAATTTACAATTCTAATAAGTAATATGGCGTACCACTTTCACTTTGCAAACAAAACTGTTCTCTAAATAGCACAGTTATTTTTAGCCATTAAACTCTTACCTGTTAAAAAATGTAGAAAACAAATTCGGTTATGATCTGTGGGTTCCCATTGTTGACCGTTTGGACCGACACGCTTAATAGCGTCGATCCACGATTTTCTACGATCATCTGGTTTCTTTGGAATGCGATAAAAGCTTCTTGGGTTATATTTGTCAAATCTGTTGGTACAGTTAATCACACAACAGGACACAACCATGTTAATCGGTAGTAATCTAAGAAGAATACCTTCTCGTATATCAGTCGGCTATTAAAAAACAACCAGGTTTGCCAACCAGTTTGTCACGTGACTACATGACGTTCCATCCCATAACCAAAGCGGACCATTACCAAAACGGACTACACTAAAACGGACCATAACCAAAACGGACTACCAGAAATAAAATATGTATTGCAAGAATCTTTATTTAGGTTTTTTTTATTGTGCGTTTATTGTTTTTTTTAAACTTGTCTTAAAGTAATATGAAACGAGTTTTTGGTGAAATAAACATCTTCAAAAATATTCTTGATATGTTTACATTCCCTAAAAACTAAACCAATCGTGCATGTTTGAGGACGAAAATCGCGATCATCTGTGATTAAGAACAGAAAATCATTCCATCTCGTACGTGTTTTGTCAAGAAAATGGCGGCTACTTAACTTTCGGAGGCACCGTTCCGATAATTGCAGATCATGAAATTTCATCACCAACGTAAACAGGTGAGCACATGTATCATTCTGGTTTTTTGTCCATAATTTGTCACCATTATTTTGACACCAACCATTTCATAACCTGGTTCGTTTATTTCCTGGTTTGTTTTGGGGACAACCAATTAATTCCGCGGGGGAGGGGGGGGGGGGGGGGGGTCTGGCAGTTTTTGTAAATAAAATAAATAATCTGGCCACCCAAAGTTTGAAAAAAATTCTGGCCTTTGCTTCATAGAAAATAAAAAATAATAATCTGGCCTGAACTGAGTAAACAATGTTATAACCTGTCCTGCACTATGTGTCGAATGAATTTTCTGTCAATTATTCTAACCTGACTAATCTTGCCAGGCCCCCTCAGAATCAAATTATTTGCCTATATATTATTATGAGATAAAGAATGTCTTTCACATTCTTGTCTCTTAGGCCAAATAAATTTTAAATAGATTTGAAACAAAGTAGTATTCATTTTTAATATAAAAAAAACTAATGTTTTAACATAATTACAAGTTGCGTATGCAGTGTCCCCTTACTGGGCCCCGCGAAATTTGCTGAATTATACCAAGGAAGTATATAAGATTCTATATACATAGGTCCTTGATCATAGATGGTGATATATATTTATTTTCCAGGTAAAGAGATCCTTGTTTAACGTTTCACTAACACGGCTGGTAATCGGCACAAGCAGAACAGTTGGTTCTGCAAAGAAATTCGTGAGGATAACTTCCGGTTTTGGTGGAGGAGAGTTCACGAAGACGCTTCGCAAGGTATGTACATGTCAAAAATTGAAATTTTCTTTTTAACTGCTCGAATATTGCAAAACCAGAGAATGCTATGCTGTGGCGAATGCTTTCACGATTAGAAACATGTATAGTTTATTCTTGTATATGAAGTGTAACTCTCGCAAAATCAATCGTCCCACGAAAAACATGACGAAAATTGTGACACTCTTACATTTCTAAGTTGTTCTTGACAAAGATGCAAGTTAAATTTTCAATATTTTTTCATCATGGGAGTCTAAATGTAATCGGGGATAAATTCCGATTCGTCAGAAGTAAATTGAAGTCTAGATAAATCTACAAACTGTCAATTTTCTCGTTTTCCTGCTTGAGGAGATCGGTTCTGATAGAGCACATTGCGAATGCATGAGGAGACTTGCTAGTTTTGGTACGACACATGTATAGTAGTGGTTACAAGATGTAAAGCGCTTTACCGATTTTAAGGATATGTCCACAGTTTAATTGACATCTTGTGTTTAATTCATTCATGACTACTAGCACTAAGTGAACGTTTATTTACGTTAGACCTATGTATGTGCTGAAATCATGTAATATTATAACTTGTGTAGATCTGCGGTGAAGTTTCCGTCATCTTTAGTAAAAAGGTTGCGCCGAATAGATGTGTAAACCCGTTTGAAAGCAGTGGCGTAGCCAGAAATAAAGAACCTGTAAGCAGGGGGTCTGGGGGCGGCAGCCCCCCTTAAACTGGAGATGTTTTCTTGCATAGGATGGCAAAAATTTATGTCTGGTAACTGCTCCTTCGTGTTTTCGATGCACAATAATGAAAACGATTAAAAGTATCACAGCCAGCTTTGATTATATATATTTTATTTTTTTATTTATTTTTTTTTTTTTTGGGAGGGGGGTTTGTTTTTGGTTTTTATTTTAAATAGATTTGATTTGAAAAATGTACAACATATTCGCAATTCCTATATCACTGATATAACGATCCAGTTGAGTTGAGATTGCATGGAACACGAAAAGACTATAAAACACGAGGAATAAACAGGAAATGTAAATCAAACAACCTAGACAAGATTCGGATCAACAACAAAAATAATGAAACAAACAAGGGATTGAAACAAATATGGGTAGCACGCCCCAACAACAAACGAGGTATATCCAGGCCATTGCATGTTAATATGTGCTTAGTACGGAAATATCAGCTGGATTCTCCTGTTTCCATCTGCTGCAAAAGTGTTCATAGCTTGGTCAAAGTTCAGGGGGATCTCTGGATGGACATGCATTAAGGACAAACCACTAAGTCTATCCTCAACCATCGTAGATCGCAGATAGGTTTTGATTCTTTTGAGAGCGCTAAAAGATCTTTCTGCGGTAGCTGAGGTTACAGGCATAGTCAAAAGAACCTTTACAGCTCTATGTTAGGATACAACTCGGGTTTAGCATGCTTGAGTGTGTCAATAAGTGTGCTCGGCTTCTCAGTAGCATTTTGCCATTTACATTTCCACCTTACCATTTCTGCTTTATAGGCTGCAAAATTGTTATCGGGCAGGTCGCCTGCAAATGGAATAACAACCTGAAGTTCTCTTTCGGGTGTAAGGAGGGTAATTTTGAAGGGATGAGGTATTGAACCAGAAACCGGTCTTTGGGAACTACAAGTCTTGTCTCAAGTTCATTGGCAATGTGGTCGAGCAACGGATAGTATACTGATCGTCGCCAGTATTCTTCTGGTGTATCAGCAGGCACATTGTCTCTGTGCTGTTGCCTACCAGCTGTCCTCGGTTTGCTCGGCAATACATTCTGCTTTTCGGCAAACTTTGTTATGTCCTGGTACAACTCTTGCCAGACATTGTCATCCTGTCTAATTTTTCGAAGGCTTGAAACAACAGTTTCAGCCTGAGATGCAGCCTCTACCAAGTCAACTGAAGGTCTTTGTAAAAGGTTGGATAATGCTAAACTGTATTGATGCACACATTCAGTAACAACAAGAGCAACCATGAAGCCGAAATCCTGAAGGGCAAGTTTCAATTGCTTAGCATTTCGATCACCACCATTCCCTAGGTTATCTAGAGTATCATTTATTAATGCATGCGCAGATTTGAATATGTTAAGTGCGTCTTCCCTACTTGACCATCGGGTCTCGCACAAACCTTTTATTTTTCTTCGTCCATCAAGAGCATCTAATTGCTCTTCATCTGCCTGTTGTAACATGGTTTTAAACCTACCTGTTCTTTTCGAAGAATAATAAAAGGCATATGAAACATCTTTTACAGTATCAATTGTATTGCGGACAATTGGGAGCTGACAAGATTTGACAACAGCCAAATTCAAGCAATGTGCATAGCAGTGGACATAATAGACTTCAGGAATTTCCGTTTGAATACGTGTGCGAACGCCAGAACATTTACCGGCCATATTTGCAGCCCCATCATAACCTTGGCCTCTCATTGCTTGTGTTGCCAGTTCTTCACCAGTTGTTGAGCTTGCCTCAGCAAACCCAAGAAATGACTCATTGACGCACATCTCCTCACCGCTATCTACACCCACTTAACGAACACACAAAGAAATTTGCTCTGTGGTAGAAACATCAGTGGTCTCATCTGCAATTACACTGAAGCAATTAGCTGAATTACACTCTGAAACAATAACTTGTTGTAACTGTCTACCACAAATAGCAATCAGTTCATTTTGCATGGTGGGTGATAGATACCTTGCATTTGGGGGACTTTTGCAAATGAGTAGCCAAAATTTGATCAGCTTAGGCCCTGTAGTTAATAAGAGCTATGAAATTGCTTTTCTCTTCGGTGTGACCGCGTAAGGGAATATTGTGTTTTCCACATAGATAAATGGTCTTAAGGATACTGTGAAGAATTGACATGTTTCTTGTGATTTTATCCTGAAAAGCACTGCTTAACATTGACATTACATCGTCCTTTTGGCCCTCCGCGATAGACATAAAGTTTTCACTCATTTCAAGACACCTGCTGTGTCCAGGTTGACCCAAGTGGCGTTTTATTAGGGTACCCAAATTTGCCCAGTCATTTACAAAATTCTTAACAAATACATGCTCAGAACTATTGAACAAAACACATCATAAACAAAAAACTCCATTGTCTGACTCTGAATATCTCAGCCACTTATACTTTTCAAGCCAGGACCGATTAAAGCGCCTTTTGGTCCCACGAATATCTGTCAGAGGAAAAACAAACGACGATGGAATATTCCATTTATTTTTCAGCAAAAACAACTTTTGTTGGTCGTCAACGTTTGACTTGTCAAAGGCCAGATCTAAGTTATTTGGCTGAATTGATTTAGATCTAGAAGTACTGGCTGCGTCATCATTTGTCTCTGCTTTGGAGCCGCTGAGTGTACCACTACCTTTGCTTTCTTGTGGCAAACATGTACCAGAACCATGTGAAAGCTCCACACTTGGGTCTTCTATTGACTCTTTTTGCCGTTTAGAGAATAACTGTGACAATTTACTTTGTCTGGGACCCCTACTTTGTTCCCCCGATGAACTACTTCTCTTCATATTATAAATCGTAGTTTACTAATTAATCAAGTTCTATGAACTTTCAGGAATTTTATAAAGACTGTATGATCTTCAAGTAGCACGTGCGTTACTGAGATTTGAATTAATTTAGATGTAAATATAAAGTTCAAGGATTAGTATTTAATACAATGCAAATGAACGCTGGACTAATATGCAATCATTATAAATTAAGTAATTGTCGGAATTGACCAGATATACTTCCGGGGAAAATTAGCGGGGTGGATATAAACTAAAACACAACCAAATGAGGGAGTTCAGTCTGGATTTGGACAAAATAACAAAATCTATTTTTTTTTGTAAGAAAGTATTTGTAAGCACTTGCTTACACTGCTTTAATGCAGCTACGCCACTGGAAAGGATATAAATATTTTGAAATTGAAAGAGATTTTTTTAATAAACTTGGTGTCCTGTAGCCCTTTTCACAAAAATTCGTAACTATAGTCCTAACTTTTTCACTTAAGATTATCTTACGACAATTCCTAAGTCCTTTTCACAAAGATTATCTTACGACAAATTTTAATCTTACGACTAAAATTACACTTACGATAAAAAAAATTCTCCCTTAGGTGTACTCGATACAACATTATATGATAAAGTTTGTCAGTGATTTGCGACAGGTCAATGGTTTTCTCCGAGTACTCCAGTTTTCTCCACCAATAAAACTGACCGATATATTGTTGAAAGGGGCGTTAAACACCATAAACCATCTTCCTTAGCAACCTAGTTTCATTTCCATAGCACAACAAAGCATTTTTTTTTAATAAAATTATTCTAAAGAATATCCCCGGCACTAATTTATAAGCAATTCTTATGCTATTATGTGTTTGTATGTTTATAATGAATTTTTATCTAATACAAAAAAATGTATATGAATCGGTCACCAATAACTGCACAAAATATGAACGGGTATGATTTTCGTACAGAGGAACATTTCTAATGCATGTAAATTAAAATGATCTATAATAATTATCATTACTTGGAGTTGTGCGTCATCATCCACGCGTGGTTACTTTTGGTAGAAGTATTTTTTAAGGGAGTGCATCTGGAGTGTGAAAAACACCCTATTCATATAATTCATTTTATCGGTTATTTGTCAGCAAAATATTTACCCCTTTTTTCCAATTAATCCCATCCCACATAAAATTAAACGCTTGTTCTTTTACTGATGAAAATTTATCCCGATTTTTCTGAGATAACCCAAATAAAGATGTGTTTATCATCTATCAATCATGAAGACGAATAAATATCCCTGTTATATATTAATATTAATATAACAGAAGAATGTACACAAGTTTATGTATTGCCAGAGTGTTCGATGATCATCGAAGTTGCCAGAAATTAATAAATTATATTACTAATATAAATGCAAAATCAAAACGATATCATTGGATCCAGAAAATTCCAGTCCTAAAGCGGCTGTTCATACAAAACTTTTGTAAGCGAAGTAGATGTCTAGAAGAAAATCCCGTATTCCTGTTTTTATCCAAAAAAAAAAATGAAAAAAAAGAATTCTCCCCAAGTTTGCAAGTACATGTAGTCTTTTCGATTGTCGATCGTTCCCAATTTGAAATCTAAAATTAATGAGAATTATCCTGATTTTTTGGTCATGTAAACGATACACTGCTGCATTGAAGAGGTAAATGTACGGAATGCATGTTATAGACAGACTCTGTTATTAGTCACGCCAAAAATGAGTAAACAACAATGCCATTTGTAGCGTCTGTTTGTATTAAACCATATTCATTTCAATAAACATTTATCAATATGTGTAAATAGGTTTGTCATACGGTCAGAGAAAATGCTCTAACGATGAATTAATCTCTTATTTTCAAGTCGAAGCGCCAATACATCGTCCATCTTTTTTTCACTTACGATAAAAGATAAGACCAAAATTTCTCTTACGATCAAAATTTTACACTTAGGACAGGGTAGTTTTACACGTAAAGTTAGGACTATTTTTACACTTAAGATTATCGTAAGTATTTTTGTGAAACTCTTTTTAATCTTAGTTTTACACTTACGACAATTTTTTATCGTAAGAATTTTTGTGAAAAGGGCTACTGATTGATGGGGATTTTAAATTTGGTGTACTGCTACATGTTTTTGTTCGTTTCCTTGGCGGTGATACAGGCAATCTATATCGAAATGGTTTTTTGTAAAGAGTCAATGTCAGTCCCCCTTTCCTCTTTCCCTTGAATCCTGGCATCTCCTGAAAGTGGACAGAGAATAGTTTATTTTGATTAGAGTATTTATCAGTTTTGTGCTTAAAAGTGTCAATTTATCAATTTTGCAGAAAACAATTAACAAAACTAGCAAATCTCCTCATGCATTCCCAATGTGCTCTATCAGAACCGATCTCCTCAAGCAGGAAAACGAGAAAATTGACAGTTTGTAGATTTATCTAGACTTCAATTTACTTCTGACGAATCGGAATTTATCCCCGATTACATTTAGACTCCCATGATGAAAAAATATTGAAAATTTAACTTGCATCTTTGTCAAGAACAACTTAGAAATGTAAGAGTGTCACAATTTTCGTCATGTTTTTCGTGGGACGATTGATTTTGCGAGAGTTACACTTCATATACAAGAATAAACTATACATGTTTCTAATGTGAAAGCATTCGCCACAGCATAGCATTCTCTGATTTTGCAATATTCGAGCAGTAAAAAAGAAAATTTCAATTTTTGACATGTACATACCTTGCGAAGCGTCTTCGTGAACTCTCCTCCACCAAAACCGGAAGTTATCCTCACGAATTTCTTTGCAGAACCAACTGTTCTGCTTGTGCCGATTACCAGCCGTGCTAAGGGAAAATTATTTTTAATCGTGGATTGAATGAAAAATAATGGAATGTAAATCGAAACGAAAATGATGTTACCTGTCAAAGACTATAACGGAGCATGCGCACAATCTCTACCGAATGAGTTCAAACCTGAGGTCAATAGCATATGATTTGCATTATTGTCCGGGTAGCAAGAATTATCGAAGACAGAATAAAATGACGTTTTCTCCTAAATTATGCATCGTGGCTCTCAAAAAGTGAATGGTTTACGTTCTTTATATATTTAATCTTTACATATATCAGAAATTTTTAGAAAACTGAAAATAATGATTTTGGCATTTCATAGCATCGTGTTATCGGTTTTCGTGCTATTATCGATTTTCAGATATAGCGTTTAACAGTGTTAACCCTTCATTCATATGACGTTTGGAATTTTCAAAGAATGGCTAGTTAAATATTTCTTTGTACACAAGATTGTTTTTAAAACCATTCTTGTATTTTAATATACTCTCGATTATCTGGCAACTTTTGTTGTCAGTAAAATGGCGTCATCTGTTTTCGTGTGAAGTAAAAACAAGGCCGATATACGGGATGGAAACGAATATATAATCCGGAAATGGCTGGTTTTAAAATTTCATGGTTCTGGCCATCTACCAAATCATACTACATCTAAATAAAATAAAACAGAATGTTTGAAAATGACCACTTTCAAAATTGTGTTTACTTTTGATGTTTTTTTGTGTGCTGAAACCACAATGCACTGCATAGTGACATGTATTTTATATAAGAAACAGACACATTTCAGTCAGCTCTGTTGTTTTTAAGTACGATCAGTGATCCCATGAGAGTCACATGACAGGAAGAGCAGGTGTCTGAGAGGCAGACGACATAGTTCAATTTTATATAGCCCTTCTGGATTTTTTCCCAGATACTTTATAAATGAAGTAAATTTTTAGTATTACAAAAATTATGGTTCAGTAGGTAGGTTCACTGTTTTTGGTACTTACATCTTTAAAAGCAAACTAACATTTTTTTCAGATGTCACGTTGTAGTCCTGTTTACGTTCCATAAATAGAAACCGGAAGACACGTCAAAAATAATGCGTGCGCTGTGGAAATCAAAATAAAATGGATAAAACGAAAACAGATGACACACGAAAACACATACCGTGACGATATTACTTTAATTGTGATAATTACTTTTTAGATTTATGAATAAATCAAATTAGTACAGGTGAGGTAATGAAGCCAAGTAATTATTGGTGTTTTATTTGGTTTATGACACCCAAATCACAGGCACTTGGGTCCAGGATTTTTTTTCTCCAATTTTATCAATAAAATGTGCATCTACAACGTATATGAATCCGTTTGACATGCTTCGTTGTGAAATATACGCCTTTATGAATTATGCCCCATTTTCCTAATACATGTATCTAGGTACTCTATCAAGGTAAAATCTTAATGAGTTACGAACATCAATTATTGGCGCAAAAAACGAAAACTTGGAAAACTGAAAAAATACTTATTTATCCGAAGAATGGAAGAACAGCATTTAGCCACGGATGGAAAAAAGATAAAATAATTGATAATGGAATCATTATTTCATGGTACAAATGTCATTTTAATTGCTCTGGTGAATTATTATTAAAAAAAAAAGATGAGGGGAAAAAGGGGGGTGGGGGTGGGGGCTTTAATAGGCAGAATTTCAGAGATGTGTTAAATTAGAATCCTACAATGCAAGATGTCATTTGATAAAGCCTACGAATAAAAAAAAAAATGATTGAAATTTCACACTTATGGATCCAGGGCTTTTAAAATGTTTGGAAAGGAGGGCTGACAGGCTAATTAATAAGAGTAGCTCAATTCTCTCATATACAGTGATTTCCTATTATTTCAATGTTTTTTCTTCCGTAAAGGGGGTGGTACTCATGATGATTCGCTTCATTAAAATCTGCCACTCTCAGTCTTCTAAATTAGACACAACCAGGAAAAATATCAAATCAACAGTATTTAAAAGCCCCTAAAATTGTACCGGTATATAAATTCAATGAAAAATTGATTTTCGGGTAAGTAAGTCAAAAAGTGGTGGTGTCTATTGCAAAATGGGGACCCGACCCATGTTTCCAAATTTTACAAGTACATGTAGTAGAATTTTAATAAAATCTAGAGAATGGGAGGAAAGAGGGGGGGGGAGCAACCTAGTCCCTATTAGATCTGCCCCTGAGTATGTTACTGTATATTCAGAATAGTGATATTTTTGATTAAAAAATAAATAATTGGTGCCAAATAATGTTATACATTTTGTTTGGTTGAATCGTGATGGGTATCGAATAAACGAGGTTATCTTGGACTTTTACATGTCCATAACGAGCCTCTGATTGGTATCATAATGTTTTTCTAAATCCAATAATTTCATTTGTTGCTTAATGAGAATAATTTTTCATGCTTTAAGCCCATGTCAATTCCACAAGCACTTGACCGATGGACCTTAATTTCCCCATGTTTGCCACGGGGGTACGTATTTTCAGAGCTAGTAACGATGTAGGGCCTCTATTTCTGGGTCCTGGGTCCACACGAATACTAGAAATAAACACAAGGTAAGTAACAATATGGCGGGGTACTGCTAAATTTCTTATTATTGTCGATTTCCCTGATTTCTGAAAAATAAACGGATGGAATACACTAACCTTGTGGACCCCCATCAGCTGTTGTGCCCCTGGTTTACTGTCGTATTCGTACTATTTTGCATATATACCCCCGACAATCTGTTCCCAAGACCGATTGTCAACTAAGTCGAAGGTCTTTAAAATTAATTAACTTTTAATCAAATAAAAATCAAATTAATCATAATTGTAATTAAGTGTGTATAACAATTTATTGTATGATTTGACCAAAAATGTGCTTGCAATTGTTTTTTTTTTGCAAATTTATGTGCAAACGAACAAATTAATACATATAATTAAATACATATAAAATTATAGCAATAATACATAAAATATCATATTTATTCAAGAAATTTACATTTTTTATTTCAATAGTCCGTTTTTGTTATGGTCCATTTTGGTAACGGTCCGTTTTGGTTATGGGATGAAACATCCGGTAGCGACTTTTTGTCACGGCGAACGCTGTTACCTAATTTAACAATAGTACTCTGGAATATTATAGACCCCCCTCCCCCCATTTTTTTTCAATATTACTAAGAACTTGTAGTACCCTTCAGCGATTATTTTTCACTTATAATATATGTACATTGTATTTATTTAAAGCATGCATGAACTCAGCTTAAAGGGAACATATCATAAACTAATTAATTTTAATATCTTATGAATATCATTGTTCAAAGTATACATTTTCATTTGTTGTTTATTTAAGAGGTGCCTGATTAGATAATTATTGCAGTTATTTGGCAGCTTTTATCACTCAGCTGGAGGCAGACATATTGGCTTTCTTTTTATCTCCCTTATCTGTAATAATTACCCATGTTACACAGCTGTTTGTGACCTAGTACAGGCAATTCCTGTTGAAAATTCCTTATCACTTGCACTCCATTGTCCTCAGTTAAAACCTGCAAAATAAAAATAGATCTAAAAAACTGTTTAAAATCTTCTATTACAGATGTTTATTCACCTTAAACACTTAATGTTGTTATGAATATGTTTTTTATGTTAATGACTTAAAATTTGTAAATAACTTTACTTTTGATATTTATTGCAGGCAACTCTGATGAAACAAAAATAAAATAAATAAAAGATAATAATAAATAAAAACAAACAAATAAAAATTATTTTTCAATAAATAATACCTTTGGATTTTTGACAGCTAAGTTCTGTTTCTTTTTCCTCTTTCTATGAGATGCATCTATTTCCACTTCAGGATCATGCTGACTTGTAGATGGTATGCTGTCATCTGTTGTGCTAATTAAGCTATCAATCGTCTAAAAAATATTAATAGTTTTATGGAGAATGTTAAATAGCCAGTAATAATTTTTTTTTGCTTTTTTTTTTAAAATTATACTAAGTGAGTTTTACATAATTATTTTTTTCTAAATAAACAAGGGTGGACACAGAAATGTGCTGTCCAAAAGGCAAGTGTGGATGTCAATATTTCATATTATTAACTTTAAAAAAAAAAAAATTCGTGGACACAGGGGTCCTGGATTTTTTAATAAAAAACTAATCCTGGATTATTATTTTTGCTTAAAGTCTGGTCCTGTGTTTTTATTTTAAATTTTCATCATAGCCCCCCTCACCCTCCCAAGGGATATAAAATTGTATCATTAATAATAGATTAATAAATAATAAATTCAGATTTTCTATTTAAAATAAATCTCATTTACAAAACCACTGATATTTGTTCAATTTTTAACGCTGATTTAAGCTTTAGTAGCAACAAATTTTTATTTTTCTCTTTAAACTGTCGAAGCATAACATTTATTTAACTGTAAAATTCACCCCCCCCCCCCCCCTTTTTTTTCTTCTTCTTGTTTAAATCAATGATCAACAATATTCCAGAATCAAACAAATGAATAAATATAACATAGATTTCTTTTACATGCATCTTTTTACCATGCGTTGTCAGTGTGTTTTAAATCGGTCATCCAATCAGGACGCTCATTATTCTTGTCCAAGATAAAATACATCGTTAAAATTACCTGTGGGTGTTTCCCCACTTCAACTCGTAAATTTACATAGAAATCGGAGATATTTCGTCATAAAACTTCACGCATGGTTTTGTCTATTATATTTCTTGAAGACAAACATAACATTTTATTGCATTTATCCATATGTTATGAGTATCAAGTTTTTTCAACACCGTATCTGTTTCTCGATACAGCCGCAACTTCAACTCGTAAATTTACATAGAAATCGGAGATATTTCGTCGTAAAACTTCACACATGGTTTTGTCTATCATATTTCTTGAAGACAAACATAAAATATTATTGTATTTATCAATATTTTATGAGTATCAACAGTTTTTTCAACACCGTATATGTTTCTCGATACAGCCGCCCGATTACTGTGACCCGTGACCCAGATTATAATTTTTTTAGTTGATATACATTTTTACAGTATCTTAAAGTTTTTAAGATTTTAATTCATCAACAGATTGTATATAGATTTGGCTAAAGACAAGAGATCAAAATTAATGTTATTAGATAATTTGCAGACCATAACAAAGCAGTGTTTTGCACTTCCTTACAGCACTTGGTAATAATGTGATAAAAGTATACTTTCTTGAAAGTCATAATATAAATCAGGTTGTTGACCTCAAAAGATGTTATTTTAACTTCAGATCATTTTAGTGCTTCATTGAAACAAGTTATATTATAAAATCCAAATATTCGGGTTATAATTGACTTTGGATTTAATTAATTGAATTAATTGAACATCTTTTCTATTGTTGTACATTGAACTATCCATAAGTGTTTGTCTGTCACCCAAATGTTGAACCGTTCACCTGGACAAAAAAAAATATTATCATACCTCTCTATGTGCCTTTCTCTTTTGTTTATTGCTGCTTGTCTGTCTTTCTTTCTTTTCTCTGCAGTTAGCAAATATTGTAGGCACTGCATCATTTTTTAAATATTTTCTTTTTGGGGTGTATCCCATAATCTTTGCCTACAATAAAAATGGATGATATTATGAAAACACTTTCATACAGTACACATTCATAAATAAACAGTGAAATAAAATTATAAATGTGAAGAAAGAAAAACACACAGAAAATAATAAAAATATGAGGTTTTGATAAGAACACATATGTAAATTCTGTCAGTATATATTCAGTGTGCAAAAACATTGTGAATGAACATCTTTTCATCAATTTTATGACTATAAATAAAAGTTTACATTCATAATTAACTAACATTATATATAGAAAAAAACTTACCTGCATATCCTCCTTGAAACAGCTTTTCTCAAAATGTTTTTCACACACTATCTTGTCTGGAGAATATTTGAAAGTTTTTATATCCAGTTTTAGATTCCCTAAATTGTGAATCCACTGTGCACATCTTTTGTTATCTTTTTTAGGGTCAGGAATTACAAAAGTAGAAAAACCTTGTCCACGAAGAACTATACAGAATTTTGCTTGACACTCTGGCATTTTGCATGTGTAAATGTTGTTATGTTATCTTTCTCAGCAGCCTGTACTACGTCATAATCAACTTCCTGTTTTTATGATAATTTAGAAACCCCTGAGTGTACTCAACAGATTATCTTATCAGCTGTTAACAATTTAAGGTGTAGGGTAAAATACAGGTAGTTTTTGTTACACAGTAATAATACCTATATAAGGTAAAAATTAAATTTTTCTGATACCTTCCCTTTAAATTTTTGATAGCTAGTGCTTTGGTTTTATCAAGCCTTCAAGGATTTGTATACAAATACAAATACTTTATTAGCACAAACTCATCAACAATAAATGGTTAAGGCTCAGAATATATGATAATACACAATAACATAATATGCATGTAGTGGAACAAATCATAATAGTTACAATATAAAATGCTATAATAATTATAGCAAATCTTTTCTTATATTCAAACAGTTTGATATGAAAGAGGAAGTCAATCTAAGAATTGAGTATAACTTATTATTAAACAAAAAGCTGATTTTGTTGTTAGCATTTTTATAACTTGCATTTTCAAGTATATTTGATATTTTTTCATTAAACAAGATGAACTGTGAGCTAATGCTCACTTATGATACCCCCGCTCTTCGGCAAACAGGAAGTAGGAATCTGACGGGTCAAAAAACGCTTCCCACGATATGGGGTACCTATAAGAAGCTTGTGACCAAATATCAGATTTCTGCCATCAACAGTTGCTGAGAAAAATGTGACTAAAAATGGACATATACAAAATGTATGTTCAATGTGTATAAAAATCAACAAAGTCGGCAAACAGGAAGTAGGAATCTGATGGGTGCAAAAACGCTTCCCACGATATGGGGTAGGTACATATATGAAGCTTGTGACCAAATATCAGATCTCAGCCATCAATAGTTGCTGAGAAAAATGTGACGAAAAATGTGCATATATATGTTCAATGTGTATAAAAACCAACTAAGTCAGCAAACAGGAAGTAGGAATCTTACGGGTCTAAAAACGTTTCCCACAATATGGCATACATATATGAAGCTTGTGACCAAATATCAGATTCCTGTCATTAATAGTTGCTGAGAAAAATGCGACGAAAAATGAGCATATATGTTCAATGTGTATAAAAATCAACAAAATCGGCAAACAGGAAGTAGGAATCTGATGGGTCCAAAAACGCTTCCCACGATATGGTATACCTATATGACACTTGTGACCAAATATCAGATTTCTGCCATCAACAGTTGCTGAGAAAAATGCGACGAAAAATGTGCATATATGTTCAATGTGTATAAAAACCAACTAAGTCGGCAAACAGGAAGTAGGAATCTGACGGGTCCAAAAACGTTTCCCACAATATGGCATACATATATGAAGCTTGTGACCAAATATCAGATTCCTGTCATTAATAGTTGCTGAGAAAAATGCGACGAAAAATGAGCATATATGTTCAATGTGTATAAAAATCAACAAAATCGGCAAACAGGAAGTAGGAATCTGATGGGTCCAAAAACGCTTCCCACGATATGGGGTACCTATATGAAGCTTGTGACCAAATATCAGATCTCTGCCAAACAGGAATTAGGAATTTGATGGGTCCAAAAATACTTCCCACAATATGGTATACCTATATGACACTTGTGACCAAATATCAGATTTCTGCCATCAACAGTTACTGAGAAAAATGCGACGAAAATTATCTTGGACGGACAGACGGACAGAGGTAAAACAGTATACCCCCCTCCCCCTTCGGAGAGCGGGGGTATAATATGTATAGTAGAACTACTATTCAAATCCTTGGTTTTATCAAGGATTTGTATACTATTTAAATGCTTGGTTTTATATGTGCAAGCTTATTGTTTCATTATCATCTTGCTAAATGTATTTTATATGTAATGTGGTTGTCTATGTGCATATATATGTCAACATGTAATGTCGGTAAAAAGCTCATTAGAGCTTATGTTTATTGTTTATATGCCCGAATTAAAATGAAACTTTTTTGTATTTGTTGCACAAAATGATCCTTCCTATTACAGTGCCGTCTTAGCGCATGAGCAGTTGCCCGGGGGCCCAGTGAGCATAGGGGCCCATGCTAGTCTATGTATGTTGTTTACAGCATGTTTTGTTTAATGTTTAAACACTAATTTTGGAAGTACCGAATACAATATATATGTACATGACGTACATTGTATGTTTAATTTTATCGACCATTTACTTTTTTACCACTTGTAATGAAATGATGGCCTTCCTGGTTACATTGTAGATGTGAGTGATGATAAACAACCATAATTGAAGTCTAAGTGAGTTTTACATAATTATTTTTTCTAAATAAACTAAAAATAGTTACACTTTAGTAGATTTCGTCTAGTTAGTATATTCGGCTCTAAGATTACATTAGTCAGTAGATTAAAGTCATTTGACAGAATTCTCCAGACAGATTCATCAATGTCACTAATAATAACTTTCAGTTCCTTCATGGATTCCTTGCGATAGGCATAGAGAGCATTACATTTAATGAGAAAGTGAAGTGTGTCCTCATCTTCCAGTTGACAGAGAGGACAAGTTGCACTTACTTCATGTTGGTTAAATTTGCTACGATTGCATTGGAGTATACATGTACCTGTTAGTAATCTAGCCTTAATTCCACCCCGGCACACAACTTTTATGTTGTTTTGAACTGCGATCCAGATTCTATGGATGTTTCCGATGGACAAGATTGCGGTTTCACAGAAAGCTAGATGATTTTTGAGAACAGTCAGAGATCAGTTTCTGATTCCAGAGTTTATCTACTGCTAGTTTAACTTCTCTTTTCCACGTTATCTTACACAGTACTATATGTAATAATGTGTTTATGGTAGGCAGGTCATAGTGCTCAAGCAAATTGATGATATGGGTAAAACAACTGTTCGAATCATCAGACTTTGTATGTATCTGTCTCAATAGAATGTTCTTTATCGTTACATTTTCATTTTTGATAATGCTACATAATAATTTGAGTTGTCTAATGTGGATTTCTGCGGTAATAGGTCTCACTCCTAACAATAAGTAGGTAATTCCTCTAATTGACCGAGATGGTAGACATTGAATTTTTCTCAGAAAGCTAAGGTGAAATCTTTCTAATAAGTTGAAATGTGTGGGTTTTAGGATGAATGTTTCTAATCCATAGAGAAGGCGTGGAAGTACATATGTATTGAATAGTTTAATACATGTTGTGGGTGGTAATCCATTGGTTCCATGTAATCCAGTACCGGTTAAGCTATAGATTGTTTTTCTCACACAAGAGATTCTGTCTTCAATGTTGGATGTAATGTCATTCCTGGTTGAACTAGTATGCCAAGGTGAGTAGTAGTTTGTGATATTGAGACTTCTTTATTGCCAAGTTTCCAATCAGTTACCTCAAAACGAATACTTTTCTTTGGAATTCTCATTATAATTGTACTTTTATCTGGATGAATAACATATTTTTCTCTGTTTGCAAAAGAGTTTGTAACATCTAGCATTAGTTGTAAATCAGAAGTGGAATTTGCGAGAAGAGCTAAGTCATCTGCTACCGTAGGACAGCCTAGTATACGTTGTTCCAATGTGGGTTCCAACTCTGTTACGCTCAAGGGTGAGACCTGTTGACAAAATGTCGGATCAGAAACGGATCACTGATATGGCCAGACCATTTAACTCTTGATGATAGATTGAAGTACCAAGCATCCATGAGACTTCATATATTCCCGTTTATACCATTATAGAAAAGTTTACATTTTAGAGATTGATGGTCTACAACATCGAAAGCTTTTTGTGAATCGAGAAAAGCTATATATAGTGGTAAATTCAGTTCCTTGGCTTCTGTTATAGATTCGTTAATAACCAATGCTGCAAGAAGTAAAGATGTTCCTTTGGTGAAACCAAATTGTAATGATGACTGTTGTGATGGTAGTAGATGTTCAATTCGATTGAGTGTGACGTGTTCCAGAATTTTCCCTAGAGTACATGAGACTGTTATTCCTCTATAATTACTAAAGTCAGTGGCATCACGTCCTTTTTTGTATACTGGTGTTATAATTCCTGATAGAAATTGTGGTGGGATGTAACCGTGTTCTAAAATGGCATTGAACAGTTCTACTAATGCGGCTACGATAGATTGACCAGCAAGTTTAAAGTGTTCAGCACTTATTCCGAGTTCGTCACCAGATTTCTTGTTGTTTAACTTAGTTATACCTGCAGTAACTTCATAATGGGAAATAGGTATAAAATCGGTGTCCATATTATTAATAATTTCTCGAATCAAGTCTATATGCTGTGATACATCTTTCTGGTAGTCAGAGTTAAATTCTACTAGTTGTTTTGGCACTGCCAAGTCTTCATAAAAATTTGAAAAGCCTTTACATTGATCGTCTAGATCAACTATAAATCTACCTTTGCTTCTGAAACTTTTGGTTTATTCACAGTGTTTGAAAGACCTCTTCGAATAAGTTTATAGAAACTATGGGAACCTTCAGCTTCAATTATTTGACTGTAGAATTGTTTACGTTCACATGCTTTGTCTTGTCGCTGTTGTGATCGAATGAGTCTTTTAATGGTGCGGCATTCATCTACTATAGGATGATTAAAGCGTGGTTTACCAAGGTCCATCCAGTGTTTGTGAATATCTTTTCCTTGTTGCAACAATTCTCTTACGGCGGGGCTAGCTTTCCACTTAGGACCTTCGAGTCGGATCGGTTTAGATGGAACTGCACGTCTAGCTGCAGTTAAAAGTTTGCCATTAAGTTGGTCTACGAATGTTTTGATTTGGTCTGGATGTTCAATTTTCGGATACTTTGCATGTTGCAGCGTTGTTCTATATTGTTCAGTATTACTATCCTTCCACAGCAGTCTTCTCTGACTCGTTGGCAATTCTGTGGTTGTTTTCACTTGATAAATTTCACAGTTCAAGGTACATCAAACAGGTACATGACTAGATGTATTACATGTGTCTCTATCAGAGATAATTCGATTTGCTACAAGATTTTCCAATCTAGCCAAAATGTAGTCTATTTGTGATGATCCAATTCCATCTTGGTATGTTGGTGAATCTCCCATTGTGGCGGACGTAATAAATTTGTTTCTCTGAACAAAGTCACGAAAACGTTTATCCGAGTCGTTTTTTCGAGACTTAACTAGGGTAGCATTCATGTCCCCAACTAGAATAATTTTCCTATTTGATGAGATTCGTAGTACTTCTGGATTATAACTTCCAAGTAAATCAAGATTATCCTGGAATTTTTCGGATGTATCCGGATAGCCAAAAGTAGGCATATAACAGTTAATTAAACAAATCGGACGAGGTAGACAATCTATTTCAACTACAACCATATGCTCGTTACCATCATTAAGTGGTCTCACATTGTTATCTAAATCATGTTTCCATGCTATAAGTATTCCCCCATAACCTCTTGAACGAACATGGTGGGTTTTTGGAAAGTTACAGTCACTTGACCTAATTGTAAAGTTGTAATCCTTTAGAAATTTAGCTGTATCTTGCTGTTCATAATGCCATAACCAATGCTCTTGAAGACATAAAATATTGCTAAAAGGTAAAATAGTCTCTAGATATGGTGCATTACCACGGAGACCCTCCACGTTGAATGAAGAAAGTTTAATATTATCAATCACATTTCCCTTTTGTCTATCTCCATCAGGCCTTTGTCTAAAAAAGGGCATTGCGGATTGTCAGCAATGTTGACGGTTTTATTAAGTGTACATGGTAGGTTTTCTGTAAGATCAATAGGAGATGATTGAGGGGCTAGACTACATTGTATTTCCTCCATGAGATTGTAATGGTGACGACAGATCAGTGGGTGGTGTAGATCGATGAGATGGACGAGTTATAGCAATATCACAAGCCGACGGTAAATCACAGGTAGCTGCGGAATGTGACGGCGTATCTGTTGGTAGAGATACATTATAATAATGACGACCAGAAGGTTGTACAGGTTTTAACACATTTCCTTGAACTGACATTGTTTGTGTGTCACTGTGGGTGACATTTTGTAATCCACTTTGTGATACAGTATATTGCACAATGTTATCATAATGAGGTTGGACGGGCCAAAGAGTGGATCCGGTTTGCAGATGAACAGGTCTTGGTTGATAGATAGAATGTTGAAATTGTACATGTGGGCCATGTGTATACATAGGAGGCTGAATGTGTACCGCTGGTCCTTGCGGATACATAGAAGGTTGTACATTGTAACTGCTGGATTTTGAGTTACACCCCTTGTAATGATGTCATTTTCAGCCAATCGACGCGAGGCTTTCATTTCCTTTCGTTTGAATGCCCTGAAAATTGACTCGAGATTATTAATATGGCTGATTTTCAAGCGAAGATTTGTGAAAAATTTAATATAAACTCATTGACAGACAATCAGAGCAAATCTATAATGGCTAATATGAAACCGGCACGGCCATGAATGCTCGCGCATCTGAAAATTATCTGACAATTTCACGCTCATCCAGTGCATCAAAAAGTGTTGAGATTTTTTGGGCCGAGATATATTGGGGACGACTTTTACTTAGGGCTGAATCTAGTCTCATTCAATCGAGCTGTCGTTCCTTTATTCGAGTTATCGTTCCTTACGAAATCTCAAAAGTTAACTTCCGCGTAGAAACAAAAATTCTTGTCAGTATGTCAGAAGAGATTTAATTAATAAATTAAAAAATATCAATATAAGTAAAACAAGCTAACAAAATGACTTTTATTACACACAGGTTCCGGGTTTCAGTGGTATCGGACGTACGAGAGAGGGTACGAGACTTCAGGATCACCTTTGCACTTTATGTTAAGAAGATCTTCATTAGTTGAGTGTGTTACACAGAACATGTTTACAAAGTGTCAAATTTTTTTTCATTGTCAATATGTACAGCCATGTTTGTCAAAAAATCCTAAGTACACATTTTATACCATAAAGAGCTCGCTTGCGCTCGCATATTATAGACGGGAAATCCTGCCCCTGACCTGCTGGGGGGAAAAAAAAGGGGGGGGGGGGTACTATACACTGTAGTTCAACAATAAATTTTACAAAGCAACTCACCTTCACTTTATCTGGGGAAAATAAATTTACACTTATTCTTTTCCCTTTCTGAATAACTTCTGCTGGAGAGGAAATGCCTGGCTGTGGTAAAATTCTCCGCGGTGAAGTTACAGGCTTCTTCACTTTCCTTGTAGTGTGCGAGAGAATTATAGGACGTTTTTTTGTTGGCGTAACTGAAGGAAGTTGCGGACCTACTTTCCCTCCAACTTCGAGTGTGGCTGCTGGTAATGGTTGAGAAACAGCTGTGTCTTTTGATCTCAATGTAATTATCAAGGCATTTTTTTCTGCGGTTAAGGAGTCTAAACGATGAGCAAGATCGTATTCAATCTTCGTTAATTTGTTTAATTTCGTGAAACAATATCCACACACATATCTTGAAATTTTATCATCTGGATGAGGAACGTATCCAATGACAGTACATAATGCGTTGAAAACCGAAAACGTGTCCCCAAAAATTGTTCTTCGGTGTTTTTTTGGTAGCAACTCGTGGCAAATCCTGCAAATCTCATCCATTTTTATTTTGTTGACATTTTTCCTACAGAACATGTGCTTTTTGTAAAGCGCATTCTGATTGGTTGCAGCTACCACTAGCTGCATTACATATAAACCGTCACCGTGTGACCTCGAAAATCTGAACTACCAGAAAAAAATATGTATTGCAAGAATATTTAGTTTTTTTGTTTTTTTTATTGTGCGTTTATTGTTTTTTTTTTTAAACTTGTCTTATTCGTGATAATTACTTTTTAGATTTATGAATAAATCAAATTAAGTATAGGTAATGAAGCCAAGTAATTATTGGTGTTTTAATTGGTTTATGACACTCAAATCACTTTTAATTAGATTAAATGATTTGATTATCAGGTGATTGTATAATAATCACTGAAGTGTGTGTTGTCTTGAATTTACTTTTCTGGAGCAATCTGCACAGTGGTCTGTCCCCATTGTGAGAATGATAATGAATGAAAACAAACTCCATGTTTTTATTGTCTATGAACCAAAGATCAAAGAAATTTACTTGTTTTTGTAATGGAATTTATCAAAATTCCATGTACTGCAATTGGTTAATTATATTTTAATTACTATGTACATGCTCTTTTTAGCTCACCTGGCCATAGGCCATGTGAGCTTTTGTCATGGCTAGTCGTCCGTCCGTTAGCTTTTCACATTTAAATCTTCTTCTCTGAAACCACTGAACAGATTTGAACCAAACTTGCTAGAAATATTCATTGGATGGTCCTCTACCAGATTTGTGTTTGTAGTGCTGATTTGAAATCCAACATGGCTGCCAGGGTCCATAATGTGTTCTCACTGGCTGAAATTTTAAAAATCTTCTTGTCAGAAACCACCAAGCCAATTGAATTGTGACTTTGCACGAATGATCATTGGGTGGTCCTGTACTAAACTTGTGAATCGTTTGCCGATCGGAAATTCAAGATGGCCACCATGACTCGACTTAGTTTTAACATAGGACCCTATGGAAAAAATGTTTAAAAGTCTTCTCCTCTGCAACCAGTAAGTCAATTTAAAGCAAACATGGTATGAATGGTCCTTAGGTGGTCAACTTTCAAAATTATGTCTTGTGACCCCGACCTCCATCCAAGATGGCCACCATCAGCAGACATAGTTTTAACATAGGACCCTATGGAGAAAATGTTTAAAAAAATTTTCCTCTGAAACCAGTAAGCCAATTTAAAGCAAACATGGCATGAATGGTCCTTAAATGGTCAACTTTCAAAATTATATCCAGTGACCCAGACCTCCATCCAAGATGGCCACCATCAGTGGACATAGTTTGAACATAGGACCCTATGGGAAATATGTTTAAAAATCTTCTCCTCTGAAACCAGTAAGCCAATTTAAAGCAAACATGGCATGGATGGTCCTTAAGTGTTAAATTTTCAAAATTGTGTCCGGTGACCCTGACCTCCATCCAAGATGGCCACCTTCAGTGGACATAGTTTTAACATAGGACCCTATGGGAAAAAATGTTTTAAAATCTCCTCTGAAACCAGTAAACCAATATAGCAAACATGTCATCGATGGTCCTTGGGTGGTCAACTTCCAAAATTGTGTTCAGTGACCCCGATCTCGGTCCAAAATGGCTACCGTCAGCAGACATAGTTTTAACATAGGACCCTATGGGAAAATTGTTTAAAAGTCTTCTCCTCTGAAACCAGTCAGCCAATTTAAAGCAAACATGGCATGGATGGTCCTTGAGTAGTATACTTTCAAAATTGTGTCTGGTGACCACGACCTCCATCCAAGATGGCTGCCATGAGCAGACATAGTTTTAACATAGAACCCTATGGGATTTGAATAGTAACTTAGATGTATTCAGCATGCAGACATTCATAAGAGTGCTTATTTATGTCAGGTGAGCGATACAGGCTCACCTGAGCCTCTAGTTTCTTTTTATCAACCCAAGCCCATATACTTTGGGGGAAACTAAGATTAAAGCATTGAGGGTTTAATAATCTTTGTAAATTAAAGTTAATTACATTAACCCAAATTCTTTAAAATTAATTAACTTTTAATCAAATAAAAATCAAATTAATCATAATTGTAATCAAGTGTGTAACAATTAATTGTATTATTTGACTAAAAATGTGCTTGCAATGGGTTTTTTTTTTTTTTTTTTTTTTTTGGAAAATTTATGTGCAAACGAACATATGTTTATAATTAAAACACACTAAACAAATTAATACATATAATTAAATACATATAAAATCATAGAAATAATACATAAAATATCATATTTATTCAAGAAATTTACATTTTTTATTTCAATAGTCCGTTTTTGTTATGGTCCGTTTTGGTAATGGTCCGTTTTGGTTATGGGATGAAACATCCGGTAGCGGAAAATCCGACTAACAATGCTAAGGGTGCAGATGAGTAGAACGGATCGTAACCCTTGGCTAGCGAAGATGGGTAGACATATAATCTGACACATTCTCCTGATTCTGAGCCATCCAGTCTTTTCTCTTTCTCCTTAATGATACATGCTTAGCAGAGAAGCAACAAATACCAATTTTATAGTCTTTGGCTTGATCCGGTCTGGGCTCAAACCCATGATCTACAGCACTCGAGGCAAGCATGCTAACCATTACACTACCAATGTGGTTTATTATATTACTGAGGCAGTCCTATAGGAGGTAAACTTGACAGTAAAAATACAACAAAAGACAAAATGATCTGTTTTATTTGACACAAAATGTACAAAGGATATACATTTTAATATATTCTCTCTCACACCATTCTTCATGTTTAAAGCACATTTTTTTCATTTAAATACACATTTTCTATTTTTTTTTAAATCCAGACATTAAAGCAAGCAATTATGGTATTAAAATTGATAAGACTTGTATAAAAACTTGTTTCTCCTTAATTAAAGAGCATTTATGAAATAAATTTTACAGCAAACAATATACAGGTGATGTATCACATGATTCCTTGTACTTTGGTCACAGGACAATCATATGATATTTATTCACATTTTTACAGAGGCATAGGAAAGCATTTAATATATTATGAAAGGAAGTTTACATATGCCTTTGGCTTGTGATATACAAAACAAGGAAATGTTTTCATGGAAAATGTTCGATATCCATTTAAATATAAATTATGGTAAGTAATGATTTGATCAAGTAGCCACAATTCGACAAATTAAAAAAAAAAAAACAGGCTACATTTTGTACTTTATTTATTTGACATCCATCATTAGTAACCCACATATACCAGAAATTATGATCCATTTATCTTGTGACCTGTAGGTCAACTGACTTGAGAAATCCTTGTAGCTATGAATTATTCACGAGTCATTTTAAAACATTTTGACTTGTTCCGACAATTTTTTTTACAGCTTATCAAATCACAGCTTTTAACATGAGAAAAAGGATTTCCTTGCAAATTAAAATGATCAAAGGAGGAATGGCTTGCAATTAATCACCCATTGGTTGGTGACAATGAGTGTCTTAAGTTGGATTGTACTTATCATAATCTGTTCCATCTTGCAAATTGGAAAATTTGAGTGCCGATATGTTGATATGGAAACTACTCAATACATATCAGCTACGAAACAAATCCAAAACTGGAAAATTTGAGTGCCAATATGTTGCTATGGAAACTACTCAATACATATCAGCTACAAAACAAATTCAAAACCATGATTTTTATAAGAATTGATCCACAGGTGACGAGAATGACCGAACATAATCAACAAAGAGTTACAGATGATGAATTGATTGGTGTGGCCGTTTTCTTTTTCTGTCCCGTATAATTTGTTTTTTCCTCAGCAAATATGAAAAAAATAACTTATTCAATTCTATTTTTGTTCCAATACATATATTTTACACAATATAGTTCATACATGTAAAAATAAAATAACAAAAAAAAATATTCTGATTTTCCATAAAAACATTCTTTTTTTCTAAACGCTAAAAATTATGCAGTTTTTAATTATAAGTCAATAAATTACAAAATGTTGATATTTGTTTATTACATGTATTAAATATGTACTAAGTATTTACATAAGAGTATTATTATAATTAATTAGAAAAAAAAATAAGAAATTATAAAACAACAAAAATCGACATATTTCGTTAATTTATACTTTTTTCAAAGTTTTCAGTCGTTTTAAACATAAATCTATAATTCTGCTGAACCTTGTTGAATTGAAGTCAAAACGAACCCAATTATTATCTTCGGTAGAATTAGCGGCGAATTTAAATTATCAAGGCAAATTTAGCTAACTATTACTTGGAATAAATCATATTTTGTGTAACCTGACATCTGAGTTCAAAATAACAAGGTTTCGACTTCCATAAACTACAACAATTTAGTCCAACTATTTTCTCCAGCCTATATATTTTCATTTCATGCACATATTATAATCTTAGTAGTAACTTGTAAGTTTTTTTTTTTTCACAACGGAAAACATTAGAGGCTTTACTCCATTTACCATATTGTAATAGGAAAGCACACCAATATATATATACATTGTATATATATATAACTCTCGCTAACTGGCGAGTTAAAAAATAAAAATAAAAATTTTAAAAAGCAAAATTTTTCCAGATCAAAGGCACTATTTACCAATTATATCTCGGGGCTTTATCTTGGCGACACTTTTCAGCAATATTGTTACTTAATATACATAGAATAACAGCAGTTTTGAAGGTCAAGACAGACATTATCACTAGTATCTCAGAGAGTATGATAGGACAAGTTATGACGCTGGTGATAAAATATGTCGAGACTTTCAAAATCAGATGTTATTGTTTTTATGGTTTTAAACGTCATAATGTGACGTCACACTGATCGATATTTTCCAGTATCGGTATTAAACATCATAATGTGATGTCACACTGATCGATATTTTCCAGTATCGGTATTAAACATCATAATGTGACGTCACACTGATCGATATTTTCCAGTATCGGTATTAAACATCATAATGTGACGTCACACTGATCGATATTTTCCAGTATCGGTATTAAACATCATAATGTGACGTCACACTGATCGATATTTTCCAGTATCAGAGTACTAAGCTGATACTGACAATATCACTCACTGAGGTCAAAGGAAAAATGACGAATTTACCGATAATAAAAAATATTTGCGATTCCAATTTACCATTGGATTATTGCCATATCACTATCATTGGAAACTTGCTGTCAGCTCAGGGGTATATTGCAAGATGAGCCAGGCAGAACAGTCACATCATAAAACTTTCGAGCTTTACACTCACAACACCAAAATCTTCTAATCAGATCACTCTATAATTTTTTTAATTAAGATTGCTAAATGCATAAAATAAAATCATGGAAAATATGATGATGGACATAAACAGTATATAATATACAACTACCAGTACATGTAAATATTTTACTACACTGTAAAACTATTGCAACTGTACTTCTTTTAATGGTTTATACACATACATATTGTATACCTTACTCAATATAAACATATTCTGGGTTAAAAATGTCAAATAAATGCTTGATATTCAAAATAAATATTAAAAAACAAAAATAAGGTTTAAATAAGAAACTAGTATGGTAGTAATTAATTCAAAACGGAATTCATTTTTTTCAATGAAATTATCGCTGTTAATTTACAAAATTAAATGTTTTAAACAATTAAAATATATTTCAACCAATTTATGAGTCTATTGAACATTCTTGCAAGAAAAAAAAAATTCATAGAAGTTATCAGTTTATTTAAAAAATTAAACGTTTTAAACAATCGAGATGTATTTCAACCATTATGTGTGGTTCCTAAAATAAACTACATCTATATCCAATAATTTTCTTTCTATACAACCACAGGTCCAATGTGTTTTAATAATATAGAAAGTTAAAGCTGTAATCACTCGGCATTTGCAATATATTGGCAAAAGATGACTTGCCTTTCTCTTAATAATTTTCAGAAGGAATTAAAAATTTGAGATGTGTAAATGTCATTTTTCGTCACATATACAAATGTAAACTCACTACAATGTTTCTACATGTAGATCACAACTCTTCTTTTATTAGATTATATATTCACAACTTTGTATATTGATGAAATTCTATCTAGAGAAAATCATTGCAATAAATTTTGAACTTAAAATTTATTCATAAGGTTGAAGCTAATTTTTGAACTTAAAATTTACAAAAACAATATTTTTAATCACAAGGTTGAATATTGCTGACGTCAATCAATGATTTTACTGTCACAAAGTTTTGCCAGTTTATCGTAAGTTAACTCAACTATCAATTAGCATAGTCCAATATATACATATGATTGTGAAGACTGTTTTCACATTACGAAGCTTAAAAATTGTGATGAAAAAAATTAATCAGAATCAGATCAATGATGAAAATATAGAGAGCACCAATATAGTGAGAAATTAATGAGCTTTTACATGAAGTGGATCAGAAGTGGTTTGGGTTTATGGTGTTTAACACCACTTTCAACAATATTTCAGTTATATGGGGCAGAAATGTTCAATCTTATTACTTGAAAACCCATATGAACCAGATCTAAAACTAGTGTAGTGAAACAGGTGAAATTGAAATGCAAAACTAAAAGGTACATCTTGTTTGTTCACGTCAGAAAATTTAAGCCAAAATCTGCAGTAAATGTAAAATGAAGTCCCTGTCCACCAAAGAAAAAGAGCATGTTTCATTTCAGATTGAGAAAGTAATGGATGTACAGTCAAGCCTGTATATAAAAGTCACTCAAGGGAACCTGAAAACGTCCTCTTTGTGAGTTACCTTTTATATACAGGTTAAAATCTGGGAAAATGAGGGTGCCCTTTATAGACAGTGATTTGTTATTTAGAGGTTCCCTTTTAAGGCAGATTTGACTGTATTTATTACGTCTACAATTACGGACTTCAGTCTTTGAGGATTATATGAATTTCTTTTTCTGGACAGAAGCCATTTTATTTCAACCAATTGAATTCCATTTTGCTCCACAGATGCATCATGAGAATGTTTAGCAAACAACCTTCCTCTTGTATAATGGACATAAAAAATAATAATGCTGGATGATGTCAACTTGGTCATAGGGTTAATAGAGTGTTGAGACCAATTTCTACCAGTGGAAATACACCTGCTGGTACAGTAGTCTTTTTATAAGGCCCCTCCACCCAGCCCAGTTTTCAAATAGTCAATCAGAACACTGTATCAATAAACACTTAGTTCTGATTGGACAATTTAGGAGTACAAAGAATTTCAGTTTGTATCATGTTCAGTTTAGAAGGTTTTTACAGTATTGGTCCTAATTATTTGGCCATCTTTCTACCGACCATGTCAGTCAGTAGTGATATATATATTGGTCCCAATTATTTAGTATTTATTAAGTTACAATATTTTTATTATATATCTAAATAACTGAATAAAAAAAATATTATCAACGACAGAGAAGGATGTAATTTTTTTAATTTTTATAATAAATGCCATGTCCGCTTTCATTGTGTATTGTTGAATGCGGATCAGAATATCCAAAGAAATTATTCAATGCCAGGTCACTTAACAGATGTCATATTTACGGATATTTATTAACATTTTGACAAATGTAAAATACAGACACAGATGCAGATTTTTGTGTTAGGGGGCATAAAATCTAGTTGAGGGGGTCTAGGTCCCCAGCGGGTACAGGGTCGAAACCTGTTAATCCACATTTGAAATCCCACTTTCATTTGCAAATAATGAACAAAAACAACAATGCATGGTATTTTTCAAAGACGTGTATCGCCCTCAATTGATGTAAATGTACAAAATGTAGATCCATGGAAAAATAAATTTCATGAGGTTATGAAAAGGAATGATTATTCTGGGCAAATTCAATCAAGCCTGGAAAGATGAGTCATGAATTAAAAAAAAGTGTGTGGACAATGATGTATAGTGATCCCTATTTGTCCGGTCTGCCAAACATGCAATAAAAAAAAATTGGTTATTTTGATTGGACCAAACTTGGAAGGTAATGAGAACTTGTACTCACTATGTGTGAAATTTCACATCTTCCATTGTGAGATGAAGACGAAAGTTTCTCATGCTTCATCTTCATTATTACCTAATTCTCTACTATGGACATTCTGGCATTTGATGATCGAAGGAGGTGAAGCCAACAGGTATTCTCCAGATTTTTCCTCTATTTCAATGGAAAATTTGAAATATATTCTTGTAATGTATAATTTGAAGAAAATCAAACTAGAGATCCAATTTAGTGTAAAAAGGACAAGAGGTGAATTTAATTATTATATTTAACTTCTGTTGATAGATATCAAATAATTAGTTAACACTGGAGTCTATGTAAATTCAGAGGATTGTAGATTTCTAATAGTTAATTAGCATTGCAGTCTATGTAGAATCCAGAGGATTATGCTTGGCTTCACCTCAAAACATTTCCTTCAGATAAGAATTGCTATTCGATCGATTGGTCAATTACCAAATATAATGTCACTCCAGAAAGAAAATAAACGATTAATTATTCTTTGGGTTATGTTTGTAGGTCAACTGTTGATTGGTTAAAAAGTAGGTCATATTCTATTCTGTTTGTAGATTGACTGTTGATTGGTTAAAAAATAGGTTATATTCTATTGTTTGTAGGTCGACTGTTGATTAGTTAAAAAGTAGGTCATCTTCTATTCTGTTTGTAGGTCGACTGTTGATTGGTTAAAAAGTAGGTCATATTCTATTCTGTTTGTAGGTCGACTATTGATTGGTTAAAAAATAGGTCATATTCTATTCTAATACAGGAGTAAATAAATAAAATGTTCACACCCAATACACAATCTATTTATATAAGTAATTGATATGCACCATAGTAATACACATTTGTTCTACGATGTCACCATTCTAAACGAGCGTGGACATAATAATTAGGACCTCAAATGAAAATAAAGTCACAGTACATTTGAAAATGAGACGCCTGCCTGCAGGATGAGTTGAATACACTTACTGTGTCAACTTAACAATATGTGGACAAAAGGCATTTCTTTTTACAAAATATCCCTATATATTCATACAAAATCACATCATTAAAAATTCTGACATAATCTTTTTATTTATGTGATTTGGATGAAATTTTTACCACTAAATACAGAATTTTATGTGGGTACATATTCTTCATGTTGAACTTGCAATTTCTTAGAAAAAAACACAATTCAAAATATTATGTGAAAATAAGAATATGAAACTACACAAAATTCTGAATTTAATGGTAAACAATTAATCCATATGAACAGAAAATGACCTCAGGAAAATGAAAAAAAAACCAAACAAAAAAAAAACCACATAGTTTTATATGAAATATATAGGTATATTTCTAAAAGAGGGCATGACTTTGTCCACATATTGTAAGTCGTTCAAATTTTCCTTTTTTCAATATGGATTAAAATGTTTCTTTTTTTCATATATGTAAATGCAATGTACATACGTAATATTATAAAATATTGTCAACACAATCAAGAATGATCTACAATATGTAAAGAAAGACCTACAACCCTGGTATCATTCAAGCATCACACAATTCAAACTTGAATTAAACAGTTTTTTGTTGACAATGGTTACCGTGGGATACAGATGTTAAAATCAAAAGAACTTGCACAAACAACCTAACGGTATTGTTAAATAGTATAATTATGTAAAACATTGTTATTTTTAAATATCTAAATATAATATGGCCCTAATGCTAATTATTAAGGTGTGTACACGGTCACATTTTCCCTTCAAAATTTACCTGTTTCCAATTTCAAACACAAATTTGACTGTCTTAAAGGGGAATGCGCGGCAGCGACAAAATTTAGGGCAGAGCTTATCATCAAAAATTCCCGTTGATTTGAACAGCATATTTATGAAACTGCATGTCACAAGACCAACATGACCTTCTCAGAAATTTGAATTTTCAAAGTGATTTTTGTAGTTTTTAGACTGATGAAGAATATTAATTTTTAATACGACTGAAAGTTTGGGAGGGAGGAACACTAATAACCATGCCTGGCAAATATTTTGCTCCAAAAGTAACTGTGAAACTGTGTATCATTGATTTTTCCTCCTCGAGATAACAGTGGCCAAATTAATGAAGAATCTAAAGGTTTGCTTCACCCACGGCTATTTATACCCACGGTCCCGGTTTAACACGTCGCTAAACATGTTTGATGGGTTCAGGGTTCATCAAATTTGTGTTTGAAACAGGTGCACAGGTCAAGTTTGAAGTGAATTTGATGGTCAAATTTGTCCTTCAAATTTGACCATGTAACGTAGGTAAAAATCTAAATTAATTTCATTTCAATTGTTAAAAGAATTTAGTTGAGCAGATTACATATATTACCAGAATTTATACTGTCAAAAAAAAAAGATTATTTACATAAAAATAATTCAAGAAGGCCGTCATTTACTTGACACTAATCATTTGTAAAAAAAACCCTTGTACATACATATACGCAACATTTGAAATTTTGGGGTTTTTTTTAAAAATAATTCAAGTTAGAGGGGATATTTTATTACATAAGTCTTTATAGATAAAAAAAAATGTGAATGGTTATCATCAGACGGGAAAAAAAATAAATGCTGAATTCTGGTATATTTATCAACAATATGTATTTTAAAATATTATAGGCTGTCCTAACTAAATACTGAACCCATATCACATGTATGGAAGTTGCAAAAATAAACTCACAATTCTTATGTAAAAAAAATTTCTTCCATTTCATATACCGTACAGATTGCTTTCGTTCTGAATTTACAGATTTAACATATTTGCCTATCCTGACCAAAGAAACATGTTTAGCCAGGGATAAAATATTATACAGTAAAATTTGTTATGTCAGCGTACCCAACAATTTCATTTGAATAATTTGAGATAGAAACAAATATGCATCTACAACTACAAATTGTCCCAAATTTTTGAATAATCAATGGACGACTGAGGGATATATATAAATATAAATAAAAGACTGTAGATTTTACTATAAAATTATTAACTTATTAGGTCCTAATGCCAATTTTTCATTTACATATTCATCGCGTGATAAACATATGCAATATCTAATAAAGTATTTAAACATTTTATGTATTTGTAAATTTAACCATAAAATCAAGGGTAGGCAACTCTGCTTCCTATGTTCCATATTTTTTTTAAATCACATGATAACTGATTGAATTAAGCTAACCAATCACACAACTTAAAAAAAAACCGCACCTAAACTTAAATTTCTTAAAATCACCGTTGTATAAGACTCAAAATTTCTTGCATGGTTGCTTTAACATCTTGCGTCAACTTTACTCCGCTAGCTGGGTTAGCACTGTTAAATATCTTAAGATGTTCACTGTGTGCTTGTAATTGCGACAGTAACTCCTTGGCGTGAAATTTTGCATGAACTTGTAAATTGTCGATAAAATGTGAACAAAGTTCATGAAAATTTAAAACCTGTTCTGAAAGAAGCATAAAATTTGTGCTGGTTTTATTGCCAGCTGATGTCAATGAATCTAAACAACTGTTTAATTCATTGGCTGATTGTAAAACACTTTCTTGCGTCACTTTTGGAGAATCAGAATCTGAATTGGGTCCAGAATATTTCTCTGGCACAGTTTCCAACGTTTCGATCATCGATTTTGACATCAATGCCGACTGCAATCCACTCTGAATGTTTTTCGGTAAAACGGGTTTATATATATTATCATCTTTACTAAGGTGAGATTTAAAATTCAGATCTGAAATGGGCCTTGTATTGTCTTGTCTGTCTGAAAAGGATTCACGACCGTTATCATTTCTAACGAAAGGTTTAAACGGAGCAAACTCAGAATTGCCTGGCTTTTGCGATTGAAACATTGCAACTTTTGACAACACAGAATATCCTTGTTGATCGTCAGATGGTTCTTCTACGATTGACTGAGAATTATTTCCACTCCAAGAGTTCGTAACATTTATTGGTTCAGCAGTGGTTGTTTCCCCTTGTTGGGGGTAATCACCAGTGGAGGCAGATCTCATTTTATGAGAGAAGGTGGGTCGGGGTGATTTATAATCAGAATGTTTACGGGAGTCTAGATTAGAATCTGGACTTCCGATCAGCGTGGAATCTGTACTAGCAGGACTGTGATCGATGCCTCCCATAGCTTTATGAACAGATTGAATTGCTGGCTGTGTATAGCCAATGTCTCGTGATACATCTCCAGTATGTTCTACATCTGATCGATGTTCGAACATACGGGATAATCTCGGACTAGGTTTTGGCTTTTGATCAGGGAAACTTCTTGTACCTAATTCGTTAGTACTATGAGTCAAGTCAGATTTTTGTCTATGCAAGCCGGAACTGTATGGATTTTGACTCTCCATTAAGCCATGTTGTGACTGCGACTTTACAAAAGTTGATGGTTTTACATTAGGTTCCTGTTTAATACCAGGGTCACTATTTTCTCGTTGACCTTGTGGAACAGATTTATCTGCTTCCGCTACTTCAGGCAGTAGGTTTGGACAAGATGCAACACTTGCCGTATCTGTCCCAGAATCCTGATCCTCACCTGCCGGTAATTCTGGAATTTGATTTCTATCCACTTCCGTTTCCATGGAAGCAAGATAAGCTTCGATACGACGACCTTTTGGAATTGTTCCGTATCTACTGATTGCTTTTGTGACATTATTCACGTCTAAACGTCCTATCGTTACAGAACTTTCAGCATCACGCGTTTGATCAGTTCTACCAGAAGACCGTCGTCTTATCAAAGCTTGTTGGGGTAAAGGTAATGCCTTTTTAGGATAGAATTTTCCTTTAAAATTGGACACCATGTCTTTTGTTTCTTCTGTACCCGCCTCTTTAGTAGATACACGGTGATTGCTATCACTTTCTATGCTAAATTGTCGTTGAAAAGGCAAATTAAAACTTCGTCCACTACTTCTCTCTTTCTCTCTTTCGAATGCTGCCGACGATTTCACGGCACTTTGACTATTTATTAAATATTTCGATTTATCAATTTGAGCACGTTTTAGACTTTCACTACTACTTTGTGAAATACCGCTATCCTCCATTTTCCCGTCTTTACCCTCTCTTTGAAATGTTTTCGGCGAACCCAATTCTAATCGTTTTGAGGGTTGTAAAGTAATTGTTAGTCCAATATCACTTCCCGTTTCTTGCTGTTCATCGTCATCATAATTCTCTACCAAAGTTGAGCTTTCAATTTTAGCTTTCTGAAGTTTCATTTTCGCCTTTAATTCATTTTCCATATCCTTTTGGTTATCTGTAGGATCTTTACATGAAGTGGTTCTCCGAGGAGGTGCTGGAGCGGGTCCAACCTTTTTTCTGGCTGCTTTACTGATTAATGCTTTTGAAACTTGACGGAGCATAACATCTGTATTTTCATCCTTTGGTGGGAGCACTCTTCTTGTGGCTGGAGGTGTTGGACCTTAGAAAATAAGTGGAATAAGAATAAACATCTTTATTATCGTCAATATTTTGACAACGACTGTAATAAGGCAGAATAATCAATTACTAAATACGGTGAGACCTGCCTACACCGAACCCTAAATTAACCGGAATCATGTGTAAATCAAACCAAACACCTGTCTATGACGAAGACACAAGATGGTCCCAAGGGGGTTCAGTTTAGACAGGTTTCACTGTATAGTATAATACATGATGATTACATACATACCGTATTTCTTCTAATAAACGCCCTAGAGGCGTCAACAATTTTCATAAGGGGGACGTCAATTAAAGAAACAATTTGCCGACTTCCTTTTGCTAAAAACACTGCAGAAAACTTACAGTGTGTGTTAATTATCTCCCTGTCACCTAATTAAGGATTTGGTTAAACATTTTATGTGCAGAAATGGATTATTTGATACCACTTTTGACAGGAAGTAACTTTGAATTTCATATTTTTATGGACAAACGGGGGTGTTTATTACAAGTAAAAACATTATGTTGGTTTAAATTTAAGAAGGGGAGCGTTTATTAGAAGAAATACAGTAACTGCATTAAGTTGAACATCATTAATAGTATAGAGAAAAACAAAGTATAGATTTACTATGCAGAATGACTCAGATTCAATATATTAATGGTAATTTTTTGTAAAGTATGACATGCACTGCCTGCCACAAAACACTTAAGTCTAAAGCAGGCCTTTCAATAAGATACCAGATACTTTTACCCACCTAAAATGGTCTTTTGATATCTCCTGATTTTAAAGAGTGTCGCATAAGATATTCAAGTAAATTTTTTCAAATTTTAATAAAAAGTACCACCTGTAAACAGTGAAGTATTGGTACACTTGAAAAATATTGAAAGCCCTGCTAAAGGATTCATGTGTAGACGCATGTTTGAGTCATAAAGGAAATTTATGACAATCTCTATTATGTTCTTTCATTACTTGTTATTGTAATACTGACATACATTTCCAACATCGTATATGTTGAGGTCTGTTTTTTTGTTTAATGGTTAGAAGTTAGAGGTGGTTGTTTCATTTTGTTGATATCAGTAGAATTGTTGACCATCACTGTTGTTATCAGTAGAATTGTTGACCCTCACTGCTTAAGAATTCTTTTCATTATGTCTGAATCCTCTCATAAAAGCTCTTTGAAAGGCACGATTATAAACTTAGGCCAAGATCAAGTGATAATTTTACACTTCAGTTTAACAAGTTCACCTCACATGTTTTGTTATTGGGATATGGAAAAGCCAGTAATGACCAAATCTTGAGTGAGTGTGTGAGTGACTGTCATTTTACACCAAGTGAGCATATTTTCAGCTATATCATGGCGTGAACAAGTTACATTTTAATGGGGTGATGATAATCATTTCCATTTTGTAGTAGATCAACACATTCAGTTGGATTTTGTAGTGCTAGCTCACTGAAACAATAGTCTGCTGGTCGACATTTGCTCCACTCTGACACTTTGTCCTGATTTCGAGCCAACTCTTCTTTTTGCTTCATACTTATCGTTGAAGCAACAAATACCAATTTGATAGTTTTTGGTTTGACTAAACCCACAATCAACTGCACTAGAAGTGAGAATGCTAACCATTAGACCACCGATGCGGTTTATCTGAAAAGAAGCTTTAAAACATTTTTCATAAAATGTTCAAGTTTATTCCACATAACATAAATTTGTTAAGATTAGCATTTTCATCCATATGTAGGGCTGTTCCATTAAAGCATACATGGCATACAAGTCTTACAATTCTAAATTACTTCGAATGAATGATAAAACAGCAGAAAAAGGTGAAATAACTATTATGGATGGTCACACTATTTTCAAAAATGCCATATCTGGGTACCATTTACTTTTAAATGTAATAGCCCTTAGCTGTTTTGGGGATAAAAGCCGTAAAATACTGCAATGACAGATTACCTGCACTTATTCTACCTTCCCCAAGCTCTGGACTATCAAGTCCAACTAGGTTAGCACCGGATCGGTTCTTCTTTGGTGGAAGTAAACCTTGAAACTTCTTAGGATCTTTGTCCAATTCTTTTTCAATCTCTGAAACAAATACAGACAAGTCATTTTTAGTAAAAATAAGTCATTTTTCAGACTCAATCAATGAGGTATTTCCCTTTATATTTTATTTTACAAAAAACTGTCGGAGTGAGTGAGAGATTATATTGTTTAATGCCAAATTATATCCATATATAGCAAGAACAATTTACATTTTGATGAGATGATAATGATGTCCACTTTGTACTAGACCAACAGGCTGAGTTGGATTTTTATAGTGCTAGCTTACTGAAACAACAGTCTACAGGTAGACATGTCACTCCACTAGGACACATAATCCAGATCTGGGGCCAACCAGTTCTTTGGTCTTACTCCTGATAGTCTTTGGTTTGACCAGGGATAAAACCACACTTGAGGCGAACGCATTAACCGTTATACCATCAATGCAATTCATAACTGTCTGTACATTCCAAATCATTGTCATAGTGAATAAATAGGACTTTCATTTTATAGTGAGTGATTGTTGTTTAACGCCAATTCAGCAATTTTTCAGTTATATTATGGCGAGAACAAGTTAATTTTCAATGAGATGATGATGGGGTCCGCTTTGTACTAGACCAACACGCCGAGATAAATTTTTATAGTGCTAGCTCATTGAAACAACAGTCCGCGGGTAGACATGTCGCTCCACTTGGACACATTATCCTGATTCCGAGCCAACCAGTCGTTGTTCTTTCTCCTTAATGCTTCGTGCTTAGCGGAGAAGCAACAAACACCTATTGTAAAGTCTTTGGTTTGACCCGGCAGGGGCTCGCACCCACAATCTAACGCACTCAAGGCGAGCACACTAACCATTATGCCACCGATGCAGTTTCATTTTACATGTTATATAACTGTCTACAAAGTTAAAATTGACTACCATTATTATTTTGTCACCAAGTAAACAATAAAAGAAAAAATAACAGTAATAATTCAACCTGATCAGAAAATTTCACTTCCACAAGGTATAAAATTCAATATGTTGCTACACAATGAAAAATTGTAAAAAGACACATTACAAAAAAATCAATATGAAAAATACAAATATCTGAGTCAAATAGTTAGTCCATTCAGAAAGGATGATGTTTCGTTGTTGCTAAAACGGACCAATTAAGAAAACTTGATGTGGAGGTGGGCATAAAATGACAGAACTGGTTTACCTTCACTGATCGTTGACTTTTCAAACATGTGCTCTAATATATTATGAATTTCTTTGAAAGATGGTCTGTCTTTTGGGTCCCACTGCCAACCTGTCAAAATAAATACACAAGTAAACATATTAATAGTAAACAATCAAATCATTCATATAAATTCAATCATTTTAATTTATGAACAAGGGCAACGCAAAGCGTGGCGCATCACCTCGCCTAAAAATTTGACCTTGACCTTAAAAATCAACAGGGTTCCAGATTCTCTTAAGAATGTACCAAGTTTGGTCAAAATCCATTGAAGGATGTTGATACTATGTTCACAAGGATGTTACGGAAGGACGGTCGGAAGGATGGAAGGACGGAAGGACGGACAGTAGCGTTACTATATCCCTTTGCAACTTCATTGGCGAGGGGATAATAAGACTGAAATTATTTTCTTCTGTATTATTTACTTATAGGGGTGTGTGATTGTTTTCCCCCTAAATCTGGTAAGCACTTTTCCCCCTTTAGTTATTCATGGTCTATTCGATCGGAGATTTAAATTTTAGGGTTTTTTCTCTTGCTACAAAACTTCCAAGATATCTTTGTTTTATGTTTTCCAAAGATTTCTTCTGTAGTAATGACAGTAATTTTTACTGAAATCTTAACATTTTGTAATCATTTACATAATTTTGTTTCAATTAAAAAAGCACCAGCTTTTTCGTGTGTTATGTACTTAGACATTTTTTCCTTCATTATTTTCCTTTCCTTTGCTATTATTATGCATCACTTGGGTTAGGGTTAGAGCTATGGTGCTTAACGCCACCTTAAACAATATTTCATTTATATCGTGTCGGTCAGTTTTACAGGTGAAGGAAACCCGAGTACTCAGCAACCAGTATCCAGTACACCTCACCATCAGTGGGATTCGAACTCACAACTTTAGTGGTGATAGGCACTGATTGCATAGGTAGTTGTAAATCCAACTACAATATGATTATGACCATGACAGCCCCACATTGCTTGGAGTCCATTGTTTTGTGTAAAATGGTTGGCAGACGACAGAAGAAATTCTTTCGTTATCATCTTAATCTTGTAATAGCATTAATGTTTATAAAATATTATTTAACGGTGATCAATATGAACCCATTTCTTTTTTAAAATCTTAAGTCAACTGAATATACAAAACTTGAGATAAATCTAAGAAACCCAAAAATTAATATCTACATATTTTTTCAATTAATAGCAAAATCAGACTTTGTGGTGATTGGTTAATATCAGTATTAGCTTTTACATTGAACACTAATTTACATTTAACACCACGATATAGATGAAAATACTGCTAACGTTGGTGTTAAACACAAATCAATCATTCAATTTATACTTACATCTCATCATAAGTTCGTACACACTGGCAGGACAGCTGGCAGGTCTGTCCATTCTGTAGCCCCTCTCTAATAAATGGTATACCTCGGTTAATTCCACTCCAGGGTAAGGAGACATACCAAAAGTAGCAAGTTCCCATAACAATACCCCAAATGCTGAAAGTAGAAATGTGGTTATATTAAAATATGGTCGACATTGCTGGCCAACAATTCTATCTCACTTTTATTACCAACAGAGTCCATCTCCAAATGCCATAATGAACGCATGCTTTATATTATAATGAAGAGCTTACATTCTTCATGAAAATTTAAATAATCAAAATACTGTAATTACTATAATTTTTGACAAAACAATAGAAACCAGAGGCTCCCAGGAGCCTGTAATCGCTCATCTGGATCAATAACAACGCAACTGCACTGTGGTGGCCATCTTGGCGGGAGAGCGCAACTACCGGACACCCTTTTGGAAGAGGACCATCCAATGACTATTCCATCAAAGTTTGGTTTTAATTGAGCTACTGGTTCCAGACAAGATGGTTTTTATGTGAATTTCCCATAGGGTCCTATGTTAAACTAAGTACAGCTGTGCAGCCATCTTGGTCAGAGGGCGGGACCACCAGACACAAATTTGGTTCAGCGGTTTCAGAGGAGAAGATTTAAATGTGATCTTTTATCAAAATATGCCTAATTTGCATAATCGGTATAAATCGGCTGAAAGAAAAATTTCAAAAAAAATCCCCGAACAAATGCTAAACTACTCCTTGCCATGTAGCTGCAGTTTAAATTTGAGCTCATTTTGACTTATACTAAAGCAGCAATGGACAATTGAAGAAATTTCTATTTTTAGTAACAGTGGCCATCTTGAATGGAGGGCGGTGCTGTCGGACACAATTTTGAAAGGGACCCACCCAGGGACCACATCCCTGCCAGGTTTGGTTTAATTTGGTTCAGCGTTTCAGAGGAGAAGATTTAAATGCGATCTTTTATCAAAATATGCCTAATTTGCATAATCGGTATATATCGGCTGAAAGAAAAATTTCACAGAAAAACCCGGAATATAGGCTAAACTACTTCTTGCCATGTAGCTGCAGTTAAAATTTCAGCTCATTTTGACTTACACTAAAGCAGCAATGGACAATTAAAATTTCATCCCCCCTTTTTTCTATTTTTAGCTTGGCGGCCATCTTGGTTGGAAGTCGGGATCAACGGACACAATTTTGGAAGGGGGTCATCCAAGAATCATTTCAGCAAAATTTGGTTGATATTGGCTCAGTAGCTTCCAAGGAGAAGATTTTTTTTAAATGTCATCCCCCCTTTTTTCTAATTTGCATAATAGGTCAAAATCGGCAAAAGTTCAAAGTTCATAAAAAATCCTGTCACACATGCTGAAAAGCTCATCATTATGCTTATACAGTTCAAATTTGGGCACATTCTGGCTTAAAATAGAGCAGTTTTGGCCATTTGAAGAAATTTCTATTTTTAGTAAAAGTGGCCATCTTGAATGGAGGGCGGGGCTGTCGGACACAATTTTGAAAGGGACCCACCCAGGTTTGCTTTAATTTGGTTCAGCGGTTTCAGAGTAGAAGATTTAAATGTGATCTTTTATCAAAATATGCCTAATTTGCATAATCGGTATATATCGGCAGAAAGAAAAATTTCATCTTGGTTGGAAGTCGGGATCACCGGACACAATTTTGAAAGGAGGCCATCCAAGGACCATTCCACCAAAGTTTGGTTGCAATTGGTCCAGTGGTTTCTGAGGAGAAGATTAAAATGTGAAATGTTGACGGACGGACGACAGACGACTGACGAAAAGTGATGACAATAGCTCACATGGCCTAAAGGCCAGGTGAGCTAAAAAACCAGAAATAATGCAAATAAAAACAAAACTTTTTGTCCATTTTTAAAAAGGTGACAAGTTAGAATTTGAATGATGCAGGTCAAAAATAAACATCAGAAAAACAATGTCAGAATGTTCATTTTAACTTCTTATTTTGTTTACAGAGCGATACACACACACTTCAGCTTCATGTAATGTTTATTATCTAAAATGCATTCAATCTGCTTTGACCAATTCTTTTACACTGCAGAATTCTCCCTCTTATAATGCCATCCATTCTGCAATGAAAAAGTGGCCCTATAAGAGGGGTGGCCTCTCTTGAAAAGGGGGACTACTGAATCATAGAAATGTGCTTTGCCAAACTCTATTACATGATAAAGGGGGGGGGGGTAGGGTTAGGGTGTTTAATGCCTCTTTCAAGTAGTACACCTCGCCATGAGCTGGGTTCAAAGTACTAATTACAAATACATACCCCATACATCAGATCTTGTAGAAAACCTATTGAATGCTAAACCCTCTGGTGCAGTCCATTTGATGGGAAACTTGGCCCCTATATGGGCTGTATACGTGTCGTCTTTCATCAACCGGGCCAGACCGAAGTCGGCTACTTTGACTAGATGATTATCACCAACCAAACAATTACGTGCTGCTAAATCCCTGTTACAAAAATGTTCATACAAGAAATTAGTACATTTCTTTAATATACAGTAAAAACTGTCTAAACCAAACCCCTTTGGACTGAAGAATTTGTTCAGTTTAGACAGGGGTTTGGTTTACACAGGTTCAATTTACATAAGACATTTAATAGATTGGAAGGTAAAGTCTGTCTCGCTTAGGTAGAATTTCGGTTTACTCAGGGTTCTGTCTTGACAGGTTTCATTGAATGATGCAAGGTGTCATAGGGAGAATAATTTATTGCCAATGGTTCAAAAGTGTAAAAAGTTAAGGGACGAAGGACGCCAAGTGATTAGAAAAGATCACTCGAGCCTTTGGCTTTGGTGAGCTGAAAGCTACAAAGGCATGATTTGATTGATTTGATTTTTGGTGTTTTAATGCCACTTTCAGCAATATTTCAGCTATATCATGGCGACCAGTTTTAGTGGTGGAAGAAGCCGAAGTACCCTGAGAGAACCACCGACCATGGGCAAGCAACTGGTAAACTCTATCACTTGCTGCTGTGAGTTGAGTGCACCTTTTTTTGTAATTGACAAAGCTGGGCGCGAACCCACGTCGTATTGGTGATAAGCTTGTATGAGTTGTTAGGTAATCCAACTACCTAACTCATTGAGCCTCCCGGGCCCTCTACAAAGTCATGCTCCAATTGTTGTTTTACAACAGAGGTTATATGACATAATAATGATATAGTCATATCTTGTTTGACATATATGGAGTCTCTCCTTCCTGTATGATTGAGGGATAGGGGTTATGGGTTTTGGTGTTTAATGCCACTTACAACAATATTTCAGTTATATTGTGGTGTTCACTTTAATTGGAGGAAACTTGAAGTCGGGAGAAAACCACCGACCTGCCACAAGTCACTGACAAACTTTATCACATAATGTTGTATGATTGAGATGACAGTTAATTCATATATTACATAGTAATCTCCCCTAACAGATATATTATATTTAGAGGGCACGGGTGGCTCAATACAACTCATACAAGCCTCTAAAAAGGGTGCACTCGACTCGCAGCCGTAAGCGATAAATTCTACCAGTTGCTTGCCCATGGTCGGTGGTTCTCCCCGGGTACTACGGCTTCTTCCACCACTACAACTGGTCGCCATGATATAGCTGAAATATTGGCATTTAAACACCAAAAATCAATCAAAAATCATTATAGTATATATAATTGCATAGCAATCTTTATATCACAGATTTGTGCTTTCGTCCAATGAAATCACATCCTTTTGGACAACTTTAGAATTAAAGCATAGATAAATACCATACATTTCTGCGTAAAACAAAAACAAGGTTTTCTTGTGCAAATAGTCATTTCAATATATGGAACATTATACAATTAATGACTTTTAATAAGGTGGATACAAGGATTTATTAACCCAAGAATATTATATTTACCGAGGCCAGAGGCCAGTTGTTTTCACCCTTATAATATGCTTTTATCATGACGATTTCTTTGGTTTAGCTTGGTGCAAGACTTTAGAATGTTATATTCACCGCGCGTTACGGCTCTAAGGTGAATATGACGTTTTATCAATGAACGTTACTAGGGACGTCAAACAATTAGAAAAGACATTATCTGAAGTCCTATAATAAGATGAATTGACAAAATAAGTTCTTTTTTTCAACTAAAATTTAAAAAACAAAACAATTTTTTTTTAATGTTGATGAATCATTTCCGTCTTTTTTTCTTTTGATATTTTCTATTGGTAATTTCACCAAAAAAAATCATCTTGTAATAAAAAATAAAGTGAAAATAAAAATGAATTACTAAATAATGTATATTACCTATGTATAAATGACCTGGCCTCAAGATAAGCCATTCCTGAAGCTATCTGTGTGGCCATATACATCAATACTGTGGCACTAATATCCTCCTTGTTTGAACTGCGCATAAAATCAAGTAGATTTCCCTGAGGCATAAACTCTGTAACTATGTAAAATGGTGGTTCCCTGGTACAAACACCTATAAAAAGAATGGTATACGTGTATGAGTAACCATGGAGACATAAACTCTGTAACTATGTAAAATGGTGGTTCCCTGGTACAAACACCTATAAAAAGAATGGTATACGTGTATGAGTAACCATGGAGACATAAACTCTGTAACTATGTAAAATGGTGGTTCCCTGGTACAAACACCTATAAAAAGAATGGTATACGTGTATGAGTAACCATGGAGACATAAACTCTGTAACTATGTAAAATGGTGGTTCCCTGGTACAAACACCTATAAAAAAAACAACAATGGTTGGGTATACATGTATGAATATCCAAGGCAGCTTAAATTTGTAACTAGTAGTATCTCAGTCGTTCGAAACAACTTACTATTTGTGTAAGCAGTTTAGTCGGAAAGTTAAATGTGGAAATATGTAAACAGGAGATCCGACATATACTATATGTGAAGAAAAATTCAGGTCAAATTCGTCCAGCTATGTTGACAATATATGACTAGAGAACGTTGGATTAGACGATTTTCTATGAAAATATAACAAAGGAAGCTGTTTTATTATAAAAATAATTATTTAAACTTATATCTTCTTTAATTCTGTATGTGGTTCAAAGCTTGGTAAATTTCCGTCAGTGTACTGATTTTTGTGCACTTACGTCAAAACTTTATATATATATATCAATCAAGCTTCATAAATTACCTTGATTTTCGGTTATTGACTAGAAATAGCATGGTATATATCAAGCTTCATAAATTAACTTGATTTTCGGTTATCAACTAGAAATAGCATGGTAAACCTTGATTTTCGGTTATCGACTAGAAATAGCATGGTATATACCATGCTATTTCTAGTCGAAAAATATACCATGCTATTTCTAGTCGATAACCGAAAATCAAGGTAATTTATGAAGCTTGATTGATTAATTGTTTGTGTGCTGCTTAATATCTTGTGGTAAACAGTTTATGTATATTCAGGACAATATAAATTTATCAAGTAATTCATGAATGGCGAATGGAAGTTAGTACTATTAGCATTATTTGGTTACAGCAGGGCTCACCATACCAGGTGAAGTGGGCGACTTCTTCGCCTTGGTTTCAATGAAGTTGCCCAATTTCTGTCAAAAAGCGAAGTTTCAGTCGCCCTGTCAGTCTTTTCAAGTCCGTATTTTTTCACCAATAATCATACTTTTTCTTCAATATTCACATAAAAGGAGCTCTCATGTTCCTGAAATGTGACCCATACAGGGTTTGATGTTCAATATTTTATTCCAAACTCGTTAATTGCATCCTTTTAAGATCATCGTTCGTTTTTGTGAAAGGTAGGGGAACATACGGTAGCAGGGAAAGAAACGTTAAAATTTGGATCGATTTTCGGAAGTCTCCCATATTTTCCCTCACTTCGCCCTAAAGTCAAGAGAGAGAAAAGTCAAGTCGCCCTGTTTTTACTCTTCGCCTTGGTTTCAATGAAGTCGCCCAATTTCTGTCAAAAAGCGAAGTTTCAGTCGCTCTGTCAGTCTTTTCAAGTCCGTATTTTTTTCACCAATAATCATACTTTTTCTTCAATATTCACATAAAAGGAGCTCTCATGTTCCTGAAATGTGACCCATACAGGGTTTGATGTTCAATATTTTATTCCAAACTCGTTAATTGCATCCTTTTAAGATCATCGTTCGTTTTTGTGAAAGGTAGGGGAACATGCAGTAGCGGGGAAAGAAACGTTAAAATATGGATCGATTTTCGGAAGTCTCCCATATTTTCCCTCACTTCGCCCTTAAGTCAAGAGAGAGAGAAGTCAGGTCGTCCTGTTTTTACTCTTCGCCTTGGTTTCAATGAAGTCGCCCAATTTCTGTCAAAAAGCGAAGTTTCAGTCGCTCTCTCAGTCTTTTCAAGTCCGTATTTTTTTCACCAATAATCTTACTTTTTCTTCAATATTCACATAAAAGGAGCTCTCATGTTCCTGAAATGTGACCCATACAGGGTTTGATGTTCAATATTTTATTCCAAACTCGTTAATTGCATCCTTTTAAGATCATCGTTCGTTTTTGTGAAAGGTAGGGGAACATGCGGTAGCGGGGAAAGAAACGTTAAAATTTGGATCGATTTTCGGAAGTCTCCCAGATTTTCCCTCACTTCGCCCTTAAGTCAAGAGAGAGAAGTCAAGTCACCCTGTTTTTACTATGTGTGGTGAGCACTGGGTTACAGGCGATTTATTTTTGATATTTGATATTCTGTTTTAATACATACAAAAATGTACATTTTACACTTTTCCTTGAGCTAACAAGATGCTTCAAAAAGGAACTTGTTTTTCATTGTCGAATGCTTAATGATTTTTTGATTGTGATTTTAGTACTGTGATGCAGTGAAATAAATTTTGTTATTTCACTAAGTGAAATACCAGTTTCTCTTTCACTTGGGAATCTCAGAATCTCACCACTATATATCTATGTAAATTTATTTATTGATGTCCTAAATTTTAACCTCACCAAGTAACTGGACTAGATTAGGGTGCTTCATTTCTTTCATTATTGCTGCCTCTTCAAGAAAATCTTTTAAAGCCATTGTGTCCTCCTGCAATGAAATAAATTCTTATCTGTATACCCATAACACTTCAGGAAATTCTCAAAATTAAAAAGAATGCAATCATATCCAATTTTGAACAGATGATGATAGCGAGTGAGTGACTGCTGTTTAACACCAAGTGAGGATTTTCCCAGCTAAATCTTGGCGAGAACAAGTTACATTAGAAGAGATGACAATGATGTCCGCTTGGTTGGTTTTTGGTGTTAAACGCCACTTTCTGTAGTTTCAGCAATATTTCAACTATATCATGGCGACCAGTTTTAGTGGTGGAAGAAGCCGGAGTACCCGGAGAGAACCACTGACCATGGACAAGCAACTGGTAAACTATCACTTGCGGCTGCGAGTCGAGTGCACCTTTTTTGTAATTTACAAAGCCGGGCGAGAACCCATGCCGTATTGGTGATAGGCTTGTATGAGTTGTTAGGTAATCCAACTACCTAACTCATTGAGCCACCCGGGCCCTTGTCCGCTTGGTACTAGACCAAAATATTTAGTTGTATAGTGCTCGCTCACTAAAACAACAGTCCACAGGTAGACAAGTCACTCCACTCTGAAACATTATCCTGATTCTAAGTCAACCAGTCTTTGCTTTTTCTCCTTAATGCTGTGTGCTTAGAGGAGAAGCAACAAATACCAATTTTATCATCATTGCTTTGATCGATCCGAAACTCAAATCCACAATTTACCGTACTTGAGGTGAGCACACTAACCATTACACCACAGATGCTGGTTTGTTTGGATTCAGCAGCATAACTTACCAAAAATATGAGACATTTGATTAATTTGATATTTGATTTAGAGGATTCTGGATATTTCAAATGTTTAATATATACTTACAACTGTAGAAATATACCCTGAATGTCATGAAATAAGCTATAAATCTGTCCTTTAACCACACTACTAACCTTGAGAGTCTTCACAGCTACTGTTTTGTTATACCTCTTCCAGATAGCTTCATATACATCCCCATACTGGCCTCCACCTGAAAATATATTTTAAAATTATTGCTGTTTAATCTTGATACCTTCAATTCAATAGACATTTCCAATATCCGTAACAACTTGCTTGCAACTGTTGTTTTTATATGTGATCTGTATTACGAAATATTTATACTAAAACAAATCTGGAATGCCTTAAAGACATGATATGTGCACACAAAAAAACAAAAAAACAAAACAATAACACAGTAGAAATTCAACCTACATTAAAATTTTCAAAATAGTGCTTAGCCAAAATGTCATATACCGGTACACACTTGTTTACATTTTTTAAATTTATTTGGCCAAAGCGTGGTTCCTTACCTAATCGGTGTTTCATTGCTATTTCAGTACGTTCTATTTCCCATCTATCTGGCTCAGGACTTAGACCAAACACAGTAGGCTTTTGTCGTTTTGGTGCAGGGTACAATAAGGTGGTAACCAGACCATCAGAATGGATTGAATGATGATGAACTAGTTCTGCTAATGTATTGAATCTATGTTCTGCAGTAACATACACCTAGAAATAAAGATGATATATATAACACTGATGGTCAAATAGACGAAAAGCTAAAACACCGGGTTTTTTTTTTCTCTAAAATAACCAGGATAAAGCATATAATTTGATTTTACCGTTTATTTTAGCTGTTTATCAGTTTTTTCATATTTGCTATGGTAGTATTATACAGTGAAACCTGTCTAAACCAAACCATATTATGACCAGTTTTTGTGTTCGGAATAGAAAAGAGTTCGTTTTATACATCATTTTTTTACAGCTTAAATTAACAAATATTTCCTACACTGAGACTTTATTTAAAGTTTGATTTTTACAGTATTCCATTTTATTCAGGGTTCGGTTTAGACAGACATCACTGTATTAGACGTTTCCAGTTACATTTGCAGTCCTCATGATGAGCACCGGTCCTCCAGCCCAAGACCAGTAAATTTTTCAGTTTGTATTTCGATAAAAATAAATTCAAGAATTTGACTCAGACCAGTAAATTCAAATTTTCATTTCAAGGACTGCATTTGTTGTGTACTGGTAAAATTAGAAGGTCATCCAGAGCAGAAGGTGGGTTAGGGTTATGGTGTTTAATGCCACTTTTAACAATATTTCAGTAATATCGTGGCGGTCAGTTTTATTGAAGGAGGAAAAAAAAAAAGAGTACCAGGAGAAAACCACTGACCTGTCGTAATTCACTGACAAACTTTATCACATAATGTTGTATCGCCTGAGTGGGATTCAAACTCACAATGTCAGTGGTGATAGGCAATGATTGCATAGGTAGTTGCAAGTCCAACTACCATAAGATCATGACCACGACGGGCCCCTCAGGAGATGGATTAGGTAATTCAAGTTGTTAATGATTAAATATGAGGACCTTATAGAGAAAGCAGAATGATATTATCATTAAATCACATGTAGAATTTTGATCTTAACATTGCAGTCTTCGAAATTAGACTTTCGAATTTACTGGCCCGAAAACTAGAATATTTATATAGATTCTATTGAAAAAATTTGGCAAAAGTCACTAATCCGAATCAATTTTCACTGGCCGTGAGCCACCGGACCACTGCTAAAGTCGATGACTGACATTCTAGATGAGGAATGAGTAATTCTCATTATTGAGCGAACTGTCTCAGTGGCATATTGATATACATATGTTTGCTTCAAATACGTCAGGATTGTGTGTTTGATCTCTGTTGAACGGCATGAATGATGTAATGGTTAGTGTGCTCGCCTAAAATACGCTAAGTTTGTGGGTTTGATCCCTGATTGGGTAAAATCAAAGACTATAACATTTGCTGTTTCTCCGTGAAGCACGCGGCATAATGGAGCGAGACTAAGAGCAAAGATTAGTTGGCTAAGAACAATGTGTCGGAGTGGAGCGACATGTCTACCTACCTGTGTGGACTGTTATTTCTAGCTAGCACTATAAAAATCCAATATTAAGCAGCTTAGTCTAGAAGAAAGCATCATCTTATTGAAAAGTAACTTGCTCTCATTGTGATATAGCTGAAAAATTGCTCACTTGACTTTAAACAACAATCACTCACTCACTAAGCTTATTTCTGATCTATTTGGATTTTTTTCCAATTTTGATTCATTTTGTAAAAACCAGTAATAAATATTTATCACAGCAGTCGTTAAACCATTACATAAAAATAAAATACATGCGTTGGTTCCATCATTGTCGCAACAAAGCATTATTCGGCCCTCCCATTATTGATTATCAGTCATGACTTGAATCGGTCTATCTTTAATACAAGTGTATCAAGTTTACAAGTGTAGTTTGGTTTGCCTTGGTTTACGGTGTTTAACGCCACTTTCAACAATATTTCAGTTATATTGTGGTGGTCAGTTTTATTGGTGGAGGAAACTGGAGTACCCGGTACCCGGAGAAAACCACTGACTTGTTGCAAGTCACTGACAAACTTGATCACATAATATTATATCGTGTACACCTCGCCATGAACGAGGTTCGAACTCACAACTTTAGTGGTGATAGGCACTGATTTCATAGGTAGTTGTAAATCCAACTACCATACGATCACTACCATGATGGCCCCCTTTACAAGTGCAAGCAAATTGTGAAAGTATGCTGTACCAATACCAATAAACATTTTTTTTTACTTTAAAAACAACAATTATTTCTGTTAGCTAATCACATAACACACACCTTGCCATCAGAATCTTCACTGATCCGGTAGTGGTAGACACGGCCTTCAAACCTCACAGATATTGACCTCTGACCTGGACTACTTTCACTCTCACGGACTAGAAAACTGCCGTTGATACCACTACTGAGAAGATATTCCGAGGCGTTGCGGGAAATCTGTCCATGGTACCAAGAGAACTTGTCAAGACTGTTGACAGGGGCGATGTAGTTGCTAGGCACCCATCCAAGATCACCAGCCTTGTTCTTGACCTCGCACCATTCTCCTCCCTTGTTATAGCCGAGGATTGTCACTTGTTCACCTTCAACAAAGCCCAGTTGATAGAAAGATGTAGCAAAAATGATAAAAATCATGCAAAATCATAAATAAAACAAGCACAACAGTTACAAGCAAAATAATATGATACAAATATATAGTAAAATATACATCCAATAATATGATACAAATATATAGTAAAATATACATCCAATACAGGAAGTAAATAAACAACATCAAACAAAGGTTAGGAGGGGTGGGCGGGTTTATGGTGCTTAACACCACTTTGAACAATATTTCTGCTATATCGTGGCGGCCAGTTTTTTTGGTGGAGGAAACCACTGACCTGCCACAGGTCACTGACAAACTTTATCACATAATGCTGTTTCATGTCTGAGCTGGATTCAAACTCACAACATTAGTGATGATACAATGTAGGTACTGATTGCATAGGTAGTTATAAATCCAACTACCATACAATCACGACCACGACGGCCCCTTCAAAGAAAGGTTGAGGCTCACCTGAGCCTGTATCACTCATATTGTCAGGGATCCTTATTGGATAAAATTTAGACAAGTCCCACCCAAAAAGTCACGAGTCCAAAACACAGGTGATGATCATGAATACAGGATTCATTTAGAGGAGTTACAAGTATCTCTCCATGGTTACACATTATCTGGATCATGAATACAGGATTCATTTATAGGAGTTGTAAGTATCTCTCCATGGTTACACATTATTTGTTTAAAACTCAATGTACATATTAGGTTCAATGCAAGTTTGTACATTTAGTTTCTGAGAAGCTTTTTATACATTTTTCTATCGGGTCATAAGTTCAACTGCACTGCAGTGGAGGCCATTTGATTTCTGTAGACAGAATCATGCAGGTGACATTCCAGGTAACTTTTCTTTCATATGAGGGTGGATTGGTTTCATGTGAAGATTTAATTTTCAAAAACATTTTTACATACGTGTTTATGTTAAATTGGTCCCTCACATGAGTAAAGGCCATTTTTGTTTTCTTTTTATGTTTTTCCGATTGTCACACACAGACAAAATCGGTGTAGAAAGTTCTACCATGTAACAAATAAATTGAATTAATTCTATCAAATATATGCATGATTTCTGGGAAGAAAATATCTGAAATTTCGATCAGCCAATCAGAATCCATAATTGGCTTCAACAACTACAAAATGTACATGTATAAGAAATTTAGAGATGGAACGAAAATGACAAACAATGTTGAAGACCAACCAAGTAATATATCAGCCAGCTTTGTTCTATATGATCCTGTTGTGATTTCTGAGGAAGAATTGATTTGTGAAGTTTAGGGACAACAGACGATGACAGACGTAAAGTGATGACAACACCCCATTTGACCCTTTGGGCAGGCAAGTTACGTACAAAGCAAACTCAGGAAAGAAACAACAGAAATCATAATATTAATATAAATGTTTCCAACAACAGAATATAACAGGAAGAAAATTAGGTACATGTTGTTATTATATTGTACTACATTTAGTTATAGGTTGAAGCATGTGTGAATAGTCAAACCTGTATCAAGAGGCTACCATTGGGACGAAGAAAAAGTGGTCTCTTAAGACAGGTGACCTCTTAAAAGAGGTTAAATTCATATGAAATGCTCTATGACAAGGCAAAAAATGGTGAATTTTGAATACAGTACAATATCTTCAAACTTTTCTTATGAGAAAGGTTAAAACTGGTTAAGAGACATTAAATAAATTAAAAAAAAAAATACCAACCATGCAACACTTACACATGTATACTAAAGTTCATAATAAAAAAATACCAAGGTACAACATCATTCACAGACAAGAACATGCTTTAAAAATGATTACAATTTTAATTAAAGCCATTCATAATTTTTTTTTCGATTCACTGTAACCCACACCCACAAAAACTGCCACAACATATACATACCGAAAACATTTTATGAAGAATTTCAGAGGAAAATTATTTCTTGGGCCAAAAAAAACCCCACAAATTTTAGCATAAATATACAAGTAACACCCTCTTTGCAGTAAAAAGAAATATAAATGTACAATAAAAACCTAGATATCTAAGCTTGCGTGAAGACACATTTCTAAAAATAACCTTCATCATATATGCTCAAACTCAAAAGATTGGAAAGCCAAATAATGTTTGATGAAAATATGGTGTTTTTTTATTGCAGTATATTTAAACAGCCAAATTTGGTCAAGTATTATCCTGGCTTGCACATAAAGTAAAAATTGCTTTTTATGTACAGTTCAACATCTCCTTAACGATTTCTATAAGTTTGTAGCGATATTCATCCATATTTTTGCAAATACCATACATTGACATTGTATTTTGATATGTGAATAATTCTACGAAATATGAATACAGGTACATTACCAGTACAGTCAACAGATTTTCTGAATAATCTTTGATCACCAAAACGTTTTATTTTTAAATGCTGGTACATGTACACAGACATAATAATTGCACAGTGTATAATAAATAATACCTTTAACGATACTGAGCTGATTCTCTCCACCGGCCTGGAAGTCATACAAAGCAACAAATAAGTTGGGGTCGTCTTCACCTTGATTGGCCAGCAGGTTTTCTTTAGACATCCATTTTGAATCAAGAAGACCTAAGGGGGCATCTGGAAGTGGGCGTGTCTGCAGCAAGGAATCTGTAAATATAATACAAAAATGAATATACTGGTATACATTGCACTATAATTTACCTATGTTGTGTAGGTCAAGAGGGCCCTTCATGGTTGTGAATAACTGATCGTATGGTAGTTGGATTTACAACTACCTGTGCAATCAGTGCCTATCACCACTACAGCTGTGAGTTCGAACCCAGTTCATGACGAGGTGTAATCGATACCACATTATGTGATCAAGTTTGTCAGTGACTTGTAACAGGTCAGTGGTTTTCTCCAGGTTCTCTGGTTAAATTTCCTCTATCAGTTTGTCAGTGACTTGTGACAGGTCAGTGGTTTTCTCCAGGTTCCCTGGTTTCCTCTATCAATAAAACTGACCACCATGATATAACTGAAATATTGTTGAAAGTGGCGTTAAACACCATAACCCTATATTGCGTAGGTCAAGATCCACACACTATTTCCACTACACATCAAATACATGTAATACAGCAGTCCCATCTCTTTTAATGGCCACGCCCTCTCAGCCCCCTGCAATGAACAAGTGGCCTTATAAGAGGGGTGTTCTCTCTTAAAGGGGACAATTAAGTTGTATTTTACTATCTGTGTGCATCTGAAATGTGGCAAGAAAAGAAGGGTAGTCCTTGGAGTGGCCTTATAAACAGTGAGGACTATAGGTGATAATCCTGGTTAGAAAATAAAATTACTGAAAGCAATGAAAAATAGTTGAAAACATTGACACCCCCTTTCAAATTCAAAATGGTAATTTTTCACCTGCTCTAACCGTGTCCAGCAACTTTCAGAAAACCAATTTTCAGAGAAAAATAGCTGAAATCAGTTAAATAACTGAAAAAAAACATCCCTGAATTAATTGATCGAAGTACAGACTTGCAGTTGGAATGGGTCAATTTTTTCAGCTTTCAAATATATAATTGGGTCGTAAATTTTCTACTTCAAAATATCAATGGTTGGAGATTTTTAAGATAAATTATGTCGTATTTCAATACGTCTATGCACTCTATTTACTCCAAAGGCTGAGGGAATGTATATACCAATACGTGAATGAATGGGGTGTTTTTCAAACTCCAGCAGCACCATGCACTGTAACAAATTTTACCTCAATTAATCCCCCACATGGTAATCAAGGACTATTTTTTGGGAAAAAAAATAAGCGCTTCATATTTTGTGCTCCAAAAATTCAGAGATAATAGATTTTATTTCATACTGTCTTTTATATGGATGTGGTCGAGTGGTCTAGGGCGCTGGACGTAAGGCTAAGCGAATGGTGCTGCAGTGTATCAATGGTGTGGGTTCAAATCCCGTCGAGGGAAGAACAAAAATTTGACAGCTCTAAAATCGAATTCTAACACTGTTTGGTTTAATTTTCAAACGTATATATATATATATATATATATATATACATGTATGTACATGTCTGGATCAACCACCAGCTGTTTGTCAAACTGGTCAATATTGTAACTCAAGGAAAAGTAATTTTACACAAACTTGTACCCAATTTAAAATGAAGTTCTATTATCGTAAAGTACAATGTGTATACTAATAGCTGTTCATATTAGTGCTGGAGTGTCATTTGCCTGCAAGCTACACAATTTTGAAGAATAACAGATATTATAAGAGTGCAAACAGATTAGATCACTAGATCTGAAATTAATTGTTTAGAAACAGATTATCTAATGTATATCACCCTGTAACTTGTAAAATGTTTATCTAATTATTAGTTTTATAAGGAAATAAACCATCAAGGAGAAATTGAAAACATTGAGTTATGGTGTTTACTAGATACAACAGTATGTGATAGTTTGTCAGTGACTTGCGGCAGGTCGGTGGTTTTCTCCGGGTACTCCGGTTTGCTCAACCATTAAAGGGAAACTTCGCAAAAAAATTATTTTCTTATATTTTTTTCCTGACGTATAAATATGGATGTTTATATGTATATTAGCGTTTTATTATGTTGGATAAGGGAATGAAATCGATTTTAAAATTCTGTCAATGATAGATGGATGTCACCTTACTGACCACCACGATATAACTGAAATATTGTTGAAAGTCGCATTAAACACCATACCCCGACTGCATGTATACAAACTATACCTACTTCATTTTAACTTTTTACTTCCCTATTTTCACCAATATATCTCAGGAGTGACTGACTATTTATTTAACAATGACTTCTGTTTCAAATTTCCCTATTTTCACCAAAATATATATCTCAAATTCTCAAGGGTGGCTAATGACTTATGTTCCCCCATTACCTGATCATAATTATGGTAATAAAAGAAAATTTCCCACGGATTAAGAATCAGACTCCCCCCTCCCCCTTCTTCCAAAATTACCCCCTATTTTTTTTACTGAAATATTCCACAAATGTTCCCCATCAATGACACCATCAAAACATAACATGAGGACAAAAACAGCTGAAGTAATTATATGACTCAGTCTATGCTAATTACATACACTTATGTAAAACTTTTTATATCTAACACAAGCCACAAATTATGTATCAATTTACTAAGTATTATACAGTTTGTACTATCTATATACATAAGTTGTCTTTTGAAGCCAGAGGCATGTATACCTATATGGGAGTTACATGTACAATGTGGTACAGTTTTGTTTTTAAGGCCACAATTAAAAAATATTTGTTTAATATTTCCCCCTGTCCTGACTAGCATGTTTACCTACATGGGAGTTACATGTACAATGCGGTACAGTTTTGTTATTAAGGCCACAATTAAAAAATATTTGTTTAATATTACCTCCTGTCCTGACTAGCATGTTTACCTACATGGGAGTTACATGTATGATCTGGTACAGTTTTGCTTTTTTAAGGCCACAATTAAAAAAATGTTTGTTTAATATTTCCCCCTGTCCTGACTAGCATGTTTACCTATATGGGAGTTACATGTACAATGCAGTACAGTTTTGTTTTTAAGGCCACAACTAAAAAATATTTGTTTTATATTACCCCCTATGCTTACTACAGGGACGATCCTGGTTAGAAAATAAAATATCTGAAATCAATGAAAAATAGGTGAAACCATCTACACCCTTCTTTCAAAATGGTCATTTTTGACCTGTTATGACCGTGTCCAGCAACTTTTGGAAAACAATTTTCAGAGGAAAACAGCTGAAATCAGTTAAATAACAGAAAAAAATGTAACATGTAACTCGAGCTGGTAGTTAAATTTTAGCTTTGCTGGTCGTGGATGACAGAAAATGAGTTTAATATAGTATACAACAAGTAAGTTTGTATGTTGAAAATAAATCTGATAATCATTGTCTTAGACATTAGTACCAGTCCTCGCGGTGGGCACCGGTCCTCTGGCCCAAGACCAGTAAAACTTTGTACGGACCAGTAATTTTTTCATTTTTATTAAAAATAAATTGAAGAATTTGATCCGGACCAGTAAATTCAAATTTTCATTTCGAGGACTGTAAAAGCATGTTTGCATGTTGAAAATAAATAAGATAATCTAAGTTTTAGATATTAGTACAGTTAATTTCTCCTCCCCACTTTCTCTACACACACATACTCCAAAATTTAGATATCATTTCATCAATTGTGATACTGATAAAGATCACATTTCAAGCAACTAAAGGGAGGTAATTAAATACAGAAATGACTGATCATGCTGATATAATCATCATTGTTTAAAAAGTCCTGTGCTGAAGTAATAGTAATGACTCTTCAACCAAACACACTTTTATAATATCATCCTATCAACTAGACTGAAAAAAATTCATAATAATTTCTCAGTGTGAAATCTCTTTACAACAATGTCTCTTATTACACATCAAAAAATCAATAGGAAATCTTTTGTAATATCAAACTTCATCACAAATCTTCACTTAAAATGAATATTTTATCAATTGTCAAGTTTGAATCCATATTGGTTTAATTATACATCTGTAGACTGTAGGTTAAATCCTGAAAGTCAAAACGCCAGGTCCTATTTCATCAAATGCAACAATTTAAAAATGTGTATTAATTAATTGGCCATTGTATATACATGTATGTGCAATCTGTAAAATATTAGCACAATATTAATTATTAATTAATTTTCTACAAAAATCTTTTTTTTTTTCTTTTCACCTATACATCTTGTATCTATAAATAAGCAAAATATTTGCAGATATGAATTAATTAATTTTCTACAAAAATCTGCTTTTTTTTCTCTTCACCTTTATACATTTTGTGTTTTTAAATAAATAAAATATATCTGTACAATATTGCTAGGATATTAATTAATTAATTAATTTTCTAACAAAAATTTCCATTTTGTGTCTTTAAATAAGTCAGACGACCCAGAAAAAGAAATTAATTTCAGTTGTGAATATGACTCAATGTTGATTTGTTTGTCTGACATTGTCAATTACTGTAATCAGTTTCTATTATGACATGTATCATGACATGTATCGTATTATGACATGTATGTATCTATGTCTTTCTCCAAAAAAATAATCTTTGAGACAAACTAGCTGGATGAGTATATATTATATACACAAGAAATCAAGAAAAAATAAAAACAAATGGGTGTGTATTTTAAATCAATACAACAGACCATACACTTGTCAACCTCTTGAGTCAAAAATTAGGTCATAACCCATATCATGCATATTAGCCCTTTAAAAAATCAGTTCATTGTGTCTGAAGTATTTCTACCATATCTATCCCATTCTTTTGTAAAATTACACCATTTTTACGGTCTTTTTATTGAGTGTACATTTCATAAATTAAAATGTATATATAACATGCATACAAATGTATATAATAAAGTTGTTTTTCAAGACAGAAATTCAGTTTCTGGTTGTAATTGTTGGATGAAAGTTTTACCTTGGTTTGTCAGTAGTGTGTTCGACAAAGTTTCGGCATACACATGTATTTTCTAATTTACTCTGATATTTCAACTTTGAGATTTGACAGACAGAGACGGAAGATGAATTAGGTCAAATATTAAAAGTTTTCAACCTGTACATTTGTTGATATATTTTATTTTATTTTGTACAGTGGAACCTCGGAACACCCACCTGACTTAATAAAATGGACAAATATAGGAGAGGTCCGTTTCAGGATGTGACCAGATTTTTCTATGCCATTCCAAAATTAAACCATTACTATAGAAGTAAAACTTTGTCACATTGATATTGTTCTGTTTTAGAGGTGTTCAACAAGTGCACGTCTAGTGCATTGCATAAAAAAATATTTCATATCTGTTGTTATTGGGTTCTTGTTTGTTTACAATGTATTTATTTTGTTATTGAAGAAGTCAGTGGGCAATTAGCAGTATATAATCTAATAAATGCATGTAGTATATGATTCATATTTATAAAGGGTTATAAGGGTTATGGTGTTTAATGCCACTTTCAACAATATTTCAGGTAAATCGTGGTGGAGTTTTATTGGTGGAGAAACCCACCGACTTGCAGCATGTCACCGACAAAACGTTATCACATAATGTTGTATCGAGTATAGTCTGTTTGGTGACTCTGAAAATAGGGAAAACAATTATTTAAAAATCAGGGATTTGCTTTCTATTGCTCTTTTTAACATTTTAGGCACACATTATGTAATACATATCTGAGAAAAAATTGTCAAAGAAATAATTCAAATAATAAAAAAAATCTCCATAGGGCCCAATACTAATTTTATCAGATTGTAAGTAAAGGAGGCTGCCATTATAATGAACAGCATTACCTGTTCTTTCCTGTCTGTTGTTATGCTAATTTCAGTCACATGGGAATGTCATATTAGGTTAAAGATTCAAGATGTTTTGAATAATTGATAAACAATTTGATCATATGATATTTGTTTGTAAACAATTAATAACTGCTGGTCACATGAGACCCTTATATGGAGATGTCCCTTGTTATTCACTCATGCTGATGTACAACAAATTTTAAATTAACACTTAAAAAATGATACCAAAATAAAATAAATGCTAATTTCGTGAAAGTATAATTTATATAAATTAAATAATATTCTTATTTGATACTTGTTTTCTTCCAAAAATTAAACAATTCATATACAACGTTAATTTCTTATAGGCAAATTAGATAAACATTTTTTTCATGACAGTGGGGAGCCCGGGTGGCTCAATGGTTTTTTAAATTTGTAAATTACAAAAAGGGTGCACTCGACTCGCAACCACAAGTGATAAAGTTTACCAGTTGCTTGCCCATGGTCGGTGGTTCTCTCCGGGTACTCCGGCTTCCTCCACCACTAAAACTGGTCGCCATGATATAGCTGAAATATTGTTGAAAGTGGCGTTAAAACACCAAAAATCAAATCATGACAGTGTGGGTTGAAACTACTGATATGTACTGGCCAGAATATACAACATTTTCAGGTAATTTTGCTATCTTTTATTAACCTCTATACACATAAAGGGATGGGTAGTTTGCATGTATTTTAAATGCTCCACAATCAGTTATGTAATAATGTATCATCATTATTGATTTTTACCTGAACAGGTGTGAATCTAATTTGAATATTGTCCATATTTGGTATGGTCAGTATGTCAACATCCGATATAACATGCTAATGATGAAATCAGCTGACTTGCTGTTTGTCAATACTGACCACATGTTGCTGTTCATTTCAGTAGTACTTACTCCCATGTTTGTTACATGACAAAATGACAGAATTTTACAATTAAGTCCTATGGCAAACTTTTTTATTCTTTAATGAATTTTTTTGAAAAATTCACCTATAATATGTATTAATCAGTCCTTAATATAAATATAATTAAAAAATTAATCTGATAACCCGTTGATTTTTTAGGAATTGTTTTCCCTATTTTCAGAGTCACCAAACAGACTATACACCTCGACATGAACAGGGTTCGAATTCACAACTTTAGTGGTGATATGCACTGATTGAAGAGGTAGTTGTAAATCTAACTACCATACGTTCACGACCACGACAGGCCCTCTGAATACTGTAATAAATAACAGAGCTCCAGATAAGCTGCGTATTTGCGTTTTTTACGCTATAAAAACGAGTAAAAACGCATGTATTATCAGATCAGAGTGTACACATTACGCAGACATATTGCTGTGTAAGCAAGCTTTCCAAATTCGGAGCGTACTTGTACGCTGTTAACGATAATACCGTGTACATTAACAATACATTTTGTCTTTGAGAAATTCCCCGTAATTACTTCCCTTTATACTTTTTGAAGGAGAGAGCGTATACATCCAAGGGGTACCGAATGTTTCAACTTTGCCTTTCAAAGCATTGATGTCAAAAGAGATCTGATTGGATGTTTACGATAAATCATCCAATCGCGGTCAATATTACAAATAAATGCGGTGCTCCTTATAAGGAGTGGTTTACGTAATAAGTAAGAACTAAAATGAAAGTAAATTTGGGAACACGTTGTTCGTTGAAAATGAGCAAGAAATGTAGTACTTACATGTATGCAAATAGCTTGTCAGGATGTGGTGTCAGTTATATAAAGTAAACACAGAACAAAACATTTACAACATTCTATTAATAAACATGACACAATCGTGTCAAATTAAACAGAGATATACATTTCACTTGCATCCTGCGTTTGAATAATACTTGTGTCAAACATTATCTTAAAAGTGTACATGTAAGCAATCTTTTCTGAAGTAGAGTGCAAAGGAAATATGCAAATACCCATCATTTTCAAAAGTAGGGGGTAATTACCCTTTGGACTTGAAAATTATCTGGAGCTCTGAATAATAATTAAAACTGTATGGTACATTTTGTACATATATTAGTTTCAGACCTACATATGTACGTACAACATAAGGATAGTGAAAATGTTAAATTTTATATAAACAGAGGAATTCGACGACATCAGTGAAATAAACAAAGCAAAAAAATCCTAGTTAAAAAAAGATTCATTGTTTAACAACATCGCTAAAATAAAATAATTGACCAGTAGTGATCATGAATATCAAATAGTTAAATCAGTTCTAAAAATAGTTAGTGACATGCTTCTTTTTAAAACTAGAGGCTCAGCCCACTGAGCCTGTATCGCTCATCTGACAATAGAATGATACTGAAGCAAATTTCAAAGGGAGATAATCATTATCTTAAAAAACAGCAGCCATCTTGAATGGAGGGTGGGGCTGTCGGACACAATTTTAAAAGGGACACACCCAGGGACCATCTATGCCAAGTTTGGCTCCATTTGGCCAAGCTGTTTCAGAGGAGAAGATTTTTTTAACATTAGCCAATCAGAAAAAAAAATTATTCTTGGCGGCCATGTTTATAGGCCAAATGGAACGAAATGGAGAAACTTTATAGAGGACCTTACATAGATGCTTACTGCCAAGTTTGGTTCCATTTGGCCAAGTTGTTTCAGAGGAGAAGATTAAAATATGAAAAAGTTAACGGACGGACGACGGACGCTAAGTGATGGCAATACCTCACATGGCCCTTTGGGTCAGGTGAGCTAAAAAATGATGAAAAAAGGGGAATAACTCCTAGACGGGTAATCAGATTTACTTCAAAATTGCAGGGCATGTAGATCTTGACAAGCTGAACATGTTTTCAGTTTACACTCAACATCTATCTCTTATAGTTTTTGAAATAAAGAATGAAAAGTATTAACATTTTTAAAATTTGATGAAAAAAGGGCAATAACTTCAAGATGGGTAATCAGATTTACTTTAAAATTGTAGGCTATGTTGATCTTGACATGCTGAACATGTTTGCTGTTTAAACTTAACATCTATCTCTTATAGTTTTTGAAATAAAGGACAAAAGGTATTAACATTTTGAAAATTTGACGAAAAAAAGGGCAATAACTCCAAATTGGGTACTCAAATTAACTTCAAAATTACAGGGTAGGTAGATCTTAATATGCTGCACATGTTTGCAATTTAAACTTAACCTTTATCTCTAATAGTTTTTGAAATATCAGACAAAAATGTTTAAATTAAAAAAATAAAAAATAAAAAAGGGCAATAACTCCTAGACGGGTAATCAGATTTACTTCAAAATTGCAGGGCATGTAGATCTTGACATGCTGCACATGTTTGCTGTTTAAACTTAACGTCTATCTCTTATAGTTTTTGAAATAAAAAACGAAAAGTATTAAAATTTTGAAAATTTGACGAAAAAAGGGCAATAACTCCAACATAGGTAATCAGATTTTCTTCAAAATTTCAGGGTAGTTAGATCTTCCTGTGCTGATCATTTTTACCATGTCAGATTTCTGATATTATTAACGGTTTTTGAGTTGTTACCAAAAACGTGCAATTTTACCCTATGTTCTATTTTTAGTAACAGCGGCCATGTTTGTTGGCCGAATGGAATTAAATGAAGAAGTTTTATAGAGGATCTTACATAGATGCTTCCTGCCAAGTTTGGCTCCATTTGGCCAAGCAGTTTCAGAGGAGAAGATTTTTTTAACATTAGCCAATCAGAAACAAGAATTGCCCTTGGCGGCCATATTTGTTGGCAGAATGGGACGAAATGAAGAAACTTTATAGAGGACCTTATATAGATGCTTTCTGCCAAGCTTGGTTCAATTTGGTCCAGTTGTTTCAGAGGAGTAGATTAAAATATGAAAAGTTAACGGACGGACGACGGACGCCAAGTGATGGCAATACCTCACATGACCCTTTGGGTCAGGTGAGCTAAAAATGGAGCAACACAGGATTCTCACATTTTGAAATTTAATCCTATGCAATGTTCAGAAAGTTATTGTTAGGCCTATGGCCCATGATGTTAAATATTACTTTTAACAATTATTACAGTTACTAGTATATAGTGGTGGTAAGTTTTATTGGTGGAGGAAACAGGAGTACCTGGAGAAAACCACTGACAAACTTTATCATATAATGCTGTATCGAGTACACCTCGCCATGAACAGGATTTAGACTCACAACTTTTTTGGTGATAAGCACCGATTGCACGATTGTACAAATGTTTAGGCCAAAAAAAAATATATGTGTGTTTACTGTCACATGTCAAAAAAATCTAGGGTCGGTCGGTCAGGATTAATTTTTTTTCTTTCTTTTTATTATCAACAAAACCGGAAATAGTCGTTCCCGTTCCGGAATCCGATTCCGGTATTTAATTTTCGAAATTCCGGTAAAATGACGAATTATGCAGTTTTTCTACCTTCTTTGCTCTCAATTTCGACAAAAAGCTAGCAGTTGAATAAATAAAACATTGCTGCTGGTTAAACAACAAAAATGGTTATCCGAATTCTGTGTAAAAATGCATAGGGTCGCTAGCAAAAATTAGGATAGGTCGGGTGACCGTAAACACACATATTTTTTTTTTGCCTTATTGAATGCAACAGTTTCTTCAATGGGCAGGTGTGATTCTAATCACTGACAGTTGTGGTTTCAGACAGTTCGCAAAGATGGGAGTCAATGAAGATTACATTTTCTTATCTTCAGGCCAAAATAAAAATATAGTTTGTTTGCCCAAACGCGACAGACCCAAAAAAAATCCAGCCGAGTCAAATTCTTTTTTTGCTGTAAAATTTCGATTTTTTTTATTTCCGGATTTTCAACGTGTCCGTGGGTTCCGTATAAAATATTAGTTTTACAGGTTAAATCACTTTCACGCTTACAACAACACTACAAAATCCTTGCCGCTTAAGTGATACTGATGAGAATTTTTTCGATATCCTCAGCATTTATCATTATATATTGAAACCACGTGAAATCGGGAAATAGCAGACAGTTATTTTTAGTGGTGTACCGATCATCGGAAACATCGACTAATCAGTCGGACGTCATCATACGATCCGATGATCGATTCTTAAACCTTGTGGTCGATTCTGATTCTATAGTGTCTAAAATATATCTGCTTAACTATGTTCTTTGGTTGTTTTTGTTTTTTTTTGTCTTCATACTGACAAAAATATTGCAGTTTTATCCCAGCTGGGTTTTTTTGCCCTCATAGTGACAAACATCTGGTAGTTTTGTCCAAGCGTATTTTTGACACTCAGTCAATACACATATTTGGACTAGTCTATTATTTATCTACTTCCCTGAATAGTCCATTTTATATCAGGTGTTACACATATGGAAAACGATCTTTTGTTTTGTTCTAAGTTAATGTTTACAAATGGAAAAATTGTAGTTTGTAAATATATTATTTGATCTTTACTTTTGTCAAACACATATTTGGACTAGTCTATTATTTATCTATCTATATCAGGTGTTACACATATGGAAAATGATCTTTTGTTTTGTTCTAAGTTAATGTTTACTAATGAAAAAATTTTAGTTTATAAATTTATGATACAATTTTATTTATATCTTTACTTTTGTCAATCATACTCTTGAAATAAAGACTACTTGATTAATTATAGTCAGTAAATATATTTAGCAGGCCATTGTCACCGATGATCGATCATGTTGATATAACGATCATCGATCTTGAAAACGTTACCGATTCCCATCACTAGTTATTTTACACTGTCTTCGTCTGTTGTAGTCAAAACCGACAATAAAGTGAAACCGATTGTGTCAAACAGATTACAGATTTAACACAAAAAAAACATGGAATGAGGTCTTCGACGAGGTGACAGACCCTGAAGAAGTGGACTTGAAAAAGACAGATCAAATTTTAGTGAGTCTCGGACAGATCTGGACAAACATTTGAGCCCGACATGGAAGGATCTGGTGCTCCAAAAAAAAAAAGAATTTTCCTACCTACCTACCTACCCATACCCAAAAGTCATGAGTCTGGACGGGTTTGGGCAAACTGAAATATTTTTAAGGATGGCCTCACTGTCATCCTCAAAGTAAAAAGCGACTAAAATTTCATTGTCAAGTTTTGTTAATCTTGGTATGTTGATTTAATTGAATGTTATCATTGTCATCATGGACGGTGGCACTAACAGTTGCATTATCTTGAAAAAGAATCGGCTATACTGTATACACAGTCCTCAAAACAAAAAACAAAAATTTGAATTTACTGATCTGATCCATTCAAATTCTTGAATTTATTTTTACATAGTTAAAAAAATAAAAGGAGTGGTGCTCATCGTGAGGACTGTACACAGATACACGGAAGCATTAAACTGTTGTTTCAAAACTAGTTTCCGCTCTTGACTAATCCAATGGACAGCTTCAAGAACAATAATATCCTTACAAGGTTCTATGACACTTTTTGGTCAAGGGCGATTTATTGCAGTATCTAGCCTTGAAAGCTCTCATTTTGAAGCTGCTACAAATGTGATGCAGTATTTGCAGATAAAAGCAAGGACATTGTCTAATTTTATGTCTGGCATGCGATGACGTTTTGCCGGGGAACATAACAATTGTGCGATTTTCATTAGTCGGTCAATGTTCATTGTCCAATATATTAAATTATTTTAGAATTCATCCATGCTTTCTTGTTGTGTTGCCATGTTACCAAAAGCTTATAAATTACAATGTTTTTGAATCACTTAGGCTTATGGACCTTGCCAAAGAAAGTTCGTTTTTGTTGGAAAAACATGTATCCCCTTATGGCTGGATAATGATAGGTTTTCATATTGCCATATCTGCAGGAAATATCCTGATATTGCCGACCAGAAATTGGGAATGCTTATTGGCAACATTGTGGACAGAAGAAATACATTGTTCTCCCACCAAGTTATTTGCAAAGCAAGCTGGTTGCTTCATCTTAAAGGACACCAGTAAAACTAAAGATATGACTGGTTTGATGGACAGAGCCATTGCTAAAGTAAATCAAAATGAACTTGATCGATATGAGAAGCTTTTCAACACAGCTTATGGTGTATCTAAAAACAACTGGCCATTCTCTGACTACACATTGCTGTATGAAATTCAAATTAAAAATAGTCTTCACTTGGGCAGTGACCATTTAGACAGGGCCAGGGCCACACTCCTGACATGTGAAAATAAAATATTAAACAATTCTTGGATATTTCATTAAACTTGACAACACATATTCAGTTAATTCAATGCCAATGGTGGTTTTATTGCCAATTCTACTTAAAAGGATATGAAATAACAGGCTCATTTGAAATTCAACTCAATAAGGGTTAGTATCAAAAACAGAAAATAACACTTGTAATATTATGAAGCATACATTTTGGGTTCAGTTTGGTTGCTAGTCAGGTCAGATGTTTGCTATTTGATTTTTTTACAACAAACAAAGTTTTGCTTGTTGGTAAAGAAGTTAATTTCTAGCCCTCAGGCCAGACTTAAAAATATTTCTGTTTGCCCAAACCCTACCCACCATTCTGAGGTGTGGATAGGTAGGTAGGGAAATTCTTTTTTTTTTACTTTAAAAGAAAAAAAGGGGGGTCAAAATTATTGTATCTTATAACGTTATAAATGCTTTAATAATGATAGGCTAAGTTTGGTATTGACACATACAAGGTATATAGATCTATATGTACTAAGATCCTTTCTTATAGTATTTCGTTAAGTTTTCCACTTCAATGTCCCGATTTTTTTTCTCAGTGTTTACATTGTAAATACAGACAAATGTTTTAATTGAGTTTATTTTAATACAAAATTCAAATGCAAAAAACTTGTACAAAACACTATCAGAACTTCTGAATAAACTCTAACATTTAAAATTTGACTAGATCTGACATTTCAATGACTAGAAACATAATACTGGAAATGTTTCAACAATACTTCATTTATATCGTGACAGTCACTCAGTTTTATTAGTTTTAAATCTAACTACCATATGATCACGACTATGACTGCCTTCTTGTGAATTTTGTATTTTTTTATATTTTATGTTGAATTATAATGTCAAACTATAATTTTCCCTTTACTTGTTACTTTGTACTATATCAGTCGGGAAGCCATGCACAGATTCCGTACCTACAACAATGCAAAGTCAAATCTCGAAATCAAGGGACGTAACTCTATTTTTTAGACAGATGATGCTTTAAAAGTGAGCGGCCATGCATTGTTTACGTTGACACCCAATGTGTTTTTACTGAATATCTTCATAAATAAAACTAAAAGAAGTATTTATTTTTATTGAATCCATTTTTTAAATAAAATTTTAACGTGACTGATGCGTGAATACGTGTATTTATGACATCGTTTTATTGATATCAACGTTGGAACTCAGGATACCGCTGCTGATGAAATGTTGACCAAAAAAATGGCACTAAAAATAAGTGGAACAATTGCATCCCATTGGCTGGTTATTAATAAATCTGAGAGTCACACAAATTTCCTCAGTTTTACTCTGAATGAAATCGTCATCACACACTTCAACGAATACTTCGTGCTATGTTTTTGTGTTTTCAAAATGATAGTCTGTTGAAAACTATCGGTCTTGATTTCAAACCAATTTTTACGTGCACAGATGACGAGAGGGTAAAAAACCGAAAAGCCATTATGTCATTCTTCATCCATATCAATTAGATGCTTTACATAACACAAATTGTCGTGTGATAAAACACTGAACGGATAAGGTTAAACTATGTAACAAAATCAATACGGACACGGAAAAAATCAGTAAAAAAAAAATCCGTGATTTTTGAACCAAAAAAGATTTTGTGTCGGGCGCCATTTTATGAGTCGGTCGGGGTCGGGTAAACAAGCATATTCTTTTTTATGGCCTCACTATGTTGAAAACATAGTCTGATCCTATGTATTTATGTTCTATTTCAATCAATTTTCGCCACCATTTTTTAAATTTAACTAACACGGCACCATATGACCACGATATACATTTTGTACAATTATTGGATTATTTCTGTGGATTGTTGCAAAATGAACTTGTTCGGCATACTACTACACATACTAAAGTTCTAGTCTAACAGGAATTTCCCGAATCACACCTTACTATAGTGAATAATTTTTAATTACAGGTTTGATTACAGTAATACAGATCTGAACAACCAATCCTGAATGAATACAATTCTGACAAGTTCTCTGTCAACATAATTTTCATTGTCCCATGGTTGTAAACAATAAATCTCCATTCAAGACTAATATTGTTCAGATTTGACTCTCGAAGCTATTTTCTGCTCTGTATCTAGAAATTTATTAAATTCTGACAAATTCATATTCATAGGGCCTGTGACAAGATTTGATAAGAGATACACAACAGAAAATAGCGTTGCGAGTCAAATCTCCACAAGACATGTATTTCTTTAGAACAAAAGTGTGAAATAATTGTGCATTGGTGATGCAGATAACTTTTTTGTGGTTACAGACATATTACATAGACAACCCTTGTTTAGAATATAAAACATGGATAATTCCGGGTCGAATGAGTCACCGTTGACACAAGATGACAGGTCATTTACTTACCAGTAGGATCTGTAAATATAGAAGGATTTCCGGGTGATGGTCGAGATTGCTCTTTAGGTTTGATTTTTGGTTTACTTGTGCTACTTTTTCCTTCTTTTCCTTGTTGAGCGCCCATTCTTCATTTGTGAGAACAAAATAAAGGGTGTAATTTAACCCCCTACACCTCTCATGGCCTTGTTAAAATTAAACTACATTATTTGCGTCGCTATGTCATCGTGTTGTATTATCTTGAAACATTATCAATAATTATTTGTGGGATATTATTGCAAATTAATCTGATTTCTTCATCATTTCCTTCCCTTTTCGGTGGCCGCCATATTGTCTAATCCGATGTCAAAACGAGTCTAGTTTTCCGAATGACGGATGACCTCATCACATTCGTGACGATTTCTGGAAAATACCCTGTTGAATTTTCTATTTATAGCATGGAATCACCGGTCGCATACCCGAACAAAAATTTAATGACTTTTTAAAAGCAGGAAAATGAAAACCAGGAAAATGAAAAAATACATACTTTTTCTATCATATCTTCTGAATGCGTATGGGTAGAATAATAATTTGAACGGATTTTTAAAGCTTATAAGAAGATTTATCAGATGATAAATAATTAATTTAAATTAAGATTAATCTTAAAGCCAATATGATGGCCGGAAAATAAAAATTGGTAAAATTTTCAAACCAAATTTACGACTTTGAACTCAAATATCTCAAAATATATTATAGCCCGGTCAAAAACTCTTTATTGATTTACAAAGACATTTTATTTATGAACAAGATGATATAATTTTTATATATATAATTTCAATAAAAATGGCAAAAACTGTGACCGGAAAGATATCTGGTGTGCTAAATTGGAAGTCATTTTTTCAACTTTGAATGTGTATTGCATGAAATTGAGGGGACCCGGTCAAAAACTTTTTATTGATTTCAAAAGACATTTCATTCATAATTAAAATGGTGTGAAGTTTATTTTAATTATTTCAAAAGAAAAGCCCAAAACCGTGGTCGGAAAAGACTCTGGTGTGACTTATCTGATATCAAATTTACGACTTTGAATGTATATTGCTTGAAATTGTAGGTTTCTGGTGAAATTGTTTTTAATGATTTTCAAAGACAATTTATTTATAAACAAGATGATATAACTTTTATATATATATGATTTTAATAAAAATGTTAAAATTCGTGGCCGGAAAGACAGCTGGTGTACCAAATCGGAAGTAAACTTTCATTTTTCAACTTTGAACGTGTATTGCATGAAAGTGAAACGACACGGTAAAAAAATAATTATTGATTTTTGAAGGCATATTATTATCAAAAACATTGATATAACATCTTTTTAAATTATACCACAGAAAAAGACAGAAACCGTGGCAGGAAAAGCCTCTGGTATTACAAATCAGATCTCAGAGTTACTTACCTCTTTGAATGTGTATTGCATGTAAGTGAATGTATCCGGTCAGAATGTATTTTTTTATGTTTAAAGACAATTAATTTGCCTATAAAATGATATATGTTTTATATATGTAATGTTAATAAAAATCGTAAAATTCATATATTTCTCCGTCAGATGTTGTATTTCAAAAAAAAATTGTATGTCCCAATGAGGTAATTGAATATTTAAAATTTGAAAAACCTTTATTTGAAAATGAACCGGTGACATCTGACACTACCTTGAATAAACAGGAAATTACAAAACAAACGTTATATAATGAACAACAGGTAAAAGAAAATGTAATTAAGGAGGATATTAATCAGGAAATAAACAATGCACCAATTATCCAATTCCCTTCTTTTGATAAAAGTTGTAGTCAACAGAGTTTGGCCAGATTTATTGTTGACAATAATCTAATTACTTTGGTTCCACAACAGGGCGCATTTATTGTTCATGGCTGAAAAGGAAAATATTGCGTGACATTATTTCCGAGGGAAACGTGTCAGTGTGAATCTACCTCTACATGCTATCATATTTTGGCTGCTAAAATTAGTATCGGATTGGAACCCGTTCAAAAAAATAGAGTTGTTAATTTAAGGGCACTTTCAAAAAATAGTAAGAAAGAAATTGATAAAAAGTCAGGAAGAAAACAACCAAGAGCTAATGATTACGAATTGAATTTGAACCAGCACCTGATTCGGCATTTTCTTTAAATACGTCATTAAAACAAACTTTGGAAAAAACACCGTCTACAGTCGGTAGCATTAAGATAAATAAAACACCAAAAAATAAGGCAGACATTTCGACTCCAGTATCAAAGAGAAAGATTGACCTCAGTATAATATTAGAAGAAAAAAATGAAATAAACACCAATCCGACTGTACTTGATTCCTTAAACGATAAACGAGAACCTCTAGAATCTTATAAAACGCTTCCTGTTAAAAAACGTAAAATTGAGCATGAAAATGCAGATCCAAACAGCACACATGTCTATAAAAAAAAAAAAAAAAAAAAAAAAAAAAAAAAAAAAAAAGTGGGTAGACTTTTGTACTCTTCAACATAAACAAGATATTTTAGATAACCAATATTTGTGTTCGGATGTGATAATTTCAGCTCAAAACCTGTTACAAATACAGTTTCCTAACATAAACGGTTTCCAAGAAACGACTTTGGCACCAGTATTTTCAAATGGTAAATGGACAAGTAGTACAAGATTTCAAGCACAGGATCCCCCATGCGTTCAGATACACCATAACGGTAGAGTTCATTGGGTTATGTCAATTCAAATAGAAAACGGCGATATTTACTTTTTAGACAGTTTAGGGTTAAAAAATCAACACATCGCTTGAATTCCAACTGTGTAAAATATACGGGAAAAACAAAAACAGAATTTTGATTAAAATCCCAGAGGTTCAAAAACAAGACAACAGCATAGATTGTGGATTATTCGCTATAGCAAACGCGGTAGAATTTTGCAACAATGGCTTTAAAGGAGGGACTCATATAAATTACGATGAAAAATATATGCGAGATCATTTAATTTATTGTCTTGAAAGGGGGTTCATCTCACAATTTCCAAAAATCGTATTGGCAAGGCACCTAAAATTTTGAAAACAAAAGACCACCTTATACCAGGGAATTATATAATTCCCTGCTTATACCAATAAATTGTAACTGTGGAAGTCCCGATACAATCAAAGATATTATAGGATGTGACGGGGAAAAGGGGAGAAAATTGTGTAATGTGTGGAGACACAAGTCCTGTGCTGGAAATCTAGGGAATGGTAGCAACTGGTTATGCGACGTACACAAGGCGCCATGAGGGCTGAGCGAAACAGAAGTGGTGGGTGGATATTTCAATTAAAAAAAAATTATAAATAAATTTTCGAATTAATAAAAAAAAACAAAAAACTCCGCCATCGCCGTTCCCAAGCTCGGGTGAGAAAGGAAAAGGGTTGTTTTCCTATGTATTATAAAGAATTTTATCATTTTAAAATATTATAATAAATTACATTTCATTTTCTTGTTGCAAACCCCCTTCAAGCTAACTTGGATATTCATGTCTTTTTATTTGTATATAAATTGTCTTTGAAAATAAAAAAAAATTGTTTTACCGGTTAACAACACCTCAGAGCAATACACATTCAAAGTTAAAGATATTACATCATTTCAATATTACCAGATGTTTTGGTCGTTTCTTATAACAATAAATTGTCTCTAGGAATCATACACGTTCAAAGTCGTAAATCTGACATACGATCAGATACACCAGTCTTTTCCGGCCACGGTTTTGGTCTTTTCTTTTGGAATAATTAAAAATAAGTTTACATCTTTATAATTATGAATGAAATTTCTTTGAAAATCAATATAAAGTTTTTGACCTGGTACTCTCAATTTCATGCAATACACGTTCAAAGTTGAAAATTTGACATCTGATTTACCAACACAGATGTCTTTCCGGCCGCAGTATTGACCCTTTTTGTACATATAAGACATAAAAAACTTGTATTTATTTATTTTTAAATAAATTGTCTTTGAAAATCAATAAACAGTTGTTGACCAGGAACTAACAATTCCAAGCAATACACATTCAAAGTCATAAATCTGACATACGATCAGATACACCAGAGTCTTTTCCGTTTTGGACTTTTCTTTTGAAATAATTAAAATAAACTTCACATCATTTTAATTATGAATGAAATGTCTTTGGAAATCAATAAACAGTTTTTGGCTGGGTTCCCTCAATTTCATGCAATACACATTCAAAGTTGAAAAAATTACTTCCGATTTAGCACACCAGATATTTTTCCGGTCACGGTTTTTGCCATTTTTGTTGAAATTATAAATATAGAAATTATATCATCTTGTTCATAAATAAAATGCCTTTGGAAATCAATAAAGAGTTTTTAACCGGGTTATATATATTTCGAGATATTTGAGTTCAAAGTCGTAAATTTGGTTTGAAAATTTTACCAATTTGTTTTCCTGGCCATCATATTGGCTTTAAAATCAATTTTAATTTAAATTGATTATATATCATCTGATCAATCTTTTTATAAGCTTTAAAAATCCGTTCAAATTATTATTCTACCTATACGCATTCAGAAGATATGATAGAAAAGGTATGTATTTTTTTCATTTTCCGACTTTTAGACCCTCCCGTTGGCGTCTTCGTCGATGTCCACGTGGTCTCGGTGTCTTCGTCGATATCCACGTGGTCTCGGTGTCTTCGTCGATGTCCACGTGGTCTCGGTGTCGTCGTCGGTAAACTTTAACAAGTTAGTCTTCTTTAAGAACCTCTACTACACCAATTGGAACCAAACTTGGTAGGAATGTTATTGATGGTCCTCTAAAATGTAAATGTTTTCATTTTGATGGGAAATACACATAAGTAGCAAGAGGTCTAACAGTGTCAAAAGAGTATTTTCTGTTTTTGTATGGAGCATTTATTTTTCAACCAATCTTGATGCAGTTTTCTTCGTTATGTTCCCCACAGGCATAAAATTCTCTTTATTTAGTATGTTAACAGATATTTATGGTTTTTACCGTTTCCAAGATATAAGGGGATCGAAATGGGACCAACACTCAAAATTTGAAACTTTTATAAACAAAAACAAAAAGTCAAATTTTTATAGTTTTTTTTCTTTGGATTTTTTTTTCAGTTTTGAAATAGCTCTTGTGGTTTTCTAGATATAGGAGGTTAAAAGGAACCAATGGGGACCAACACCCAAAATGATAACTTTAAAAAAAAAAATTTAAGTGGGATTTTTATGCAGATTTTTATATTGAATTTCTTTGAAAAATTCCTGTCTGATTATGGCAAAAAATTTCTAAGTACCGTTCTCTCAATATCAGAGGGGATGCAAAAGGAATAAGCGGAAACAACTTTCATTTTACAAGAGAGTTTGATAGTTTGTTTCCCTTCAGATTCCTTATGAAATTCCCTGCTGCAGATTTGGACTAACTCTTATGGGTTGTGACCTAAAAGGATCAAAGAACCCAAAAGGAACCAACCGACCCAAAATGATAAATATTTATTTTTAATTTAAGGCCCATGTATGTGCAGTTTTTTCCTTTGGTAATGGGGCCGTCGTGGTCGTGATCATATGGTAGTACAACTACCTGTATAACCAGTGCCAATAACTACTGTTATGAGTGGCGAGATGTATTCGATACAACATTATGTGACAAAGTTTGTCAGTGACTTGCTGCAGGTCGATGGTTTTCTCCGGGTACTCCGGTTTCATTTACCAATAAAACTGACTGCCAAGAAATAACTGAAATATTGCTGAAAGTGATGTTAAACACCATAACCTTCAACAATTCTTTTTTTGCAAGACTCCCCGCAGATTTATTGTACATTTTACCGTTTGAGAGATACGAGAGAACCAAAGGTTCAAGATTTACTTAGGATCCTATGCGAAATTGATAAACTATTTTCCCTCGGAATGTAGACTTAAACTGTAGGAATGATCAGATGAGCGATACAGGTTCAGGTGAGCCTCTAGTTTAAACAAAAACTAAGCGAATACCAATCCAAAACCAAAGACACAAATTTAACCTTGCGACGAAAGAGAGGTAAGGAAATATATTAAATTCGATAACTATAATATAGGGCAAACTCGACAGTCGAATGTCCATCCCGAAAGTAAAAACTATGTTCAGTTCGTTTTAACTCCCATTTTTCTTGCATGTGATTCATGTTCATTTACTGGTGTCCTTAAGGGACGGTCGTGGTCGTGATCGTATGATAGTTGGATTTAAAACTACCTATGCAATCAGTGCCTATCGCCGCTAACGTTGTGAGTTCGAATCCTGCACAGGCGAGGTGTGCTCGATACAACATTATGTGATAAAGCTTGTCAGTGACTTGCGACAGGTCGGTGAGTTTCTCCGGTTTCCTCCACCAATTAAACTGACCGCCACGATATAACCGAAATATTGTTGAAAGTGGCGTTAAACTCCATAAACCTAAACCAAACCCAACCTGTCATTATGACATGATGTTCGTGTCGATTAATACTAGCGCGACGGGTGACACTACTGGAGAAGGAATTGCTTATCCTTGGAACAGACCACCTGAGCTCACTCTTTTAATAGCAAAAATTTAAGACAAAGCTGAATTTCTAATTGTTTGTGTTTCCTTTATAGTTTAAAATCTTGCTTCTCCAAACTTTTCAGACCATTCCGAAAATTTGACTCCCCCCCCCAAAAAAAACCCAACACACACACTTTTCGGTCCATTCATACGCCTCTCTTTAGTGGGACTCGGATTGCTTAAACTGTAGTCTTTTGTCGTCCACCGATTATCTTATTGTTCTGTTTCTTTTTGGACATTATAATGTCACCAGTCTTTTCTTCAATTTAACGGCTTCTGGTAATTTTCTACTTTTCTTGTGTGCTTCCTGTTCTACGTCTCTTCCGTTTAACTGCCCAAAAACCTTTTTGCGATGGATTTTTGCTTATGTGGTGCAATTTAAAATTTCCTGCGCATGTATGTCTGCCTGTGTAGGCCTACCGGGTCTACCTCCTTTAAGGAAAGGAGTAAGGTGCCTCACAACTTAACTAGTACAGAGCCTCATTTGTCCTAAATCCGACACTGGTGGTAATCAAAACATTCTTTCGTAAACACATCTCAATGTCCGGTTCCTTTGCATTTCCGCGATTTAATATGACCTTTCTGCATAAAAAAAATATTGCTTTTCCGCATAAAAATATTGACTTTTCCGCAATTTTCATTTCCGCAAAGCTTAAATTTGATATATCTCTTTTATTAATCTTGATTATTAGAAGTATACTTTGGAGCAAGATAAGTTTTTCTATCTATTTAAACCAGCAGGATTTGTCTCTAAAGAACGAAGATGTCTTAGAACTAACTCATTTATTTGTCCTAAATCTGTTTATCATACTTATCTCATGGTTACGTTACTTCTTAAAATTTGTCATAAACGACAAAAAGATGTCAAGATTAGGATGGTCATGGTCGTAAGTAAAGACATCGTTGTGATATATTAGTTGTAAACAAATACAATGTACATGTGTATAGTCAATCAAACAAGTTAAAATTAGATCTTGAATTGCCCCTTTTTTTCTGATGTGTCGCGCGACATATCAGAAAAATACGGGGGAGCAACTCAAGATCTAATTTTAATAAAATTGATGTATTGTCACAGTGTCAATATATATCTTATGATACGTCTTAGGACAGTTATGTTAAACCCGTTGCAGATAAATTGCGGAAAAGTAACAAATACTTTGCAGAAAAGGCAATTTATTTTGCCATGTATTGGTTGTCCCATCATGAATATCACTAAAGTACAAAACCAAGGACCGTATATATACGTCAGTTTATTTATAGGACACGTTTCGATGTCTACAACTGGTTTCAGTTCAAATGTTTCATTTTGACTCTGAGCAGGCCCTATGAGAGGGGGGTCTCAGTCGGTACATAGGCCAGGGTCCCAGTGAGCCAAGAAGGGGCCTGTAAATCTCTGAAGAACCTCATATCCTTAGCTATAGATGTTTTATTTTGATTTTTTTGGTATTTTCAACTATTTTTAGTTTATTTAGAAAAATAGTTATGTAAAATTCACTTAGACTTCTGAATTATGTTTGTCTGTTTTGTATAAAGTATATGTTATCTAGACATTCTGCTGCAAAAGAAATAAGGCATTCATGAAAGCTTACCAGTGGTTTTATTGGACCTCAAATCCTCAATTTTGAGAGAAGTCTCAGCCTGTCCCCGGGGCCCAAAAGCAGTCTTGTAAAATTTATCTTGGAGGCCCTGACTCTGAGTCCATATATATTGTACATCTGACATTGCTCCCTGTGTTCAATAAACATACAAGGCGATTGTTTTCAGCAGAAAGGAAGCAATAAAAGCAGGAACTGAAAAATGTAAATTAACTGCGTAAGATTCTAATTTTCATCCACTGTGAATGTTACGAGTGTTACACAACCACACTGATATGTGAATCTTTTTTTTGTTTTTTCATTGTTATCCCACTATTTTAAAATATGGAGATGCATTTCATTCGATTATGGATAGACCACAGGCATTCATTGGACACTATTATCAATATAAAACGTCATTTGGGGAGAAAGTACATGTAGTTCAAATAGGTAGGAGGGAGTGAGCGATCATTGTTTAACATTAAATGAGCAATTTGTCTGCCGTATCATGGCGAGAACAAGTTACAGATTAATGAGATGATAATATCCACCTTGTTCTAGACCAACACGCTGAGTTGGATTTCTAAAGTGCTAGCTCACTGAAACAACAGTCCGCGGATAGACATGTCGCTCCACTCGGACACATTATTCTGATATATGAACCCCAAACCCCTATTAATTTGGGGTCCATTGGTAAAAGTTGAAGAAGCCACAATATGTCGACCCAATATTCGCTTCTATGCTCAAATTTTCAGGAAACCTTTAATAATATATCAAACTTGACCCAGTGCAACAAACCAGCTTACTAATATTAGTGACCAAGGCTCAACTCACTTAGACCCAACTTCAATCAATTCACAGACTCTAGCCTTTAGTCTAACAATTTGAAACTTTGAGACTAAATTAAGCTATAGCTGATATATTGTGCACGTGGTAGTAGAAAACCTACTCTACATGTCATTGCCAAAAAGACCAAAAATACTGTTTCAAGACTTTCCGGGAAGCATTTGCCTGCGGCATCTTGAAACTATATGTTGCCCATGCATTGCAAGGACCAGGAAAAGGAAAAGAGACAACATTGTCGATTTTGGGATCCAATTAAAGGTCAGTATGACCAGCTAGTATCAACAATGCCGTCTTAACGCATGGGCACGCCGGGTAGTTGCCCAGGGGACCCCACGAGCATATAGGGAGCCCATGCTAATCTATATTATGTGGTGTACAGCATGTTTTTTCATGTTTGAACACTGATTGTGTTCGAGTACCAATACAATAAATATGTATGTTTAATTTTATCAACATTTACATTTTTATTCCTGTGAGTGCAGGGGCGGATCCAGGGGGGGGGGGGGGCGTACCCGGCGCGCACCCCCCCTAATATTGGAAAAAATATATTTTCGCGCCTCCCTCCGCTCGGCGCATTTTTTTTAAGTACGCCCCCCTCCCCCTAACTTGAAATCCTGGAGTGGTTGTGTAGATAGGGGCCCCAGTGCACTTTGCCCGGTGGCCTATAACACTGTTAAGACGGCCCTGGGTATCAATAGCAATATTTTCTACACCTTTTACTTCGGAAGTGTTTATTCCAGCATCATATGACACAATGTAATGGTTTACACGTTAGTAGTGCATAAATTAGTAAGAACAAATATAGATGTAAATGAACATGGGGGACTATCCAACATTACAATTAGACGTGGCACAAATTCGAGTTTATTTTATTTTATTAATGCACACAAGTAACCCATTTGGGTTTTAGCATTACAATTTACATAATATACATGTACAGACAAGACAAATAAAGCATACATGACTACATGAAGAAGAAAAAATACAATAACATGAACTTCAATTATGACTGTGATGAGTCTCCCTCTCTCAGTTCTAATGACTGTCTTATGAAAGACGTAACATGCAGTCCTAATTTGTTTATGAACAACGCTTGTAATGATTTTGTTTGAATACCTACATTTGTTTTACTGTTTACAATTTCGTTTCTTTATAAATGTTTTTACCGTCACTTTCAGCAAATTTTCCGATATATCATTACTATAACTTATTGAGGAGTGAATCCTGAACAGTATATAACTAACTTATTGATGAAAAGGGACGGTACTGTGTTGTCTGGAAGCCCTAACATCAGTGCCGGATTAAGGACAAATGAAGCCCTGTGCTAGTTAAGTTATGAGGGCCCTTACTTGGGCCCTGAAGGAGGTATATCCGATAGGCATACACAGGTAGGACTTCAGGCATCTGGAATCGCTACGAAACAGAACGCCTTCAAACTTAAAATTGCACTACATAAGCAAAAATCCATCGTAAAAAAAATTTGGCAGGAAGATGCCCATCCCCCCCCCCTCCCCTTAGCCAACGGGGCCTTGTGCTTAAGCACACCTAAGCACAATGGTAAATCCGCACTGTTATTAACGGAGGTATGTATTGGGTGTGTGAGGGTAAGTAGTGTTAGGCTTTTTCCAGTGGCCAGAAGTCAACGACCCCACTACTCGCGATCATCTACCCATGCAGGGAAAGGGATGCTACTGTTGAACTTTAATAAACAAGCCCGCTATTAATAAAATATAGCGCCAAATAAAAACAAATATGCTCGTTATATCTCATCAATTTAGCTCGTTGTTTCATTATTAGTTATATAGGCTTTAGACAGGTAATACGGGCTCATATAACCTGTCTGTGTTTTATAGGCTTTAGACAGGGGCTCATATAACCTGTCTGTGTTAATAACGAATTTGTCATACTGCAATACCATGGGTCCATATTACCTGTGTAAAGCCTAAATAAAGAACATGACTACTATACATGTATTGTCTCATAAACATTTAACCCCAGATATGACTTTGCTTTAAAGAAGAAATTAATTCTTCAACATATTTAATAAACAACTTAACCATTTTAACAGAAAAATAACATGATTTAGAATTGCCTCAATATCGGCGTCAGAGTGACAGGCGAACCTGGGGGTCGTCATCTTGATTACGTATGATTTCAAAATGAGTTATCTTTCTTGGCACGTGCTTTCATAATACCGGCTAGAGTCGTATACTATGGATTAGTAAAATCGAGTAAATAACCAATCGGATCACTTAGATTTTATATTGCAGTATGACAATATTTTTTATTATTAATTAACTTTGATTTATTAGCCTTTATATGATCAAATCTGTCAATATAATATAAAAACTTTCATTGGGACAATACGGCAAAAACCAGTCCAATAGTCCAATACGGATATTTTCCGTATTGGCCTAATTCCAGTCAGTCCAATAACAACTAGATCGGAATCCGCTAGACATTTCGACAATTGCAAGGAAAAATCCCGAGAGCTATTGAACTGGTTAATTAATAAAGGTATCATTACGTGATGTTTTTCATATTGGCCTAGTTATAGGTCCTCGGTCTGCTGTATTGGCGTTCGGCTGCGCCTCAGGCCAATACAGCAGGCTTCGGACCTATAACTAGGCCAACATGAAAAACATCACGTAATAATACTATATTAATAAAAATTGCAACATATGTTACAAATAGCATGTTATTTATTAATATCATCAGACACCGACGCACCTGTGTATTATGCGAAAAATAAGCCACAGCATTATTTACAAATATTGTGTGCATGTTTTTGTTTTATTGTTCATATATGCATATTCTTATGTCGGATTTAAAAGCTCATTAGAACTTGTGTTGTAATGTTTGATGTTTTCCGACATTAAATAAAGCTTATTGTATTGTAGTGTATTGTACATACGATTGATTACATCCAGGACTAATTCAATGCGATCAGAAGCAATAGTTTATGTTAATAACAAGAAGTAGAAGTACATTAACCTCAGAGAAACTCGCCATTATAATAGGTCATACAATAAGTAAGTAAACAAACAAGGTCATTCATTTTGATAGCATACAATATTATACAGTTCTACACAGCTAGCTGTTCCACAAAGTATGTAGTTTAAAAAATAGCACGTTATATAAATTACTACCGCGCTAAATTATTCAACAATCATTAGCGCGCTATTTTTAACAATAAGCGCGCTAGGCAGGCGGACAGGTCGTCAATGCAGTACAGCATGACACGAACGGCCATTCATAATTATATGGCTTTTAAATATTGAAACCCTTCTTCACTTCCCGATGGAAATATACTAATTTATGTAAATTGCATCAATATTAATATAGGAAAATTTTGATGAGTATGACACAGCTAAATACCGATTTTGGATCCACATGCACCAGTATAAGCGGTCGTACAATATGCAAGTAAACAAAAAAAGTAATTTATTTTGATGGTATACAATATTATACACAGCTATACCAACAAATATATAAATAAATAACAATCCCAACAATCTTGCAGGGGCGGATCCAGGATTTCAAATTGGTTGGGGGGGGGGGGGGGGCACACTTAAAAAAATTGCGCCGAGCTGAGGGAGGCGCGAAGATATTTGGGATATTTCGTGTGAAAAATCACGATTTTACGCCAAAAATTCATATTTTTTCCAATTTTAGGGGGGGCGCACCCGTGCGCCCCCCACCCCCCCCCCCCTGGATCCGCCCCTGTCTTGGAGTCCGGCTCTCCGAATTCAAACTCAAATGTTCTTTATTTCATACATATTCAGGACGAAGTCCCCTGGACAAACTCAATATTATATAAAGCTACAGAAATTAAAGAGGAAGGGAACAACTTTTTACAGCCATAGGATTAGTATGGGGCTGGATATGTACAACAATTATTTTGAGCCGTGTGAACCGTTACCAATACCCAGCCCACTCTGCCGCATGGCGAGTAAAAAAAACTATATACATAACAATTTAGATATTTTATTAAATTAAACCAATCAGGAGACCGCAACCGTCGACAATAACAATCCATGCATAAATATAATAAAATATGTACACGCGTATCGGTCAAGAAGGCAATAGTTTAAAGTATATATTTAGAAACAAACACATTAAACAACAGGATAAATCTTCAGGACATAACAAAGATATATTTCTAAAGGTACAGAAATTTATTCTTAAAAACAAATTATACGGATTTTCAAATTAAATTTATGCATTCTATTTATTTATTTATTTATTTATTTATTTATTTATTTATTATTTGTGACTAATTTTACAAATGTTTTTCGACAGTTACGATGTACATTTATTTATTTAAGCAATTACGACAACATTCAATTACATTCAATATACAGGGAGGGGCCGTGATCGTATGGTAGTTGGATTTACAACTACATATGCAATCAGTGCCTATCACCACTGATGTTGTGAGTTCGAATCTTCATCGGGGCGAGGATTAAAACCTTATATGATCAAGATTGTCAGTGACTTTTGACAGGTCGGTGGTTTTCTCCGGGTCCTTCCAATAAAACTGACCGCCATGATAACTGAAATATTGTTGAAAGTGGCGTTAAACACCATCAAACAATCAATATACAGGTTGTATGAGTCGGGGGACCCCCCCCCCCCCCACACACTTTTTTGGCCAAAAAGCAGAAATAGATTTTTTTTAATTGCTAGTCAGTTTTGAAAGCTCGATCCCACGCCTCCCCCCACTTTCCGGACCTCATTTATTTTTTAATTTATTTAATCTTTTCTGACATACTGACAAGAATTTTTGTTTCTACGCGGAAGTTAACTTTTGAGATTTCGTCAGGAACGATAACTCCAATAAAGGAACGACAGCTCGATTGAATGAGACTAGATTCGGCCCTAAAAATAAGTCGGCCCCAATATATCTCTGCCCAAAAAATCCGACACTTTTTGATGCACTGGATGAGCGTGAAATTGCCAGATAATTTTCAGATGCGCGAGCATTCAAGGCCGTGCCGGTTTCATATTAATTATATGGCTTTTATATATTGAAAGCTCTCTTCACTTCCCGATGGTATTCCCGATTTGCGATAACTAGAGTTATCGTTCTTGAATCGAGTTATCTTTTCCTAACAGAGGGTATGTACACTTCCGGTTACATAACTGTAAACGTCACAAAGCGTTTAAAAAATTGAAAAAATTATGTATTCTTATTCAAATAAAATCCGATTTATTGGAATTATTTTATTTAGCTTTTTATATCGCCAGATATCGGTGGATTCTATGAGATCTGTATTTTTATTTCATATCCTGAATGACCGTAATAATTAATAAATTCAGTGTTTTATATTCAAAGATGTAGCATTTTCTCGAAAATCGGCTTTGCTGTTAAAATTACGGACGTTAATAGCGATGTATGCAAAGAATTTTCTGATTTTCGCAGTGGAATCATTTGTTTTATTTTCTTTTACAGGGGATTATCTTAATCTTGAAATGTTCAAGATATTTTATCTGCTCGGAGTCTATTAAAAAGATGTCTATTTTTGCATGATATTTAGTTTTGTTTTCTTTTTTTTCAAGAGATCAATGCAGATTCCCATAAAAATTCCCACAGGCCCCATTCAAGAAATTGAATATTTTACCTTTAGCTATATACATGGTTCATGACTATTCATTCTTTGGTTCCACTGCGGATTTTGTAATAAAAAAGGAAGATTTAGGATTTTTACCAGATTTGGTCATCTCCAAACGTCAGAGACGTCGGGTAGAAATATGACCGTAGAGTTAGACAGCCGGCATCCGCTCCTGCCAAAAGCTGGATGGGGAAAATGAAGATTTGACTCTGATCTTAAGAAAATAAATGGAAACTTTTGCAAATACAAGTGCGTTCAATGCTGGTGTAAAGGAGAAAAACACGAAAACAAACAAAATTACAATTGTTAAAAATCAAAAACTTGCAAGACAAAACTTCCTTTTTAACATGCATATACATTTTCCCTTTGGTAACATATAAAGACTTTTCTTTTAATGGAAAATATGCTTAAATATGGTTTTATGAAATATAGGCATCGTTTGCTTTATTATAGAGTTGCACCAATTTACATCAGGTACACCTTATATACCACAAAAAAGAAAACAAAACTTACAAATTTGATCATTGTACCATAGCCGTGATCGTATAGTCGCTGCTTCGCGACCCCTGCAGATTTACACTGAGAGTGCGAATCCTATCGGAGCAGTTTTGGCTTGTTTTTTGGGGGGTTTTTTTGTTTTGTTTTTTGTTTTTTATTTTTTTAGCAACATAATGTGTTTCGTTATTATTTTCGGTTAAAGTGATAAAAATGGAGGCTATATTTATATTAATTTTTTTTTTCTTTACATATTATAAGAATTGTGAGTGTATACAGTAGATTTGTATTGATTTTTCGAAAGCCGCACAACGAATATTTCCTTACATATGAAATCATAACACGAATATACATGCAAGCTGTTAATTTCATATTTTTCTTTATCAATATTAACTATTCTGTCGTTTTTTTTTGTGTTTTTTTTTCGAACATCACGTAAGCTGTCATAATCACTAAAAATAAAACAATTTAGCACCGATTGCTTGTTCTTGATATATTAAAAACAGAAAAAAGCCGCGTTCGTTATCGTTTTATTTCCCTATTCAAAATATTCCAGACGAGGGACATTATTCATTCAGAAAAAAGTGGGATCTGCTCTGACGGAAACCGAAAATTGGGATTTGCTTGTTGACTGTACAAGTCGAGATGGTCGACAAATGTTAGATGCAGGTGTTCACCTATCTGGTAAGCGCACATTGCTAATGAAGACGCACATACCGTTTCAAACACAGTACAAAATATTCTACCGAATCCGCTTCTGCTTTTACAAATGGTGAAGAAACAACAGATTCTATTATTTCTAAAATGCTTTCAAATTTATCTTGCCTTGTCTTCGACCGCTCGAGTGTAATGAAAAAAATCAAATACGCTTTTTAATGAAAGGAGAGAAAAAAATATTCAAGAAAATATTCCCGCTTTCAGTGTACAAAGAAAATCGCGCAGTATTTCCGTTTTGCAGAAAAATCTGGTGACAATCATCCAGAACATTTCAGAAAGTTAGTTATGTAACATGTTCATTGGTATTATGAAAATACAGATTTGGAGTTATTAGTACAAAAATGTTACAAATCCAGAGAAAAATGTTAAATAAGTAAATAACTTTTTTTTATAGAAGTTTAAAAAAAGGGAATGTCGTGTATATAATTTTCTTTAGAAAAGTTAAAGCCTCTATTGAACTGTCTATAACAGCTCATTTTTTCATTGTTATCTGACCGGCTTTTTAAAAGATACGTCTCTACATCTTTGTCGGAGCGCAAGCTCATTCTTGTTACCACTGATTTTTTCATTACATTTCCGTAAAAACTGTACAAGTTCAGTCTTTTTTTTTAAATTAGGAAGTCTTCAAGTGTTGCCTTGGAATCTACGTCAATTAATTTCATATTTTTTCGCACTTATTATTTATTCAATCAATTTATTAAAAACAGCCAGGAAAACTTTTGCAACCGGAAATGCTATATACCCACTGCCAAGGACGATAATTCAAATTACGAACGATAACTCCATTTTCCGCAAAGAGGGATTGAGTGCAGGTCGTTTCGGCCATACTACCAGTTCGGCCAAAGTCGTTTCGGCCACACTACCAGTTCGGCCATAAAATTAAAGTCGATTCGGCCATGGAATATTTAATACGGTATTTGACAAGTTCTAAGCTCAAAATTTAATTTTATTTTATTTATATAATAATTGTTTTGATATTAATCATGAAATTTCGGAATATAATTTTTTTTTAAACATTTTATGATTAATGATCAATATAAACTAGATATTGTAGATCGACTTGTTAATTGTAAGACAATAAAATGTAATTATGTTCATTACTTCATGATAATTAGAAATTATTTATTCTTTGATCTGACTATCTCCTGCATTTTGTGATTGCTATCAACACACGAAATGGCTTCATACGAGTTATTTTTATCCAAGATTACCACAAAGCTGATGCAAACTTTTCTTGTTATTTGAGAAAATTTTCAAACAACAAACCATGTCTGAGAAAAAAAAATTATATTTGCCGACATGCTTTTATAAAGGATTTGAAAATAAATTGTATTCATTCCCCCAAAAAAAAGGCTATTCGCCATGTCGTTTCCTTGTGTATCTTACAGCCAGCCAGTTCGCCCACGTCAGCATGCTCTTGAGAATAAGAATAAGAATAAGAATACTTTATTAAACCAATCATGGTGCCCATAGCTGAGCAGTAGAATCAATACAGAATCATACATAACAAAATAAACCACATACATATACACATATAAGATAATAATAATAACTTGATTAGATTTGGTTAGAGTGTGAGTCCTGCTTCCGTTGGCAGCATCGTCTCTGTAATACAGGTAATGTTTTAGATTGTAATTTTGTCAACAACAACAAATAAATAAAAAAGTTAGGTATGACACTTGAGTATAAATTGGTTCAAACGATTTCAGTGATTTATGTACCTCTGATTTGCGAGTTTGTCCAAAAATGATTATTAGGGTATGACACTTAAATTTTCGCTACTACGGCTTGATAATCATACTTGTTTATTTTAAACATTTTAAAACTTTTTAAAGGTATGTCACTTAATATTGAATTATGTATAAACTTCTTGATAATTTTAATTCTTTTGTATAAGCACTTTACTTTAAATGGCTTAATTTCCAAATTTTTAAATTATTAACAAACATGATAAAATGTCAATTACTGTGTATATATCTATTTGTATTTGAAATTGTACAATAATACCCCCAGCAACGCTATGGTAAATGCGGTCTCTGATATCACATACAGGCCGGTAATAGATGCCGCTAATAGAGGCCGATGATACAGGCCGCTGTACTGAATATATGAACTTTAACCTTTTAAAATTCAAATTCAAATTCAAATCATTTATTGGATAAAGCATAGATACGATAACGTAACCCTCAGTCCGCTTTTGCTCCCTATAACTGGAGCACAAGCGGAATGAGGGTTACGTAATCGTATCTAGATAAAGCATAGTAAGTATAGTCCGTTTGACCAGCCTAAAACAGGACTAAAAAATTAATTAAAAATCAACAGTTCAACTTATTGATTTTTTTTCTTCACACATTTACTCATATATCATCTACCTACTCTGACAAATAATTTCAGAATTTTGACACTATTTTCCAAAAAGTTGCCCATTAGGTCTCTATGTTAAATATGTGTACCAAATGTGGATATGTGCAGAGGGAGTTAGTATGCTTGTTGTTACCAACTTCCAGTGTAAACAATAACAACAACAGATGTGATTTTATTTACATTTCACTGTCATGTGATTACCTAATTTGAATATGTCACCAGAACCCAAGCATGCATGAGATGTTCATTTCACTTTCACCAAGTGACAATTTTGATTCGGCTTCAAAATAATCAAACACTTTTAGTATTAAATCCTGTTTTTCATCTGAAGTTTTGAGAGGCATGACTATCCTTTCTATATAAGTATTGGTAGAGTTCTAAATAAGGGCAGATCATTTTTAATTTGTAAATATTAATTTATGAAAAGACAAAAAAAATGTTGTTTTTTTCTACCTTTATTTTATATTTTTTCTATTATATTAAAAAAAAATATATATTAATTACTTGTGTTTTTTATTATGCTTAAATAACATACATAAAACTTGTTTTCATTTTCTAAAAGTATACACAAAGCATGCAAAGCATGGGCTATTTACATGGTATATCTGGTCAATACACATAGGCTTACTTTATAGCCATGTTCTTTGAGTTCAAATACTGGGTTTTGGAAAACACCAAAACAAAAGTGATTTTATTTAGAATTTAAAGAAAAAGATTTAAAATTCAAAGGCTTGCATTTATACTTTTTACTTTTAAATTTCTAAAATAATTTCCAATAAAATGTAAAAAATTAAACTTTAGGTGAAATGAACATCTCATGCATGCTTGGGTTCTGGTGACATTCAAATTAGGTAATCACATGACAGTGAAATGTAAATAAAATCACATGTGTTGTTGTTATTGTTTACACTGGAAGTTGGTAACAACAAGCATACTAACTCCCTCTGCACATATCCACATTTGGTACACATATTTAACATAGAGACCTAATGGGCAACTTTTTGGAAAATAGTGTCAAAATTCTGAAATTATTTGTCAGAGTAGGTAGATGATATATGAGTAAATGTGTGAAGAAAAAAAATCAATAAGTTGAACTGTTGATTTTTAATTAATTTTTTAGTCCTGTTTTAGGCTGGTCAAACGGACTATACAAGCACATCGTAATCACAGTGTTGCGTAATCCAACACATTCACAAGCATATATAAACATAGAGATAACACATAATATCATAATATTAAGTCTTCAGATAAGACTATAATCTTTAGTGATGAGCACATCAGTTAGATAATAATATCATAATGTTTATTATCATTTTGGGAGTATAATAATTAGATAAGATTAAAATTATTATTATCATTTGGAAGTTTTTGCCAGTTACTTGAGGAAAGTTAAATATTTTTAAAAGTTGAATCTCTGAGTGAGTAAGATTCTTTTAAATATAAGCAAATGTTATTTAAATCTTGAGATGAACTAGGATTGAGGAGACGGTTGATTGTCACCTCTGCAGTTTCATTAAATTTCCTATTAAACAGTGTAAAGAACTTATCTCTCATTGAATTATATATGGGACACTCTATTAAAAAATGATGTTCATCTTCAGCCTTATCTTTACATGCTTTACAGAATCTCTCATTAATGTTTTAGGCTTAAAAACGTGTTAAACATATTTTGGGACTTTCGAGTGTTGGGCTTTTCAAGTCTACTTTGACTTTCAAAACTTCCATTTCAGGGTTTCAAGTTAGGGGGGGGGGGGGCACATTTAAAAAAATTGCGCCGAGCGGAGGGAGGCGCGAAAATTTCGGGGTATTTCGTGTGAAAAATCACGATTTTACGCCAAAAAATCATTTTTTCCAATTTTAGGGGGGGGGGGGGGGGGCCTGGATCCGCCCCTGCACCTAACCACTCAGCTACAGTGACCACACTGCAATACTCTATATTTAGTATATATGACTCTTGATAGTAATCTTTTAAAAAAAAATATCAACAATTTGTTTAAAAAAGCAATATACAAGACACGATACAAGTATTTCAGATCTGGCATAATTGATGTTCAGAACTGACGAGTATGTGAACTTTTAAAATGTATTCTCGCAATACAAAAACAACTAACGAACCGACCGCAAATAATATCAAATCAGACAGACCACAGATGAACATTTGGGACACTTGAAAGACCTTGAAATATCTAAATATATAAACGAGAATCGAAAGGACGTAATAACCGATAAAAAATTGTCGTTTTATTTTTGTTAATTGTTGTCTTATTTGGCTTTCTAAACTTTAAAAGTGTAAAAAATATATGCCATACCATTTATTTTTTCAACAATACTATTATTGTACAAGTTAGATATATTATTATTGAAACAAAAGAATTTGCCCGTATTGGATATAGCGGGTTTCTTTTTCCGCATGAGTACTCAGGTGAAGGCCGAGGTGCGTAGTAAGGCGCTACTACGCACCTCGGCCTTCACCTGTACTACTACGCACCTCGGCCTTCACCTGAGTACTCGTGCGGAAAAAGAAACTTCTTTTGTTTCAATAGTACTGTATCTTATACATATTTAGTCTAGCAGTAAATTGTTTGTATATATAAATTATAATCTGTAAATAAAATATAAAAATAAATATAAAATTTGTTGCATTTATACTCTATTTTAATAGACATTTTCTTTTGTTTATGTGACTGTTGACATGATGAGCAAAACAAAATAAACAACTGACAAGACAATTAAAAAGATAACACACAAAATCGGAAAAGGAAACTATATCAACAGGAACGATCTATTTATAGTAACGAAGACAAAAACACATTTATGTATTTAAATCACAATTGTCTGGATAGGGGTCTTCTTAATCTCTGGGACCAAAATATTGTTTCGTTTTAATGGTCCAGTTAATCTGTATTCATTAAAATTTTGGCAAATTTTTCTCTATATTCATTAAAATTTTGATGGGCCATTTTCCTTTATTTATTCATATTAAGACCATTATTCTCTATTCTGTAAACCCCCATCCAGACCTTCATATCAAACTGACATATGGATTTTTTTTTCCTTCCTGGATAATGGAAATAGATATATAGGGTCTAACACCGAGAGAGGTGCAAGATAGTAAAATCTGTGACACCCGAGGGTAAGATTTAAATCGTATCGGACGAGGCTTGTCCGAGTCAAGTACGATTTAAATATCACCCGAGGGTGTCACAAATTTTACTATCTTGCACCTTTTACGGTGTTTGACTCTTTTTCTCACCCCTTTCTACCGTGTCAATGTTTGTTTACTTGTTGTGTAGTTTGGTGCATTAATTTGCGAACCGTATCACAGACGACAGGACCAAAATGCCACGTAATAAAATAAAACAAGTTTTCATTTTACAACTTTAAAGAGGTTCAAAATAATAAAGTTAACAAACTTGTGATAGATTCTACAATAACAAAATTTTGCACCTTTTACGATGTTTGCCTCTTTTTCTCATCTCTTTAAATATTTGTTTACGTTGAGAAAATATAGAGTACTCTCCCTTGTTAGGTAACTAACGTAAATAAAAACAATTACCTCCCGTTGACCAACGTCAAATAAAAAAAATTACAGGCATTTATCGCTGTTGTAGTAGCATTTATATTATATTTATGAATAAAATACATTGTGAAATACTGTCAAGACACTATATATCGACAATTTAATTCAACAATGGAAAACAATTTTGCGGGAAAAACGGCGTGTAGCTTGTCTTACCCTGGAGCCGGGGTAAGATAAAAAAATCTTTTCCACCTAAACTAACGGACTACTTTATCCATGGGGTGAGAAATAGTTATTTCCCTTTGCGTATTCACAACAAATTTATCAACAAACTAACACAAACATACTATGGCCGAACTGGTCTATGGACGAACTGGTTTATGGCCGAAACGTCCCGAAAGCACCCATATTAGTATAGGAAAATTTTGATCAGCATGACATAGCTAAATAGCGATTTTAGGTGCACGTGTTTAAGTCGTGCTGTTTACAATCGATGGTCAAACCAAAATTAAAATTTAGCAGGAAACGAAAATGTAATAAACTGTACCTTTAACGGTTTTTAAAATGTCTTGTGATATCTAACCGTTAATACAGTTAGAGAAAAGAATATGTAGATTATTGTTCAATGCTAATTATATAAATAACTAAATTATGTTCTATAAATACATTGGTTTTCATTATTTATTCGTTTTGTCAAATTGAATTTGTAAAATTTTCTTGCAATGCGTCGAAATCTAGGACAAATATACCCAAATAAAGAATCTCGGCTGACACTTCTTGTGACATTCGTTACGTTGACACTTTCATGTCACACTATATATTTCAGAGGAAGGGTGAAAGATATTGCAGACATTTTCAAGAGAGGCAAGGATGATTTCACGTTCAGTTCTATGTTGTGCAGAGAAACTTGTAAAACCAACCAGTGTTTTTAGTGCTCAGAAATTGAATTTGAAATGCAAAGGAACACAAAAAAGACAATATCACAAAACTAGACAAGTGACCCAAAAACCTCGTTTAAAACCAGAAAATGAAGACGAACCAATATCTTTTCCACAAGTAAATTTTCCGGAATATAAGGAATTTGCGGACCTTGATGATGATAATACTACTGTTTTTCGTGGAATGGACACGGACTTTCCATGCTTAACTAGAAAGTAATTATATTATGTAGCTGGTGCTGAAATTATGTAACATCTGAAATTGCTATTAACTATCCAGTGCACAAGCACAAGATACTATATTAAAATTCCGTACAGTGTTTCAGCCACAGGTACTTGTGGACAGGACACAGCATCCCCCCTTTTTTCATTTTTTTTTTTTTTTTTTTTTTTCATTTCTATGGCTTAGAAATATGTAAAACGACAATAATATGCCGTTTTCTGATTGCATACGTCGACTGATGTATATAGAGATGCCGTTTTCTGATTGCATCAGTCGACTGATATATGTATATATTATAGTATTAGTCGACTGATGCAATCAGAAAACGTTTTTTTTTTGTTTTTTTTTTCATTTCTATGGCTTAGAAATATGTAAAACGACAATAATATGCCGTTTTCTGATTGCATACGTCGACTGATGTATATAGAGATGCCGTTTTCTGATTGCATCAGTCGACTGATATATGTATATATTATAGTATTAGTCGACTGATGCAATCAGAAAACGTTTTTTTTTTGTTTTTTTTTTCATTTCTATGGCTTAGAAATATGTAAAACGACAATAATATGCCATTTTCTGATTGCATACGTCGACTGATGTATATAGAGATGCCGTTTTCTGATTGCATCAGTCGACTGATATATGTATATATTATAGTATTAGTCGACTGATGCAATCAGAAAACATTTTTTTTTTCATTTCTATGGCTTAGAAAATATGTAAAACAGCAATAATATGCCGTTTTCTGATTGCATAAGTCAACTGATATGTATATAGAGATGCCGTTTTCTGATTGCATCAGTCGAATGATACTATAATATATACATATATCAGTCGACTGATGCAATCAGAAAACGGCATCTCTATATACATATCAGTTGACTTATGCAATCAGAAAACGGCATATTATTGCTGTTTTACATATTTCTAAGCCATGAAATGGAAAAAAAAAAAAAAAAAAAGGGGGGGGGGGAGGATAGGGTGTAAAAAGGAGGGATGCTGTGTCCTGTCCACAAGTACCTGTGGTTTCAGCTAGACTTTGAAATCTTTAGGACAATATTATTGCCATTGGTAATCTTGTTGAGATTGGGATTCTGAAGAAATTTTCTGTCTGTATCTTCATGCTGAAAATTTCTTCGGAATCCTAATCTCAACGAGATTAGACAATTGCCAGTTATATCAAGATTACTTCAGGACATTCTTTTATAATTAAACTAATTTTTATAAACTTCTTCAGGACAATTTGAGAAATAGGTGGGCAAATGTCCTGAAACCAGTCACTAGTGCCTAGCTGAATCACTGCATACATGTACAGTCGATGATAAGAATAAAGTGTCTGTCTTGCACAATTTTCATACCATTGACTGTATGGAGTTTTTATTAGCAGGACAATCGACATCCTGGCATTTAATAAGTGGTTGAGGTGGAAACAGCTGGTATTCTCAGGATTTTATCTCTAATGCAAGGGAAAGTTTTACTTTTTATGAAATAAATTAAATCACTTTTTTGAAGAAAGTCGATATAGAGATCTGATTTAGTGTCAACAAGGGCCAAAAGTGAATTTAATTACTATATTTAACTTCTGTCAGTTAGATATCACATAATTAATTTGCATTGAAGTCTATGCAGAAACCCGAGGATTATGTTCGGCTTCACCTCCAAACCTTATCTTCATATCAGTAATCACAAATGCTAAATCGTATCATGACGGAAAAGAGAATAGTGTCCGATGGATGTTCCAACATATTTTTGATTTAATCATTGATAATTATTGGCTCACCTGACCCAAAGGGTCGTGTGAGCTCTTGCCATCACATGGCGTCCATCGTCGTCTGTCATACGTTCATACTTTTGACTTCTTGTCAAAACCATGTGCACTTGGCCAATTTTAATCAAACTTTACCAAAATGTTGTGCTTGATCCTCTTTAATAATTGTGTCCACCAACCTTCAAATATCTAATGGTCATTGTTACTAAAAATAGAAATACCTACTTTCGACATTTCCTCTGAAACCATAAGTTAATTTTAATCAAGCATTTGCTAGAAGGGCCCTTGGTTGGGCCTCTTTAGAAATTGGGTCGTCCACCTTCAAATATGGCCATCATTACAAAAAATAGAAATAATTACTTTCAAGATCTCCTGTGAAGCCACTAGACCAATTTTTACCAAACTAGACTAGAATGATACTTTTGATGGTCCTCCTCCAAAACTGTATTTGACAGCCTTGAGTTTTGTCAAAGATGGTCACTGTTCTTACAAATAGAACTTTTTTTTTAAAAGGCCATTATATATGTGTGTACATTTTCTATTGGAATTAGCTAATTATAAATTTTATGTAGTAGCTTTCAGTGACATGTCAATAGATTTCCTCTGTCTAATTTGGTTTCTGAGATAAAAATCGATAGAAAGGGGCCAAAAAGTGTCAACATCCAATTGTAGTGCAGTTTTCTGCAAAATGTAAGTCTTTATGGTATATTGGTGGGCCATTGAAAAAACTGTTTATGAATAATACAGGTTCGGGTGAAAGAAGCTTGCCTTAGGTGAACCTCTAGTTCATTTAATTTTCAAATTATTAGAACTAAAAAGTGTTCATTAAATACAACAAGATATGTGTACGCTGTGTTATTAGAACTGACATTATACAATAAATTTACAACAACATTATTAAAAGATCAAGAAGTATAAATATGAAGGTCTTTCACACTCAAAAAACTCAAAACTATTAATAAAGAGCATTTATTTTAATGCAGGTACATACATTGTATGAGACGGGAGAGGGCGTAGGGTTGTGAAAGGGGCAAAACTAAGTTCCCCCCTTACATACTTTTTTTGATAAAAATGTAAAGAAGACTGACCTAAAACTTGCAAACTCCCCCCATCTCCACAGCCACACCTACCCACTTTTTGTACCAAACCTAAATCTTTCCCACCTCATTGTTAGGTCCTCTGGTTGGGATCGTAATCATATGCAATCAGTGTCTATCACCACCTAAGTTGTGAATTCGAATCCTGCTCGGGCGAGGTGTACTCGATACAACTTTATGTGATAAAGTTTGTCATTGACTTGCAGTAGGTTGGTGGTTTTCTCCAGGTACTCCAGTTTCCTCCACCAATAAAACTGACGGCCACGATATAACTGAAATATTGTTTGAAATGGTGTTAAACACCATAACCCAAAGCCTGAAACTACGACAGTGAATTAACCACAAAGAATTTTAATAGACGTGTTCATTATCGGATTACACACAGGACTTTCAAAATTTAGTGGTACCAGGTACTTTTACACATTTAAAATAGTATTTGTACCTCCTAATATAATTAGAGTGTTGTACAATGTATAAGATATTCACATACATGATCCTTCCCGTTTTCTGTGTGAGTCTCCTGTAAATTGAAACCAATACCTGCATGTGCTCCCTCCCGGGTGTTGAAAACTCCTCTGTGAAACACATTCAAGCCAGTCCTCACGAGGAGCACCAGTCCTCTGGCTCCAGACCAGTAAATTTTTCAGTTTTTATTTAGAACTACAGTCAAACCTGTATTAAGAGGTCACCATTGGGACAAAGGAAAGGTGACCTCTTAATAGAGGTTAGATTCATATGAAATATTCTATGGCAGGACAAGTAAAAGGTGACCTTTTAATACAGGTGACTGCTTAATAAAGGTGACCGCATGAGCAGGTTTGACTATATAAAAATAAATTCAAGAATTTGATTTGGACCAATAAATTCAAATTATCAGTTTGAGGACTGCAATCAATTTCAATAATTTGTTTAATTAAGAGATTTCATTGTCAAATTGATTGCTGCGACACCGCATTAAGTTTATTATACATACATGTAATCTTCATATACCAGACGTCCTTGACACTAATTCTTGGCATTGGTAATTTTGATACATGGCCTTCATGCATTGGACCCTGATCCTAATTTTTTCAGTTGGAAAATTTGAGGATCTATATAATGAGGTATATTATTAGTTCACCTGGACCATTGCCATCACTTGGCGTCCGTCGTCTGTTGTCTGTAAACTTTTCACATTTCAAGCTTCTTCTCCAAAACCACTGGGCCAATTGGAACCAAACTTAGCAGGAATGTTCCTTGGATGGTCATCTACAAAGTTACTGTTTTTCGTTCCAGTCGGATATTCAACATGGCTGCCAGGGCCAATAATATGCTCTGATTGGCTGAAATTTCAAAGATCTTCTTCTCTGAAACTAATGAACTGACTGAATCCAAACTGTAAATGAATGATCATTGGAATGTCCTTTACCAAGTTACTGTTTTTTATGCCGATCGGAAATCCAAGATGGCTGCCACCGCAGGACATAGATTAACATTGGACCCTATGGGAAAATGTTCAAATGCCTTCTTCTCAGAAACTACAAATATGATTAAAGCCAAACTGTACATGAATGTTCATTGGATGGTCCTCTACAATCTTAAGGTTTTTTGTTCCGATATGAAATTCAAAATGGCGGCTACGGCAGGACTTAGTTTAACATTGGACCCTATGGGAAAAATGTTTCAAAATGCTTCTTCTCTGAAACCACTTGGACAATTGAAACCAAACTGCCCAGGAATGATCATTGGAAGGTCCTCTACAAAGTTTCTGTTTTTTATGCCGATTGGAAATCCAAGATGGCCGCCACCACAATACATAGATTAACATTGGACCCTATGGGAAAATGTTCAAATGCCTTCTTCTCAGAAACTACAAATATTATTAAAGCCAAACTGTACATGAATGTTCATTGGATGGTCCTCTACAAACTTTGCGTTTTTTGTTCCGATATGAAATTCAAAATGGCGGCTACGGCAGGACTTAGTTTAACATTGGACCCTATGGGAAAAATGTTTCAAAACACTTCTTCTCTGAAACCACTAGGACAGTTGAAACCAAACTGCCCAGGAATGATCATTGGAAGGTCCTCTACAAATTTTATGTTTGTTATGCCGATCGGAAATCCAAGATGGCCACCACCGCAGGACATAGATTAACATTGGACCCTATGGGAAAATGTTCAAATGCCTTCTTCTCAGAAACTACAAGTATGATTAAAGCCAAACTGTACATGAATGTTCATTGGATGGTCCTCTACAAACTTTACGTTTTTTGTTCCGATATGAAATTCAAAATGGCGGCTACGGCAGGACTTAGTTTAACATTGTACCCTATGGGAAAAATGTTTCAAAATGCTTCTTCTCTGAAACCACTTGGACCATTGAAACCAAACTGCCCAGGAATGATCATTGGAAGGTCCTCTACAAAGTGTATGTTTTTTATGCCGATCGAAAATCCAAGATGGCCGCCACCGCAATACATAGATTAACATTGGACCCTATGGGAAAATGTTCAAATGCCTTCTTCTCAGAAACTACAAATATTATTAAAGCCAAACTGTACATGAATGTTCATTGGATGGTCCTCTACAAACTTTGCGTTTTTTGTTCCGATATGAAATTCAAAATGGCGGCTACGGCAGGACTTAGTTTAACATTGTACCCTATGGGAAAAATGTTTCAAAACGCTTCTTCTCTGAAACCAAACTGCCCAGGAATGATCATTGGAAGGTCCTCTACAAATTTTATGTTTGTTATGCCGATCGGAAATCCAAGATGGCCACCACCGCAATACATAGATTAACATTGGACCCTATGGGAAAATGTTCAAATGCCTTCTTCTCAGAAACTACAAATATTATTAAAGCCAAACTGTACATGAATGTTCATTGGATGGTCCTCTACAAACTTTACGTTTTTTGTTCCGATATGAAATTCAAAATGGCGGCTACGGCAGGACTTAGTTTAACATTGTACCCTATGGGAAAAATGTTTCAAAACGCTTCTTCTCTGAAACCACTTGGACCATTGAAACCAAACTGCCCAGGAATGATCATTGGAAGGTCCTCTACAAAGTTTCTGTTTTTTTATGCCGATCGAAAATTCAAGATGGCCACCACCGCAGGACATAGATTAACATTGGACCCTATGGGAAAATGTTCAAATGCCTTCTTCTCAGAAACTACAAATATGATTAAAGCCAAACTGTACATGAATGTTCATTGGATGGTCCTCTACAAACTTTACGTTTTTTCGTTCCGATATGAAATTCAAAATGGTGGCTACGGCAGGACTTAGTTTAACATTGTACCCTATGGGGAAAATGTTTCAAAACGCTTCTTCTCTGAAACCACTTGGATAATTGAAACAAAACTGCCCAGGAATGATCATTGGAAGGTCCTCTACAAAGTGTGTGTTTTTTATGCCGATCGGAAATCCAAGATGGCCACCACCGCAGGACATAGATTAACATTGGACCCTATGGGAAAATGTTCAAATGCCTTCTTCTCAGAAACTACAAATATGATTAAAGTCAAACTGTAGATGAATGTTCATTGGATGGTCCTCTACAAACTTTGCGTTTTTTGTTCTGATATGAAATTCAAAATGGCGGCTACGGCAGGACTTAGTTTAATATTGGACCCTATGGGAAAAATGTTTCAAAACGCTTCTTCTCTGAAACCACTTGGACAGTTGAAACCAAACTGCCCAGGAATGATCATTGGAAAGTCCTCTGTTTTTTATGCCGATCGGAAATCCAAGATGGCTGCCACCACAGGTCATAGTATTAACACAGGACCATATGGGGAAAATACAGAAATATATTCTTCTCTGAAGCTATTGCACTGATTGAACCTAAACTGTGCATCAATCATTGGAAGGTCCTCTACAAACTTTGTGTTTTTTATGTTGATCGTAATTCCAAGATGACTACCACTGCAGGACATAGTTTTTACATAGGACCAATTGGTTCTTTTTATAACCAGGTGAACGATACAGGCTCTTGAGAGCCTCTGGTTATAATGTCATGATGGGTGTTTGAAATGCCTTGTTCTAAAGTTGTTTACTGGGTAAATGGTGTTTTCAATAATATTTTGAAATATCAAATTCAAGGTCTTCAAACAAAAAGATTACAATAAATACATGTAGGTGTTTTTACTATGTAAAAATTATTAATAACTACAGGTGATATAATATATGCTACCTGGTTATTTTCCACATCTTAAACTGAAATATTAAAATAATTCTGTATTGAAAAATGTTATTAAAAAATCTAAATTCAATATTGTAGAATAATTTATTAAATAAAAAATGCTTTGAAAATTAATTTGTTTAGCTCACCTTGCCAAAGGCAAAGTGAGTTTTTGCCATCACTTGGCATCCGTCGTACGTTAATTTTTGACATTTTAATCTTCTCCTCTGAAACCGCTCAGCCAAATGAAGTGAAACTTGGTAGGAAGCATCTATGGAAGGTCCTCTCTAAAGATTGCTCATTTTATCCCGATCCATCAACAAACATGGCCACCATAGGCAATTCTTGTTTCTGATTTGCCGATTTTTAAAAATCTTCTCTGAAACTACTAGGCCAAATGAACCGAAACTTGGTAGGAAGCATCTACGGCAGGTCCTCTATAAAGATTGCTAATTTTGTCCCGATCCGTTAACAAACATGACCACCACAGGCCATTCTTGTTTCTGATAGGTTGATTTCTTAAAAATCTTCTCCTATGAAACCGCTCGGCCAAATGAATCGAAACTTGGTAGGAAGCATCCTTGGAAGGTCCTCTATAAAGATTGCTCTTTTCGTCCCGATTCATTAACAAACATGGCCACCACAGGCAATTCTTGTTTCTGATTGGTTGATTTCTAAAAATCTTCTCCTCTGAAACCGCTTGGCCAAATGAACCGAAACTTGGTAGGAAGCATCTATGGAAAGGCCTCTGGCTCTGTTACGATTGCTCATTTCGTCCCGAACCGTTAACAAACATGGCCACCATAGTCAATTCTTGTTTCTGATTGGTTGATTTCTAAAAATCTTCTCCTCTGAAACCACTTTGCCAAATGAACCGAAACTTGGTAGGATGGATCTATAGGAGGTCCTCTATAAAGATTGCTCATCTCGTCCCGATCCATTAACAAATATGGCTGCCATAGGCAATTCTTGTTTCTAATTGGTCGATTTCTAAAAATTTGTCCTCTGAAACCGCTTTGCCAAGTGAACCGAAACTTGGTAGGAAGCATCTATGGAAGGTTCTCTATAAAGATTGCTTATTTTGTCCCGATCCATTAACAAACATGGCCGCCACAGGCAATTCTTGTTTCTGATTGGTCGATTTCTAAAAATCTTCTTCTCTGAAACAGCTTGGCCAAATGGACCGAAACGTGGTAGGAAGCATCTATGGAAGGTCCTCTATGGGAATTGCTCATTCTGTTTTGATCCGTTAACAAACATGGCCGTCATAGGCAATTCTTGTTTCTTATTGGTCGATTTTTAAAACAGCTTTTCCTCTGAAACCGCTTGGCCAAATGATATGAAACTTGGAAAGAAGCATCTATGGAAAGTCCTTTATAAAGATTGCTTGTTTCGTTTTGATCCATTAACAAACATGGCTGCCACAGGCAATTCTTGTTTTAGATTGGTCGATTTCTAAAAATCTTCTTCTCTGAAACTGCTTTGCCAAAATGAACCGATATTTGAGGTTTTGTATTAAGTTTCCTCTAAGCAGAATGAAAGGTGAGCGACACAGGCTCAGCTCAGTGCTGAGCCTCTAGTTAAAATAGAAATGGTAGAATAATTCTGTAATTAATTAAAAACAAAAAAAATTTAAGGTGCAATTCAAAAAATAAAAATGTTTTTTTTTTTTTTAAATCAATTTAGAATGGTCAGAATTTTATGTCAAGAAATATTAATGCCTGATCAATGCTCACTTTCTTTAATTTGACTAAGAATGAACATGGAGGTATTATAATCTTCCCAGACAGGGCTTCGTTTTGATTAAAATTATTCTTAAAATTGAGCAAAATATGATTTAATATTTTTCTGTAGTGAAAAGAGTTGCTTCCCTTGCTTACTTCATTTTTAGTTCACCTGGACCAAAGGTCCATGTGAACTATTGCCATCACTTGGCGTCCGTCGTCTGTCGTCTGTCGTCTGTAAACTTTTCACATTTCAAGCTTCTTCTCCGAAACCACTTGGCCGATTGGAACCGAACTTAGCAGGAATGTTCCTTGGATGGTCCTCTACAAAGTTACTGTTTTTCGTTCCAGTCGGATATTCAATATGGCTGTCAGGGCCAATAATATGCTCTGATTGGCTGAAATTTCAAAGATCTTCTTCTCCGAAACTAATGAACTGACTGAACCCAAACTGTAAAGGAATGATCATTGGAATGTCCTTTACCAAGTTACTGTTTTTTATGCCGATCGGAAATCCAAGATGGCCGCCATCGCAGGACATAGATTAACATTGGACCCTATGGGAAAATGTTCAAATGCCTTCTTCTCAGAAACTACAAATATGATTAAAGCCAAACTGTACATGAATGTTCATTGGATGGTCCTCTACAATCTTAAGGTTTTTTGTTCCGATATGAAATTCAAAATGGCGGCTACGGCAGGACTTAGTTTAACATTGGACCCTATGGGAAAAATGTTTCAAAATGCTTCTTCTCTGAAACCACTTGGACAGTTGAAACCAAACTGCCCAGGAATGATCATTGGAAGGTCCTCTACAAATTTTATGTTTTTTATGCCGGTTGGAAATCCAAGATGGCCGCCACCGCAGGACATAGATTAACATTGGACCCTATGGGAAAATGTTCAAATGCCTTCTTCTCAGAAACTACAAATATTATTAAAGCCAAACTGTACATGAATGTTCATTGGATGGTCCTCTACAACCTTAAGGTTTTTTGTTCCGATATGAAATTCAAAATGGCGGCTACGGCAGGACTTAGTTTAACATTGGACCCTATGGGAAAAATGTTTCAAAATGCTTCTTCTCTGAAACCACTTGGACAGTTGAAACCAAACTGCCCAGGAATGATCATTGGAAGGTCCTCTACAAATTTTCTGTTTTTTATGCCGGTCGGAAATCCAAGATGGCCGCCACCGCAGGACATAGATTAACATTGGACCCTATGGGAAAATATTCAAATGCCTTCTACTCAGAAACTACAAATATGATTAAAGCCAAACTGTACATGAATGTTCATTAGATGGTCCTCTACAAACTTTACGTTTTTTGTTCTGGTATGAAATTCAAAATGGCGGCTACGGCAGGACTTAGTTTAACATTGGACCCTATGGGAAAAATGTTTCAAAACGCTTCTTCTCTGAAACCACTTGGATAATTGAAACCAAACTGCCTAGGAATGATCATTGAAAGGTCCTCTACAAATTTTTTGTTTTTTATGCCGATCGGAAATCCAAGATGGCCACCACCGCAATACATAGATTAACATTGGACCCTATGGGAAAATGTTCAAATGCCTTCTACTCAGAAACTACAGGGAAAAATGTTTCAAAATGCTTCTTCTCTGAAACCACTTGGACAGTTGAAACCAAACTGCCCAGGAATGATCATTGGAAGGTCCTCTACAAATTTTCTGTTTTTTATGCCGGTCGGAAATCCAAGATGGCCGCCACCGCAGGACATAGATTAACATTGGACCCTATGGGAAAATATTCAAATGCCTTCTACTCAGAAACTACAAATATGATTAAAGCCAAACTGTACATGAATGTTCATTAGATGGTCCTCTACAAACTTTACGTTTTTTGTTCTGGTATGAAATTCAAAATGGCGGCTACGGCAGGACTTAGTTTAACATTGGACCCTATGGGAAAAATGTTTCAAAACGCTTCTTCTCTGAAACCACTTGGATAATTGAAACCAAACTGCCTAGGAATGATCATTGGAAGGTCCTCTACAAATTTTTTGTTTTTTATGCCGATCGGAAATCCAAGATGGCCACCACCGCAATACATAGATTAACATTGGACCCTATGGGAAAATGTTCAAATGCCTTCTACTCAGAAACTACAAATATGATTAAAGCCAAACTGTACATGAATGTTCATTAGATGGTCCTCTACAAACTTTACGTTTTTTGTTCTGGTATGAAATTCAAAATGGCGGCTATGGCAGGACTTAGTTTAACATTGGACCCTATGGGAAAAATGTTTCAAAATGCTTCTTCTCTGAAACCACTTGGACAGTTGAAACTAAACTGCCCAGGAATGATCATTGGAAGGTCCTCTACAAAGTTTCTGTTTTTTATGCCGGTCGGAAATCCAAGATGGCCGCCACCGCAGGACATAGATTAACATTGGACCCTATGGGAAAATATTCAAATGCCTTCTACTCAGAAACTACAAATATGATTAAAGCCAAACTGTACATGAATGTTCATTAGATGGTCCTCTACAAACTTTACGTTTTTTGTTCTGGTATGAAATTCAAAATGGCGGCTACGGCAGGACTTAGTTTAACATTGGACCCTATGGGAAAAATGTTTCAAAACGCTTCTTCTCTGAAACCACTTGGATAATTGAAACCAAACTGCCCAGGAATGATCATTGGAAGGTCCTCTACAAAGTTTCTGTTTTTTTATGCCGATCGGAAATTCAAGATGGCCGCCACTGCAGGACATAGATTAACATTGGACCCTATGGGAAAATGTTCAAATGCCTTCTTCTCAGAAACTACAAATATGATTAAAGCCAAACTGTACATGAATGTTCATTGGATGGTCCTCTACAATCTTAAGGTTTTTTGTTCCGATATGAAATTCAAAATGGCGGCTACGGCAGGACTTAGTTTAACATTGGACCCTATGGGAAAAATGTTTCAAAATGCTTCTTCTCTGAAACCACTTGGACAGTTGAAACCAAACTGCCCAGGAATGATCATTGGAAGGTCCTCTACAAATTTTATGTTTTTTATGCCGGTTGGAAATCCAAGATGGCCGCCACCGCAGGACATAGATTAACATTGGACCCTATGGGAAAATGTTCAAATGCCTTCTTCTCAGAAACTACAAATATTATTAAAGCCAAACTGTACATGAATGTTCATTGGATGGTCCTCTACAACCTTAAGGTTTTTTGTTCCGATATGAAATTCAAAATGGCGGCTACGGCAGGACTTAGTTTAACATTGGACCCTATGGGAAAAATGTTTCAAAATGCTTCTTCTCTGAAACCACTTGGACAGTTGAAACCAAACTGCCCAGGAATGATCATTGGAAGGTCCTCTACAAATTTTCTGTTTTTTATGCCGGTCGGAAATCCAAGATGGCCGCCACCGCAGGACATAGATTAACATTGGACCCTATGGGAAAATATTCAAATGCCTTCTACTCAGAAACTACAAATATGATTAAAGCCAAACTGTACATGAATGTTCATTAGATGGTCCTCTACAAACTTTACGTTTTTTGTTCTGGTATGAAATTCAAAATGGCGGCTACGGCAGGACTTAGTTTAACATTGGACCCTATGGGAAAAATGTTTCAAAACGCTTCTTCTCTGAAACCACTTGGATAATTGAAACCAAACTGCCTAGGAATGATCATTGGAAGGTCCTCTACAAATTTTTTGTTTTTTATGCCGATCGGAAATCCAAGATGGCCACCACCGCAATACATAGATTAACATTGGACCCTATGGGAAAATGTTCAAATGCCTTCTACTCAGAAACTACAAATATGATTAAAGCCAAACTGTACATGAATGTTCATTAGATGGTCCTCTACAAACTTTACGTTTTTTGTTCTGGTATGAAATTCAAAATGGCGGCTATGGCAGGACTTAGTTTAACATTGGACCCTATGGGAAAAATGTTTCAAAATGCTTCTTCTCTGAAACCACTTGGACAGTTGAAACTAAACTGCCCAGGAATGATCATTGGAAGGTCCTCTACAAAGTTTCTGTTTTTTATGCCGGTCGGAAATCCAAGATGGCCGCCACCGCAGGACATAGATTAACATTGGACCCTATGGGAAAATATTCAAATGCCTTCTACTCAGAAACTACAAATATGATTAAAGCCAAACTGTACATGAATGTTCATTAGATGGTCCTCTACAAACTTTACGTTTTTTGTTCTGGTATGAAATTCAAAATGGCGGCTACGGCAGGACTTAGTTTAACATTGGACCCTATGGGAAAAATGTTTCAAAACGCTTCTTCTCTGAAACCACTTGGATAATTGAAACCAAACTGCCCAGGAATGATCATTGGAAGGTCCTCTACAAAGTTTCTGTTTTTTTATGCCGATCGGAAATTCAAGATGGCCGCCACTGCAGGACATAGATTAACATTGGACCCTATGGGAAAATGTTCAAATGCCTTCTTCTCAGAAACTACAAATATGATTAAAGCCAAACTGTACATGAATGTTCATTGGATGGTCCTCTACAATCTTAAGGTTTTTTGTTCCGATATGAAATTCAAAATGGCGGCTACGGCAGGACTTAGTTTAACATTGGACCCTATGGGAAAAATGTTTCAAAATGCTTCTTCTCTGAAACCACTTGGACAGTTGAAACCAAACTGCCCAGGAATGATCATTGGAAGGTCCTCTACAAATTTTATGTTTTTTATGCCGGTTGGAAATCCAAGATGGCCGCCACCGCAGGACATAGATTAACATTGGACCCTATGGGAAAATGTTCAAATGCCTTCTTCTCAGAAACTACAAATATTATTAAAGCCAAACTGTACATGAATGTTCATTGGATGGTCCTCTACAACCTTAAGGTTTTTTGTTCCGATATGAAATTCAAAATGGCGGCTACGGCAGGACTTAGTTTAACATTGGACCCTATGGGAAAAATGTTTCAAAATGCTTCTTCTCTGAAACCACTTGGACAGTTGAAACCAAACTGCCCAGGAATGATCATTGGAAGGTCCTCTACAAATTTTCTGTTTTTTATGCCGGTCGGAAATCCAAGATGGCCGCCACCGCAGGACATAGATTAACATTGGACCCTATGGGAAAATATTCAAATGCCTTCTACTCAGAAACTACAAATATGATTAAAGCCAAACTGTACATGAATGTTCATTAGATGGTCCTCTACAAACTTTACGTTTTTTGTTCTGGTATGAAATTCAAAATGGCGGCTACGGCAGGACTTAGTTTAACATTGGACCCTATGGGAAAAATGTTTCAAAACGCTTCTTCTCTGAAACCACTTGGATAATTGAAACCAAACTGCCTAGGAATGATCATTGAAAGGTCCTCTACAAATTTTTTGTTTTTTATGCCGATCGGAAATCCAAGATGGCCACCACCGCAATACATAGATTAACATTGGACCCTATGGGAAAATGTTCAAATGCCTTCTACTCAGAAACTACAAATATGATTAAAGCCAAACTGTACATGAATGTTCATTAGATGGTCCTCTACAAACTTTACGTTTTTTGTTCTGGTATGAAATTCAAAATGGCGGCTATGGCAGGACTTAGTTTAACATTGGACCCTATGGGAAAAATGTTTCAAAATGCTTCTTCTCTGAAACCACTTGGACAGTTGAAACTAAACTGCCCAGGAATGATCATTGGAAGGTCCTCTACAAAGTTTCTGTTTTTTATGCCGGTCGGAAATCCAAGATGGCCGCCACCGCAGGACATAGATTAACATTGGACCCTATGGGAAAATATTCAAATGCCTTCTACTCAGAAACTACAAATATGATTAAAGCCAAACTGTACATGAATGTTCATTAGATGGTCCTCTACAAACTTTACGTTTTTTGTTCTGGTATGAAATTCAAAATGGCGGCTACGGCAGGACTTAGTTTAACATTGGACCCTATGGGAAAAATGTTTCAAAACGCTTCTTCTCTGAAACCACTTGGATAATTGAAACCAAACTGCCCAGGAATGATCATTGGAAGGTCCTCTACAAAGTTTCTGTTTTTTTATGCCGATCGGAAATTCAAGATGGCCGCCACTGCAGGACATAGATTAACATTGGACCCTATGGGAAAATGTTCAAATGCCTTCTTCTCAGAAACTACAAATATGATTAAAGCCAAACTGTACATGAATGTTCATTGGATGGTCCTCTACAATCTTAAGGTTTTTTGTTCCGATATGAAATTCAAAATGGCGGCTACGGCAGGACTTAGTTTAACATTGGACCCTATGGGAAAAATGTTTCAAAATGCTTCTTCTCTGAAACCACTTGGACAGTTGAAACCAAACTGCCCAGGAATGATCATTGGAAGGTCCTCTACAAATTTTATGTTTTTTATGCCGGTTGGAAATCCAAGATGGCCGCCACCGCAGGACATAGATTAACATTGGACCCTATGGGAAAATGTTCAAATGCCTTCTTCTCAGAAACTACAAATATTATTAAAGCCAAACTGTACATGAATGTTCATTGGATGGTCCTCTACAACCTTAAGGTTTTTTGTTCCGATATGAAATTCAAAATGGCGGCTACGGCAGGACTTAGTTTAACATTGGACCCTATGGGAAAAATGTTTCAAAACGCTTCTTCTCTGAAACCACTTGGATAATTGAAACCAAACTGCCCAGGAATGATCATTGGAAGGTCCTCTACAAGGTGTGTGTTTTTTATGCCGATCGGAAATCCAAGATGGCCACCACCGCAGGACATAGATTAACATTGGACCCTATGGGAAAATGTTCAAATGCCTTCTTCTCAGAAACTACAAATATGATTAAAGCCAAACTGTACATGAATGTTCATTGGATGGTCCTCTACAAACTTTACGTTTTTTGTTCCGATATGAAATTCAAAATGGCGGCTACGGCAGGACTTAGTTTAACATTGGACCCTATGGGAAAAATGTTTCAAAATGTTTCTTCTCTGAAACCACTTGGACAGTTGAAACCAAACTGCCCAGGAATGATCATTGGAAGGTCCTCTACAAATTTTCTGTTTTTTATGCCGGTCGGAAATCCAAGATGGCCACCACCGCAGGACATAGATTAACATTGGACCCTATGGGAAAATGTTCAAATGCCTTCTTCTCAGAAACTACAAATATGATTAAAGCCAAACTGTACATGAATGTTCATTGGATGGTCCTCTACAAACTTTGCGTTTTTTGTTCCGATATAAAATTCAAAATGGCGGCTACGGCAGGACTTAGTTTAACATTGGACCCTATGGGAAAAATGTTTCAAAACGCTTCTTCTCTGAAACCACTTGGATAATTGAAACCAAACTGCCCAGGAATGATCATTGGAAGGTCCTCTACAAGGTGTGTGATTTTTATGCCGATCGGAAATCCAAGATGGCCACCACCGCAGGACATAGATTAACATTGGACCCTATGGAAAAATGTTCAAATGCCTTCTTCTCAGAAACTACAAATATGATTAAAGCCAAACTGTACAAGAATGTTCATTGGATGGTCCTCTACAAACTTTAGGTTTTTTGTTCCGATATGAAATTCAAAATGGCGGCTACGGCAGGACTTAGTTTAACATTGGACCCTATGGGGAAAATGTTTCAAAACGCTTCTTCTCTGAAACCACTTGGACAATTGAATCCAAACTGCCCAGGAATGATCATTGGAAGGTCCTCTACAAAGTTTCTGTTTTTTTATGCCGATCGAAAATTCAAGATGGCCACCACCGCAGGACATAGATTAACATTGGACCCTATGGGAAAATGTTCAAATGCCTTCTTCTCAGAAACTACAAATATGATTAAAGCCAAACTGTACATGAATGTTCATTGAATGGTCCTCTACAAAATATACGTTTTTTATTCTGATATGAAATTCAAAATGGCGGCTACGGCAGGACTTAGTTTAACATTGGACCCTATGGGAAAAATGTTTCAAAATGCTTCTTCTCTGAAACCACTAGGACAGTTGAAACCAAACTGCCCAGGAATGATCATTGGAAGGTCCTGTTATTTATGCCGATCGGAAATCCAAGATGGCTGCCACCACAGGTCATAGTATTAACACAGAACCATATGGGGAAAATACAGAAATATATTCTTCTCTGAAGCTATTGCACTGATTGAACCTAAACTGTGCATCAATCATTGGAAGGTCCTTTACAAACTTTGTGTTTTTTATGTTGATCGTAATTCCAAGATGACGCAGGACATAGTTTTTACATAGGACCAATTGGTTTTTTTTATTACCAGGTGAACGATACAGGCTCTTGAGAGCCTCTGGTTTTTCATCATTTTGAAAATTATGAAAATTGATATATGAATAATATGGATTTATAATAATTTACTGTTTCCATAATTTTGGGCAAACCAGTGGTTTTTGTCCCAAGTAACAATGGTTCTTTTTGTTTTCCCTCTTCTATTGTCATACTTGGGGGCCGTATTGTAAAGTAGAGGCCGTCATGGTCTAGACTGTATGGTAGTTGGATTTAAAACTACCTATGCAATTAGTGTCTATCACCCACTGATGTTGTGAGTTCGAATCCGGCTCAGGCAAAGTGTACTCGATGCAACATTATGTGATAAAGTTTCTCTTGACTTCGACAGGTCGGTGGTTTTCTCTGGGTCCTCTGGTTTCCTCCACCAATAAAACTGACCGCCATGATATAACTGAAATATTGTTGAAAGTGGCATTAAACACCTTAATACAAACCAACCAATCTATTGTCATCCCTTTTTTCCCTCTCAAATGCTTTGAAAATAAGCAAAATAATTTTCAATTTTCTATAAGTACAAAAAAATGTGCATGTACCTTATAAGTAGGTACATGTATAACTATATAAATGTTAGTAGTTGGTAATGTCAATAGGGTTAAAATGTAGTACATTTAATAACAAATACAAACATGAAATAAAAATACATGTATTTTAATAAGACCAGTAGACTGTTATACACCAGTTTGAGTTATTTAAATCAGACTGAAATTAATTGATATTTAAAAAATATATATATACATGTTGTATGTATACGATACGTTTTAAAGGAATTAGCGCTCCATAAAATCTCCCTCTTAAATTTGATAGATCCCCCCCTCAGTCATTTTCAAAAGATCACAAATTTTAATAAAAAGTACCTGTAAACATTGAAGTAATTTGAAACATATTGAAAACCCTGACACAGGTTACCGACATCAGGAGTGTTGTTACTTGGGTGATCGCAAACCCTGACACAGGTTACCAACATCAGGAGTGTTGTTACTTAGGTGATCGCAAACCCTGACACAGGTTACCGACATCAGGAGTGTTACTTGGGTGATCGCAAATCCTGACACAGGTTACCGACATCAGGAGTGTTGTTACTTGGGTGATCGCAAACCCTGACACAGGTTACCGACATCAGGAGTGTTGTTACTTGGGTGATCGCAAATCCTGACACAGGTTACCGACATCAGGAGTGTTGTTACTTGGGTGATCGCAAACCCTGACACAGGTTACCAACATCAGGAGTGTTGTTACTTAGGTGATCGCAAACCCTGACACAGGTTACCGACATCAGGAGTGTTGTTACTTGGGTGATCGCAAATCCTGACACAGGTTACCGACATCAGGAGTGTTGTTACTTGGGTGATCGCAAACCCTGACACAGGTTACCGACATCAGGAGTGTTGTTACTTGGGTGATCGCAAACCCTGACACAGGTTACCGACATCAGGAGTGTTGTTACTTGGGTGATCACAAACCCTGACACAGGTTACCGACATCAGGAGTGTTGTTACTTAGGTGATCGCAAACCCTGACACAGGTTACCAACATCAGGAGTGTTGTTACTTGGGTGATCGCAAATCCTGACACAGGTTACCGACATCAGGAGTGTTGTTACTTGGGTGATCGCAAACCCTGACACAGGTTACCGACATCAGGAGTGTTGTTACTTGGGTGATCGCAAACCCTGACACAGGTTACCGACATCAGGAGTGTTGTTACTTGGGTGATCGCAAATCCTGACACAGGTTACCGACATCAGGAGTGTTGTTACTTGGGTGATCGCAAACCCTGACACAGGTTACCGACATCAGGAGTGTTGTTACTTAGGTGATCGCAAACCCTGACACAGGTTACCAACATCAGGAGTGTTACTTGGGTGATCACAAATCCTCACACAGGTTACCGACATCAGGAGTGTTGTTACTTGGGTGATCGCAAATCCTGACACAGGTTATCGACATCAGGAGTGTTGTTACTTGGGTGATCGCAAACCCTGACACAGGTTACCGACATCAGGAGTGTTGTTACTTGGGTGATCGCAAATCCTGACACAGGTTACCGACATCAGGAGTGTTGTTACTTGGGTGATCGCAAACCCTGACACAGGTTACCGACATCAGGAGTGTTGTTACTTGGGTGATCGCAAACCCTGACACAGGTTACCGACATCAGGAGTGTTGTTACTTGGGTGATCACAAACCCTGACACAGGTTACCGACATCAGGAGTGTTGTTACTTAGGTGATCGCAAACCCTGACACAGGTTACCGACATCAGGAGTGTTGTTACTTGGGTGATCGCTGTAGATAGGATTCTAATTTATTCTGTGTTCAATTTAATTTAGACAGGTTTCAATACACAATACACAGGGGACGTCATGGTCATGATCGTATGGTAGTTGGATTTACAACTACCTGTGCAATCAGTGTCTATCACCACTATAGTTGTGAGTTCGAACCTCGTTCATGGTGAGGTGTACTTGATACAACATTAAGTGATAAAGTTTGTCAGTGACTTGCGACAGGTCGGTGGTTTTCTCAGAGTACTCCGATTTCCTCCACCAATAAAACTGACCGCCACTACAATGTATATAACTGAACTATTTTTTAAAGTGATGTTAAATACCATAACCATAACTTTGATTTCTATTTCAGTAAATTAAATGGTCCTGAACCAGAATATCATAATATTGTTTCTGGCTACAAGACTTTTACATCACCTAAACCGTTCCCTCTGAAATATAACAGTGCTGTTCTCCCAGAAGTCACCATTGTTTATGAGACATGGGGAAAGCTGAATGAAAACAAAGACAATGTTGTGTTAATACATGCTGGCTTGTCGGCTAGTTCCCACGCAAAGAGTCATGAGGTGAGTGTCATACATGAGAGTATAACTTGGTTCTAGATATTTGAAATTTCAATTCAGGCCTAAAACTTAACAGGGGCAAAGTAACACAAGACTACTAAAATTTGGTCTGGGCCCCTGAAAATTTTGAGACAACAGTCCAGCTGGCTAATCAATTTTTTTTAATATTTCATGTGCAAAGTCAGTTGTTGGGCTCAAAGAATTTTTGATGTGCTACTAAAATTATTATTTTTGGGGTCCCAGCTAGAAACTGCAGCAAAAATGCTAAGTTTTGTCCCTGCAATTGGACACAGGAAATGACATACTGTAAAAGAAGGACAAGAAATGTTTGAAGGGGTAATCAGAAGTCGTAATTCGAAGAACAGACAATCAATGGCCAAACGAAAAAGGACAAAAACAAACAATATTAACAAAATACTACACAGAAAATTAAAGGAACCCCACTAAAATGCAGATGAACTCAATTACTCTGGAAGAGTAAACAGTTCTTGATCATAGTTTGGACATTAGGAAAGTTTTTCTGGACAATTACATTATTCTTGTCTGTCAATTTTCATCCATTATAACATCCAGGGGTGGATCCAGGATTTCAAATTAGAGGGGCGGTGGGGGGGTTGCACTCTTAATATTTTTTTTTGCCAAGCTGGGGGAGGTACAAAATTTTTGGGGTATTTCGTGTGAAATATGCCAAAAAATCATATTTTTTTCAATTTTAGGGGGGATGCGTGCCGGGTGTGCCCCCCCCCCCCCCTGGATCCGCCCGACATCATCATGCCCAGTGAAGAAGAAAAATAACTCTTTACTCCTTTTATACAGTTACCAAGACTAGTTGTGAAGAGAAATATATTAAACTGATGGTCACTATAACAACAAAGTGAACAACTTATTACCTTTCACCTCTAACCCTAGAACACAAAAAGACAATTATCTATATGCCAATGGAAATCCAGGCCATAACTTGTGACAGGCACAAAAATGTATGTCAAAATCTATTGTTAGAAAAATTGATACTCTGTTATTTTTTACAACACTGACAATACAAATCAAACGACATTTCATATTATAAATTGGAAAAAAAATGTTTAAACACTACCTCAGATGGACGCAAAAAGTTGTATTTTTATCAATATATTTATTTATATTTTCAGTACAACATGACTCCTGGTTGGTGGGAGAAGTTTGTAGGGTCAGGATGTCCCGTAGATACAAATAAATTTTTTGTAATTTGTACCAACAGTTTAGGCAGTTGTTATGGCTCTACGTAAGCTTAATTTGTCTGTTGTTTTATTTGTGTCCTTACGTTTCATGACCAGCTAAAATTATAAATATCCCTTTGATTTGTAGTAGGGTACTGATAAAAAAACATCAACTTTGAAGAAGGTAATTTACTCAGTGAATTTAACAGAAAATTTATGTAGTCTTTGTATGCTAAAGTTGAAGTAATAATCCTTTACCTATGATCAATTTTTGTTGTGGCAAGATTTGAGAAATTACCAGTATTACAGTAACGATCCCGGTATATTAAGGCAGAATTTGAAAGATGCATCAATTTGATTTTAAGCATACTTTATAGTTTCAATATTCTTTACCATTTCCAAAGTGGAACCTCTTTATGACCACATAGAATGTAGAAATTGAAGTACATTTTTGTACATGTATGTTGATATGAGGCCAAATCCAGTAATAACGACTAACCAATGAAAATTTATAAGTTTTTAATAAGAAAAAGAAGTACATCATTTTTTTTTTAATTTGGAGACATGCATGTGGAACTTTTCTAAAGTTCACTTATGTCCTTATGCATTCAGTGTCAGCACACAGTTGTTATATTCCCTGTGCAGTCCTCGAAATGAGAATTTGGATTTACTGGTCCAAATCAAATTCTTGAATTTATTTTCATATACATGTAGTTCTAAATAAAAAATGAACAAATTATTGGTCCGAACAAAGTTTTACTGGTCTTGGGCAGGAGGACTGTTGCTCATTGTGAGGACTGCCTGCGTAGCCAAGTCAAATTATAGGAATCATTATTCAGTGTCTTCTGCATAGATGTCACAACTTCTAATAGGAAAATTATGTACATATGTTACATAATTAATTGTGAAAATATTGAACCAATCTTGAATGAAATGTAGAATACTTATACTTAGTAAAAAAGGAAAACAATATATTTCTTATGATATTGATAATAAGAATATTAAAAAAGTGATGATGGATGATTTTACCAGCTGTAACCATGTAGTTTTTGGGGCATAATGTCTTTTTGATATATCAATCATTTCATAAGTTAATTAACTATACAGTCAAACCTATATATAAAGGCCATTTAAGGGAACCTGATAATGTGGCCTTTATTAGCAGTTGCTCTTTATATACAGGGTAAAATTATATGCACTATTCATTAATGGGAAAATGATGAGACTGCCCTTTATAGACAGTGATTTGTTATATAGAGGTGCCCTTTAAAGGCAGGTTTGACTGTATTTCAAATTTGGAATTGCTTGAACAAATATGGGTGGATTTGCTAAATATAGAAAATTGCTAGCTCTTTTGTAATTAATAGTATGATAATGAACAAACAATTGAAAACAAAAATATGTCAAAGTAGATGTTGTTTGATCTTCAATGGGCAAAATTTTATATACCGTATGCAGTGTTCAATCTAGAGTGTACCATTGCGCCATTCCTGCGATTTTTGTCTTTCTGGCGTGATTGAAATGGTCAACTGGGCCAAATCGGGCACATTGCGTTTTTACCTTTTGAGATCGTCCTGGTAATAAATTCCGAAAATAGGTCCCGAAATACATCCGGTTTTTACAAAGTCTTTATCTGTGTCAGTAGAGAGCTTTATGTAAAGTCGTTTTCAAGCATTCAAGTCACGTTGAGAATTTGTTTGTCGAGGTAAATTTAAGAATGATGCGTGACAGGTCAAAGTCATGAAGCGTATACAATGTATCTTCATATTTTGCTACCACGGGGGAGAAAAGAGCAAAACCCACTGCCACTGATGAACTATTAATTTAAAATTCAAATTCAAACTCTTTTATTGACACAAACTCATCAACAAGATATGGTTATAACCCAATTACACAAGATGTATTAACATTACTTGGTGTCCGTTGTCTTTTGACATTCACCCCTAACTTCCAGATTTGGCCCCCTGTCAAATGTTGCCTGGGCCAACATGACCCCCTGTGACCAATTTCTAGATTGAACACTGCGTATGCAAATAACTAGTTCCAACATCTATGTGTATCTCAAGTTGTTCTGCTTTTTTATATAAAAAAAGTTATCCCAGAAAGCAGGCTTTTTTTATACTGGCTTGTCTGTCTGACACCTGTCTAGAGTTAATTTGGACTGGTACAGACAAGTTGGACAGAGCTTATTGCAGAGCTCTTGAAATGCATAAAAAATCAGAACAAATATGGTTTATGTCAAACAGTGTTTTCCACAGGAATTTAGTGTAAAAAATTATTTTTAAATGGAAATTTTATCAAGATTTACCAACCACTTATGGAAAATTTCTAGAAATCTATTCTCTGAAATTCAGGAGGTGTGGTGATTTTTTCTTGTGTGGGGTTGGAGGATGGGTGGTAATTTTATGCACTTTTGGGGGTGAAAAGTGACATCCAAAAAGCGTTAAATTTCATTTCATTTTAGGAATCACGTTGGTTAATAAAGAAAGCATTGAATATGCCATGCTAAATTCTCAAAGGGAAAACACTAGAAAAACAAAATGTTAAAGTGTTTTAAATAACCTGTTCTATTTCAGAGGACCTTCATCCAATAACCCAGTAACAGATAAGGTATGCTAGTTCTGGGGCCTTCAGTAATGAAATTTTGTAGACTAAAAATCACGACAATTTTAAAAATTATGAATACAGTGGAACTTGTGCAATCCGACACTTGAGTTTTCCGACATCCTGCGACAAAAATGTATTTCTGTTCTCTAAAATAAATCCTGAGTATTCCGACATCCTGTACAATCTGACACATTTTCCTGGTCCCTTGGTGTGTCGGATTAGACAGGTTTCACTGTAATATCCAGTGCACACTTAATATGTTTAACATCTCGGTGACATTACCACAACAACCAACAATCATTGTGGCTATGTTATGTGTGATGGATATTTATTGTCGATAAAATAAATTAAATTTTGACTTTTAAAATTGTTCGTTTGACATGAAAAGTTGTGATTCATGTTGGTATTTTGACTAAAGTACTAAATATGATCACTCCCATGGCTCTGTAGAGATAACAGCATTCTGCTGCTTATATTTATATTTATTTATGTATATATTATTTTGGTAATCGTTGAATGCTTTGAAATAAATTACATTTATGTTAGGATATAATATGTGTTATTTATTTGTGTACTTCACATGTTTAAAAAAAAAAACCAGTTCAAATTTCAACTGGTACCACAGTTCAAATTTCAACTGGTACCTGAACTAGATTCAACCAATGAAAATTCATTTATATGGCAAGTGCAGATGATCAGTTGAATATTAGGAAAAAAAACATGTAGTGCTTTCAAGAAAACCGAGAAGATTAATTTCTGTGTGAATAACTTAATTTGATATTTTCGGGTGGAACAAGTACAAAGTAAACTGAGGTCAGTAGGAACCCAGAGGGATAAGTTGGGTGGACTTTTTCTCCATTTTATAAGAGTGAACTCTCTTCATAATCCAAACAAGGAGCTCAAAAAACTTTTATTAAAACAAAGTTGTGTGTAGGATTTAAAAAAAAATCATAAAATAAAATTAAACGAATTATGATAATAGTGTAGCTAGCACATTCAGAATCTAATAGAATACATGTACTATTATAATTTTCTACCCATTTCAGAAATATGCCACGACTTTTCCTGTGATCAGTGTAGAGGACATGGTTAAGGCCCAGTTTCTTCTCCTGGATCATTTAGGAATTGACAAGGTATAGTTGAAGTGAAATCTAGTCCAAATAATCTGATTAAAATCATAAGTTAGATATGTTAGACTCTAAATCTGATGCAAAACCGCATCGGTGGTGTAATGGTTGGCATGCTCTCCACAAGTGAGGTAGATTGTGGGTTAGAGCCCCTGACAGGTCAAAGGTCAAATCAGAGATGATAACATTGGTATTTGCTGCTTCTCCACTAAGCACACAGCCTTAAGGAATAAGAGAAAAGACTGTTGGCTCTGAATCAGGATAATGTGTCCGTGTGGTGTGACCTGTCTACCCAAGAACTATGAGCTAGCACTAAAAAATGCAAGTAAGCATGTTGCTCTATTACAGTTGTGGACATGAATATTAACTCATTGAAATGTAACTTGTTCTAGTCTTCATGTAGATGGAGAATTGCACTCTTGACTTTAAACAACAATCACTCACTCTCGCATAAATTACAGCTTGAACGTGGAAGTACAACAAGGCTTACCTTGAACGTGGGAGTACAACAAGGCTTACCTTGAACGTGGGAGTACAACAAAGCTTACATTGAACGTGGGAGTACAACAAGGCTTACCTTGAACGTGGGAGTACAACAAAGCTTACCTTGAACGTGGGAGTACAACAAAGCTTACATTGAACGTGGGAGTACAACAAGGCTTACCTTGAACGTGGGAGTACAACAAAGCTTACCTTGAATGTGGGAGTACAACAAGGCTTACATTGAACGTGGGAGTACAACAAGGCTTACCTTGAACGTGGGAGTACAACAAGGCTTACCTTGAACGTGGGAGTACAACAAGGCTTACCCTGAACGTGGGAGTACAACAAAGCTTACCTTGAACGTGGGAGTACAATAAAGCTTACATTGAACGTGGGAGTACAACAAGTCTTATCTTGAACATGGGAGTACAACAAGGCTTACCTTGAACATGGGAGTACAACAAAGCTTACCTTGAACGTGGGAGTACAACAAGGCTTACATTGAATGTGGGAGTACAACAAGGCTTACCTTGAACGTGGTAGTACAACAAGGCTTACCTTGAATGTGGGAGTACAACAAAGCTTACCTTGAACGTGGGAGTACAACAAGGCTTACCTTGAACGTGGGAGTACAACAAAGCTTACATTGAACGTGGGAGTACAACAAAGCTTACATTGAACGTGGGAGTACAATAAAGCTTACATTGAACGTGGGAGTACAACAAGGCTTAACTTGAACGTGAGAGTACAACAAGGCTTACCGGTAGTTACTATTCTAACATAGTGATAAATCAGAAAAAAAAATATATTGGTTCTATGATAGGGGAGCCAGCAGTGTTTTCAAGAGTGTTTTACATTTCAGTTACACAGTAGTATTGGATCGTCTCTTGGTGGAATGTGTTCCCTACAGGCAGCTGTTATGTATCCAGATAGAATAGGCAGGTATGGTATATGTTTTAATTTCAACAACTTACTTAAATTTATTTAAAATGCTATTATCAAGTAGTCAGTATTGATCACCTTTTTTTGCTCTGAGCAACTTTTGAGGGCAATTATTTTCACAAGAAATCAGAATTACAATTAATTATTAAACAGGTCATGGAAGGAGTGTATATTAATATATTACACATTAATATGTACTATCATCACACTACAGATATAGTGTTTAAGTATATAAATGTAGTTACCACAGCGGTGGTGTAATGATTAGCATTCTCCCCTTGAATGCTGTAGATAATGGGTTTGAGTCCCGATCGGGTCAAACCAAAGACTATGAAATTGGTATTTGTTGCTTCTCCGCTAAGCACACATCATAAAGGAGTAAGACTAGAACAAAGACTGGTTGGCTCTGAATCGAGATAATGTGTCAGAGTTGGCCGACATGCCTATCTGCGGACTGTTGTTTCAGTGAGCTAGCACTATAAAAATCCAACTAAGCGTGTTGGTCTAGTACAAAGCAGATCTCATTGAAAGTTAACTTGTTCTCCCAATGATATAGCTGGAAAATTGCTCATTTGATGTTGAACAGGAATCAGTTACTCATTATAAAATGTAGTTATACTAATAATATAATGTACATATAATTATATGAATTTTTGTTTGTTTCAGATTAGTATCAATTTCATCATGTGCTCACTCACACCCTTCGTCCATTGCCATGAGATATCTGCAAAGAAAAGCTATAATGTCAGATCCTAATTGGAACAAAGGTTATTACTATGGCAACAAATACCCTAAAATGGGAATGAAACTTGCGAGGTTAGTAGTAAATTTTATTGCTGAAAAAAATACCGTCTAATTTTAATTACTGGTCACCTGCTGTAAGCGACCAGCTTAGAACTTGAACGACTTTATGTGCTGCTGACTTTGTGATTTGCTAATCATGGCGAGAACAAGTTAATTTTCAATAAAATGATGATGAGGTCCACTTTATACTAGACTTACACGCTTAGTTGGATTTTTATAGTGCTAACTCACAGTCCACGGATAGACATATCACCCCACTCGGACACATTATCCTGATTCTGAGCCACCAGTGACTGACTTTGTGTTATTTTAAGATGTAGGTTAAGATAACATTATATCTGAGAACGTAGCTAAGGGCATCAGCCTATAGAATTAATGCAACATACATTTAATAAAATTGAATAGTGTTGAAAGTGCTGTTTTAAACACACATAATCCTTAACAAACAAAAAACAAATTGTGTCAGGTTTCAATATTTATACAAGAGTTGTCTTTCTTTGTCTTATATTTCAGTTAGTAAAAAAGGACATGGATGTGAATGAAGAGCTAAGGTTATGGTGTTTAACGTCACTTTCAACAATATTTCAGTTATATCATGACAGTCAGTTTTATTGGTGGAGTAAACCGGAGAAAACCACTGACCTGTCAAAAATCACTAACAAACTTTATCATATAATGTTCTATCGAGCACACCTCGCCATGAGCGAGATTCGATCTCACAACATTAGTGGTGATAGCCACTGATTGCACAAATAGTTGTAAATCCAACTACTATATGATCACGACCATGACGACCCCTGGGTGTAAATGAACATGAAAGATTATTTAACATTACACTTAGACATAAATTAAAGTTATGAAACAGCGCTGTTATTGCTGTTGTGCATTTCAGTCACAGTAGGGTCTTTAATAATTAGGAAAATTCATACCCTAAAATGAGTGTGAAATAGCCCCTAGCCTGCAATTGAGTGTGAAACAACCCCTAGCCTGCAATTGAGTGTGAAACAACCCCTAGCATGCAATTGAGCGGTACTCTGTTCTTCTGGCGATAAAAATGCTACATGTTGACATCTTTATTTGGTGTATATAATGTTGTAGTTAACTGTTTGTACATATAAGACAAATTGAAAACATGGGTTAGAAAAAGAAATTTGACCTTGTAATATGTTTGTAGATTTTCTGTTGTTGATTTTTATTTCAATATTTAATATTGCAACCCCCTTCCCCCCCTACACCCTACCCCCTCTATCACCTAAAAACAAAATTACATTTTTTCAAAATGAACTTCATTTGGGAGGAGGGAGGAAATATGCAGATCTCTAAGAGTCTTTCAGATTCCGCATAAAAAATAATTTTATATACCCTTGACCCTTGTGACCTTTATTTATTGGTTATTTGTAGAGAAATAGCTACAATTACATACAGAAGTGGACCTGAATGGGACGAGAGATTTAACAGAAACCGTATAGATAACACAGCTCCACCAACATTGTGTCCAACATTTTCTATAGAAAGTTATCTGGAGTATCAAGGTGAAAGTTTCAGCACAAAATACGACCCTAACTCATTACTGTATATATCTAAGGTAGGTAACTAGGAAATTCTATGATGTTTTCATCGTCGGCAAAGCTTTCAAATAATTTATAAATTTTGACTTCATTCATTTAGCACAATTTTACCCCAAGGAGGCTGAAAGCATATACTACAATGCAATACAAATATCATACAAAGAAAATTACTGAAAGTTTTGTTTTATTTTTTTACTATTTTGTGGTGTAAGAGTTATTTCCCTTTTATCATGAGCTTTGTAAATTCAATTAATTTTTACATTAGTTAGGTTATCAGGTGTCAAACCACTAATTCACCAATCAGAGCTTGGAACATATACGAAAGTAGTCCCTTTTCAAGAAAAAAGTTCCTTTCACTTTGTAGTATTGTAAAAATTACTGAATGGAATGGACTAATTAAAATTGATAATTGAAGTTAAATAAATAGGGATTATTTTGAGCCCAAATTTGATGGATTTAGTTGTATTTTAATACCTCTATGGAGGATTTGATGCATGACCTATAAATACTGAATTTCTTGGGGATGACCGAGCTATTTTTAGAGTAGGTGCTTTCCGTAGCATGGCATTTCACTGCAAGATTTTAAACATGCCCTGATATTTTGACAGAACGTAGAGGAATCATGTACGTTTCAGAAAATATATGGTCTTGGAAAGGTTAAACTTAAGATAAAATGACCAGGTAGGCTCGAAAAAACACAAATTTAGTAGAAAACCTTAAAGAAATTAATTGGTGGTTTGACACCTTAAGACAAAAACGTCAAAATTATCTTTTGTTGCTATCATGTTCAAATTAGCCTAAAAATGTCACAACAGACCCAGAGTGACATTTGTCATACAAAAATGTTACAAAATGCATTGTGGTGTCAGATTACATGGTCAAAATGCATGTTATGTAATATTTTGGAATATTGCTCCCAAACACTGGATATACATGGACACAGGGTATTGCAACTCATTTTCTTTTTCTTTATGACTTTATAATTATTGGGAATATGTTATTGAATGTGTTTTTGCAGTAGAAGGGCATATAATATTGAAAATATGGTTGATATTAAGAATTTAAAAAATTTCATCATGTGGCAGTTTGTTGACTTCAAATATAGGATATGGTGATATCATGATTGGATTTTTTTCAAACCTACACATTTTTCCTGGTAAATTTTGATAGTTTCAGTTAGAATACATGTACAATCTACTTACAAAATAATATAAGGCTATAGAAAGCAGTTTTAGTTGAAAATTATGTAGTAAATACCTGGTAATTTAAGTGATCCCAGAAAAAATATTTTGACTGCTTAGCATTTTCTGTTAATTTTTCAAATTGTCAATTTGAATTTCATGTTTTAGAGTATTATTTGGCTGTAACAGTACATTTGAACATCCAGCTTACTTAAACAGTGGGAAAAAAGATGTGGAAGCATATATTTATTGAGTTTTGGGGGAAATTATAGTTGTGCACCATCAGAAATTCCAAGACTTGAATATCAATAAATCATATTTTTGCAAATTTGATGGAATTAGAAGGAATTTCAACTAAAGATGTATATACAAAAACATATTTTATGTCTTAAACGACATACTTTATGGGATAAAAGCATGAATTAACAAAATTAAGAATGATATGAGCTCATTTTATGGGACGAAAAAAGGGGGGGCTAAATGCAAACATTTCATAGTATTTAGCTAATAAATATACAACTGAGGCATATATATGTGCTAAGATTGCTTTTTATGTTAGAAACTAGCTTAATAACTGTAATATATAAGAGAATAGGTAAGTTTTGGTGTATTACACAATCTGAACTCAACAGCTGTAAATGGAGATATTTTCATTAAAAATCTTCAAGGGGGTACCTTTGCATTTGAACACTTACACTTGCAAATATCAGACAGCCACATACCTTATGAGGTTTTTTTGGGTTGATATTGTCTAAGGAATAGAAATTAGGCCAACAAATGGTGAAAGAAACAAGTTTTTATGCTCTTTAGGTGTCAAACCACTAATTCACCAATCAGAGCTTGGAACATATACGAAAGTAGTCCCTTTTCAAGAAAAAAGTTCCTTTCACTTTGTAGTATTGTGAAAACTACTGAATGGAATGGACTAATTAAAATTGATAATTGAAGTTAAATAAATAAGGATTATTTTGAGCCCAAATTTGATGGATTTAGTTGTATTTTAATACCTCTATGGAGGATTTGATGCATGACCTATAAATACTGAATTTCTTGGGGATGACCGAGCTATTTTTAGAGTAGGTGCTTTCCGTAGCATGGCATTTCACTGCAAGATTTTAAACATGCCCTGATATTTTGACAGAACGTAGAGGAATCATGTACGTTTCAGAAAATATATGGTCTTGGAAAGGTTAAACTTAAGATAAAATGACCAGGTAGGCTCGAAAAAACACAAATTTAGTAGAAAACCTTAAAGAAATTAATTGGTGGTTTGACACCTTAAGACAAAAACGTCAAAATTATCTTTTGTTGCTATCATGTTCAAATTAGCCTAAAAATGTCACAACAGACCCAGAGTGACATTTGTCATACAAAAATGTTACAAAATGCATTGTGGTGTCAGATTACATGGTCAAAATGCATGTTATGTAATATTTTGGAATATTGCTCCCAAACACTGGATATACATGGACACAGGGTATTGCAACTCATTTTCTTTTTCTTTATGACTTTATAATTATTGGGAATATGTTATTGAATGTGTTTTTGCAGTAGAAGGGCATATAATATTGAAAATATGGTTGATATTAAGAATTTAAAAAATTTCATCATGTGGCAGTTTGTTGACTTCAAATATAGGATATGGTGATATCATGATTGGATTTTTTTCAAACCTACACATTTTTCCTGGTAAATTTTGATAGTTTCAGTTAGAATACATGTACAATCTACTTACAAAATAATATAAGGCTATAGAAAGCAGTTTTAGTTGAAAATTATGTAGTAAATACCTGGTAATTTAAGTGATCCCAGAAAAAATATTTTGACTGCTTAGCATTTTCTGTTAATTTTTCAAATTGTCAATTTGAATTTCATGTTTTAGAGTATTATTTGGCTGTAACAGTACATTTGAACATCCAGCTTACTTAAACAGTGGGAAAAAAGATGTGGAAGCATATATTTATTGAGTTTTGGGGGAAATTATAGTTGTGCACCATCAGAAATTCCAAGACTTGAATATCAATAAATCATATTTTTGCAAATTTGATGGAATTAGAAGGAATTTCAACTAAAGATGTATATACAAAAACATATTTTATGTCTTAAACGACATACTTTATGGGATAAAAGCATGAATTAACAAAATTAAGAATGATATGAGCTCATTTTATGGGACGAAAAAAGGGGGGGCTAAATGCAAACATTTCATAGTATTTAGCTAATAAATATACAACTGAGGCATATATATGTGCTAAGATTGCTTTTTATGTTAGAAACTAGCTTAATAACTGTAATATATAAGAGAATAGGTAAGTTTTGGTGTATTACACAATCTGAACTCAACAGCTGTAAATGGAGATATTTTCATTAAAAATCTTCAAGGGGGTACCTTTGCATTTGAACACTTACACTTGCAAATATCAGACAGCCACATACCTTATGAGGTTTTTTTGGGTTGATATTGTCTAAGGAATAGAAATTAGGCCAACAAATGGTGAAAGAAACAAGTTTTTATGCTCTTTAGGTGTCAAACCACTAATTCACCAATCAGAGCTTGGAACATATACGAAAGTAGTCCCTTTTCAAGAAAAAAGTTCCTTTCACTTTGTAGTATTGTGAAAACTACTGAATGGAATGGACTAATTAAAATTGATAATTGAAGTTAAATAAATAAGGATTATTTTGAGCCCAAATTTGATGGATTTAGTTGTATTTTAATACCTCTATGGAGGATTTGATGCATGACCTATAAATACTGAATTTCTTGGGGATGACCGAGCTATTTTTAGAGTAGGTGCTTTCCGTAGCATGGCATTTCACTGCAAGATTTTAAACATGCCCTGATATTTTGACAGAACGTAGAGGAATCATGTACGTTTCAGAAAATATATGGTCTTGGAAAGGTTAAACTTAAGATAAAATGACCAGGTAGGCTCGAAAAAACACAAATTTAGTAGAAAACCTTAAAGAAATTAATTGGTGGTTTGACACCATCATATCATTATGTTTAATTACAGTCTAGGGAAGATGCATTTCAATTTTAACTTTTGCCTTTTGGTACTATGGGACTGCAGCATAATAGATAAAAGCCCAGAATTTCTTGCTTATTTGGATATTCATTGCTTGAGCTTAGAATCTAGTTACTGGAGAATAGGACCCCCTGCTTACTGGGGCATAGCATCTCTTTCTTGAAGAAAAAGACTAAATTTGGTCTTAGAAAGATTTTTTCCTAGATTTTTCCAAATAGAGATTGTGAAATAATTTTGTAAAAATGTATAAAAAAAAAGTGCTATATTGGGTTTGTAGTGTTTAACGCCACTGTAACAATATTTCAGTTATATCGTGGTGCTCAGTTTTATTGGTGGAGGAAACCAGAGAAAACCACCGACCTGCTGTCAGTCACTGACAAACTTTATCACATAATGTTGTATCGAGTATACCTCTCCGTGGACGTGGTTTGAACTCACAACTTTAGTGGTGATAGGCACTGATTGCATAGGTAGTTGTAAATCCAATTACCATACGATCACGACCACAACGGCTCCCTATAATTTTAGGGGTTTTGTCTAAATATAAAAATAAGAAATAGTAAAGCTCCTTAAAAATGGCTAACAAAATAAAAATAGGTACTAACGTTATGTTTATAAACTATTTTGTCAGAATGTACAAAAAGCAACCAAACTGGTTTATATATTCTTATTTATAGATATTGTGTGTTTCACTAAAGTCATTGGCTTGTATTTATGTCTGAAAAAAGGCTTTGCTTAATCCTCAGGCTCACCACAACATATTTTGATCCCATCAGTGTTTTTTTTAGCTCGCCTGGCCAAAGGCCATGTGAGCTTTTGCCATCACTTGGCGTCTGTCGTACGTCGTAAACTTTCACATTTAAATCTTCTCCTCTGAAACCTCTGAACCAAATTAAACCAAACCTGGCAGGGATGGTCCTTGGGTGGGTCCCTTTCAAAATTGTGTCCGACAGACCCGCCCTCCATTCAAGATGGCTGTTGTTACTAAAAATAGAAATTTCTTCAATTGTCCATTGCTGCTTTAGTTGAAGTCAAAATGAGCTCAAATTTTAACTGCAGCTACATGGCAAGGAGTAGTTTAACATATATTCCGGGTTTTTTCTTTCAGCCGATTTATACCGATTATGCAAATTAGGCATACATGTATTTTGATAAAAGATCACATTTAAATCTTCTCCTCTGAAACCGCTGAACCAAATTAAACCAAATTTGGCTGGGATGGTCCTTGGATGGTCCCCTTTCAATGTTGTGTCCGACAGCCCCGCCCTCCATTCAAAATAGCTGCTGTTACTAAAAATAGAAATGTCTTTAGTTGTCAATTTCTGCTTTATTACAAATCAAAATGAACTCAAATTTTAACTGCAGCTACATGGCAATGAGTAGTTTAACATACATTGTATATTCTGGGTTTTTCTGTGAGATTTTTTCAGCCAGTTTATTCTGTTTAGGAATATTTTGAGATAAAAATCACATCAAAATCTTTTGCTCAGAAATTTGAGTTGAAATGATCTTTGGGTGGCCCACTTTCAAAATTATGTGTAACACCCCCATTTTCTATCAACTGTAGATGTCAAATTTAAAACCAGGCGAGTGATTACAGGCTCCTGGGAGCCTCTAGTTTTTGTATTAAACTCACTCGATGGTGATGTGCAAATTATCACTCTTATTTCCCTAGCAGCTAACTTATGGTGCCTAAAATTGTAGCCTGATATAGACTCTAAAATGTGTGCCATTAAATCTATTTTGAACATATGTCTTCTAATTAAAGACTTAAACATGACTTATTTTGACAGTAAATACTTATGTAACAAACAACAATTTGACGTGTCTTAGCTTACTAATTACAGGTAGTAAGTAGATTTTTAGTTCACCTGGACCAAAGGTCCATGTGAACTATTGCCATCACTTGGCGTCCGTCGTCTGTCGTCTGTAAACTTTTCACATTTCAAGCTTCTTCTCCGAAACCACTTGGCCGATTGGAACCGAACTTAGCAGGAATGTTCCTTGGATGGTCCTCTACAAAGTTACTGTTTTTCGTTCCAGTCGGATATTCAATATGGCTGCCAGGGCCAATAATATGCTCTGATTGGCTGAAATTTCAAAGATCTTCTTCTCCGAAACTAATGAACTGACTGAACCCAAACTGTAAAGGAATGATCATTGGAATGTCCTTTACCAAGTTACTGTTTTTTATGCCGATCGGAAATCCAAGATGGCCGCCATCGCAGGACATAGATTAACATTGGACCCTATGGGAAAATGTTCAAATGCCTTCTTCTCAGAAACTACAAATATGATTAAAGCCAAACTGTACATGAATGTTCATTGGATGGTCCTCTACAATCTTAAGGTTTTTTGTTCCGATATGAAATTCAAAATGGCGGCTACGGCAGGACTTAGTTTAACATTGGACCCTATGGGAAAAATGTTTCAAAATGCTTCTTCTCTGAAACCACTTGGACAGTTGAAACCAAACTGCCCAGGAATGATCATTGGAAGGTCCTCTACAAATTTTTTGTTTTTTATGCCGGTCGGAAATCCAAGATGGCCGCCACCGCAGGACATAGATTAACATTGGACCCTATGGGAAAATGTTCAAATGCCTTCTTCTCAGAAACTACAAATATTATTAAAGCCAAACTGTACATGAATGTTCATTGGATGGTCCTCTACAATCTTAAGGTTTTTTGTTCCGATATGAAATTCAAAATGGCGGCTACGGCAGGACTTAGTTTAACATTGGACCCTATGGGAAAAATGTTTCAAAATGCTTCTTCTCTGAAACCACTTGGACAGTTGAAACCAAACTGCCCAGGAATGATCATTGGAAGGTCCTCTACAAATTTTCTGTTTTTTATGCCGGTCGGAAATCCAAGATGGCCGCCACCGCAGGACATAGATTAACATTGGACCCTATGGGAAAATGTTCAAATGCCTTCTTCTCAGAAACTACAAATATGATTAAAGCCAAACTGTACATGAATGTTCATTGGAGGGTCCTCTACAATCTTAAGGTTTTTTGTTCCGATATGAAATTCAAAATGGCGGCTACGGCAGAACTTAGTTTAACATTGGACCCTATGGGAAAAATGTTTCAAAATGCTTCTTCTCTGAAACGACTTGGATAATTGAAACCAAACTGCCCAGGAATGATCATTGGAAGGTCCTCTACAAGGTGTGTGTTTTTTATGCCGATCGGAAATCCAAGATGGCCACCACCGCAGGACATAGATTAACATTGGACCCTATGGGAAAATGTTCAAATGCCTTCTTCTCAGAAACTACAAATATGATTAAAGCCAAACTGTACAAGAATGTTCATTGGATGGTCCTCTACAAACTTTACGTTTTTTGTTCCGATATGAAATTCAAAATGGCGGCTACGGCAGGACTTAGTTTAACATTGGACCCTATGGGAAAAATGTTTCAAAATGCTTCTTCTCTGAAACCCCTTGGACAGTTGAAACCAAACTGCCCAGGAATGATCATTGGAAGGTCCTCTACAAAGTTTCTGTTTTTTATGCCGGTCGGAAATCCAAGATGGCCACCACCGCAGGACATAGATTAACATTGGACCCTATGGGAAAATGTTCAAATGCCTTCTTCTCAGAAACTACAAATATGATTAAAGCCAAACTGTACATGAATGTTCATTGGATGGTCCTCTACAAACTTTACGTTTTTCATTCCGATATGAAATTCAAAATGGTGGCTACGACAGGACTTAGTTTAACATTGGACCCTATGGGGGAAATGTTTGAAAACGCTTCTTCTCTGAAACCACTAGAACAGTTGAAACCAAACTGCCCAGGAATGATCATTGGAAGGTCCTCTACAAATTTTATGTTTTTTATGCCGGTCGGAAATCCAAGATGGCCGCCACCACAATACATAGATTAACATTGGACCCTATGGGAAAATGTTCAAATGCCTTCTTCTCAGAAACTACAAATATGATTAAAGCCAAACTGTACATAATGTTCATTGAATGGTCCTCTACAAAATATACGTTTTTCATTCTGATATGAAATTCAAAATGGCGGCTACGGCAGGACTTAGTTTAACATTGGACCCTATGGGAAAAATGTTTCAAAATGCTTCTTCTCTGAAACCACTTGGACAGTTGAAACCAAACTGCCCAGGAATGATCATTGGAAGGTCCTGTTTTTTATGCCGATCGGAAATCCAAGATGGCTGCCACCACAGGTCATAGTATTAACACAGAACCATATGGGGAAAATACAGAAATATATTCTTCTCTGAAGCTATTGCACTGATTGAACCTAAACTGTGCATCAATCATTGGAAGGTCCTTTACAAACTTTGTGTTTTTTATGTTGATCGTAATTCCAAGATGACGCAGGACATAGTTTTTACATAGGACCAATTGGTTTTTTTTATTACCAGGTGAACGATACAGGCTCTTGAGAGCCTCTGGTTTACCTGTTGTACACATTTTGTTCAATTTGCATAAACGCTAATTAACCTATTCAGAAGAGGTAATCGAGAATCAAAAACAAAGGCTCAACTTTTTTACAATTATCTCAGTTTTGTAAAAAATAAATAATCTCGCCCTACAGTTTTGAAGAAAATAGTGTGATCTTATAATTTTCAGGGGAAGTTGTGGTCGTGATCGTATGGTAGTTGGATTTACAACCACCTTTGCAATAAGTGCCTATCACCACTTAAGTTGTGAGTTTGAACCCCTAGGTGTACTTGATAAAACATTATGTGATAAAGTTTGTCGGTAACTTGTGACAAGCCAGTGGTTTTCTCCGGATACTCAGGTTTCCTCCACCAATAAAACTGGCTGCCATGATATAACTGAAGTATTGTTGAAAGTGGCATTAAACACCATAATCCAAACCAAATTTGATTCTCACTAAAATATTATTTTCTCTCATGTTCACTGGTACACCAACATCCTTTGATTTTTCCTTGTATGTGTTGTTTTTCTATATTCCAGGCTATGGATCTCTTTGACATAGGAGAAGGTTACAGATCTTTAGATGTAAGCCTGTCTAGGGTCAAATATCCTGTCATGGTCATTAGTGTGCAGACAGACATATTGTATGTGTTGTTTTTATATTTTCCAGGCTATGGATCTCTTTGACATAGGAGAAGGCTACAGATCTTTAGATGTAAGCCTGTCTAGGGTCAAATATCCTGTCATGGTCATTGGTGTGCAGACAGACATATTGTATGTGTTGTTTTTATATTTTCCAGGCTATGGATCTCTTTGACATAGGGGAAGGTTATAGATCTTTAGATGCAAGCTTGTCTAGGGTCAAATGTCCTGTCATGGTCATTGGTGTGCAGACAGACATATTGTTTCCAATTCGACAACAGCGCCACCTAGCAAAAGCACTTCAAGATGCTGGTAAATATTAATATATTTTTTAAGATATCTTTCTATTTTCATTCTGTAAAAATGTAGCAAGAGGAGGTTAGGCCAAAAAAAAATGTGTGTTTACAGTTACAAGTAAAAAAAATCTAGGGTCGGTCGGTATTAATTTTTTTTTTTTTTTTTTTTTTTTTACCATCGCCAAAACCGGAAATAGTCTTTTCCGGTTCCGGAAATTGATTCCGGTATTTCATTTTCGAAATTTCTGGTAAGCTGTCATTTGTTGAAGCTGTTTTATGACGAGTTATGCAGTTTTTCTACCTTCTTTGCTCTCAATTTCGACAAAATAAATAAATAAATAAATAAAACATTGCTGCTAATCAAACAAGAAAAATGGTTATCCGAATTCTGTGTAAAAATTGATAGGTTCGCTAGCAAAAATTAGGGTCGGCAGCTGAAAAATAGGGTCGGTCAGGTGTCAGACCGTAAATACACATATATTTTTTTTTGGCCTTACCATAATTTTTAACAGAATTCATAAATAATAATAAAGTTGATATTTCCGGCTTCTCTGTTAGCCTTCTAGTATTATAGCATTAAGAAGTAAGAACCACGACTGGTGGCTTGAAGAAATCAGGATAGGTTAGGGTTATGGTGTTTAACACCATTTTCAACAATATTTCAGTTATATCGTGGAGGTTATTTTTATTGATGGAGGAAACCAGAGTACCCTGAGAAAATCACTGACCTGTCGCAAGTCACTGACAAACTTTATCTCATAATTTTGTATCGAGTACATCTCACCATGATTGGGATTTGAACTTACAACATTAGTGGTGTGATAGGCACTGATTGCAAAGGGAGTTGTAAATCCAACTACCATACTATCATGATGGCTCCTGAAATCAGGATAATATGTCCAAGTGGAGAGATATGTCTATCGGGAGACTGTTGTTTCAAAGAGCTAGGACTAAAAAAAAAATTAAGCTAAGCATGTAGATCTAGTAGAAAGCAGACATCATCATTATCTCATAAAAATGTAACTTGTTCTCGGCATGATATAGCTGAAAAATTGCTCACTCAGCATTAAGACAACAATCACTCAAATTTTACTTATACAATGTAGTGGCATTCATTAATATTTTATGTGATTACAAAAATGTTTACAGCATTTTTTATCGTGGAACAGTGAGAACACTTTTTCCATGTTTTATTTTTATTCATCAGTACAATTAAGTAAATTTAATACAAACATTTTCGTCATTTTTATTTATAGGAAATTCAATGGTGACATTTTATGAGTTGAATTCTCTCTACGGCCATGACACGTTTCTATTGGATCTCAATGGTGCTGGAGCTGCAGTCAAGGTTGGTATAATGTTTGTTGTTTGTTTGTTTGATGGTGTTTAACGCCACTTTCAACAATATTTCAGTTATATCGTGGCGGTCAGTTTTATTGGTGGAGGAAACCGGAGGACCCACAGAAAACCACTGACCTGTCACAAGTCACTGACACTTTATCACATAATGTTGTACACCTTGCCCTGAACGAGATTCAAACTCACAACATCAGTGGTGATAGCCACTGATTGCCTAGATAGTTGTAAATCCAACTGCCATACGATCAGCCACGACGGTCTCTTGGTATAATGCATGCATTCACAATATACTTGTATTCTATAGGATCTAATGAAAATTATTTCATCATAATGTCAACAGCCTAAACACTTATAGTAGACATATCACATGAATATCATTATAGAATATACCTATTTATTGACCACCATGTGACTACATTTGAACCAATCGGATTCACTGCATATTACTACATATCTTAATTACCATATATGTGATAAGAGATGAAAGTGTTAACTGATAAAAAAAAAAAGAAGAAGAAGAAGTGAACCCCTATACAGTGCCCAAATACCCTAATTTTCTAGCTGTTTGAACCAAGTTTGACACATTTTATTACCAAATATTTTGTTTAGAAAAGATTGGTTTGGTTTTTAGTTCACCTGGACCAAAGGTCCATGTGAACTATTGCCATCACTTGGCGTCCGTCGTCTGTCGTCTGTAAACTTTTCACATTTCAAGCTTCTTCTCCGAAACCACTTGGCCGATTGGAACCGAACTTAGCAGGAATGTTCCTTGGATGGTCCTCTACAAAGTTACTGTTTTTCGTTCCAGTCGGATATTCAATATGGCTGCCAGGGCCAATAATATGCTCTGATTGGCTGAAATTTCAAAGATCTTCTTCTCTGAAACTAATGAACTGACTGAACCCAAACTGTAAAGGAATGATCATTGGAATGTCCTTTACCAAGTTACTGTTTTTTATGCCGATCGGAAATCCAAGATGGCCGCCATCGCAGGACATAGATTAACATTGGACCCTATGGGAAAATGTTCAAATGCCTTCTTCTCAGAAACTACAAATATGATTAAAGCCAAACTGTACATGAATGTTCATTGGATGGTCCTCTACAATCTTAAGGTTTTTTGTTCCGATAAGAAATTCAAAATGGCGGCTACGGCAGGACTTAGTTTAACATTGGACCCTATGGGAAAATGTTTCAAAATGCTTCTTCTCTGAAACCACTTGGACAGTTGAAACCAAACTGCCCAGGAATGATCATTGGAAGGTCCTCTACAAATTTTCTGTTTTTTATGCCGGTCGGAAATCCAAGATGGCCGCCACCGCAGGACATAGATTAACATTGGACCCTATGGGAAAATGTTCAAATGCCTTCTTCTCAGAAACTACAAATATGATTAAAGCCAAACTGTACATGAATGTTCATTGGATGGTCCTCTACAATCTTAAGGTTTTTTGTTCCGATATGAAATTCAAAATGGCGGCTACGGCAGGACTTAGTTTAACATTGGACCCTATGGGAAAAATGTTTCAAAATGCTTCTTCTCTGAAACCACTTGGACAGTTGAAACCAAACTGCCCAGGAATGATCATTGGAAGGTCCTCTACAAATATTCTGTTTTTTATGCCGGTCGGAAATCCAAGATGGCCGCCACCGCAGGACATAGATTAACATTGGACCCTATGGGAAAATATTCAAATGCCTTCTACTCAGAAACTACAAATATGATTAAAGCCAAACTGTACATGAATGTTCATTAGATGGTCCTCTACAAACTTTACGTTTTTTGTTCCGGTATGAAATTCAAAATGGCGGCTACGGCAGGACTTAGTTTAACATTGAACCCTATGGGAAAAATGTTTCAAAACGCTTCTTCTCTGAAACCAAACTGCCTAGGAATGATCATTGGAAGGTCCTCTAGAAATTCTATGTTTTTTATGCCGATCGGAAATCCAAGATAGCCGCCACCGCAATACATAGATTAACATTGGACCCTATGGGAAAATGTTCAAATGCCTTCTTCTCAGAAACTACAAATATGATTAAAGCCAAACTGTACATGAATGTTCATTGGATGGTCCTCTACAATCTTAAGGTTTTTTGTTCCGATATGAAATTCAAAATGGCGGCTACGGCAGGACTTAGTTTAACATTGGACCCTATGGGAAAAATGTTTCAAAATTCTTCTTCTCTGAAACCACTTGGACAGTTGAAACCAAACTGCCCAGGAATGATCATTGGAAGGTCCTCTACAAATTTTATGTTTTTTATGCCGGTCGGAAATCCAAGATGGCTGCCACCGCAGGACATAGATTAACATTGGACCCTATGGGAAAATATTCAAATGCCTTCTACTCAGAAACTACAAATATGATTAAAGCCAAACTGTACATGAATGTTCATTAGATGGTCCTCTACAAACTTTACGTTTTTTGTTCTGGTATGAAATTCAAAATGGCGGCTACGGCAGGACTTAGTTTAACATTGGACCCTATGGGAAAAATGTTTCAAAACGCTTCTTCTCTGAAACCACTTGGATAATTGAAACCAAACTGCCTAGGAATGATCATTGGAAGGTCCTCTACAAATTTTATGTTTTTTATGCCGATCGGAAATCCAAGATGGCCACCACCGCAATACATAGATTAACATTGGACCCTATGGGAAAATGTTCAAATGCCTTCTTCTCAGAAACTACAAATATTATTAAAGCCAAACTGTACATGAATGTTCATTGGATGGTCCTCTACAAACTTTACGTTTTTTGTTCCGATAAGAAATTCAAAATGGCGGCTACGGCAGGACTTAGTTTAACATTGGACCCTATGGGAAAAATGTTTCAAAACGCTTCTTCTCTGAAACCACTAGAACAGTTGAAACCAAACTGCCCAGGAATGATCATTGGAAGGTCCTCTACAAATTTTATGTTTTTTATGCCGATCGGAAATCCAAGATGGCCGCCACCGCAATACATAGATTAACATTGGACCCTATGGTAAAATGTTCAAATGCCTTCTTCTCAGAAACTACAAATATTATTAAAGCCAAACTGTACATGAATGTTCATTGGATGGTCCTCTACAAACTTTAGGTTTTTTGTTCCGATATGAAATTCAAAATGGCGGCTACGGCAGGACTTAGTTTAACATTGGACCCTATGGGGGAAATGTTTCAAAATGCTTCTTCTCTGAAACCACTTGGACAATTGAATCCAAACTGCCCAGGAATGATCATTGGAAGGTCCTCTACAAAGTTTCTGTTTTTTTATGCCGATCGAAAATTCAAGATGGCCACCACCGCAGGACATAGATTAACATTGGACCCTATGGGAAAATGTTCAAATGCCTTCTTCTCAGAAACTACAAATATGATTAAAGCCAAACTGTCCATATGTGTGTACATTGGATGGTCCTCTACAAACTTTACGTTTTTTGTTCCGATATGAAATTCAAAATGGCGGCTACGGCAGGACTTAGTTTAACATTGGACCCTATGGGAAAAATGTTTCAAAACGCTTCTTCTCTGAAACCACTTGGATAATTGAAACCAAACTGCCCAGGAATGATCATTGGAAGGTCCTCTACAAGGTGTGTGTTTTTTATGCCGATCGGAAATCCAAGATGGCCACCACCGCAGGACATAGATTAACATTGGACCCTATGGGAAAATGTTCAAATGCCTTCTTCTCAGAAACTACAAATATGATTAAAGCCAAACTGTACACGAATGTTCATTGAATGGTCCTCTACAAAATATACGTTTTTTATTCTGATATGAAATTCAAAATGGCGGCTACGGCAGGACTTAGTTTAACATTGGACCCTATGGGAAAAATGTTTCAAAATGCTTCTTCTCTGAAACCACTTGGACAGTTGAAACCAAACTGCCCAGGAATGATCATTGGAAGATCCTCTGTTTTTTATGCCGATCGGAAATCCAAGATGGCTGCCACCACAGGTCATAGTATTAACACAGAACCATATGGGGAAAATACAGAAATATATTCTTCTCTGAAGCTATTGCACTGATTGAACCTAAACTGTGCATCAATCATTGGAAGGTCCTTTACAAACTTTGTGTTTTTTATGTTGATCGTAATTCCAAGATGACGCAGGACATAGTTTTTACATAGGACCAATTGGTTTTTTTTATTACCAGGTGAACGATACAGGCTCTTGAGAGCCTCTGGTATGGTGTTTAACGCTACTTTCAACAATATTTCAATTATATCGTTGTGGTCAGTTTTATTTGTGGAGGAAACAGTCCCAGAGAAAACCATCGACCTGCCGTGAGTCACTGACAAACTTCATCACATAATATTGTTGAAAGTGGTGTTAAACACCATATCTCTAACCCTTTTTAAAATCATTATGTCTATTCTTATATTTTATTTATATTTTTACAGGGATTTGCAGAAACTGATTTAAGAGCAGCTGGAATCCAAGAAACAAGATCTCAGTATCTGTTGTAGTAAAATGTTCTGCTACCGTTTACACTAATCCAAGTGCAGTCCTCATCATGAGCATCGGTCCTCCGGCCCAAGACCAGTAAAACTTTGTTCGGACTAGTAAATTTTTCAGTTTTTATTTAGATATATATATATAATAAATTCAAGAACTTGATAAGGACCAGTAAATTCAAATTTTCATTTAGAGGACTGCATGATAATTGTCGACTATATTTAAACAAAATAATTCTTTGTAAACAATTTTTTTTATTTATTTTAAATATGGAAAATTCTAAAATAAGATTTCTAATCACCACCCTACCTATTTTTTTTTTTATCCTGTTTGAACTTTAAAAAAAAAGACATGAAAATGGGACAAAATTTAGGTTTTACTTTGTCTGCTTGTATAATTTGGTTGTGATGTCAGTTGTATTCAATTCAATGATATCAGATATTTAATTTTGAATCATATTCAATTTAATTTAATATCAGTTATTTAATTTTGAATCATATTCAATTTAATTTATCAGTTATTTAATTTTGAATCATATTCAATTTAATGATATCAGTTATTTATCAAAAAAGAGGATTATGCAATTGAAAATAAAGAGTGGTGAAAATGCAATTAGATTATTTTAAGAGGCATTTTATCTCAGACAGCTAGTTACCTAGTCAAACCTCTCTTAAAGGGCACATCTATATAACAAATCACGGTCTATAAAGGACAGTCTCATTTTTCCATTAATGAATAGTGCATATAATTTTAACCTGTATATAAAGGGCAACTGCTGATAAAGGTCACATTTTTAGGTTCCTTGAGTGGTCTTTTATATACAAGTTTGGCTGTATATATTTATATCTTTCTTATTTTGTAAAATATCAGATTTTTTCTGTGGGCTGTGTCATAACAATATATATAGAATAATAGCAATTTTGAAGGTCGAGAGGGATATTATCATTAGTGTTGCAGCGAGTCCGATAGGATAAGACACAGCAGACATCTAATTTTAATTAGATTGTGCTTTCTTACATGTGTAGGGAGTCTGAAAAAAGATTATTTTAAACATGATTAAGGAACTGTAAATGTAAATTTCCGTACTAATAAACCATGTCAGTGCCAAGGCACTGACTACTGTGCGGATGATACCCTTGGAGACTAACAGATACTGTGCTGGGTACAGTAATATTACAAATGGCATCGTCAGTGAAAAAAGACAATAAAAAGACTAAAAAAAACATATTGCTGGTCGTGTAAAAAAATCTGTTGTTTTGGGTTTATGCAATAATGCAAATATGTGATTAATACTTAAGCCTGTATAAATACCCCCTAATATCACTAGAGAAATGCTAAATATAAGATATTTAGCATTTCTCTAGTGATATTAGGGGGTATTTATACAATCTTATGTCAGCTATGAAGCATATTTATATCTATTTTATTATATACATTACATATATATATACATACATTATATTGTATGTGAATCTTTTCTAAACTAGTATAGGGACCAAGCTATTGTGCTTATGTTAAGCGTGTGACTTGCTAAGATTTTGTATGAATATTAAGAATATATTGTACAGTGTATTGTTAGTTAGTGGAGCAGGAACTTCTTACCCTTCCGGAGCACATGATTTCACCCCCTTTTTTTTAGTGGGGTTTGTGTTACTCGATCTTTAGTTTTTTCTGTAATGTTTTGTAGATCGTTATATGTCCTTTGTGTTGTCTGTCCTTTGATTTATGGATTCTGATTACCCCCCTTTGGTGTCTTCAAACTCTTCTCAATCCAATCCTCTTTTTTAAATTTAATATAGAATATACTTTCCTTATATGGTATTTAAATTTTGAGAGAACTGTATTTGTTATTTTGCTGTTGAATTGCAAATTAATTAAATTTTTCATCTATTTTTGTAAAACTCAACATTTTATTGTAAGATTTGATTGGATAGCTAAAAATAGATTGTTACTCATTTGGTAATTAATCTTGAAGTTGTATTATTAACGAGAAAGTATCTGAAAATGTTATATTTACGGTATTTGTAAATAGCCCAAACATTTGATTTATTTTCAAATGTCGAAGGGGATACAATTTTTTTAATGAAATGCATGCGATATAATATAATATCGGTTTAATATATATATATATTCCTATTCTTTTTGTTTCTGATATTATTTATCCTTATTTTTTAACCATAATTATTTATATTACATGTACTTTTACATAGATAATGTCTGGAATCGTATTTCCTTGTTTAATTAAAATTTCATGTCACAATGTAGTTGAAATTTTACCTAAGATGGCATTCAACATTCAAATAATAATATGTATCTGATCCAAGATGGCCAATGTTTACATAAACAGATGAATCATTATAATAATATGTATCTGATAGCCACACTCTCCATCCAAGATGACCACTATTTACATGAAAGGATGAATAATTATAATAATATGTGTCTGATAGCCTCTCCATCCAAGATGGCCACTGTTTATATAAAAGGGTGAATCATTATAATAATATATATCTGATAGCCACACTCTTCATCCAAGATGGCCACTGCTTACATAAAAGGGTGAATCATTATAATAATATATATCTGATCACTACATCCATCCAAGATGGCCACTGCTTGCATAAAAAAGTGAATCATATTGATTTCATTTCTCCGGTTAAATCTAGATTGATATGCTGTGTTTTGTCCCCTTTATTTAATTGTTTAAGATTTATGTGATTAACTAGATGTTTTTATGCAGCAGTGCATGCCTTATTGTGACTCTTTTCCCCCCCCCCCCCCCCCCCCCCCCCCTTTTTGTGATGCCAAGTTTTTTTTGACAATAGTAAGCTGTAACAAATGGCCAGTATAAGTATTGTAAGATGTGTTTAGAAAAGATTCATCATTATAACTGTTGATGAACTTCAGTTCTAGTGTTAAATTTTATGTTTAAATGTTGATTATTTTGTATAATAGTCGGTTTGTTCTTTAGAAATATTTTTTTTGTAACAGCCCATATTTTTTTGTTTGTTCTTTAGAAATATTTTTTTTCATGTAACAACCCATATTTTCATTTATAATTGACTTGTATATGATAAAGTATTTTTTTATGGATTGGTTATAATGCACTCACTGCATAGGTGATATTCTGCATAATTCTGTCAGAATTGCATTTCTATTGAGTTTCCATTATAATGCTCCAATTGAATTATCCGAGCCAAGGACACAGAGAGCAATTACAGGCTCCCAAAATCCTATATAGTGCATTGATATCATCTTCGTCAACTAAAGTTCAAATATGAAAATTTGATTAAAAGCAATTTTGTGAACAGTCATTTGGTAAATATATATGACCTAATTGCAAAATTTGCATAGTAATTTATAAAATTGACTTTGTTGTTGTTAGTTAAAGTTCTGTATACATGTACACCTAAAGCTCCTTTTTGTTTGTAATAGAACTTTACTCCTGACCTACTCAATTCAGCAATAAATAAACGTTACAGAATACCGACGGGGCAATAAAAAAAATGGACAATCCAGAGAAACTGCCAACAAGACGGAGAAAAGCAAAACAAAAACACAATATGTGTTGGACACTGCTATATGCAAACAAAAACAAATAAGGTAATTAAGACATGAGGCCTCCCACAAACAACTGGAGATAAAGATGAACCAAACATCGCTTTTATGCAAAAATCGTAACGGACATCACAACACAGAACTCAGAACATAAAGACAGTCACACATAATAAGTTCACATAGTTAACATACCCGTATTCAAACTGAGGATCATAAGAAGAAAATTATATACTGTCACATATTTCTTGCTTTTTTTCTCATGAAATTCAAGTTTAATTTACCATGAAGTGCTGACTTGAGGATTTAAAGTTTTATGTATACCATGCTTATAAAAGTCTTGGTGAAGGGAATATATCCTCTTATTTCTTGGGAATTTAGGATTTTGGAATCCCAAATTAAATTTTGGGAATGTGGTTTAACATTTTTTTTTATATTTAAGAGAAAACGAGAATTTACATTTTAAGTTTTTGGAAATCTGGAAAGACTCACTCCTTTCCCTCTCATAACTTCCTGTTTTCAAATTAATTAATTTCTTATAAAATGTATGGAATGTTAATTATATATCTTCTTTGAAGAAAATAAATGTGACTTTATATTTGAAAATTAAACTTTTAATTTTTTTTACATGCATGGCCGATTAAATCATAAGAATATTTTATGATGTATGAAGAGGAGGCCAAAAAATATACAAATATATTGATAACATTAATTTTTTGTACATTTATTAGTGAATAAAAATGAAAAGGTTGCAAAAATGTAGGTCAAACCAACGAATATTTTGTATTCGTGACTTAACTTAGTTGTTATTCTTGTTTCATTAAAAAAATTAGAGGTCTTCTTAATATCATGTGGTTTTTTTTCTTCTTATACATGAAAAGGGGGAGGGGGATTAAAGTATCACACTTTCAAAAATATTTCAGTTATATAGTGGTAGTCAGTTTTATTGGTAGAAGAAACCGGAGTACCTGGAAAAAACCACCGACCTGCCCTGCATTTGCTACTACTTTGGATATATGGATGGTCCATTTCAGATTTTCATAAATGTATAGCGTTAGGTATGCATCATTTTGAACTTGTTGCATATGTCAATTTCTACTATAACTTTTCTGTCATTTGTATTTGATGTGACATTTTTAGTTTTTTGTTATTGTTTTTACTGGTCTGTTGAGTAGTCAGATATCTGTACATAAATGGATTACTAAAGATTCCACTGCATCTGGGATGTCATTTATTTGACAAAACTAAACTCTATATTTTACTACTTTCATTTTCCTATTCGTCGAGAAAATATTTTGCCTGTTGTAAATTGGTCCACGAATTCCATAGTCACCCATTTTTGATAGTAGTTTCTTATGGGGTGATGTATCAAAGGCTTTGGAGAAGTCCAGGATGACAACGATGTCCATTTGTAATCCTGCATCATATGATTTCATGAAATCATTTATGGTAACTAGTAGTTCGAGTTTCATATCAAGTCATGGATTAGTAGTGTTAAAATTTCATGCTTTCCAAGATGTTTCATTTCAAATTAGGTGTTCTAGCAGTTTGCAGGGAACATATTTTTAGCTCACCTTGCCAAAGGCAACGTGAGCTTTTGCCATCACTTGGCGTCCGTCGTCCGTTGACTTTTCACATTTTAATCTTCTCCTCTGAATCCTCTCAGCCAAATGAACTGAAACTTGGTAGGAGGCATCTATGGAAGGTCCTCTCTAAAGATTGCTCATTTTGTCCCGATCCATTACAAACATGGTCACCACAGACAATTCTTGTTTCTGATTGGCCAATTTAAAAAAATCTTTTCCTCCGAAACCGCTTGGCCAAATGAACGGAAGCTTGGTAGGAATCATCTATGGAAGGTCCTCTATAAAGATTGCTCATTTCATCCCGATCCATTACAAACATGGCCGCCACAAGCAATTCTTGTATCTGATTGGTTCTTTCCTAAAAAATTTCTCCATTGTAGTAAACTGTTAAAAGAGATTGCATGGTTTTCATCAATGTACTTTATTTACCTGTAATTTCTCTCTTGTCATCCAAGTCAACGATTTCACAATGAACACTTTTCAGTTTGACTTGTGTGTGTATACACATGTATAACGGTAATTGACAAAGTTTTACTTAGGAAAGAAGTAAGACAAAAAGGCACAGGCACTTAGTAAGAGGGAGGAAGGGCCCCCCCATTGATAGAAAAGGTACAGATTAAGGAATATAAATTTAAAAAGATATTAAGGCAGTGTTCAATTTTGGCGGTTAATTTTTGGAGTGTGACATATTTTGGTGTGTTTAATTTTGGCACTTCGTATTTAGGGGCCAAAATAGGCCAAAATAAAACCATGACCAATATTTCCCGATTTACGGTATAACTCTTGCCATTAAACTGTTAAAAGAAAAATAACTCTTGCCATTATCTACCTTAGAAATTAACTAATGCTGATATAGTGTAACATGTTTATGTTATACATTACATGTAGGTATTCACATTTTAATATTCTTTTTAGCTCACCTTGCCAAAGGCAATGTGGGCTTTTGGCATCCGTCGTTTGTTGTCTGTCATCTTAACTTTTAACATTTTAATCTTCTCCTCTGAAACCCATCAGCCAAATGAACTGAAACTTAGTAGGAAGCATCTATGGAAGGTCCTCTCTAAAGAGTGAACATTTTGTTATGATCTATTACCAAACATGGCTATAGCTACCACAGGTAATTCTTGTTTCTGATTGGCCAATTTTTAAAAATCTCCTCCTCTGAAACCGCTTGGCCAAATTAACCGAAACTTGGTAGGAAGCATCTATGGAATGTCCTCTATGAAGATTGGTCGGTTAACAAACATGGCCACCACAGGCAATTCTTGTTTCTGATTGGTCGATATCTAAAAAATCTTCTCCTCTGAAACTGCCTAGCCAAATGAACCGAAACTTGGTAGGAAGCATCTACATGTATGGAAGGTTCTGTATTAAGTTTCCTCAAAGCAGAATGAAAGGTGAGCGACACAAGCTCAGCCCACTGAGCCTCTAGTTACATTTCCTAGATAATTTAAACTAAGGTTCTCGCCCCTCAGGCATAGGTGGCCATATCCGATTTTGAATATCATGATCAGGCCCTTTAGTTTAATTATTTGTTCCAAAGAATTCTAAAATGACTTCCCTTTCCAATCTTTTGACTTTAGGTGTACCTGATGAATGTTATTCCAGAAACGCGCCGTGGGCACACAATGCCAATGGGATATCTATGTTTCTATTAATGATAAGCATCTGTACCTTTCAACTGCATAATTCTCTCCCTTTACAAAATACACACGAAATGAAATGTTGGCATTCAGCCATATTCTTATAGATAGTGGGCCAATTTTCACTTGTAACATAAATGCATTCTTTTCATTTGATCTTTTTATGGTTTATATACCAGAATGCAAGCAACAGCTAAGAACTTAGCTGCGGAACCGTAGCTCTTGTGGTCCGCAAATATAAAAAAACTGACTAAGGACCATAAGAGCTACGGTTCCGCAGCTACTAAGAACTATGAAATAATACACGCATGACAGTCAGCATACCTATGGGTACAAAATGTGCTCCTCTTCTCGCTGACTTGTTCCTTTATTCATATGAGGGATACTTCATACAGGGACTTCTCAAGAAAAACGAAAAGAAGCTAGCCGGATCCTTAATTTCACGTTCCGCTATATAGATGATGTCCTTTCACTAAATGATTCTAGGTTTGGTGATTTCGTTGATCACATCTATCACATTGAGTTTAAAATAAAGGATACCACAGATACAGATAGGTCTGCTTCATACCTTGACATACACCTCAAAATTGACAGTGAGGGGCGGTTAAGAACGGAACTAAAAAAAATACGACAAAATAGATGATTTTAATATCCCCGTTGTGAATTTTCCACTTATATGTAGCAACATTCCAGCAGCAACTGCATATGGAATATTTATCTCTCAGTTGATACGATATTCCGGAGCTTGTGGTTCCTATCAGGATTTCCTAGATAGATTTGATTTGATTTGATTTATTGAGTAATTTCAGCAATATTTCAGCTATATCATGACGACCAGTTTTAGTGGTGGAGGAAGCCGGAGTACCCGGAGAGAACCACCGACCATGGGTAAGCTTTATCACTTGCGAGTCGAGTGCACCTTTTTTGGTAATTTACAAAGCCACGCCGTATTGGTGATAGGCTTGCATGAGTTGTTAGGTAATCCAACTATCTAACTCATTGAGCCACCCGGACCCCTTCCTTGATAGAGAGCTCAAGGAAGGGGCCCGGGTGGCTCAGGGTTGCTCTTGGTTAAGTTGAAGTCATCACTTTGAAAGTTTTACGGTCGCCAACATGACTTGGTTGACCGTTATGGAATATATGTCTCATAAATGACCACGGATATGTTCCACTTGTAAACATTTCACGGTCCTTTCCTCATTCATGACTTATCACGGGTTTGTAACTAGATTAACACGACGGGTGCCACTAGTTGAGCAGGAATTTCCTACTCTTCCGGAGCATCTGAGTTCACCCCTGGTGTTTAGTGGGGTTCATGTTACTCGATCTTTAGTTTTATGTGTATGTTTTGTAGATCATTGTTTGTCCTTTTGTATTTTTTTTTCCATTTGTCCATTGTGTTGTCTGTTCTTCTTCAATATACGGATTCTGATCACCCCTTTGGTATCTTCAAACTCTTCTTAACAAATCATTTAAATACCACGGTTTTCCGTGTGAAACGATTAAACAATCTCACGCGTTTCGATTGTTTAATCCTTTAACACGGAAAATTGTGGTATAAACATTACAAATAGCGTCATATTTCTTACAAATAAATGCATGGTAATAAATGTCAACAAATTGTGATACGTACCACACCAAGATTCTGGATACGGTTGTAGTTTTTACGAAATAAACGGTAGAGAATTCGGAAGGGGAAATCAAGAATCGACAATCCAGAGAAACTGGCAACATGGGGTACACAAGACACGTGACGAAGACAAACAAAACAAAAACAAACAATCAAACACACCACCATACGAAAAAAACAAAACATAAATAAGGGACCGACCATTTAACTTGAAGTTGCGGGGGGGGGGGGGGTATGGTTTTTTGTTTCGTTCAGAATTTTTTTTTCGGACAACACAAGAGTTCGAATATTTAATTTTTTTTTGTCGCGAAAAGCGCGAAATTTTTTTCCAGAATCTAACATTAGGTTATATGACAAAAACTGAATCAGATCATTTTTTTTTTTCTCCACCAAAATTAGAATATTTTTTTCAGCAACATTGGGAATCAGAATATTTTTTTAGAAATAAAACCATAACCCCCCCCTTCAAGTTAAATGGTCGTTCTCTAAGACATGAGCCCTCCTACAAATAAGTGGAGGTAATGGCGAACCAAACATCGTTTACATGCGGAAATCGTAACGGACACCACATCACAGAACTAAGAGCGTAAAGACATATTTAAAATAGGACAACACAAAAAGCTAAAAAGATTAGTAAGACGGACCACACCAAAAACCCAGGGGGTGAACTCGGGTGCTCGCGAAGTGTAAGCAGTTACTGCCTCTTATAAGACACCCGTTCAAGTTCTGTAGAAGCGTATTCATGTATTATCTACTATTTAAAACGTAAAGGAAAACATACCGTAAATCATTTATTTTTTTCCTTGTATCTCATTTTTTTTATTTGACCTTGAAGTAAAGTACCTAATCAGACACCGATAAACATCGTCTGCTACTGACTTCAAAGGGAAATGATTATTTACGTCAACAGAAAAAAATATCTCATAAAATTAAAAACATTTAAACAATCAAATATAATGTTTGCCATAGTTTAGAATATCAGATCGTATCTAAATAGTCAACAAGCTTTTAGAGCATATCTAATAGCCTTGGGATAATTTATAAATTATATACAGACTGCTGGAGGGGGCAGTGTTCGACCTTTATAAACATTTGTTGAATAAATAATTTACAATCTTTGTCTTTATACCACAAGGCAATTTTTTTTATTTTTTTTTTCATTTTTCATGCAAATATTTGAAATTGAAGTTTTCCTCGTGACACAACAAGTAATTAAATTGCATAAAAACAATACAATAACATGCCAAAAGCTTAAAAAAAGCATTCTGATCAGCTGATCTAAAAACAGCGGGAACCTCGTACGACCCACTTTTCCACAGAGGGGTTAAACCGCTTCGAGAAGGGTGTCCATTGGTTGTTAACAGTGTCGAATTTAGGACAAATGAGGCCCTGTGCTAGTTAAGTTATGAGGCCCCTTACTTGGGCCCTGAAGGAGGCACACTCACAGACTATCAACTCATTATGTCTGGAATCGCTCCGAAACAGAACGCCTTCAAATTTAAAATTGCACCGCATAAGCAAAAATCCATCGCAAAAAAATTGTTGGGGGCATAAAGGTGCATATATATTATCTTAAATGATTAGGGTGTTGCTGTGCCATAGAAAAAAGAAGAAAGAATATGCATATTGAAGAAGGACAGACAATACAATTCAAATTCTTTATTGGATAAAGCACAGTAGATTACATGTATTTGCGTAATCCAATACAATCACAAACATACAAGGACATAAAATATAAACAAGTAATTGGAGCTAACATATAATTTTAAATTATAAAAGCAGTATTAGGAAGAAGACAAACTGTTACCTTTAAATGTTTCTCTTTCGGTGAATTATTCTTTGGTATTACTTGTGTTCCTTTCTAGCCGATGTATCTCTATTGTTTACTAGATGGTGTCCATGGGCTATACTCTAGTGGAAAAGAAAATAATAGCTCAATGCTTTAATCTAAGCTTCAATTCAATTCAATTCAATTCAAAGCTTTATTTAGAGACGATATAAATCATACATATATTCCCCTTTTATTGATGCTGTCTTATATTTAAATAGTCACGGCACCAGTGCCGGTGTTCTAGAGCCATCCCCCCCTCCCTAGCCATCTCCCCCCCCCCCCCCGGAAAAATGCCTATATAACCATCTTTCCCCCGAAAAGATGGCTATATACCCATCTTTCTCCCCGAAACATTGGCTATATAGCCATCTTTCCCCCTTCCTTAACAGAGGGGGGGGGGGGGGGAATGGCTATATAGTAGAATTCCCCCGGAAAAAATCCCCCCTTTACAAGTGGGGGGTGGGGAACTGGCTATATAGTGGGTTTTCCCCCTAAATTTTATTTCTAATTTATTATGAATAAGTTATGATTTATTTTCACTAAGAAAACATTTATTCATTATTATTATTATTATTATTATTATTATTATTATTATTATTATTATTATTATTATTATTATTATTATTTATATACTTATATACATATACATTTTTATTATGCATGATGCATGACTTTGTAAGACATGTATCACCTACCCTATATCGCATCCCTACTCAGGTGCTATTTGAAGAGTTATACATGATCAAACTTATACCACATGCTATGTCAAGCCTCGACCAATATCACCCATAATATTATAAACATGCTGCCCTTGGATGAAGGTATTAGGGTAGATTAACACACGAGAGAAAAAATTATCACCCGAGACGAAGTCGAGGGTGATAATGTTTTCACAGAGTGTGTTAATCACCCTAACACCTTCATCCAAGCGCAGTATGTTTTTTATTATACTGAATGCCTAATGATTCAAGTGTGCATTATGTTATTAGAAGGACAATTGCTAAAAAAATAAAGTCATAAATTTACTTACATTAACAACAACAAAACATCAAATAGCAACAAATTTAACAAGATAATAACATAACAATTAATGTATATTTTGATAACTATTATCACATGTTTGCTTCTATATTCTGACTTGCATAAATAATTTTCAAGGTACATGTAGGCTATAATTATTTTATCATTTTTCAATAGTTATTTTGAAAATTTTTCTTTTTGAAAATTTTGAAATTTTGAAATTTTTGGAAGAGTTTGAAGATACCAAAGGGGCAATCAGAAACCGTAAGGGTAAGCAGAGGAACCCTTGGTTTAGTAGCTTCCTTTTTAGCAGCAACCCTCTATCAAGGAAATCCTGATAGGAACCACAGGTTCTGCAATATCGTATCATCTGAGAGATATAGACTTCATATAGGGGTCCCATGAAATGAAAAGTTTGTGACCTTGACTTTAGGACAAACAAGAATATGATATGCGACACACCTTCTAATAGTAGTTAACAATCATGCAAAGTTTCACCCATCTACTATAGAATAGAGAAATGACTGGTTATAAAGTTATGAAACGGACACGAATGTGTTTCGAACGGACGGACAGAGCGATCAGTATAGAGCGTTCGTCACTATGTGGCGGGGCCCTGATAATCTGTTACATGTTTTTTTAACATTAATGCACCCTTTGGGGGGAGGGGGGAAACTACTATATAGCCATTCCCCCCCCCCTATTTGCCAAGGGGGGAGAAATGACTATATAGCCATTTTTCCGGGGGGAAAATCTACTATATAGCCATTTTCCCGCCTATCCAGGTAAGGGGGAAATATGGCTATATAGCCATTTTCCGGGGGGGGGGGGTGGCTATGGGGGGGAATGGCTCTATAACTCCGGGTTTAGGACAAATGAGGCCATATGCTAGTTAAGTTGTGAGGCCCCTTACTTGGGCCCTGAAGGAGGTAGGCCCAGTAGGCCTACACAGGCAGTCAGGCATACATGCTCAGGAAATTAAATTTGTTTAAATTGCACCACATAAACAAAAATCCATCGTAAAAAACAAATTGGCAGGAAGATGGACCCCTTGGCCAACGAGGCCCTGTGCTTAAGCACACCTAAGCATAATGGTAAATCCGGCACTGCACGGCACGGTTGGTGATTGTCTTGATCGTGTGTATCCTAAAAAGCCTGGGGACCAAAATTGTGCAACAAATGAGATGACTCCAACTTTCCAATTATAAACCTCTCGTTCATATGTAGCAACAGATCATCATTACCTGCATACAGATTTTACATATCTTAATCAATGCGATATTCCAGGAACTATGCATCCTATTTGGATATTCTGGATAAACGATTGTTGCTGACGAGAAAACTGATTACTTAGTACACGGAAGTTACGTCAGCAGTTAGACTGAAGTCTTCACGTGAAAAATATACGGTCGCTACCAATTTGTTGTCTTACATTACTATGGTGTTCATACTTCTCATCTTTAGTTTTCTTTTCTGTTCACTTCAATTATTGTTTGTTTTTGTATCTCTCATATTTTGGTTTTGGCCACGGATAGTGCTGGCTCACCGAAACACAACCCGTCCGTAAACAAATTGCTCCATGGGAGTACACATTTTCCTGACTACAAGCTAACCAGTCTTTGTTCTTTAATACTTGAAACGATATGTTCTTAGCAGAGAAGCAACAAACACGTTGTATGTTATACCAATTATGCAGTCAACATAATTATGTAGCTTGATCGACAGGGAACCGAATCCTCGTGTACTCAAGCACATGTACCCAGCACGCTAACCATTATTCTAATGTAGTTGTTTAATATTCCTGGTTTGTAATTGGACAATGCTGTAATTTTCACGGTATCAATTCCACGGTTGAAACATGAGATATTTTTTTATTACCGCTTACGTCATCTTGTCAATAATGTGGCAATGAACATCTATACACAGGATTACATTCGAATGGAGATAACTGTATTGTATTTGACAATTTCACGGCATCAATATAGCGTCGCCAGTAAACTCAATTTGCGACCATCAAATCTCCAATTGATGCCGTGAAATTTTCAAATACAATACAATTATCTCCTAAGTATCATCGGTACGTTCTGTTTTCGTTGACGAATAGTTTTACTTGCATAAATAATCTATAGAATACTTGACTGATACACATTATGAAGACTATGCTGTAGTATAATGACTGCATGGGAATTTTGTTATAATTTTCCATATGTTCAATATTGGAACCGAGTATAGGGTAATGATTCTAAAGAAAGCTTGAAGATAGATAAATTGGTCTTCAAGGCCAAACTAACAGCTTTTACAGGTACATTCATGACGAAAACAAGTTCACAAACAATAAATCATAATGTAGATGGACAGGTAGCACTACATGAGGGTCTATTTTTGGCGGAAGATTTTATGGTAACAACTAAGGGTTAATTGTCATATAATTATAGCTTGCAATGAAGATATATATACATGTACAGTTGGAAATCCAATGGCTCATAAACAAAAGAATATACTTCTACCATTAAACGGGGCCGGTTAAAGGAATACCACCATTGAATGCCATGGCTGTCTTCTGATGTTGATATTTAATTTATTCGGTGCTATTGATATTGTGTTCATTAGAATGAACTTTATATAGAGCAGTATTATTACTATGTTCAATAGTTTGAGCTTTATGTTCAGTAGTTAGAGTTCTATGTTCGCGCCCGGCTTTGTAAATTATAAAAATGGGTGCACTCGACTCGCAGCCGCAAGCGATAAAGCTAATATACCAGTTGCTTGCCCATGGTCGGTGGTTCTCTCCGGGTACTCCGGATTCTTCCACAGATAACGAATCCTAGGGCTCAACAGAGCTGCACAATGCGTCCCGATATGAAATCGGCACGGCCATGAATGCTCGCTCATCTGAAAATTATCTGACAATTTCATCAAAAAGTGTCGAGATTTTTTTTATTACACACGGGTTCCAGGTTTCAGTGGTATCGGACGTACGAGAGAGGGTACGAGACTTCAGGATCACATTTACGCTTTATGTTAAGAAGATCTTCATTAGTTGAGTGTGTTAGTGTGTTACCCGGAAACCGGTGTTTACAAAACGTAGAATTTTTTTTTCTTCGACAATATGTTCAACCATGTTTGTTAAAAAATCCTAAGTACACATAAAGAGCTCTACTTGATATGGGATAGTGTCAGGTTATGACACCATGGATCTTAGTAAAAACGTAGATATCTAATTTAGTACGCACGACCTGTTACTGGAATAACCTTCATCAGGTACGCTCAAAATCGAAAGATTGGACAGCCAAATAAGTTTTGGGAGCAAATGGACAATGTATTGAAGAATGCCAGGCTCTCCACACGTTAAAGACATATGTTGTAGATCTCGAAAATGAATAAGGGCCCGGGTGGCTCATTGAGTTAGGTAGTTGGATTTACCCATACGTTTCTGCAGTGAAAACGCGAAGTGAAAATTTCATTTCGCATTTTCGCTATGTAAAAATTAAAAGGCGAAAAGGCACTACGCTCTAAAGCGAGCAGGACATCCTACTACTCGAATCTAGAGTGGCTATAATCAGGCACTGATTGCATGACTGGATGTAAATCCAACTAACATACGATCGACTACGACCATTCTAGTTACAGAAAATTATGCCAAGGTTCACATGAGTTGATTGATTAATTAATTTTTTTGGTGTTTAACGCCACTTTCAGCAATATTTCAGCCATATCATGGCGCCCAGTTTTAGTGGTGGAAGGATTACCTAACAACTCATACAAGCCTATCACCAATACGGCGTGGGTTCCCACCCATCTTTGTAAATTACCAAAAAGGGTGCACTCGACTCGCAGCCGCAAGTGATAAAGTTTACCAGTTGCTTGCCCATGGTCGGTGGTTCTCTCCGGGTACTCCGGCTTCTTCCACCACTAAAACTGGTCGCCATGATATAGCTGAAATATTGCTGAAAGTGGCGTTAAACGCCAAAAATCAATAATCGAAAATGAATATTTAAAAGCGCATTATTGTAGCCGTTAAAAAGGCTAACTGGTTCGTCCCTTAGGATACCCAACTCTCAATATTGACTTCGCCAGTGGTATTCAAAAGTCGTTGCCCCGGATGAGACATTCCTCACTCGCTGAATAATGAAATCCTCCCAAACCTAGATGAACATAGTGACATGAGCCACAGGGACCAGTAACAATCGTCGCACGAAATAACCCAAATCCCTATATATACTGTATAATAGTATATATCGAAGTGTACTCGATACAACATTCAAATCAAATCAAATAAGTTTTATTTATGTGATAAAGTTTGTAAGTGACTTACGACAGGTATGTGGTCTTCTCTGGGTACTCCGGCTTCTTACACAAATAAAACTGACTGCCACGATATAACTTAAATATTGTTGAAAGTTGCGTTAAACACCATAAACCAAACCAAACCAACTTATTGGTAATCCTCTAGCGTATCCGCTGCTATCCTTCGATGGATGAACGGAATGGACAGAGTTGTTTCCTTCATCAATAAAACCGACCGCCACGATATAACTGAAATATTGTTGAAAGTGGCGTTAAACACCATAACCCTAACCCTATAGGGAATAACGTAACTCCCTATACATAGGGTCATTTCGTACTATAATTGTTACCGAACCTTGTGACTAAATATAGGACATGACCGTAGACGTGATTTATATAAGTTAGATGACATATCTTTTGGATTTGTTTAAATTGATGATAACCTCATGCGTTCACACGGTGATCATATTATGTATACACCCTACTACGAATGTCGTTCAACCTTTTAACATGCTCTCAACTTGAAACGGTTATAAAAATATTTATCTTGTTTCAAATAGCCAAGACTTTGTAAAAACTGGGTCGATAGTGTATCCAGGGGCGGATCCATGATTTCAAGTTAGGGGGGGGGGGGGGGGGGGGCGCACTTAAAAAAATTTCACCGAGCGGAGGGAGGTGCGAAAATGTTGGGGTATTTCGTGTGAAAAATCACGATTTTACGCCAAAAAATCATATTTTTTCCAATTGCGGAGGGAGGCGCGAAAATATTTGGGGTATTTCGTGTGAAAAATCACGATTTTACCCCAAAAAAATCATATTTTTTCCAATTTTAGGGGGGGCGCGCGCCGGGTGCGCCCCCTCCTGAATCCGCCCCTGGTATCGCCAAATAAAATTTGAAAAAAGACACAACAAACTTTAGTTTTAATAAGATTGTATAATAATGAACAAACCATCATAAAGTGAGGGACAGAAGTATGAAGTTGGAAAACTGGATTTTGAAGTCGTGGCACTCGTTACAACTCGGTATATTCCGTTCCTGAATCGAAAAGTAGCAGCTCATATACCCGAGGTTTCCCGATTGGAAGTCGTGGTTGAGAATAAATCAAAATGACGACAATGCAAGCCGAGAGCGACCATTTTGCGTTTCTGCAGTGAAAACGCGAAGTGAAAATTTCATTTCGCATTTTCGCTATGTAAAAATTAAAAGGCGAAAAGGCACTACGCTCTAAAGCGAGCAGGACATCCTACTACTCGAATCTAGAGTGGCTATAATCAGGCACTGATTGCATGACTGGATGTAAATCCAACTAACATACGATCGACTACGACCATTCTAGTTACAGAAAATTATGCCAAGGTTCACATGCGTTGATTGATTAATTATTTTTTTTGGTGTTTAACGCCACTTTCAGCAATATTTCAGCCATATCATGGCGCCCAGTTTTAGTGGTGGAAGAAGCCGAAGCGAGTCGAGTACACCTTTTTGTAATTTACAAAGCCGGGCGCGAACCCACGGCGTATTGATGATAGGCTTGCACGAGTTGTTAGGTAATCCAACTACCTAACTCACTGAGCCACCCGGGCCCTGGTTCACATGCGTAACCATCGTGTTATCATTAATATTCCACATTAAAGTGCTAAAAATATCATCAACTCGACCTCTCAATGTTTTCATACCAATGCGAGTCAGTAGAAATAAAAATAAACTGCCTCTTTTCACAAATCCTTAAAATATCTAGATAAATCTCATTAATATTCAAAACTATTCTATATCCATAGGATATGTACGAGACTTATGAAATATAGGGAACATATGTTATAACTTTAGGTAGCTACGGAACCGTAGCTTGGAAAAAAAAACCCACGAGAGCTACGGTTCCGCAGGTAATACTTACGTGGAAGTATTTTTATTTCCTGTTTAAATCCAAAACTAATTACATTCTGATTGTTGCGATAAATGTTTCTGTTGAAACATTTTAAGGGTACAAGATGCGTTTTACCCATACGTCTAGGGCCTCTTATTCTATTATGTAACTGTGTCTATTAAGGTTAAATCTATCTCAAGGCCGAGTTGATATTTTTAGCACTTTAATATTGAATATTAATGACAACACGCTCCAATCTCGTCGAGCGACAAAAAAAAAAAAAAAGATAGAAAATATGGTTCAAGTGTGTAAATCTAATTTTAATTAGATTGCAACACGCTCGTTACGCATGTGAATATAATTTTTGCTTAATATGAATGGTCGTGGTTGATCGTATGATATTTAGATTTACACTTACGCATGCAATTAGTGCCTGTGTACTCGATACAACTTTACTAATGTGAATCAAGTTCGTTAGTGACTTAAATAGCGGTAGGTCTGCGGTTTTCTACGTGTAATGCACCAATAAAAACTGACCGCCACTATAACCCCAACATTTATGTCTGACAACATATTTTAAGTTCCAATTGCAGCGGTGTCACATTGCAAGCAAATGTCATTTTAAAGGCATACAGGCTGTCAGAATTGAATTTTTTTGTTTATATTAAAAGTTGCCAATATTTGATGTTTTATACTAATAAAATGTTCTGAACAAGAAGCCAGGTTTAAAAAATATGTTATAATGTCGTATTAATTAGTGAAAAGAATTCGAATGTCTGTTGGTAAAATCGCCATTAACACACCTCATTATAAGTCGGCTGCTTTTCCGAAGTTTGCCGAATACTGATAATTGCTATAAATAACCAAGAAGCATGTTGCATGTAAATTCGTTAGAATTAATATAATTTAAGAAATATATCTATGAAATTGGATCCCGGTGTAATCAGTTAATATTATATAATGGTATTTAATAAGAATGACACTTAAAATCGGAAATACGTGATGAAATCAATAAAAACAAACCCAAACTCTGCAAAGGGGCCCGATAAAGGGAAAATTGAAAAAAAAAATGTATTGCATATTATTGACAACACTTGAGTTTCCTTGATTATATTTTTGTTAGAAAAAAACAGACACGAAGTTCATTATTTTTGTCTCTAATTTAAAGAGATATCACCTAGCGTTTTCTCCTGAAAAAAGAATATATAAAAAACTACGATACAATTCTACTGTTAAAATATGATTCGGCCGAAAAAAGATACTAAATTATGCTTACGTGTTGAAAAATGGAGTAGATCGGTATAACATCTTTTTTTAATTTTTACACAAAGCTTGCTGAATCCTCCTTTTTGTGTCGTTTTCGTATAGAATCCGTCAATGTTTTGTTCAATTCCACGATTCAATTTGTGCCATGTGCTTTTTTCGTCAACAAACAATTTCGCATATGCGCAAACGTTTTCCCGAATGAATATACTGTCAGGTCGTATGAATATTGCGCGGGTCAACATTGAATTCTTTACGGGATGTAAGAAAATCAAACAGCGACGTATTTCCTTCGTTCTAGGCTATTTACGTATGATATTATGAAAAATTTCAACTGCAATTAGTATAAAATATCGAATATTGGCAACTTTTAATATAAAAGAAAAAATCTATTCTGACAGCCTGTATGCCTTTAAGTGATGACATAACAGCTGCATGAATCAAAGGTTGAATCATTTATGCATTTGGACCATTCTATACAACCCCATTCATGACATATTATGCATTTTAACATTTATAAACCAACCAATGAGTCAAATTAATAGTCAAGTATTCTTGTATTTTTTGCCATTCCCCTCTTTTTTCTGATCATGAGAAAGTAAGTTCGAAGATACCAAAAGAGTAATGAGAAGCCGTAAATCTAAGAAAGACAAAAGAAAAAACGTTGGTCAAAAGAAAAATCAACGATCTACAAAACATTACACAGAAAACTAAAGATCGGGCAACACGAACCCCACTAAAACCGGGAGTCAATTCATGTGCTCCGGAAGGATTTCATTAAGAAAAGTTTGAAGATACCAAAGTGGTAATCAAAAGCTGTAAATCGAAGAATGACAAGACAACACAATGGTCAAAAGAAGAATGACAAGACAACACAATGGTCAAAAGAAAAATGACAAGACAACACAATGGTCAAAAGAAAAATGACAAGACAACACAATGGTCAAAAGAAGAATGACAAGACAACACAATGGTCAAAAGAAGAATGACAAGACAACACAATGGTCAAAAGAAGAATGACAAGACAACACAATGGTCAAAAGAAAAATGACAAGACAACACAATGGTCAAAAGAAAAATGACAAGACAACACAATGGTCAAAAGAAGAATGACAAGACAACACAATGGTCAAAAGAAGAATGACAAGACAACACAATGGTCAAAAGAAGAATGACAAGACAACACAATGGTCAAAAGAAGAATGACAAGACAACACAATGGTCAAAAGAAAAATGACAAGACAACACAATGGTCAAAAGAAAAATGACAAGACAACACAATGGTCAAAAGAAGAATGACAAGACAACACAATGGTCAAAAGAAGAATGACAAGACAACACAATGGTCAAAAGAAGAATGACAAGACAACACAATGGTCAAAAGAAAAATGACAAGACAACACAATGGTCAAAAGAAAAATGACAAGACAACACAATGGTCAAAAGAAGAATGACAAGACAACACAATGGTCAAAAGAAGAATGACAAGACAACACAATGGTCAAAAGAAGAATGACAAGACAACACAATGGTCAAAAGAAGAATGACAAGACAACACAATGGTCAAAAGAAAAATGACAAGACAAAACAATGGTCAAAAGAAGAATGACAAGACAACACAATGGTCAAAAGAAAAATGACAAGACAACACAATGGTCAAAAGAAGAATGACAAGACAACACAATGGTCAAAAGAAAAATGACAAGACAACACAATGGTCAAAAGAAAAATGACAAGACAACACAATGGTCAAAAGAAGAATGACAAGACAACACAATGGTCAAAAGAAGAATGACAAGACAACACAATGGTCAAAAGAAAAATGACAAGACAACACAATGGTCAAAAGAAAAATGACAAGACAACACAATGGTCAAAAGAAGAATGACAAGACAACACAATGGTCAAAAGAAGAATGACAAGACAACACAATGGTCAAAAGAAGAATGACAAGACAACACAATGGTCAAAAGAAAAATGACAGGACAACACAATGGTCAAAAGAAAAATGACAAGACAACACAATGGTCAAAAGAAGAATGACAAGACAACACAATGGTCAAAAGAAGAATGACAAGACAACACAATGGTCAAAAGAAGAATGACAAGACAACACAATGGTCAAAAGAAAAATGACAAGACAACACAATGGTCAAAAGAAAAATGACAAGACAACACAATGGTCAAAAGAAGAATGACAAGACAACACAATGGTCAAAAGAAGAATGACAAGACAACACAATGGTCAAAAGAAGAATGACAAGACAACACAATGGTCAAAAGAAGAATGACAAGACAACACAATGGTCAAAAGAAAAATGACAAGACAAAACAATGGTCAAAAGAAGAATGACAAGACAACACAATGGTCAAAAGAAAAATGACAAGACAACACAATGGTCAAAAGAAGAATGACAAGACAACACAATGGTCAAAAGAAAAATGACAAGACAACACAATGGTCAAAAGAAAAATGACAAGACAACACAATGGTCAAAAGAAGAATGACAAGACAACACAATGGTCAAAAGAAAAATGACAAGACAACACAATGGTCAAAAGAAGAATGACAAGACAACACAATGGTCAAAAGAAAAATGACAAGACAACACAATGGTCAAAAGAAGAATGACAAGACAACACAATGGTCAAAAGAAAAATGACAAGACAACACAATGGTCAAAAGAAGAATGACAAGACAACACAATGGTCAAAAGAAAAATGACAAGACAACACAATGGTCAAAAGAAAAATGACAAGACAACACAATGGTCAAAAGAAGAATGACAAGACAACACAATGGTCAAAAGAAGAATGACAAGACAACACAATGGTCAAAAGAAGAATGACAAGACAACACAATGGTCAAAAGAAGAATGACAAGACAACACAATGGTCAAAAGAAAAATGACAAGACAACACAATGGTCAAAAGAAGAATGACAAGACAACACAATGGTCAAAAGAAGAATGACAAGACAACACAATGGTCAAAAGAAAAATGACAAGACAACACAATGGTCAAAAGAAGAATGACAAGACAACACAATGGTCAAAAGAAAAATGACAAGACAACACAATGGTCAAAAGAAGAATGACAAGACAACACAATGGTCAAAAGAAGAATGACAAGACAACACAATGGTCAAAAGAAAAATGACAAGACAACACAATGGTCAAAAGAAAAATGACAAGACAACACAATGGTCAAAAGAAGAATGACAAGACAACACAATGGTCAAAAGAAGAATGACAAGACAACACAATGGTCAAAAGAAGAATGACAAGACAACACAATGGTCAAAAGAAGAATGACAAGACAACACAATGGTCAAAAGAAGAATGACAAGACAACACAATGGTCAAAAGAAAAATGACAAGACAACACAATGGTCAAAAGAAAAATGACAAGACAACACAATGGTCAAAAGAAAAATGACAAGACAACACAATGGTCAAAAGAAAAATGACAAGACAACACAATGGTCAAAAGAAGAATGACAAGACAACACAATGGTCAAAAGAAGAATGACAAGACAACACAATGGTCAAAAGAAGAATGACAAGACAACACAATGGTCAAAAGAAGAATGACAAGACAACACAATGGTCAAAAGAAGAATGACAAGACAACACAATGGTCAAAAGAAGAATGACAAGACAACACAATGGTCAAAAGAAAAATGACAAGACAACACAATGGTCAAAAGAAGAATGACAAGACAACACAATGGTCAAAAGAAAAATGACAAGACAACACAATGGTCAAAAGAAGAATGACAAGACAACACAATGGTCAAAAGAAGAATGACAAGACAACACAATGGTCAAAAGAAAAATGACAAGACAACACAATGGTCAAAAGAAAAAGGATAAACAACGATCTACAAAACATTACACAGAAAACTGAAGATCGAGAAACGCGTTTCCAATAATAAAAAAAGAGGAAAATCCAATAAAACAACCGTTAAAAGAAAACAATAAGAAACTTATGGTTTTTTGTCTCGTATTGTAGGAATACAGTAAACATGATAACAGAATACTAAAAACGTGTTTTTGTTTTTGTTTTTGTTGTTGCAATTACATTTGTGTATTTATTTTATATTGATAAAATGCAACAATTGAATACCCTTTTGGTAAAAACAAAAATATAAATTAAGAAAAAAAAACACTCTATTCTAACAAAATCTGGTATTTCCCCCAAATTTTTCTGAAGACGTTTATAAAAATTTTTGTCCTACTTTCCACCAATCTGAATTGTTAGCGACTACCTTGCCTTGATAGTGACCGAGAACGTATTTTGAAGAAGATCCTTCAAGAGTCGTCTCGGCTATTCCGGGACAATCTGCTCATCGAACGGTATTAAAGATTATTTCCATATTTGGTAGATAACAATAGCTGACTATTGGAAGACAATTTATGCACAGTACTTTTTATTGTTTGTTTACATGTACATTGTCATTGAAGATCTAGTTATCAAGAGGGATTGGGTTCCCATTGACTGGTTTAAACCCGTCACATTATTGTGCCTGGATTTCCATCGGGTTGTGTTGTGGTCTTTTACGTGTTAAATTATTTGAGGTCAGAGGTCATTGTTCGTTTTGTTGATTTTGATAAGACTTGTTGACCGTTGTTTGATATTTTCCGTAGTATAGAATTCAAATAATAGTACAATATATGATCAGTCAGACATCTAATTGGGATCAGTTGGTATAATTGGCGTAAGGCCTGTCCTGTCTGTGTGGTACATTTAATTGTTTTGATCAATGCACCTTTACTATCCACGGGAACAAAACTACGTAGATCGAGACAAGTACACGTGATGTGTGGTCGTCTATTAAAAATTGTGTTCGGTTATTCGATCCAATATCCAAAATGGTCATAACAGCCAATTATGCAAATTGGTTGATTGATTTATTTGGTTGTTGGTGTTTTAACGCCACTTTCAGCAATATTTCAGATATATCATGGCGACCAGTTTTAGTGGTGGAAGAAGCCAGAGTACCCGGAGAGAACCACCGACCATGGGCAAGCAACTGGTAAACTTTATCACTTGCGGCTGCGAGTCGAGTGCATCCTTTTTTGTAATTTACAAAGCCGAGCGCGAATCCACGCCGTATTGGTGATATGCTTGTATGAGTTGTTAGGTAATCCAACTACCTAACTCATTGAGCCACCCGGGCCCTAATGCAAATTGGCAGTGAGGAAAACCAGCTATGTATTACATTTCCCTTGTACAAAATGACTATGTTTTTTCTTCAAATAACGATTAAGAAGGAGAATTTGGCTATATTGTTGACCTCTCCCTACATATTAGGGTATATGACTACATAATAATTTTATGTGGGGATAAATTACTTTATGTTACTTTTCAGTGGAGAAGAGATAACTAGAAATTGGCTCAATGGAGCATGATCAATTTGTGCCAAAGCTACCTAGGAAAATATAATAAAACAGGTTTATTGATTCATTGACTGGTCTTTAACACCAACCTTAGCAGTATTTCAGCTATATCGTGGAGTTTATAAAACAGGTAAATACAACTTACAATATCACGGCTGGTAATCGGCACAAGCAGAACAGTTGGTTCTGCAAAGAAATTCGTGAGGATAACTTCCGGTTTTGGTGGAGGAGAGTTCACGAAGACGCTTCGCAAGGTATGTACATGTCAAAAATTGAAATTTTCTTTTTTACTGCTCGAATATTGCAAAATCAGAGAATGCTATGCTGTGTCGAATGCTTTCACGATTAGAAACATGTATAGTTTATTCTTGTATATGAAGTGTAACTCTCGCAAAATCAATCGTCCCACGAAAAACATGACGAAAATTGTGACACTCGTGCATTTCTAAGTTGTTCTTGACAAAGATGCAAGTTAAATTTTCAATATTTTTTCATCATGGGAGTCTAAATGTAATCGGGGATAAATTCCGATTCGTCAGAAGTAAATTGAAGTCTAGATAAATCTACAAACTGTCAATTTTCTCGTTTTCCTGCTTGAGGAGATCGGTTCTGATTGCGAATGCATGAGGAGATTTGCTAGTTTTGGTACGACACATGTAATCCACTGTATAATCACAAATTTTGCATGTCTGTCTGGTAATAAATTCACGAACTGATGCCCTTCTGCCCGTCTGGTTTTTAAAAGTATAAAAGTAATAGTTCATTGTTCATGGGCTGTCCACCTAGAAAGAAACATTTCATTTAAGGAATCAATTCATAATTGTAACTGCGGTTTCCCATGATTTAACTTGTCATTATTGATCATTTGTTGTTTGTGACAACTTCCATTCACAGGCGCTCGTGGCACGGACCATCCCCCTTTTTATATCTTTCTGTTTACAAATTTATTTACTAATAATATTATTAGTATCTATACACATGCAATTTGATGTTAACATAAGATTGTATGAATATTGACACGAACAAGTTAAAATAAGGGAAAAGTGATGAAATAATAAAGAAATTTTATTGAAAATAAATTTGTAAACAGAAAGTTAGAAAAAGGGGGGTGGTCCGTCCACGAGCGCCTGTGCTTCCATTGTGCATTGGATACACAACATTAACTTCCCTTACATTGGAAAAAATTGAAAATGCACTGTAAGATAATTTTATAATCAAGAATAATTAATCTTAATGTGAATCATATCTTTATATTTTCTAATACAAATGATACACTCTAAATTAAATATCATACAGTTGAGAATAATATTAATTTGTGGTTTGTTTTTCTATTATGTAGTGTGTTATGTGTACACACTTGTAAATAAAAAAGATCTCTGTTAGTAGTGGTTACAAGATGTACAGCGCTTTACCGATTTTAAGGATATGACCACAGTTTAATTGACATCCTGTGTTTAATTTATTCATGACTAGCTAGCACTAAGTGAATGCTTATTTACGTTAGACCTATGTATGTGCTGAAATCATGTAATATTATAACTTGTGTAGATCTGCGGTGAAGTTTCCGTCATCTTTAGTAAAAAGGTTGCGCCGAATAGATGTGGAAACCCGTTTGAAAGGATATAAAGATTTTGAAATTGAAAGAGATTTTTTTTTAATAAACTTGGTGTCCTGATTGATGGGGATTTTAAATTTGGTGTACTGCTATATATAGCTACTTGTTTTTGTTCGTTTCCTTGGCGGTGATACAGGCAATCTATATCGAAATGGTTTTTTGTAAAGAGTCAATGTCAGTCCCCTTTTCCTCTTTCCCTTGAATCCTGGCATCTCCTTAAAGTGGACAGAGAATAGTTTATTTTGATTAGAGTATTTATCAGTTTTGTGTTTAAAAGTGTCAATTTATCAATTTTGCAGAAAACAATTACCAAAACTTGAAAATTTCATGCATTCGCAATGTGCTCTATCAGAACCGATCTCCTCAAGCAGGAAAACGAGAAAATTGACAGTTTGTAGATTTATCTAGATTTCAATTTACTTCTGACTAATCGGAATTTATCCCCGATTACATGTAGACTCCCATGATGAAAAAATATTGAAAATTTAACTTGCATCTTTGTTAAGAACAACTTAGAAATGCACGAGTGTCACAATTTTCGTCATGTTTTTCGTGGGACGATTGATTTTGCGAGAGTTACACTTCATATACAAGAATAAACTATACATGTTTCTAATCGTGAAAGCATTCGCCACAGCATAGCATTCTCTGATTTTGCAATATTCGAGCAGTAAAAAAGAAAATTTCAATTTTTGACATGTACATACCTTGCGAAGCGTCTTCTTGAACTCTCCTCCACCAAAACCGGAAGTTATCCTCACGAATTTCTTTGCAGAACCAACTGTTCTGCTTGTCCCGATTACCAGCCGTGAATATATACAAAATAATTACCCCAAAATAACCGAGGAATTGTTCACCCATGAGATTGCATGTTATCACTTCATGATTGCTAAATATAAATTGTAGGGCAAATTGTCGGTTTTATGGTCTGTGACCATTAGACTATTGACCTCAATTTTAAGATAAAGGCTGATATTATATGTCGCATGACTCCCATTGTCGCCATTGACAAAGAATAATGTTGTAGAACGAAGACATTTGAGTATACTTTTTTTTTGGGTCTATTGATCCCAATTTTAAAGAAAGGATGGTACTAATTATCTCGCATGACTCTCATTGTCACCATTAACGAAGAATAATGATGTATGACGAAGACCTTTGAGCATACTCTTTCTAACTTTCTAGACAGAAAAAGAAATGATTGTCATTATACAGTAGAAGGAGTGAGTGATTGTTTGTTTAACGCCAACTCGGCAATTTTTTTCAGCTATATCATGACGAGAACAAGTTAATTTTCAACGAGATGATAACGATATCCTTTTTGTACTAGAACAACACGCTGAGTTGGATTTTTATAGTGTTAGCTAACTGAAACAACAACCCCCGGATAGACATGTCGCCCCACTCGGACACATTATCCTGATTCCGAGCCAACCAGTCTTTGCTCTTTCTCCTTAATGCTGCGTGTTTAGCGGAGAAGCAACAAATACCAATTTCATATTCTTTAGTTTTACCCGATCGGGACTCGAACCCACGATCTATCGCACTCTAGGCCGGGCACCTATAAAGTGCGAAACGAAATAGAAACAAAACGAAACGAAATCAACGAAAACGAAACGAAATCAACAAAAACGAAACGAAACGAAACGAAACGAAATCAACGAAATAAAACGAAACCAACGAAAGCAAAACGAAATCAACGAAAACAAAACGAAATAGAAAATGGAAGAAAAAATAATAGGGGCTTAAAAGAAATCAAACCTATTTTCACAATTACGATGCTAGACTACTTCCCACACATGTCTGTCTTTCATCAGGAGAGGACAGGATTTGTCACCATTGAACAAGAATACTATATGCATTTATTCAGCGAGAGTATGTCCTTTTGACTTGGTGGCTTCTTTTAAATTTGGGAACCATAAGAGCAACGTCAAGTCTGTTGAAAGGAGAGGAATTAAAATAAAAAAACAGAAGTGCAGTAGTTAAAGTTCACTAATACACACCCCCGTCCGAGCAAAATTTAAAAGTGTGTCGGAGATACGAAAAAGTGTGACGACCGGACGGACAAACGAGCAGAAGTCCTATATACCCCAATCTTTTTTGGCGGAGGTATACAAATCCTATTAAAAATAAACTTTAAAAATTCTACATATCTTGTAAAAGTACCCTTTTCCCCTTTGATCCCTTTTCATAATAAAAAAGCCTAAATCACCCTCCCCCCTCCAAAAAATAAAACTTCCGATATAAATAAAATTTGATACGGCACATACTTTTATCCCCCCCGCTATCCAGCGGGAGAGGTCAGGGTATATAGTATATGTCCGTTTGTCCATGAGTGCTTCCCTCACTGCCTATGCAATTTCTCCTTAACAACTTGATGGAATTGAATGAATCTTACAGGAAATCTTTAATACCATATGGCAAGGTTCATTAATTTCATGAATTCTTTAGTACCAAATGACATTGTGCACCTTCTATTTTTGTTTTCCCATTTTAACAGTTCTTGCTAAAATTTCTTCACTTTTGGACTTTGTCATTTAAGGCTATGTAATTGTCATTCAAGACTAAACAATAGAGAGAGGATACTGATGCGTTATCCATAACTCTTCCTAAACAACAGAATGGATTTCAATAAAACTTTCAGAGATTCTTATGTTTAGTTTTTGCCAGCATTATTTTTTCCAGAAGTTCTTCTGTAAGGAGGGGGCTCACTGTATGTCCTGTTTTGTTGTTGTTGTTGTTTTTTTTAGTTCTTCAAAATAGGACAATAGGATTTGAAATAAAAAGTTTATATTGTTGGGTCTTTTTGACCCCTGTATATCTCGGAAAGAACAACGGTAAGACATTACGCCAGATCTGTTGGCACACTACCGAATAAAGGTAATAACAACGGTACCATTCTCCAAGGCGCCTTCAAAAGGGAAAGTCCACAAAAACAGACAAAACCGATAAGAAGCTCAACCATCTGAGTTTTCAAAATCAACGGAACAACTGAAAAACAACACATTCTTGACTTGGTACAGGCATTTTCCCAGGAAAATGGTGGGTTCTGATAGCAGATAGGCAGATGCCACTCGTCTAACCCTAAGACGTTACCAAGTATAAAAACAATCGGTACATGTAAATTCTCTAATCCTAAGACATGACCAAATGTGAAACTAGAAAACAACAATCATATTCCCGACTTGGTACAGACATTTCCCAAGAAAATGGTGGGCTAAACCAGGTTTTACGACGCGTCGAACCTCCCACTCGTATGACAGTCGTTAATAGTTCCGTCATATTGACAAATTGGGGGGGGGGGGGGGGGGGGGGGGGGGGGGGGGGGGGATAGAACGTGACAAGTCGGGAAAATCCAGTAGTCAAATAGTGCCCAGTATCTGAAACTCAAGATCATCCTGTATGATTTGCGAAAATGCAAATTTAGGAAGAATACAAACGAAAAACGTAATAAAAACAGTGGTTAAATGAACCCTCAATATCCTAATCTATAAAAATACCGTGTTTGTCGTTTTGTTCGTTTTTAGCTCACCTAGTGCTAGGTGAGCTATTGCCATCATTTGGCGTCCGGCGTCCGTCCGTCCGTCGTACGTCGTATAATTTCACATTTAAATCTTCTCCTCAGAAACCTCTGAACCAAATTAAACCAAACCTGGCAGGGATGGTCCTTGGGTGAGTCGCTATCAAATTTGTGTCCGACAGATCCGCCCTCCATTCAAGATGGCTGCTGTTACTAAAAATAGAAATTTCTTCAATTGTCCATTGCTGCTTTATTATAAATCAAAATGAGCTCAAATTTTAACTGCAGCTACATTGCAGTGAGTAGTTTTACATATAATCCGAGTTTTTCTGTGGAATTTTTTGTTCAGCCAATTTATACAGATTATGCAAATTAGGCATATTTTGATAAAAGATCACATTTAAATCTTCTTCTCTGAAACCGCTGAATCAAATTAAACCAAATTTGGCTGGGATAGTCCTTGGGTAGTCCCATTTCAAAATTGTGTCCAACAGCTTCGCCCTCCATTCAAAATGGCTGCTGTTACTAAAAATAGAAATTTCTTTAGTTGTCAATTTATGCTTTATTACAAATCAAAATGAACTCAAATTTTAGCTGCAGCTACATGGTAATGAGTAGTTTAACATATATTCTGGGTTTTTCTGTGAGATTTTTCAGTTTATTCCGTTTAGGAATAGTATGAGATAAAAATCACATTAAAATCTTTTGCTCAGAAATTTGAGTTGAAATGATCTTTGGGTGGCCCACTTTCAAAATTATGTGTAACACCCCCATTTTCTATCAACTTTAGATGTCAAATTGAAAACCAGTTGAGCGATTACAGACTCCTGGGAGCCTCTAGTTCTTAAACAGAAGAGACCAAAACCTCTTTTTTCAATGCTATAGCCTTTTTATTTTGTACCTATAGGATCACTGCGTTTAAATTTCATGGATATGCGTTAAATTGAACTGAAGTTATTGCACGGAACATTGTAACAACCTACATATGAATTACGATGACAGGCCCATACTTTGACTACATTTTGCTTGCGGTCGTAAAGGGTGGTTTTTGTATATTGCAGCATTTTTTTAAACTAGTTGTTGATCCAATACATTGACCACTGGGTCACCTGACGTGAACAATTTGTGCTAGAAACAGATTCATATAAACCTTTCTGAGAGACCCCTTTTCCTCGGGTTACTCGTGTTTCATAAATTTACACCCCCCCCCCCCCCCCCCGAAAAGGATGTAGGGTAGGAACCTATTTCCGGGACTCCGGGATAGGGCCATTTTAAGCTCGGGAATTCAGGATCCAGGAATTCCTCGTTCAGATTTCGGGAAGTCGGAATTGCATTTTTTTCTAATTAAGGGATTCGGGGTTCCAAGTCTTTAAGTTCGGGATTTCGGGCTCAGATCCCCCCTTTTTTTTCTATATGACCACCTGAGAAACTTTATGATTCATAAATACTGACACACAAACAAACACAAATAAAAATATGACATTTGAACTTCTGAAAGTTTGTCGGCAAGCAAATCCGGCTTGAATTGAGTTGCGGGTAATGTACGTGAGGAGAACTGTAACGGACAGACATGCAAGATGGGTTATAATTAATCAAAATTATTGTATTTAAAAAATCGAATTATCTTCTTTTTTTTTTCTTTATTTCGTTTTGTCTTTTATTTTTTTCCTTCATTTTCTTCATATTAGTCTATTTCGTTTTGTTTTCGTTGGTTTCGTTTCATTTCGTTGATTTCTTTTCGTTTCGTTCGTTTTCGTTGATTTCGTTTTGTTTCTATTTCGTTTCGCACTTTACAGGTACCCACTCTAGGCCAGCAAGCATACATATCAAAGAGAATATTTTATATAAATTATACCCCTGGGAGAAAATATCCCAATTGGATATTGAAAATAAAGACATCTTTGCCATTATCAATAGTGTGATGTAGGGCATGTGTATAGATAAACTGATTGATTGATTGTTGTTTAACGTTAAATGAGCAGTTTTTTACCATCTATAGTAGTGTCATGACGTGTAGAAGTTTACAAACAAGAATGGGCCTATCGATAGTTGTCTTGATTACCACACGGAAAAGTTGGGTGAAATTATGGTTACGTTTGGGGAATTTGCCACTTCTAAGGGCCCGACTCATTTACTGTGGGGTGTGACCGTCCCTTGTGGGGAGGATTTACCCTTCAGCAAGAAACTTTGTCTTATATCTATCTCCCGAGGATTCCGGAAAGAGGCATTATAAGCAATTCTAACATGACGTCCTTCTTTCGCTTTGTAGACAAATAAGCGATTTATCAATGGTATAATCTCATCCGCACATGCGCCGGTGAATGTGACTGACTTTTCCATTGGCAGCATAAATTGTGTGCGACATTTTCCGGAAACGAAAATATAAATTACCGTCTTCCAATCAAAGTACACTGCCGTATTTGTACTCATAAACATATCAGAATCGAAATAAATCATGGAAGCCAGAATGTGTTTTGAGTTTTAACATGGATAGGCGGATATTAGTATTTTATCCCGAGCCAGAGGCTTCCATGATTTATTTCTTAAGTATACAACCTATTAAAAAGGTTTGAAGATATCAATGAAAGTCTGATCAGAAGCCGTAAATCGATTGATTGATTGATTGATTGATTGATTGATATTTGGTGTCTTAACGCCACTTTGAGCAATATGTCAGCTATATCATGGCGACCAGTTTTAGTGGTGGAAGAAGCCGGAGAGAACCACCGACCATGGACAAGCAATTGGTAAACTTTATCACTTGCGGCTGCGAGTCGAGTGCACCCTTTTTTGTAATTTACAAAGCCGGGCGCGAACCCACGCCGTATTGGTGATAGGTTTGTATGAGTTGTTAGGTAATCCAACCACCTAACTCATTGAGCCACCCGGGCCCTGCCGTAGATCGAAGAAGGGCGTACAATTTAAAATAAACCCCAAAAAAAGCCACCCAAACAATGTGCCATAAAACACTACACAGAAAACTGAAGACTGAGCAACAAAAAACCTATAAAAAATAAATGTTAACGAACGACTTGGATGACGAGACTAGTTAATTGTATTATACTACACAAGTTGTTCTCGTTGACCTGTTAATGTCAAAAGCCATATTCTTTATAGTATCGGCTGTTTTTAGTCGCGCTATCAAAAAAAGCGCGGCTAAAAACAGCCAATAGAAAATAGCAAGTAAGTGCGGAGATCTCATTATTATTTTAATAATTATTTACTTACCTAATGTAAGTTTACAATTAGGATTCGTTCTTCTCTTAACCGTCTTTGTCTCGCCGTTGACTAATTGTAAACTTCCATTTAGGTAAGTAAATAATTAATTCATAAAATTGTAACTTGAGTTACAATTTTTTTATTTTAATTAGATTGCGTGGTTGCACCTTATTTACCCGGGTCAAGAATCGTGACGAAAATTATGTAAATATTCGCTACACCAAGTACACACCATAAATTTAATGGTTGTCTAGTTTTTATGCTTTATAGAACAAAGAACAAAGAATATTGGTATAACCATATCTGGTTTTATAGTTTAGTACTAAGATGTGTTAGAATAAACTTGCTTACTAAGATTGTAAGTGTATATACATTATCATGCACTCGATCAAGATAAGGTATTTAGAGTACATGTATTATTTTGTGATACCGGGTACACTGACTTAGGTACGGTGACTTCAAATGAGCACAGGCGCTTATAGTTTGTGTCATGGGGTTAAGAATAGAGTAGATGACCGTCACGTGTAGACTGCTGTTACCAAAAGAGCAAGGCCGTCAAGAGAATTTTTGGGCTCCAGGGCAAAATTAAACTTGGCCCCCCTCCTCCAATTCTCCAAATAATGATACTCAAACTAAGTCCACCACGGTGTGTCATAAGCAAGGAATCAGTACAACAAAAAGGAATTGATGAATTGTAATTTAGAAAACAGCTTTCTACTTGTTTATTTGTCTGGACCCTTAATTATAATGATATGGTACATTTATTAAACTCATGGGCTCCGAGGCGCCGTCCCTGCTGACCCCCCCCCCCCCCCCCCCCTCTCAGTGGGCCTACAAAAGAGTACATGGTTATATGGACACGAACACGTTATAAAAGGAAAAGATAGAGGAAATAGTAAAGAAATTTGAGTGAAAATAAATATGCAAACTGAAAGTTAAAAAAGGGGATGCTAATTCCATGCCACTAGTGCCTGTGAAAATGAGCGGCTTGTTAAAATTTTTAAATATGGCTAGCTGTAATTTATAACGATTTTTATATAAAAAATACTTATAGAAAAAAGCAGTCGAAGTTAGGGTCACACTCGACAGTTAGTCCATGTGAAAAAAGTGTAGACACGAATTGGTTAAAAAAAGAGGGGGTAATTGGTATTTATCGCCACGGTCGGTTATTTTTCAGCCTACATCATAACTACCAGACTTATTAGGAAAGAACAATAATGGCATAACACATTGACTGGTGAAACCACTGCTCATGGGTTGGTTCTGTAAACCTTTTCACTTAAAAATGTGGATATCGGTGCTCGAACCCACATCAGCAGCGATGAGATTGTGGTAAGAGGTCGCTGCCCTTATAATCACTCTGCTATTGGAACAAAAGAACCCCTGTTCATGTGTTGGTTCTGTTGACCTTAACGGAGATAACGAAGCTCGAACCCACGTCAGCGATGGTAGGGTTGTGATAAGAGGTCAGCGACCTTATAGGTAATCTGCTATTGGAACCAAAAGATCAAACACTGAGGGGGTCATTGAACGCAGAGCGTGAGTGATTGTTGTTGGTTAACACAAAGTGACACGGTAATTGCTTCAGCTATATTATTGTTAGAACAAATTATTGTTTGATGAAACGGTGCCTGCATTTGACTAGACCAACAGACCGCGCTGAAATGGATTCTTTTTTAATAGAACTAGCTCATTTGACCCACTAGGTGTCCACATGTAGACATGTCACTTCACTCGGACACATTATCCTGACTCCTAGCCATGCAACTAGTGTGTTGTTCTCAGTACTAAATAAACGTTAGAGAATATCGAAGGAACGATCAAAAATTGACAATCCAGAGAAACTATACAAGACGAAGAAAATCAAAGCAAAAACACAACAAAATATGTGTTGGATATACAGTGGAACCTGTGCAATCCAACACCTGAGTTTTCCGACATCCTGTGACATCTGACAACAATTTATGGTCTCAGTAGTTCTGTTAACATAGATAAAATTGAGTATTCCGACATCCTGTACAATCCGACACATTTCCCTGGTCCCTTGGTGTGTCGGATTAGACAGGTTCCATGGTACCACTATACGCAACAAACACAAATAATGTAAATAAGACATCAGCCCTACTACAAACAACTGGAGGTAAAGACGAACAGAACATCGTTTGCATACTTGGCGAAGAAGCAACAAATTAAAATCTTTAGGGTCCTTGGTTTGGTCCGACAGAGGATCGAACCTGTGAGCTTCTCGCGCTCGTGTCGGTTGATACATATCCAAACAAACAACAACATAATCCAACCAAAGCTATCAGATTCGGAGTTCGGTAATTTTGTTATTACCCTTATCAAACTAATGTCTGTAAATATATAAAATTGTATTCGTTAGCTTTATGACAGTATACCGAAGTTCTAACTATTAGGCGAGAGGTGTCTGATGGGACTATGTACAGTCCACTAGCAGTGGTATAGACCCAGAGGTAGTGTAAATGTATTAATACAGACCAATGTTCTGACTAATGGTCTAGTGATAACCACAGAAACTAATAGACCACCAGCTGTTGTATCGACCAACTGGTAATAATACAGACCAACGTTCTGAATACTGACCTGGTGATACTGTGGAGACTTAACAGTCCACCAGCAGTGCACGTGGTATCGACCGAGTGACAGTAATACGGGAAATGTTCTGACTGCTGGCATGTCTATCCGCGGACTATTAATTGTTTCTGTGAGCTAGCACTATAAAAATCCAACTAAGAGTGTTGGTCTAGCACAAAGCGGATCTCATCATCATCTCATTAAAAATTAACTTGTTCTCGCCATGATATAGCTGAAAAATTACTGAGTTGGCGTTAAACACCGTAGGAACAAGACCGTATATTTTGTTTCTCTCGCTAAAATAATTCTATCTTAGTCATTCTTTGGTTAATTTGCTCAAAAAACATTTATATTAGTTGACTTTCCGGTCATTTTGCAGTGCGCATGCACGTGCCTGATAAATATAATATATTATTATGTACGGTTTTATTTCTACAGTGTTTTTTTTATGCAAAATTGATGTCCATATTTTGCATTTTTTCAATGTACACAATCGTCGTCAGTTTTTACTAAAGGTCAAACAAAGTTTACTAAGCAATATCGCTTGACGTCCGAGACTTCAGTATTTGAGAAACAAAGAACGGGACTCTGATTGGCCGAAGACATATTGAGGTTTGGTTATTTCGATTTTTCACCAATTAGAGAATAATTAAATGAATGGGTATAGTTTTCGTACTTCAAATGGGTATGATTTTCATGGCGAAGGAATATCTATTTTTCAAACCACAGCAGCACCGGAGTTCCAAATCTTACCTTAAGTAACAACATGGGACTGATCTACTTCAGGTACAGCTGGGTACAATGGTACCCACTGGAGATTGAAATACACCCTTATTCATATGTTCAATCAAGACTCCACTCCAATTTGGAGTCTCGAAGACTCCACTACAATTTGGAGTCTCGAAGACTGCACTACAATTTGGAGTCTGCAAGACTCCACTCCACCTTTTAGCACATGCCCATACGAAATGGCTGATTGGTTTTTGGATGGCCTCACATACATTATTTGTATCAACCAACAAGTCACAAAAAGTGTAGACACAGATTGGTTAAAAAAAAGAGGGGATAATTGGTATTTATTATCACGGTCGGTCATTTTTCAGCTTACATCTTGACTACCAGACTTATTAGGAAAGGACATTAATGGGCATATATAAAAACTGACCGGAGCGGTGAAATGCTGTTCATGGGTTGGTCCTGTTAACCTTCACATAAAAAGTGGATGTCGGTGCTCGAACCCACATCAGCAGCGATGCGATTGTGGTAAGAGGTCACTGCCCTTATAATCACTCTGCTATTGGAACAAAAGAACCCCTTTTCATGGGTTGGTTCTGTTAACCTTAACACTTGAATAAGATAACTAAGCTCGATCTAGCTCACGTTAGCGATGCTTGGGTTTTTCCGGTCATTTTTTCCGATTAAGGCAAAATGAGGACTTTTTAGTGAAGGGCTCCATAAACATCATTCGTACAGAATTTACAATATTTCAGAGGAGATGCTCAAATTTAATGTGAAATGTCAATGACGACGAACAGATGTACTACGGACCCCAAGTGATGACAAAGCTCTCATGACCTTTGGCCATGTGAATTCAACAAGTGAAATTTCACATTTGTATGAAAATGATAGTTTGATCAAAGATCAAAGTTAAACATGAAAGCTTTCCTGTACTTTCAAGTCTTAATAACTTATTACTAATGTCGGAGTCACACATTTGTGACACACATACTACACTCTAAACATATAACGGATGAAATCATTTGCATATTTGATCCTATTTGGTCACGCAGGTGTCCTGTTCAACTGTATGACAAACTATATGTACATGTAATAAACTATTTCTATTATCAGGTCCTTGACCTTTGCTATCCTGATTAAGATCTACTCTACTTTCATTATCAGGTTTACATCTATACCAGGGTATATATATAGATCTACCCAATTTCATTATCATTTTAATGTCTATGTAGTTAATGTACATGACCTTTATTTTGATTTTACATAGATAATGTATTATGAATACCATGTCATTCACACTTATCATGCCCGTCTCTATTTGTTTAACTTGTCCGAGACCACACATCGACATTGTAACCTTGTTGTACTCTTTCCTTGTCGAGTGAGGATGATAGACTATACTACCAGTCATATATTCGGGGGATATTTATGTGGTCATAGACACCTATTTGTCACAAGACAACCTATAAAAACTTATAGATAAACGTGGCTGTGACAATGGCCTGTGCAAGTTGTTAAAGGGGCATTAACTGCCAAAATCGTAAATTTTTGTTACCCATAAAAACTATCAGATATGATTCATGCCTTAATAAAACGTGTTTCTGTAACTTATAAATGTTATGAAATGTACGCGCATCGGGGAAAAAAGGTGCAACTGCTCGTGTTTTAAGATCGATCAAGAAATGGACGCCATCTTATTAATTATCGGCATTGTTTACGGAGTTTGCCGAATCGTCATTAAATCAGTACAACAATGCACTTATTTCTTATTTTCTGTGAATCTGCTTTTAGTCGGCGTTAATTACGGACAAAGAACCATGCAAGTTTGCAGTTAATAAGCGACAAAATACAAATTATTCGTTTTTACCTGTCACTAGTAAGGCCAGTTACATACGGAGAAAGCGAGGTCAAATTATTTGCTTGCAAGGAAATAATAAATCGATGGTAATTTTCGTTCTCAAAAGGCGAAAAGTGGCACGATAAGCTGTTTGATGTGAAATATTTACCTTTATTTCATCATTTTAAAGCTATTTACCAATTTCCAAAACATATAATTTTTTTGGTCAAAATCGTAGCTAATGCCTCTTTAAATAAGCACATAAAGGCCATCCAGACAATGTCAGCACGTTTAAACGTGGACCTTTAAACCAGTACTTGTATAGTAGCCTTCTCTCTACACAAGAGAAATATAGTTAACAAAATACTTCTTTATTTAGTCCACGAAACACTCGTTGCAGAATAATTAAAAACGAGTACATTATTATGACCTTTAAGTCATAGCTTTTTTGTAGACATTCTCTATGTACATGTATGCAAAAAGGGGGTAAAGTGGCGTTAAACACCTTAACCTTCCCTTTCTTGTATACATGCTCATAGAGAATGTCATGCATGCTCCTTGCACTAGAAGACAACTCGCAGTGGCTTCTTAGTGAGCATCAGTTTGTTATGAGCTGTAGTGATAACTTAGTTTTCCTAGCCACCCCTCCCCCCGACCAGGTGGAGTAGTATATAGGAGGTTATTTTTAGAACTAGTACAGGGTGTCGTGTATAAAAGTCCCCGCTTATCGAACGTATTCCCCTTTCCTGTGTGTGGCCACCTTTACCCTTCATGATTTATTGTTTGTAAACCTTTTTTTTTTCGTATTGAGTACAGTTTGATTTGATTTGATTTAATGTGTTTAACGCCACTTTCAGCAATATTTCAGCTATATCATGGCGACCAGTTTTAGTGGTGGAAGAAGCCGGAGTATCCGGAGAAAACCACCGACCTTGGGCAAGCAACCGGAATTGAGTATGATAAGAAGTTGTCCAGACCGCTTGGAATTTAAAAACGAGTGTTATTCCACAGTTAACCAGTCAATCAGCAAAAAACAACAATATTTGCATTAATTTTATGGGAAGAACAAAGACTAAACCGTTTTTGAAGCGAAAAAAGGTGCTGAAACTCTACTTTCCGGCACTTTTGGCCCCCCAAAAAGTGTCCTCCCTTCTTCTTTTTAACACATACCTATAACCTGGTGATGTGAAAATATAACTGCGAGTCCCTGTGTTTAAAAGCAACAACAGGAGACCGAATACGCACCCCTCTTTATTCTAGAAAAAAGGATCAATAGTATTTAGATCGATCCCTTTTAGGCCGATTGCTTCCAGACTGCACACCCTCAGTAGACACAAGATGGGGCTATTTTCATGGAATAAGAGTTTATTTATAAATACATCTTGCATAGTATTGTCAGTTAATTTCTATCATTCGAAAAACGTAAACTAAATTCATAATATAGTATATTGAAAACAGTCCTCTCAATTGAAATATGTAAGAACACGGTTTGGTGTGGTTTGGTTTATGGTGTTTAACGCCACTCAACAAAATTTCAGTTATATCGTGGCAGGCATGCAGTTTTATTGGCGGAGGCAACCAGAGTATCCGGAGAAAACCACCGACCTGACGCAAGCCACTGACAAACTTTATCACATAATGTTGTATCTAATGCACCTCGCCATGAATGGGGTTCGAACTCACAAATGTAGTGGTGATAGGCACTGATTGCACATGTAGTTGTAAACAAACACTCCTCTCAACTGAAATATGTAGGAAAACGTATGCCTATTGGTTAATGGGACAATGTTTTAGATTCTGGATTCCCCTCTCTCTCTCGTGACTTATGTAACACACGTGTAAATTACTCGTCACACATGCGTATTTGCATTTTGTCACCCATTCACCTCCTCTAATAATTGTAGTTTGCAAGAAAAACCCTTTTAAAAATATGTGTATAGCTGTGATTTGATTGGTTGTTAAATAGTTCATCGGAACAAATCAAAATGACTCATGAATTATTCAAGACTACAAGGTTTTCTCTCGGGTTCGCTAACCCACGGACACAGTATCACGGATGAGCTCGACTGGAGAGTAATCAAAGCGTGACCAGCAGTGGGTTACCAACGATGTCTCTAATATAGATGTTTATTTTCACTAGCAGACATTACTCATCCTCATGTTCAATAAAAAATGGTGCACGACTCCAAAATACTAATTACAGTTGTCATATAGTCATTATGTGCATATTGTTTTCTTGCTTCGTTGCTTTTTAACTTTTATTCACATTTTTGTGTCTACCAGGGCCCATTACAGATTTTTTAAATAGCATGTTTTGTCATTTAAGCATGCTGAAATCCCGACATATACTTGTATACAAATTGAAAAACATGGTTCAGAATCTAAGAGTACAATGCCCTCAGTTGTAGTCAGAGTAGGATTTAGATGAAGAGATAACCTATGCTATTTCGCTATGCCCCTCCCAATCCCACACCCTCACGACTGGTGAAGGTTCCCTGGGATCAATCCCACCAAGCTTCTCAGTGTGTCCCCGGGTGGCGGATAAGGGGCTCTCGATAGGTTGTGTTGTCAGGATATAATACGGAAACAGGGGCGGATCCATGATTTCAAGTTAGGGGGGGGGGGGGGGCGCACTTAAAAAAATTGGGGTATTTCGTGTGAAAAATCAGTTTTTCCAATATATTTTTGGGGGGGGGGCGCGAGCCGGGTGCGCCTCCCCCTGGATCCGCCCCTGTGAAAGCCTGACCGTGGACCATAGTGGGTAAATGTTATGCTTGGAGGCTGCTAAAAAACGGATATCTTTTTGTAGATTTCGAAAGAAACTGAGTAGGCGCATTGAAGCTGCTACAAAAGGCAAACAATTTCGTCCTTACTCAACTCTCCATACATTTTCAGTGGTAGTTAAATGTCGTTGACCCACCCTTTTCCTCATTTCTGTATATAATACATTTTATTTTCCAATAGTAAATTTTCCTTTCTTGATTACCAACTTACTGTCTTCCCTACATACGTAGTGTTTGTATCCCACGTATTTTCGTCCTGAATACATCAGAAATACTCCTAACTCGACGTTACAGGCAATAACCAATCATTCAATTATGACAATCTCTGGAAAGGAGATAAGTGTGCGAAAGATAAGCGACAATGGAATAATACTCGAGAGGCTGTGGTTGAACGCAAACGGCATCCGTGAAATAAATGTTTTGGGCGGATATTCATTAAGTAGTGAGCTCATGCGTCACAATTACTGACTCAGCCGATTACGTTGGAAGAAGAGCGGCAGATTCGTCCCAGAAGAAATCCGCCAATCCCATGTGACTCCACACCCCCCTTTCTGTTAGCATAAAAATCAAAGACCTGTGTTTGTAAGCGTATATTTCTGCCTAAACAATAAACAACAAACAACAGGTGTACGTGTTTACCTTTATCTGCCGTGTGATTTCTCCCTTTATATATGTTAGTTTAAGCATATTTTATTTCCATAATATGTTGTTATCGGGTCATTGTAAGGTAGATACATGAATTGACACATGAAAGGTTAATGTATCCCCAGTAGGTAAACACAATATGAATGTAGATACCTCTATAATGTACTGACCGTAATCTACTGTTTTGTAAATCGAGTTCTTACCACGTTGTGAGGGTAGAATAAAGTTGTTTGTCAGTAGTGCTGGGAGGGAATTACAATTTTCGAGAATAAAATAATTCTATTATACGAAATTGAGGATAATTAACCATTTTAAACCAATTTAAAAATTATCAGCGGCGTCTGAATGAAACGGACAGGGGGTATGAGTTTTAAGAGAAGACAGGAAAGTGTGGGATTTATTCTGAAAAGAATAATGTGATTGGGTCAAAAGCGTCAAGCAAAATTTTTTATTTTGTTTCAAAGCATACCCTTAATTATATCCATTGGTTAACTTAACAATTTTGTTTTCGCTTCCATGATTAAAATTAAGTCCTTTCTTAAATTTTGCTCCCCCCCCACCCCCCACCCCCACCCCAATGGGGGTGGGGTAGAAACATAAACGACCGAGTAATGCTCCACGTCCTGCAAGTGTCGTAAACGAGGTAAAAGGGACAGTGATTACGACAGTACTAGTGGAAACGGACCAGAGTGACAGACAGACACCGCGTGACGATCATCCAATTCATAATGGCGGCGACAGTAAAACTTTCTAAGTGATACCTTCAATCTATCTGTCTGGGATCTGGGATAGATATGATCCAGAAAACTACTAAGCTAATCGCGTATTATTGACGGGTATGCCGCCATATATATAGTGGAATGCAAGGATTTGAATCTTTTCTTTGGATTAGCCCCTGTATGAAGTCCGTCTGGTACGAATATAGGAGTAAATCGGCTAGAATGTGAGCACAGTTGGTACCAATTGGGATGCCAAGTCATTGAGAGAAAAAAACATGGCCAGCAAGCGCACAACAAATTTTTTATAAGCATATTGAAAATGTCAGTTCCGGATAACTTTATGGATTCCCCACCCCCCGGAAAATAAGACTAACCCTATACTTAAAACAAGATACCGATATCTGGAATCAATTTGTTTAATAGAGTTTTAAATTAAGTGTGAGAGGCTGTTGCATATATGTATAAATACTGTTGCAAAAGAAGACCTGGATTTAATAGTCTCCAAAAGATCTTTATGATTTTTGAGGCCCCACATCGGATTCATACCTTGATCAAGGTAGATCGTGGGTTCGAGCCCCGGTCGGGCCAAACCAGAATATATAAAATTTGTTGCGTCTGCCCAACATTAACGAACAAGATAAATTCATTCCGTCATTGTACACCTGGGACTATCAAAAGATGATTTATATGCCAAATTTGGCTCATTTTAATTTTTATGCGAGAAAGTCGATCTCTCACTTAATTTCAACTTTTTAACCTCAGAAATAAGTCGGTTAGATATTAAATTTCTCCACTCCTCTCAGCAAGACATCATGCGTATGTCTCATCAAACATTTGCATAATATAAATTTATTAACAAGAGAATATTTAGGTCATGTGAAGGTCAGGCTACTGTATTTATCAAATTCAAATTACCACCCCGTCAGTGCCAGTATGTAAAATTTATTTAAAAAACGTACTTTTATCATTATTTAAGTACAAAATATACGGAAACCAGTTACGAATAATAGCTTGATCACTACCTTAATTATCTGAAATCTGGTCAGTGGTAAGCAGTGATTTAGTTGCTTGGTTTATGGTGTTTAATGTCACTTTCAACAATATTTCAGTTATATCGTAGCGGTCAGTTTTATTGGAGGAAACTAGTACCCGGAGAAAATCACCGACCTGTCGCAAGTCACTGATAAACTATCACATAATGTTGTATCGAGTACACCTTGCCCGAGTGGGATTCGAACTCGCTTTAGTGATGATTGGCAACTATTCCATAGGTAGTTATACGATCACGATGGTCTCACTCTTTAGTAATTAAAGATTTCCAAGTCCACAAGGCAGTATGGACGATGATAATTTTTCTATACAAGAATTTATATAGTAGAAATCCTACTATATAAATCCTTGGTCTATAAACAGAGTGTAGGGGCAATGTTCTATCATAGGGGAAAAATATAATCCTTTGGGTTAGGCGAGCCAATAATTGACGATAAACAAAACTTAGTTTTTTTCTTTGATGGGCAAAACAGTAAAAAAAATATTCTTAGCAGACTTTTAACATCTAATCTGGTCACATGCTAAACGAGCTGCTACCATTATCTGCGAGGTCAATTTTTTACTAATCTTCTTTGAAATCACTGATCCAATACCACACAATAAGCAGTTCCCAAATTAAAAAAAAATGTATACAATTTTCCATTGCACTAGCTGTTACACGAGCTATTCTATAATCACTGCAATGTCTTGGAAGATGAATTAAATTTTTTCTTTGAATGCAAGAGAAATACCAATAATCGAAACATTTTATACCAATACTTTCAAAATATATATTCAAATTTTCTTGAATTAAACCATGAAGAGAAACTAACAAAAATACTTAACAGTCGTAATTTATTCGAGTGTTGACGGGTTAAGTCTTTCACAAGACAGTCATTAGAACTGAGAGAGGGAGACTCATCAGTCATAATTGCAGTTCACGTTATTGTTTTTTTTTGTATGTACCGGTAGTTATGTATGCTTTATTTGTCTCGTCTGTACATGTATATTATGTGGATTGTAATGCTAAAACCCAAATGGGTTACTTGTGTGCATTAATAAAATATATAATATAATCACTAATTCGTAATCTTGCTGTTCAAAGTTCTGTAAATCCTTACTAAACTTCCCATTTTTAAAAAGGGAGACCATCTTAGAGGACAGCAAAATGACCATCCCAGTCAAGTTTGGTCAAACTGGTACCACTATCCTTTCTGAGAAAACTAAGAGACCAGTTTGACAAATTAAAACCACACGATAGCAGCAGCTCTGTCAGTATGTTCCCAGATGAGGTAAGTTGGGGTTTAACACATTTATCTAGTGTCCGATACCAATAGAATAGGGGGCACGGGTGGCTCAATGAGTTAGGTCGTTGGATCCAACAGCTCATACAAGCCTATCACCAATATGGCGTGGGTTGCGCCCGGCTTTGTAAATTACAAAAAAAGGGTGCACTCCACTAGCAGCCGCAAGTGATAAAGTTTACCAGTTGCTTGCCCATGGTCGGTGGTTCTCTCCGGGTACTCTGGCTTCCTCCACCACTAAAACTGGTCACCATGATATAGCTGAAATATTGTTGAAAGTGGCCGTAAAACACAAAAAAATCAAAATCAAACAAATAGAATATTTAATTTTTGATCCATATAAAAACATACGACTTTGAAAAACAATACCAAATCACCATTCCTGTACAGTTTGTGCTAAACTTATTTTCAAACACCTTAGAATTGGAAATATTGGCAATATATAACAATCTTGATAATTAAATATTTATTTTTGCAAATTTATACAACTTCTGAAAGAGAGATTCTGAAGACAATAATAATAGTATATATACATGAAATAATAATTCTACAAATTTAATAATATATTTGTTTGTTTAAACACAAACATGGTCATCAGATTCAGTAAAGCCAGGTCCAATACATTTTCTTCCTATTTTTTTTTATGTTGGCAAGAAATTGGACTAGCTCCCATGAAAACTGGATCTGCCAAAATTGGACAAGGATTTCATATTTTTAAGATGATTAATTAAAATACTACACAATTTGCATAGAAGATTTTTTATTTTAATTGGGTTTATTTTCAATTTTTTTTTTATAACCGGACACATTTTTTTTTAAATAAAAAAAATGGCCGCCCTCACATTGGTCATGAAATTGAAATCTAAAAAGTTAAATATGACGAACTTTTTATGATGAAATAATTTTCTTGGTCAACACCCGTTGATTTCAGACAATGTATCAAACATTTCTTTAAAAACCAAACCAAACAAAAATACATGTTTACATATTGGAATAAAAAATAAAATCTGTTCAGACAATTGATCATTGATCACATCTCGTGATGTCTTGAATTAATGGAAATCAATGGACAACATGTGTTTCATCAAAAAAGCAGACGCAATATTGAATTCAATAAATCATGTGACCTGATTTACAATTTTTTAAGTAGATACGTAGAAAGTTCAATATTTTTTCGTCTTATCTTACATTAAAACGGAGAAAATAGTAAACAATTTTATTATCAACATGCTATAAATTATTTTAAGATTTCTTCGGAATTATTGAAAATGCTTTTTTTTTTAGATGGGACAATTTTGGTCGGTTGGTTGGCTACACCAATTCCAAACCTAAGAATTCCAAACAAAAAAAATGACTGTCTTAAAAAAATTCTCTATTGCACAACATGCAGAAAGATGAAATGTCCTATCCACATATATAAAACAGTTTTAACATAATACAGTTTAACCCCAGTATGTCCTTGCAAGTCCAAAGTCCAAATCATTTTGCTTTGAATCAGTGGAATACCCCTAATAAAGAGACCTAATTACTATTATAAAAGGGACAATAATTTCACGTGGACATCACAATGTTCAACTGCACTCATTATTTCATCGGAATAAATGTGATGAAAACATGACACAAAATGTTATGCTACGGTAAATCCACATTCATATCTCCACAATAAATGTTTTTAATGGTTGAAAATCTGATTCATATGATTTAATTGATCAGACAGACGATAATTGTGTTAATTGCTATGACGATTTTTCAAGATTATTCTGACAAAACAGTAGTCCGTACAATAACTTCAGTAACAGCGTATGGATCACAATTTGACGATGGACGTCTGTCCTCTAAATATCCACATCCCTCCTCGGCAACTTGACGTGGAATTCTTATACTAGCACCTCTATTAGCCACACCTGCAGAAAAGTCATGAATGCTAGAGGTTTCGTGGAAGCCTGTTAAACGACGTTCATTATCTTTTCCTTCTTTTGGATCATAAGCCTTAATATGACGCACATGATGCTTTGATAATCTCTCTATTGCAACCTCAATTGCCCTGAAAAAGGAGAGATAAAAATTATTTTTATACATTGCCTTAAAATGTTCACAAGAATTGAGGATTACTGGAATATAAAAACTATTTTGAATCCACTGTTTCACCAAAAGTAACCACAGTAGTCCACCTCTTTGGGGCCACCCCCACAAAAGTCCATGCATCCATTTTTTCAGGCCAGATTTAAGCATAATATACAAAAATGTCCCTCGAGAGAGAGGTCCCCCCTTTTACAAGGCTACTTTTTCGTTGCAGTATGGGTGGCCCTATAAGACAGGGATTACAGTACCAGAATTCCACTCAAAACTGATTGGGTCTGAAATTGGATCAACTAAAAAAAATTCCGATATCATTTATGAATATTACATGAAGGATTAAGAAATGACCATTTGTCCAACGGCAGTCAGAAATGTCAAACCTTCATTTAAATCTGCTCTTGATGTACAAAAAGTACACTTACTTAATACCATCTGGGTCTCTCATCTCCTGAGTGCTGTAGTTACAGTGGGCACCAGCTCCATTCCAGTCGCCCTCAATAGGTTTTGGGTCCAACGTAACGACCACACCGAATTCTTCAGCCACACGGTGCAACAAGTATCGTGCTACCCACAAATGGTCTCCCATGTCTATTCCTTCACAAGGTCCGACCTGGAACTCCCACTGGGCAGGCATGACTTCTGCGTTACAGCCAGCAATCTTGACTCCAGCATACAAACAGGCACGGTAGTGGGCCTCTACTACGTCACGTCCGTAAACTTTGTTAGCTCCTACACCGCAGTAATATGGACCTGTACAAGAACAATGTTGAATTAATCACCGATGGCAACAAATAAATAATAGGAGTGTTCCATTGCCAAAAAAAAAATAGGATTGGAAAGTACATTTTTTTTTAATCCAAAAATGAAAATTTTTCTTTTTGGTCTAATCATCAGTTGTTTGGTATAAAAAAAAAATATGAGTTACAGGTGTTTTTACTGTGACTTCAGTTAAACTGGTCTGATTTCTTATTATTTCAAACTGTCAGGTTAAATTCTAAGTGACTCTTCTTCAAATTCCTCGACTATCAAAATGTTCTTTATTCAATATAAAAAAAATTATTATTCCAGTATGGGGTCATGTCTATTAAAAGCTCACCTTGTGGACCTGGGAAGCCATTTTTAGGCCAGCCGTAAGGATGACCATCAACATCTAGTAACGTGTATTCCTGTTCTATACCAAACCATGGATGAGAATCTTTAGCCTGCTCCATTACTGCAGCACATGTGTTTCTTTTGTTACTTTCTGAAATAGAATTGGTATAACCCTGAAACATTGTTGTTAATTTAATGGTAAATGACTACGAGCAGTTTTCCTCAAATTGTTGTTATTATTGAAAGTTAACTGTATAGTTGACTCCTTGTTATCTTGAACTCTGATAAGTTGAAGTACGAATGAATCTGGTTCATTGTATAAACTGTTCAATAAATTTACCATGATAATTTGAAAATTCTACTACCGGGCATTTCAAATTAAAGAGCAAGTTCCTTCGAACTCTGACAAGTACTTTTGCTTGAATAATGTGGTCTGTTTATAGTAATTGTCAGCTAAATTTGACCAAACGACTTTAAAAAATATACCACTTTTACCTATATAACAGGGTTCACGAAATTGCATGTGGGTTTGGTGGTCCTAGTGAAAAAATGTCAGCCCTTAGAAAAATTTACCCACATTTTGCTGATCATTTCTGACAAATTTCGTGAAGTCTGAAATAATATTATTATGTAGGTTATGATCTCAACACAGCGTTGTTCAAAGGACTATATATCAACTGGAAGACAAAATTTCCCAATTTCGTTCTAATGATAGTATTTATCATGTGTGATCTCCAGGATAAATGTTTCTTTTCCTTAGGCCAAAAAAACAAAAAAAAAGTGTTTCTGCTAACATTTTAGAAAAAAAATAGGGTAAGGTATAGACTAAAATATTATTTTTTTAATTTTTACCCAAGTTATCCAGGACAAGGATCTGACTTTACTTAATAAATGCTTGTTCAAAAATGAAAATAAAAACTTCAGGGTAGGCACTGTAAATTACTGTAGGGTCGTAAGGTTAGCCGAAACAAGCTTTTTCGGCCTTAATTATTTGAGGTTCAGGATCAATTTTCCAAGCTAGCAAAATTGTTAGAAGTGTAACCCTGCAGTAAAATATAAGCTGTTGAAGAAACCATGCCATCACAACGTAAAAAGGAAGAAATTATCAATATGCCTGGCACTCGTTTCGACATTCTTCAATAATGCATATTTCTCCATTCTTAATTAATGGCTATACATGTATATAATTTGCATTTTCATCTCAAAATGACCTGTTTAATGTTTTGTTGCTCCTCCGTCATATGTAAAAATAAGTCATCAAAATGACACACACATGTACATACATTATATATGTGACATTGAAAGAAATACATGTGCTTGTCACATCAAAAAGAAAGTAAAAAACACACCTTGACCTGATCAATTATGACAGCATGGAATACAATTTTCCCTTTTTTCCACATATTACAATTTATCGTCTCTGCGAAAAACATTTTGACAAACTAGCCTGCACAGCATTTTAGAAGAATTTTTTCTATTTTTATTGTACAATTTTTATGCAATTTGTATTAGTCTGAACCAATTTTTACTAGACTGGGGCATAAGGCTAGTGGTTTTTGGTGCAGACTGTTTGTCAAGTGGAACAGAAAGACAAAAACACACTTTGACACACTTAATATATGACTGCATGCAATGTAGTTTTCCATTTTTTTCTCACGAATTAACAATTATCGGAACGACTATGCAAAGAAAACAAAAATTTGGACCAAACTGAAAAATAAAACGTACCTGCTGGTTTTTTGTTGTACTTGAGCACGTCACATAGAACCAACTTGTGTGATCCCCGTCTGAAAGGGTCTTTAAATATAGCTACTGGATTGAGGTACATGTCTGAGTTAGACCCTTCTGCCTGGTATGTACTAGAACCATCATAATTCCACACTGGACATTCTGTAAAAAGAAATCATAAACACTATACAGAAATGGTCTTTGATTTTTTGGTTTACAAATGTACTTGTTAATTGCTCCCTAAGAATTTTAAATGATGAGTGATTGTTGATTTAATGCCAAATGAGCAATCTTTCAGCTATATCATATACATTCCGATAAGATGACGAGGTCCAAGTGTTCTAAACTAACATGTCTAAGCAATAATGAGCAGGTAGACGTGTTGCTTCGCACTGACACATTATCCTGATTTCAAACCAACCAGTCTTTGCTTTTTCTCCCTAATGCTTATACAGATAAGCAACAATTACCAGTATTATTGTCTTTGATTTGAGTTGGTTTGACCCAGCCGATACTTGAAAAATCCACGACCTACCGACCTACCACACGCGAGGCAAGAACACAATTACACCACCAAAGTGATTGAATATTAACTGATTTGGTTTTCAAATCTTTTGACTAAGAATGAGCTACCATATGAAGGTTATTCCGGAATCAGCCATAAAAAAAACCAATATCCATTAATCCTGTCCTAACTGGCAACCATGTAAAATGTATCAAGATCTCATATCCATAATAAGGGAGATAATTGCTCAAGTTATCACTTATATTTATAGACATAATGGAAGTTACCATGCAAATCAAGATGTCCATCAAATTAATATGTCTATTTATCAATAATTACATTTAATATACTATCTAGTTTATATATTATTTGAAATTTTACTAAATAATTTAGTAAATTAACGAAAAGACAAGTAAATGGCCACATAAAACAATTATTATCTGATTTATCTCCCTTGTCCACTCCTTCAATGTAAGAGGTATATATGAAATTCTGCTTGAACATATTATTAAAAATCTTCAGATATATATGTGGCATTGAAGAATTGACATTTTGGGGGAAAAACAAAATGAAATGCAACCAAAAAAACCCACCAATTATCTCCCTTGTTGTCTACAATGAAAGCAAAGGAATAATAAATTCTGCCCGATCACAGACCTCACGATGAGCACCGGTTCTCCCGGCCTAAGACTAGTAAAACTTTGTTCGAATCAGTAAACTTTTCAGTGTTTATTTAGATATACCTGTAATATATATAATAAATTCAAGAATTTGATTTGAATCAGTAAATTCAAATTTTCATTTCGAGGACTTATCATATTAAAAATCTTCTGATGCATGCCATTAAAGAACTGCCATCCAGGGTGAAAAACATTGCCTTAATCAAATTTGGTGGTCTTTCTTTTAACGTAAGTATGCCGTTACCTTTAGGTTCTTTTGGTTCAAATTCCATGGTACGACATTTACTTCTGATTCCCTCCCCTGTACCGTCAATCCACAAGTATTCACACATGACACTTCCATTGGTCTCTAGGGACATATAACGACCCAATATCTCTTTACTAATGTGTACTGTTGTCATTTTGAAGCTTTAGTTACTGAAATAAAATAAATATAAAAATTAATAAATATATGTTATATTCAACAATATTTCAGTTATATCGTGGTGGTCAGTTTTATTGGTCGTGGAAAACGGAGTACACAGAGAAAATCACCGACCTACCACAAGTCACTGACAAACTTTATCACATAATATGTTGTACGAGTACACCTTGCCCGAGCAGGATTCAAACTCACATTAGTGGCGATGGACCCTGATTGCATTAAAGTTTTGATTAAACAGTAATCCCAAAATATTTAAAATAAGTTCAACATATTAAAGTTATTAAATTCAAGACACCCATTGTAAACCCTGTAATATGTATATTGTTTTATTGAACCCAGTCTAGGAACACTGAACTTTGAAGGTTGAACAGATTTAAGTTAGTATTTATAGATAATTTCAATCTATTTATATATATATCGAAGTCCTATAGTACCGTGGTAGTTAAATTAAACCAGAGGCTCTCAAGAGCCTGTATCGTTCACCTGGTAATAAAAAAAACCAATTGGTCCTATGTAAAAACTATGTCCTGCGTCATCTTGGAATTACGATCAACATAAAAAACACAAAGTTTGTAAAGGACCTTCCAATGATTGATGCACAGTTTAGGTTCAATCAGTGCAATAGCTTCAGAGAAGAATATATTTCTGTATTTTCCCCATATGGTTCTGTGTTAATACTATGACCTGTGGTGGCAGCCATCTTGGATTTCCGATCGGCATAAAAAACAGGACCTTCCAATGATCATTCCTGGGCAGTTTGGTTTCAACTGTCCAAGTGGTTTCAGAGAAGAAGCATTTTGAAACATTTTTCCCATAGGGTCCAATGTTAAACTAAGTCCTGCCGTAGCCGCCATTTTGAATTTCATATCAGAATGAAAAACGTATATTTTGTAGAGGACCATTCAATGAACATTCATGTACAGTTTGGCTTTAATCATATTTGTAGTTTCTGAGAAGAAGGCATTTGAACATTTTCCCATAGGGTCCAATGTTAATCTATGTATTGTGGTGGCGGCCATCTTGGATTTCCGATCGGCATAAAAAACATAAAATTTGTAGAGGACCTTCCAATGATCATTCCTGGGCAGTTTGGTTTCAACTGTTCTAGTGGTTTCAGAGAAGAAGCGTTTTCAAACATTTCCCCCATAGGGTCCAATGTTAAACTAAGTCCTGCCGTAGCCGCCATTTTGAATTTCATATCGGAACAAAAAACGTAAAGTTTGTAGAGGACCATCCAATGAACATTCATGTACAGTTTGGCTTTAATCATATTTGTAGTTTCTGAGAAGAAGGCATTTGAACATTTTCCCATAGGGTCCAATGTTAATCTATGTCCTGTGGTGGTGGCCATCTTGGATTTCCGATCGGCATAAAAAACACACACCATGTAGAAGACCTTCCAATGATCATTCCTGGGCAGTTTGGTTTCAATTATCCAAGTGGTTTCAGAGAAGAAGCGTTTTGAAACATTTTTCCCATAGGGTCCAATGTTAAATTAAGTCCTGCCGTAGCCGCCATTTTGAATTTTATATCGGAACAAAAAACGCAAAGTTTGTAGAGGACCATCCAATGAACATTCATGTACAGTTTGGCTTTAATCATATTTGTAGTCTCTGAGAAGAAGGCATTTGAACATTTTCCCATAGGGTCCAATGTTAATCTATGTCCTGCGGTGGTGGCCATCTTGGATTTCCGATCGGCATAAAAAACACACACCTTGTAGAGGACCTTCCAATGATCATTCCTGGGCAGTTTGGTTTCAATTATCCAAGTGGTTTCAGAGAAGAAGCATTTTGAAACATTTTCCCCATAGGGTCCAATGTTAAACTAAGTTCTGTCGTAGCCGCCATTTTGAATTTCATATCTGAACAAAAAACCTTAAGATTGTAGAGGACCATCCAATGAACATTCATGTACAGTTTGGCTTTAATCATATTTGTAGTTTCTGAGAAGAAGGCATTTGAACATTTTCCCATAGGGTCCAATGTTAATCTATGTCCTGCGGTGGTAGCCATCTTGGATTTCCGACCGGCATAAAAAACAGAAAATTTGTAGAGGACCTTCCAATGATCATTCCTGGGCAGTTTGGTTTCAACTGTCCAAGTGGTTTCAGAGAAGAAGCATTTTGAAACATTTTTCCCATAGGGTCCAATGTTAAACTATGTCCTGCCGTAGCCGCCATTTTGAATTTCATATCGGAACAAAAAACCTTAAGATTGTAGAGGACCATCCAATGAACATTCATGTACAGTTTGGCTTTAATCATATTTGTAGTTTCTGAGAAGAAGGCATTTGAACATTTTCCCATAGGGTCCAATGTTAATCTATGTCCTGCGATGGCGGCCATCTTGGATTTCCGATCGGCATAAAAAACAGTAACTTGGTAAAGGACATTCCAATGATCATTCCTTTACAGTTTGGGTTCAGTCAGTTCATTAGTTTCGGAGAAGAAGATCTTTGAAATTTCAGCCAATCAGAGCATATTATTGGCCCTGGCAGCCATATTGAATATCCGACTGGAACGAAAAACAGTAACTTTGTAGAGGACCATCCAAGGAACATTCCTGCTAAGTTCGGTTCCAATCGGCCAAGTGGTTTCGGAGAAGAAGCTTGAAATGTGAAAAGTTTACAGACGACGGACGCCAAGTGATGGCAATAGTTCACATGGACCTTTGGTCCAGGTGAACTAAAAACTGGCAGTGTAAATTGGTTGAAATAGAACCGCAGTACCATAGGGTCAGACTATATCTACATTGTGTGATTTATTATATAATAATGCTAAAGATAATTTTAAAATTGTCATGTTGCTATACCTGTATACACCCAATGTCTGTTTAATTGCTAATTTATATGAGATAAGATAAGATTTTATTGTCCAATCAAGGTCCCAGCAAGGGGGAGAGTCATTACAGTGATTTATATTACACAAAACATTCTAATACATAAATGTCATCAACAGTATACAAACAAGCAATTTGCAGAAATTAGATTGGTACATAAGTACTAAACATATCTATGTCTCTGATGAGTATAGTATATAAGAGTCGGGACATTCACCCAGTCAACAGCTGTTACCTGGTATCCTTGCATCATCACACCTTCATCATGATGCAATCAGCTGATCAAACTGCACCTTACATTTGCATGTATTGGATCTTGCATATGGAACAAATGTTGAATAATTTTTTTAATTAAATTCTCATTTGGAATGGCAGGCACACAAAATAAGTTAGTGAAGGCCATAAAAATGGTTAATTAATAACTGGAATTATACTAGACTCACTAGTCCTATTTATAGAGGGTTGACCATATTTATAGATATATGTGGGTTTTATTATATAATAATGATAAGAGATAATTTAATATGTAAAATCAAATACCAGATTTGATAACCTATATATATATATATATATATATATACACAGTGTAGGCCTAGTGTATTGCCATCCCCATATCATGACCTGATCAGCTGATCAAACTTGCACTTTGTTCTGTATGTAAACTACAGTAGGCCAACTGTATATATTGGTTTTTATTATTTATGGATTTCATTCAAACGTATATTTATGGTGTGGTTTTTTTCCATTTCACAGGAAAAAAGTCCGGGTGACACAGCAATGGGGTGTCACACGAAAATGTTTAACAAAGGGCTATAAATATATTAATAATTTTATAATAAAAAAAAATGGAAAACGCTATTCACTATTTATAGCTAGACTATATCCTGGCGTTACCAAATTTCGATAACGTAACAACTTATTGGCTTATGTCACGCTTCCCGTAGATTTTTTGTATGAAATACTTTAATAAACTTAAATTACTAATAAAGTTGTTTAACTGTACAAAAAAGAAGAAACATCCGATAAACAGTTTGACCGGTGTCAATCTTATGAAGTGTGTTGTTGTAATTACCCGAAAGAAAATGGCGTATCCTAATTTCGATAGGGGAGATAATTTCAACTCATTCGGCCCCCAAAAATGTCTTCCCCGATATATTTCGGCCCAAAAAATGTCGACACTAAACCCCAAGTTCGAAGATACTGTGTCTGTGAAGTATATATTTTTTCAAATATTTTTAAAGAAATGTAGAAAAATGAAATATTTTATGAAGCCTCAAGATGACCTTTGATTGTAGTTGATAAAATTCGAGATTTTTTTAATGGAAAAAAATGTTTAATTAAAAAAAAATGAATATACAGACATAAACTTACAAAAAAATCATAAATTTAATTAGTTTTTCATTGCTAGCACTTTATTCTCACTTCTGTAAGTTGCCATTCTTTAAAGACGCATCTGAACGTCATTTGAACAATTTCATAATATGACACCTTTGGCTTTCCATACTTTTCATTTTTGGACAGGGATTCCACTATGTTCTATTTTTAGAATATATTAGCGTAGATGCAGACGATCAAGACAGTGACAGTTCAGTGGATTCTAATTAAGTTTTCATGAGGAAAATCAACGTTTTTCGGTCAAATCAAAATGGTATTAGTGAAAACATAGTTTTTCTAGTCTAGGATGAATAAAATAAGTTACTCAACGCTCTAAAAGACATTTCCTCGATTTTTGTGTACTTGTGGTAGACGTCAACACTAGGTCGTTCTATACCGAAAAGTTCCGGGTGATGTCATCACCAGTACCCGAAAGCGACACTAAAAATACTGACCTATCGAAGTTAGGTTCTTATCGAATTTCGGATACTGCACATTATATGGAAAATAAACGTGTCGATTTTTATAGATAACTTTAGATATTTAAAATGTAAAGAGACAACGCCCTATTTGATAACCGGAATATCACACCCAAGATTGATACACAAGGGGGTTGCATCATCGCACACCCAATCAGCTGTTTCTCTTGTGTCGTTGCATCATCACGACGCGATCAGTTAGTTGATCAAACTTACTTTGTCTTTGTTGTATATTTCTTCACACATATATTTCACAAATGTCGAGTATTTAAAAAAATATTTCCAATTTTTATTTACAATTATTTTGGAATTATACAATCTCATGATTTCCTTTTTATACCCGAATAAACATGCACGAGTTGCATGGACACACAAATATTTAAAACAAAGTAAATCAGTACACTACATTTAAATTGTGAGAGAAAAAACACATGAAAAACCGGTCAATAAATAAAAATGAAAATATTTATATAAATATTAATATCTAACAATTTCTTACCTTAAATGTACAATCAAAATTAAATTAAATAAAATAATTATCCTGCATATACATTGAAGACTGCCCTCTCAATGATATCAAAGCATGAACTGATAATATGGTTTCGTTGTAAAACTTTTCCGCCGTAAAAATCACATGACCACGTTTTCTCAACACATGATAGCTTAAATCTGATTGGGTATGTTGGACATTATGGTTGAATTAATATTGATGCAAAGTCCCGACCTTGACACGAAAGTCTAAACGAGAGAAACAAGCAAGCTTCCCCGAGGATAAACATTCTTATGTGGATGGCAGGGAAATATACAAATATATATTATATCAGTCTCTGATCAAATGCGAATGGTGTCCTTCATTAAGTAGCTATATTCCCATTAAGTCGTGGGGAGAATTTTCTAATTATTTTTTGGGGGGATCTTTACATTAACATTATTGGAAAATATTAGCTATTGTGTGAACTTCTGGTGGTAAGGAGTTACAATATATGTCACTGAGTACTAGATAACTGACACATCAACATGTTTACAGGTATGGCGGCTCTATGAAGCCCGTAATCGTTTTGAAATGTAATTTATAGTATAGTCTCTGGAAGACTGCTGTTTAACGCTTTGTGTGAGCAGTGTTTCAGCAATCTTCGATTGCAAGAACAAGTTATTTTTCGAAGAGATGACGTTGATGGGTCCGCTTGACGCGTTGTATTAGAATAACACGCTAGTTTATAGTCTGATAGTTAGGTCCTGCTGTTCAATGCTAAAACAGCAATTCCGTTTGTCTTCTGTAAGATGTTGCGACAAGTATAGTGATACTTCCAGTAAATTTTTGTCTTCATTTTTTTTATGCTCAAGACTGAGAGCAAAATTATCAAGATTAACCAAACAACACAAAACAGCATCAATCATATTTTTCAAAGATCTTTGAACGCTGCATGATTTCTAAGATTGACCTCAAATGTTCACACAACACCAAATGTTTTCAAGTAAAACAATGTTTTCAAGTGTAACGCAATGACACACCAACACCACGTGACCAGATATATTTTCAATTACAGTAATTATTTTTAATGTTCCCAAGTTTTGCCCGATGACACACAACACCAGGCCAAATCTATTTTCAAATACAGCAATGTTTTCAAGTTAAGCGCAACGACACCAAATCTATTTTTAAGGACATCAATGTTTTCAATCGCCACCCGACACAAAGTCTATCTCCAACTGTATGACGCTCAGTTTTTTTTGATAATTTTCATATGAAATGTATTTCTGTTACATTTAATGATAGTTCTGATACTGTTTTTGGATGGCTTCCATGATCAATATGTAATGGTCATCCGCCAAATCCTGTTGATGTTTTTAATTTTCATACAAAACAAAAAAGACGTAATATGCGGATACTAGGCTAGCGAGTCATTGATTTAAAAATGATCAATTTTTATCTTTTTCACAGATTATTCGTCTTTGTGCGGTCGTTAAGTGTTAGGGGTTATGGTATTTAGCGCCACTTTCAACAATATTTCAGCTATATCGTGGCGGTCAGGTTTATTGGCGGAGAAAATCACCGACCTGCCGCAAGTCACTGACAAATTGTATCACATACTGTTGTATCGAGTACACCTCGCCATTAGCAGGATTCGAACTAACAACTTTAGTGGTGATAGGCACTGATTGCACAGGTAGTTGTAAATCCAACTACCATACGGTCACGACGACTCATACATTTTTGTTAATGTTCATATAAACTTAAAATACAAGTACATTTTGTATATACATTATACAGTTTATGGACCTCTTCATATTCTTGGTGGGAACCGTCTAGACCGAATTATTCTGTCGTTTAGAAAGCCCTTCCTATCATTCTATATTTATCTTTTACTTATCTGACTTTTTATGTTTATTTTTATTTTTTTATGTTGCTAAGTAAAAGATAAATATAGAATGATAGAAATGGCTTTCTAAGCGACAGAATAATTCGGTCTAGGAACCGTCATGGCCGTGATCTGATGGTAGTTGGATTTACTACTACCTATGCAATCAGTGCCTATCACCACTAAGTTGTGAATATTTCGGTTTCCTCCACCAATATAACTTACCGCCACGATATAACAGAAATATAGTTGAAAATGGCGTTAAACACCATAAACCAAACCAACCATATTCTTGGTCAAGTATTAGTCATCACTCTATATATGGTCACTAGAGAGAAATGAAATTATGAAAAGAAGTTTAAACAGTGATGACCAACAATTCCACCAATATCAACAAAACAAACAATCACCTCTCATCTTAACTGAACTCAGTTGTACACAATAAAAGAGACCACGACATATGACGTGGTAAATCTAGATTCTGGCATGAGACAGGCACAAACAAAAATGTGGATTTGTTCCTTAATTTGTTTTCACATGTAAATTCCAAAACAACAGAAATTAATGAGTATCTCACCCGTATGGAGCTTAGATGATTTCCATGAAGTTCGGAATAGTTAATTAGTCCTATTGTCCGTTATCCTCGGTAACTAATCAACATTTGTAATCAAAGAAAAAAATTTCACTGCTTGTTATCATATGCAATTGATCTAACTGTTTAAATTCAATTAAAAATACGTTCAACGAAACATAATCGGTTTAAATAGATACACTGTACTTCCTGGTGAAATATTGTTTAAAAAGTATTTAAGCTTAATTATTGGATATCTTTATTGACCAATTTTATCATGACGTCAAGTAATAATTTTTTTTGAATACGGAATATTTCTTTGCTCTTTTGTTTGTAAATATAAAAGAAAATATTTATTTACACACGATTTTCGAAATGAGTAATTTTGTGAATACAATGTATGTGAATAAATTGCATACTTAATTGACTTGTGATAAAAATTTGATACATTTTTATTCACGGATGTTGTGAATCTGATTACCCCCCTTGTCACGGCTGGTAATCGGCACAAGCAGAACAATCGGTTCTGCAAAGAAATTCGTGAGGATAACTTCCGGTTTTGGTGGAGGAGAGTAAACGAAGACGCTTCGAAAGGTATGTACATGTCAAAAATTGAAATTTTCTTTTTTACTGCTCGAATATTGCAAAATCAGAGAATGCTATGCTGTGGCGAATGCTTTCACGATTAGAAACATGCATAGTTTATTCTTGTATATGAAGTGTAACTCTCGCAAAATCAATCGTCCCACGAAAAACGTGACGAAAATTGTGACACTCTTACATTTCTAAGTTGTTCTTGACAAAGATGCAAGTTAAATTTTCAATATTTTTTCATCATGGGAGTCTAAATGTAATCGGGGATAAATTCCGATTCGTCAGAAGTAAATTGAAGTCTAGATAAATCTACAAACTGTCAATTTTCTCGTTTTCCTGCTTGAGGAGATCGGTTCTGATAGAGCACATTGCGAATGCATGAGGAGATTTGCTAGTTTTGGTACGACACATGTAATCCACTGTATAATCACAAATTTTGCATGTCTGTCTGGTAATAAATTCACGAACTGATGCCCTTCTTCCCGTCGGGTTTTTAAAAGTATAAAAGTAATATTTCATTGTTCATGGGCTGTCCACCTAGAAAGAAACATTTCATTTAAGGAATCAATTCATAATTGTAACTGCGGTTTCCCATGATTTAACTTGTCATTATGGATCATTTGTTGTTTGTGACAACTTCCATTGTGTATTGGATACACAAGATTAACTTCCCTTACATTATAAAAAATTGAAAATGCACTGTGAGATAATTTTATAATCAAGAATAATTAAACTTAATGTGAATCATATCTTTATAATTTCTAATACAAATGATACACTCTAATGTTTGTCCTTCTTCAAAACCAAGAAGTTTTACATCTCCTCCTTTAAGGACATTCTTACCGTCAAACATCAATACATAGGACGTTTGTGGTGAAGGATGTTGAATCTTTAACTCAATCATTGAATCAATTAATCCTGGACTAAACCGTGACGGGAAGCCGGACCCAAGTGGATTGATTCCCCTTAGTATGTTTTCGTTCGGACATGCAAAATTCACTCTTGAATTCAAAGGGGACAAAGACGTTGAAGATCCTGTTAAAATGTCACTTTCATTTTTTGGGCCAGACATAAACCGAATGAAGCGACCACCAAATAACTTTCTCCCTAACCCAAAAAATTGGAGAGTTGATGGCGAATATCTCATTTGACGTGATTCATCTTTGTCAAACCATTCTACAATGTCCAAAAACAACTCAAATGCAATGTTATCCAAAGGGAATTTTCCATCCTGTACTAATTTAAAGAATTTCAATAGCTTGTCCTTTTTCCCAACATCAGAAAGTTTGTCAAGAACATCTTAAAAAACTTCAACTACTGAAACTTCTTCCTTCGGGTCAACTTCTATCTTGCCTATACTTTCATCAAGACTCGTAAAAGAAACATTTTGTAGATCTGCGGTGAAGTTTCCGTCATCTTTAGTAAAAAGGTTGCGCCAAATAGGTGTGGAAACCCGTTTGAAAGGATTAAATATTTTGAAATTGAAAGAGATTTTCTTAATAAACTTGGTGTCCTGATTGATATGGATTTTAAATTTGGTGTACTGCTACTTGTTTTTTTTGTTCGTTTTCTTGGCGGTGATACAGGCAATCTATCGAAATGTTTTTTTGTAGAGTCAATGTCAGTCCCCTTTTCCTCTTTCCCTTGAATCCTGTCATCTCCTGAAAGTGGACAGAGAATAGTTTATTTTGATTAGAGTATTTATCAGTTTTGTGTTTAAAAGTGTCAATTTATCAATTTTGCAGAAAACAATTAACAAAACTAGCAAATCTCCTCATGCATTCGCAATGTGCTCTATCAGAACCGATCTCCTCAAGCAGGAAAACGAGAAAATTGACAGTTTGTAGATTTATCTGGACTTCAATTTACTTCTGACGAATCGGAATTTATCCCTGATTACATTTAGACTCCCATGATGAAAAAATATTGAAAATTTAACTTGCATCTTTGTCAAGAACAACTTAGAAATGTAAGAGTGTCACAATTTTCGTAATGTTTTTCGTGGGACGATTGATTTTGCGAGAGTTACACTTCATATACAAGAATAAACTATGCATGTTTCTAATCGTGAAAGCATTCGCCACAGCATAGCATTCTCTGATTTTGCAATATTCGAGCAGTAAAAAAGAAAATTTCAATTTTTGACATGTACATACCTTTCGAAGCGTCTTCGTTTACTCTCCTCCACCAAAACCGGAAGTTATCCTCACGAATTTCTTTGCAGAACCGATTGTTCTGCTTGTGCCGATTACCAGCCGTGCTTGTTTGAATAAAATTTGAAACGGAATGCGAACTGTGTAAAGAAAAAAATAAGATTGTAGAGATATTTATATCCTGTTCACTCAAATTTCTGACAGATAGAAGATAATCTATACAATATCAAATGTATCATATATCCCATAACCTATTTTTTAAAACTTATTTCTCTGTAAGTCGCCAGAGTTAAATTTCTTGAGGTTTGTCCACCCTATTGTTTAAATTTCCTGGAATAGATCAATTCTAGGAAAAAATAAAATGTCGAAACATAATGTACCAAAAATACCCAAGAATGATCTCAATCAAAGATTTAATAGTATGCAGTCATTCAGGAGGTGAATACAATTAAGGTCTTGGTGAACAATGTCCCCTTTTGCTACCGAAAGTGGGGTATTTGGTTCTTAAAAGTATGAATTTATAGCTTATAACTTTTAATGCACTATATACAAGTAAAATTGATTTCAATTACTAAAATTTTCCGCAAAGAAAAGAAGAAAAAAAATTATCAAAACAAATAAAAATACCGTCTCCAAAATGACAACCGTTGCCTTCCATGTACAGAGGCTAGGGTTATGATGTTTAAAGCCGCAAGTCACTGACAAACGTTATCACATACTGTTTCGAGTACACCTCGTCTAAGTAGGATTCGAACTCACAACTTTAGTGGTGTTATGCACTGATATTGCACAGGTAGTTACTAGTTATTACATCTACTAGGTGTAAGTCCAACTACCATTCGAACACGACCACGACGACCCATTTCCATGTACAAGCGGGCCTTTCTGTCAAATCGGGTCAAATCAGGCCAAATCTGACACGTGAAATAGATGATTGATTGATTGATTGATTGTTGTTTAAAGTTAAGCGAGAAATATTTCAGTTTTATTCGTGACAATAGTTTACAAACAGTATATACAAAGAAAGTGTGTAAAGTGGATGGGGGGTTCTGATTTATGAAGCAGGAAAAAACTTCCACGGAATCTGCTGCTGTAAACTATCATTCCTTCATCCGTTGTGGTAGGTACAACAGACGCTAGACACGATATCAATAAACAAGAAATCCATATACAGTCATGGTAAAAGCAATTAGCAATGTGTAACATAAAAAGAACTATTAGTCATTTACGCATCGATATATTTTCCATTAACTATGGAATTTTTTTATTGATCTAGTGTCTGTGGGATATATACAATGTTTAAGTAAAGCGAATGGTTTTGTTAGTTAATATTATTAAAATTATATGTTATAATCGTATAGTTTTCGAAGACAAGACAATACTTTATTAAGCCTCAGACACTTAAATGTACAAGAGGACGTAAACATGAAATATATACATACAACTGATGTGAGTCCACAGGCGCTCGTGGCACGGAATTACCCCCCCCCCCCCCCCCCCCCCCCCCCCCCCCCCCCACACACACACACACTTTACAACTTTCTGCTTACATATTTATTTTCATCTCTTTTTCCTTATTTTAACTTGTACGTGTCCATATTCATATAATCTTGTGTTAACAGCAACTTTGGTGTGTCGACCAAATATAACTCTAATTGTCAATAGGGTCGATGAAGTAGTAAAGAAACTTTATTGAAAATAAATATGGAAACAGAAAGTTAAAAAGGGTGGATAATTCCGTGTCTCACGAGCGCCTGCATGTTTGACAGTCAGGTTAATTGACACAATGCTTACGTAATATAATAATCGAGTAGACCTTTAACATATACATAGAACTGATGGTCGACAGATAACTGACACACAACCTTTAACATATATACATAGAAGTATAGGAGAATGTCCAAGTAACTCTCCATTCCTTAAAAATAATGGAGCCGAGGCCCATTGTTTTTAAGGAATGGGGAGATACGAGGACATTCTCCAACTTAAAATCCACCCATTGTACTTTATTAATTTTATTAAAGTAATAATTTTTTGATTAGAAAACGGAAAATTTGAGTTTTCTCGAAAACAATACATTTTTTTAAAACACAGTAAACGAGAGTTTTGTGCAGAATTTTACTACCATTTTTAAAATATGCATTTCATCTAACAATAACCTTTCATTATTGCTGCACTCATCTGAAATTTGACATTTTCCCCGATTTTTACCGCCAAAATAGAGGTGGGAGTAAACTAACTAGAGGTAGCAGCCAGGTAAATCTTACCTTGATAGAGACAGAGACGTGTACAGGCATATTTTGACACTCCATTTTTAAACTTTAAAATCTTTCTAAAAGTTCACATAAAATTTCTTCATAAACCTATTTTTTTACATCTTAACATATATATAAACATTGCAAGAATGGGTAAAACAAAGGACTTGTCAAAAGATTGTAAAAACATTGTGTTAAATCTATTCAAGTTTTTTCAGCTTGAGAAGGCCAGGGGAAGACCATTTTATTCCCCAGATAATTTGATTAAAAGAACATGCAAGGCTGTTGGCATATCTTACAGTTCTGTGTATAGAGTTGTAAACGGTAAAAGTCCTCCTGAATCCAACAGACCGAGAGAAAGAAAGAAAATTCTTGATGATTTTGACCGTTGCGTTATTAAACGGACCGTTCATAGCATGTACAACAGGAAAATTGCCCCAACAGTCTCAAAAACTAAGAAAGAAATTGAAGATACAATTAAAATCTCGAAATCAACGCTTACTTTAACTTTATTAGATCTTGGTTATAAGTACAAAAAATCCGGCGATAATAGGAGGCTTTTATATGATCAGAGGTCAGTAATAAATGATCGGTGTAATTACCTCCGAAAAATCAGGAAGTTTCGAGAGGATGGGTATGAAATTGTATATTTGGATGAGACCTGGGTTAATCAGAATCATGCCACTGACTACATGTGGTTACCAGTTGATGGTTCTGATGCCCCAAAGATTCCTTTAGGAAAAGGTAAAAGGTTGATAGTTTGCACGCTGGTAATCGTGAGGAGGGTTTGATTGATAGGTGTGATTTGGTTTTTCTTGCCAAAGCTAAAGATGGGGATTATCACCAAGAAATGAACGGGCCCATCTTTCTAAACTGGTTCGAAAATCAGCTTATGCCAGCATTAAAAAGCCCAAGTGTTATCGTTTTAGATAATGCCAGTTATCACAACATCAAGACTGAAGAAACTGTTGTGCCAAACTTTAATCAGAGAAAAGCTGTCTTACAAGATTATCTTTCAAAACACAACATTCCTTTTCAGCCCCTTGAAACTAAAAAACAACTTTATGAAAAAATCAAATTTAAGAAACTCCTTTCCGTTTTTAAAACTGATAAAATTGCCAACCTACACGGTCACGAAGTTCTAAGAACCCCTGTTCGCCATTGCGAATTGAACCCCATAGAACTTATTTGGGAACAGGTTAAAGGGTTTGTTGCAGAAAACAATACAACTTTTCGTTTGAAGGATGTGAAAGAACTTGTTTATGGGGGGTTTGGCAGAATTACAAAGGAAGTTTGGGCGAAGGCAGAAGACCATGTATTAAAAATAGAAAAGGAGTATGGGAAAGAGAATTGCATTGATAGGAGTGAGATTCCCCCAATAATAATTGATTTTGATGACGACGAGTCCAGCGACGAGGAAAGCTGAATCCAGTCCAACATGATTACATATTGAACGGGTATACCGGTTGTAAATGACAGATTGTACATAACGTTTTTACCTATACAATTTTATTCATATCCAATAATTGTGTACTCTATGTCTAACTTCAGTGAATTTATTAGCAGAAAAGACCGTTCTTTTTCGAATTATTTCAGAAAGATTGAAATAGCTTGGTCAAATTAAAAATCAGTAATTATGGAAATTTATGATTTCAAGTTTTTTTCAAAATTTTCGAGGTAAATCTCAGGTAAGCATGTGTATAAATGTCACGTAGTCAAATGCATTAACCATGAAGGGAACAATAGCCTTCTCCGGCACTTCGACGAGAGACAATAGACCAGCTGCGGGACCACCGTCGTTCCTATTGTTATATGGGATTACGTCCACGGTGAGTTGGCTGTCACATTTAACGAGCAAACTTGGCCTATTTTGAAGAACTTAGCCTGAAATAAAGACTAAAATAACGCCAAAAATTGGTAATTTTTCAGATGAGCAGGGCCTTCAGAATAATTTCAACCGTAAATATTTATACAATTCCAAAATGGTAGTAAAATTCCTGACAAAACTCTCGTTGGATGCGTTAAAAAAAAATCTACGCTTTACGAAATATTTAGATTTTTCCGTTTTCTAATCAAAAAATTATTACTTTAATCATTAATCTTGTAGCCAAAAAAAGTCTGTGTATATAGTATCTAAAGTACAAAGAGAACAATAACTCTCCATTCCTTAAAAATAATGGAGAGTTTTGACAATAGATTTACATCACAGGTGGATTTTAACTGATGGTCGACAGGTAAACTGACACACAATGTTTTCACTACATGTAATAATCGAGTAGACCTTTCACCTTCCAGTATTATGGAGAGAATAAATTTTATTCCGAATGTTTATTGTTAATTAAATATTTTATTCTGTTCAAAATTTTAAATTATAGTTCAAATTTGTTTTAGTTTTGTTTTAAAATACTATATAATTATATAACTCACCAAACTTTGAATATCTTCGATTCTGTTTCCCGAAAAAAAAGATTTTTTTCTTATAACAACCTGTTGAATATTGATCTATAGATTTCAAAATGTTCAAATTAAAACATATTTTCTGTTGAAATGTCTACATATGACTTCCTGGTTAGTCCGCTCCCCAATTGAATTGTTTAAAAATGAACATTAATACCTAGTATTTCTATAGCCTTTGTCAATTAAATGACATGTATTCAAAAAGAAAAACGAGTTACGTTAATTTTTAGCTAATATCAATTGAAGTGACGAAGAATAAAGTTTCCATTACATGGGTAGTTGGGGAAATTTGGTCTTTATATTTCGTTGAAAAATCTTTCTAAATATACAAATGTATATATAGTATGTTTTTTTTTATCGTACATGTAATCGAAAAACTTTTTGATAACGAATATTTACGTACGAATAACAGTTATGGGTAATGACGTCAGAGAGATGAACACATCTTTCTTCTTTTTTTATTATTTTTAGATGAGTAAAGATGAATACGAATGTATGTAGTAGCTCTACATGTTAAGTGGGATACGTTCCAATCAGATATATAAGCTGAACCAAAATCGTCCAATTTACAAAACAATACGGATGTCTGAGGCCGTGCTTTCGAAAGTATCCTAAGATTTTATCATGTGGATAATTTCACGAATCTATCTTAAGTCTGACTTTAGTCTGTCTTAAGAACCATTTCAGCTATATCGCGAATACCTAGATTTATAGGAGAGGAAAGACCCGGTCCGATCCAGTGACGAAGTGGCGTCTGGGTACATTGGGTAGTTGTCTGGATAAACACTTGTGGTGGATATCTGGCTGCGAACCCACATTTATGGTGTTAGGTTTATGGTCAGGAGTTAACCCATCGGCCACACAGATCCTATAATATTAATAACAACTCTTTTGATATGAATGTTTACTCTGGGGATACTCGAGGCCGTCGTGGTCATGATCGTATGGTATCCACTAACGTTGTGAGTTCGAATCCCACTCAGGTGAGGTGTACTCATACAACATTCTATGATGAATTTGGCGGTGATTTGCGGCAGGTCGGTGGTTTTCTCCAGTACTACGGGTTCCTCCACCAATAAAACTGACTGCCACGATATAACTGAAATATTGCTGAAAGTGGCGTTAAACACCATAAACCAAACCATCTCGGGCCTCGGAGTACTTTCCAACAAAGATTTCAGGGAATATGTGTTGTTTAACGCCAAATGAGCAATGAACAATGTTCCAGTTACATCATGGGGGAGAATACGTTACATCATGGGGAGAATACGTTACATCATGGGGAGAATACGTTACATCATGGAGAGAATACGTTACATCATGGGGAGAATACGTTACATCATGGGGAGAATACGTTACATCATGGGGAGAATACGTTACATCATGGGGAGAATACGTTACATTATGGAGAGAATACGTTACATCATGGGGAGAATACGTTACATCATGGGGAGAATACGTTACATCATGGGGAGAATACGTTATAATTGATGTGATGATGATGTCCACTTTGTTGAATCTTTATTGTACTAGCTCACTGAAACAACAGCCCGTGGATATACGTGTTGCTCCACTCGGACACATTATCTTGATTCCGAGGCGACCAGTATTCACTCTTACCACTTAATCCTACGCGCTTAGCGGCAAAGAAGTAAACACCAACTGTATAGTTCTTGGTTTGACCCGACAGTGGCTCGAACACACGATATACCGCATTTGAGACAAGCACGCTAACCATTACATCACCGATGCGGTTATGAAAATGTGGACTGACCTTTTCATAAAACAAATATAAAATAAAATAAAAGTTTATTGTTGAAAACTATAGTGTAAAAGTACTAGGAAGTTGTCCCATTGTCTTTGAGGAATCACATGTTTCGAAATGAGTAATTTTGTGAATAAATTGCGTACTTAATTGACTTGTGATAAAAATTTGATACATTTTTATTCACGGATGTTGTGAATCTGATTACCAGAGGTGGATTTGGAGGGGGGCGTGCGGGGCGTGCGCCCCCCTAAAATTCGCAAAGCATATGTTATACAACGTTAATTAAGCAGTTCAACAAACAACTTTTTCATGAATGGTTAACTCGTGACCTGTAAGTCAAAATGAATAGTAATGATATTAGGAGTAAATTTGGGATATCATTCTAAAAAGCTCTACCCATTGATAAATGATCAGTATAATATTCGTCCGGATGAAGCTTTTCGTTTCGCCGTTGGTTCATTCATTGAAAACATATGATTCGTTCTTGTTTATTGACAAACAAAGGCGAATATGTTAACATTAATGCTGCATGAAACGATTCTGATCATCTAATTTAGTTACGTTAGCTTATCAGAAATCAACAACAAGTTCATGTATTGACAATTTCCGCTTTTGTTTGTCTATAAACAAGAACGGTCGAATCATACGTTTTCAATGAATGAATCAAACGACGAAAAGAAAAGCTCCATCCGGACGGGCAGTATTAACTAGAACCACCCGAAAGGACAAGCACCGAAAGTAAACTAAACCAATAGTTCTTTGAAAGGTTAAACTATCGTGATCGATCAGTCATGAGTTGAACAATTCGCATCACGGTTGCTAAAGAAAAGTTTTACTTTAGGTTCTTATAATCTGACAAAAACATACTGTTAACAATTATCCGACAAAATTAAGACTCAAAGTCAAGCTTTTTTGGTCTGATAAAAATGGTGTGGTTGGTTCAAAATTATCGTTAAAATAAATGTCTGTAATTCCTCAAAGCTCCAGAGTTTCCAGGGGGCCCCTGGGCCCCCTACCAGGGCTCTGCCTTGGACCCGCTGGGGACCTTAAGCGGTCCCCAGACCCCTCGCCTACTCACGCCCCCCCTAACCACAAATCCTGGATCCGCCCCTGATTACCCCCCTTGTTCGAATAAAATTTGAAACGGAATGCGAACTGTGTAAAGAAAAAAATAAGAATATAGAGATATTTATATCCTGTTGACTCAAATGTGTAACAGATAAAAGACATTCTATACAATATGAAATGTATCATATATACCATAACCTATTTTTTTTAATTTATTTCTCTGTAAGTCGCCAGAGTCAAATTTCTTGAGGTTTGTCACCCTATTGTTTAAATTTCCTGGAATAGATCAATTCTAGGAAAAAATAAAATGTCGAAACATATTTGTACCAAAATTACCCAAGAATGATCTCAATCAAAGATTTAATAGTAAGAAGTCATTCAGGAGGTGAATACAATTAAGGTCTTAGTTAACAATGCTTCCTTTTGCTATCAAAAGTGGGGTATTTGGTTCTTAAAAGTATGAATTTATAGCTTATAACTTTTAATGCACTATACGAGTAACATTGATTTCAATTACTAAGATTTTCCGCAAAAAAGAAGAAGAAAACCCAACAAAAAACACCCCAAAAAACCAACAAAAAACCAACAAAAACCCCCCAAAAAACCCCAAAAAAAAAAAAAATACCGCCTTCAAAATGACAACCGTTGTTTTCCATGTACAGGAGCTAGGGTTATGATGTTTAAAGCCGCAAGTCACTGACAAACGTTATCACATAACTCACAACTTTAGTGGTGTTATGCACTGATTGCACAGGTAGTTGTAAATCCAACTACCATATGATCACGGCCACTTAACTAGAGTAAGATTTAGAAGAAGTTTAATTATGTTCTTACCATCTTCATTACTAGTTATTACATCTACGGGTTATAAATCCAACTACCATTCGAACAAGACCACGACGACCCATTTCCATGTACAAGCGGGCCTTTCTGTCAAATCGGGTCAAATCAGGCCAAATCTGACACGTGAAATAGATGATTGATTGATTGTTTGATTGATTAATTGAGTGGTTGATTGATTGATTGATTGATTGATTGATTGATTGATTGATTGATTGATTGATTGATTGATTGATTGATTGATTGATTGATTGATTGATTGATTGATTGATTGATTGATTGATTGATTGATTGATTGATTGATTGATTGATTGATTGATTGATTGATTGATTGATTGATTGATTGTTTAAAGTTAAGCGAGAAATATTTCAGTTTTATTCGTGACAAAAGTTTACAAACAGTATATACAAAGAAAGTGTGTAAAGGGGAAGGGGGGGTTCTGATTTATGAAGCAGGAAAAAACTTCCACGCACTGATATATTTTTCCATTGACTATGGAATTTTTTTATTGATCTAGTGTCTGTGGGATATATACAATGTTTAAGTAAAGCGAGTGATTTTGTCAGTTAATATTATTAAAATTATATGTTATAATCGTATAGTTTTCGAAGACAAGACAATACAAAATCCGCATTTCATCTATCGGAACGTCTTGTTGATTATTGATCATTAATATTATCAGTTTCATCTTTATCGTGAATTATGTTTTATGTATTCGATTAAAATGTTTCATTACCTTTCTGTCATTTTAGATCATTTTTTGAAAAAAAATCCAGTTTTTTTTGTTTCCTCATTTTCTCCTACCCTTTTTCTCCTTTCTCCCTTCCCCCTGTCCTCCCCCTCATATATAACTCTAATTGTCAATAGGGTCGATGAAATAGTAAAGAAACTTTATTGAAAATAAATATGTGAAAAACATGTAATCAGAAAGTTAAAAAGGGTGGATAATTCCGTGTCACGAGCGCCTGCATGTGTGACAGTATACACTTATTGACTTTTAATGAGGTCTACTCATGACTATGCGGACCTTGTCAATGATTGATTGACCGAGGCCAACGGCCGAGGTTAATCAATCATTGACCAGGTCCGTATAGTCATGAGTAGACTGAAATTAAAAGTCAATAACTGCTTGATTAAATAATAAGGAATTTTTCAAACTTTTCAACAGTATATTCAACAAAATAGGCTATAATTGTTTTATCATTTTTCACTATTATTATTTAAATATTAAAATTTTGAAAATTTTATCATTTTGAAATTTTATAAAAATTTTGATTTTTTTAAAATTAATGAAATTTTAAATTTTTAAATTTTTGAAATGTTTGAAATTTTTTGAATTTTGAATTTGAAAATTTTCACCTTTTTTTTGCATCTTGACTTTGGTTGGTCGGTGGGCAAGCCCGAATATACCTCACGCGAGGTGTACTCACTGCACGCGAGGTGTACTCACTCTGAGGTAGAGTTGAGAAAATGCTGTTTAGGCCAATCAGAAAAAGCAAAATTCCTTATCATTTTATAATAATCAGGTTAATTGACACAATGCTTATGTAATATAATAATCGAGTAGACCTTTAACATACACATAGAACTGATGGTCGACAGGTAAATTGACACACGATGTTTACACTACATATAATAATCGAGTAGACCTTTCACCTTCCAGTATTATGGCGAGAACAAATTTTATTCCGAATGTTTATTGTTAATTAAATATTTTATTCTGCTAAAAAATGTTAATTCTAGTTAATATTTGTTTCAGTTTTGTTTTATAATACTATTTTATTATATAACTCACCAAACTTTTGAATGTCTTCGATACCGTTTCCCGATTATTATTTTTTATAACAACCTGTTGAATATCGTTCTATAGATTTCAAAATGTTCAAATTAAAATATATTTTCTATTGAAATGTCTACACTATGACTTCCTGGTTAGTTCGCTCCCCAATTGAATTATTTAAAAATGATAATTACACCTTATATAAGAATGCTGGATTGGTTAATAGCCGTGATATTTTTTTACAAATTCAGGGCTTGCATTGTGACTTTGCAGAATTTTTACTTCATGTAGGTGTATTTGCATAAAATTTACCTTTTTTTCATGGTATTTGCAAAATCGTATTTGCCGTTTTTACCCTTTACCAAGAAGTTTGTAACAAAATTTGTAAAACGTTTTCAGTTGTGCGTTTTATGTAACATCATTCGGTAGAATTAAACAGATACATTATCACTGTGTACAAACTGACCCGGCAAAAAATGTTTGGACTCGTGCATATCTAATTCCGGAACGGAACCGGACTGTAAGAAGGCAAGAATTCTGTTTATTTATTTGTTTTTTGCATGAACTTGGGGGAAATAAATGCTTTATTAACCATTTCCTGCTGTCAGATGAAACATTTTGGCTATGTCATCGTATATTAATTGAGAAATAAGCGATAATGTGCCGCAAAATGACGACAAGCTTGACCCCAACCCCGAATTTCGCTCAGTTTCTCTTTGAATTGCTCACATTGAATGGAACGAAATGTATTGAAGGAACGATTGATGAATAAAGATGACCAGAATCGTCACTTTGTGCTTTTAATTATTGATATAAGTAAGCACGGGGCGAAAGAAATGGGTCATGTCAAAATGACAGGACCCGGTTTTGTTCCAAAAAAATTTATGAACAAACAGGAACCAAAGCAACAGAAATCCACAGCCACCATTGTTAATACTGTGATACAACATTTCCACAATTCGATGACTTAATAAAACATTCTAGAGAAAATCATCCGTACCATTGTTATTACTGCAAAGCAACCTTCGTCCTATTTGAAGAAGTAATAAAACACTCGACGGAAAACCACGGCTCACTAATGTTGAAAGTTAAATACCTTGAACTGAATCCATAGGAAATAAAGGCTTTGGTTCCTGTTTAATTACACCGAATATCATTTAGAACACTGGCTAAATAAATAATACCTTTTGTTTGTCGTTTTCAGGACCTAACATAATCACTGTATACAAACTGACCCGGCAAAAAATGTTTGGACTCGTGCCTATCTAATTCCGGAACGGAACCGGACTGTAAGAAGGTAAGAAGAAGGTACGAATTCTGTTTATTTATTTGTTTTTTGCATGAACTTGGGGGAAATAAATGCTTTATTAACCATTTCCTGCTGTCAGATGAAACATTTTGGCTATGTCATCGTATATTAATTCTTGAGACTAAATTTCCCTCGCCATTCGGCTCGGGAAATTTTCCGTCTCTCGACTGGTATTTTTCGCAAATACCCCTCCCAAACATGATATATCTGTATAAAATTAAAACCTAGTATTTATATAGTCTTTGTCAATTAAATGGCATGTATTCAAAAAGAGAAATGAGTTACGTAATGATCTATTTTTAGCTAATATTAATTGAAGTGACGAAGAATCAATTTTCCAGTACATGATGGGTAGTTGGGGAAATTTAGTCTTTATATTTCGTTGAAAAATCTTTCTAAATATACAAATGTATATATAGTATGTTTTTTTTTATCGTACTTGTAATCGAAAAACTTTTTGATAACGAATATTTACGTACGAATAACAGTTATGGGTAATGACGTCAGAGAGATGAACACATCTTTCTTCTTTTTTTTTATTATTCTTAGATGAGGAAAGATGAATACGAATGTATGTAGTAGCTCTACATGTTAAGTGGGATACGTTCCAATCAGATATATAAGCTGAACCAAAATCGTCCAATTTACAAAACAATACGGATGTCTGAGGCCGTGCTTTCGAAAGTATCCTAAGACTTTATCATGTGGATAATTTCACGAATCTATCTTAAGTCTGACTTTAGTCTGTCTTAAGAACCATTTCAGCTATATCGCGAATACCTAGATTTATAGGAGAGGAAAGACCCGGTCCGATCCAGTGACGAAGTGGCGTCTGGGTACATTGGGTAGTTGTCTGGATAAACACTTGTGGTGGATATCTGGCTGCGAACCCACATTTATGGTGTTAGGTTTGTGGTCAGGAGTTAACCCATCGGCCACACAGATCCTATAATATTAATAACAACTCTTTTGATATGAATGTTTACTCTGGGGATACTCGAGGCCGTCGTGGTCATGATCGTATGGTATCCACTAACGTTGTGAGTTCGAATCCCACTCAGGTGAGGTGTACTCATACAACATTCTATGATGAATTTGGCGGTGATTTGCGACAGGTCGGTGGTTTTCTCCAGTACTACGGGTTCCTCCACCAATAAAACTGACTGCCACGATATAACTGAAATATTGCTGAAAGTGGCGTTAAACACCATAAACCAAACCATCTCGGGCCTCGGAGTACTTTCCAACAAAGATTTCAGGGAATATGTGTTGTTTAACGCCAAATGAGCAATGAACAATGTTCCAGTTACATCATGGGGGAGAATACGTTACATCATGGGGAGAATACGTTACATCATGGGGAGAATACGTTACATCATGGAGAGAATACGTTACATCATGGGGAGAATACGTTACATCATGGGGAGAATACGTTACATCATGGGGAGAATACGTTACATCATGGGGAGAATACGTTACATCATGGAGAGAATACGTTACATCATGGGGAGAATACGTTACATCATGGGGAGAATACGTTACATCATGGGGAGAATACGTTACATCATGGGTAGAATACGTTACATCATGGGGAGAATACGTTACATCATGGAGAGAATACGTTACATCATGGGGAGAATACGTTACATCATGGGGAGAATACGTTACATCATGGGGAGAATACGTTACATCATGGGGAGAATACGTTACATCATGGGGAAAATACGTTATAATTGATGTGATGATGATGTCCACTTTGTTGAATCTTTATTGTACTAGCTCACTGAAACAACAGCCCGTGGATAGACGTGTTGCTCCACTCGGACACATTATCTTGATTCCGAGGCGACCAGTATTCACTCTTACCACTTAATCCTACGCGCTTAGCGGCAAAGAAGTAAACACCAACTGTATAGTTCTTGGTTTGACCCGACAGTGGCTCGAACACACGATATACCGCATTTGAGACAAGCACGCTAACCATTACATCACCGATGCGGTTATGAAAATGTGGACTGACCTTTTCATAAAACAAATATAAAATAAAATAAAAGTTTATTGTTGAAAACTATAGTGTAAAAGTACTAGGAAGTTGTCCCATTGTCTTTGAGGAATCACATGTTTCGAAATGAGTAATTTTGTGAATAAATTGCGTACTTAATTGACTTGTGATAAAAATTTGATACATTTTTATTCACGGATGTTGTGAATCTGATTACCAGAGGCGGATTTGGAGGGGGCGTGCGGGGCGTGCGCCCCCCTAAAATTCGCAAAGCATATGTTATACAACGTTAATTAAGCAGTTCAACAAACAACTTTTTCATGAATGGTTAACTCGTGACCTGTAAGTCAAAATGAATAGTAATGATATTAGGAGTAAATTTGGGATATCATTCTAAAAAGCTCTACCCATTGATAAATGATCAGTATAATGTCCGTCCGGATGAAGCTTTTCGTTTCGCCGTTGGTTCATTCATTGAAAACATATGATTCGTTCTTGTTTATTGACAAACAAAGGCGAATATGTTAACATTAATGCTGCATGAAACGATTCTGATCATCTAATTTAGTTACGTTAGCTTATCAGAAATCAACAACAAGTTCATGTATTGACAATTTCCGCTTTTGTTTGTCTATAAACAAGAACGGTCGAATCATACGTTTTCAATGAATGAATCAAACGACGAAAAGAAAAGCTCCATCCGGACGGGCAGTATTAACTAGAACCACCCGAAAGGACAAGCACCGAAAGTACAGACCAATTAGTGAAATGAGGAATGCGTTAAAACTAAACCAATAGTTCTTTGAAAGGTTAAAATATCGTGATCGATCAGTCATGAGTTGAACAATTCGCATCACGGTTGCTAAAGAAAAGTTTTACTTTAGGTTCTTATAATCTGACAAAAACATACTGTTAACAATTATCCGACAAAATTAAGACTCAAAGTCAAGCTTTTTTGGTCTGATAAAAATGGTGTGGTTGGTTCAAAATTATCGTTCAAATAAATGTCTGTAATTCCTCAAAGCTCCAGAGTTTCCAGGGGGCTTCGCCCCCTGGGCCCCCTACCATGGCTCTGCCTTGGACCCGCTGGGGACCTTAAGCGGTCCCCAGACCCCTCGCCTACTCACGCCCCCCCCCCCTAACCACAAATCCTGGATCCACCCCTGATTACCCCCCTTGTTCGAATAAAATTTGAAACGGAATGCGAACTGTGTAAAGAAAAAAATAAGATTATAGAGATATTTATATCCTGTTGACTCAAATGTGTAACAGATAGAAGACATTCTATACAATATGAAATGTATCATATATACCATAACCTATTTTTTTTAATTTATTTCTCTGTAAGTCGCCAGAGTCAAATTTCTTGAGGTTTGTCACCCTATTGTTTAAATTTCCTGGAATAGATCAATTCTAGGAAAAAATAAAATGTCGAAACATATTTGTACCAAAATTACCCAAGAATGATCTCAATCAAAGATTTAATAGTAAGAAGTCATTCAGGAGGTGAATACAATTAAGGTCTTAGTTAACAATGCTTCCTTTTGCTATCAAAAGTGGGGTATTTGGTTCTTAAAAGTATGAATTTATAGCTTATAACTTTTAATGCACTATACGAGTAACATTGATTTCAATTACTAAGATTTTCCGCAAAAAAGAAGAAGAAAACCCAACAAAAAACCCCCCAAAAAACCCAACAAAAAACCCAAAAAAACCCAAAACAAATAAAAATACCGCCTTCAAAATGACAACCGTTGTTTTCCATGTACAGGAGCTAGGGTTATGATGTTTAAAGCCGCAAGTCACTGACACTGATTGCACAGGTAGTTGTAAATCCAACTACCATATGATCACGGCCACTTAACTAGAGTAAGATTTAGAAGAAGTTTAATTATGTTCTTACCATCTTCATTACTAGTTATTACATCTACGAGTTATAAATCCAACTACCATTCGAACAAGACCACGACGACCCATTTCCATGTACAAGCGGGCCTTTCTGTCAAATCGGGTCAAATCAGGCCAAATCTGACACGTGAAATAGATGATTGATTGATTGATTGATTGATTGATTGATTGATTGATTGATTGATTGATTGATTAATTGATTGATTGCTTGCTTGCTTGCTTGATTGATTGATTGATTGATTGATTGATTGATTGATTGATTGATTGATTGATTGATTGATTGATTGATTGATTGATTGATTGATTGATTGATTGATTGATTGATTGATTGTTTAAAGTTAAGCGAGAAATATTTCAGTTTTATTCGTGACAAAAGTTTACAAACAGTATATACAAAGAAAGTGTGTAAAGGGGAAGGGGGGGTTCTGATTTATGAAGCAGGAAAAAACTTCCACGCACTGATATATTTTTCCATTGACTATGGAATTTTTTTATTGATCTAGTGTCTGTGGGATATATACAATGTTTAAGTAAAGCGAGTGATTTTGTCAGTTAATATTATTAAAATTATATGTTATAATCGTATAGTTTTCGAAGACAAGACAATACAAAATCCGCATTTCATCTATCGGAACGTCTTGTTGATTATTGATCATTAATATTATCAGTTTCATCTTTATCGTGAATTATGTTTTATGTATTCGATTAAAATGTTTCATTACCTTTCTGTCATTTTAGATCATTTTTTGAAAAAAAATCCAGTTTTTTTTGTTTCCTCATTTTCTCCTACCCTTTTTCTCCTTTCTCCCTTCCCCCTGTCCTCCCCCTCATATATAACTCTAATTGTCAATAGGGTCGATGAAATAGTAAAGAAACTTTATTGAAAATAAATATGTGAAAAACATGTAATCAGAAAGTTAAAAAGGGTGGATAATTCCGTGTCACGAGCGCCTGCATGTGTGACAGTATACACTTATTGACTTTTAATGAGGTCTACGCATGACTATGCGGACCTTGTCAATGATTGATTGACCGAGGCCAACGGCCGAGGTTAATCAATCATTGACCAGGTCCGTATAGTCATGAGTAGACTGAAATTAAAAGTCAATAACTGCTTGATTAAATAATAAGGAATTTTTCAAACTTTTCAACAGTATATTCAACAAAATAGGCTATAATTGTTTTATCATTTTTCACTATTATTATTTGAATATTAAAATTTTGAAAATTTTATCATTTTGAAATTTTATAAAAATTTTGATTTTTTTAAAATTAATGAAATTTTAAATTTTGAAATTTTTTGAAATTTTTTTTTAAATTTTGAAATTTCTTGAAAATTTTGAACTTTTTAAAAAAAAATTTGATTTTATAATTTTGAAATTTTTGAAATGTTTGAAATTTTTTGCATCTTGACTTTGGTTGGTCGGTGGGCAAGCCCGAAGATACCTCACGCGAGGTGTACTCACTCTGAGGTAGAGTTGAGAAAATGCTGTTTAGGCCAATCAGACAAAGCAAAATTCCTTATCATTTTATAATAATCAGGTTAATTGACACAATGCTTATGTAATATAATAATCGAGTAGACCTTTAACATACACATAGAACTGATGGTCGACAGGTAAATTGACACACGATGTTTACACTACACATAATAATCGAGTAGACCTTTCACCTTCCAGTATTATGGCGAGAACAAATTTTATTCCGAATGTTTATTGTTAATTAGATATTTTATTCTGCTCAAAAATGTTAATTCTAGTTAATATTTGTTTCAGTTTTGTTTTATAATACTATTTTATTATATAACTCACCAAACTTTTGAATGTCTTCGATACCGTTTCCCGATTATTTTTTTTTATAACAACCTGTTGAATATCGTTCTATCTATTGTTGTTGTGTATCAATCATAATTGTTATTTGTATTGTTGTTGTGTATCAATCATAATTGTTATTTGTATATGCCCTCCTGGGGCCCTGATTTGGTTAATAAACTTATTCTATTCTATTCTATAGATTTCAAAATGTTCAAATTAAAATATATTTCTATTGAAATGTCTACACTATGACTTCCTGGTTAGTTCGCTCACAAATTGAATTGTTTAAAAATGATAATTACACCTTATATAAGAATGCTGGATTCTGATTGCTTAATAGCCGTGATATTTTTTTACAAATTCAGGGCTTGCATTGTGACTTTGCAGAATTTTTACTTCATGTAGGCGTATTTGCATAAAATTTACCTTTTTTTCATGGTATTTGCAAAATCGTATTTGCCGTTTTTACCCTTTACCAAGAAGTTTGTAACAAAATTTGTAAAACGTTTTCAGTTGTGCGTTTTATGTAACATCATTCGGTAGAATTAAACAGATACATTATCACTGTGTACAAACTGACCCGGCAAAAAATGTTTGGACTCGTGCATATCTAATTCCGGAACGGAACCGGACTGTAAGAAGGAAAGAATTCTGTTTATTTATTTGTTTTTTGCATGAACTTGGGGGAAATAAATGCTTTATTAACCATTTCCTGCTGTCAGATGAAACATTTTGGCTATGTCATCGTATATTAATTGAGAAATAAGCGATAATGTGCCGCAAAATGACGACAAGCTTGACCCCAACCCCGAATTTCGCTCAGTTTCTCTTTGAATTGCTCACATTGAATGGAACGAAATGTATTGAAGGAACGATTGATGAATAAAGATGACAAGAATCGTCACTTTGTGCTTTTAATTATTGATATAAGTAAGCACGGGGCGAAAGAAATGGGTCATGTCAAAATGACAGGACCCGGTTTTGTTCCAAAAAAAATTATGAACAAACAGGAACCAAAGCAACAGAAATCCACAGCCACCATTGTTAATACTGTGATACAACATTTCCACAATTCGATGACTTAATAAAACATTCTAGAGAAAATCATCCGTACCATTGTTATTACTGCAAAGCAACCTTCGTCCTATTTGAAGAAGTAATAAAACACTCGACGGAAAACCACGGCTCACTAATGTTGAAAGTTAAATACCTTGAACTGAATCCATAGGAAATAAAGGCTTTGGTTCCTGTTTAATTACACCGAATATCATTTAGAACACTGGCTAAATAAATAATACCTTTTGTTTGTCGTTTTCAGGACCTAACATAATCACTGTATACAAACTGACCCGGCAAAAAATGTTTGGACTCGTGCCTATCTAATTCCGGAACGGAACCGGACTGTAAGAAGGTAAGAATTCTGTTTATTTATTTGTTTTTTGCATGAACTTGGGGGAAATACATGCTTTATTAACCATTTCCTGCTGTCAGATGAAACATTTTGGCTATGTCATCGTATATTAATTCTTGAGACTAAATTTCCCTCGCCATTCGGCTCGGGAAATTTTTCGTCTCTCGACTGGTATTTTTCGCAAATACCCCTCCCAAACATGATATATCTGTATAAAATTAAAACCTAGTATTTATATAGTCTTTGTCAATTAAATGGCATGTATTCAAAAAGAGAAATGAGTTACGTAATGATCTATTTTTAGCTAATATTAATTGAAGTGACGAAGAATCAATTTTCCAGTACATGATGGGTAGTTGGGGAAATTTAGTCTTTATATTTCGTTGAAAAATCTTTCTAAATATACAAATATATATATAGTATGTTTTTTTTTTTATCGTACCTGTAATCGGAAAACTTTTTGATAACGAATATGTACGTACGAATGACAGGTATCACGGGTATGGTTAAGCGCGAATATGAGATTCACGTTGGTTAAATCATATAAAACACAATATTGTTTTTATCAAACAGTGGTAGTTGTATTTGTTTATATACATGTTGTATATACATTGTCCGTTTAATGTCAGTTTATGTTTGTATGTACGTGTATTGATTTAGCCAAAAGGGTTTTATATGCAATAAAGATAAGATCGGTAAAGACGTCAGAGAGATGAAAGTATATTTCTTCTGTTTTTGTTATTTTTCGATGAGGAAGATGAATACAGAATGTATGTAGTAGCTCTAAGTGGGATACGTTCCAATCAGATATATAAGCTGAAACAAATACTTTATCATGTGGATAATTTCACACGAATCTATCTTAAGTCGGACTTTAGACTGTCTTTAAGAACCATTTCAGCTATATCGCGAATACCTAGATTTATAGGAGAGGAAAGACCCGGTCCGATCCAGTGACGAAGTGGCGTCTGGGTACATTGGGTAGTTGTCTGGATAAACACTTGTGGAGGATATCTGGCTGCGAACCCACATTTATGGTGTTAGGTTTGTGGTCAGGAGTTAACCCACTATCGGCCACACAGGTCCTATGATATCAATAACAACTCTTTTTATATTAATGTTTACTCTTGGGGTACTCAAGACCGTCGTGGTCATGATCGTATGGTAGTTGAATTTACAACTACCTGTGCAATCAGTGCCTATCACCACAAACGTCGTGAGTTCGAATCCCGGTCAAGCGAGGTGTACTCGATACAACATTCTATGATAAATTTGGTGGTGATTTGCGACAGGTCGTTGGTTTTCTCCAATACTTCGGGTTCCTCCACCAATAATACTGACTGCCACGATATAGCTGAAATATTGTTGAAAGTGGTGTTAAACACCATAAACCAAACCATCTTGGGGTACTTTCCAACAAAGATTTCAGGGAATATGTATTGTTTAACGCCATATGAACAATGTTCCAGTTACATCATGGGGGAGAATACGTTACATCATGGGGAGAATACGTTACATCATGGGGAGAATACGTTACATCATGGGGAGAATACGTTACTTCATGGGGAGAATACGTTATATCCGATGAGATGATGATGTCCGCTTTGTTGAATCTTTATTGTGCTAGCAGGGGCGGATTCAGGGGGGGGGGCGCACCCGCGTGCGCCCCCCTAAAATTGGAAATATATGATTTTTTGGCGTAAAATCGTGATTTTTCACACGAAATACCCCAAAAATGTTCGCGCCTCCCTCCGCTCGGCGCAATTTTTTTAACTGCGCCCCCCTAACTTGAAATCCTGCATCCGCCCCTGGCTAGCTCACTAAAATAACAGCCCGTGGATAGACATGTCGCTCCACTCGGCCGGGTACATTATCCTGATTCCGAGTCAACCATTCTTTGCTCTTACTTCTTAATGCTATTTACGGAGAAGAAGAAAGTGCCATGATCAGCTGTATGGTTCTTGGTTTGACCCGACACTGGCTCGAACCCATGATATACCACACCGAATCGAACACTACATCACCGATGCGGTTATGAAAATAAGGACTGACCTTATCATAAAATAAAACAAATATAAAATAAAATAAAAATGTATTGCAGAAAACTATAGTGCAAATTAATGTACTGGGAAGTTGTCCCATTGTTTAGCATTCAAAAAACGTTTAGTGCTGACAGCATGACATGATATCACGTGGTACCTGAAATGTCACCCCCGAAATAGACTAAATGTGAACTAAACTTCCGTGGTTCGGACAAAAGAATGTTCTTGATAATGGTAATCCGTAGACCATGGCTTTGTCGCCAATAAAGGACATGTTTGTGACCATGTTAATAATATTAGAAATATCAATTGTCATTTTGAGGCCCTGCGATCATATGGTAGTTGGATTTACAACTAACTGTGCAATCAGTGCCAATAAAGTGAGTTCGAATCAAGCTCATGGCGAGGTGTACTCGATACAACATGATGTGATAACGTTTGTCAGTGCCTTGCGAGATATCGGTGATTTTCTCCAGATACTCCGGTTCCCTCCACCAATAAAACTGACCGCCATGATATAACTGAAAATCAAATATTATTGAAAGTGGCATTAAATACCACAACACTAGCACTATTAATTTATTGATTCTTGTTTTGGTTTGGTTTAGGTTTTGGTTTATGGTGTTTACAACAATATTTCAGCCATATCGTGGCAGTCAGTTTTTTTGGTGGAGGAAATGAGAGAATACCCGGAGAAAACCACCTCAAGTCACTGACAAACTTTATCACATAATGTTGTATCGAGTACGCCTCGCCATGAGCAGGATTCAATCTCACAACGTTAGTAGTGATAGGCACCGATTGCACAGATAGTTGTAAACCCAACTATCACACGATCACGACCACGATGCCCCCTAGAATAAAGTAGGTATTAGATACAAGTGCAAACACAATTATTCAATTTGTATGGTGTTAACTCAGAGGTGTATATATAGGAGGGATCCGCTTGGGATAAAATACTAATATTCGCCAGCCCACGTTAAAACCCACAACAGTATGGCTTCCATGAATTATTTCTTAATTACATTGTATATTAAAGTCGTCTAGAAGGGGACCACATTTAATACCCATAAGAATGCCAAATGTCTTGGAAGTGGTCGCATTGTTATCCTGATTAACATTTTGCTATTTTCAACATTTTTAAAGGCATACAGGCTGTCAGAATTGAATTTGTTTGTTTATTTTAAAAGTTGCCAATATTCGATGTTTTATACTAATAAAATGTTCTGAACAAGAAGCCAGGTTTAAAAAATATGTTATAATGTCGTAATTAGTGAAAAGAATTCGAATGTATGTTGGTAAAATCACCATTACACGACCTAATTATAAGTCGGCTGCTTTTCCGAAGTTTGCCGAATACTGATAACTGCTATAAATAACCAGGAAGCATGTTGCATGTAAAATTCGTATAATTTAAGAAATATATCTATGAAATTGGATCCCGGGGTAATCAGTTAATATTATATAATGGTATTTAGTAAGAATGACACTTAAAATCGAAAAAACGTGATGAAATCAATAAAAACAAACCCAAACTCTGCAAAGGGACCCGATAAAGGGAAAATTGTCAACAAATTGTAAATGCATATTATTGACAACACTTGAGTTGACTTGATTATATTTTTTTTTAGAAAAAAACAGACATGAAGTTCATTATTTTAGTCTCTAATTTAAAAGAGATATCACCTAGCGTTTTCTCTTGAAAAAAAAAGACTATATAAAAAACTACGATGCAATTCTACTGTCAAAATACGATTCGGCCGAAAAAAGATACTAAATTATGCTTACGTGTTGAAAAATGTCGATAGGACGCAAATCTCTTACTAATTTGCGTAGTGAAATGATTTTTCTTCAAGGAATTGAATTTTCAGGGAAAAATTTTCTTCACCCAAAACTGGTGTAATATTACTTTAAAGCGGCATTAGCTACGATTTTGACCAAAAAAATTATGTTTTGGAAACGGGTAAATAGCTTTAAAATGATGAAATAAAGGTAAATATTTCACATTTAACAGTTTATCGTACCACTTTTTGCCTTTTGAGAACGAAAATTACCATCGAATTATTATTTCCTTGCAAGCAAATAATATGACCTCGCTTTCTCCGTATGCAACTGACCTTACTAGTGACAGGTAAAAACGAATAATTTGTATTTTGTCGCTTATTAACTGCAAACTTGCATGGTTCTTTGTCCGTAATTAACGCCGACTAAAAGCAGATTCACAGAAAATAAGAAATAAGTGTTGTTGTACTGATTTAATGACGATTCGGCAAACTCCGTAAACAATGCTGATAATTAATAAGATGGCGTCCATTTCTTGATCGATCCCAAAACACGAGCAGTTGCACCTTTTTTTCCCTGATGCGCGTACATTTCATAACATTTATAAGTTACAGAAACACGTTTTATTAAGGCATCAATCATATCTGATAGTTTTTATGGGTAACAAAAATTTACGATTTTGGCAGATAATATAAGTTCTAAGCTCCCTAGTGACCGTCTATCGGTCGGTCAATAAAATGTTGAAGGGTGAGCGCTTTAGAGCGCTTTAGCGCGAACCCTTCAACTATTTACTGACCGTCCAAATAACGATAGACGGTCACGGGATCTTAGAACATTTGTGCACGATGTTGCTGATCTATGACTTGAAACAGTAACTAAATTTTTTCCACGAACTATGTTTGACGGACTTTCTTGGAAGTTCTAAGGCTAAAGACGTAATGGTCACTACACAAAATTAAGCACCGCCCACTGACCTTCTGTAATTTTCCGTCTGCATCGTTTCGTAACTGCAAGTTTATCTATCGTCTGCATCGTTATTTTTATGAATGGAATTCTAAGGCTAAAGACGTAATGGTCACTACACAAAATTAAGTACCGCCCACTGACCTTCTGTAATTTTCCGTCTGCATCATTTCGTTACTGCGCGTTATTTTTATGAATGGAATTTTCTCCTGACCAGGTAAAGCGTATTAATCTTATTCTCTAGATTTCCATATATGGCTCTCCTTTCTATCGTTATTTTTAGGAATGATTTTATCCAATCATAGGTCGTCAAATAAATGCAACATCGTACAATGCCCCTTTAAGAATTAAATTATGAGTTTACCATTAGTGAAACATTATTATTAGTCAAAAACTAGAGGTACTGCTGGACACAGGAGTCCCGCATTGATACATAAATGGGATAACTTAACTGTCCGCTACGCGGGACTAATACCCACCGCGTACCCATCATCTTAATTGAGCCAAAACATATTTGGAACACAACTTTTAGACTCATAATTCTGGCAAAACTTGATGGACCAGGATATCCTACTAATGTGCACATCTTCATATTAGGATCTTGCAATGTACAAAGTTTCATGAACTTCTGATTTATCACGTAGGAGAATTTGCGATGACAAAGTGCATACTGAATTGTCTCAAAATTTCTAAGTCCAAAGAGGCATAACAGGTGTAAAGCTCAATGGACAATAAAATCCTTTATACTGCAAAGTTCACACATCATGATCTTAAATTCCACAAATTTTGGTGGAAATCGGACAAAAGATGTAGAAGTTGGTCCGGACAGACGGACAGACAGACAGACAGACAGGCCGATTCCTATACACACCCCCCCCCCAAACTATGTTTGCGGGCGGGGGGTATAATAAATCGGAAGCATAATGCCTCTGGTTAAATTAGACAAGACAGTACGTGAGGATCACAGGCACTTGGGTCCAGGATTTTTTTCTCTCGATTTTATCAATAAAATGTGCATCTACAACGTATATGAACCCGTTTGACATGCTTCGTTGTGAAATACACGCCTTTATGAACTATATGCCCCATTTTCCTAATACAATGTATCTACTCTATAGAGCATAGATACATTGTATTAGGAAGATATTGATACATTGTATTAGGATGATATTAGGAAAATGGGGCATAGTTCATAAAGGCGTTTATTTCACAACGAAACATATCAAACGGGTTGATATACGTTGTAGATGCACATTTTATTGATAAAATTGAAGAAAACAAATATCCTGGACCCAAGTGCCTGTGGTGAGGATGCGAGATTTTATTTCAAAATATATGCACATGACTTTGTGTTTACTGATTGAGGAAAACAACTTGTTTATAAACATGGAAAATCAGTCACATGGTCAAGGTTATTGTTGACCTATAGTTGACCACGTTTGTATATGATATATGAACATACGTAAATGTTTTAAGATAAATGTCAGTTATATCATTCTGTGGTAACTTTTCAATCTTAAGTGACCAGGATTGTGTCACACCGGGAGGGGGGTTAGAATATTTAAAAGCGAGGTATTATATTCGTCACACTTCCATAACGTGTCGTAATTGTCACACCGGGAGAGGTGGAGGGTTAGAGTATTTAAATATACTGTGTCGTCATTCTTAAAGAATGGTAAATAAAAGGAGACAAAAACAAACATACTCGGATTATTTTACCCCGTTACTGAGTGCGAGTAGAAGATATCCGGACCTCCGTCTAGGACACGAATACACAAACCCTTACAATATCAGACGCTTGTTCCTGAACGTCGTCCAGCGATCAATTATTGGTGTGAGAATGAAAGCATCCGTTCCATGAGAAAATGGTTCTTATAATGTTTTTACAAGACATGTTTTGTCTTATTTCTAAAGATCTGAACATACATCAGCTCTACAAAAGATAAACATGTTCGTCCCTACCCAACCCTCCATACCTTCCCCGTGCAGTCCCCAAAACGCATTGCCCTGGTTGTTCTATTTTTTTTTATTATATCGTGTCGTGACATCTGCTCGGTCATGCAATACAGTCGGTCATTTGTTTTTATTTACAATTCTGGCGCAGCACGAGACTAATGACGTCATTCTGTATACAAGATAAGATACAAGATACTTTATTTTCCAAATCAGGGCATGATGCAACATTTATAATTAGCACATACACAATAAATAAAGTAAAATATAAAAATTATTTTATTACCATCAACCATGTCTGTCACAGATTAGAACAAAGGGAAGTAATTCAAGCAAGATTGTCTTAGAATTTTATATTCATTTTGAGTATATAGTAGTTATATATACATTGTCATATATATATAATAATTATAAATAATAAGGGAACGACCATTTAACTTGAAGGGGGGGGGGGGGGGGGGGGGGTATGGTTTTTTTCTAAAAAAAATATTCTGATTCCCAATGTTGCTGAAAAAAATATTCTGATTTTGGTGGAGGAAAAAAAAAATAATCTGATTCAGAGTTTTTGTCATATAACCTAATGTTGAATTTTGGGAAAAATTTCGCGCTTTGCGCGACAAAAAAATAATATTTTAACTCTCGTGTTGTCCGAAAAAACATTTCTGAACGAAACAAAAAACCATAACCCCCCCCCCCTTCAAGTTAAATGGTCGGTCCCTAAGTGTAAACAAGTGTTTTATAATTCAGTTTGAGTAAATAGTATATATACTCATTAAAATGATAATAAATAATAAATGTATACAAGTGTCACATCTGCAGAAAGCATCTTCATAGCGTACATAAACACAGGGAATTCTTTCCAACGTCAAAATTACAAGATGAGATTAAAACAGAGAAGTTTGAATTGAATAAATTCCATGCAAGTAGACAAGATCATTTTTACTATAAATGTCTTTTTTTACTGATCATTATGCTTGTTAAATATGTTTCCATCGATAGTATTCCCCAAGCATTTTTATCTTTCCGGTTTGTTGACATAATTGTCATCACAGTTCATGACCGTTTCTGGAATGTAGGCCAAGCAAATTGTATTTTAAAATACTTTGAAAATATGATGATTGATCATTCAGATTCCACCATTTTCTAGAAAATGGCCGATTCTACTGGGAAAATACATACAAGTGCTCTCCATTAGTCACAAAAATGGCAGGTTATTTTGCATTTCCACTGCTGCTTTAATAACAAATATACCCCTTACTCATTGGGGTAATGAAATGAAATTCACAGAGAAGATAGAAAAAGAATTAATTTAACAGCAATAATCAAAATTTATAGCATAAATTGAACAGAGAATTAAATTAAATCAGATAGAAAAATGAGATTATCTGGGTAAAAAAAACTGAAATCAGTCATTAATTGTTTTACAAAAATATGTCGGTCTAATAGATTGTATTGACAAAAGCAAAAACACCAAATTCACTGGATTAAATACTTTATTACATGGGTAAGCAAGTTTAATATTTGCATCAAATAATTAATTTTTAATAGTTCAATTTCAAGCTATTTAAAAAAAGCATCTTTTGAAATTTTTCAGACAAAACAATTACACTGAAAAAGCTAAAATACTGTTCTTTCTTAATCTGGTTTACTTTTTATGTTGGTTGGCCTATGGCAAAATCATGTGCTTTATTGACCTTTGACTGGCCTTATGTGACGTAATAGGACGCCATTTGGAAAAAGGATAGTAAACATATATGGGTCAGTGTGTCATTATTATTGATCTTTTTTCCATGGAACTTTACACATGTGAGCAAGAATAGACGAGGAACATAATTAAAAAGAAAAAAATGTTTATTTTTCAAACATGAAAAAAATAATCAAACATTATTCAATGACTGACCGACTTACGGGGATATATTCTGACACCTTTTCACGTCTCGAATATGCAGGATTGAAAATTTGCAACTGTGCGTTAAGCTATCTATAATCAATCGATCTTGGGGTCTTCTAGCTATGGAAATCCAGCATGGAAAGTTATTCATATACATGTACATGTACATTGTTCACATGATCACCAGAGCTGAAATACTGCTAAAGTTGGGTTGGCGTTAAACACCAATCAATTGATGAATTTAACGGTATTAAATATGATACACAATGTAACACAGATATCTACATGAAATAATGACAAAACATGACAATTGTAATATTTGCCAATAAGTTCATAGGTATATCAATATGCAGTAACGATGGGGGGAAAAGGGGGATAGTCAAACTATTTTAGTTTAATCTAGGAACACTACTACAGTATTTTTTAAGTGCGCCCCCCCCCCCCCCCTCTAACTTGAAATCCTGGATCCGCCCCTGCATTTGGTTTGTGACCTCCTAGCTATAGGCCTATCATTACTTCATCCAACTTAATTTGGGAAGAATCTTTCCCAGGTAACCAATACATGTACCATCCAAGCATTAATAGGGTTAGGGTTATGGTGTTTAACGCCATTTTCAACAATATTTCAGTTATATCAACAGATCGGTGGTTTTCTCAATAAAACTGACCGCCACTATATAACTGAAATATTGTTGAAAGTGGCGTTAAAAACCATCAAACAAACAAACAATCAGCTATATCGTGGCGAAATAGGGTTAGGGTTATGGTGTTTAACGCCACTTTCAACAATATTTCAGCTATATCGTGGCGAAATAGGGTTAGGGTTATGGTGTTTAACGCCACTTTCAACAATATTTCAGCTATATCGTGGCGAAATAGGGTTAGGGTTATGGTGTTTAACGCCACTTTCAACAATATTTCAGCTATATCGTGGCGAAATAGGGTTAGGGTTATGGTGTTTAACGCCACTTTCAACAATATTTCAGCTATATCGTGGCGAAATAGGGTTAGGGTTATGGTGTTTAACGCCACTTTCAACAATATTTCAGCTATATCGTGGCGAAATAGGGTTAGGGTTATGGTGTTTAACGCCACTTTCAACAATATTTCAGCTATATCGTGGCGAAATAGGGTTAGGGTTATGGTGTTTAACGCCACTTTCAACAATATTTCAGCTATATCGTGGCGAAATAGGGTTAGGGTTATGGTGTTTAACGCCACTTTCAACAATATTTCAGCTATATCGTGGCGAAATAGGGTTAGGGTTATGGTGTTTAACGCCACTTTCAACAATATTTCAGCTATATCGTGGCGAAATAGGGTTAGGGTTATGGTGTTTAACGCCACTTTCAACAATATTTCAGCTATATCGTGGCGAAATAGGGTTAGGGTTATGGTGTTTAACGCCACTTTCAACAATATTTCAGCTATATCGTGGCGAAATAGGGTTAGGGTTATGGTGTTTAACGCCACTTTCAACAATATTTCAGCTATATCGTGGCGAAATAGGGTTAGGGTTATGGTGTTTAACGCCACTTTCAACAATATTTCAGCTATATCGTGGCGAAATAGGGTTAGGGTTATGGTGTTTAACGCTACTTTCAACAATATTTCAGCTATATCGTGGCGAAATAGGGTTAGGGTTATGGTGTTTAACGCCACTTTCAACAATATTTCAGTTATATCGTGGCGGTCAATTTTATTGGTGGAGGAAACCGGAGTACTTGGAGAAAACCACCGACCTGTCGCAAGTCACTGAAAAACTCCAAGCATTAATAAACTATATGTATTCTAATGGTTGATGTAGTATACATTATATGTACATGTATAAGTGGGACGAAAATCGGTCAAAACAAAGTTACAATGTAAACATAATTGTTTACTATTACTTGACCGCTGTGTAGCCTATGGCTAGGTTGAGTAGGTCAACTACTGTATTTACTGTTGAGTTTGCCATATTTGAGATAATTAATTCACAATATTTGATATTGATGTATTTCTTTGTTGTTTTAATCATACTGGAGAATTACAATTTAAATAAATAATCTCCTTAAATATAATATTTCAGTTTCATTTCATTTCATTACTTACTTGTCAAAAGTACATATGTTATCCCTATCTGATTTTTTTCCTTATAAGGATTTAAAATTCTAATTTTTTTTATAATTTTTCTTCTTTTAACTGACGAGTGAAGTTTTCCTTGAACAATAAATGGGTGTAATATGTAATATGTAAGTTAGGGGCGTTTGTTTTGCCCCCTATCACCTTGGTAGGGGGGAGGGGGCATAAATGTCAGAAAAAGCTGAATTTTTAGCATGGAAGCTAAGAAAAATTATTTTGCAGTTAAACAAGGCTATACAAGTGTTTTTCTATTCTTGAGTTTTGACCCTCCCACCCTTTTCCCCACTTTACGGTCCACTCATACGTCTCTGTATGTACTATATAAATATACATTTGGTTCTTTGTGTTTTCTTTTGATGGTTGTTGAAGCACAAGACCAAATATTTCATGGATATTGAGGACCAAAAAACTGACTATGAATGAAACGACAAACAAACAAAACAAAAAACAAACGAAAAAAAAAGCAGGAATTAAAAAAAAAAAAAAAAACAACAAACAATACGGACTTTCTTATTTGTTGAAATTGGAATTGCCATTGATCATACAATTTCGAAAACACAAACAAAATCTTCCTTTGAGATCAATGACTGTTTTATGGTTCAATCAATTAATAATTACACCTGTTAACTGCAGGCTATCGGGTCCGTTCGCCCTGGGTTCGTTCGCCCTAGCAGTTCGATCCGATAGCTATCTAGATTGTCATGGCGGAAAAGATGGAACTAAACAACACATTGAGAATATAGCTGATCCCACTGTTGAGTAAAAACGTACTGAGTTCTTTTCGATTCTTCATTGTTTGTCCTAAACGAACTTTAAAAAATAAAACATTCTTGTGGTTATTGAACAATGTAATAACAATATAATTGCAGTAATGATGCACATTCTTGTTTATGATTCTTTTTCTCCGACCCGAATAATCACATAAAAAGGGTCCCTGATCGTAAGGTAGTTGGATTTGCAACTATCTATACAATCAGTGCCTATCGCCACTAAAGTTGTGCGTTCAAATCCCGCTCATGGCGAGGTGTACTAGATACAACATGATATGATTAAGTTCGTCAGTAACTTGCGGCAGGTTGGTTGTTTTCTCCCGTCTCCGCCACCATATAACTGAAATAAAGTGCCGTTAGACACCATAACCCTAACCCACATAATAAACTCTAGATATATATGGTGTATCTTTCAAAATTACATGAGATATTCACACTCTGTCCATTTCTGTGTATGAGTGATTATTGTTTAAAGCCAAATGACCAATGTTTCAGCTATATCATGGTGAGAACAAGCTTCCGCTTTGTACTGGAGCAACACGCTTAGTAGGATTTTTATAGTGCTCACTAGCTCACTAAGACAACAGTCTACGGATATATATGGTGACCCACCACTCCGTGATACATAAAAATACAAATTCAAACTGGCCAACCATTTTCTATTAGTCCATACTTTGGATTTTACCATTGTTTTTGTGGTCAAGGGGGAGGTAATTCAAAGTTGTCGCCCCATTCGGACACATTGTCCCGATTTCCGAGCCAACCAGTCTTTGCTCTTACTCCTTGTTGCTGCGTGCAATTTTATAGTCTTTGGTTCAATTAGTCAGGAACTCGAACCCAAGATCTTACAACACTAGAGCCGAGCACGATAACCATTACACAATTGATGTGGTCGTGTTTCGTTTGATTATGATTTGGATTATGGTGTTTAACGCCAATTTCAACAATATTTCAGTTATATCGTGGCAGTCAGTTTTACTGGTGGTGAAAACCGGAGTACCCGAAGAAAACCACCGACCTGCAGATGTCACCGACAAACTTGATCGAATAATACTGTAACGAGTACACCTCGCCCGAGTAGGATTGAAACAACATCTATCAGGAAATGAAATTGATTGGATATAATGATTCTATTTTTAGATTCTGTCGTGTTTTCCCCATTTGAAGTAGTTGTACTATGTGTAACTGACCCACCATTCCGTGATACATAAAAATACAAATTCAAACTGGTCAACCATTTTCTATTCGTCCATACTTTGGATTTTACCATTAATTTTGTGGTCAAGGGGGAGGTAATTCAAAGCTATGTTCAATTCACATGATTTGTGTAGTTGTAATAATATTAGCCTAATCATGGGGACCAAACTCGGGCATACAATCATAAAAATATATATACACACTATGTAAACGGTGTCCTCTATGAAATGTGCCTTCTGTTTAAAGTGTACTGTGACCTCCTTTTTTTTTAATACTCTTATGGGAAGAATATTGCTTTATTTTGCAATAAATTTCTACTTTTAAGTATCATAACTTATTATAGAATAAATTTAGCATACAAAATGAAATATTCCATTTTCCCTATAAAAAGTTATCCCATTATATAGGTAATAGCCTTTGTTGTGTATGTTCATGGACATGGACCACATATTTGGCAATTAATTGTCAAAATAATGTTTCAAATGCAAACTCATGAATTTAACCCTGTATTAAAATCCTTTATTTTTTCATATCCAACAATCGATGACCACAAACAGTGTTGTATACTATTAAATAAGATGAATATATTTGATTAGTCAAACGTCAGGGTGTACTGTGACTTCATGTTCCTTGAGTGAGTGAGTGATTGGTGTTTAATGCCAACTCTGCAATTTTTCAGCTATATCAGGCCAAGAACAAGTTAATTTGCAGTGAGATGGTGATGAGGTCCGCTTTGTACTAGACCAACATGCTTAGTTGGATTTTTATAGTGCAAGCTCAAGGAAACAACAGTCTACGGACAGACATGTCACTCCACTGGGACACATTATCCAGATTCCGAGCCAACCAATCTTTGCTATTTGGCTTTAATGCTGCATGCTTTGCGGAGAAGCAACAAATACCAATTTAAGTCTTTGGTTTGACCCGATTGGGACTCGAACCCACGATCGACCGCATTCGTGGCAAGCACGCTAACCATTACACCACTGATGTTGTTACAACAAATATTGGGCAAACAGGATCTAAAGACTGTTTATATATAAGATGATGATGTCTTTATGTTAGATTTTATTTTCTATGCCTCTATAGAGAAGCACAAGTGTTACAATTTTTTGCATAGATTACAAAAATGAAATGAATGACTACAAATATACAAAATAATTTATGAAAAAATACAAAATATTATATTTCCGCTGACTAAATCTATTTATAGAAATATAGTCACGTTATCAACAAGGAATTGACAATAAATATGTCGTAATTAATTAATAACAATTAATACTGGCTACGAATGCTACACCTAAGATGTGGTACACATTTTATATTCAAACCTGCATTGCATTTCTTTTTTTTATATATACACTAACTCTAAATAGTGCATTCTTCATAGGATTTTAATGGTAAAAATATGTTTTTGAGGTAAAAAAAAAAAAATTCTTGACCCATAGTCTGAAAATTATGGTAAGCATTGTTAATTTAGGAATTATTTTAATATTTGATAACATTAATGTTTGTGTTTAAATCATGTACTGGGCATGCAGTTTCAATTTGTTTCTAATCAGGTCTAGCTGCAATAATGTAGCTCCTGTGACAAACTTGTGTCTCGGCAGAGCTACAACGCGGTCCCATTCCTCACAATGGAGCAAAAAAAAAGTTGCAGTTGAAACATAAAAACTCACTATTTACGCTTCAAACATTTCATTATAACTATTACTGATGATCCCAGTCCTTGTTAAATCGGTTTGGCCGAGAAATATATGCTTTTCAAAGGTAGCAACAACCTTGTTCAAATTTATCGATCGTTTTCCATAACCGGAAACTACGGAAGGCGGAGCTTTTCTAAATATGGTATTTCTTACTACACGCATTCACGCCTAAATCGCCAAATATGGTATCGACATCCAAATAGTGAGGCCGGAAATGACGAAATTCAAAATGTTCAGAGAGAAGCTTTTTATTTTGTGGGAATTACATTCTAAAATACTGGTAGGTGATAAAAACTTGTTATAATAATGGACAATGGGAAAGGTTATGTCTTATTATTGATAAATGCAGGCGTCAGAAGCTCTGTAAGCGAGCACAAAAAATCTCGGCGGCTGCTCCATTACGTGTAATGGCATCCCGTTATAACCCTTGCGAGTAAGAGAGCATTTAGGGTTTTATTATTAAAACTAAATCAGGTCCTATGTTGAAATTTGTCCTGTGGTGGTGGCAAGGTGGCCATCTTGAATTTCAGATTGACAAGTTTGTTCTGTGGTGGTGGCAATGTGGCCATCTTGAATTTCAGATCAACAATTTTGTCCGGTGGTGATGGTCATCTTGAATTTCAGATTGACAATTTTGTCCTGTGGTGATGGCCAGGTGGCCATCTTGAATTTCAGATCGACAAGTAAATAAAAAAAAATCTTTTTAGATATAATTAACATCCTAATCAAATAACAATTAAAAAAAATGTGGTTTTTGAAGGAAGATAGTTGTAATTTCACCCAATTATACAAGATTACTGACCCTTGCAGTTATCTTGAATTTCAGAATGGAACAAAAATAGGAAACATTGTTGAATACCATCCAAGTAAAATTTCAGACAAATTTGTTTCAATTTGATCAAGGTGAGCTGAACAAAAAATCCTAATAAATTTAAACAAGTTTCACTGTAAATGTTGTTAAGAAGAAATGAAACCAAGGGTCATAACTCTTGCTTACCAAAAAAGAAAGAAAAATTGCAAAATGGAACAAGACATTTGTTTTTATGATTAGCAACTACAGCACGATTAAAAAGAATAGATTCAATATTTTAAATTTCTGAATTGAAACAAGTTTGTGTCATACAAACTACATTGTAATTGACAAGGGTAAGAATAAAATACCCATAATGCCTAGCTAAAAGAGCATAAAAAACATCTCTACCAGACCATTAAAAATCCTTAAAATGAGAAGATTTACAAGCAATAAACTAATTTGTACAGGATCTATTAAATGCAGAATAAATTAAATATTTGTACACTTAAATAAATAAATAGTCATCTACAATTAATATTGCTGCCCTATGATAAGATATACAAACTAAATTAAATTTACAGAATCGTCAGATCTTTAAAAAAAAATGTTTCCAAAGTTCGGCAATTCCAGTTTTTGGAATCACAAGAACAGTAGCATCCTGAGAACATATACATATACATAGTAACATAAAAAAATATATATCAGGTAATTACTATGAATATGTCACGTTGCTGAAATGAAAAAAAAAAGTTATCCATGACTGAGATTCCGGTGGTCAGACCAAAAAAAAAAAAAACCAACTGTATTTCCGCTAATATTCTTATTAAAAATAGGGTAGGTAGGCAGGTTAGGGTTGGGGTGTTTAAAGCCATTTTCAACAATATTTCAGTTATATCATGGCAGTCAGTTTTATTGGTGGAGGAAACAGGAAACCACTGACCTGCTGCAAGTCACTGACAAACTTTATCACATAATGTTGTATTGAGTACACCTCGCCATGAGTGGGATCTTTGGTTGTGGTGGTCAGTTTTAGGTAGGTAGGTAAAATTTTACATATATATATACCGGTATATAATATTTTACTTTTTACCTAGCTTATACAAGACAAGGATCTGACTTTTAACAGAGCTTGTCCAAAAAATGGCAATAACAACTTTAGGGAAGGTACTAAAAATTAAGGTTGGTAGGGTTAGCGAAAACACAGGTATTTTTTGTTTTGTCTTGACATGGACGGCCAGTTAATGCAGTATCAAACATCTCCCTTTAAAAAGGTTAAGACATTGGTTAAGGAGGGTTATGATATTTAATGCCACTTGCAACAATTTTTCAGTTGTATCGAGGTGATCAGTTTTATAGGTGCAGGAAACCAGAGTACACAGAGAAAACCACTGACCTTGTGCAAGTCACTGACAAACTTGTTAAGACAATGGAAAATAAAATTGTTAATTGATATAATAAAGATAAATGAAGCACAGAGAGAAATCGGCACATCTAATTATAGTTTGGCACTAAATATACAGCACTATCACAAAGTCGTGGTCTTATTAATTTGAGCAACAACAAAATGTTTTAATGAAACAAAACCATTAGCAAATTTAAATTAACTTAAAAGGGACATAACTCTTACAGAACTTGAATTATCATAGGTCAGAATATATTGCTGCAATACAAGATTGAAAAAAATAAAAAAAAGTTCAAAGGGAAATAATTCAAAGTAGATTGGTGTGCACCATATCCAACAGTTTGATTGATGATTGATTTTTGGTGTTTAATGCCACTTTCAGCAATATCATGGCGACCAGTTTTAGTGGTGGAAGAAGCCGGAGTACCCAGAGGGAACCACCGACCATGGGCAAGCAACTGGTAAACTTTATCACTTGTGGCTGCGAGTTGAGTGCAGCTTGAACTTTTAAAATGCTTTAATAAAAAGTTAGATTACAAAAAAAAAATCACAACATTAAATGCATCATCTGTCTTAACATAATTATATAAACTTAACAAATTTTGATGTTTAAAAAAAAAAAATATCATAGATTTAACTTGACGAAACATAACTAATCCTTAAAAAAATAGTTGTCTGTAAATGCTTGCTTTATGTGTAATCACAAATACATGCACACACACACACACACACACAATTCTCACAAAAAAAATTATAACTCACATTTTGTTAATTTCAACTATGGCAGTGTTTCCAAATCTGTTAATTTTCTGGTACCAATTTTATTTTCATACATAATGACAAGTTGCCAAAAAACCAAAAAAACAAAATTCCAGCAGCTTAGCAAGCGTGGGCATGCTGCAAATAGGACGGAATGATTTAATGATTCAGCCATTTCAACAGAATAATACAAAAAAAAATATCAAAACATGGATGCGTTTATTATCCATGGGACGGAATGTTTAGTCACATTAAAGATTCATGTAATGTTTCAATCAGCGACAACCTAAAACTTTAAACATACTGGTGATTTGAATATTATTGGATATCGTCTTAAGCAAAATTTTCTGACTACAAGCAAATACAAAGATTTACGCTTTCATATTTAACTTTGTCTATCCATTTTTGAAGTTTTTCTTTACAAATAATAGCCATTATAAATCTTGATTTTTATCAACACTTTCCAAAACTATTCCTATCCTATAAGCTATGAGCTAATTCCAAACCTAATAAGACCCATTAATTTGCCTAAAATTATGTTTCCACGGAGGCGGCCATTTTACTTTGGATTTCTTCAGCAATTGTGAAGTATGGTAAAAAATATATTGTACTCTAAGACCTTATTATAGCACCACACAATATCACTAGATCTCACTGTAAAACTCCTACACAAGAATAAATATATTTACAGATCACATGACTCTCGTACAAAATATCACATGACGTTCATCTATCAACCTTGCATTATTTAAATACTACCACATTTCACTCTTAACAATACAACATGAAATGTCACATGACTTCCCACGTGACTCAACTCTTCAATACAACATGAAATGTCACATGTCACATGACTTCCCATGTAACTCCTTAAAATATCACATTAATGAGTGTCAGACCTTGCTCCCAAGTTTCTTTTTCTGATAAACTTCGTTCATAGTTTGTACAGTATCGTTCAACAGCATGTCAAAAATTGTGTCTGTAAGTTGCATTTTAACGGCTAATTCGTCCTCGTCATAATTAATCCATCTCGGTTCTTCCTCTCGTAATTCCTCCACTAGAATATTATCCACATGATCTTTCCGTTTCCGCACAGTCCATTTATTCTTATTGGCCTTACGCGAGCCATTTAAACCTAAAGTATTTATCACAGCTTTCTGAACAATAGGAGTTAAAATTTCTATCGTTGACGGAGGTGAAGCACCTCGAAAATATTTTTGTTGTCTACGCTTTGGTTTTTGCCAAGGTGGAGGTTCATCCTCTTCATCTTTATAAATGTCTCTAATTACCTCCCCTGACAAGTCAAATAACAATTTCTTATAAACACGTCTACTATTACTATCCAAGTCTCCATTGACGTCTTCTTTTGAATAGAAATTTTCGGGAATTTGAACATTGTCTAATGGCTCCCCACAGCGTCGAACCTGCCAATACACCTCAACGGCATCAGCCACTATCCCCCCAACTTCATCAGACTCGTGAGGTACAGCATAATACAAGTCCTCTGATGTCATTTTCTGAAGTTCTGCTTTCATTAGCTGTGCCTCTGAAATACATAGAGAAAAAAACATAGAAAATGTTAATGCTGTTTTGAATGAGTGAGTGAGTGATTGTTGTATAAAGCCACAAGAACAAGTATTCAGCTATACCATGACGAGAACAAGTTACATTGCTTATGAGATGATAATATCGGCTTTGTAATAGAACAACAAATAGTCCTAGAACAATAGTCCACAGGTTGACATGTCGCTCCAGTCAGACACACGATCCTGATTCTGTGCCAACCAATCTTCATAATGCTGTGTGCTTAGCAGAGAAGAGCAAATACCAATTATATAGTCTTTGGCGAGTACTCTAGCCATTATATCACCGATGCAGTGTGTTTTGGATGAAGTTGGCAAATTACATTATTTCACATTGCTAAGATTGGAGTATGCATGTTAAGTACACGTTTTCAAAATCAAATCAATTATATCGTGGTAGTTAGTTATATTGGTAGAGGAAACAGGAAAAACCAGCGACCTACTGCAAGTCAAAACAAAAACTTACAGTATATGTATATGGAATTTAAAGTACAATTTTCTAAAAAAATCTTGTCCAACTGAATTGATTTATACAGTTAAACCTGTCTAAACCAAACGTCCTTGACAACAATTAAACGTCCTTGACAACAACCAAACATCCTTTACAACAACTTTTGTGTTACAACTAAACAAGTTTTGGGTTTATGCAGGTTATTTTAATCACGATTTCCTACATTGGGTAGGACTGTATCTATAGTTAGGTTTATACACGATTCTGGTTTATTTAGGTTTCGATTTAGATGTAATTAATAATTGTTACAATGCTTGTATCGGCAAACAATAATATAGATAACAATATATTCCAGAATGAATGAGCGAGTGATTGTTGTTTAACGCCAAATGAGCAATGGCAAGAACAATTTACATTCGATGAGTTGATAATAATGTCCGCTTTGTACAAGACCAACACTTCGTTGGATCTTTATAGTGCTAGCTCACTGAAAGAACAGTCAACAGGTAGACATTTCCCTCCACTCGGACACATTATCCTGATTCAGATCCAACCCATCTTTACTCTTACTCCTTATTACTGCATGCTTAGGAGAGAAGATACAAGTACCAAGTTTACAATCCTTAGTTAGCTAGAACCCACAATCTACCACACCTGAGGTAAGTACGCTAATGTTTACAATCTTTAGTTAGCTAGAACCCACAGTCTACCACACCTGAGGTAAGTACGCTAATGTTTACAATCTTTAGTTAGCTAGAACCCACAGTCTACCACACCTCAGGTAAGTACGCTAATGTTTACAATCTTTAGTTAGCTAGAACCCACAATCTACCACACCTGAGGTAAGTACGCTAATGTTTACAATCTTTAGTTAGCTAGAACCCACAGTCTACCACACCTCAGGTAAGTACGCTAATGTTTACAATCTTTAGTTAGCTAGAACCCACAGTCTACCACACCTGAGGTAAGTATGCTAAATGCTTACAATCTTTAGTTAGCTAGAACCCACAATCTACCACACCTGAGGTAAATACGCTAATGTTTACAATCTTTAGTTAGCTAGAACCCACAATCTACCACACCTGAGGTAAGTATGCTAATGTTTACAATCTTTAGTTAGCTAGAACCCACAGTCTACCACACCTGAGGTAAGTACGCTAATGTTTACAATCTTTAGTTAGCTAGAACCCACAATCTACCACACCTGAGGTAAGTATACTAATGTTTACAATCTTTAGTTAGCTAGAACCCACAGTCTACCACACCTGAGGTAAGTACGCTAATGTTTACAATCTTTAGTTAGCTAGAACCCACAATCTACCACACCTGAGGTAAGTATGCTAATGTTTACAATCTTTAGTTAGCTAGAACCCACAGTCTACCACACCTGAGGTAAGTACGCTAATGTTTACAATCTTTAGTTAGCTAGAACCCACAGTCTACCACACCTGAGGTAAGTATGCTAATGTTTACAATCTTTAGTTAGCTAGAACCCACAGTCTACCACACCTGAGGTACGTATGCTAATGTTTACAATCTTTAGTTAGCTAGAACCCACAGTCTACCACACCTGAGGTAAGTACGCTAATGTTTACAATCTTTAGTTAGCTAGAACCCACAGTCTACCACACCTGAGGCAAGTACGTTAATGTTTACAATCTTTAGTTAGCTAGAACCCACAATCTACCACACCTGAGGTAAATATGCTAATGTTTACAATCTTTAGTTAGCTAGAACCCACAATCTACCACACCTGAGGTACGTACGCTAATGTTTACAATCTTTAGTTAGCTAGAACCCACAATCTACCACACCTGAGGCAAGTACGTTAATGTTTACAATCTTTAGTTAGCTAGAACCCACAATCTACCACACCTGAGGTAAGTACGCTAATGTTTACAATCTTTAGTTAGCTAGAACCCACAATCTACCACACCTGAGGTAAATATGCTAATGTTTACAATCTTTAGTTAGCTAGAACCCACAGTCTACCACACCTGAGGTAAGTATGCTAATGTTTACAATCTTTAGTTAGCTAGAACCCACAATCTACCACACCTGAGGTAAGTACGCTAATGTTTACAATCTTTAGTTAGCTAGAACTCACAATCTACCACATCTGAGGTAAGTATGCTAATGTTTACAATCTTTAGTTAGCTAGAACCCACAATCTACCACACCTGAGGTAAGTGCGCTAATGTTTACACTCTTTAGTTAGCTAGAACCCACAATCTACCACATCTGAGGTAAGTACGCTAATGTTTACACTCTTTAGTTAGCTAGAACCCACAATCTACCACATCTGAGGTAAGTACGCTAATGTTTACACTCTTTAGTTAGCTAGAACCCACAATCTACCACATCTGAGGTAAGTACGCTAATGTTTACAATCTTTAGTTAGCTAGAACCCACAGTCTACCACACCTGAGGTAAGTATGCTAATGTTTACAATCTTTAGTTAGCTAGAACTCACAATCTACCACACCTGAGGTAAGTACGCTAATGTTTACAATCTTTAGTTAGCTCGAACCCACAGTCTACCACACCTGAGGTAAGTATGCTAATGTTTACAATCTTTAGTTAGCTAGAACCCACAATCTATCACACCTGAGGTAAGTATGCTAATGTTTACAATCTTTAGTTAGCTAGAACCCACAATTTACCACACCTGAGGTAAGTATGCTAATGTTTACAATCTTTAGTTAGCTAGAACCCACAATCTACCACACCTGAGGTAAGTACGCTAATGTTTACACTCTTTAGTTAGCTAGAACCCACAATCTACCACATCTGAGGTAAGTACGCTAATGTTTACAATCTTTAGTTAGCTAGAACCCACAGTCTACCACACCTGAGGTAAGCATGCTAATGTTTACAATCTTTAGTTAGCTAGGACCCACAATCTACCACCACACCTGAGGTAAGTACGCTAATGTTTACAATCTTTAGTTAGCTAGAACCCACAGTCTACCACACCTGAGGTAAGTACGCTAATGTTTACAATCTTTAGTTAGCTAGAACCCACAATCTACCACACCTGAGGTAAGTACACTAATGTTTACACTCTTTAGTTAGCTAGAACCCACAATCTACCACATCTGAGGTAAGTACGCTAATGTTTACAATCTCTAGTTAGCTAGAACCCACAATCTACCACACCTGAGGTAAGTACGCTAATGTTTACAATCTTTAGTTAGCTAGAACCCACAATCTACCACACCTGAGGTAAGTATGCTAATGTTTACAATCTTTAGTTAGCTAGAACCCACAATCTACCACACCTGAGGTAAGTACGCTAATGTTTACAATCTTTAGTTAGCTAGAACCCACAATCTACCACACCTGAGGTAAGTATGCTAATGTTTACAATCTTTAGTTAGCTAGAACCCACAATCTACCACACCTGAGGTAAGTACACTAATGTTTACAATCTTTAGTTAGCTAGAACCCACAATCTACCACACCTGAGGTAAGTACGCTAATGTTTACAATCTTTAGTTAGCTAGAACCCACAATCTACCACACCTGAGGTAAGTACGCTAATGTTTACACCACTGTGCAGTACATTCCAGAATGAAAAATTGTCTTAATTTTTGTTGGGGGTTAGGGTAAATGTGTAAATCCAATTACCATACAATCATGACCACGGCAGACCCTAGGTCACATAATACAAGTTATTGCTTAATACAGGTGGTCAACTAAAGCAGGTTTGACTTTACATGAAATTTCTGAAACAATAATAACAGATATGAGTTACCTTCACTCCCTGGATAAGGGGGTGGGGCCTTGACTGGTTTAATTCCAAGTAAATCGTCTTCTTCATCCTCATCGTCGTCACCACCTAGTAAATCTTTCACTTCATCTCGTAAATTATCAAGGTCAGTCTAAATACCAACAAAAAGACAAAAATTTTTTTATTACACAATAAGATCATGAAAAAGTTTCTACAATGTTAAGTGAGGTGTACAGGTATCATATCTATACAAATTGTGATTAAAATTGACAGAATATGGGTTGAAAAAATGTGAAAGGAATTGAATCTACAAAACAGATACACCGTTGAAAATGTTATTAAAATTGACTTGGTTTTAAAATGGATGCAAGCCTTAAAAACCTCCCAAATATTAGGAGTACAATTTCAATCATAGCTATGTAAACATTCTGAAAGTTTCTAGTATCTGGGTTGAAAAATGAGAAATGTCATGCGTCGCTAGGTAAACTCAATTTCCGACCGTAAAACTGTTGCCCATCTATTCACCATTCACCATCCTTTGAATTCCATGAAACTTAGTCATAAACCAATCACCAAATGTCAGCAGTGATAACCAAATTAGTGTTTTAATAAATAAATATGCTTTTTAAGTTTACAAAAATACTTATTTGTCTACCATTTTGCTTTTGATATTACACATTAAATGTGACACTGCTATGTATTTGGCCAAAAAAAAACGAAAAAAAATATGCAGAAAATTAGATATTACTACTTTCAACTATACTATGACATTTTACAAAATGGAAGTAAACTTTTACCTGATTAACTTTTGGTTTACTTCCTGGTAATGGTGAACCTGGTCTATTAGGTACATCACTAGGAACAATAGGTTGATCAGTTTTATTTAAAACATGCATTAGCTCTGTGGACGGTGACATGTCTATTTTATTTTCTGGTCTCTCTTCTTCAAAGCTGTCGAAATTGATCAGATCTTGAACTTCCCCTCCTCGGTTCCGTTGTTTATTTCTCGTTGTTATCATTTTCGTTAAAGCATCATCTAACAAAGTGTCGACAAGTTTATCTGTTAAATGAACTGTTTTAGAATTTTTGGGCGAGATAATTTTTTCTTCAAAGTCCTCAATATTTCCGTTCATAAGAATGTTTTCAGAGCCGTTAGTCACAACACTGTCCTTCTGTCTATCAGGTTTTGGTGCAATGGGAGGAGCCGTTTTGTTGGCCATGAAATTGCGTTCTTTACTCACTAAGTCTACAAGTATGTCGTCGGTGATCTTATCTGCTAAAATATCATGATTTTCTTGGTCATTTGGCATATCAAAAGTTTGTACATTTTCGTCAGCTTCTAAAATAAGTTTATTTAATTCATCCTGATCCCCAGATGTATTCCCACTTACATTACTTTCCATGCTAGTCCTTACTAAACTATCTAGACTTCTCATTTTAGGAAGAGGAGCATTTGACATATCATTGGCTGGTACGAGGACCCCATGATCTGGTCGACACGTGAAGTACCGTTCACCATCATAAACACCGTCACTTCTACCATCAGGCGACTCTAATTCAACCCCTGCCCAAATTCCAGAGGCAAACTTGACTCTGCCTTTGAACATGAGAGTACCACATTGCCTGTGGCCATTGGGACCAGTTACCTGGACACGATCTTCCACGGTAAAGTCCTGGAAATCCTCCGTCCTTTCATCCTCCGTAGTGGATTGTGGCTCCTCATCCCGGGGAGATGCAAGAGGCGTTTCATCTTCCTCCTCCTCCTCATCTTGGTTTGGTTCAATCAACTGATCTTTGTCAAAGACGCCACCAGAAATCATTGCATCTCCTCTCCTGATAGTATGCATAGGAGATTCAGTAGTAACGTCCTCGTTATACACCGATTTATCGGGGGAAACAAGTCGTAACCTTGCAATATCGTTTGATCTATCGGATTCCGATTCATCGTAGAAACTAGACACACTTTTTCCGCTAGAAGGTCTTGAATCAGTTTTCGTTGATGGAGGCGATTTAGGTTCAATGTCACTCTCGTCATTGTCTATATTTACATTCTGGAAATTTAACAATGGTTTTATGAAAGAATCGTCATCGGCATGACTACCTACATGTTCACTAATCACTTCCGATATAATGTTTTCCGTTATTGATCGAGGTGAGGGTTGTGGTTTCAAATCGGTAGTTTCAGAGTGTGGCAAGGTATGGACACTTGGATGTTTGTGTGTAGTAATATCTTCAGTGAAATCATCTTGGTAAGAAAAGTCGTCTCTTGGACTTTTAAGGTCTGATTTGAGAGAAGAATCGTCTCCTGGACTTTTCTCATCAGATTTAGGAGACTTTATTTTAAGCAAACCAGAAGATGTTTTTGATTTTTCGGAGTAACTATCAGCTTCGGAAATTTCTTCTTGAATTTGATCAGTTATCTGTTCTTTAATGGAATCATCGTCCCCATTCACAATTCTCTTTTTGGCTTCGAATGTTGCCTGAGATTTAGAAGATTCACTACCTTCAGAAATTTTATCCAGAGATATTTTTGTTGGTATTTTTGACTGAGGAACAGCAGGTTTCTGGTCATTAGGTAAAGACTTGGTCTCTAGAAAAGAAATGAAATTTGCATTGTATTGATTGAATGTTTTCATGACATCAAATTCAACAATATCATGTTAACCAGGCTTTCTTGCAAGAAGTACAGCCATTCATAAAATCATCTTTATTTGATGTTACCTTTGATGATCAACCCACCAAGACTACACCAACACAAAAATGTTTTTATTTGGTATTCCAAATTTTGAGTGAGTGATTGTGTTTAATGTCATGGAAGGATTTTTAAGCTATATCATGGAGAGAACAAAATACATTGCAATGAGAAGAAGATGATAATGATGTCTACTTTGTACTAGATCAATGAAACAATAGTTCTTGGGTAAACATGTCACCCCACTCGGACACATTATCCTGATTCTGAGTCAACCAGTCTTTGTTCTTATTCCTTTTTGCTGGAGGTTTAGCAGAGAATCAGCAATAACAATTTCATAGTCTTTGCTTTGACCTGACTGGGGTTAAAACACAAATCTACCACACTACAGGTGAATAAGCTAACCATTACATCACTGATGTGGATGGGGTGAATGAATTAACATATTTATTTGCTCAAAATATTAGCAATTGGGATTAGGCACAAGGCTATGACAATTATTTAAAGCCCGCTTCGTAGCGGTCAAGCCACCAAATAAGACTGATACAAAAACAGTAACTGTAACAAGCCACCCTGTTAGAATTGTCTTGTATGGCGTAGTATATAAATAATACAAATACTCAATGTAACAAACCTTTGTCATCAATAATAGTCGGCGAGTTTTGAGCCGATTCGTCATAACTGGAGTTACTAGATCTTTCATCGTTTTGTTTGAATGGCGGAGACGTTAGCTTTTTAGGTGGACTAACTTTTGGTTGTTTGATCTGTGGCCTGACACTTGTTTTAACAGGTTCATGCTCCATTTCTTTCCGAAGCTCCGTCTTTAACTGACAGATCTGGTTATCATATGCCTGTAAAATAAAATAAATATTTTGATGATCATATTTTCTGGGCTACATGTCTCATAGTTTTGGTTTATGCATATGGTGTTTAATGCCACTTTCAACAATATTTCAGTGTTATCGTGGCAGTTAGTTTTCTTGGTGGAGGAAACCGGAGTGCCCGGAGAAAACGATTGACCTGTCGCAAGTCAACAGAAAAACTGTTATCACATAATGTTGCATCGAGTACAACGGTGTTTGTCCCATTGGTAAATTTAGGGCCTAGGTTTCATTGGTGAATTCTCAGTAAATTCATGATGACAAAATTTTCTATTTGAAGTAATAAATAGTAACACGGAAATTTAAATCCAACTAAATACAATTTTACCATTGATTGTTGCCTGGAGTGTTTTAAACCACGACTTTAAGAACCCATGGATTATCACATAATGTTTTATCAATTACACCTCGTCATGAGTGCGATTCGAACTGACAACTTTAGTGGTGATAAGCACGGATTGCATACATAGTTAGAAATTCAACTACCATATGAACACAACCACGACGGCCCTAATTCTCAGTAGATTCATGATGGCAAAATTTTCCATTTGAAGTAAAACATGGTAAGCTTTTTTTGACAGATACTGTAAAATCATTATAAATTGTGGGTTTTTAATTTTCTTGGATTTTGTGGTTCACTTAAACCACGCAAATAAAAATCCAACTAAATACAATTTTCCCATTGATTGTTGCCTGTAGTGTGTGAAACCACGAACTCAAGAACTACCATATAATCACGAGCACGACAGTCCTCTAAAACTTTATAACCTACCTCTATTTGTTTCTTCAGTGCATCTTCTTTACTCTTTAATATCTCTCTCTTCCTTTTTTTTCTTTCTCGTTTCAATCTATCAGCAAGTTGTCTTCGATGTCTGAGTTCGTCGTTCAATGCTCGTACTCGTCCCTCGAAATCGCTGAGATCTGACTGTGTTTCTGCATATGACACATCTAAAAAGGATAAGAAATGTGGCATTCATTAACTAAAAAATTTGTTCAATTATAGTAGTGTTAAATTTCATAATTGGAAAAGTGAAAACAGAAATGGCTAACAATATAACCCACCACAACAAAACAAACAACTCCTCTAGTTAACATCAAACCTTAGGCCTAAACATAGAAATGATGAAAGGAGCCTATGGAAATGTGGGAATTAAATTGATTAATGGGATTCAGATAAAATACCTGCACAATGATGACAGTATTTGTAAGATTACTTCATCCATATTTTTTGTTTTCTTGTTGATGACCCAGAGTCTAGGAAATGAAATCATATACAGTAGATGTCACTGAAACAACAAAGATGGCCAGATGTAGCATTTATCTAAAGGAAGTACAGAGTTCTGCTCAATTGTAGGGTAGGGTCTGTTTTACACTCAATTTAGGGTATGAACTATACTCATTATTGAAGACCGTACTGTGACAGTGAAATGATAATATAAATATGGACAGGACAAATGCAGGGTCACTGTAAAGTAAAGACAAGCTAATATGGTTTGGTTTTATGGTGTTTAACGCCACTTTCAACAATATTTCAGCTATATTGTGGCCGTCAGTTTTATTGGTGGAGGAAACCACCGTCCTGCTGCAAGTCACTGACAAACTTTATGACATAATGTTGTACTCCTCGCCCTAAGCGGGAGTCGAACCCACAATATCAGTGGTGATAGGCACCAATAGCATAGGTAGTTGTAAATCGAACTACCATACGATCATGGCCACGACCAGCTAAGAAGGTAGAATCTGTTGGTTGTATGCTAAAAAATAATAAACGTAGATTATGGCCAAAAATAAATTATCGATGGATATATATACCTGTATGTGAGATAAATTGATGGATATATTTACCTGTATGTGAGATAGATTCTTCAGATTCACTTTCTGAGCAGCTTCTTGTTTTACTAAACAGAGATCGTGACGAAGAAATATTTCTCCCTGCTAATGCCCCCATCTGTAGGCCACGCTTGCTTAGCTTATCAAGCGGGGATCTGGGGGATTTTGAACTCTTACGTCTTGTTTGAACACTTGTGGCATCTTCAAAAGTTTCACTGTATTGGCTTCCTATGGTGGCAGAATCTTGTGGCCTTGACCTGAAAAATGAAATATTAATCAGAAAGGTGTCACAGGGGTATATAATAGTGGTCTTCCTGTTTCGATTGAAGACAAGATTGTAAATTCGATCAGTAGACTAAAAATGTCTGGTTAACAATCACAACTCACAACTGTCAGAACATTTACTAAAAGGCAACACAAATAATAGGGTTATGGTTTTGGTGTTTAATGCCACTTTCAACAATATTTCAGCTATATGGTGGCGGTAAGTTTTATTGGTAGAGGAAACATGAGTACCAGGAGAACACCACCGATTTGTCACAAGTCACTTACAAGCAAAGAGAACATATATGAGGGAGATAAAAAGACTAAACATAACAGCAATCAGTATCTAATTGCAGATTTCTACTCGATTTGAGAAACATTTACGAAAAGGAAGCAACTTGTAATTGTAATACAGTAGTCCAACTCTTACAGGCGAAGTGAGGGAAAATCTGGGAGACTTCCGAAAATCGATCCAAATTTTAACGTTTCTTTCCCCGCTACCGCATGTTCCCCTACCTTTCACAAAAACGAACAATGATCTTAAAAGGATGCAATTAACGAGTTTGGAATAAAATATTGAACATCAAACCCTGTATGGGTCACATTTCAGGAACATGGGAGCTCCTTTTATGTGAATATTGAAGAAAAAGTATGATTATTGGTGAAAAAAATACGGACTTGAAAAGATTGACAGGGCGACTAAAACTTTGCTTTTTGACAGAAATTGGGAGACTTCATTGAAAGCAAGGCGAAGAAGTCGCCCACTTCGCCTGGTTTGGTGAGCCCTGTATAAGAGTAATGGCCTCTCTTGAGGACAATTTAGTATCTATCTCAATGCATCAAAAATTTAAGAGGGGTGGCCTTATCTTGAGGGTTACAGTTTAGTAGTATTTTACTATCTCCGTGCATCTGAAATTCGTTCTGATAAGAGGGGTGGCCTTTAGTGTAAGTGGCCTTATAAGAAGGGGAACTACTGTAGAGGCAAAACATACTAGATAGGTTCTTCCAAAATCATGACCGCCACAATATAACTGAAATATTGAGTGCCGCTAAACACCATAAATCAACCAAAATCCTGAGAACTATAAAATACTGTTTAGAAGAATCGTTTCATATTTCATTATTATCAAAATAAAATAATCTCCAACAAAGAACATTTTTTAATGGAAATTTTACAGAATCGCCTAACGACGAAAAAGGAAATAGGTAAAGACTAATTCTGAACACTTACTTTCGACTTCTCACAGAAGTTGTCTCATCCATACTATATTCTGACCGTACTTCTTCCACGATAGAACTCTCACTCTCACTCCTTCCAAGTTTAATTTTGTTCTGTCTGTCTTCAGGGGAGCTTTCGCTGTCCTTCTCCATGCGGGCATTGTTTGATATTGAATCATCTTTTGCCATACTAATACTTTCTGAAATGATGGTATCATCTTGTGCAATAGAAGGAGTTCCATGTGTCGTGTGCGAGTCTGGAAAAAAACAACACGAAAATTGCTAAATACAAAAAAAGAAGAGTAAATTATATCCTTATTCTTGATGCAATTTTAAATATAACTAGAATGTATATAGAATAGTTCTTGAGAAAAATAACATATAACAGAGGTCTAAAACAAATAACATATTTCAATAAGCTCTGTTGTTGATTTCATTCAGAGTCCAAACCTTACATTTATTGTGTATCTCTTCCTGATGTCATTCAAAGTCCAAAGCTTACATTTATTGTGTATCTCTTCCTGATGTCATTCAAAGTCCAAAGCTTACATTTATTGTGTATCTCTTTCCCCCCCCCATCCCACTAACTGAACTTAGCTTAAACAAACCTTTCATATCTCTTTTATTAGGAGTTTTCGTTTTTTCCGTATCTTTGTCTTTCTTTTTTCCTCCCTTTTCTCCGTGATCCCAGACTTTCAATGCTTTCTTCTCCAGTTCGTAGATCTCTTTCTCTTCCTCATCCAGTCGTTTCTTCCAGTCTAACAATTCCTTTGCCGTTCTCTTTCTATCCCTTAATCTTTGTTCTCGCTTTGTCAAGTATCGTTCGTCAAGATGGAGTTTTTTCAGTTTATCCAATGACTTCTCCCCACCAGCAGCAGCTTTAGGCTCAGTGTAAATTTCAGAGTCAGATTTATAATCTACAATCATAATAAAAACGTTGATATCAATCTTAGTGCGCACGACACATTTCTGAAATAACCTTCTTCAGGAACAATTCTTATAAGATGTCCAACTAAACAAAAAATCAGAAATTTTCCTCATCAGAAGGTGAAGGTCAAGAATTCAGATCGGCACCAATCAAAGTTTGATCGAGATTTACTCTAGCATCATTTGTGGATGCAAACTAAGGTATTCCTCCCTTAGGCATAGGTGACCGTAGCCGATTTTGGTCATTCTGTTCAGGTCCTTTGGTTTTCTTGCTCCCAAAGATTTTAAAACCATTTGGCTCTGAACGTAACTGATGAAGGTTATTCCAGAAACGTGTTGTGCGCACTACATTTTTTTTATCTACGTTTTTATTGGTTTAAATGTGTGAAATAATTTATCATAAGAAGCTGATTGTATGTATTTCCCATAGGGTTATTTTTTAAACAATGTTCTGAGTTATGGGGGCCATCTTGGATTTAAGATCGGCACCACAATCACAAGTTTGTTTATATCTGTATCATCATCGTTGGAGATCCAATTATCACATGTGGAGGGTTGAAATCCCATTAACCGATTTAACACTGCCACATTTTTGTGCATGTCCCAATCCAGGACCTGGATTTCAAACACCATATGTTGTTGTCTTTTTCATATTCAATTTCTTGAGGTGCGAGGTGGTTGTTCGTTTTGATGATATTTGTGAAATTGTTGATCATCCGTTTAAACTTTCTTTTTCATAATTGACAGTACAAAAGCACTCAAAATTGACCTCACAATATAAGTGAGTGAGTTATTGCTTTTTAATGCCAACTCAGCAATATCATGGTGAGAAAAAGTTAATTGTTAATGAGATGATGATGAGTTCTGCTTTGTTCTAGACCAACACACTTAGTTGTTTTTTTTAGTGCTAGCTCACTGAAACAACAGTCTGCGGGTAGACATGTCGTTCCACTCAGACACATTATTCTGATTCCGAGCCAACCAGTTTTTGCTCCTACTCCTTAATGCTGCGTGCTTAGCGGAGAAGCAATAAATACCAATTTCATAGTCTTTCGTTTGACCCAACTGGGGCTCGACCCCACTCGAGGCGAGCACGCTAACCATTACACCACTGATGAGGTTACCTCACAATATAAGTAAGCAGTAAATTATAAAATACCTTTCTTCTGGGACGTCTCATTTTCTGTTTCCCCACCTTCATCATTCTGAAGTAAACGAAAATGAAATTTGATTACAGTAAATACTAGACCTTAAAAAATCAAACAAACTAATACAGTCATTCAGGTACATGTACTTAAAAACTAATTTACCTTAAATTGTGATAGAACAAAAAATACATATCTAATATTTTAAATAAGTGAACAAAAGACAAATATGTTATTATAACTTTGAAAACGGACAATTTATATTTGATTGAACAACATTTAGATATAAGGGCCCGGATGGCTCAATGAGTTAGGTAGTTGGATTACCTAATAACTCATACAAGCCACTACCTATCACCGATACGATGTGGGTTCGTGTCCGCCTTTGTAAATTACAAAAAAAGGTGCACTCGACTCGCAGCCGCAAGTGATAAAGTTTACCAGTTGTTTGCCCATGGTCGGTGGTTCTCTCCGGCTTCTTCCACCACAACTGGTCGCCATGATATAGCTGAAATACTGCTGAAAGTGGGGTTAAACACCAAAAATCAAATCATCAATCATTAAGATATGAAGCTCTAAAATAATTAAAAAAATATATTATGCAAATGTAAACCAATCTAGACTAAGAGTATCATAAACATATATAAATCACTGAATTTGCAAGGCTTCACTGGTTGATTTAGTTCTGCTATCAGTCCCCTAAGACTATCATCCGACCAGAAGACCGTGCTTTGATACCAACATGGTTTATAAGATATATTTCTGTTTGAAATTTACAGTTTTTAAATAATGTAAGTCTAAGCTCCCTCAGGGGTTTCATTGGGTCAATACCTCTGATGGTGGATTATCAGTCCCCCGAGAGTATCATCCAACAAGTAGACCGTGTTTTGGTACTGGCATGGTTTATTAGATAAATTTCTGTTTGAAAATTTACAGTTTTTAAATAATGTAAGTTTAACCTCCCTCAAGCATAGGTAACTATAGCTAATTTTGGTTATCCTGTTTTATATTCGTATTCCTAAACACTTTTAAATTATTTGGCTTTGCAATCTTTTGACTGAGTGTACCTGATGAAAGTTATTCTAGAAACATACAATGAACACTAAATTAGATATCTACATTTTGATTTTTTAAAAATCTGTTTAGAAATTACTTCACAATAATTTTTTTTTGAAAAATGTGGTTTTATATGAAATACATAGCGTAAAATGGAGGGTGACGAAAACTTATGTCCATTGACTGTATCTACAGCTTCATCAATATAAATGTGAGCTAAGTACTTACTGTGTAGAATTCGTCTTCAGTATGAACCTCTGCAGGACGACTTAGTCTGCCACTTATCTTCTCCTTCGTCTGTGAAATAGATATTTTCAATGTAAGATTAGAATTGTAGCCATTTGCAACAATATTTCAGTCAAATATACAAATGATTAGTTTTCTAAGCGGAGGACACTGGAGTACAGCGAGAAAACTACGACTCCCTGTAAGTCATTAAGAGGTATGTAATAGGTATTCAATAAATCTCACAAAAGGTGGAAGTCAAACTTGCAAAATTTTGTAGTGCTCGACAACGATGGCTTACGTAGATGCTACGTCAACTACCATACGCTTACTGTCATGGAGACCTCAATTCTAAATATCACATCTACAGTTCTTCATAAAATTTGCAAATAGGATATATATTTTTTAATTTAATTTTCAACTTTCACTGATGGTAAAGCCTAAAATGATGACATGATTTTCTTTTGACAACTACACATATATGCAAAGATTTTTTCCACAGAACTAAAACCTGCTAGTTCTCTCTCCCTTTACCTGTTTTGTTGACTGTCTGAGTCGGTTGATTTCTTCTCGTTGTTGTAATAATAACTGTCTCTCTCTTGAAGCTGCCTTGTTTGCCTCTCGCATTCTCTTGATCTCAGCCTGAAAAATAAAGACAGAATATATATACTTATTATCCATAAAAAAAGCAAAATCGTTCCGGCCCAAAATTTTTTATTAGGGTTTTGAATTTTTTTTTTTAACTATTATTATTATTATGTTTTCTAATATAAAAATGTTTTTTTTTTAATATCTAAAGAAAAAGATAATAAAATGTCTACATGCAATCAATTTTTCCAAACAAGTATTTTATCCATCCATATATGGTACCTAATGTGTGTGTGTGTGTGTGTGTGCGTGCATGTTTGGTCATTTCAATATTCGTAAAAACCATTATACTGATTCAAATTATGAGTTCATGTATGTATTTTGAGGAAAACCGCTCGAAGCCATTAGCTGTCGGCAATCCTCGATAAATAAATAAAGAATTAAATTAAATACAGTCAAACCTGCTTTAGTGACCACCTCTATTAAGCAAAAACTTATTATTATGTGACCTTAATTTTTATTTCCCTTCACAGTACATTTCATATCAATTAAACCTGTATTAAGCGACCACCTGTCTTATGTGACCCTATTTCACTGTTCCCTTGGAAGGCCACACAAGACAGGTTCGACTGTAGTATCTAATATCAAAGTTATACCTGCTGTTCTTGAAGTTTCATTTTTAATCCACGCTGACGTTTTACAATATTAGGATATGAGTCGTCTGCCCCTTTATTACGAATTCTCTGTTTCTGTTGTTCTAACCAGTCTAACTCCGCTTTAGTTTTTTCAACAAGGGCTTTCTCTCGAAGTTGCAACAGAGAAGACTGAAATGTACACAAGAATAAGCAATTATTGTAACAAACTGAATGTAGGTCAATTAGTAATATATAGGTCACACGTAACACTTGTGGCTGATAGGAATAAATAGGTCACACGTAACATTTGTGGCTGATAGGAATAAATAGGTCACACGTAACACTTGTGGCTGATAGTAATAAATAGGTCACACTTAACACTTGTGGCTGATACGAATAAATAGGTCACACGTAACATTTGTGGCTGATAGGAATAAATAGGTCACACGTAACACTTGTGGCTGATAGTAATAAATAGGTCACACTTAACACTTATGGCTGATAGGAATAAATAGGTCACACACAACACTTGTGGCTGAAATTTTACCCACAACATGACTTACATTAAATACAAATACAGACAAACTTGTATTAAACAGTCAATGCTAAGACAAAGGACAAATAACCTCATATTACAGATCAGTCAATACTGATTGTCAGTTCCCCTCCGTAATGATTTATATATATTACTGTTACTGGAAGATGATAATTAATTGGAAATCAAGATGCCACTTTTAATATCATGCTGTTTTTTTTAAATTATTTAAAGTTAATCAGTCAATAATTTGATAGCTTAATTATTACAATCTTGTATTAAGAACACCTCAAATGTTAATTACTGATTATAGTTTAAGCTGAGAACGAAAATTTACTGTTACATATCAGCTGATACGATGGGATAAACTTTGAGTCACCACCGACTGTTTTAGTGAGGTTACATTTTGATTTAAAACAACACGTAATGTATTAGTCTGGATAGTATTAAACTGGCCTTTTACAGCTGACAGGTAACTCAAGGTGGAGCAGGAACTGCTTACCCTTCCGGAGCACCAGAGTTTACCCCCAATTTTTAGTGGGGTTTGTGTTGCCTGATCTTTAGTTTTATGTAGATCGTTGTTTCCCTTTTGTCCATTTTATTGTCTGTCCTTCCATTTAAGGCTTCTGATTACCTCTTTGGTATCTTCAAACTTTTCTTAAGGTCAATTTGACTACAATTAATTAAGATAGATACATATGGACATGTATACCATATTAAATCAATTAATTTTTTACTGAAATATCGAAAAAAGTAATTTTTTATTTTTTACAAGAATTTACCAGTAGCTAACGATTTAATACTATTATTCCTTAATTCTTTAAAAAAAAAAGAAACAGTCGTCAATGGTTACCTGATGTTGGGCTCTCATTTCTTCTTCCTTCATGAATTGCTTGACCATCTCCTCAGTAAATTTGTTGAAGGAGTCTTCCCCGAGGACATAAGAGCCAAGATCATCTACAGAAACACGAGGGGTATTGGGTACTGTAGAAGAAAAAAATACATTTAATAAATATATTGATTGCTTGCTTGTAGCTAAACATCAAGTAAGAAGTGTGTTTTTATAGGAGTTATTTCTCTTTAATGTGGGCAAAAGTGTATATAAAACATATTCAACTTTATGTTTTATGTTTTTATGTATTTTTAAAGGAGTTATTTCCCTTTAATGTGGACAAAAGTGTATATAAACCATATTCGACTATCTTTTATGTTTTTATGCAATTTTAAAGGAGTTATTTCCCTTTAATGTGGGCAAAAAAGGGCTCATTTTCATGCAGAGTTCAATGAATATAACATACATTTTTTTTCATGATCTGTACACACAATTTTAATGTTGTAACCACTTGCGAATTTTCTTTTTGCTATAAAACTATCATCTGATTTTTTACAAGATTCAAATATCTACAAATCATAAGAAAATTATACTCAAATTCTTTGTCCTTTTCGTTGCTTTTGCATGGAAAGAGTACCATTTTACCTGCAGTATGGGAGATAACTCTTATAAAAACATTTAGAATCAAATCAGATATGTGTAAATGGTTCATTATATTCTTGATGAGAACAAGTCTACAAACTTCGAACTCACAACTTTAGTAGTGATAGGCAGTGATTGCATAGGTAGTTGCAAATCCAACTACCATACGATCACGACCACAACTGTCCCTAATTAAGGTAGGAAAAATCGTGGCATTGTGATGGGTCAATCGACAGATGCTAAGCTTTTATTGCCACATGTAAATAGACAGATGATTGATAGGATCAGAGAATTCTAAATTGCAAAGACAGACAAATTACTTAACAATAAATACAAGGTAGAAATTAAATTTTTTTTTTTTATTAATCAAGGGACATAACCACTACAAGTAAACGAAAAAAAATGAGAACAAAATAAAGATTTCTTACCTGAACCTTCATCTGAGGTGACAGACATATTATCAAGATGATGTTTTTTGGCACGTTTACGATGACTTTCTGATGGTAAAATAGCTTTGAAAGACTTCTCTTCAATCTCATCTTCTGTCATTGTGTCATCAAAATTAATGGAGTAGTCATCTCCTGATGCTGAAAGGGATATATGGTTGATTAATTGTTTTGGAGTTTTTTTTTAGTGACAAATGAGCATTAATTTAACTATATTTATGTCAAGAACATTTATATATAAAGGGAACAGGATATCATACAAACATAGATGTAGCTGTTATCGACAGAAGTAAAGAGTACCGCTCAATTGCAGGCTAGGGGCCATTTCACACTCATTTTAGGGTACGAGTTATGCTCACTGTTGAAGACCCTACTGTGACTGTGAAATGTAGAACAGCAATAAAAGCACTGTTCCTTTACTTTAATTTGTGTCTAAGTGTAATGTTTTATAGTCTCTCATGTTCATTTACATCCATATCCGTTCTTTCACGGTTTTCGACCTCACCCTCCTGAACTTATTTACACGTTTTACAAAACCCACCAGACAAAATTAAATACTGGAAATCTGTTAAAAAACGAAAAAAATGTGAATGGAAAAATAGCCGCTACAATACCTTGAGATATATCTTCTAATATACTCTCAGACTTAGAATCATCTCTGGCATCAGCACCACTGATAGACCTAATAGAGGAATCACTGCCTCCACCTCCTCCTCCCTTCTGGGTATCACTGGCCGTCTTCACATTCGTTGTATAACTACTTCTGTAAAGAGTGAAAGAGCAGTGTGTGATATTAGGGATAGACCTATAGACAATGTCTATGTAAAATCAAGCTGGTATATGTTAAATTTTCAAAATTTTGTATATAATGTACTGTGAGGTCTATGTAAAATAGAGATTGGTCTATGATACCACAAAATTGAGTTTTACACACTGAGAGTGAGGCTGTGATTGTTGTTTAACGCTGAGTGAGTAACTTTTCAGCTATAGTCCAGTCTACTTATAATGAAATCGGTTCTAATAAAAAATTGGTTATAGAAAACAGATTATTTAACCTAATCAATCCCCTTGAGTATATATCAGGAAATGAGGTCTGGTTATATTGAAGTCTGGCTATAATGAAATGCATTCATGTCCCTTTAAAACTTCATTACGAGTGAACTAGACTGTTTATTATGTTGAGAACAAGTTACATTTCAATGAGATGATGATGATGTACACTTTGAACTAGACCAACACGATTTAGTTTGATTTTTACAGTGCTAGCTCACTGAAACAACAGTCTGCATTAAGACAAGTCTGATTTAATCGCACACATTATCCTGATTTGGAGCCATCCATACTTTGCTCTTACTCCTAAATTCAGCGTGCTTAGCGGAGAAGCAGGAAATACCAATTTTATAGTCTTTGGGTTGGATGGACCGGGGCTCGAAACTATAATATATGGCACTAAAGGTGAGCAGGTTTACCATTACACCACATCTAATTACAATTAAGTGTCCATCATCACTGATATCTTTGAGTTCGTCTTATGATTGTGGTGAGGTGATTGTCAATGGCATACAGAAGATAAGTGGTTTACTGCTATTTTCACAACAATATTTCATATTTCAGTTATATTGGTGGAGGAAACCGGAGTACCCAGAGAAAACCACAGACCTGTCGCCAGTCACTAACAAAACCTTGTCACATAATGTTGTATCGAGTACACCTCGCCATGAACGGGGTTCGAACTCACAACTTTAGTGGTGATAGGTGCTAATTGCACAGGTAGTTGTCAATCCAACTACTATACGATCACAACCATGACGGCCCCTACGATAGAATGTCTTACCTAGAAGATGAGTAAGTTGGTCCTGTTTTCAATGAGGATTTACCACTGTATGTTCTGGCCGAGTCTGGTAGTCCTTTATAATCACTGGTAGACTGAGCCTGCAATTAAAAATATTAGTCATAACTTTTTTTCTTTACTAGTTTATATAGATTCATAATTATACAAGTTCATCTTTTTTTTCATCCAAGTTTTTTTTTCAACTTAAGCAAGACATTTAAAAGGATAATATAGTCCACGGATCTTAGAGGTTATAGGGTTAGGGTGTTTAACGCCACTTTCAAAAATATCGTGACCACGACCACAACGGCCCCTCCCTGAGGTTATAGATATTGAACTTAATTCCTCTGAAGCAGCATAACTCCATTTAAAAAGGGCACCTTAACACAACTGGGATTCCAACAGACTGACATTAGTGATGAAATGCACTGATTTCAAAATAAGCAGGTGTAATAAATCTACCCAAGATACAATCACAGATACAAGAGTATTATAATATAACTGTTTGGACCCACGTTCAGGTCTGATATTGGTAAATGTTCAAGTACAGTACATATGTATAATATACTTGATTGGACCCATGCTTAGGTCTGATATTGGTAAATGTTCAAGTACATATGTATAATATACTTGTTTGGACCCACGTTTAGGTCTGATACAGTCAAACCCACTTTAGTGACCACCTCTATTAAGCAATAACTTTGTATTATGTGACCTTACTTTTTATTTCCTTTCACAGTGCATTTCATATCATTTAAACCTGTATTAAGCGACCACCTGCCTTATGTGACCATATTTCACTGTTCCCTTAGAAGGTCACATAGGACAGGTTTGACTGTATTGGTAAATGTTGTAGTACATATGTATAATATACCTGTTTGGACCCACGTTTAGGTCTGATATTATCACTATTGTTCAATTTGTTTGATGAGGTATATTTATTGGTTGGCTTGTCCTCCTTCCCGTCACCTTGGACCCGCGTCATTACATCCTTGGCATCCTGAGCAGCCTCTTTACTCCTCTGTTTGGCTTCATCCATTTGCTGTTCTATTTTAGTAACCTCTTTCTTTTCTTGTTGTACTTTAATTTCTAGTAATTTCATATCTCTTTCGTGATTTTGTTGTCGAGCCTGAAATATTAAAATATGTAAAGCAATACTGTAAGTAAGAGAGGACATGAGTGCTGTCCCTTTACTTTAATTTGTGTCTAAATGAGAGTTGGATAGGCTATCATGTTCATTCACATCAAAATCCATTTTTTACTAAGAGACTATCCAACTCTACAATTCTGACACAAACTAAAATAAAGGATCAGCACTTTAATAATTGCTGTTCTACATTTCAAAGTCACTATAGGGCTTTCAATAATGAACAAACATTAACTCATACACTAAAATGAGTGTGTCTATACTGGATAATGCTTTCTGAGTAAAAGAAGATGAGTATAAGTCACAACTCAGTATATTCTATTGCTTTGTTTAACAGGGATAAAATTAAATAGAGGCCCAGTAGACCAAGATCTGGGCCCCTGAAATTTTTTAGACCGCAGCCCAACTGGCTACTGAAATTTTGAATGTTTCATGTTGCTGGGCCCCAAAATTCTTGCTGGGCTGCTAAAATGATTATTGAGGGAGCCCAGCTGGCAACTGTTGCAAAAGTGTAAAGTTTTATCCCTGTTTAATAGGCAAAGGTATCAAAATGTGCCTTATTTATTCATTTGAAATCAAAATTAACAATTGTATTTACATTGGCAAAAAAAACAAAATTTACCTTCAACATTTGAGCAAGAGAAACAGTTTCTTGTTGAGCCATTGATACAGCCCGTGTTCTCTCGACCCCTGTCAACTGTCGCATCGACTCTTCCATACTTTCTAGTTGGTTTAACTCTGTGTAGAACTTTCTCTCCAGAGTATCGGGGGAGAAACGTAACGAAGCTTTAGGAGTGGAATCGTCGTCTGAATGAACATGTGGATAATGCCTTTCAGGGTCCTGTAATGGAAGTTATTATATGAAATATCGTCAGTTAAAATTTTTAGCAATTATTCATGACTTAGTTATAGAGGAAGACTTAGATACACAAAAAGGAAATCTCGAAGCAGATCTGTAACATTAGCCGATTTTGGCTATCCCCACTTTAAACCATTTGGTTTTCTTTTTCCCAAAAAGTTTTAATTTTTTTGGGCTATGAGCATTTTCCTTTATGAAGGTTATTCCAAAAACGAATCTTGCACACTAAATTAGACATCTTCATTTTTATCACTAGTCTGGAAATGTGTCATCCTTCCCATTTTTTGGCATATGTTTACCTATTTTCTGACTCTGAGGTAAAAAAAAATACAACCAAACAGGTATTTCTCCCATTTTAACCCATTTATTCTTGATCAATCATGATAAGCTTTTGACATTTTAGGACCATACACACAAAAATAAAAAATAGATCAACAAACCTCTGCTCTAGAGAAGTCCTCCATGCTGGAAGTGTCTGTATCAACATAGTCGGTAGAACGTTTTTGACTAGGTTTAGAATGAGACATGACTGAAGCTTTTTCAGACTTCAGATTACTCCTATCTTCTTTAGCCCTGCAAAAAATGTATCGAAAGTTAATAAATATCAAATTAATTAAAAAATAAAACTATTAATTTGTATTTTTTTGTATTAATTTTGCATTAATTTGTGATTAAATTCAAGATGTAAAATGTTTCTGACATACAGACTAATATATGCAATTTTCAAGATAATTTTTGTTGGCAAAGGAAGCTTCTCACCTGCAAAGATTTATATCATATGCACACCATTTTCATATAAAATATTAAAGGTTTTCAGTCTTTCAACAAGCACTGACATTACTGTAATGTCTAAATACAATGATAACCAAGATTTTTACTTTCATCTGCCACCAGCTATTTCAGGATACAAGGAAATAGCATAGCTTTTGTAGATTTCAAGTTTCATTTGATTTTAGAACTTCATGATACAAAGATTTAATATAACTTAATATAACTTTTGTGGATTTCAAGTTTTTATTTATTTATTATTTTTTGTGTTAATTTTATGCGAAATTTGCAGTTCACTTTCTGTGAAATGCTGTTTGGTTGAAGTAGCTGTTTTAAACGTCAAAGACAGTAGGTAACAATAGAACATTATGAAGCCTCAGTTATTAGAACGAAATCTACAATGTAACAAGCATCAATTTTTTTTTTTTACCAAAAACACTAAAATTAGCTATCCATAGATTAAAACTTTTTTATGGTCTATTATTTTGCAGAGTAATCATTTCTGATTAAACCATATCCATAGTTTAATAAACAAGCATAATTTTTCTTTTACCAATAACAATAAAATTAGCTATCCATAGATTAAAACTTTTTTATGGTCTATTATTTTGCAGAGTAATCATTTCCGATTAAACCATATCCATAGTTTAATAAACAAGCATAATTTTTCTTTTACCAATAACAATAAAATTAGCTATCCATAGATTAAAACTTTTTTATGGTCTATTATTTTGCAGAGTAATCATTTCCGATTAAACCATATCCATAGTTTAATAAACAAGCATAATTTTTTTTTTACCAATAACAATAAAATTAGCTATCCATAAATTAAAACTTTTTCATGGTCTATTATTTTGTAGGGAGTCCAGAGATCGTCGTGGTCGTGATCACATGGTAGTTGGATTTATAACTACTTATGCAATCAGTGCCTATCATCACTAATGTTTTAGGCTTGAATCCAACTCAGGCAAGGTGTATTTGATACAACATTTTGTGATAAAGTTTGTCAGTGATTTGCGGCAGGTCAGTGGTTTTCTCCAGGTAGTCCAGTTTCCTCCACCAATAAAACTGACCGCCACAATATAGTTGAAATATTGTTGAAAGTGGCATTTAACTTCATAACCCTAACCCCTTGTAGGGTGTCCATTTATTTTAATTCATATATTAAAGAACTATTTTTTTAACCTATTTACAACCTACTTACATCTCAAATGGTCTGGAGTAAGAATTTTCGTGGAATGTATCATCTTGTTCACTGTCATCTGACAAGGGTTTAAAACTAACAGACGTTTTCTGTTTTGGTTCTTCATTCCTGTAAAAAATAACATATTTACTTTACCGTATTTAGGGTTGCATAATGCACACCCCCTCTTGGCCTTGAAAATCTCCAGAAAAAAACTAGTTCGTGTCTATAATGCGCATGGACTTTTGAAAAAAATCATCGTCGGAAATGTAAGAATTAAATATCAGTCATATATATTTTTCAGTCCTTTGAGCATGTTTCATTTGCTGGGAGAATTTTAGAACCATTTATCTCTTTTCATCTTCAATAAAGTTGCAAAATATTAAATGTACTGGGTTTTATTGGCGTTTTCCGGTCTGGGAAAGAGTGAAACACATTGTTCCTGTTTATAATGCGCACACCTCCTACCAAATAAAGAATCTGGGCAAAATCCTGCGCATTATACAACCCTAAATACGGGTATATAAGATACACAATTTAGGGTTAGGGTTTAGGTGATTAACTCCACTTTCAACAATATTTCAGCTATGTCGTGGAGGTCAGTTTTTATTGGTAGAGGAAACTGGAGTACCACCGACCTGCTGCAAGTCACTGACAAACTTTATCACATAATGTTGTATCAAGTACACCTCAATTTAGCAAAACCACCTTAGTGTTATTATGGTTATCATGCAGGCCTAGCGTGTGGCAGATCGTGGGATAGAAGAGCAGTCGGGTCAGATCAGAGACTATATAACTGGTATTTGTTGCATCTCAGCTGAGCATTTAGAAATAAAGAGGAACATTAAAGGCTTGTTGCCTCGGAATCGTGATAATGTGTTCTACTTGGACCACATATCTACCTGTAAAGCATTGCTTCATTGAGCTATATGAAATTCCAAATTAGCTCAATGATGTAGTACGAAACAGAAGAAAATTATTCTCCCCATGGTATTGCTGAAAATTAATCACTCAGGGGAAATAAAATAAATTATATATTGGCAGAGTGTAATACCTATGTATATTGTCTATATTCAATACACATTACCACATTAGCAGTGATAGACAGTGGTTGCATAGGTAGATGTAAATCCAACTACCATACAATAGCAGCCAACCATGGCCCATTACAACTGCTTAATGAAATGTGTACTAGCATTTTGATTGGTAAGGGCTAAGACATTACCTTGACTTCAAACTATGATGAGCGGATAATAGTGGACTATCAGTCCTTATACCAAAGCCAGGGCTATCACTTCTAGCACCAACTCCTGGACTTCGTGTTCTAGGATGATTATTTTGTGTTGACCTTGAGACAATCTTTGGAGCAGCTTGTTGAGATGAGAAATGGTCCTTTCTGTACTCCTCTTCCATTTTCTGTGGCTCAAGAGGAACAACAGAGTAAGCAGATCGTTGTTTATCTGAAAGAATTTTTTGTTTATCATACAGCAATTTCTAAGATAACTATTTTGCAAATACAGTGGAACCTGTTTAATCTGACACACCAAGGGACTAGGGAAATATGTCGGAATGTACATGATGTTGGAATACTCAGGTTTTATTTTAGTTAACAGAAATACTTTGGGACCATAAAGTTTTGTTGGATGTCACAGGATGTCGGAAAACTCAGGTGTCGGATTGCACATGTTCCACTGTACTGTATTAATTTGTTGATCACATAGACAAACTATTTATTGTCTGGCTGTTAAATAGCACACATACTGACATTTCATGGTGTTATAAAAAGATTAAGAGTATCGGTTCCCTTCAGAAATATAGGATGAACTGTTTCATACACAACAAGTAGTCAGTGTTTCTGCACTGACATGATTTATTAGATAAATTTATTATAGAAATTTACTGTTCCTAAATAATAATTGATTGATTGGTGTTTAACATCAACATTAGCAGTATTTCAGCTATATTATATATAATTGATTGATTTGTGTTTAATGCAAACTTTAGCAGTATTTCAGGGTTGCATTCAATATCGTAGCAGCTAGCCTAGCTGCTAGGTAAACTAGCCATGACGTTATTGAACGATTAGCTACGTAGCAGTGCTAACAAATATGGCGCCAATCACATAGAATAATTTCTTGGAACATTTTAGCTAATCGTATTTGTCTAGTTACCTTAATAAATTATCATCCGTATTAAAAGCGTTGTCACTTCCTGCAATGCCACTATTATTACCTTACAAAATTAAATTTAGTTTTAGCCGCCATCTTGGATTCAAAAGCTAGCAGACATTTTTTAAGCTAGCTAGAGCTATGTAGCGGCTAGACTAGCTTTCTGTTCAATAGGATTTTTCTACGTAGCTCAACCTAGCAGCTACGATGTTGAATGCACCCCAGCTATATTGGGTGTTTCTAAATAATGTAATTGATATCAAAAATAAATTCAAACATAAGTAATCTCAGCAGACTTTGGCTACCCTGTTTAGGCCCTGTGGTTTTCTTGTTCCCAAAGACTTCTAAATTATTTGGCTTCCAATCTTTTGACCTTGACCATCCCTGATGATGATTTTATTTTTTTGGTGTTTAATGCCACTTTCAGCAATATTTCAGCAATTTCATGGCGACCAGTTTTAGTGGTGGAAGGAGCCGGAGTATCCGGAGAGAACCACCGACCATGGGCAAGCAACTGGTAAACTTTATCACTTGCGGCTGCGAACCATAACTAAATCATTTAACTTTCCAATCTTTCGACTTTGATCGTACCTGATGAAAGTTATTCTAGAAACTTGTCATTCTCACTAATTTAGATATCTACATCTGTCACCTCTAGATCTATTAAACAGTCACCTGTATTAAAAGGTAACATTTCTCTTGTCCTGTCATAGAACATTTCAAATGAATTGATCCTCTTTTAAGAGGCCACCTGTCTTATAAGGCCACTTTTTCTTTGTGACCTCTTAATACAGGTTTGACAGTATATACTGACCAGAAATTTTAACATTCAATTGATCATTTATCACTTAATCTTAATATATATTTTATCTATCATATTTCAAGGTTCAATTTCCTTGTGGTCGGTTTTGATATTCGAAATTGCTTTTATATGAGAAGCATTATCTTATATCACTTTTCCTGGGTTCTCTTGTATTCTGCTATTAACGTTTATTTATGACTCTTGATTCATTCATATGTAAAATCTATCACATCAAATATTTATAACGATGATCGTACATCTCAAGTAACATTGACAACTACATTACACAGAGATTAGCATAATGTGGCTAGGTTAATGGGTGTGTATCAAATTAAAAATATAAAAACAATATTTTACCACCTTATATTTATACAATATATCCCCTCACATAGTTTTATCCCTTTACACTTACAGTATATATTTCTACACAAATATACATATCACACTACAATTACCTGTAAAAATTATTCTCTCTTTAAATCAACCTTTAATTAGCCCAAGAACAAAAAGTATCAGTGTTTTTTACTAACATTCTTGAAAAAAAAATGAGGTGGGCAGGTATACAAGTTATACTACATGACAATCATCTGTTTTTTAACAGTGGCTGTCCAAAAATGACAATAATCTCTACAGTAGACACTAAAAATTAGGTTCGGTTAGGATTAGCAGAAACACAACTATTGTCTTTTGGCCTGATGTACAAAACATTGCTTACCTTGTGTTCGTTGATGTCTGGCAAAAATACTAAAAACATTATCAGGGTCAGCTTTAGGCTCGCCCCACGAGTATTTATCTCTCTGTTGATATGTGGCCGGACGAGGAATGACCATTTCTGTAGGACCCTGATTCCGATGTCCACCGATATGATAATCCCTATCCCTTAAACCCGTACCAATCTGAAATATATGTCATATCTAACATTAAATGATTGTTATAGTCAACATATCTAACATTAAATGATTGTTATAGTCAACATATCTAACATTAAATGATTGTTATAGTCAACATATCTAACATTAAATGATTGTTATAGTCAACATATCTCTTTTTTAGAACTACTATTGATATGACAACTTTTGTGAGTGAGTGATTGTTGCTTAACGCCAGCAATTTATCAGCTATATCATAGCGAAAACAAGTTAATTTTCAATGAAATGATGATGAGGTCCACATTATACTAGACCAACACGCTTAGTTGGATTGTTATAGTGCTAGCTCACTGAAACAACAGTCCACTGATAGACATGTCGCCCCATTCGGACACATTATCCTGATTTCAAGCCAGTCTTTGCTCTTTCTCCTTAATGCTGCGTGCTTAGCAGAGCAGCAACAAATACCAATTTCATAGTCTTTGGTTTGATCCAATCTGTGCTCGAACCCACAGTCTACCACACTCGTGGCAAGCATGCTAACCATAACATAAGTGATGTGGTTGATTAATTCATGGATCCCATGTTATAGTCATCATATATATATAAGGACAAATATTTGCCGAGTTCTTGATATCGTGGTTTGAGACCATCAAACATTTTTTTTTTGAGAAAAAGTCATGAATAATAATGAATTCATAGTACAAATGTACAACAATAAAAACAGAATTAAGAGCATCACAATAAAATGATATAAATAATTTGGACCCATAGAGTGATTGATATATGTAGCAAAAACAGATAAAAAGCTTATAAAAGTACATGAATAAATGACATTTTTGAATTGATATTAGATTCTACATAATTAATTAGTACTTCTATTCATTTTCATTCCTATTTCCTTGATATAATAATTAATAATTTGATCATCATTGCTAATTTAGCTACAGAACACAGAGGAAATCGAGGGTTACATTAAAATAATATGATATGGTTTATGCAACACAATTAGCAAGTTTTATTTCTGGGCTAGTCCATCAAAATATCTACCGTGGAATATCAAGGAGCTGTGGTACAAATATTTTGTTTCTACAGTTAAAAGGTCAACCTCCTTCATGTACAGATAACCTTTGACAGATGTCACTAATTGAGTTTATAATAGTTTACAAACAATAATTAATGTATGAGTTAGGGTAATGGTGCTTAATGCCACTTTCAACAATATTTCAGTTATATCGTGGCGGTCAGTTTTGCTAGTGGAGGAAACCAGAGTACCCCGGAGAAAGCCACCGACCTGTCGCAAGTCACTCACAAACTTATCACATAATGTTGTATTGGTCAATTTTTGAAATATTTTCTTATCAAACTAGACACTTTTTAATGTAATTCAATGTCATTTAAGTCACCTTTTAATAAGATTCAAAGTCATGGAAATCACTGTTCTGTACAAACCCATTATAACCAATCACATTAGCACAAAAGATTCTTCTCGCAAACCTCAAATCTCCGAACACAAAATGACAACAAAAGTCAATGGATAACTAGGGGTCATGGTTTTGATGCACGAAAACATATTAATTATATAAATTACCCATGATCATGTAAATTACTTCTTGTTCATAAACTAGAACTTAAAAAATATATCAAAATACTGATTAGGGTATTCTTTATCAATGAAATTATGTAATTTTAATTCTAATTTCAATCAATTCCACCATTTTAGTAAAGAATTTTGTCTAGGATGATTAAATATAAATAGATTCTATAGATAAAGGAACTTAAAGACTTTTGCCAAATGAACCATATTTAGCAAGCCTTTTTTTTGTTCTGGTGTTTCATGCAGAAATTCAAGGGTACAAATTAAAAGATATTTTCTCTCACATGTAGTGTGGCTCTGACCCATGTTCAAGATTGAGGTTACTACAAAGTTTCTGGCTTAATATGCTTTGTTCTGGTGTAGCATGCAGAAAATCAAAGGGTACCAATTAAAATATATTTTCTCTCACAACTATTGTGCCTCGTACCCATGTCTATGGCTAAGACAACTACAAAGAGTCTGGTTTAATATGGTTTTCAAAGTCAGCATAATATCGAAGAGGGTCAGGGATTTATTTCTTCAACAAGTGTAGGTAGTACTAGATGGAGAATTGAAATATGTTGCATTATGAACAAATCAAATATGAAAATGCATGGAAGGAAAATTTAAAATTACGGTCATATAATACAAGTTATTGCTTAATAGAGGTGGTCACTGAATCAGAATATACCGCACCTAAATTTATAAAAACAAACTTACCGGTCTTTGATTTGACAACAAAGAGTTCTCAGAATCTTCAGTTATCGTGATTTCACTGAAAGTTGAAGTCTCTGTTATCGAAGATTCATCCTACAATATAATAATCAGAAATTAAAATATAAAGTTTTACCCAACAAAAAAAAAAAAAAACAAAAAAAAAAAAAAAAAAAAGATGTAAGTTACATTTTTGCTTTAATGATTTTTATGGCTGTCAGAGATTTGACAAAAACCACAGCATCTGGACAAAGACACATATAGTTTATAGGGGGAGGGTTGGGATCCCTTTGATTGGTTTAAATTTGCCTTTCTGAAGAAAAGACCTGGATTTCCAACGATATGTCATGGTTTTTTTTGGTGTTAAATGGATTTAGGTGAGAGGTGGCTGCTTATTTTGTTAATATTGGTGGAACTGTTGACCATCACTGTTTAAACTTTCTTTTCATAAGCTATACTGGAGATTACAACATACTTTGTCTTTGAGCAAGATTCATAATTTTAGTCTTAGGCTAAAACAACAAGGGTAGATATAATTTTTAAATATACATATATGTGTTGAAGGATAATGTTCAATCATTCCCAGTCAAAATTCTCTCGTACCTCATCCTGTCTTGGGTGTCGAATATGACTACCAACAGTGCCACCCGATGGTAGTTTCCATGTATTCAGACTTTGACGGACCGTGTGTCCACGGTAAGCTGCCTGTATTCTAATAGCTGCTGCTTCAACAGGGTTGTCTTCAGTATCATTAAAAGTCGAGTTTCTTTGAAGACCTTAAAAAAATAATTAAATCATAATAAAATAAAACAGATTCTTAAAAAAAAAGATACTTCTTAAAATCACTAACATGGTATAATACACACAGTGAAACCTGTCTAATCCAAACCCTGAATAAACTAGAAACCTGTCTAAACCAAACCCTGAATAAACTAGAAACCTGTCTAATCCAAACCCTGAATAAACTAGAAACCTGTCTAAACCAAACCCTGAATAAACTAGAAACCTGTCTAATCCAAACCCTGAATAAACTAGAAACCTGTCTAAACCAAACCCTGAATAAACTAGAAACCTGTCTAATCCAAACCCTGAATAAACTAGAAACCTGTCTAAACCAAACCCTGAATAAACTAGAAACCTGTCTAATCCAAACCCTGAATAAACTAGAAACCTGTCTAAACCAAACCCTGAATAAACTAGAAACCTGTCTAATCCAAACCCTGAATAAACTAGAAACCTGTCTAAACCAAACCCTGAATAAACTAGAAACCTGTCTAATCCAAACCCTGAATAAACTAGAAACCTGTCTAAACCAAACCCTGAATAAACTAGAAACCTGTCTAATCCAAACCCTGAATAAACTAGAAACCTGTCTAAACCAAACCCTGAATAAACTAGAAACCTGTCTAATCCAAACCCTGAATAAACTAGAAACCTGTCTAAACCAAACCCTGAATAAACTAGAAACCTGTCTAATCCAAACCCTGAATAAACTAGAAACCTGTCTAAACCAAACCCTGAATAAACTAGAAACCTGTCTAATCCAAACCCTGAATAAACTAGAAACCTGTCTAAACCAAACCCTGAATAAACTAGAAACCTGTCTAATCCAAACCCTGAATAAACTAGAAACCTGTCTAAACCAAACCCTGAATAAACTAGAAACCTGTCTAATCCAAACCCTGAATAAACTAGAAACCTGTCTAAACCAAACCCTGAATAAACTAGAAACCTGTCTAAACCAAACCCTGAATAAACTGAACTTTAAATAAAGGCCCAATGTAGGAAATCAATGTTAATTTAACCTGTATAAACAGAACACCTGTCTATTCTAAACACAAAGGCTGATTCCAAATAAGTTGGATTTACACAGGTTTTACTGTAGGTTTATAATACCTGTGATGAAAAGTGAAAAATTAATATCAGTTGCGTTAAAAGGGAGAGCACTGATTATCAGTCCTAAAATAGATTAAATCGTGAATCTCACCATGACATGATAATAAAATATGTTAAATCACACCATAATTTTCTTTTAATTCCCAAGAAAGTTTTTTTCCTCTCTCAACTAGACATGTACTACAATCTAGAGGCTCAGTGGACTGAGCCTGTGTCCCTCAGCTTTCACTCTGCTTTGAGGAAACTTAATACAGAACCTCCCATAGGTGCTTCCCACCAAGTTTTGGTCATTTAGCTAAACAGTTACAAAGAAGAAGATATTTAGAAATCGACCAATCAGAAACAAGAATGGCCTGTGGTGGCCATGTTTATTGATGGATCGGAACTAAATGAGCAATCTTTATAGATGACCTTCCAAGGATGCTTCCTACCAAGTTTTGATTCATTTGGCAAAGCGGTTTCAGAGAAGATTTTTTAGAAATAAACCAATCAGAAACAAGAATTGCCTTTGGTGGCCATGTTTGTCAACGGATCGGAACTAAATTAGCAATCTTTATAAAGGACTTTCCAAGGATGCTTCCTACCAAGTTTCGATTCATTTGGCCAAGCGGTTTCAGAGGAGACGATTATTTAGAAATCAACCAATCAGAAACAAGAATTGCCTGTGGTGGCCATGTTTGTTAACGGATTGGAACTACATGAGCAATCTTTATAGAGGACTTTCCAAGGATGCTTCCTACCAAGTTTCGATTCATTTGGCCAAGCGGTTTCAGAGGAGACGGTTTTTTAGAAATCAACCAATCAGAAACAAGAATTGCCTGTGGTGGCCATGTTTGTTAACGGATTGGAACTACATGAGAAATCTTTATAGAGGACCTTTCACGGATACTTCCTACCAACTTTTGATTCATTTGGCCAAGCGGTTAGAGAAGATTTTTTAGAAATCAACGAATCAGAAAAAAGAATTGTCTGTGGCGGCCATGTTTGATAACGGATCGGGACGAAATGATTAATCATTATAGAGGACCTGCCATAGATGCTTCCTACCAAGTTTCACTTCATTTGGCTGAGGGGGTTTCAGAGGAGAAGATTCAAATGTGAAAAGTTAACGGACGACAGATGACGGACGAAGGACGCCAAGTGATGGCAAAAGTTCACATTGCCTTTGGCAAGGTGAGCTAAAAACTGTGTAAGACGAAGGCTACCGACACCCTATTTCTGTTTAACCTTGATCACTATCTATTACTGAACATTTATTCAGGGTTGACGGTGGTTGATGGCTTCAGCTATGGCTTGACACCAAGTTCAACAATATTTTCGTTCTAATCAACCACTCTTTGTATCCTCTTTGTGATACATGTATATAAAATATGGTTAATATCTCATGCTTCGTTGAAATTGACATTTAAGGTCTATTAGTAACAATTAATAGACTTTTCATCATTATACATATCTTTATCCAAGATCACTGAACCGTGACAATTATATTTTTGATTTACACGTATAAAATAAGAGTTTTTTTCTCTCTACGTAGTGATATAAACAGAAACAAATTATTATTCACTGAAATGAAACTCAGCTTAATTAATATACATCAACAATTAAATAAAGTGCTTTTTTCTTTCTTTAAATTCAAAAAAATGATTTACTGTTAAAATTTTGTAGAGTAATTTGGGTTTAATTTCCAATAAATCAGTCAAAATCGGTAATGGTTTTTTTTAAAAGTTGATAAACAGCTTGTATTTGTAATGAGGACAACAAAAATCTTCAAGCTTCTATGTTCTCATTCAAATTCCAAAACATTAGTTTCCTGAATAAGGGGGGTAGCCTTATAACTGGGGAGTCCTTGACTACTGTATTTTGTTATTACAGAAGTCTTCTCTTATCCGGCCCGAAATCAGATAAACTGAGAGGCTGCCCCTCCTATAAAGCCACTTTTTCATTACAGAAGAGATGTTCTGATAAGGGGGGGATACTGTATTTTCGGCAGGAATGATTAATTTCTCATTTAAGTAAAAGATATTCAATACTTCTTTTTCTTTCTTTTATTTTATTACAAACTTTACCATTATGCTTATTTCTGTCAGTTTCTATAAATATATTGATAAAACTGCACATATACCCTGAGAACCAAATGACATGAGTGGCCTGGGTGGCGGAGTGGGTACAGTTAATAACTTCTGACAACAAGCCAAAGATTACTGACGTTCGTTTGCTTTTGATTGATTTTTGGTGCTTAACGCCACTTTCAGCAATATTTCAGCTATATCAATGGCGACCAGTTTTAGTGGTGGAAGAAGCCGGAGTACCCGGAGAGAACCACCGACCATGGGCAAGCAACTGATAAACTTTATCACTTGCAGCTGCGAGTCGAGAGTGCACCCTTTTTTGTAATTTACAAAGCTGGGCGCGAACCCGCGCCATACTGGTGATAGGCTTGTATGAGTTGTTAGGTAATCCAACTACCTAACTCATTGAGCCACCCGGGCCCTTGACGTTCGTTTGAGTCCTGATATCCATCTCCATATGATGAGGTTTACAGGGTTCATTACAACTTCCAGGCTTACTGTTTGTATACTGTTTCAAGAATTTTTGTTTTAACTCAAAATGTCAAGTCTACTTTAATATTCATACTGAAAAACCAGCCACCTCTTCACAGGGATAAAAAAAAATTCTGATCCACATAAAAAACAGAAACTTGGTAAAGAATATTCCAATGACCATTCAGTTATAGTTTGGGTTCAGTCAGTTCAATAGTTTCAGAGAAGAGGATCTTTGAAATTTCAGCCAATCAGAGCATATTATTGGCCCTGGCAGCCATGTTGAATATCCGACTGGAACGAAAAACAGAAAATTTGTAGAGGACCATTCAAGGAACATTCCTGCTAAGTTTGGTTACAATTGGCCCAGTGGTTTCAGAGAAGAAGCTTGAAATGTGAAAAGTTTACAGACGACGGACGGCAAGTGATGACAATAGTTCCCATGGACCTTTGGTCCAGGTGAACTAATAAAAACGTAGATATCAAATTTAGGGTGCACGACACGTTTCTGGAATAACCTTCCATCAGGTACGCTCAAAAACGAAAGATTGGAAAGCCAAATAATTTAAAGTTTTATAAATGGGTAGATTTAAAGGGATATTAAAGCTCATTTTGGTAATTTTTTGTATCTCATGAAAACTTGCAATTGGTTAAATAAATGATATTTATGAAACATTAACCCGGTTTTTATCAATGAAACTTTGTAAAAGTGACATAATTCGTTGATAATTCTGTCACATCTTGCGGTTTTTCCAATAATTGAATTTTTGCTTCCTGGACAAAAATTCATTTCGACCCTTTTAAGTGATATTTTAACGATACTAGGGATTATATGGACGTGCAAACTATTTCTGGATTGTTTTTACAATTAAATTGAAAAGAAACAACCTTTGTCACGAGTTGAAAAAATATATGTTATAACGAGCTTTAATATCCCTTTAAACACACAAAATTAATTCCAAGACAAAAAGATAATAAAATATGCAAAAATAACAAAAATAAAATAAAAATTGAATTTAAATGAAATGAAATAATTGCTAGAAAGAGACGCTTCTAACTAAAGGAAACAGGATCATAACTCAACCAGAACAGAAATAGTGGGGAAATACAAAATTGAACTTGGCCTTCCATTCAGGGTACCTAGTCTTGTGCATAAATTTGAAACTAAAGACTTGACGTATGGATATGGGTAAAACTTTATCCCCCCAATGCCAAGCAGTGGAGGCATAAATATTTGGAGAAAAAAAAATTTAATGAAATTTTTTTTTGTTATAAATTGTAGAAGAAACCTATTTGTTCATGGATGGTGTATGTGGAAAAATGATTAAAAACACTTTTCATTGTACAATCAAAATTGGTAATTTAAAAAAAAAGAGACCTGACCTCGATAAAAGTGCTTTTTAAAATTTAATTTTTAACCTCCTTATTTATGTTGTTAAGCTTATTAATCCCATAATGGGATTTATTATGTCTTAATGCAGTGATAGAGACTCTCGTATACAGACTTATCAGGTTTGTCTCACTCTCTTAATTAAGATAACTTTCTAACAATATTTTGGGAATTCCAGTAACTGATTCAGAAAACATTCTCAATTTGAATAATCTAAACAGTTTTTCCAATTTGACTTTAGCTACAATGCTCCATACAATTCTTATTTCAAAATATAAGTCCATTTTGTTTTCATTTGTTGGTTCATAGCTATATAGATTCACTAACTTATTTTTGGGTACATTCTGAGAAAAAAATATATATGTAATTTTGCATTTTACGGTTCATCTTAAACAACAAATTTTTAAAATTTGTCGTAATATTTTAGCAGCCTCAATATGATATGAAATATCAAGCTACAACCCCCGACACAAGGGAACGCACAACTCAAGCCCTGGGTTTGAGCCCTGAGAATCTTCATCAGTACTGCCTAATGAGAAGTCTTGTAAACCAATAAATAAAATCAAAATGGCCGAAACATAAGACTATTATGTGCATGTGCTTCTTCCTTTGCAACCCCTTTTTCTCAATCAGGGGGTTAGGTTTATGGTGTTTAACACCACTTTCAACAATATTTCAGTTACATCGTGGCGGTCAGTTTAATTGGTGGAGGAAAATGCAATATCCGGAGAAAACCACCGACCAGTCGCAAGTCACTGACAAACTTCATTACATAAACTTGTATCGAGTACACCTCGCCTGAGTGGGATTCGAACTCACAACGTAAGTGGTGATATGCGCTGATTGCATAGGTAGTTATAAATCAAACTTCCATACAATCACAACCATGACAGCCCTGACAATATATGCATCTTTATTTTCTCAATCAGGATTATGTTACCTGGAAGATTAGAGTTAAAGACGGAGTAGTCATTGCCAGCGTCTGTCATCCTGTCGTATCGTGACACAAAATCATCGTCGTTATTATGTCTAGAAAATGCCCATCGTTGGTTTGTACTGCCACCTGTAATACAAGAATTATATGTTATTATGATGAAAGCAAAACATTTGGAAATACAGCTCAAAATGAAAATAGAATGTCAACTTTAGCATATTGTATCCTGAAATTTAAAAATGCATTTCCAAGGAAATACCGGTATATGTTCAGTGAAACCTGTCTTAACCGAGCCGAGGCTAACCTTTGTATTCAGAAAAGAAAGGTATTTGGTTTAGACAGGTTATAATATTAAAAAAAAAATTCCTGCATTAGGACTTTTTTTAAGTTCACTTTATACAGGGTTCCGGTTTTATTAAAGGTTCGGATATGACTGGTTGTTGTACTGTTATATTCCTTTTTTTGCATTTCACACGTAGATTACATCGCACAACATTTCAAAATTTTATATATTGTCTTCTCAAGTTTATACTCTTCCCTGTATCCCCACCCCCACCTATCCTCCAAAAAAAAAAAAAAAAAAAAAAAAAAAACCACCTATCCTCCAAACAGGGCTTTCAATATTTTTCAAGTGTACCAGTATTTCACTATTTACAGAGGTACTTTTTTTTATTAAAATGTGAACAATTCTCATGAATATCTTATACAACACTCTTTAAAACCAGGAGGAACCAAAAAACCATTTTAGGCAGATAAAAGTACCTTGTATCATCACCCTTTACTGAATAAAAACAAGAAAATAACAATGTCTCTCACAGAATCAATTTAAAACTGGAAAATGATTCCAATCTTAAACATGCTAATACATTGAATAAAAGTTTATAGGTCTATGGTATTTAATAGGAAAAATAATTTGCATGATCAGCGTTTTATTTAAAAAAAAGGGGATAGTCCTTTTATGATGTAAATATTGAAAATGTATACATGCTATATAACAAAATCTATAATTGTTGAATGAAAATTGTAACACAATTAACAAAAGAATTAGAATATACTTAGTGTTGTGTAAACTTGGGTCAATACTAGCAACACTGCCGTAGATATTTCACCGAAATAAAAAATCGTTCAGTTAATTACTTTTATTGACAAGAAGGCGTTTTATCTTTTGTGCCAATTTAAAACAATTGAAAAATATATGAATGGATTAATTTTGTAATTTAAATTTTGAAGTAGGTAAAAAAAAAAATATATTCTGAAATGACAATGAAGATTAGAGTCCTAGTTTTAGCACAACTTTGAATTTAGTAATCGAAAGAATATTCCAATTTGTTCATTTAATTTTTTTTTATTATAGTGCACATGCCTCGGAAAGGTTATCATTGTTGGTTGATGTATGGCATTTAATGTCACTTTCAACAATATTTCAGTTATATCGTGGCAGTCAGTTTTATTGGCAGAAAACCGGAGAATTTCACCGACCTGTCGCAAGTCACTGACAAACTTGATCACATAATGTTGTATCGAGTACACCTCACCATGAACTGGATTCGAACTCACAACTTTAGTGGCGATAGGCACTGATTGCATATAGGTATTTATAAATCCAACTACCATACGATCATGACCAGGTTATCATTGTAAAATATACTGGTTTTCAATATTTAATGTAACAGGGAATATGCTCTACTTTTTTTTGCTAGGGTTACTGGTATAAAGAGGGGTAGGAGCCCACAATAAAAGTTAGGTGCCCCAAATATATTTTTAGAATAAATTATTAAACTGTTTGATAGAATGAATGGTGATTGTGCGAATAATAGAATGCAGTACAAGATCAAAAATTCCATTAGTAAGGAATTTTGAATGTTTCCCCGACCAAAAGCTCTGTGCTTGGCTGAATTTGGCACTTCTTTAGATTAGTTTTGTTGTTTAAGCTTCCCAAAATTTATATTAGGATTTGGTTTACTAAACAAAACTTTTGGCACAAGTGAAACTGAGGAGGTATAATATATTTGTGTCAATAAATTATATTTAAAATGGTCCTCAATGATATTGTCTTTGAAAGTGGAATAAGTTTAAAGAACAATGAAATATTTATTTTTAAATTTAAAACAATTCATGATTAATGCATCCATTATTAGCATTTTACAAATGTCATCAGATTACAACAGAATCGTTCGGAAAGATATTTTTATAGGGAGATTCCACATAGTTAAATTTGACGTGTTCACTATGACTTTGACATCTCAAACAACGTGTCAAATAAATTTTGTAGGTCGCCAGCTGGGCGATTGCTACACGCAAAATAGGTTGCCCAATGGAAATTTTGGTCGCATTGGCGACTGGGTGACAGGTAATCTTTTTCACTGTGTATGTTATAGGTATATGTAGATAGAAATGCAACTGATTATTTCATTTTTTTTTTTTAAAAATGATGGAAGAATATGTCCATACGATATGAATGCCCTCGCTTCATGCTGAAGTAAACAGGGGCATAACTCCAGAATGAAAAAAGTGGTATAGTTCAAAATCAAACTTGCCCTTCAAATTTTCTTTTATGGTTCCTGACATTGTATTTATTTCAAATGACTTGCACATGGGGAACTTAAGCTATGGAGAGGAAATCAAATGTGAGACATCCAAGGCTTTAAATATTTTTAAAGTCTACCAGTACTTCACTCTTTACCGAGGAAATCAAATGTGAGACATCCAGGGCTTTAAATATTTTCATTTTTATTGATTTTTTATCAAAATAATTTTATTAAAATAATTTTTTTATTAAAATTTGAACAATTTTCATGAATATCTTATGCAATTTTTTTAAAATCAGGAGGTACTAAAGACAATTTTAGGCGGGTAGAAGTACCTGGTACCGCCCCTTATTGAAAGGCTTGGGCATATGTAAGAAGCCGAAGGTATTGACATATAGGTAAAATATAATGCCCTGATGTTTAGTGGAAGGGAGGTAAAAATGCAGAAAAAGAAGTGTCATCTATATGCTCCACCATTTTTTATCCGTGACAAAAAAATTGCAATTGCTTTATGATCTATTTATAAAACAACGTCTATGTACAGTGAAAGAATGTTTAATTCATCATCGTTCATTTAATTATTCTTATCTGACATTTAACCTATACTAACGAGATAATATTGCACAAGGATATTGATCTGATCATACAAATCTTAATCTTTTAATCTTGATTTCAAAATGAAACTAGAAAAAGAAGTATGCCCCCACACTTGATAATTATGAACAAAGTTGTTTTGTTAGGAGTGATGTTTTAAAAATGAAGTGTGCCTGTAAGACACAAATGATGCCCCCCCTTGACCATAAGAAATTATAAACAAGTCAAAGGTTCTTTAACACTATGTATGATGTTCTAACTTCTATGTAACTAGTAAGAAGGAAATGATTAAAATCTACAGTATTCAAACTAGTATGACCTTTGAACCCCAAATTGCCAAATTAAAATGCTCATATTACTGTTTACATTGAAATATGTAAGTCATTTTTACGTAATCGTGGTTCGATCCACATCAAATTAAGCTATCTCATGACTTTGCGAGTGAAAGTCCACGGTCACCGTGTTTTATCTCAAGAAACTATTGCTCCCCATAATTATTCCAAAGAACAAATTAAAAGACAATTTTATAACAGATTAGGAACTTATCAGTATGCACAAATTTTGTAATATATATTTTACCGTGCATTGGTCATAGATTTTCTATTAAATTTTCTTATTACAAAACAAACCAACCAATACAGATAGACACGTTCCTTATATTAGCAAACGGGTGCATAAAAACACAACAAATAATTTGTTTTGTCATTCATTAGTATTATAAATTCAATCTAATCTCTTTAATGCATCTCAAATTCAATTTTAATATTGCATTTATTCTCTGGATTTTTCCTTTAACTGTGAAAAAACCTTTTCTTGACGAATATAAATTTTCTTGGCATGAAGTGAAAGTGTTTGCTGATGTATGAATTCATGGTCTTGATGCTTGCTGATGATAATCTTTTGTTACATATAATATTTGGCCATAGATTATACACATTTGTACATAATATGCACCCCTTCTCTGTCCCGAAAATCGTAGTAAAAATGTTAATTCTGATAGATAATATGCAGCTACTTTCACATGAAAAAATCTGTTCTTTTTTCATGTTTTTTGTTATGCATAAAATTACGTGGTTTGATGATACCCACCAAAATTAGTATTCAACAAATACAAATGAATTCACTGTACTACTATTCAATTAATTTACACCATTCATCCAGATCTAAAAGCTTTTGTAAGACTCTGATTGAATCGTTATTTAAACAATACAATAAAACAAGTCAATGAGGTAACAGTTTTACACTTCTAGGAAACTGAAACGACTGGATTTTTTTTTAAAAGTTGTTAAATCAGAAAACTCATATTGATTCTACTTGTTTAAAAAAAACCCACACATTTTGCATGTGACCATTCTACTCCTGTTACCATTTTTCACACTCCTCCCCCCTTGAAACTTTCCAACATTATCAACTTCATGTCATAACTTCATTTTGGGTATGGAAACCCTTTGGTCTGAACATAAACACGTGATTCTTTAAAGACAAAAGAGAACTATTTCTACATAGGCAAGAATATACAGTATGATAAAATCATGTTTTCCCGGAAAAACTGACATTGTTATCTATGAAAAAGACAGAGGAGCACAATTACCAAAATGGTAACTTCCAAAATATGGAATATTGTAGCACCAGATGCAATGGCATAGATTTGAAAACTCTATAAGTGATCTTGCAAGCAGTAAAGTATTTACTTTAGAGTGGTTTTTAGGTTTATGGTGTTTAATGCCACTTTCAACAATATTTCAGTTATATCGTGGCGGTCAGTATTATTGGTGGAGGAAACCAGAGTACCTGGAGAAAACCACCGTCCTGCTACAAGTCACTGACAAACTTTATCACATAATGTTGTATCGAGTACACCTAGTCTGAGCTTGGTTCGAACTCACAACTTTAGTGGTGATAGGCACTGATTGCACAGGTAGTTGTAAATCCAACTACCATACAATCACGACCACAACGGCCCCTTAACTAGAGTAAGATTTAGAAGAAGTTTAATTATGTTCTTACCATCTTCAACAGTTTCTCCTGTCAATTTCCTCGCCTCACTTTGAATTTTTTCTTGCAAATGCTTGGCTGTTTCCTTTATAGCCTGTAATCGCTGTTCTCTTGTCCTATCACTGCCTTCTGCCGACGGTCGCGGCGGGGGAGGATTTGACGAAGTGGCTCCGATGCCATACCCAGAATTCACTGATATAGGTTCACTTTCACTTTGCTGATTGCTAACTGCCTGAGAAAATTTTGTGAAAACACTGTCTAAATTAAACGTAAATCCACCGATATTTTTAGAATTGTTATTTTCCATAAGAAATTCACGTTCTTTCTGTAAACTAGCTTTCCACTGACTTGTTTGACTAGGTTTTGGCTTGTCTTCCACTTGTCTGCAAAAAAGAGAATACTTCAGTAACACCTGCGTAAACCAAACCCTGATTAGGCCGCAATCTTGTATAAACCCAACTTTGAATAAAGTCCCAATATCGGAAATCTTTGTTAACTTAACCTGTATAAACTGAACACCTGTCTATTACGATCACAAAAGTTGGTCCCAAGGAGTGGCATATTTTTGATGATGAAATTCGCCAATTAGATACAGTATTTATCATATACCGGTAGACAGAAAAATTTAATATAAAATGAGTTAAATGCATTATATTACGTGTGTAGCATAGGGATGTACAATAATTTGCATCACTTCAAATAACAATGAAACCATACAAAACGATCAAAACTGTAAAACATACAGAAAAGTAAAACGAGCGATAATTGCACAGTGAAATAATTGTTTTTATATAACTTGTAAAATTCAGTAATTAACCGCTATCTATATAATAATCTACTTTATTACAATTACAGTAAGGCTACAACTACTACATTGCAGAAATTTCGTTTAATCCTCAGATTAATTGCTATCACAAATTTAGACACAAGCATCCATTTCATACAAATAATAATAATAAGTGGTAGTCATTTTATGTCTCACTATACATTGGTGGCAGCCATTTTATGTCTCATTATACATTGGTGGCAGCCATTTTGTCTCATTATACATCGGTGGCAGCCATTTTATGTCTCATAATACATCGGTGGCAGCCATTTTATGTCTCATTATACATTGGTGGCAGTCATTTTATGTCTCACTATACATTGGTGGCAGCCATTTTGTCTCATTATACATCGGTGGCAGCCATTTTGTCTCATTATATGCTCACTTCTTACTGATAAACAATTTTAAAATAGACTGGTAATGGTAAAAAAAATATATTAACTTAGAAAATGTGTACTTTAATTTATACAAGTATTTAGCATAGTATACAGATTTTAAAATCAAAATTAAAAAAAAGAAAAGAATAGAAAGTGAATTTTTAAATGAATACAGAATTGACCTTAAGATTATGATGATATTTAAATTGAAAATTCATTTCTTATAAATATCTTTCAGTTTGAATTTCACTGAAGTAAATATTTCTGTCAGTCCTTTCACATTTTCAATGAATGCTTTTCATTTTTAGAAATTATGCAAAACATCCCATTATGCAGGCTATAATGTTGCTTTACATTACATAATACATTAAAAACATTCTTAAGAAAAGAATATTTGAATTTCGCTTTCTTAAGATTTCATTACGTCTTTACATGATCAAAAGCATGTTTAATCATTTAACATGAGTAGCGGCACACATCGGCATTTCATATTTGGTTCAAATTTGTTTACATCCAAATAAAGACAGATAAAAACGATGCAGTACATGTCAGTAGGGGGTGGTGCTGTGTGTTCAATTACATTATATTGGATAAAAGACAAGATTTATTTGATAAGCTTCATGAATAACGTTCTTTTTTGTAAATATGTTTTCATTGCTAGTTCAACCCATCTAATATGGATCATGTTTTTTTTTTAGTTCAGTATTATATATAATGTACTTTTCCGTTATTCATTTTGTAGTTAAAAATAAACTGAACACACACAAACAAACGATAATTATTGGTATATTTTAACTTTTATAATCTATGCTGAATGGTTGTTTAATGCCACGTTGAATAATAAATCATCTTTTTATCCGTGATTTGGACATTTACCCTTTGATCTCGGCGAGTAATATTCTCAGTATCAACACGCTGACTCTGATACTGAAAATTATTGGTCAGTATGACGTTAAAACACATTACGACGTTATTGATTAAAAGAAAAACAACAGTTTTGAAAGTTTTGACATTGGACTCGTTACGATAATAGTAATAATGTCTGTCTCAACCTTCATAACTGCTGTTATTCTATATATCTTGTAGCGATCATCCTCAAAATAAAAGACCTAGCATATATACTCTCAAATAAGTCTGAGAGTTAAAAATATGTTTCCAAAAAGGGGTTCTGCGGAAACAAATCTTGGGGTTAAAAAATTCCTGCCAAATTAAACCAGGCATTGCTGAACAGACTGGTTGACTGCCGATTTACAATAGAAGTATTAAAGAGGAAGCTGTCTTTGTTATTTTTAATAATTATTTTCCATTCAGTCTTGTTTAATTTTGAGTGTGGCTGTAATTTAGGTCAATTGAATTGACATCATATTTGCCACTGTTTAAAAATCGTGTACTGACTTTTGTGCACTTAGATAAGAGTTTTTCTTTGTACCATGCTATAAATTATATAGTTAATATCACTATTATCATTATCATTATCAACAATCAGTAAATCCATAATTGATGAATTCCAATATTTCATAAAACTAGAGGCTCCCAGGAGCCTGTAATCGCTCACCTGGTTTTCAATTTGACATCTAAAGTTGATAGAAAATAGGGGTGTTACACATAATTTTGAAAGTGGGCAAACCAAAGATCAATTCAACTCAAATTTCTGAGCAAAAGATTTTGATGTCATTTTTATCTCATAATATTCCTAAACGGAATAAACTGGCTGAAAAAATCTCACAGAAAAACCCAGAATAAATGTTAAACTACTCATTGCCATGTAGCTGCAGTTAAAATTTGAGTTCATTTTGATTTGTAATAAAGCAGATATTGACAACTAAAGAAATTTCTATTTTTAATGACAGCAGCCATTTTGAATTGAGGGTGGGGCTGTCAGACACATATTGAAAGGGGACCACCCAAAGACCATCCTAGCCAAATTTGCTTTAATTTGGTTCAGCGCTTTCAGAGGAGAAGATTTAAATGTGATCTTTTATCAAAATATATCTAATTTGGTATAATTGGTATAAATCGGTTGAAAGAAAAATTTCACAGAAAAACCCAGAATATATGTTAATCTACTCATTGTCATGTAGCTACAATTAAAATTTGAGCTCATTTTGATTTATAACAAAGCAGCAATGGACAATTGAAGAATTTCTATTTTTAGTAACAGCAGCCATCTTGAATGCAGGGCAGAGCTGTCAGACACAATTTTGAAATGGGACTACCCAAGGACTATCCCAGCCAAATTTGGTTTAATTTGGTTCAGCGGTTTCAGAGAAGAAGATTTAAATGTGATCTTTTATCAAAATATGCCTAATTTGGATAATCTGTATAAATCGGCTGAACGAAAAATTTCACAGAAAAACTCCGATTGTATGTAAAACTACTCACTGCAATGTAGCTGCAGCTAAAATTTGAGCTCATTTTGATTTATAATAAAGCAGCAATGGACAATTGAAGAAATTTCTATTTTTAGTAACAGCAGCCATCTTGAATGCAGGGCAAGGCTGTCGGACATAATTTTGAAAGGGACCCACCCAAGGAACATCCCAACCAAATTTAATTTATTTTGGTTCGGTGGTTTCAGAAGAGAAGATTTACATGTGATCTAATATCAAAATATGCCTAATTTGCATAATTGGTATAAATCGACTGAAAGAAAAATTTCACAGAAAAACTCGGAATATATGTTAAACTACTCCTTGCCATGTAGCTGCAGTTAAAATTTGAGCTCATTTAGATTTATAATAAAGCAGCAATGGACAATTGAAGAAATTTCTATTTTTAGTAACAGCAGCCATCTTAAATGGAGGGTGGCTCTGTCGGACACAATTTTGAAAGGGACCCACTCAAGGACCATCCCTGTCAGGTTTGGTTTAATTTGGTTCAGGGGTTTCAGAAGAGAAGATTTAAATGTGAAAGTTAACGACGGACGACGACGGCAAAAAGCTCACATGGCCTTTGGCCAGGTGAGCTAATAATATAATTTAAATAATTTAATTACCGCAAGTATGAAAACGAAAAACAATTTCATCACAATTTATTGGTTTACGTTCATTTCACTGCAGGTAACAAGATCCAGGGATCAATGTACGAAACAAGCACACTTTTTCTTGACCCTCAAATCAGTTCCTAAGTAACGAGTTAATATTCATTTTTTTTTGTCAGAGAACAAAACAAAAATCATGGTGACATGGCTGTATGTTGTAAGATTTTTACCCTTTAGGCGTGTCTAATGGGATCCCTTAAAGGTGATGTTAAAACAAGGAGGAGAATAAAAAAGGATGAAGTAAAATAATAGTGATATGGCTGCATGTGATAAGATTTTTACCCTTTAGGCGTGTCTAATGGGGTGCCTTCATCCATGGAATCTCCAGTTAATGTAGAACTCCCATCACTCATCTCCATCTCATCTTCTCCAGGTAGAGGCTCAGAATCACTCGTCATCTGAAATATGAAACACGACACATGATACAGATGAAAATACTTCTCTTAACTATTTTGAATCTAAATGTTGGATTATGTTAATTTTAAATAGAGTTAATTTATTATATATGGTTGACTTTGAGCGTATGAGGTACTGTTTACACCCCACAATCCAATTCTGTTATAACCTTTTGTCCTTTAGTGTGAACAGATTAACCAATACTGTGAAGGAAATATGGTCACAAATATAATTTATGCCAATGTAAATAATTCGTAAAAATTACTGTATATTAGACCTACCATTTCCCTGCTCCTTTCAGCTTGGAAAGGATGATGTCTCGGTAAATCTGACAGTGCCATTGGTCGTGAGAATGTCATGTTTGAGTTAGACTTATGTTTAATCTCCTTGAATCGCTTGCTATGTGTGGCTGTCTGTTTTTGCTTTGTGTATAATTCTTCAAGTTGTTTCCGCCGAAGTTCGTCTGCCTTTTTCTGTCTTTTTTCTTCCTCTAATTGTTTTTGCATCCTTTCAGCTCTCTTTTGTTGGATATAATGCCGAATTTCTTCTGCGTCATAATGCCGTTGTTTTATTTGGGAATGTTTATCTCCTTCTGCCGCTGAAAATAAACCAAAAAAATAGTTACATATAATGATACACATTTACCCGACAGTTATTTTTCCAAGGTGTAAGGTTATGATATTTATCGCCACTTTCAACAATATTTCAGCTATATCATGGCAGTCAGTTTTATTGGTGGAGGAAATCGGAGTAACCGGTGAAACTCATCGACCTGCTGCAAGTCACTGACAAACTTTATCATATAATGTTAATTTTCCCAAGGAATTCATTAGAACTGTCCATGTACAAAAAACAGAAACACCCATTATTACATCTTTGGGCTTCTCGTTTGGATATGGGACAGGGATACAAATTACAATACCCCAAATCAATCCCAACCTTTATTCTATAACAAGGATCCATGCTCTAAAAATTCAGAAAGATGGGTCAACTAGAACAAAAGTTATTACATGAAAACCATTGTGTCTACAGACGGACGAAGAAAACCATTGTGTCTGCCAGCAGACGACAACAACAATGATGATAGACACAATAACATAAAATGGCCACAAAATTTTATAGGTTCCCGTCATATAAAAATAACATGTAATAAATCTTCAATCATCATCATTTCCTTTTCCGTTAAACTCAACAATCCCCCGACAGGAAGATGAAAAAATACGTCGGAACTGGAAGGGATGGATGATTACTTTTTTTTTCCGCTATAAGTTTTACGGATGATATGAAGATAAATGTGTTTTTATTACTAAAATAAAAGTCAGACGGAAGGAAATTTGAAACACAAATTCTTTTACAGGAAGAATCAATATTTCCCATCTACTGAAGAACTTGATATAAATCAAACATTAGTATATCAATGAGATTCTTGAATACAACAGAGATGATCACGGTTAGAAAATAAAATGGCTGAAACTATCTTCAAAATGGTCATTTTTGACCTGTTCTCAACCGTGTCCAGCAACTTTCGGAAAACAATTTTCAGAGAAAAATAGCTGAAATCATTTAAATAACTGATAAAAATCATCCCTGATACAAGAATGTGAATGCCTACCGTGATTTTTACTCAGAATTTATTCATTCATAAAATGACTATAGACATACAGTTATAGAACTAGACTCACAAAAAAGAGGGAACTCGCTTCATTCTTCAGCTCTAAAAGAGGAAACCCATAGCAAAATTTGTTTAAAAAAAACCCAAAACAAGTAATTTTTTATTTTTAATTTTCCAAGACATTTAAAGTGGGAAGCAAGGTCATGACACCCCTCGGCTTAGAAAATTTAACATATGCCTGCCTATTGTAGCGATTGATTTTCAAGGATAACAGATAATTTCAATATTAATGCAATAATGGAATAATGCAATCTATCTTAAAGAAACCATTATGCTTCAGTACCCTAGAGTCCTTTCGTATAACAGAAAAAATATATCAGAGAGGAAATAAATTTCCATTTAAGACGTGCAGGATAACCAATAATCTTTATATATAATGGGAGAATTGTAGCGTGTTTCTTAAACGACTTCAATGAAACCAAATGCTTCGCGACTACTGAATACATGTTTTTATAAACTCTGAATGTGACAATGTCAAATTGATTAGGTAATTCGTCCGTAATCCCCATTCACGACACAGCCTGAAGGATAGTCGCGAACAATAACTATAGGTAAAATTGATACATTGTCAACATACAATTTGCATTCATTATTGACCGAATTTTTTAAAAAAAAGTTTTTTTTTTCTATGTCAACTGAATATGAATGAAAAAAAATTCTGATTCAAAAAATTATCTAAATAACAATAAGTTATCTTACTACCAAGAAGAATGTTTCAGAATTAGACAGGTAATTTGCATACTTTTTAATGTACACCAGATAAAAAGAAGGAAAAAAAAATAGCTTAATAATAATGCAACTATAAATTAGAATGTTAATTCTAACATGGCGTCCTTCTTTTGCTTTGTAGACAAACGAGCGATCTATCGATGGTATAATCTCATTGGCACATGCGCCGGTGAATGTGACCGACTTTTCCATTGGCAGCATAAATTGTGTGCGACATTTTCCACAAACGTAGATATAAATTACCGTCTTCCAATCAAAGTATACTACCGTAAATTTGTACTCCTAGACATATCAGAATCGAAATAAATCATGGAAGCCAGAATGTGTTTTGAGTTTTAACATGGGTTGGCGGATATTAGTAAATTTTATCCCCCAACCCATGTTAAAACTCCCAACACTTTCTGGCTTCCAAATTTATTTCTTAAATCATATCCTAGCTTCCATGGAGTTTCTAAATTCTGTTCAAGAAGAAAAAAACAAGAGCCACAGACTTTGGTGTGTGTCTTAAAAACAAACTTGTACTGGCTGAACTTGTAAAAGGCACCATGTAAGGATAGATTTGAGTGTACCTCAAGCAATAAAAATGCATTGGTCAAACTTTTAAGTAAATTGTGTGTCTCATGAAAAGACAGACTGCAATGTACCACAAGAAAAAAATGTAAGAATATGCCCATAAGACATGAATGCATGGGCATAACTCCATATTGGAAAAAAATGGTAGAAAAGTCCAAAATTGAACTAGGCCATCATTTAATGGTCCCTGACATTGTGTATAAATTTCAAATGGTTTGTTTAAGGGGACTTTGTTACTGTGCAGAAATCAAATGCTGGATGTATGGACAGGGGCAAAACTTAATGCCTTAGACGCCTAGTGGTGGGGGCATAGAACTGTATTGGTCGAACTTGTCAAGGGTCCCCTTCAAGGTAGACTTCAGTGATCTGTACCAAAAACCTGTGAGTAATCTCTGCTTTTTAATATTGAGAGGCTATATAATGATAATCTTGACATGAGGTACTTGTATCGGAGAGCTTTTTATTTAGAACAATTTATATATCATTAGTATATAAATTATACCCCATAGAACTCCAATTTGTCTAGTGTCAAATATGCAGTTTTTATTATTAAAATGGACTTTTAATATGCATAAAAATTACATAATAAAAGTGGGATTGCATATTAGACTTCAGATTTCAAGTGGTCTAAGTAAAAAAGAATATCATTCGCGACTTTCAAAAGACGTTTTTATATCCTGTTTACAACTTTGTTATTTCAGGATTATTTAAATGCATGCACTTATAAGTATTAATATTAATAATAAAAACTTTTTTCTTCTTAAAGATTTTAAAATTACATAATTTACCCACTCTTGTCATGAAAATAGCTGAAATACATGTACTTCTTGCTTAATGTTAAACAACAATCAATCAATCATTCTAAGGCCTAATTTGCATAATCGGTAGCTGCAGAAAACCCAACGAATGCCTGTGTTTTCGCTAACCCTACCGATCCTAATATGAAGTGCCTAATCCTAAAGTTTTGATTGCCATTTTTGGAGAAGAACTGTTTTAAGTTAGATTCTTGTCATGTCTGTCTACCTACATACATATACCCTATTCAATTATTAAGAATTTTGGCAGAAACACAAGAGTTTTTGATTGTTGGCCAAGTCTATTAGATCTAAGGAAAGGTGTGAAAGGTTGGTTTTATGGTGCTTAATGCCACTTTCAACAATATTTCAGTTATATCGTGGCGGTCAGTTTTTTTGGTGGAGGAAACCGGAGTACCTGGAGAAAACCACTGAATTGCCGCAAGTCATTGACAAACTTTTATCACATAATGTTGTACACCTTACCCTGATCGAGATTCGAACTCACAACATCAGTGGTGATATGAAAGGTGTGAAAGGAGGCCTCCAAAAACCAATATTTATTTTTAAAATAGATGTTCACAATCCCATTGAGTTCTTGCGATAGCTCAGTTCATAAATATTGGTTGTTGATGGAAAGTTGTGAAAGTAGACCTCCAACAACCAATATTTATATTTATATCAAATACACATAAGTAAATTCAACTTTAAAAAAAAATGGCCACCATTTACAAACATCCAATCGTAATCCTCAAATCTACCTCCATATTACCCCATAATAGAATTAGCCAGATGATATGTTGACAGAATATGTCTAGCATTATGTATTACCATGATAGTAATCAGAAACCACTATTGTACAAATTTAATTAAATGTTGATCAATAAAAGCTCTGTTTAAAATATTTAAATATGGTATTGTTTACACAGCGATGGCTTATAGTAAATAACACGGACTAGCTGATTGTCTGACGATAAAATATTTCCAGTGTGGCAGAGATTACTGAAAATAAAATAAGTAAATATCGGTAAATTCAAAATAAATCTATGTAAAATGTAGTCCTGGTAATTATAGCAAGCATATTAAGTTTGGAATATGAAAAATTATTTTTCAAAAATTAAAAATTAGATTAAATTCCCAAGACCTGACCTCGTGAACAAATTTGGAGATAAATGACCTTGACACAATACAACGTAAAATACTCAGCGAAAAAATGCAAAATATTACTAAGCAAACATCCTTTATAATCGTATGCAAAGAGCCAAAAGATCGAAATAATAAAGTCGTAAAACTTGCCATAATATGGAACGCCTATGTCAGCTATGAATGAAGCTTTTTGTAAAACTATGAAATTAACTAGTAATGATGTCAACCAGGCGTTTAATGTCGTTACTGTGTTCCTTCCTTTTAAATGTTCTTATTATCGCTAAAACTGTCGTAAAAACAGTTAAAACTGTGTTTATCCTTGTAATTAAGGTATATTTACGACTTAAAAGAAAAAAAAAGTCATTTAAAAACTTGTCAATGGTCGCAAATTAATGAAGCAAGTGTGATGTAATCATGGTTCAGTGAACACAGAGTGATGGAATTTAATTATAAATTCTGCTCATGTAATTTAAATTTCAATTCCAGTGTTTGTAATGATAGAATATAACGTGTTATACCAATTCCAGAACACCATTTTGAAACTAGAAAATTTACAGTTTCTGTCCTTCTAATTAAAATTAGATATTTGTTGTACAGTGGAACCTGTCTACTCCGACACACCAATAGACCAGGGAAAATGTGTCGGATTGTACAGGATGTCGGAAAACTCAGGTGTCGCATTGCACAAGTTCCACTGTATCTATAAAAAAATAAAATTCAGTGAAACAGTACAATCTAATGGCATCCTGTATGGGGTCACATCAAGGTTCATTTTGTCAATCAGCGATGAGTTAACCATTTAAACCTGAGTATACACCCAGAGCTGTTCTCCAATTAGTCAATGTATCTAACTGTCTTGCATATGACTGAACAGTCAAATATGAATGAAAGGTCACCTAACATGACTCCAAAAAGGCTGTTGTCTTTTGATTTGATTTGATTTTGATTGTGCTTAACGCCACTTTCAGCAATATTTCAGCTATATCATGGCGACCAGTTTTCGTGGTGGAAGAAGCCGTAGTATCCGGAGAGAACCACCGACCATGGGCAAGCAACTAGTAAACTTTATCACTTGCGAGTCGAGTGCACCCTTTTTGTAATTTACAAAGCCATGCGCGAACCCACGCCGTATTGGTGATAGGCTTGTATGAGTTGTTAGGTAATCCAACTACCTAACTCATTGAGTCACCCGTGCCCCAGGCTGTTGTCAGATGTTAGTGTAGCACCAAAGAAAATCAATCGAAAAATATATAACAAATTTCTTATTTCAATAAAATTGACTAAAACATTTTTTTCTTACTTGTCTCGACATAATTCCACACCAATGGTTTTTTCTTATGTGTAGATTTAAACCAACTTGGTGATGTAATGGTTAGCACGCTTGCCTCGAATGTGGAAGGTCACAGGTTCTGATTTGATTTTCCATAATATGCACCATTTCAGTAATGGCAGACCTTTCAATTAGGGGTGGTACCAGGTATTTTTATCCGTTTAAAATGGTAATTGGTACCTCCTAATTTCAAAGAATGTTGCATAAGATATTTATGACAATTGTTCAAATTTTAATAAAAAGTACCACCTTGTAAATAAGGAAGTACTGGTACACTTAAAAAATATAGAAAGCCCTGTAATGGATTCTTCTAGTAATTTTTTTTTTTTAGAATTTAATGCTAGTCAACCTTACATTGTTTACAGGATACATATCAATCCAAATATTTATTGTGTAAAGAACATTATTCTTTTTTCCTCTCCAGAATTTGGCAATTTAGAAACTTAAAATAATGCATTTATCTTTTTTAATTTTCATACAGCAAATTTTTAACAGAAATTACACCAATGATCGATGAAAGTTTCAAAACATTGATATTGTTTTTGTGAAAGGTTCCCAGAATGCACTAATTTCTGAAATTGAAAATTAACACGTCTGATGCATACCAGACTGTTATAATCTACTAAACATATTTTTGTGTTTGTGTATGTAATATTAAGTTTTCTCATACTTTTTTCTCTCTCAATTTTCGACTTACTCTTCAATTTCTTGCTAATATATTTAGATTTGCACGCAGATTAATTTTCCCCAAACGACTATAAAAAGTGTTCAACACACCGGCAAAAATATATATTATATCTAAATTGATATATAAATCAAAGCCGAGTCAAAAATATATTACAATCTTCAAAAATATTTCTATCTGCACGGTCTACTTATCATTTTTAAATTAGCTTTGAATTTTTAGCTTCGTAATTCAATTTTTATTTTTTGGCACAAGGTACCCCAGTAATACACAATCATGTGACATGTTACTTCAAAATTGAATTTCTACACAATTTATCGTAAATTCTATACTCTTTCAAAACTTTATTCAAATAATGGAAATTTTCGAAAATATCAATGTTTAATAAATGAGTTAGTAAGGGCCATTAGTCGTCATTAAAAATAGCTCGATTTTGTACGATGTTTGACAAATTTTCTCAAAATATCGTAATATTTTATTAATTATCACAAGACGCCATGGTATCTGGGTATTACACAAACTTTGCTTTAACTGATATGCTCACGATTAAAACGCAGTCGCTTAAATGTATCAAATTAGAAAACTAGAAAGGTGATATGAAAACTTCAAAAAAAATATCGGGATTAACTAAATCTTACAAACATGCCATTGCACGGTAAATTTGTCAAAAAGTCAATATCAGTTTAACATTTTATTGCATGTAGAAGTGATATATTGTTTACTCATAATCCGCAACAAAAATTTAAAGTGTTCATTTTTTTCTGGACTAAATCATTTACATTTTTGTATATACATGTGTAGTTAAACCTGTTTTGAAGAAAAACTGCTCTCCAACGAGAGATCACCCTCTTTAGGGAGACCATTTTAAAATCATACAAATCTTTATTATTACTCTATGTAGAAATAAACCTCTTTTGAGAGACCACCTGTCTTGAAAAGCAATTTTTTGGTGGCAAAAAGAGGTGGATTAGTACAAATGATTCTACTATTGATGTTTTTATCTAACTAAAGGTGAAATAGTAGGGACAAAACTTGGTATTTTTGTTGGTCTTCCCAAAATTAAAATTCTCAGCCCCAGCAACTGACTTTGCACATGAAATATTCATAATTTCAGTAGCCAGTTGTCTGAAAATATTCAGGATCCAAGATCAAAGGTCATTGTCTACTGTATTTGTTAAGTTTTATCACTGTAAAGTCTCTAATTGTTTGTTTTTGTTTTTAACAAAATGTGCAGTAATGGTAGACAATATCACCACTGAGCTGCAACATCACAATCAACTCGACAGTTAAACCCTTAGTCTAAAGTCTAAATGATATTAAAAACAACCGAGGTCAATCAGAATTTAAGTCATGACTTGGGTCAGGCACAAAACTGTTGCAGTGTTAATCTGATTAAGAATATAGAACAAATCTTCTTTAATCCATTTCCAAAATAAAACAACGAAATTTGCTTTCCTTTGTGTCACACGACAATTTTCTAGCCGTCAGTAAATAGGTCATGAAAGGAAAGAATCATACCTTGTTGGGTTCAGTCAGGTGTTTATTGTCACTTTCAGAGATTTTCCACGATATCATGACTGCCAGACTTAATGGCTAATGGGAGATGAGAGCCAAGACAAACATAATTTACCCTTGAAACCCCACCCATGGGTAGGTGTCTGGAAACCTTAACACTAGAGATGGGCATCAGGGCTCAAATCAACGTCTATGGGAGTTAGGCTTGTGGATAGAGGTCAACAACCCCTCGTCTACCCAGTCCCACTCTCGAAGGATAATTCTTTTTCTTGGTTAAAAGGAAGTAAACTTGATAACTTGAATTGTCTGTTATGTCATAGTTTATCATTGGTCTTTATTTCGATTTCAACACAAGGTTCAAACATTATGAAAAAAAGTTTTAAACAGTGATGGTAAAAATTCCATCAATATCAACAAATCTAACAACCACCTCTTGCCTCAAACCCTTAAACTCATAAAAAGACCATGAAATATGACACTGAAAATGTCATAATTAAACGGAAGTGAGAAAAATATTCAAGGATCATTTCAATAATTTTTCTGTAATATTACTGCACAGTTCACATAATGACATACATAATTTAATAAATAGTTCAAGATTGATGCATTGTGTCTCGGGAATGATAAAAAATACTCAAAAATTTAAAAGATGCATTGATTGATTGATTGTTTGTTGCTTTATAACGTCTAGCGTCAAATATTTCATGCATAGTCAGGAGGAGAACTAGTTCAACAACATAAAACTATACAGAAATGACAGGGGAATACGGAAATCGAGGCAACAATTTTTTGCTGCAACTGGAAAAGTAGTGAGTGTTGGATAGGGACAAAAAAATAGCTTTTTTTGTAGAGGCTATATTTTCGCCTATTCTTTTTCCTAATCTAAAAAAATTGGTCTTGAACGTGTAGGGAGATGTGGCTCTCTTCAAACGTGTTACCGACTATGGTCCAAAGTTGTTAAATAAGGGTAATAACAAAATTACCGAACCCCGAACAATCTTACAAAGGGAAAGTCAAAACTCATAATTATATAAACAGACAAAATCAGTCAACAACCGGAAAACTGTGAAAACCGTAATGACCCTGACTTGGTACAGGCATTTCTAAAGAAATGGTGGGTTGAATCAGATTTTAAAGTGCCAAACCTCCCGCTTTCATTACGGTTCAAAGGTTCCGTCTGTCACTATAACAGTATTTATAACAATACTGGAACAAACATTGAGAATACAGTTTAAATGTACAGTTTATTTCTCTCAATTCTTTGGATGAATCCCTCTCTCCTAATTCTTGATAACTATTGGAATGCCCCTCTCTCCTAATTCTTGATAACTATAGGAATGCCATTTGGTTGAAAAGATAGTCAACAAACATCTCAAAATTTAAGAATGTGTAAAATAATTAAAAAAAAAAAATTACCTGCAAATTTTGGTGCTTTGCGTTTAACAGCTGATTTTGATCTTCTTGAAAAATCATCCCTTTTTCTGTCCTCTTCATCAGAACCTAAAAAATTATTCAAAACATCATCATATGTTTTTTTTCTCCATTTCATTCAAGTTTCTTCTATGGGGGAATTACCATTGAAAAAATAATAATAAAAACACCTCAATTTAAATGTAAGCTACATCTGATAGTGAGTTTGCCTCAAAGAAATATTCAAGGGTTTAGGGTTAGGGTTATGGTGTTTAACGCCACTTTCAACAATATTTCAGTTATATCGTGGTGGTCAGTTTTATTGGTGGAGGAAACTAGAGTACCTGGACAAAACCACCGACCTGTCGCAAGTCATTGACAAACTTCATCACATAATGTTGTATCGAGTACACCTTGCCTTGAGTGGGATTCGAACTCACAACTTTAGTGGCAACAGGCACTAATTGCACAGGTTGTTGCAAAAACGAAGCGTCAGGGGACAATAAATTACTGATAAAGAGCAACACTGAAAAAAAAGTGCCCAACTTGGCAACTACACAAAAGTTACATTCATTTAGAATGATGGATAGGATGGACAGGGGTGAAGCAAACTTTCTTCTGACTATTTATTTTACCTGTGAAATTGTTATAGTATGTCATGTTTCATTTAATCCATAGTCTTTGATTCACTAAAGCAAAGCTAATTCCTAACAGAATTATTGAAGAATTACAAAAATTTCAGAAATATAAGAATTCTCACATCTGTAAAATTATCTTTACACAAAAATATCTAGCATTTCCTAAAGTCAAATTTTTCCAGTAAACTAAATCATAATTCAAACTACAGAATGAGATTTTCAAGATGGCGTTACAAATTTTTGAATTCTTCACTCAATATCAACCAAGACACATCCACAAATAAAATGTATATGCTACGTCTATGTGTTTTAGAAATTTTTTATATAAAGTTCAACTTCTTATTATTCGTACATAATGATATAAATAGTGAATATGCTGAAAACTACCATTGAATAAAAAAACACGTCTCACAAGGGGTCCTCGACACGATTATTAAAACTCAATTTTTTTTCAAGAAATCCAAAGCATAAAATTCCTTTGAAAACATATTTAAGAAAATGATTGCAGTTCTCAATACTTTCTTCTAATCCATATACAATGCACAAAAAATTATATTATGTTATGTCAATATCGTTGTGTATTGAAAGATAAAAATATTGTTGACAAAGTTTTGAGGGTATAAAGGAGGGTCTTTCATTTTCGTATTTTTTTAATTTTTAACTACGATGGGTTTTTTTCTGAATTCAATTCACAATCGTGATTAAAACACTCAAATAATAATTTAGTGATGCAATTTAAAAAAAACACACAAATTAAAAACAAGAAGTGGGGGAATTATATAAAAATCACAGACCACACTACCTAATTTTCCCCTTCGTATTTTTTTGGTAATTATCCAATTAATTTAAATTGGAAAAATTGCCAAGGCAAACATCCCCAAATTGGATGGATATTTGTCAAAAATTTATAAATAAATTTAACATTTATAATTTAAACAACATTAAATTACAAAATACTTTTTAATATATTCAAACAGTGTCCATGAATATCTTTTATTACAGAGATCATAGCCTGTTTCTTTTCAACTGAACTTTTACGATCGTTCATCTGATCACAGTAGAAAATAATCATAATGAAAATAAATTACGTGTGGTCTTTAATAACACAAAGGAAACACAAGGAAACAGGGAGGTTACAAAGTACATTATATCTTATAATGATTCTGTTAGTTACAAGGAGGATGCTGTAATTTACAAGGAGGTCACTAATTAACAAGGAAGACACTTTAATTTACAAGGAGGTCACTAATTAACAAGGAAGACACTTTAATTTACAAGGAGGTCACTAATTAACAAGGAAGACACTTTAATTTACAAGGAGGTCACTAATTAACAAGGAAGACACTTTAAATTACAAGGAGGTCACTAATTAACAAAGAAGATACTTTAATTTACAAGGTCACTAATTTACAAGGAAGACACTTTAATTTACAAGGTCACTAATTAACAAGGAAGACACTTTAATTTACAAGGAGGTCACTAATTAACAAGGAAGACACTTTAATTTACAAGGAGGTCACTAATTAACAAGGAAGACACTTTAATTTACAAGGAGGTCACTAATTAATAAGGAAGACACTTTAATTTACAAGGTCACTAATTAAGAAAGAAGATACTTTAATTTACAAGGTCACTAATTAACAAGGAAGATACTTTAATTTACAAGGTCACTAATTAACAAGGAAGACACTTTAATCTACAAGGTCACTAATTAACAAGGAAGACACTTTAATTTACAAGGAGGTCACTAATTAACAAGGAAGACACTTTAATTTACAAGGTCACTAATTAACAAGGAAGACACTTTAATTTACAAGGTCACTAATTAACAAGGAAGACAACTTAATTTACAAGGATGACACTGTAATTCACAAGGAAGACACTTTAATTTACAAAGAGGACACCACAATTCACTGGAAAGACACCACAATTCACAATGAAGACACCATACTAATTCATACGGACACAATCTACAAGGAAGACACCTCAATTCAAAAAACCGCCATGATATAACTGAAATATTAAGTGGCAATAAATACCATAACCCACATGCCCCCTCCCTCAATTCAAAAGGAAGACGTCTTAATTGACTGTCCATAATTAAGAAAGGACTACAGATGACAACAATCTGTATTATTGATATACACTCACCAATGTTGAGATCACTGAGGACACGTCTGGCTTCAGCTGATAAGACTCTGTATTATTGATATACACTGAGGACACGTCTGGCTTCAGCTAATAAGACTCTGTATTATTGATATACACTCACCAATGTTGAGATCACTGAGGACACGTCTGGCTTCAGCTGATAAGACTCTGTATTATTGATATACACTCACCAATGTTGAGATCACTGAGGACACGTCTGGCTTCAGCTGATAAAACTCTGTATTATTGATATACACTCACCAATGTTGAGATCACTGAGGACACGTCTAGCTTCAGCTGATAAGACTCTGTATTATTGATATACACTCACCAATGTTGAGATCACTGAGGACACGTCTAGCTTCAGCCGATAAGACTCTAGCTCTTTCTAATTCCATTATTGATATACACTCACCAATGTTGAGATCACTGAGGACACGTCTGGCTTCAGCTGATAAGACTCTAGCTCTTTCTAATTCCATGTGTGTAGCTGTTTTTCGTTGTTCCTGAGTGTCAACTTCCTCAATGCCACCAATAGCACCATCGGGTTGATGTGATCCTCTGTCGTTCTCACCTTAACATAATACAAATTTATTTAAACCTATTAAAAACTATTATCTTGTTTTGAATGAGTGTAAAATAACATAGAAAAATTCTGATAATAATTGGCATATTTTTTTTTAAATTCTTTTTCGTTTCTTTCTTCTTTTTTTCAACTGTCTGATTGATTATTGTTTAACATTACATGAGCAGTAAATCAACTACCGTGAAACCTGTCTAAACCGAACCCTGATTAAACTGGAATCCTGTATAAACCAAACTGTAATTGAAGTCCCAATATAGGAAATCTTGTTAATTTAACCTGTATAAATCGAACATCCGTCTATTCCGAGCAAAAACGTTGGTTCCACGTGTGATTTAGACAGGTTTCACTGTACCTTCATGATGAGACCAAGTTAACAAATGATACCGCAAGTACACAAAATGGTGCCCTAGGGTAGAGCCTACAGACAGATGTTTTTATTAATGTAAGTATAGGGAAGATAGTGAATTTGGGCCAAGTAAAAATATTTTTGTATAAAAAAAATTAATTTACTGAAAAATATCTGAAATTCTATCGTAACAGAAGGTACACTTATGCACTTATGCAGAACTCCAGATAATTTTCAAGTCCAAAGGGTAATTACCCCCTACTTTTGAATATGATGGGTATTTGCATATTTCCTTTGCACTGTTGTACTCTCTACTTCAGAAAAGATTGCTTACATGTACACTTTTAAAATTATGTTTGACACAAGTGTTATTCAATAAACGCAGGATGCAAGTGAAATGTATATCTCTGTTTAATTTGACACGATTGTGTCATGTTTATTAATAAAATGTTGTAAATATTTTGTTTTTTGCTCGTCGACTTCCACAGCCGTGTTGACAATATCATCAATGATTCCTTTAACTATACTGTCACTAGACACAGATGAAACTGTCAGGAACTTAGTAGCGCACTTATTCATGTTCTTGCTCATTTTCAACGAACGTGTGCCCAAATTTACTTTCGTTTTCGTTCTTACTTATTACGTAAACCGCATTTATTTGTAATATTGACCGTGATTGGATGATTTATCGTAAACATCCAATCAGATCTCTCTTGACATCGATGCTTAGAAAGGCAAGCATTCGGTACCCCTCGGATGTATACGCTCTCTCCTTCGAAAAGTATAAAGGGAAGTAATTACGGGGAATTTCTCAAAGACAAAAATGTATTGTTATGTACACGACTGTACAAGTACGCTCCGAATTTGGAAAGTTTGCTTACACAGCAATATGTATGCGTAATGTGTACACTCTGATCTGACAATACATGCGTTTTTACTCGTTTTCATAGCGTAAAAAACGCAAATACGCAGCTTATCTGGAGCTCTGCTTATGTGACAAAAGTATTTCACGTTTTGTGTACACAATGTCATGCCACCAGATAAGAATGTACTTCGGTTGTCTATAACTTTATTGATATTTATCATTATGTTACTAAATTTAGACACCATAATTTCCAAAATATGACGTGTTAGTGACGTAATTTCCACGTGCGTATATAAACGTAAACGCTACAAAAAGGGGGTTTCCAACATGTCTAGAAAAACAAAAGAGATGAGCCATGACTAAAATGGCAGGTATTTCGGCTACATCAGGATGGATTAAAAAAAAAACAGAAATCGGAAAGATAATTAGATTTAGTCGATCTGCAGTGTCTAAATTTTTGAAAAGATTTGATCCATGGGAAAATATAGAAAACAAGCTGTGAGCATGTCGACCCAGATCTACGAGCAAGCAAGGTGAGCATACATTGATAAGGCTTGTAAATCAGAATCGTAAAAGAAGCTTACACGATTTGATGAATGAATTTAGTCAGTCTGTTCCAGTTCCGATTTGTAAAAGGTCAATTCAAAGACGATTTTGTAATTTATGGCTTTCACAAGAGAATTGTTGCAAAAAAACTGACGATTTCGTTGAAAATAGAAAAAAGTCGTGTGCGATGGTGTCGAAATAGACTACACTGGACATATACAAGAACAATGGAATAAAATAATATTTTTGATGAAACGTGGTGTTAACTATGGAAAAAATTCACATGTGTATGTGTGGTGAAAAGCAGAAGAAAGGCAGAACACACTATACTTAGGACTGTATGGACGTAGTAATGGCAGTGGCAATGTGTCTAATGTTTTGGGGGTGTATTTGTAAAGACAGGGTTGGTACAATCACAGATGTAGAAGGAAATATTAATTCAGCTAAGTGCGTAGACATCCTTGACAATAATCGTTTGCCAGTCGTTTTAAAATTCGAAAATTATCAGTGGATTTTCCAAGATGACAAAATTGTAGAAAGATAACAATGATGTCGATTGTCTTGTTTGGCCATCCCAATCACCAGACCTTAATATAATTGAAAATATTTAAAGATTAATTAAAATATGATTAGAACTGGAACAACACACCATTCATTCCAAGGTAGACCTAGTCCAGGCCACCACAAGAATTTGGTGTTCCATTTCAAGTGTGTACATTTCAAACTTATATCGATCTCTTCCAAGACAAATAAGACATGTAATTAAAGCTAAAGGTCATGCTACTAAATACTGAATGCTTGGTGGATATAATTCTATTTATTATGAAGTTATAGCTTCTCAAGCATCAACAAGGGCAACGCAAAGCGTGGCATATCACCTTGCCTAAAAAAAAAAATCCCTGTGACCTTGACCTTTGACATATGACCTTGAAAATCAATAGGGTTCCAGATTCTCTTAAGGACTATGTATGTACCAAGTTTGGTCAAAATCCATTGAAAGATGTTGATTCTAGAGTGTTCACAAGGATGTTATGCTGTAAAAATTTGACCCCTTGACCTTTGACCTTGAAAATCAATAGGGTTCCAGACTCTCCTAAGGACTAAGTATGTACCAAGTTTGGTCAAAATCCATTGAAGGATGTTGATTCTAGAGTGTTCACAAGGATGTTACGGAAGGACGGACGGTAGCGTTACTATATCCCTTCGCAACTTCGTTGGCAAGGGGATAACAAACAGCAACAGCTTAACTTAGCGTGATGTCGTAAACGTGAAATACTTTTATCACATAACTGTAGCACTGCAATTTTAATGCAATTTAATTCCCAATCTGTGAACTGTTTAATCATACATGTTGTTATATAATTAAAATTTAAATAGAGGGAGGAAAAAATTACGTTGCTTCATAATTATACAATTACAACTTCTTTTTACGAAAATAAATAACCCTATTCACTTTTTCAGATATTAATAAGCCTATTTCTATGATCAAATTCATGACAAAATTCAATCATAGAAATAAATGATTCAACAGCGTTCAATTTCCAAGATATCATATAACAAACTCTGAATTTTAATTCAAATTATATAATTATAATTTCTTTACTAAAAAAAAAGAGCAAATAAAGGCAGCATAACACCTCGGAATATTTTCTATATATGCACGAAATCGCAATTTTGTTTTGGTTCGCTGATATTCATTACGATTATAAACGCTATAACAGTCACTTACTAATTTGGGAGGTTTGTGACGTTCTCCTCGTCTTTATTGGACCAAGTTCTCTGTTTACCAATTCTTGTCCTGCTCTCCATGATGATGTCGTTATAATTTCTGAAAATAATTGAAAAATGAATAAATAAATAAATAAATAAATAAACAAATTTGCAGCATTACTCATTCAGTAACAATGGCAAAAAAGGCATATGTACATCATCAATGATTATCAAAGAAAATTCATTTTACAGTTAGAAATGGATTAAAATATGTTTTATTGCTTTTTTATTGCATATACATGAGAATTTAAATTAAGTCTGTTTAAATAGCAGATCATTTCATTTTTCAACAATCAGTTTTCAAGCCACAGATAAATGAACATAAATTAAAAGGTTTTTTTAAAACACAAATCATTTTATTTTTTTTGACAATCTGTTTTCAAGCAACAAATAAATAATTTCGGTCTGTGCACCTGTTCATGGCGAGGTGTACTCGATACAACATTATGTAATAAAGTCAGGTTTCCTCCACCAATAAAACTGATCGCCACAATATAACTGAAATATTGTTGAAAGTGGTGTTAAACACCTACCACACCTATAACTGAAAAATTGTTTTAAGTGGTCTTCATAATACACCTGTTTACTAAAATGGAATACAGTAGTCCCCTTTCTGCAAAGAAAAAGGGACCTTATAAGAGGGTGGCCCCTCTTCAGGAGGGCAAATTAGTAATAATTTACTATCTTAGTGTATCTGAAATCTGGCCTGATAAAGGGGCGGCCTTCGGTGGGAGTGGCCTTATAAGAGGGGGACTAACTTTTATTCTTAGTGTATCTGAAATCTGGCCTGATAATATGGGGCCTAACTTTTATTCTTAGTGTATCTGAAATCTGGCCTGATAAAGGGGCGGCCTTCGGTGGGAGTGGCCTTATAATAGGAGGACTAACTTTTATTCTTAGTGTATCTGACATCTGGCCTGATAAAAGGGGTGGATGGTCTTCGGTGGGAGTGGCCTTAAAAGAGGGGGACTAATTGAAATTACTGTATATCGAATGATGAATGTTGGGGAAAAAAAACTTGCCATTTTTCTTCTGTTTATTAACTTCTTTTTTATTTGCCTTAGCAATGACCCGTGTTAGTTTTCTTTCCTGTTTATCTTCTTCCTCTTTGAGAGGTTCTGCAAAAAATAAATAAATAAATAAATAATTCTAAAAATAAAATCTACCCCAGGTCTTTCAATATAGTACTTTTACCCACCTAAAATGGTCTTTGGTATCTCCTGATATTAAAGATTGTTGTATAAGATATTCATGAAAATTGTTCACATTTTAATAACTAGAGGCTCCCAGGAGCCTGTAATCGCTCACCTGGTTTTCAATTTGACATCTAAAGTTGATAGAAAATGGGGGTGTTACACATAATTTTGAAAGTAGGCCACCCAAAGATCATTTCAACTCATTTCTGAGCAAAAGAAATTTCTATTTTTAATAACAGCAGTCATTTTGAATGGAGAGCGGGGCTGTCGGACACAATATTGAAAGGGGACCACCCAAGGACCATCCCAGCCAAATTTGTTTTAATTTGGTTCAGCGGTTTCAGAGAAGATTTAAATGTGATCTTTTATCAAAATATGTCCAATTTGTATAATCGGTATAAATCGGTTGAAAGAAAAATTTCACAGAAAAACACAGAATATATGTTAATCTACTCATTGTCATGTAGCTGCAGTTAAAATTTGAGCTCAATCCATCCAGTGATTCTTGAGAAGAAGTTTGTTTTACATATTTCCCATAGGGTCGCTATGTTAAATTATGTTCCCCGCTGGTGGCCATCTTGGATTTTCAATCGGTCCAAAAAGTAACAACACTTGGTTAGCAGCTTGCAATGATCATTCATGACAATTTTCAATTCCATCCTCCATGTAGTATCGGAGAAGAAGATCATTAAAAATTTCAGCCAATCAGAGGCTTTTATGGCCCCTGGCAGCCATGTTGGATAACCGATCGTAACGAAAGTAACAACACTTGGTTAGACCATGCAAATGAACATTCCTGCCACGTTTGGTCCCATTTGCTTCAGTGCTTCTCTAGAAGAAGATTGAAATGTTTACGGACGGACGGACGACGGACGCCAAGTGATGACAATAGCTCACATGATCCTTCGGGTCAGGTGAGCTAAAAAAAAGTACCGCCTGTAAATAGTGAAGTACTGATACACTTGAAAAATATTGAAAGCCCTGCTACCCTATTTAAAATAATATTTACAATGCTACTTCCTCTTTGAGAGGTTATGAAAAAGAAAAAAATAATCAATTCTAAAAATAAAATAAAATCTACCCTAATTAAAATGATATTTACAATGGTATCACGTTTGCTTGTATCATCTTTAACGATCTGCTTAAATGATCCATTTCAAGGTAAATAATTTCAGAATTATGCAAAAAAATAATATAATTGCATATCTTTGAAATTTGATTCACACCCGTTAACGGTAATTTACATTTGTAGAGTCTCATTCACGTTTATCTATTTGAATAGGCAGTTCACAACACAAACATAGAGTAAAAATACAGGTGTGAAGCAGAAAACCAATTAATTAATAGGTGGACAGGTAAATGTAAACAAACAAGAGTCATAACTCTTGTAAATGTACCAATGCATAAATAAAACAAACAAACTTTATCACCGTGAATATTGACGAAATATCACAATAACAGGGATGACAAGAGTAGTAGCTCTTGTAAATGTTCCCATGCATAAATAATACAAACGATCTTTATCGCAGTAAATATTGACGAAATATCACAATAAAAGAAAGCATCCAGCAAATAATGGAAAGTCTAGAATTGTAAAACAGAGAGAGACAATAGAAGTAATTTAACATTACTTAAAAGTACACACAGTACTGTGAGGGAGAATTTATTGCATAGAAAAAGTTTAAAAGTGAAAACGGGTCAACGACTTAAAGAGTAAATGTATATATAGCATAGCCTTGAAGGGAAAAAAAAATGTTTTGTTAGAGAGAAGATTAGAACTATCAGTTAAATGTCATTGCTACTTAAAAGCATGTTACTTATAATAATATACACTTAAATCATAGGATTCGAACTTGACAAAACAAAAATATTACAAGATTTTATGGACGACAAAGTTTGCAAGTGATGGGACAGTAAAATAGGAAGGGTGTCATCCCCTGTTAAATGGCTATACAGTAAGTAATCCACCTCTAATAAGGCCACCCTTTCTGCAATGAAAAAGTTGCCTTATAAGAGTATGGCCTGTTTTGAGGGGGGACAGGTTAGTTGTATTTTAATATCTTAATACATCTGATGTCTGGCCTGATAAAGAGAGGTGGCCTGATTAGAGGGGGCGGGGGCTAATCATGAATATGTTTTAGGAAACCTCTTAAGGTACATGTAGTAAAAGATCAACAAATAGAGTAAATGGTAAATGTGGGAAAAACAAACCTGGATTTTTCTGTATTTTTACATGCTGTTTCTTTTTCTTTTCTTTTTTCTTTCCATCTTTAAGCACCTTAACTTCAGTGTGTTTATATTTCACTTCAGTTTCACTGAATCCTGAAAAAAATATTACGGGTATATACATTTAGGAAGATATTTTTTTCTAATAAATTATACATATTTAACAAACACTGAAATGAGAAGTCACCTTATATACAATTAGAAAGAAAATAAATTGATGACCATCACTGTTTAAACTTTCTTTTCATAAAAAATATATATACAATACTTGTGCACTGTCGACGCATATCTAGGTAATATGTGTATGAGCCTTTTCCTGCGTTTCGCGCCAAATACACATATATGCTTCGACAGTGCACATGTATTGTATTTATCCTGCAATTTCAAATTGTAAATAAACGTTCACTGGATGATGATAAAAGTATTTGAAATAATTTTGTGGATGTATTTGAAAACAATATCCCCCGATGTGCTCGGATGTGGGCGGAGCTTAAATTTGTATGTTCTATTTATAACTGACCAATAACAAAAAAAATATTGGGCAGGCTATATTGGTCGGTAAATGCTGTCATTGCAGGATAAATTATAATATTTTTATTTATTTATTACAGTCAAACCTACACACCTATATAACAAATCACTGTCTACAAAGGGCAGCCACATTTCCCTCATTAATGAATAGTGCATACAATTTTAACCTGTATATAAAGGGCACATTTTCATGTTCCCTTGAGTGCCTTTTATATACAGGTTTGACTGTGTACAGTCTGTGCCAAAAACATTTTAACAAACTGGCCAGAATGCCATTTTAGAAGAATTTTTTCTATTTGATTAACCAAATTTTATGCAATTTTTACTAGCCTGAAGTATGAACCAATTTTTAGTAGACTGGGGCATAGGGCTAGTGGTTTTTGGTGCAGACTATGTGTACATATCAACAAAAACTGAAGTTGCGAAAGTCAAATTATATACATTAAAAAAAATATATATATCATAATATTTTTTAATCAATCATTTATATTAAATACAAATTGAAACTAAAACTGACAAATTATGTACATTTAGAATGAAAAACAACCAACATATATACTAATATTTTTTAATTAATCATACATATTTAACACCCGTTGAAATTGGTGATTTGATTTGATTTTGTATTTAGCGCCACTTTCAGCAATATTTCAGCTATATCATGGCGACCAGTTTTAGTGGTGGAAGAAGCCGGAGTACCCGGAGAGAACCACCGACCATGGACAAGTAATTGGTAAACTTTATCACTTGCGGCTGCGAGTCGAGTGCACCCTTTTTTGTAATTTACAAAGCCGGGCGTGTATTGGTGATAGGCTTGTATGAGTTGTTAGGTAATCCAACTACCTAACTCATTGAGCCACCCGGGCCCTCCCGTTAAAATTGGAACAGACAAATTATATACATTTAGAAAGAAAGAAAACTTATATATCGTAATATTTTTACATATTTAATAAAGACTGAAATTAAAAACTGATAAGGATCCTCTCTCTTCGATGTCAAATTAATTAACTTTCTAAGAAAATTAACTAGTTTAAATCCTCGACAAGATACTACAGACATTTTACTCTGGATAATGTAATGGTGGAAGACAAATTGATTTTAATTATTATTTCTTGGCAACAAAAATCATTCAACATAATAAAAATGACATTTGAGAAAATTTAATTAAGACCAAGGGCCTTAACTCTTGATCATCAGCTCGATAATGATATATTGGTCTGCACATGGCACACAATAATCCCAGTATAGTGGCAGACTGATTGGTAAAATCATCAAAGAGGTTAGGGTTATGGTGTTTAATGCCACTTTCAACAATATTTCAGTTTCGGGATATGGTGCTTAACACCACTTTCAACAATATTTCAGTTATATCGTGGCAGTCAGTTTTATTGGTGGATGAAACTGGAGGACCCTGAGAAAACCACAGAGACTGCTGGCTTATGTAAAATAGGCCAATTAGAAAAATAGTCCACAGTAACATGCAATAATTATGGAACGTTTTATTTTATCGAATTATTACTACGAACGGTCAACATGAGAGGGAATAGTAAAAATACGTCAAACTAACGGCAACAGGCAAAATCTGCTACTTAAAAATATATTAGGTTTATGGTTATGGATATGGTGTTTAATGCCACTTTCAACAATATTTCGGTTGTATCATAGTGGTCTGTTTTATTGGTGGAGGAAACCGGAGTACCCGGAGAAAAACCACAGACAAACTTTATTACATAATGTTGTATCGAGTACACCTCGCCTGAGCGGGATCAGAACTCACAACTTTAATGATTGCATAGGTAGTAATAAATCCTACGTACTACCATACGATCATGGCCCGGAAAGTACATTAGGAGTTATAATTAGCATCTGATTAGATCAACAATTATCTATGAAAGATTTCTGATCAGCGTAAAAAAAAAAGAGAGAAAATTTCAATACTTCAAGACATTTCGAAAGTCATGATTACATAATCAGCCAGCGCTTAATTTGAAAACCTATTAAAGGAAATTAATGTGGAAATGTACAATCAATTCTGTCTGGTAAAATTTTTATTATGACAGTAATTCATAGATAAAAGGAAAAGCTTTCATTATTGAGAAGAAAAAAAAAGAAGAAAAGGAATATCGATAATTATCACATTGCGACTTTTCCCGATAAATCATTATTAAAAAGTTGATCAATAGTTAGCCTAAAATTAAATAATTTTATTGTTGGTTCGTTGTTCACCGACTTTATGAATTTATTGGGTGGAAAGATGGAATATAAATTTATTCTATTTTCGTTTTTCACTCATTAAAAAGACATTTTTTTTCAAAATATTTATTAAAAAAAACCACACAATTATTATCATTTTTGTTGTTGAAGTATTAAATATTTATATGTAATGTGATCAGATAAACAGAGCTGATCGATGTTGACAATCAAAATGATCAATAGATATTGAAAATCGGTCAAGAGGTGAAAAACTTAAGAATATTTGAAGGTCGTTATTTTATGACCTATTTTTTCCAAATTTTTTTTTCCTAGAATGTTTAGTTATTAAACAAAATAAATGAAATATTACCTCCTTAATTGACAAATAATTGCAAAAATTGGTTAAAATACAATGAAACCGAATACAGGTATTGTATTTAAAGTATTTTTAAACAAGAATTCTGAGAGTATTGCACATAGCAATACATTGTCCCCTACCGGCCACAAAAATCAGAGGACCTAAAATATTAGAAGTATCACCTTGCAGTGACTAGATTTTAAAATACAAGTTCAAGGGCCATAACTCAGCCAAAAATCATTCGACCGGAACGAAATTCGAACTTAAACTGTAACTCATCTAGATATAGCCACATACCAAATATCAAGTCAATATATCAAAGGACGTAGAAAAGAAATCTGGACAACTTAAAATTTCAACAAAAAATACAAGTTCAAGGGCCATAACTCAGTCAAAAATCATTTCGACCAGAACGAAATTCAAACTTAAGCTGTAACTCATCTAGATGTAGCCACATACCAAATATCAAAGGACATAAAAAAAAAGTCCGGACAACTTAAAATTTTAATGTGACAGACGGACAGACGGAACCTAAAACTATAGTCCCCTTCGGCTTTCGCCGGTGGGGGACTAATAAGAATTTGCTGTGCTTCACTAGTAATTCATTCAGCTGAGTAATAGTGTACATTGTTCGCTGATTTTCAATACAATTTGAATTTCTTAGAGTTGTGGTGGGTGGTAGATATATTGTCAGTCATCGATAGTTTTTACCTTTATATGTTGGGGGTGGTGGTCCTGCAGCTACTTTTCTTTTTGGGTGTTTGTCTACACCATCCATTGGGAAGTCATGTGACTTTGGTTGTACAGGATCACTGTCATTGTGAAGTGGTCTGTGACTTTCGGTGTTGCAATTCATTTCTGGGACCCCCATGACATTACCGTCTGCATTTTCCTTATTGTCTGCAAAAAAAATAATAATAAAAATTACGATGCCGAAGCTTTTAAAGGCCATTTAATTTTGGGTTTTTGTAATGCTACTTCAGCTCTTATTTCTTCAACATTTTACCATGAAAACTACAGTATCTCTGTACCTCTGAAATCTGGCCTGATAAAAACACTGATAATTAGAGATATGGCCTTTGGTACGAGTGGCCTTATAAGAGGGGGAACTATTGTAACAGTGACAGATAATACATGTAAACATATTCACAGTTTTAGACATTAGTAATTTGCTATAATTTTTGCATGGAGTCAATCAAATTGTGTCAAATGTCAAAGGTACAAACAAGCCTCTTGATTTCAAATTTTACCTCTTTCAGGTAAATTTACAATGCATCTTAAATAGTAGTAGTCCCCCTCTGATCATGCTAGACTGTAGATGAACTGAGATAGTAAAATACTACTAAATTCCCCCTCCCCCTTAAAATAGGATCCCCCTCTTATAATGCCACTTTCTCATTGCAAAAGGGTGTGGCCTTATATGAGGGGAACTACTATATATCATTTCTGAAATCTTGGATGTGTACATAGAACAAACAGATTAAATTTAGATTCCTTGGTATGGGTGGGTGAGTGGTCAAGGTCAGTGACCTCTGACCACAAGGATAAAACCACTGATGTAGGTTCAATCCCAGATACCCTTCTCGAGTGTTAAGTTTTCCATTGGTCAGTTTAATATAACTGTCTAAGCTTTCCTCTGCCAATTAAGTACAGTAGGTAAAATTGCAAAAAGTGATAATATTTTCAAAGAAAAAACAAAAACAAACAAGCATATATACATAAAAAAACAAAAACATTATATACAAGATTGTCTCAAAATGACCACAAAAATTCACAGACCTGAAAATGATATATCCAGCCTGTGTACCTTCATATATCTCAGAGACATTATAACATTCCAATGCACAGAAATAAGCTGCATTTAACAAACAACCACAATGATAAAAATTAACCAATATTCGTGCAACATAAAATACAGTGGATAACTTTACTATTTCTAACCCTAGTACTGGTATTCAATGTAAATTACAAAGTCTATATATATTTTACTATTTCTAACCCTAGTACTGGTATTCAATGTAAATTACAAAGTCTATATATATTTTACTATTTCTAACCCTAGTACTGGTATTTAATGTAAATTACAAAGTCTATATACATTTTACCATTTCTAACACTAGTACTGGTATTCAATGTAAATTACAAAGTCTATATATATTTTACCATTTCTAACCCTAGTACTGGTATTCAATGTAAATTACAAAGTCTATATACATTTTACTATTTCTAACCCTAGTACTGGTATTCAATGTAAATTACAAAGTCTATATATATTTTACTTTTCTAACCCTAGTACTGGTATTCAATGTAAATTACAAAGTCTATATATATTTTACTATTTCTAACCCTAGTACCAGTATTCAATGTAAATTACAAAGTCTATATATATTTTACTTTTCTAACCCTAGTACTGGTATTCAATGTAAATTACAAAGTCTATATATATTTTACTTTTCTAACCCTAGTACTGGTATTCAATGTAAATTACAAAGTCTATATATATTTTACTTTTCTAACCCTAGTACTGGTATTCAATGTAAATTACAAAGTCTATATATATTTTACTTTTCTAACCCTAGTACTGGTATTCAATGTAAATTACAAAGTCTATATATATTTTACCATTTCTAACACTAGTACTGGTATTCAATGTAAATCACAAAGTCTATATATATTTTACTATTTCTAACCCTAGTACCAGTATTCAATGTAAATTACAAAGTCTATATATATTTTACCATTTCTAACCATAGTACTGGTATTCAATGTAAATTACAAAGTCTATATATATTTTACTATTTCTAACACTAGTACTGGTATTCAATGTAAATCACAAAGTCTATATATATTTTACTATTTCTAACCCTAGTACCAGTATTCAATGTAAATTACAAAGTCTATATATATTTTACCATTTCTAACCCTAGTACTGGTATTCAATGTAAATTACAAAGTCTATATATATTTTACTTTTCTAACCCTAGTACTGGTATTCAATGTAAATTACAAAGTCTATATATATTTTACCATTTCTAACCCTAGTACCAGTATTCAATGTAAATTACAAAGTCTATATATATTTTACTATTTCTAACACTAGTACCAGTATTCAATGTAAATTACAAAGTCTATATATATTTTACTATTTCCAACCATAGTACCAGTATTCAATGTTAAATGTTTGATTAATCTTAATACTTATTGATACAAGGTCAAAAGCTTAAATAACCAAAGGCCTGAAATAATGACTTCTATTTTTGTTCAATTTTTCTCTAATCTACCCGAAATTAACATCTACCTGTAATTAACAGAGTTTTTTTTACTCAAAAATTGGTTTTATATAAATTGTTTGTGCAGCATGTTTGGCTTTATTTACTAGTATTATTTGCATGCCATTCATTATTGGTGTCTGACATTTTTTCAATACAATTTCAGCCCACACACTGTCCCCTATACCTACTTATTGTATATCTTTAAACTTTCTAATAATGTATGTCATGCAGACATCAAGTCTTGTGCAATTTAACATTCATCAGTATAGGTCTGGAACATTATAAACAGAGGCCCTCGAGTGAATTTGGTACTTAGATTTATGGTCTAATAACAACTATAGTACACAAATCCTCCAAAAGCCATCAAACAAACAAACATAAATCCTCCATATAAACAATCAAGTAAGGACCATTTTTCCATGTAGAAAGACATGTCCACCTCATGCCTGTAGTTTCAGGGTGCTAGGGCAATGGTGTTTAATGCCACTTTCGACAACATTTCAGTTATATGGTGGTGGTCAGTTTTATTGGTGGAGGAAACCGGAGTACCTGGAGAAAACCACAAACCTGTCGCAAGTCACTGACAAACTTAATCACATAATGTTGTATAGAGTACATACACTTTGCCATGAACGAGGTTCGAACTATCAACTTTAATGGTGATAGGCACTGATTGTACAGGTATGTTGTTAATCCAACTACCATATGATTACGACCACGACGACCCCTCAAATAGTATATAAACCCTCCATATAGGATAATTAATGTTTCCTTGTAGAACGACATGTCCACTTCAGGACTGTAGTTTCAGTGAGTTAGCACTCTTAACATCCAGTCCAATGTGTTGGTCTTGTACAACACAGGAATCATCTAATCCAAAAGTTCTAGTAAATGTTTGTGCCATGCTATGATTGATTTGATTTTGATTTTTGGTGTTTTAACGCCACTTTCAGCAATATCATGGCGACCAGTTTTAGTGGTGGAAGAAGCCGGAGTATCCGGAGAGAACCAACGACCATGGGCAAGCAAATGGTAAACTTTATCACTTGCGGCTTTCCAAGATACGACTGAAAGATTGATCATTTGGTGTTTAACTATAATCATGCCCCCCCAGGGAGAATTCTAGCTCATAAATCACATCTACATTATTAATTTAATCAGCTAATAGCATCTCATAACAAGGATGTATATTGAATATATATTTTCTGGACAAACAGATTATCATGATTATAAGAACATAACAGCTAATGTTCCAATGAAGGGGGAAAAAGGTTACAAAAAATTGTTTTGCTGATATTTATGAAAAATGAAAATAATATCCTATAGGTTCAAAAAAATAAAATTGTAGTTTCAATGGAAAAAAAACTTTCAAATTGCTTTGGGTAATGATAAAATAAAAATAAATTTTCGTCCTACCTATATTCACTAACTAATTTATGATTTTGCAGACAGCCTTACCCAAAATTATTTAATTTATGCCCTGTATGGGCATTGGGGGTCCATTTGTCAAAACACAAATTATTTTCAAAATAGAAAGAATATTATTTTGAAAAACATCTCTAAAATTGATATCAAAATATGATCATATTCAGTATCTCAATTGCACAAATATGGTACACATTAATTTTTGCTATGCAATTCCCTTACAACATTTACAATATACATGTGTACATTATAAATGATGACAACCTCTGATAAGAATTTAATTACATGGTATACAAATATACAGGGGTGATTCTGACAAAAAAATAAAATAAATGAAAAATAAATGAAAAATAAATGAAAAATGGACTTTTTGAAAGGGAGGTGTAGTACCTCCCTTTCAAAAAGTCCATTTTTGACATGTTCTGACTGTCCTGCAACTTTCAGAATAAATTTTTTTTTAGAGGAAAATAGCTGAAATCAGTTAAATAACTGACAAAAATCATCTCTGAATACTAGTGATTTCACCCTGTGTATTTATTTTTTAATATTTGTACCTTCATATATTTTTGCTATGTAGAACCATTGCATTACCTCAATTGAAAATTTCAAACAAAACAATAGACTCACCATTACGATGTTTCCCCCACAACTTATATGGTCAATGATTTAAGGCATACAACATTTTACTAAAGAACAGCTAGAACTAATGGGCCTTAAGTCAATATTGGTAGATCTTTTCACCAAATTGTGTACAAATATGTGCCCTTGAGGTCTTACACTGTTTACACTTGGTCAATATGTAGCCTGATTATAAACCATGGCCTAAACTACTATGTCAAAACAGGGCATTCCAGTAGAATCAACTGTGTTCAATAGTGGCATTCCAGTGGACTCAACTGTGCCAAATTGTGGCATTTCAGTGGACTCAAATGTTAAATTGTGGTATTCCTGTGGACTCCATGTCAAATTATGGTATGCCAGTCGACTCAATTTTGAGTAAATCTTTATAAACCATTTTTATTATTTCTCTCTCATCCATAATATTTTATTTACTTTCTGTCTGTTTGTGGCATGACATATATTGGACTTATTATTCCTACTTAACAATTTGTCAATATTTACCATGACTATTTAAGAGATGTTTATGATATAATTTATAATAAATAGTTTTGATTTTCACTTTTCAATTTCCATTTGTTGGTGGCACAACTTTTTGACACTTAATAGTCATGCAGTCATTAAACTTATATATTTTATGCCTTTTATTATAATGTTAATTACTTTCTACTTTTGTATATCCCCTTCTGTCCCTCCTTATAATTTCTAACATCAAGTTTACACTTGGATAGTTAAATATGATTTATATGTACCAGTAAATATATCTATTATTGATAATTTTATTTTATCTGTCCTTTATTCATACCCTTTAATAAATCCTGGTGTATGCAGAAATTCTTCCAATGGTTAGTTCAATTCAATTTCCTTAATTACTTCAGCTTAAATTGTGGAATTTCTGGCCATATGAAGACTTTTCACTTTTAAATAATGGCAGCCATCTTGGAGGAAGGGTAGAAGTACCTAATACAATTTTTATATGACGTTTGACAAAATAACACTATTTTTGACTAATTAGCATAATATACAAATATAATAGTAATAATATACACGTGTAATATATGATCAATAAGTCATCATAGTTTAAATTTCAACTCATATCAGCTAAATATGATGAAGCTTTTGCAATTTGAAGACATCTCTACTTTAAAAAGCAATGGTGGCCATCTTTGATAGATAGTATGAGCTGTCTCACTATTTTTGAAATAAAGATACAATATACAATTATGGCCTTCATGAGAAGTTAATATCCATAATTATTAAATTGAGAAAGGGTTATTTTCCCCGAGGTCCGAAGGACCGAGGGAAAATAACTCTTTCGAAATTTAATAATTATGGATATTAACTTCTCATAAAGGACATAACTGTATTATTATACTGAACTAATATGAGGGAAATAACTAGTTATTGGTTCGACGTGCTGAGGGAAATAACTAGTTATTGGTTCGACGTGCAAAAGCTGCCAATTTCAAACAGTTATTTTGTGCTACGTGCAGATTCCCTCACAGTTATTTGACCTTCGTGCAGTTTGCCGCGGGAATAATGAGTTATTTCTTGTTCCATGGAATAAAACTTTAAAATATCTTAATTATTTCTTGCTTGGTTTCTATAGTAAAGTATAATAATGTATAATGTGCCCATTGGACATGGATGTCCTTTGTTTCCAGCTAAAATAAACAGGTATTTTTCAACAAATCATGAGGCATATCTAATGAACAGAAAAATGGGTAAAGTCTGAAATTGAACTTGCCCTTACTTTTATTGTCTCTAACCTTGTGTATAAATTTCAAATGATTTGCTTAAAACGAACTTAAGTTATTGAGTGAAAACCAAATGTGTGACGTACATAAGGACATTGTTAAAACTTAATACCCTCCGATGTCCAGTATTTATAGAACATATCACAGATCTTCTATTTACTCTATTGATCTGTTAACATATGACCCCCTCCCACTTCCAATTACCCACCACGGGCCATACAACACAGCTTCTTCTCTGCCTCCCTGCCAACACTAGATGTGTTTTACAACATATACACACCAAGGTTGGATACACCAGGTAATCCCGGATACAGTGGCCCAGTAGAATATAAAGCAGTGTAGAGTAATACAACATAAGTATAAAAAATACAGTCAGGTTTGAGCAAACTAACTTATTCTATTAGTCATCTCCACAAATAACATGAACACTTGTACTTGTACTTTTAAAATCTGTTCAAGTAAAAGAACAAATATCTTATAACTGTTTGTCAAGAGTGAAAGAAGTGAGTGAGAGAGTCAGCCATTGTTGTTAAATGCTAACTCAGCAATTTTTCAGCTCGTGGTGAGAACAAGTTAATTTTCAATAAAATGATGACGAGGTTTGCTTTGTGCTAGACCAACACGCCAAGCTGGATTTTTTAATAGTGCTAGCTCACTGAAACAACAGTCCATGGATAGACATGTCACCCCATTGGGGTCACATTATCCTGATTCTGAGCCAACCAGTCTATACTCCTTCTCCTTAATGCTGTGTGCTCAACTGAGAGGCAACAAATACCAATTTTATAGTACAAATATTTTTTACTGTGTTGTCAAACAGCAAAAGAAAAGAAAAAGAAGAGTACAATTTTGTTTTGACTGTTTGTCAAACAACGGGAAAAAAAAAGAAAGTAGGCAGAATGAAAATCTGGTCTGCACCTGTTCTAAAATTCAGTAAATTTCACATTTCAAATACTTAAACAACTAAAGTGTTCAATCTGCCATATCAATGTAAATAGTTAACGCCACCCATATTTTTTTCTTCTTTTAAAATGTTTATAAACAGTTTGACGTTGTTTTCTAGTGCCATGTTAATAATCCTTACAAAATATTCTTTGAGCTTGTACACACTCACTGGGTAAAGAAATTCAATATATATTATAATGTAAATAATATGTAAGTAAAACTTAAGGGTGGGTGTTATTAAAAGATTTAACAATTCACAAAATTTTTCCCGATTTCACACAAGTGGGTAATATTTACGAAGATAATCGGTGGGAAAATAAAAGTTTACCACATATATACAATGTAGATAAAGTCATAACAATAAATGAACATTTTATGAGATCTCCAGGAAAAAAAATGCATTGTGCAAAATCTTTCTCTCAGCATTACTAGTACTCTAGCCAAATCATTATTTTGTTTATACATGTATATGTTTACCCATATAAAAGCTAGTTATGAGGAGGAGAGTTTTGGAGCTTGTCTGTTTTAACACTGCCACTTTTTTCATGTAGTCAAATCTGTATTAAGAGGGCACCTTTGGGACAAAGAAAAATTGGTCTTTTAAGAAATGTGACCTCTTAAAAGAGGTTCAATTCATATGAAATATTCTATGACAGGACAAGAAATAGTGACCTTTTTATACAGGTGACTGTACTTATGTCCTTTCAAGGCAGCGCTGGACCTTAATTTCCATCAGATATTGTCATTGTCAATTGTGCATTTTTAACTGTTTTAACCATGCAACTTTTTCCATTTACTTACATTGTATGTCCTTCCAAGGCTGCACTGGACCTAAATTTACATAATTGTCTTCTGTGTGTTTTTCAGTGTTTAATTTACAGCAACTAATTATCATGGTCATGGACTCACGGTAGAACATTCAGCCACCAGTATTTTATTACTGTCTATATATTTTATTCTTATAAACTAGTATTCATTTAGTTACTCTATTTACCGTATCATGAAAGAATTACTTTTCTTGAAACACCATTTAAGGTGGTACCTAACACTACAGATAACTCTTTAAAATCAGTTGAACGTTTTGATCTTATGATGTTTGCATGCAGATTTCAAGCATCTCGGTGATCAAAACCACAAAGAGAAAAACTGCTATGTGGCTAGTGAATTTATAGCCCCGAGTCTGTTGGTTGTAATTTGTTAAAATTTTGATATTTATTGCAGTGGATATATTCAAACACACTGCCAAAAAAATAAGAAAATTAAACAAGATCAAATTTTACCTGAAGTGTATGATACCACCTTAAACTCAGCCTAGTGTTATTTCTCAGAAAGACATTGTTCCCCCTCCAAGATACCTGGTAGCTTATATTCACAGAATATAAAACTAGAGATTCACCTGATTCTTCATGACTCACATGGTTAAATAAACATTAAATATCAGTTTATTGCTCTCATTAAATTTGTATTTTATAGAAATACAGGATTTTACCCATTAGATATAAAAACTTGTCCCATTAGATATAAAAACTTGTATTATCAGGGAGTCAGTTGAGTGAGTGATTGCTGTTTAACACAAAGCGAAAAACTATTCAGTTATATCTTAATGAGACCATTACCAAGTTGCATTTTGATGAGATGATGATGATGTCCACAACAGCCCCGTGCCGTGTACTTTAGGAACACGTTTACGAAATAATAATTCTGTTTGAGAAGAAGATATTTGAAATTTCAACCAACAAGAAAGAATAATGGTGATTTAAAATTTAGTGAATTGCTGCATGGAATAAGAATCACAAATTTTTCTCAACATTCTGCCAGTCTTTGCCTTAAATCTTTTCACCTACTTGCCCAAAAGCCAAATTTAGTATAATTTTCTATTTATTGAAACAAATTCTTTCATAATTTTCACTTGTCTGAAATCCAGTTTTACTTCTCCAATCTTCGGGCAAGTGGGTTAGCGCGAAGACTGTTCTGCCAAGTTGGTTTCCATTTAGTAGGTGGTTAATGAAAAAAAGTAAAAGTAAAACAAAGTCCATGGACAACTGATGAAAAATTATGCCAATACTTCAGTTGTTCCTTTTGTATTATGTGAGTAAAAAGATTATAATAGATATTCTCAAATTTGAGACCAACCCATATTAATAATTTATGCAATACAGATTTTTTGACAACCTATCACTGTCAATGTGAATCCAGCCAATTCTTAAACTGTAACCTGTAACGGAAACTAATAAAGATATGACACATCAAGCAGAATAATAATTATCGTCTTGACTTACATGTATAGCCTTATCATATTACAGACATACTTTAAAACCTGGTATGGTAGTTTAGACCTGCTTCCTTCTTAATGAAGGGGTTAGGGTTATGGTGTTTAATGCCACTTTCATCAACATTTTAGCCCTATCATATTAGACATACTTTAAAACCCGGTATGGTAGTTTGGACATGGTTCCTTCTTAATGAAGACATCTAAGATCAAAAGAATATATACTACTGGTTAGGGTTATGGTGTTTAACACCACTTTCAACAATATTTCAGTAATATTGTGACATCAACTTTATTAATGGAGGATTCCAGAGTACCCGGAGAAAACCTGGACAACATCTATTTACAGTGGGACCATATCATTATTTAGACATTTCATATATTGTTCGGCAAATTTTATAAAAAAAATTAAAAAAAGATAAAAAAAAAAGTAAACACTATATATTAAAGTATTGCATGGTAGCCATTATATAAACATTTCACATGAATTCATTTATTTATCTTATAAAAAGCTGACTTGTTCCCCCCAACAAAATAGCCTTTCGATTTAAATATTTTGAAAATTAAATAACATTATTATATAGATAGCTGTGAATTACATAATTTTACGAGTTAAATAAAAACGATAACTTCACAGTGAAATTATCGTTTATAATTTCACTCTCGCTATATTTCGTGCCATTTCGTTGTTGACGTCATATGAAGACTTCCAGTTTGAAACGTAAAGATTAGACGTTATTTGGCTTCGTGTACATGTGTATCATTATGTGTACGCTTCAATTTTGATCAAATTTAACTAAAATAATATTTCAAGGTATGCATTTTAATTATTTTATTGTCATGGGTGGCACCATGTTTTTTGAAGCAATACACATTATAGTATATCCCTACGCTACACACGTAATATAGTGCAATTAAACTCATGTTATATTAAATTCGATTATGAGTTTCATATTAAATTACACATGCAAATCATAAAAGAGGGGTTGTTGTGGTCATGATCATATGGTAGTTGGATTCATAACTACCAATGCAATGAGTGCCTATCACCACTGAAGTTGTGAGTTCGAATCTCGCTCATGGCGAGGTGTACTCGATACAACATTCTGTGACTGTTTCCTCTACTAATAAAACTGACCGCCACAATAAAACTGAAACATTGTTGAAAGTGGCGTTAAACACCATAACTTTAACCCTAACCCCAAGTCATGTTACAAATGTAATCAGCTTTCAATGGCTTTTGCATTTTTTATTGACTATATATTAATATGCAAATTTTTAAATTCTAAGCTGTCGTGTAGATGAAATATCAATTTCCATGACGATGGAACGTAACGCTATATAGAATATCTTCACTCCTCCCCCCCAAAAGATTGTTTAATATTTTTAAAAGATTCTCATCATAAAATAAGCATGTTACTATTAATAATATATAGATTTCTGTTCTTAAAAGTTAATTTCAGAGTCTTTTAAAATATGTATCCGGTTATGTTACTATTAAAATATGGAGATAACATATGTATCCGGTTATGTTACTATTAAAATATGGAGATAACTGTTCTTAAAATAATTAAATTTTAGAGTCTTGTAGAATAAGGATGTTTCTTTACTTGTAATAAATAAATATATAAATATCTTTAAAATGTTGATTTTTACCAATAGATGAATATAGACATCATTTCTTTAAAAAAGTTAATTTTAGAGCTGACAGGTGTTGTCTATATATGACAACGCCTATTTATTTACAAAGAAATGACAAATAACAACACCCTTCTTGAAGTGGGTAATTTAATGCAAATTATATACCCAGACATGTAGTAAAAATTTGACATGAAATATTGGGCATATTGTAAAAGATGGAATTGTATTGTGCCACTGCCAGGGATTAAATTTTTTTTTCTTTCTTTATTATTTCGGTCTTTGCCTTAATTTTTTCCCCTACTTGCCCGAAGGACAAATTTAGAAAAAAAATTATATTTATTCAAACAATTTCTTTCGTAATTTTCACTTATCCGAATCCATTTTTACTTGTACAGTGCTTCGGACAAGTGGGTTAGCGCGAAGACTATTATTTTTCTTTTTCTTCAGCAGAATATATTACAAGCATTGTCTAAATTTGACAAGAAATAATTAAAAAGACATTGCAATTAAAGTATTGTATAGACTTTGATAGTTTTGAAAGATTTAATTGTTGAAACTTCTGTGAACCATCCTATGTTAGTGATGGTAGTTAATCTGAGTGTTTATTTTAAATTCTGAAATTATGAATAATATATACTTATAGAAAGTAATTTTCTACAAGGGGGTTTTTATTAGATGACATGCATGAAATTAAAGATACCATCAAAAATGCCATATTATATAAAACTCTGCATGCTATAATAAATTTTCAGGTGCAAGAAATGTGTGACGAAATTTATACCTTGACTGTTTGAGAAAATTATGTAATATATGATGCAAATATTCATGTTGTACTTATGCTATAACTAATTGACGAGTTTCATTATCAAAAATATGTCACAAATGACCAAATAACGCATGAGTGAGCTACAACGTTATTTGGTCATGAGTGACATATTTTTGATAATGAAACTCATCAATTAGTTATAGTATTTATTACATAGATAAAAAAAAATGTTCTCACCTGAACAAAATCCTGGTTCTTGAAAAGTAAAAATCCAAGACACCTTTAAAATTTATATTTTTACACTAATACAAATCTTTAACAATACATAAGAAGTTACAACAAAATATAAAAAAAAACTGAATGGTTTTAAATTTTTGGAGTTCCATTATGTACTAATACTACTAAGGTTAAAACTAAGTTACCCCACCCCCACATCAAAAGACAGTATACAAATATAACCAATTATCACAGCTTAAGCATTGAATTTCATTCAAAAACTTATGGCCACTAGGAGTTTGTTTTAAATGTGTTTTACTAAAGTTTTCAATACAGAAGATTTACCTTTGTAAAATCTTATTATAAGAACATCATAACATTCCAAATCCAATATTTTTTAATTGATTTTTTTTTCATATTCAATGCATTATGTAGATTAGATGTAAATATTATTTTTATTCCTTTAATTTAGATGTCAAATGCACTTTATTAAAACTACCATAAAAGCTGGTTACTGAAGCTACCATTTAGTCTTTTCATTAACTATCTTTAAACCTTGCCACTAACATTACCATTATGTTATCCCACTAACACTACCATCAAACCTAGTCACTAACACTACAATTAAGCCTTGCCACTAACACTCCCATCAAAACTTGTCTCTAACACTTCCATCAAAACTTGTCTCTTAACACTACCATCAAAACTTGTTTCTAACACTACCATCAAAACTTGTCTCTAACACTACCATCAAGACTTTTCTCTAACACTACCATCAAAACTTGTCTCTAACACTACCATCAAAACTTGCCACTAACACTACCATCAAAACTTGTCTCTAACACTCCCATCAAAACTTGTCTCTAACACTACCATCAAAACTTGCCACTAACACTACCATCAAAACTTGTCTCTAACACTACCATCAAAACTTGCCACTAATACTACCATCGAGACTTGTCTCTAACACTATCATCAAAACTTGCCACTAACACTACCATCAAAACTTGTCTCTAACACTACCATCAAAACTTGTCTCTAACACTACCATCAAAACTTGCCACTAACACTACCATCAAAACTTGTCTCTAACACTACCATCAAAACTTGCCACTAACACTACCATCAAAACTTGCCACTAACACTACCATCAAAACTCCGGAAGGGTAAATAGTTCCTGCTCCACTAGTGGTAATATATCTTGTCACTTACACTACCATCAAACAATGCTATTATTAAAAATAAAAACTTCTACCGGTAATCAAAAACTTGTAATTGTAATTTGGCATCAAGCCTGTCACTAGTATGGTTGTTTGTAATATTGTAATATGACTACAGAGTTACAAAGAAAAATATATCATTATCCTTTGAAGGGGCAGTAAATAGAAAGATTTTCCCTGAGTTAAATCAGACTTGGGTCAGGCATTTCACTTCTTCGGATACATGTACTTTCAAAGAAGCTTAAAAATAAGAGGTTCTATTATGGCTGTTTCTGTTTTGGTCACACATACGTTTAATTTTTTAATTCATTATTCATAGATTGAAAAGTATTTTGTCTGAAAATCTGCCAAATTAAACAAATGTATCATTTGGGTGCACTCAAGTGTGAAAATATTATTGGATCATGAATCAAAATTACGTTGGAAGTTCGAACCAAGCTCAGGGAGGTGTACTCAATACAACATTATGTGATAAAGTTTGTCAGTGACTTGCGACAGGTCGGTGGTTATCTCCGGTTTCTTCCACCAATAAAACTGACCTCCATGATTGAAATAACTGAAATATTGTTGAAAGTGACGTTAAACACCATAACCCTAACGTTGAATCAAAATTAACTAGATATCAAGACTACTGCTAACATGTCTATTTTATGACATTATTGCCTCCTTTAGTCCTTGTATACATATTCTCATTTTATTTTCCACTTAAGCAAATGTTTTATATGATTGTTGTATTTTTATAGTGCTAGTTCATGGCAAGGCATGTCGCTCTCTCCACTCGGATACATTATCCTGATTCCGAACCAACCAGTCTTTGCTCTTACTCCTTAGTGGTTAGTGAAGAAGCACCAAATACCAATTTTATAGTCTTTGGCTTGACATTGCATGTGGTATTAGGTATACACATGACACCATTTTGACATCGGATTTAGAGATTTGATGTTGAAAATCTGATTTTTAATTGGCATTTTTGACGCTGTTTCAACGAATTGATTAAAACAAATGATATGAGAAAAACGAGTGGACTTCAGAGACAAAATCTGTCCGTTTTCAATGACGACAACTCATTTTAGTGGATTTTATAGCAGTTGAAAAGTAGCGCCGCCAACGTTTGTCAACACTGGTATACTGATACTGCCTAGTGAAGAAAACATCTTCCTTCTACTAAATTATCTGCATACTATGAAATTTGATGATTGACCTGCATTATGAAAGCTAACAGCATTTTTAACGATATTTTGGATACAAGTATATCGTGGCCACTAGTATGATGGAGGAAACCCGAGTACTCTGAGAAAATCACAGATCTGTCTCAACTGACAAACTTTATTACATAAAGTTGTATCAAACTTCACCAAAATCACGGTTTCTCAACAAATCCTGCCATTAAAAAAAGTAAATATTTAAAAATAAAATATTTTATTTATTGACGATATTGTTCCTTGAGTTCATAAAACTCCGATGTAAAAAGACCGAAAATTACATTCCATATTTGGTTACAGGTATGAAATTAATACAATGCAAATAAAGAAATAGAATTACATTACGGAAAAATTTGTTTTTATTTAATATTGAAAGCAATGAAATTATTTAACCTCAACGATCTTTGATCATGGTATAGATTGATATTTCGATAAGTGCCTTTTGTAAGCGTACAATTGAGATATATTACATGATTACAAATATATTCATATTACCTATATACTTATATTGTGGTGCATGGCCACCTGAAGTCAAAAGTTGACACCTATAAACATCTATTATTACTAAATGGGAATGGAAGTAAAACGTTTCCATTTCGTTGCACTTTTAAAACGGAGTCATTTTCAGAATAGGTCTCATTTTTTGGGTATGTTTATTTGACTGATTGTATACATGTATGAGTCAAGATATACATTTGAACTACACATATCAACAATTCTGGATGCAGTACATGTATAAACCAGAAAATGTCAACATTTACAGCATGAAAAATTTGTTCCGCTTAGAATAATAATGATTAATTGTATATCGATTCTAGTTTACGAAAAACTTAAAAGTTTTTTTTTAATTCTGCAATAGCAATACCACTTTTGTCCATATATATTATTCAATAACTCTTACTATATATATATATATATATATATATATACACAGGCTAAGCGAATGGTGCTGCAGTGTAACAATGGTGTGGGTTCAAATCCCGTCGAGGGAAGAACAAAAATTTGACAGCTCTAAAATCTAATTCTAACACTGTTTGGTTTAATTTTCAGACGTATATAATATTTAGTATTAACCTAGTATCCTTTAAAGTAACTTTGAGATCCAGTGGGACAGATATATTGTATGGTTGTCACTTGCTTCTAGACATTTGTATAATATACTTTATTTCCTGTGACTGTATAGTGAATAATTCTTCATTATCCTATCCAATATATTAAAAATTGCTGAGTTAGATTGCTATCAAATTATAATATTAAGTATATATGTACCATCTACACACGCTTATACACATGTCTTACGCCTATCCCTAGATTTGCCTTACGAGACAAGGTAACACTACGACTATTGAAGCTCCTTTTTTTAGGGAGTGGATGTAGTCGAGTGGTCTAGGGCGCTGGACGTAAGGCTAAGCGAATGGTGCTGCAGTGTAACAATGGTGTGGGTTCAAATCCCGTCGAGGGAAGAACAAAAATTTGACAGCTCTAAAATCTAATTCTAACACTGTTTGGTTTAATTTTCAGACGTATATATATACACATATATATATAAAATTGGAAATTTGAAATCCAACAATATAAGAACATACAAAGATGTCTTTCATGAGCAATCAACGATAATTGGGATCCATGATTTCAAGTCCTTTCACAATTACGTACTCGATTAATCTTATCATGACAAAAACCTTGGCAAAATTTTCTGCCTTACGGTTTTTTAAGTACATAACATATATGTCAAAGAGTTTCAAATTGCTATCACGGTAATTAAACAGATACAATTAAAATTTGCATAAATCAATATTCATCATAAATTATTTGAATTTTAACTAGATGACTATAATTGACCATTGTTTTAATGTCAAGTCAGCAATATTTCAGATATACTAACTAATGAAATGATTGGTTGGTTGGTTTATAATGCTGCAACTTTCAACAATATTTCAGTTATATTGTACTAATGAGATGAAAAATTGTACCAATAATAAATCAGCAATGACATTGTGGTGGGGGAGTGACATCAGGGGGGGCTGGCAAATTGATTGTCACAAATAAAAGAAGCGATAATGAATGGATAGGGCTGGAAAATATTGTCTTACAACAGGGTCAAGTAATTAAATATATTAAACGTCTCATATTGAACGATTGATTGTAAGCTACGTACCGTTAATAATTTAAATTAATTTCAAGGCGGTTTTTTTTCTGTACTTGTGTTTTGTTGTTTTTTTAAATGACATACGATATTTCCGTTTTTTACAACTATATAAATGGCTTACAGTCTGTGCCAAAAACAACTAGCCCTATGCCCCAGTCTAGTAAAAATTTATTCAGGCTACTAAAAATTGCATAAAATTTGCTTAATCAAATAGAAAAAATTCTTCTAAAATGTTGTTCAGGCCAGTTTGTCAAAATGTTTTTGGCATAGATTGGGCTTATAAGATAAAGTCTTACCAGTCTGAGTGAATACATCAAAATTCTGTTAATTAAATAATCAATCTATCAATCAAAATGCATCATATGAAATCCTCTAAATAGAAACTTTAGTTCACAATCTCCAAAAAATGATTTGAAAACAATTAGCGTAAAGTTTGCAATCCTCTAATAGAAACTATAGTTCACCATCTCCAAAAAATGATTTGAAAAACAATTAGCGTCAAAAAGCAACAAAACTTTTTACGCTTCAAATTTCACTCCAATTATATATGTTTCAAATTTTGCTCCAATAAGAGAATTAACGAATTTTAATGTAATTAAAATGTGCTTCTCATGCTGAAAACAGTTATGTATACACTGATTATATCTAGTAGTACATATATAAAAATATTCTCAGTAAAAAATAATATGGGAAAATTGGAACTATATAAAAACACGGCGGCACTTTATAATATAATACAGTGTTCCGCTAATAAAGTTTTTTCGAAATTTACGTGTCGTAAAATGAAATAAGATTTGTAGATATTAAACATTTCTTTTACATATCCATAAAATACAAATAAAATGTAAAAATATCACTAATATATATATATATATACATATACGTCTTTAAACATCGAAAAATCACCTTGTATAACGGAACATGTAATGTAAGATTTTACAAATATTAATTTTCAACAGGTAAGATATGCTGTCGCAATCAGGTGAAAAAAAATTTCTGGCATTATATCATATACACCTCTCAATAATAGTTAACAATCAAATATTGAAATCCACACAAAAGACTGGAATAAAAACTTATCTGTCTTTATAAATGTATTTAAATCCTAAACTTTAAGGTGTTGAACCTTTCAACAGTATAGGCAATTGTATGTTACACCATGTTGGCATATTGATATGTATATAGTTATCAATATGAATATATGGTAGCCCCTCCTCTTATAAGATTACCTCCCACCCCCCTTTCTGTAATGAAAAAGTAGCATTAGTAGTCTCCCTTGAGGAGGACAATTTAGTACATGTATGTAGTTAGGTCTTCTTATAATGCCACCTGTTATGCAATGAAAAAGTGGTATTATAAGAGGGGTGGCCTCTCTTGAGGAGAGAATTAAATGGTATTTTACTATTTCAGTACCTTTGAAATCTGGCATAATAAGAGGAATGGCCTTTGAAAGGTACAACTTGGTAGTGCAAGTCCTTGTCTTGTAAGGGCACCTCTCCTGCATTGAAAAAGTGGCCTTATAAGAGGGGTGGTCTCTCTAGGGGGGGACAATTTAGTAGTGCACTAGTCACCTCTTATAAGGCCACTCTTCCTGCAATGAAAAAGTGGCGTTTTAAGAGGGGTGGTCTCTCTTGGGGGGAACAATATAGTAGTAAAGTAATTCATCTTTAATAAGGCCACCTCTTCTGCAATAATAAAAGTGGTGCTATAAGAGGGATGTTCTCTCTTGACAGGAGAATTAAATAGTATTCTACTATGCCAGTGCCTTTGAAATTTGGCCACATTATATAAGAAGAATGGTCTTGGGTGGAAGTGGCTATATGAGAGGGGACAACTGTATAAATACGTCACTTTCAACAGTATTTCAGTTATATCGTGGCAGAAACTTTCAAGGTGAAGGAAACTAAGTACAAACAAAATGACCTCACTGACAAACTTTATCAAATACAGTTGTATGAAGTGCACTTCACAATGGGCTCATGTGGAACAAACAAACCTTAACAGTAATAGGGACTGATCGATGATTGCACATGTATGTACAGTACTAACATGGTGTTTCTGTTGAAAATCACTCTGGCTGGTGATTTTTCACGTTGTACCACTGTGAATGTGTTTGAAACTCCAATTACATCATGTATATTGTATAGATACAAAAAAAATGTATGTACTGAAGGGGTCATAACTGTAGGAGGTAATTAGGGTAATGGTGTTTAACGCCACTTATATTGTGGTGGTCAGTTTATTGGTGGAGGAAACTGGAATAACCAGAGAAAACCACCGACCTGCTTCAAGTCACTATCAAACTTAATCACATAATGTTGCACTGAGAGCACCTCGCCTTAGTGGGATTCGAACTCACAATTGTGAATGTGTGTGAAACTCCTACAAATTACATCATGCATATTGTACAGAAATGTACTGAAGGGGTCACAACTGTAAAAACACCAGTAATCACAATTATAACGTTAACACAGTGTTCAATGTGACTCACTTAGGTGAGATCTAGTGGTTCAATTCAGGTAGGCACTGGTCTCAGGACATCACAGTTATAATGTTAACACAGTGTTCAATGTGACTCACTCAGGTGAGATCTAGTGGTTCAATTCAGCTAGGCACTGGTCTCAGGACATTTGCCCACCTATTTCTCAAATTGTCCTGAAGAACTTTATAAAAATTAGTTTAATTATTAAAGAATGTCAAGAAGAAATCTGAATAAAATTGGCAATTGTCCTGAAGATTTCAAAGTCTAGCTGAAACACTGTAGATCATGTTAGTTCCCCTTGTATAGAATGATAAACTGTTAATAATATAGACACTTGCAAGTCAATCCACGTATATGTCAAGACATATTTTTCTTTTAAAATTTATGTATGTCTATAAAATGTTGACAATAAATTATTTACGATTTCAGTTTATAATGTTTAGTGTGTTACCAGTATATGTCTGCAATAAAACTTGTAAAATTGCCCTAACTTATATATTTCACAAAGGGCTATGCCGAACGCTAGATAATATGACAGTGACCGCAGCACGTTGACACAGGAAAGTTGAATGCAATAACACTTGTAAAACTGCCCTACATTATATACATTTCATAAAGGGCTATACCCAATGCAGGATAATATGACGGTGACCGCATCACGTTGACACAAGAAAGTTGAATAAGTGTATACACAATAATGTGTTGGACACTGTAATATACACAGTAATTTGCTTTGAGCACTTGTCTCGTTTTTATTTAAAGAGATATTAAAGCTCATTTTGGTAATTTTTTTGTATCTCATGAAAACTTGCAATTGGTTTAATAAATGATATTTATGAAACATTAACCCAGTTTTTATCAATGAAACTTTGTAAAAGTGACATAATTCGTTGATAATTCTGTCATATCTTGCGGTTTTTCCAATAATTGAATTTTTGCTTCCTGGACAAAAATTCATTTCGAACAATTTTAAGTGATATTCTAACGATATTAGGGATTATATGGGCGTGCAAAGTATTTTTGGATTGTTTTTACAATTAAATTGAAAAGAAACAACCTTTGTCACGAGTTGAAAAAATATATGTTAAAACGAGCTTTAATATCCTTTTAAGCATCTGTCCAGTTTTAACCCCTGTAATCTTGGAAACCATATAAGAACTAGCTACAAGGAATTCTCCGTTAGTTGACCAATAGGTGAGGAGTGGAGAGTATATAAGCATGATCAGATCAGCCATGGGTTATGTAAGATGACAAATATGGATGTATGGAAGTTTGTAATTTGAGATTCTCCATAAGTTTGCACAAAGGACAATGCTTTTTAACTTTTTAGCTCTTTAAAATTCCGAGAATCAATACAAACATATACTCAATAAGTCAATATAAACATTAAAATTAATATCAGGTGATTGCTGTATTAATACTCAATATTAACAAACACTTCCAGAATTCTTAAGTCTTATTTTTTTCTTCTCTCTTTTACGCACTAAATCTAGTTCAAACAACGCTGAATAAAAGGCAAAGGTAATTAATATGATAGCAAAATCAGCATTTGTCAGCAGAACATTTGTTGAAAGTTTTACTTTTATACAGCAATCTTTCACTGGAGACATTGTAATCAAAGAATGTTGGCACTGGTTGGCTGTGATTTTTTTTGTTTGTTTAAAAGTCTAAACTAAAAATTTAAATCAGACCAGAAATAAATAATTATATAACGAAACAAATTGCTTAATTTAGCATTTTTGAAGCCCATTAAGTTTTTTAAACTAGTTATTAAAATTAATATGTGAAGCTATCAATATCACATTTATCATGTGCAATCATTTTTTAAATTTTTTATTTGATATCAAAATCATTATTTTAAAGTAAGACTACTGGAAATGAAAGAAAATTTCATCTTTTATTAGCTTCCCTTGTAAACTTTCATTTATCTAAAATTTCATAATATTTGTGTCCTGTAGAACATAAAATAATTTCATCCAGTGAGGAGACGCCACAATATAGCCGATATACTGCCAAAGTTGGCATTAAACACCAATCAATCAATCAACTATTCCAGTAAGGACAGAAATGATGTATTTCACATGATATACCAGGAGGAGATAACCAATATTCACAAATAAAAATAATGAAATAATAAACAAATATGTCCTGCTAGTGAGGGTTATTTGCGAATTTTGCTTGTTCTCGAAACCCGTATTTTTCACAAATAACCCTCACTAACTAGACATATTTGTTTACTTCTGCTGAATACTTAACAGCCAGTAAAACAGTGGCATGCCTTGCAAGCAGAATTATAGATTGGAACCAAGGAACCTTTCAGTGTTTTTTTTCCACCAATTAAAACAATTCTGTATAATTTTCGCTTAAGGATATCACAGATCTCATCATCAGTAGCTGATGCAAATCGATTTCCAACAGGGCGGCTGACAATGACTGTTGTCTGCCATTTTTCTTTACTTTATCGTTGGTTGAAAGAAGAAACCAGAGTAATTCGGAATTACATCCGTGACGTCATAAACTATTTAAAGAAGGGATTTTCCCTCGAGTGGGGTATTTGCCTAGTACCGTGATATTTGCTTAGACAAATACCACGTAATAGGGAATTCCATATGATGGGGAAAAAGCGGGAAAAATACCCCTTTTATCAATCAATCAGAAGACAGCATTCATATATAAGGTGGAATTATTATAATTAAATAAACATTCCCCCATATTTTACATGACACCTTACTATAGTAGGAAGACTCAAATTACATGCTAAGGAATAAAATACAGTTAAACAAGCCCATGCAGTCACCTGTATTAAAAGGTCACCTTTTTCTAGTCCTGTCATAGAGCATTTTATATGAATTGAACCTCCTTTAAGAGGTCACCTGTCTTATTAGGCCACTTTTTCTTTGTCCCAGTGGTGACCTCTTAATACAGGCTTGACTGTAATAGCTTCAAATTTACTGCAATTCAACAACATAACAGTCCTGTTGGACTATTATCAAATACAACGATGTGCAAATTACAAAATATTTTCACACCTAACTCTATATAAATGCCATTTACATTTGTCAATCTTCTTCTGTATTAGCCTTAATTTAATTTGTGCACTTCTGTTAAGGTTGACATTCTATTAGTACATAAGCCTGGTTATCTCGATTGATCACAGATAAGTCATTTCCCTTAGTAAAAATTATGTCTGTTCCTAGTAGCTTTCAACACTAATCTTACATGTACATAGACAGAGGCTACTAGCTACACTGCAGTCTATGCCAGTCTAGTAAAATTTGGTTCGGGCTAGTAAAATTTGGTTCTGGTTAGTAAATTTTGGTTCAGGCTAGTAAATTTTGGTTCAGGCTAGTAAAATTTGGTTCTGGTTAGTAAATTTTGGTTCAGGCTAGTAAAATTTGGTTCAGGCTAGTAAATTTTGGTTCAGGCTAGTAAAATTTGGTTCAGGCTAGTAAATTTTGGTTCAGGCTAGTAAAATTTGGTTCAGGCTAGTAAATTTTGGTTCAGGCTAGTAAATTTTGGTTCAGGCTAGTAAAATTTGCATAAAATTTGCTTAATCAAATAGAAAAAATTCTTCTGAAATGCTATTCAGGTTACTTTGTCAAAATGTTTTTGGCACAGATTGCACTGTGGTGATATGGCAGAGCAAATGAGAAGCAATATTCTGCACACCTCATACAATCCTGCACCCCAACCCATTCATTCCCTCTTAAAAAAAACCCAAAAAAAACCTACCTCTAGGAGATGCCTTTTCCTGTTGCCTTTTTATCCTCTCTTTTATCCTTGCCAAACCACCTAGAAATAAAAATATATTACAATAATAATACTATGAATAAAACTGACATGTACGGCATAATTTATTGTGATAAATACATGGTCATGTATATACTATTTTTGGTTTTCTCACAAGTAATTGCAAAGACCGAGAAGTGATAAGAAATCCATTTCGTGCAAAACACATCAATGAATGAGTCTCGAACAGAACATATTAACGATAATATCTCGAACAAAACATACCAACTATAGTATCTCGAGCAATATCTATCAACGATAATATGTAGAGCAAAATATATCAACAATATGTTCATTGAGGATTTGTTAAGATGACAATATTACGTACGGTCCCATAATTACACATATAGATCAACGATGGTTTTTCATATCATGCTTGTATCCCGATAAATATATGTTATCTTTGATTTGTTTTGTGAAAATGGATTCTTGATTCGTTTTTTGAGAGGATTTAAAGCCTTGATGCGAGATGCGATGAGAAATTTATTTCGAGCAAAATATATCAACGATAGTGAAAATCGGGGGGGGATCTGTCAAGGTAACTTTAATGGTGTTGATATAACGTTACACATAGAAATCAACAATAATTTTCTATATCATGTTTGTTGCTTGAAAATAATATCAACTTGTTTAAAAGATCAAAGGAAATATTTACAAATCAAAATTCTGCAAGTAATAATCTTTAAGCACTAGCAAAATTACGACAAATCAAAATTTCAACTAGTAATATGTCTGCATGCTAGCGTTAATTTTCGAGCCCTGTACTGGCGAGAGAGAAAAAACTGTAAATAATGAATCATAATTTTAAGACTAAAAATATTTACTAGTTTTTCGAACAATAATTAAATGTAAACCATATCCTTATCAAAAGAAGTTGGAATATGTTCAGTATCTTAAGACTAATAGTATCAGAACTTTGTTAAGTTTGTTTAAGTGACGGAGTGTATAGTATAGTGGTAATCTGGTCAATATTTGATCAATATACAGTAAATAATTTTTTTTTATAGATTATTTGGAATGAATTCAAAAATATGTTTACATTAACAGTTTAATACAAAATAATATGTAAATATGATGAAAATATTTGTGTATTTTCTCCTTCAATTTTTTTGTTTTTGTTTTTTTCATTTTTGCTTTTAATTTTTTTTTCTTTTAAATCTTTCCATTTTTGGCAATATCATAAAATCAGCACTAGTCCACCCTTAAATAGAAGAATAACTTATGTTTTTTGGAATTATTATTTTGAACAGCCAACTGTACATAGTAAATACAGGAATCTTGGCCCAAACTTTCAATATACATGTGTTAAGTATAAGACATTTAAACAAGGAGAAGTCAAGGACGACAAGGAAACAACACTCAAAATTCATCCATCAATATCATGATAACATGGTATATCAACTACAAAACTGCCGAGACATACAAAATAACAAATAACGCAAATTTTGAAGGTGGAGACAGACATTATCACTACTATCTCAGCGAGGCCAATAGGATATTTGTGATAATGTCTTTCAAGGCCTTCAGAACTGACATTTTTTATTGTTTTTATCTGTGACGTCATGTGTTTTACGGCAGTTCAGTGATCCAGACTTTATCAAAGAGAAAATGTCTAATTTGCCGATAAGTAGTTTTCACAGATACGACTATTACTAAACGGTTATCAACATTTTGACCGTTGAAATAGACTTAACTTACAATACTTGATACCAATTATAAAAACATTTCTGCATTGCAGCCTATTATACTATGGAAGCCCAGGACTTCGCACTTAAAACCTTTGGCCTTCATTTGCATAAATTTGAATATACATACATGCATCATAATTTTCTGCTGATTCTCGTGATTATGTCTTAGTAAATATATGTAATTTTTCTCCACCAATGAAAATTTAGGTCCTATCTACCAAGCTTGGGACAGTCACATAAATGTGGTGGGGTTTAATCAGTTAATGTTAATAGGATCCGAACCCTTCCCTCTTGTCAATAAGACCTTCATCAACTGAACAGCTAGTGAAATCTGTCAAAACCAAATTCTATATACATCAAACTTTAAAAATAAAGTCCCAAAGTAGGAAATCTTTGTTAATTCAATCTGTATAAACTGAACACCTGTCTATTTCAAACAAAAAAGTTGGTCCCAGGAGGTTCGGTTTTCATGGATCCTTCTAACACCCCCTTTCAAAATGATCATTTTTGACCTGTTCTGACCATGTCCAGTAACTTTCGGAAAACATTTTACACATTTTCAGAGGAAAATAGCTGAAATCAGTTAAATAACTGAAAAAATCATCCGTGGGTTTAGACAGGTTTCGGTCAAATAAAGAATAGAAACCATAAATTCAACTCAAAAGGATACACACTTTCATAAAAACAACATAAAACATGGTCAGTTTAAAGGTAGGGTCAATGAATGTCTTGTAGTTAACTGACCACTGAACTTAGGAGATACAATCTGTTGGTTATATAGAGCATTAAGTCTAAGGATAAAAATGATTGACGTTGGAGTGATAAATACACATTTCTGGTTCCTTTAATGTTGTCGGGTACAACAAATTTCATTGTTGGATGTGAATTTAAATTTCTCCATTGATAAAGGGACCATTATTTCACCTACAATTATCCCCCAACTAGTACAGTAGTCCCCCACTTCTGCAATAAAAAAGTGGCTTTATGAGAGGGGTGGCCTCTCTTGAGGGGGACTAAAAACGTATCTTTAATTTAAAATTTCAATTCTTAAAAATTCCAGTTGAGTGAATGAGATTTTCCTACATGTAGGTGTATGTTATTTTTAGACTTATTAGACTTTACTCTATATACATACATGTGAACCTTCCGGCGGGAGCATTTTTCTCCCGATTTTGAGGGTCCCTTCGTCCCTCCCGTCAACTTTCAAAATCTTTTGCCCATGGAAAAAATCAAGTACAATAAAATCTTGACCTACATTTTGCGATCAAAATTTCTGGAAATTCCCCATTTGGAACTCCCGCGCTGACAAAAAACGCCGAGAGATACGAATGGTAAAGGTGAATGTCATATTTAATGATATCCAGTTATTGATCTGTTTGACACCTTTACAGGTAAATTGGGTCATGGTGATTAATTAAGGTGTTGATGATTATACAACAATTATCCACTGATTGACAGTTAATTGGGGATAAGGAAGTGGGTTTGTGACACACGCTTAGATGATTAGAAGTGTGATAGCGACAATTAAAAATAGTTATAAACCGTTGTGCAAACAGGTGTCGGACAACCTTTGATGCCGAGGAAAACTTTTTATTTCGATCAAACGTGCAATGATATCACCTTGGATTGAGTTGTTATGGGTTGTTTGGAACCAAAGCCGATCAAAGTATTATTTAAGGACTAAGTTCCAGGATGCAATTGATAAACCACAAAAATGCCAAAACGTATCCTATCACCCAACGCACCAGCAGCAAAGTGACTTTTTAATTTTAGTGCTCTATGACTTTATTGTTCAGAACATTCTGTCTTCATTGTTATTGCTTTGCTATAACCTTATGATTATGTATGATTATGAATAAATTATAAATACAGTTTGTATCCTTCATTCATCATATGAAACACTACTAATAAGACAGAAATGTAAACAATAAACAATATATATTGAAATGGGATGCAGTTGGTTCAATACTGAAACAAACAAAAGGAAAACATCAATAAACAATAAAAACATGCATCAAATACGTCAATAAAAAATCTCCAGTTATGAGACCAAATCTCCAGCCAAAAATTTGCAAATCTCCAGTTGTAGCATAGCAACTCTATCACATGTATGTATATAACAGGATCTCACTTAAATATTTAAATTTCTTAATGTGGGTCCTAATAAATACTTATTTCAGAAAATTCAATGCTAATTTTTTTTTAAACGGAGCATAAATTGATTTGATATATGACATCATAATAAATACGTGCCACGTTTACCAAATATATTATATGTTATTCAGCTATCAGACAGGGTATATAATGTGACATTCCCGGCTTAGGATCTATATTACCTGAGGCACAGGCACAGCCGAAGGGAATATATATCATAAGCCGGGAATGTCACTTTATATACCCTGTCTGATAGCTGAATAACAAATATATTACGGATTTAACCCTTTTTTTTTTTAAATACAACATCCAACTGTATTAAATAAATTTGCCTCTTTTATTTTCATTTTTCGTTTCTCTATAGATGTCCATTTCCGTACCTTTGACGTCATTCTTTAATGACGTCAAAATATGTGCCACGTCATATTTCATGTATAGGGTGTCTCATGAAGGAAAATACTGTACTAAATTTCTAAATCAATACAGTTTCATATGAAGTAAATTTTATAAACTTTATAAATATAACATTGATATATCACATAACAAAACAACGGGTTTGCGAAACAGTTTTCAATAATTCAAATGTTAACAACATGTAAATAAAACCTTGGTGTGGCCCCATGACGTCGAAAGTTTTCAAGGCTCAACGTTTTGTTTATTTGTTATGGTACAGCCGTGGAACATAGGAGTCTGCTGAATCGATCAGGTATTTGTGACGGAACTAACCGTTGTAATATTTTTTTGCTCATGCAGCCGTTTTGAGTATAAAAACAGCATTTAATTTGGTAAAAATACATTTATTATTCCGTATTATACCATTGATTCAGTGAAGCGTAATGTCTTGTCGTCCATGTTTTAATCGTTTTTTGGGGACTGAAATATATACCCCGTCTGTTTTCCGAATATATGCTGACATTCAGGGTTGAAGAACCAATGAAAATATGTGTAACAAACTAAATTCGTAATATACAGGTATATTATACTTTACGTTTTTATTTTCCCTATTTGTCTTTGTTAGCGCAGCCGGTCAATATAACGTTATATGGACCGGGACTGGACTGCCTCGTTTTCGATTTGGTTCAGGAACGGTACCTGCATTATTATTTTAGATAAAAGTATAATATAGCAAATAGTTCATGTCACTTCAGGTCATGAACTATTTGCTATATAATGCCCTATATTTTGTATAATTATTTTTTCAAATTTATTTTTCACTTTAATTTTCCATATTTATTAGTCAAACTTGCTTTAAGGTTAGGGTTATGGTGTTTAACCCCACTTTTAACAAAATTTCAGTTATATCCTGGAGGTTACCTGCTTTAGTGACCACCTCTATTAAGCAATAATTTGCATTATGTGATCATAATTTTAATTCCCCCATAGTGCATTTCATATTAATTAAACCTGTATTTAGCTACCACCTTTCTTATGTGACCGGATTTCAATGTTCCCTTATAAGGTCACATTAGACAGGTTTTACTGTACTTTAATCTGAAGTAATTATTATGACAAACATAATTTTAAAATTTCTTACATATATAAACTAGAATCCATGGGACAGGCACAAAAAAGTGGTGGGGTTAAACTCTCAAACATCAATACATTTCATTTTCATTTAAGGGTTCATCTGCATCATGTAAAATGCAATTTAAATTTCCAACTGAGTCAGTTATGACAATTCATTCTCATTTTTTGTCATTATAATCTAGTTCAAGAGTGCAATGTTAAGTTAAATGCAGCTTCAATTTCCAACGCGTCAATATAGAAATTTGTTCTAGTTTTTCATTATAAGGTTCACGTGGATACTGCAAAATGCAACTTCAATTTCCGTGTGTCAACACAAAAATTTGCTTGTGTTTTAGTTTTTTGTTTTACATTACCATTATCTGGTTCAAGTGTAACACTTGTTAAGATAAAAGGAACTTCAATTTCAAACGCGACAATACAATATATTCTACTTTTTCAGTATCCACTTCAAGTTGTATAAAATAATGTAAAATTCATCTTCAATTCCCATGTGTCAAGTTTATACAACAGTTTGTTTGACTCAAACTCATAATTCAGGTTCAACTGTATGCTTGGTCATAGTCATTCAAACGTTTTAATTCTAAAACTTCTTTTATCTACATATTGATGGTATATACTTATAACAACAATGACATACTAGCAATCCTATTTAATAGATCGGTTCAAGCAGGTACCGAAAATTATCATAATCACCTTTACCACGTTAAATCCCAATGTTTTCCGCATTTAAAATTACATATATAAAAGTAATGTTAATTTTCTAAACACCCCTACTGAGAGATTAGTCTAACGTCCTACTGGTTCGTCATTCAAACCTATAAATAAAATAACAAATTACATGGAAATCCTGGTGTCGAGTGTCCAATCCTATCTAGAACGACCAGAGTCATAATCAAATGAACTGTGGGTAACTTCAAGATATTTATATCATTGATTCAAAAAGTTTCAAAGATCTATTCAGCGGAATTTTACATCAATTGTGGCAGAATAATAAGCTTAAATTTGACAAGACCTACATGATAAAATCCTCATCACATTAACAACGACAAAAACTTCCAATTTCTGTTTGTAAATACATTGTACCGATAGTTCTTATAATGGAGTAAGTGAATGATTGTTGTTCAACTCAAAGTGAGCAATTTTTCAGTTATATCATAGCGAGAATAAGTTACATTTTGATGACATGACGATTATGTCCGCTTTGTACTAGATGATCAACACAGTTAGTTGGATTTTTATAGTGCTAGCTCAGTGAAATAACAGTCCTCTGGTAGGGGTGTCGCTCCACTCGGACACATTATTCTGATCCCAAGCCAACTAGTTTTTGCTCTTGCTCCTTAGAGGGAAAGCAAAAAAGGAAATACCAATTTTGCATTCTTAGAATTGACAAGATGGATGCTTGAACCCACGATCTATCAAACTTGAGACGAGCATCCTAGCTGATCATTGATTACACCACTGATCCTGTTTCTATCCCTTACACTGCAACAAAAGATTCGACTATACATTTACTATGAATGATGAAATTCAAATCACTGGGCCAATTACAAATTGCATGAATGCCACCAGACAATAATTCCAAGCTTGTTGTAAGCAGATTAATGTACAGTGTATAAATAACAAAGACACCATTGATGTAACCAATGAAAAATATCTTATAATTTGATGGTTGGTTGGTTTATGGTGTTTAACGCCACTTTCAACAATATTTCAGCTATATCATGGCGGTCAGTTTTAATGGTGGAGGAAACCAGGGGAAAGGGACAGAAATTAACAGAGGCCCAGTCACCTAGATTTTGGTCTGGGCTACTAAACTTTTACCTATAATTTAGTTAACCATATAGACATTTTTTTATCAAAAATCTTGTATGGGCTACCAGTACCAGCTTGAACTTCCCAATTTCTATCCCTGGAGTACCTGGAGAAAACCAGCTACCTGTCGCAAGTCGCTGACAAACTTTATCACATAATGTTGTATCAAGTACACCTCGTCATGAACGGGATTAGAACTCACAACGTTAGTGGTGATCTAGCTACTGATTACGCAGGTAGTTGTAAATCCAACTACCATACGATTACAATCACAACGACCCCCCTTATAATTTTAAAATATCATCCAAATTTGAGCATACCCGATGTCGTGTGCACTAAACTGGATTTCTACAATTTTATTCCATTCCAGAACTTAGCAATCCATTTGTATATTATCTGGTATTCATCCTTTAATGTTTCGTTCAAGTCATGCATCAACAGATAAGCTAACTGCACTGACAAAATTTCTGCTATTTTTTTTTATCAACATTACACACGTATACATTAGATAATTGATCTTCTAAATATTTCAAAACGTTCCTTGAACCATGTTGGAAATTCCAAAAAATAAAATTTAATTGTTAAATAATTATGGAGGTTTACATTTAACCATATATAGAGAAAATGGATTGGGTATGCCTATAAAAGTATAGTTCAAAAATTTGTCACACTTTTCTCAAAATAATTTTTTTTAAATACAAACAAAAATTGCTGGAAGCCTCCCACATTTTTGCTTATAAAAACCAATAAAACATGCCTTTATTTGGTGTGGCCCGACGTGTTTAAAGGAATATGTAAAAGTATATAAGATGTATATGGGTTGGTATATACTGTGTACTGGTGACAGTTCCCAGGGCTCTACCCACAGAGCTACCAAGCATGTCCCCATCTGGTGGAGATATGAGAATCTCTCTGTGAGGGGGTTGTTAGGTAATAAAATCGGGGACCCTTGCCATGGACCATAGTGTGTGCCATGTTTGGACAGTACCACGCTTCTTACACATTAAAGACACCCTTTGGTAGATTTTGAAAACCAGTAGGTGCACTGTAGCAGCTACAAAAAGGCTATTTTTTTTTTTACGTCCCTTCCCAACTCTCTAATTTTTTTTCAGTGGCAGTCAAAAGTTGTTGCCTGGCTGTCCAGTCCTGAATATGCATGAAATATTTTCTTTTGGGCTTACAGCAACCAACAGTATTTTGGTCATTCTCCCCCCAACATAGATAACAAGATTGCTACACGTAGCCATATGTTCCCCGCCGCAATAGAAAGAGGTGTAATGTGAGTATGTTATCTATGTGATATATTTATATAAGTAAAGGTATCCCTTCTACTGTGTTTTCAAAATTCAAGTCTGAATATCAGCCTTGAAGAAGGCAGAAAAGCACTGACATTTGATCTAAAAGGTTGTTTACTTCATCTTGCAAATGTCAGACCAGAAATAAACAGTTTGAGGTCTTTCACATACATGTATGACCTTTTGTTAAGTATCAAAACAAGATTCAACTATGATACAGTGGCGAAAAAGGTCAAAGTTCCATATTCCACAAAATTTGTCAAACTAAAATGGCAGCATAGCGGGCTCAATGACATGTTATGACTAACAATCCTACTATATCAGGCCTTTAAATAAGGGGTGGTACCAGGTACTTTTACCTGCCTGAAATAGTCTTAGGTACCTCCTGATTTTAAAGAGTGTTGTATACGAAATTCAAGAAAATTTATAAAATTTCAATAAAAAATACCGCTTGTAAATAGTGAAGTACTGGTAAACTAATTCACTTGAAAAATATTGAAAGTCCTGCTATATATGAACACATTTTGTTGAACGGTTTTAGCAGTTGTGTTCACAAGATCTTACTTTGTTACAAGATATATAAAATAGTCAAAGTCCCATAACTCCTGTTTAGGTCCTTTGGCTTACTTGCTCTAAAAGACTTAAAATGTTCGGCTTTCAAATCTTTTCATGATCATGAGTGTACCTGATAAAGATTATTCCAGAAACGTGTTGTGTGCACTAAATTAGATATCTACGTTTTTATTGGAACATCGATCGCACACACAAGAACACATGCATCAGTACATGTAATATACATTAACACAGCACACGTACAAATAAATGTGCATGTACCATTATGTAAGCAATTAAAACGGTAGTATATCATATTATCTTTACAAATATTCAACAATTTGCCATTACAAAATCAATACCAATTAAACACGCCCTAGTAGTCATATAAAATGGCACATCTAAAAATATGACATTTAAATTTCTATCAACGACAAATAGCTCTATTGTTATCTTATTATGCTTCCTTCCCTAATTGTTTTACGATTGCCTCCGTTTCCAGATATCTCAGGTTCTTTCTTCTCAGCAGAAAATTAAATTGTTGGTCTTTGAAATTGATCGGGAGTCAATAAGAGACGTAATATCACATTTCATGATATGGATATCAAATATATTTCAGAGTCTGACAGACTATATATTTTTTTTATACATTACTACTATCATCAAATATCAGGCTGATGGCAATTATATATCCTTTGAGTGTATGTTAGCTAGCTATAAATGGCCCATCAGAAAGGAGAGTAGGACAAGTTACGGCAAATGATCATATTTTCAGCTATTTCTTTCCCTGAAAAGATTGAATAATTTTGCAAAAATGCATATTTTGTTATATCATTTTACTCAAAGGAAAAAGGGGAGAGTGGTTCTATAAAATTACCTTTAACCCTACCACTCTTTATTGATTAACAGCCATTTATAATATTTTCAGTTATTTCTTTTCATGAAAAGATTGAATAATTTTGCAAAATGTATATTTCATTTGTATATCATTTTACTAAAAAGGAAAAGGGTTGGGTTGGGAGAGGGGCCCATAAAATTAGTTTAAAAAGTTTGATTATTGGTGAAAAAATATTGACTTCCAAAGACTGACAGGCCTGAACATACAACTTGATTAATGTTGGTATTGACTGATTATACAGGCTGCTGCAAATTCATCTATCATACAATCATAGCCACGCACACTGCCGAATAGTCATTGAAAGAAAGCCAGAAACTTCTTATTTTTACCAAATACTGACCGCCTTAGCTTCTCTAAGTTGAATATTTTGTCAGAGGTTGCACATGACAATTGAAAAAGGTTGCAAATATTTACACCTTTTGATAAATTACTATTTGATAAGAGGAGAAAGCAGCCTTGAATGATTCAACTGAGCAACTCATATCTATGGGCTGTGGCAGCCAGTTCCTGATATGGTTTGAGAGGAAAACAATTGTTGTCTTTGTTGATATGTATATATATATATTTATATATCACATTTTTCTGCCTAGATAAGAATAATTTTGCTATAGTGCCAACTGGAATATCAAGGTTAATGTCGTGCACAATGATATGAAGACCTGTTGTTGACAGACAAGGAGCTAATATAATATTATCAATATTTGTTTGTTTGAGCACTGTAAGAAATTCCATAATGAAGAAGTGAATCATGCCTGTCTTTTCATTGATTGAAACACTTTAAAGATTTGATACAGTAGTCGCCCAAAGCTGTCCCTCTCATTAGGCCAGATTTCTGATGCACTGTGACAGATAGTCAAATACTACTAAATTGTCCCCCTCAAGAGACCACACCTCTTACAAGGCTGTTTTTTTTTCATTACAGAAAGTGTGGCCTTATGAGAGGGTTACTGCATACATGTATGTTCTTACCTTTGACATATCTATATTGTAGAGTCACATACATGTATTTTGAAATATTCTGCCCTTTTTTTGTGTGATTGTTATCTTTTTCCTGAATGTTATCTACAAACTCGAATATGCAAGCTCCTACACAAGTCTTACACAATTTTTTTGATATGTAATGTAATGCACTTTTATATAGAAAGTTGGTCTTAAAAATAAGTATTGGCAGCCATCGTAACGATTTCTTTTTTTTTCTTCTTTGATTAGAGTTTACACACAGAAATAAAAGTTTAACTGGTGTTGCAACACGATATGCCAATGAAGTGTCAATCAAAATTGATCACAGTAACTTAAATTAACACTTCTTTGTTTTGATGTCATGAAATGAATTTTTTGAAATTAACGAGGGTGTTACATTACCGAAAAGTTTCAAAAAGTTACGATTTCCATCTGAATTTTAAATATGCCAAAAAATTGCATGACTCAAAAAGTAGAAAACATAAGTTCCATTTTGTTTAACGATAGCCAATTCATTGTTCTAATGCTATGAAATGAATTTCTTAAAGTCTATGAGAGTGTTACAATAGGGAAACCTTTCAAAAGGCTATGAATCCCATCTGAATTTTAAAAATGCCAAAAAATTGTATGAATCAAAAAAGGGAAAACGCCATGTGCAGTTCCATTTTGTGTGAGGAGAATGTGAACGATAGCAACTTTAACACTCCATTGTTCTAATGTTATGAAATTAATTTTAAAGCGTACAAGAGTGTTACTGTACCATAACCTTTCAAAAGGTTATGAATTCCATCTGAATTTAAAAAGGCCAACAAAATTTGTATGAATCAAAAAAGAAAAAAATATGTGTTCAATTTTGTGTAAAGAGAATGTGAACGGTAGCACATAGTACTCGCCTTAAAATGCCAGATATTCGCTTTTTCTTCCTTTTACTAAAGCTCATAGTCGTACAAATAAATTGTATATTTGCGGACAATGTAGATATGTTGTCTATATATATATATATACATGTATGTGTAATGCAGCTTTTCTTTAAACTATATGTTGGTCAATAGACCAGAATCAATGGGGATTTTTACGAGTACTCAATTCCTATGTAACAAAATACAAATGTATACATAGTGGGTACTTGACAATTTTACATGAACTGTAAATTATTCTTCGAATTTATAATCCCGTCAGAAACTGATACGAGAAGGTCAAAAATCGCAAGCTAATATTTGAAATTCGGTAACTCACGGGTTCTATGATAGCTCTTAGCACATTTTTCAAGTCCTATTAAACTTATACAAATACAACTCCACTCTTATGTAACACTTATGTAACAGTAAATCTGTCTTAAACTGTCGTTTAATTGATGGCTATATTTATCTTAAGTGACAAGGCAATAATTCCAAGCATAAGAGAATACAGTCAAACCTGTATTAAGAGGTCGCCTTTGGGACAAAGAAAAGTTGGCCTTATAAGACAGGTGACCTCTTAAAAGAGGTCCAATTCATATGAAATTTTCTATGACAGTACAAGAAAAAGGTGATCTTTGAATACAGGTGACTACGTAATAGAAGTGACCGCATGGGCAGGTTTGACTGTATATAGGTACTATGTCGATTAAAAAATGTTAAATGTTGTTGAAAAATATCGTTGTTGGTTCTAAACATTTAGTCAAAAGAATGACATACACTAGAAACCCATAATCCTTGATTTAAGTGGTATTTATTCTAATGTCAGCACTTTTATTTCTAATTGAGGTGGCTATATTGTAATTCAAGTGATTTTATTTCTAATTGAGGTGGCTATATTGTAATTCAAATGATTTCCCCTGTAATAATAGACTTTCTATATTTTCCCTTAAAATTATTGTTTAGAGTGAGTGAGTGATTGTTGCTTAATGCCAAATGAGCAATATTTTTTTGGCTATATCCTGGCGAGGTCAAATTGTAATCGATGAGATGATGATGTCCGCTTTGTACTAGATCAACATGATTAGTTGAATTTATATACTGCAGAAAGACATGTCGCTCCACTCAGGCAAAGTATTCCGATTCTGAACCAACCCGTTTTAGCTCTAACTACTTAATGTTGCATGCTTTGCAGAAAAGCAGCTAACACCAGTTTTATAGTCATAGGTCTGATCAGACTGGTGCTCAACTCCACAATATACCACACTCGAGGCAAATTTAAATTAGATGATTCCCTATTAAATAAGATGATTATTAAATAGGAAATTAACATCTTATTTAAAAGGTAATTATTTAATTCAACAAGAAACCAGTTTAATTTTTAGGTTAAAAACCACTTCAAGTTAAAATTATACCTCATTCAAGGCACATTCAATAGCCGATATATAAATATATATATTATCGCTTATTTGTTTTGTGAGAATAGATTTCTCAGAGCAATGTCACATTGAAGGTGAAACTTGAGATGTGAGATGTAATCAGTCTTCACCCATAACTTTTTACCTTACAGGCCCACCGTGCCTGTAAGTTTAAATATTTACAGGCACACCATCAATGGGGATCATTCACCAAATTTCTTTCGACAGACGTCGCTGTTGTTCCATAGGTGGTTAGCGGAACGCTTTAATCTCGATGATGCTTGAATTGTTAACTTTAGGTACAAGGACATGTCAATATATAATGTCCTTATAATATGAATAGGAAAATTCTGTACATTTCATTCACAAACAAAACTGTTCTCACGACTTTTTTTATATTATAAATTATAAGGGGGAAACGATTCACCGTATGTACCGAAATCGCGATTATCTTGGGGACGGTTCGGTTCACAATACGTGGAAGCCGCTTACGATACAAATGATATGATGCTCATTTTTTGAAAAAAAATTAGTGTTGAACTTCCGTTTTCTTCTTTTGGTGATCATTTAATTAATATTTTGAGAAAAGTGAATCGATTAATTTACGCTTTTAAAATTAATTAATCAAATATAAAATATTTAAAATTTTCGCTAGTACGTAAGCGACCTCATATAAAAAAAAAACATGGCAGCGCCCATGTCGACCAGCATGGACTTCAAGAAATAGTTAGGTTCCTATAAAACGTATCGTGATACGCATCATAATACATATCAAATATCGCGATTCGTATCGCTTGTGGAAAAAGTGTATCGTTACACCCCTATTAAATTATAACATTATTGTACAAGTTAGATAAACTACTATGAAACAAAAGAAGTTACCCGTATTGCGGGATATTCAATACGGGCCGCTTTTTTTTTATTAATAGTACTGTATCTTATACTTACAACCATTGGGCTAGAACAGTTGACTACAGAACGACAGGGATATTAGGTTATTAATTAACTTCCTAACGATGTATACGTGTATCACATTTCATTCCTTTGCATTAGCATTAGGGGAAAAGGGTGTATTTTATTCTGATTAAAAGATTTCGATGCTACATTTTTGTACCTGAAAAAAAAATGCACTCTGAAACAGGATTTTTGTTCTGTGAAAAAATTGTCCCTTTATGACTAATAATACAAATCTGGGTATAAGGATAAAAAATCAAAACCATACATGTACAATACACAGGAACACAACAAATTCATTTACTTTACTTTAGGCATTAATATACAATTTTCAACAAACACAGAAAAAGAACAAGTAATAATAAAAAAAACTTGTAACAATGAACAAATAGAATTTTTGTGTGTATAGACACCTTTTTCAAGTAGCATAGTTGGTACTTTATATCATTTAAAGGGGAGTTTATTCAAAATAAATATAAAAATGGCCAATGATAAAAAAAAAAAAAAAAAAAAATTAATAGCAATAATAAATTTATGTTTGTAATTAACAATCCAAAGGGAACACATTTATGTTTATTTTCAAAAAATTTCAGCAAAAAATATTCTTCATCTGTATGATATATCCAGTTTACGGAAAGGGAAAACTTAATTGACCTTCCCTACCTAGATCAAGGATTTATATAGTAGTTCTGCTATACAAATCCTTACCAGATCACAGTTTTTATTTTTGAAACATACATGTATTTTCCTTTTCTCATTTTTGTTTCAATTTTTAGTTTAAGCCACACACAAAAAATCTTTTTAGATTCTCATCCCCTCCCTTCCCACTTTTTACCATTAAATTCACGATTTTCTATTTTCAATCAATTCATTTTCAAAATTTAACAAATTCTTCATTGGGGTATCAGTATATCAAATACAGGGGCTATGGTTCTTTTCTAAAAAAATATTCTGATTTTGGTGGAGGAAAAAAAAATAATCTGATTCAGAGTTTTTGTCATATAACCTAATGATAAATTCTGGAAAAAAAATTCGCAACAATAAAAATAAATATTCTAACTCTCGTGTTGTCCGGAAAAAAAATTCTGAACGAAAAAAAACCCATAGCCCCCCCCCGCTGCAAGTTACAGTTACAAGGTCCCTTACAATGAAATAAATTTGATAATTGGGATAGCATAGTGGTGCATGTATAGGTCAACAGATAAGAAAAGTTTGTAAATGCCAAAATCGAAGAAGGGCAGACAATGCAATGGCCAAACGAAAAAGGACAAAATGATAAATAGTGGTCTATAAAAAATACACAGAAAACTGAAGATTGAGCAGCACGAATCCCACTTAAAACCCGGACGGAACTGTCGGTGACAACTTTAGTCTTTAGTATTACATTGTATGGCAGTTCCAGGTTTTTTACGATGATCCACCATTCTAATTGTACAAAATATTTGAATGCTACCAAAATCTGTCGAAAATAATTTAAAATTGTAAGAAACAACGAATTTTCTTTATTTAAGTATTTATTATGCCATTCATAATACATCTGCTCAAAATCTTTCTAAAATAAATGCTATAATTAACCCGCTTGTTGTCGAATCTTTAACAGTTAATAACACTACACGAAGAAGGAATATATTATCTGTATAATTTTGTACCAAATAATTTTAAAGAGTGTGATTTAGATTTGAAGATTGCCTAAATATAGAGAGACCTAGATATATTAATTCAAAATTTTGTATGTGGAGACAGGGACTTTATTATTCTATTTAGTTCACTTTAAGGTTGTATTTCCCAAAATTCAGGTATACTTTAAAATGTTGGAATGAAGTTCATCAGTATTGCAGTGTGAGTAACCAAACATCATGTACACCTTTTATGAACATGTATAGCCTCTTTCGGAAACTTAATGATCTCCCTTTACACCAAGGTACATGCCGATATGGCTTGTAAATGTCCGTTTTACTTCTTAATATGGTCATAATAAAACTCTTTTCTTGCGACTTCAAGATACTACTTTTATTTCACATATACTCGTCAACTAAATCTATACTTCTAATAGGCAATACCATCCACGCTGTACTGTTAAGCTTCACTGTTTGCACCATCCAAGTTTTCTAATTCAGTGCCGTCATTAGGTTAACGTTAAGATACAAGCGTCTTTGTGATTCAAACGCACAATTAACCACTTATGGAACAGTAGCGTCACCAAACGGGAGAAGCGCTGAATGATCCCTATTCTACAGGCCCGAATTTGAATACTACTATAATGACCATTAATTATTAATTCAAACCACCAAAACTCAAAACATGATGATGTACCAAATATTATGTGGACATGTCAATTATGCATTAGGGAAGACCAGAATGCAAGTAAAAAAACAAAAAGACAATATATTTTGGATTCATGTTTATATTAATCTCTTGAAAATTCTAAAATCATATTTGACTGTCAATAGCATCCTCAGTATATTCCATATCATCATCACTGTCCACCTCCTCCTCCTCATCATCACAACCAATATTGTTATAAGAGTCTTATAGCAAAAACTTATGGTGTCATCATTATTGTGTGTGACATATAATTTGGTGATAGTGTTTAATATGTATCCCCCCCCTTTTTTTTTAAATATCACTATGCTTTGAATTAATACCACAGTAGCCTTCAGCAGAAAAAATATGTCTATGCCAATTTGCTCAACGGTCCAACTATATATAGATAGCTAGGGAATGCAAATATAGCACGAACGTATATTGACACTGACCTCTTAAAAACTGAAGTAAGTAAAGGCTGTACTTATTAATTGTCAGACCTCAAATCAGAGTGCAACAATGGAACAAAACTACTGTAGTTCAAAGTCTATTTTTTAACTGCAGAGGTATTAACGTTGACACAGGTCTGTCGGCATATGAACAGTTCTATAAATAGATCGCAATTTTAAATAAAAAATACTGATCGGATTTGGAACGGATCGATAAAAATCTGAAGTGTCCCCGTGTATTTCAACGAATTTTGAATGACCAACCTTCGTATATATGAACATATTATATTTGAGAACTCAGATTTTGTCACAGGATTGAAAAAAAAATCAAGTTTGTTTGGTTAAAAGTAGCTTCGATCAACATTTCCCGTAGCACAGTGCCTGATTGCGCCCCCTTTCTCGTGGTGCCATTTTTATTTGATATTGAACGAAATTAAAGCTTCTTTAAACCGATATGGATTACTTTTCAAGAAAGTCACTTTCAAAATAATTAATGAATACCATAGATTTCAATAAACACGATGTCGACATTTTCATAAATGGCATGTGGCAAAAATATGTGTGACTCTTCAAAATTACAAGGCTACTTGAACTTCGCTTTTGACCAACGAGAAATCGAAGTCAACCTTCACAAGGCCCTCTAACGTGAGCCCTGCTTCTCGTCCTTTTTTAAAACCTACATGATGGTAAAAATATCAACCAATCAAATTGCAAAAAACAGACACACCTAAATCTAATTCGAACATCAGAAAATCTTAAAAAGACTTGTTTGCCTGCCCATTTTTGCATTGACTCGGCAGCAACTGAAAACAGAGAACAATAAACTAAATATCTAAACAATATCTTATGAAATCAACTTTTGAAACTATATGACTTTTTTTTTGTGGAACTCATTTTATACACCCATGTACAATTTAACACGCATCAGGCTTCGGACTACCGCCTAAGGTCGAAGGCTGTGTACTGAGAAACTTCGAGCAAAACATATTAACGATGGTATGTTTATCGGGGATTTGGTAATGTGACGTCATTATAACGTCATATTAAATGGTTTATGGTGTTTAACGCCACTTTCAACAATATTTCAGTTATATTGTGGTGGACATCATATTAGATGGATGTCAATATCATGATATAGATATCATCGCATGGAAAGATCAAAGCGAAAATCATCGATAAATTGCACTGATAAATTGCACTCGTACAAGTACTGAAGTTCCTTATTGTTTTTACTTCAAAGTTAACCATTCACCCATTCACCCATTTACCATGATAATTAATTATGAAGTTGACATTAGTTTATTGAACAAGGGTGCCACACCACAAAATTGATTTCATACACACTAAATTGTAGTATTGTATCATATTTATTTGAAGGCATGCCAAAAATATTTGATCTATGATTGTATAATTTTAAAGAAAGTTAAAATCTTATGTAATATACTACGTCCTTCATATCTCAAATGGCTTTCATATATGAGTTACCATTTAAGCTGATTTTTAATATCATCACACGAAACAAGATTTTCTCTAAGAAATGTATGCATATAAATCTTAAGTCGCTTTTCTTATTGTCTTTTTTTTTTCACGTCTATTTGTTTTCTGTTTGTTAAATTAATGAAATCCCATGAAAGAAAGACAGCTGGATCTTTAACATCTTTGTACGTGGAAAGACTACCCTCAATACATTTTATATTTCCCTAACAATTATCTCTGATTTTACTTGCAGTAATCGAAACATTAGCCAATACAACTGCCACATCTCTATCTTCATACTGTTTCTGCATTTGCAATGAATGTGTTCTCAAACTAAATATAGCTGAAGAATTCTTCCATTACATAAATTTAACAATAATCATTGCTTGTTCCAAAATCGTATGCTCACCCTTCCAGAGCACCAGTGTTCACACCCATTTTTTTAGTGGGGTTTGTGTTGCTCAATGATCAATCTTTAGTTATCTGTAGAGTGTTTTAGTATAGTATCATTGTTTGTCTTGTTTTTCTTTTCTTTTGGCCATGGTACCACCTGTCCTCCAATTTATAGCTTCTAAATACTCCTTTTGGTATCTTCAAACATTCAAAAATGTTTCAAGGCATAATAAATTTAAAAAAAAACATTTTTGCCATGAAACAGCTCATGATTAATTCGTTCCTAAAGCAACTGAACCAGACTTAAACCAGACTGTATCTGAGTAAAATTTTACCCTGTAATTTAAAATTGTAATTGCTACAAGACCTACATGTACGATACAGTTCAAAAGGCCATGGCCACCCCCTTTCAAAATTTACAAATTCTTCACGCTAGGTTATAATCGTTGTATAACCACAAAGCATAGTGCTAAATGGTCCAAAATTAATGGTACTTTTCATAATTAAAACATCCCCCAGCAGTCATTATTCATTCTAAATACCTCCAAAACAAATATAAAATTAAAACATTTTACATTTTTGTATTTAAAATGAGAATAACAAATAATTCCATTTTCATCCGATGAGACTCTGTGAGCAATAAAACAATACTACGTCATTCATTATTTATCGAAAATAATAAAAATAATTGGCTAAAAATTTAAGCTATATATCTTTCTAAAGCATTATCATGAGAAAAAAATTAGATCCAAACATGTGATTTGTATATACAGGTATATCTATCAGAAATAAAATTCTATACACGGAGTTTATGTAAACAAATTTTGAAAAAATCACGATTATCATTTCTTAATCAGAATTCTCTAAGGGATATTACAATGATGGGTTTTTTTCATTTTTTTTTTATACGAAGTTAAGTAAGTTCAGCGATAAAATATATCTTGCTACATTATTTAGTGAATAAGTGCACATGATTGCTCTTTATTGCAAAGTGAGCAATTTTTAGACATATTATGGGGAGAACACATTACTGCTAAGCTGAGAATTATGTATTGTACTACATTAACATGATTTACTCTTTGATTATTTAAGAATGTCTGCTTTGTACTAGATCAATATGCTGTGGTTGATTTTTATAGTGCTAGAACACAGAAACAACAATCCACGAGAAGACATGTCGCTCTATTCGGTTATATTATCTTGATACCAAGCCAAATGGTCTTTAATTTGCTCTAACAGTTCCTAATTAAAGTTATTATAATTGAAACTAATGTTCATCTCCTTCATACATAGCAGTGATTCAGCTAGGCACTGATTTCAGGACATTTGCCCACCTATTTCTCAAATTGTCATTAAGAACTTTATAAAAATTAATTTAATTATTAAAGAATGTCCTGAAGAAATTTTGATAAAACTGGCAATTGTCCTGAAGATTTCAAAGTTTAGCTGAAACACTGCATGTAGTTATTCTTAACAGATTTTGGCTATCCTATAGAGGCTCTTTGGTTTTCTTGGTACCAAAGACCTTCAAACTATTTGGCTTTCTAATGTTTTAATTTAGAGCGTACCTAATAAAGGTTTTTCCAGAAATGTGCCATGCACACTAAATCAGATACAGCTGTATGTATGTTTTAATGGACACTTTTTTTTATTCTAATGAAACATTGTATGTGCAATGTTAACTCTGATTTGATGGCACTGAAAATTTCAGGTAATCAATTACATGATTTATGTCATCATATATATGTGTAATATCACAAGTCATCATGCGACATTCTGTTATTTAAATTTTTTTTTAAATCAATATCAACATTTTAATTGATACTTTAGATAGTTTCATTAGAATAAATGGAGATAACAACAATATATTTTAATATTTCTTCCCCGACATTAATCTATGATTTGATTGTTGCAAATATTTCATCAAATTCAAATCGATTATGGATAGTGACGATGAAATCAACGACTGATATCAGCAAATATCAAAACATGGTTACACTGTATTTCCTTATCAAAATTAAGAAGGTTTGTTAAATGTTGAAATTTTTGCTTCCATAATGCATGGCTTTCAATATTTTTCAAGTCCACCAGTACTTCACTATTTACAGGCAGTACTTTTTATTAAAATGTGAACATAATCAAGTATTAAACTTCACTCCTGTTGAGTTCTCAAAAATCTCTTAACCTACATGTGTAAAGTAAACTAAAGGTCAACTTTGAACTGCTCACACAATAAAATACCACATATAAGCCTCTTATTATAACTAGTTTTCTATAAAATTCCATCAAAAATAATAAATGGCAGCAATTTTCCTGTTAATATCAGCAAAATCAATGATTATTGACATAATTATCTTGTCAGAATTGATTATTGATCAGGTAAATTCTACAAAAACTACAGGAATTTGTGTGTATTTGAATTCATTTAGTTGTCAATCAAGAGATAAACACATATGTGTCATTTTGATATAGCCTCAAATTTCAAGATAAAATACTTGACCTTCATTTTAATTTTCAATTGTAATTATATCTTTTGCTATATATTTTCACAGAATAAATAATTGTAATTCTATGAAGAATTCTGAAGTACTTGTACACTTCTTGTACCCATATCTATTATTAAATATCTAAGAAACTAGAGGCTCCCAGGAGCCTGTAATTGCACGCCTTGTTTTCAATTTGGTTTCTACATATAAATTTTATAGAAAAATTTCTGCTGATTTTTTTTGTTTTTGCAATTTAATGAAATTCTATCAATAGTAATGCCAGCCATCTTGAATGTAGAATGGAGGTTGGGGGTGCCACGCATAATATTAAAAGTGGACCAACCCAAGATCATTTCAACTAAATTTCTGAGAAGAAGATTTCAATACAATTTTTTTCTCTTTAAAATATGCATAATCAGTCTAAATTGGCAGAAAGGAAAATTTCACAGAAAAACCCAGAAACTATGTTGAACAACCTATTCATTGCCATGTAACTGCAGTTAAAACCTGAGCTCATATTGACTTATAATAAAGCAACAATAGACAAAGACATTTCTATTTTTAGTAACAGCCAAAATCTTGAATGGAGGGTGGGGCTGATCTTTTATCAACATATGCCTAATTTGCATAATCTAAATCAGTATATATCAGATGAAAACAAAATTTCATAGAAAAAACCACATACCGTTATTAAGGTTGCATAATGCGCATTGGCCTTGAAAATCTCAAGAAAAAAATTAGTTTGTGTCTATAATACGCATGGACTTTCAAAAAAAATCGCCGTTGGAAATGTAAGAATTAAATATCAATCGTATATATTTTTCAGTCCTTTGAGCATGTTTCATTTGATGGGAGAATTTAAGAACCATTTATCTCTTTTCATCTTCAATAAAGTTGCAAAATATTAAATGTGTTGGGTTTTATTGGCGCTTTCATATGATGTCTTTATTATCCGAATGTTGTGTAATGGATTCGAAATCTAGTACAGCATCGGTAAATATAAGTTTAAATTCCGCATCTGAACGTAAATTAACGCAGTTGATAGTTGAAGATGACAGAAAATAATGATATAGAATAAAGAAAGGCAAACAATTGTCACTTATTATGACATTGTTGAACATTGCTAAGCTTGTGAGGAGTTGTTGAAAATACGGTTGTTACATACATCAAAGAGTGCCGACAATCCGTTATTTTTGGGTATTTTTAAAATTGACCAAATAATTAATGATCATGAATGAACTACAAACAATGCCTTATTATTTAGTGATGAAATAGCATCCAAGCCATGCAATCATAACAGATTGTTATATGTTGTAATTTTGTGTTAATCAGATTTAACTTCACCTGGGAGCAATCAAGTTATTGGACTTGACATAAAAATTGACAAATACATTTTATTGTTTCTTTTCTTTTTATTTCAATCACTATAATCTTGTGTAAACACAGTCTGACAGTCTAATTTAGTAATTATACACTCAATCGTAACTACTCGGCCATTCTCGCTACCCTACAAATAACCTCGTATGCATTAGGTGCATAAATCACACTACTTTCCACATGTCAGTTACATGAAAGTTTCATAAAGTTATATTTTAAACAATTTTCTATATTTCAATTATTTTCATGGATAAAAGTTAAAGTTTTAATTAGTTTTGCATGATTATATTTTACTTAGTATGTCTTCCATATTGGATTTTCGTGGACTATATTTTTGTGCGACTTAACTTAACTTCCGGCAAACAATTTAAGAAGAATTTCTACTATCTACGCACGAGGTTATTTGTAGGGTAGCGAAAATGGCCGAGTAGTTACGATTGATTATACACTAAGTAATTATGACACCTTTATACTTGCACACATTGAAATCTTATCGGCAAGATTATTGATTATTTTACACATGGCTAGATATAGTCAGACGTTTATATTTAGTTTATTTTCGTATCTATCAAAGGTAAATATTTACTAGTACAAAACAAAACTGCATTAGACAGTTTTAATTCTTCAATAATTAAAACATAGTAGATGCAATTAATTATTTTGTGGAATAGTGTCCAAACAATTTAAGAAATATTTAACTTTGCATGTTGACAATAGAAAACAAAAAAAACATGGCAGACATGTGATTTCCCAGTCTGGGAAAGAGTGAAACACATTGTTCCTGTTTATAATGTGCACCCCTCCTACGAAATAAAGAATCTGGGCAAAATCCTGCACATTATGCACCAGTAACTACGGTAGTATATTTTAAACTACTCATTGTCATGTAGCTGCAGTTAAAATTTGAGCTCATAATAAAGCAAACAATAGAAAATTAAAGAAATTTCTATATTTAGTAATGGTCGCCATCTTGAATAGACATAATTTTTAAAGGGAACCACTGAAGTCAAGTTTGGTTTATTTTGGTTCAGTGGTTTCCAGAGAAGAAGATTAAGTGTGAAAGCTTACAATATATGACAGACGCCAAATGATGGCATAAGTTCAATCAGCCTTTGGCCAGGGGAGTTCAAACAGTCCATCTGTTATTTAGAAATGCAGAAAAATCCTTCCAATGGACATTCTCTTAAAAAACAATATTACAGAAATACAGTTGTTTTTTTTCTAACACAAATCATGTACATCGTCATGGGGAAATATTAAACTTTTTTCAAGAATTAAGAATTCTTAGTCCCCCCTCCACCCCCCCTTCTTTTATTTCTTTATAGTATTTTTCATAAATGCCTCTCCAGCAAATGAAAAAATAAAATACAATAAATTTCCATAGTATCTACCCACTAGATAAACACAGCAAACCTAACTACATGTATTATTTAATTTAGATCTTAGTATCTCTCGTCATGTGAAAGGGTCATGTAAATATTGTGTTTACAATAAAATCATGTTTAAAGTCAAAATATGTAAATTAATACATAAAACCTTACCTATACAAGTAACAGCACTTCAGGACTTCCATACAAAAAAATATATATTCATGAAGAAATCAAATATTTTCTCAAATTAAACAAATCAAAATGTTGATGAACTTTCAAAACGAATGGACATTATTTTCCATGTTTAAATAAGAAATACATGTACTTTTACATGTATGCTAGCTTCTCGTACAAAGAAAGTACATTTGTATGCCTAAATATTAGTTTTTGCTCTATATCAACTTTATGTTGCAATTCTATAAAATATATAATATTTATGGATAAATATTAAAAATAGAACTTTATGTTTGTTTTATGTAAGGATCATTCACACTTTTTTTTTTATTTCTCGGGACAAAATAAATATACCAGCTTTCTGAACAAGAATATTTGACCGAATGACAAATGTTCCTATTGACAAAATCAATTTACATTTGAGCTTTACAAGAAGTGAATGGCTCCGTAAGTATATACCATAACATTTTCTCTTGACCATTTGTATTTATACCGCGTTGAAATAAATATATACTATCTTTGATTTGTTTTGCTAGAATAGATTTCTCAGAGCAATACCACATTGAAGGCCTGAGATATGAGATGTGATGATAAGCCTCATTTTGAACAAAAAACATCAACAATGGTATGTTCACCGACGTCAAATTATAATACATAGAAATCAACAATAACTTGTTTGTATCACACTTGCTGCTTGATAATAGATAGTCGTGTGTAAACAAAAGATCAAAGGGAAAAATTATAAATCATCAATAAAAAGTACTTACGTTACTTGATTATCTAAATAATTCCAGGACAACATAACCTTCAGTCCAGCCACTACCAACCGAATGCAAGATCTCAAGAATCAAAGCAATGGCAAGCGAGTTGAGCACAAGAGAAAAAGGAGAATGAAAGCTCTACTAAAGTATGTTACATGGCACACGGAACAATTCAATATGTAAAAGTCAAATCATATGGCTTTGGCAAAAATTTAAGGTTACACATTTTTTTCCGGCAGAATTCCTTATTCATATCAACAGACAACAGCGATAATAAAACACCAGTCAATTTAAATATCTAAAATCTTATTTAATATGCAACAATAAGATTATAATTACTTTTGTCGATTTTAAAATATAACAATCAAACAGAATATTTACATGCATACGTTTTTCTTCTATAAATCGAAATGAAATAACTGAATCTATACACATTCAATCCTGCACAACTCAAAACGGAATATTAAGCAAACGTGACGTTATTTTTGGAGCCTGTTTTAATTCAACTAGATGTACATGGTCCCGCAAAACTCCAACAGAATATATATAATATGCCACAACAATGTTTTTTTTCCTTGAGCTCAACAATTAATTGAATGTATGCATGTAACACAGACCTGTACTTAATGCAATTAAATGGAATGCATATAAGCTGTACAAATTAAACAGCCCAATATAATATATCTGCACAACTGTTAATTGAATATAAGTAATATAGTCCTTCACTGGGCACAGTTACACGGTAATATATATATATATATATATATTAGCTCTACAAATTCAACTGCCCAACAATATATCTCTGTTCACCAGTTAATCAGTTGATTGAATGTACATACATAACACAACACCATCGTGCACTCTGCACAGTTAAATGGAATGCATATAAGCTGTACAAATTCAACTGCCCAACAATATATCTCTGTATACCCCAGTTAATCAGTCTATTGAATGTACATACACAACACCATCCTGCACTCGGCACAGTTAAAAGGAATGCATATAAGCTGCAAAAATTCAACTACCTAACAATATATATCTGTATACACCAGTTAATCAGTCGATTGAATGTATATACACAACACCATCCTGCACTCGGCACAGCAAAAAGTCAACTGCCCAGCAATATATATCTGTATACACCAGTTAATCAGTTGATTGAATGTACATACACAACGTTAACACTGTCCTACACTCGGAACAGTTAAAAGGAATGCATATAAGCTATAAAAAGTCAACTGTCCTACAACATATCTCTGTATACACCCGTTGATTGAATGTACATACACAACACCGTCCTGTAGACTGCACTCTGCAGAGTTAAATGGAATGCATATAAGCTGTACAAATTAAACAGCACGGCACAATATATAATATACAATTTAAATGTAATATTGTGTAGGACGGGTACTTGTATTGTTAAAGCTGTACAAACATAAAACCTTTTGTAATATTGCTTCACTCGTGGAGTAGAGCCCATTGATTTTTATGACAACAGAGAAATAGCATTGAATTATCTCTAACTGTTTCAAAAGTTAATTTATTAATGTCTCCATCAATAATTATTGCTTCACACTGTCTTTTTTTTTTAATGAAAAATAGTTATTTGCTATTGTTTCTCAGAGGGACAAGAGGGGGGAGGGGGGGGGGGGGGGGTACGGTACAAAACAAGTATTTTTTTTATTCTGTATGCCTTTAGTTACTAGTAATATAAAAATACAATCAGACCTTCCCATTCAGTCACCTGTGTTAAAAGGTCACCTTTTTTTATCCTGTCATAGAAAATTTCATATGAATTGAACTTCTTCTAAGAGGTCACCTGTCTTTTAAGGCCACTTTTTCCTTGTCCCAAAGGTGACCTCTTAATACAGGTTTGACTGTATACTTACATGAGAAAAGTCTTCCATGGAAGATGTGTGTCACCTGCCTTTAGTTACTAGTAAGGCCTAAATTAAAAAATTGTTTGCTTGCCATTCTCCAACTCAGATTTTTTTGTGTGGGTAGGTATATTATTTTATTTTTCTGAACCAGACATACATTTTTTGTATGTTTAAAATATTAAGTATACAGTATGAATATACATGTACTGAGCATGCATGAAGCTAAATAGACATCAGTGCATATTTCTGTTTTAGATTTAGATCCATGAACCTGCACATGCCAGGTTTCTGACGTTCGTATTTAAAATTAACAGCTGTTATCGACACGAACTAAGGAAAGACTACGAGAATTCCGAATATACCAGAAACCGGAACTTTACTAAAACACGAAACGGACCGGAACGAAAATTTCGGAAATAAAAAATAAATAAATTTTAAAACGGCAATAAAATCTTGAGTCGTGCGGATTTTTTTGGGTCGGTCGGCTGACGGCAAACAAACAATATTTTAATTTAGGCCCAATATAAGAATATTTGTATTGCATGTAGGAAGACTTGTGGATTAGAGATGAGTATCCCCCTATCTGAATCACACAAAAAAATCCTTTTTGGGATCTGGAAAACCATAAAATCAATGTGATCATAATTTTATTGAATTTCAGATTGACCTTGTTTTTGATATGTGATTTTTTTTTTTTAAAGAATTTCGAGTCAACCACTTTGATGTCGTGAACGTTGCAGCAGGCATTATTATACATTCTCGAGACTTGCTAAGCAAACATAGTATACCATAGGGAAATTCAATAATAGTTACCTAACTAATTGTTCTCATTTGACCAAGCTTTACCTTAAAATAATTAGTTTTTAAATAGTTAACCCAATAACAAAGGCTGTCGGAATTGATTTTTTTTTTTATATATTAAAAGTTGCCAATATTCGATGTTTTATACTAATAAAATGTTCTGAACAAGAAGCCAGGTTTAAAAAATATGTTATAATGTCGTAATTAGTGAAAAGAATTTGAACGTCTGTTGGTGAAATCGCATTAACACACCTAATTATAAGTCGGCTTCTTTTCCGAAGTTTACCGGACACTGATAACTGCTATGAATAACCAGAAAGCATGCACAGGTAAATATTGGTTAGAATTAATATAATTTAAGAAATATATCTATGAAATTGGATCCCGGGGTAATCAGTTAATATTATATAATGGTATTTAGTAAGAATGACACTTAAAATCAAAAATACTGATGAAATCAATAAAAACAAACCCAAACTCTGCAAAGGGGCCCGATAAAGGGAAAATTGTAAACAAATTGTATTGCATATTATTGACAACACTTGAGTTGACTTGATTATATTTTTTTTTTTTTTAGAAAAAAACAGACGTGAAGTTCATTATTTTGGTTTCTAATTTGAAAGAGATATCACCTAGCGTTTTCTCCTGAAAAAAAAAGAATATATAAAAAAATACGATGCAATTCTGTTAAAATATGATTCAGCCGGAAAAAAAATACTAAATTATGCTTACGTGTTGAAAAATGGAGTAGATCCTTATAACATCTTTTTTTTAATTTTTACACAAAGCTGAATCCTCCTTTTTGTGCCGTTTTCGTATAGAATCCGTCAATGTTTTATTCAATTCCACGATTCTATTCAGTGTGCCATGTGCAAACGCTTTCCCGAATGAATTCACTGTCAGGTCGCATGAATATGCATGGGTCAACATTGAATTCTTTACGGGATGTAAGAAAATCAAACAACGACGTATTTCCTTCGTTCTAGGCTATTTACGTATGATATTATGAAAAATTTCAACTGCAATTAGTATAAAACATCGTATATTGGCAACTTTTAATAAAAATAAAAAAAATCAATTCTGACAGCCTATATGCCTTTAAAATAGACTTCTTAATAAAGGGGGTCATCAAGGGATAATTTTTTTTAATTTCATCTCATTATTTTTTTTTAAACATAATTTTAAATCCCATTCTTCAATGTAAAATTTTGTTGTTATTGAGGTTGATCAAATCTGTCACAATGCCCTAGCTCCAATTATTTTATTTCTTGTTCATATTTCGTTTTTATCATCCCTCTCGTTACCTCTTAATTGACTTTTAACTTATTAATCCTCTTTTAGGCCATCATGAGATTAATCCCGGTTTTTTTAACATATACAAGTATCCAGTATGAAAGCACAAAGACACTTCACTAGGAAGAAAAGAAATAATCTACTTATTGTTACAACAATAGACAGAACTAGAACAGGCCCATGATAGCCTTTCTTTTAGGTCAATAAAATATTTACCATTTAAGATAAATAAAATTCAATTATTACTAGTAAGTCTTCTGCAGTTATGGGTCAGAAAAGTAGGTCCCATTCAGGGGAGAAAGAGGACATATTTTGTAGATGTATTTTTATACTAATTATGCATTCATACCATTAGGGTTAGGGTAATGGTGTTTAACAGCCCCTTCAGAATTTTAGAATCATGCACTGTTGTAACCAATCGTCAATATATGAATTCTCTTATTGATATCTGTGATTTTTCTATATACAGTAGTGACTCATACTTCTAAGCCCACTGTGATTTTTCTATATACAGTAGTGACCCATTCTTCTAAGCCCACTGTGACTTTTCTATATACAGTAGTGACCCATACTTCTAAGCCCACTGTGATTTTTCTATATACAGTAGTGACCCATACTTCTAAGCCCACTGTGACTTTTTTATATACAGTAGTGACCCATACTTCTAAACCCACTGTGATTTTTCTATATACAGTAGTGACCCATTCTTCTAAGCCCACTGTGACTTTTCTATATACAGTAGTGACCCATACTTCTAAGCCCACTGTGATTTTTCTATATACAGTAGTGACCCATACTTCTAAGCCCACTGTGATTTTTCTATATACAGTAGTGACCCATACTTCTAAGCCCACTGTGATTTTTCTATATACAGTAGTGACCCATACTTCTAAGCCCACTGTGACTTTTTTATATACAGTAGTGACCCATACTTCTAAACCCACTGTGATTTTTCTATATACAGTAGTGACCCATTCTTCTAAGCCCACTGTGATTTTTCTATATACAGTAGTGACCCATACTTCTAAGCCCACTGTGATTTTTCTATATACAGTAGTGACCCATACTTCTAAGCCCACTGATTTTTCTATATACAGTAGTGACCCATACTTCTAAGCCCACTGTGATTTTTCTATATACAGTAGTGACCCATACTTCTAAGCCCACTGTGATTTTTCTATATACAGTAGTGACCCATACTTCTAAGCCCACTGTGATTTTTCTATATACAGTAGTGACCCATACTTCTAAGCCCACTGTGATTTTTCTATATACAGTAGTGACCCATACTTCTAAGCCCACTGTGATTTTTCTATATACAGTAGTGACCCATTCTTCTAAGCCCACTGTGATTTTTCTATATACAGTAGTGACCCATTCTTCTAAGCCCACTGTGATTTTTCTATATACAGTAGTGACCCATTCTTCTAAGCCCAGTGATTTTTCTATATTCAGAATGCAATATATTGCAAAAAACTATTGCTCGTTGTTGTTAGGCCAAAAAAAAAATATGTGTGTTTCCGATTGCATGGTCTTCAAAATTAGGATTTTTTCCTCTAAAATCACACAAACTTGTTTGTTTCTTTCTTACTACAGCTTATTAATTATTTGACATGCAGTACAATGTTTTTGTTATCACTTGTGTGTATTCTCCATTCTTTATTTCTACACCTGAATAATTATGATGCATTTATAATACAACATCGATCAAATGTACAAGGAAATGAAGAAAATTCAAACAGGAAACCGGTGTTTAATAAATCCGTTTCAATTAAACGCTTATCAGAAAGCGTCAATATTGCAACAGTCAAGCGTCTATTGTTGAAGTCGGAAACAAACACGGAAACGGAGACGAATTTCCAGATTTTGCCGATCTATTATTTTTTTTTGGCATAAAAAATGTTAGGGTCGGTCAGTCGATCGGAAACACACATATTATTTTTTTTTGGCCTTACCATGGATACTAACGGATAACTGTTGTTATAGTAACCAGATATTAACAACAAGCTGTTGTCCGTTGTTATAACTATAACGACCAACTGTTGCACGTTGTTGTTACCATAGATACTAACATCCAACTTGGCGGTTGTTGTAACCATGGATACTTATGGCCAGTTGTTGTTCGCTGTAACCATAGAAACTAACAGCCAGCTGTTGTTCATTGCTGTAATCATGGATACTAACAGCTAGTTTTTGTTCGTAACAATAGAAACTAACAGCCAGCTTTTTCTCGATTATGTTACCATGGATACTAATGGGCAGCTGTTTTAATTGAGGTCTGCTACAAGGGTTATTGTCACGTTCTCTAAATATGTGACAGTAGTTGTGTCAATTGAAGATGATTCTGGTGTTTAATGCCATTTCAACAATATTTCAGTTATATCGTGGCAGACAGTTTTATTGGTGGAGGAAACTGGAGTACCCAGAGAAAACCACTGACCTGTCGTAAGTCACAGACAAACTTTATCACATAATATTGTATCGAGTAGATCTCGCCTAAATAGAAATCAAACTCACAAGGTTAGTGGTTTAGCACTGATTGTAAATTCAATTACTATACCATCACGACCACAACGGCCCCTGTTGTGTCAATTTACATCCTAACAAACTGATAGACGTACCTGTAGGAGGTGTCATACCCCTACCCCCTCATCAAGTGATGTCCTATTTCTATATCCAATGGTATTACTCTGTAGGGTATTGGTAGAACACGACAACGAACGTATATATCAAACAAAGAAATACACAACAAACATTCATTCGTTTTCATGTTTCTGATACTTACTTTTTCACAAGACATCCATCTTGGATATGAATGTCTAATCTCAGCATAGGAAAATTGTAACTGAGAATAAATTTACACTTCCACACCAATCTTGCCATTAATGACTAATAAATTTTGTACTAGATTATTATCAAAATCAATAACAATTTACACGTTCTTCGAGTCCAGACTTCTCATCAAATTCAAATATTTTTTTTCTATTTTACTTTGACAAAAAACTATCCAGTATCATACATATTTAAATGTCAATTTTTTTTCTGATTTACATAATTTTTCCACAAAGATAGTGATTTTAACTTATTATATTACATCAACCCTTTCTCTTTTACATCAGTAAGTGATGCCACTCCACACCACCCTCAAATAAAAATCAATTGAAATAGAAAATTACAGTCAATGTAATCTATTCAATTTCTCGAACTTATAAACTAAAAAAAATATACAAGCTAGAAGCTCCATGGAACTTGTTATAGCTAATTTGGTTGGAGCTTGTAATTGTTAATCTGGTTGGAGCTTGTAATTGTTAATTCTGGTTGGAGCTTGTAATTGTTAATCTGCTTGGAGCTTGTAATTGTTAATTCTGGTTGGAGCTTGTAATTGTTAATCTGGTTGGAGCTTGTAATTGCTAATCTGGTTGGAACTTGCAATTACTAATTTGGTTGGAGCTTGCAATTACTAATTTTTGTTAAGTTTTCTTCAATTTCCTCAAATAAGAAATAAATAGTATTAAAATATTCTTCTTAGCAACTTATAATTAAAACAGCCAAAACCTTACTGGGCAGCAAAATAATTGCCGATCACCGGCATATATTGAGAACCTTGCTTTGGGTCAGATGACCAAAACAAAATCTTCAGAAATGTCAAGCAATACTTTTTCAGTATCTGTTTCATATTTGAAATTCTCATTACAATAAACAATAGATTGTCCTTCAGCAACCAGTGGAAAAAGTCGCAATCCACTCGTAGCAGCAAGAGCATATGTTTTCTCATATGACAAAAACGTCAAAAATATATTTTAAAGTGGTTAATGTCTGTCGTTAACGACCATCAAAAGGAAATAAGCCGGAATTCACATGCAGAAATTTAACCACTGTGATACTTACAAATATTACGAAAATTTAACCATCTGGGTTAAGCAGCTAAGAATAGGAAATACAGGCAAGCAATAATACATCACATAAATTAACAAAAAACACCTTAAAAATGTCAACGTGAGGATATATAGCTCAACTATAGTATGTACAGGTGAAATTCCTATATACTCCATACAGCTGTAATGTTATCTATGTTATGTCAAAGAGCATATCTATCAATACTAACTTATTGCAATTGATCTAATAATAAAACATGCCGTTACGAATATCTATGCTTAAATGTTGTCATATTAATCTACTTAATAACGTTATTTGGTTCCTAAACATTGAAAGAAAAAACTGACATGTTTTTCTGAAGTCAATGGATCTCCATGATATTGCATATAATTTTAACCAATTAATCTTCAGAGCAGACGTTTGTTCACCTTGATGTTGCATGTGGAATCAATTATCTGCAATTTTGCAGCATTTATTAAAATATTTTTGAGGATTAAATCAACAATTGCATTCTATAGTTCAATATACTTAAGTACATGTTATATATTTGCATATGCAAGGCATGCATGTGATACAATCAGAAGCTGTCACTTCACACAAAGTCCCATAAGCATCTAATCTCTCACCAGCTGATGCACATTGCACAACTAGTGTCAAATTGCTTATTAAAATTACCATTCATAGATTGATTGATTTTTTTATTTGATTTTTGGTGTTTAATGCCACTTTCAGCAATATTTCAGCCAAATCATGGTGACCAGTTTTAGTGGTGGAAGAAGCCGAAGAGAACCACCGACCATGAGCAAGCAACTGGTAAACTTTATCACTTGCAGCTGCGAGTCAAGTGCACCCTTTTTTGTAATTTACAAAGCCGGGCGCAAACCCACGCCGTATTGGTGATACAAAAATGTAGGCTTGTATGAGTTGTAGGTAATCCAACTACCTAACTCATTGAGCCACCCGGGCCCTCACCATTCATTAAACAATATCTTATATCCCCGAACTCTTATGAAAAAAGATAGAAGTTTACATTTTTCAGTCAATTCCAACATATAGTCGAGTATGTGTATATATATATAGGTATGTACCTATGTGTGCCTTTAAATTTAACCAATTAATTACTCAAATGAAGAAAAGAAAAATAAAAACATTTGCTGATGATGATTTGGTCCTAAAACAATAATTAATTCATATTATAAAAATGAAAAATATTGGAACCTAAAAACAAATAAAACCCGATATTTTATCAAAAACTCCCAAAACTTTCAATAGATCAAACAGTGGTATCAGATTTCTACCTATATATATAATAATATGTTTATCTATTGAATTTATACAAAGTTTGTTTTGATTGATATTCTTATACTATGTACTTAACACTTAATTTCAATTTTATCATTTCATAATCAAAAATATTTTCCAATTTAAAACTATCTGATTGACTGATTCAGCAAGCTAGCTATTTAATTAGAGAAAAACCAATATTTTAACATGTATATAGTTACGTACAACATGTCTCTGCTGCCAAATGCCCTCGTCCTGTACAGTAAAATCTGCACATAAGGTTACCTCTATTAAGCAGTCACCTGTATTAAAAGGTCACCTTTTTCTAGTCCTCTTATAGAAAATTTCATATGAATTGATCATGAACCTCTTTTAAGAGGTCACCTGTCTTATAAGGCCACTATTTTTTCTTTGACCCAAAGGTGACCTCTTAATACAGGTTTGACAGTATGTAGATATGAAATAAACATACTAAGCTATAGATATATACATGCATACCTATAAACTTCATACGATTCCTAGTAACTCCGACATTCCAGAATCCAGGATTTCGTTCGATCAATTAATCGTAATCAAAGTACGTAAAACGCCAAAACAGGTTTTACTTTTACCTATCAAAATGTCAATTACTGTTCCATTTCAATTAATGAATTGGTTCATATAGGAAAACGCTTACGATTAGATAAGCCTCTCCGGCAAAAAAATGTGAAAAACATTTTGTTACATGATCTGTGTTTTATCAAGAGCATTCTGTAGTAATCCATGTTCATACTGATATAAGATAGATAAAGTGAGTTTCACCTGAAGGTGAGGATTTGAGAGTCTCCATCATAAGTGTACATATATCACAGTTACGATGTAAGGAATGTATTCTATAATAAAATGTACACTGTCCTTGCTTTCAGTACTAACAAAGTGTTTCTGTTGAAAATCACTCTGACTGGTGATTTTTTTTTAGATATAAGATAGATAAAGTGAGTTTCACCTGAAGGTGAGGATTTGAGAGTCTCCAGCATAAGTGTACATATATCACAGTTACAGTGTAAGGAATGTATTCCATAATAAAATGTATACTGTCCTTGCTTTCAGTACTAACAAAGTGTTTCTGTTGAAAATCACTCTGACTGGTGATTTTTTTTTTAGATGTAAGATAGATAAAGTGGGTTTCACCTTAAGGTGAGGATTTGAGAGTCTCCAGCATAAGTGTACATATATCACAGTTACAGTGTAAGGAATGTATTCTATAACCAGAGGCTCTCAAGAGCCTGTATCGTTCACCTGGTTATAAAAAAAAACAATTGGTCCTATGTAAAAACTATGTCCTGCAGTGGTAGTCATCTTGGAATTACGATCAACATAAAAAACACAAAGTTTGTAAAGGACCTTCCAATGATTGATGCACAGTTTAGGTTCAATCAGTGCAATAGCTTCAGAGAAGAATATGTTTCTGTATTTTCCCCATATGGTCCTGTGTTAATACTATGACCTGTGGTGGCAGCCATCTTGGATTTCCGATCCGCATAAAAAACAAAAAATTTGTAGAGGACCTTCCAATGATCATTCCTGGGCAGTTTGGTTTCAACTGTCCAAGTGGTTTCAGAGAAGAAGCGTTTTGAAACATTTTTCCCATAGGGTCCAATGTTAAACTAAGCCCTGCCGTAGCTGCCATTTTGAATTTCATATCAGAACAAAAAACGTATAGTTTGTAGAGGACCATCCAATGAACATTCATGTACAGTTTGGCTTTAATCATATTTGTAGTTTCTGAGTAGAAGGCATTTGAATATTTTCCCATAGGGTTCAATGTTAATCTATGTCCTGCGGTGGTGGCCATCTTGGATTTCCGATCGGCATAAAAAACACACACCTTGTAGAGGACCTTCCAATGATCATTCCTGGGCAGTTTGGTTTCAATTATCCAAGTGGTTTCAGAGAAGAAGCGTTTTGAAACATTTTTCCCATAGGGTCCAATGTTAAACAAAGTCCTGCCGTAGCCACCATTTTGAATTTCATATCGGAATAAAAAACGTAAAGTTTGTAGAGGACCATTCAATGAACATTCATGTACAGTTTGGCTTTAATCATATTTGTAGTTTCTGAGAAGAAGTCATTTGAACATTTTCCCATAGGGTCCAATATTAATCTATGTCCTGCGGTGGTGGCCATCTTGAATTTTCGATCGGCATAAAAAAACAGAAACTTTGTAGAGGACCTTCCAATGATCATTCCTGGGCAGTTTGGTTTCAATTGTCCAAGTGGTTTCAGAGAAGAAGCGTTTTGAAACATTTTTCCCATAGGGTCCAATGTTAAACTAAGTCCTGCCGTAGCCGCCATTTTCAATTTCATATCGGAACAAAAAACGTAAAGTTTGTAGAGGACCATCCAATGAACATTCATGTACAGTTTGGCTTTAATCATATTTGTAGTTTCTGAGAAGAAGGCATTTGAACATTTTCCCATAGGGTCCAATGCTAATCTATGTATTGCGTAGGCGGCCATCTTGGATTTCCGATCGACATAAAAAACAGAAACTTTGTAGCCGCCATTTTGAATTTCATATCGGAACAAAAAACCTTAAGATTGTAGAGGACCATCCAATGAACATTCATGTACAGTTTGGCTTTAATCATATTTGTAGTTTCTGAGAAGAAGGTATTTGAATATTTTCCCATAGGGTCCAATGTTAATCTATGTCCTGCGGTGGCGGCCATCTTGGATTTCCGATCGGCATAAAAAACATAAAATTTGTAGAGGACCTTCCAATGATCATTCCTGGGCGGTTTGGTTTCAACTGTCCAAGTGGTTTCAGAGAAGAAGCATTTTGAAACATTTTTCCCATAGGGTCCAATGTTAAACTAAGTCCTGCCGTAGCCGCCATTTTGAATTTCATATCGGAACAAAAAACCTAAAGTTTGTAGAGGACCATCTAATGAACATTCATGTACAGTTTGGCTTTAATCATATTTGTAGTTTCTGAGAAGAAGGTATTTGAATATTTTCCCATAGGGTCCAATGTTAATCTATGTCCTGCGGTGGTGGCCATCTTGGATTTCCGATCGGCATTAAAAAACAGAAAATTTGTAGAGGACCTTCCAATGATCATTCCTGGGCAGTTTGGTTTCAACTGTCCAAGTGGTTTCAGAGAAGAAGCATTTTGAAACATTTTTCCCATAGGGTCCAATGTTAAACTAAGTCCTGCCGTAGCCGCCATTTTCAATTTCATATCGGAACAAAAAACCTTAAGATTGTAGAGGACCATCCAATGAACATTCATGTACAGTTTGGCTTTAATCATATTTGTAGTTTCTGAGAAGAAAGCATTTGAATATTTTTCCATAGGGTCCAATGTTAATCTATGTCCTGCGGTGGCGGCCATCTTGGATTTCCGATCGGCATAAAAAACAGTAACTTGGTAAAGGACATTCCAATGATCATTCATGTACAGTTTGGGTTCAGTCAGTTCATTAGTTTCAGAGAAGAAGATCTTTGAAATTTCAGCCAATCAGAGCATATTATTGGCCTTGGCAGCCATATTGAATATCCGACTGGAACGAAAAACAGTAACTTTGTAGAGGACCATCCAAGGAACATTCCTGCTAAGTTTGGTTCCAATCGGCCCTGTGGTTTCGGAGAAGAAGCTTGAAATGTGAAAAGTTTACAGACGACGGACGCCAAGTGATGGCAATAGTTCACCTGGACCTTGGTCCAGGTGAACTAATAAAATGTATACTGTCCTTGCTTTCAGTACTAACACAGTGTTTCTGTTAAAAATCAATGTGACTAATGTTTTACCCAGTGTACTTCGGTGAATGTGGCAATGCTATATAAGGCACAAAAAAAAAATGCCAGTGTTTCTGCTAACCCTACCGACCCTAATCTTTAGGGCATATCCCAATTTTTTTTAATTTTTTTTTGCCATTTTTGGAAACGCACTGTTATAGTGAAATCCTTGTCCTGTGTAACCTAGCAACAAAAAAATTGTCTACATACCTTTTTTTAAAGAATGTTAGAGGAAACACAGGTATTTTTTTGGCCTAAAAATATATACAATGAAGAGGTAAATTCTTTTAAAGTTTGCATCAATTAACCCCGGTAGTTTTTTCTTATGAATGTTAACGGAAAGACAGGGTTTTTGTTAATATGTACACAATGAAGAGGTGAATTTCTTCAAAGTTTTATTTTCAATCAACCCTTGTAGTTTCTGCGAAAATATCAAAGTACGAACTTGTGAATTTATTGGTAAGATCAAAGACGACGAATGCACTTATGACAATATATTGCATTGTACTTTGAACCCAATACAATGAAAACTAAAATGTCACACAACCTTTAAAGTTTTGGTATTTGTAAGAAATATATATATATCTACATGCATGTAAATTTAAAATGCAACAAGATTGTGAGTAATATATAACTTTTTGAACCAAAATTTTAATCAAACAAAACTAAGACATGAAAAAGTCATGGTAATTTTATTTAGTAATTTACCACCCAACTTCTGTTTGACCATGCAAGCGTATATGTAATCTAAAAATTCAATGCAATAAAACACAAATTGTGCCGAAACTAATAATTAATGATTGTTACAAGTTTATGAGAGCAAGAGTGACGGAATTGTTGTTTGAAATAATACTTAATAACCGATAAAAACATAAATATAAATATATAGATCAAAATATAGGACAGCTAAATATTTAATTTAAAAGTCATTTGGAACAAGAAACAAAAACCAAAGGGCCTAAACAGCAGGGTACGAAATTACAACAAAGCGCAAGCAGGCCTGAATACTCATTTCCTTAAAATCTGGACCTTTTCCATTGAAATTTTCTGAAATTTTACAGGCCCATCCATAAAACAACAGGTCTCGGGTCTCCAGACTTAAACTAATTTCAATCCCTGAAACAGGATAGCAGAAATCAGTTAAGGCTGCTTGTAAGATTAACAGTTCTTCCTTCAGCTTTAAAAGTAGGGAGTATATCATCCCTCAGTGTGGATACGATACCTAAATACAGCTACGTGTTCATTGCAACGTTCAACACTATTTTAATTAAAATAGTCATAATTTTAGCAAAACTGTGATCATCATTATCAAAAAATCACATGCATATCTTCAAAATGTCCTTAACTACCATGCTTAGGTTTGAAATCATTTGGTTGTAAACTGAAAGAGTAGTTAATTATACAAAGTAGCTACGCCATTACACAATACTATAACCAAGTCCTCACAATGACGACCGGTCTTCTGGCCCAAGACCAGTAAAACTTTGTTCGGATCAGTAAATTTGTCAGTTTTTATTTAGAACTATATAAAAATAAATTCAAGAATTTGATTCAGACCAGTTAATTCAAATTTTCATTTCGAGGACTGATAACCGATTTTGCATTACACACAGCCCAGCCAATGAAATGACATTTAGATACGGTTTATTTGGAAGTAAATTGATTTCCTCAATATTGAAATAGATTATTCAGGCACATTAAATAAAAACAAAGAAATATTACCTGTTTTTCATTTGTACGATTTTAATCAAAAGGAAGTAAAATGGAGCTATATTTGAAATTTAATACAAACATAAATATTTTGAAGGTTCAAGTCAGTCGTTCTGATTTTGATTTATTAAAATAATCAAATCACTTATTATAAGAAACTGAAGTTCAGAGTTTTATTAAGATTTTTGTCAAGTGCAAAACTTATATATAACAACACTTATTTCATAGCGACAACAAAGTTTGAATATCAAGTCCACATTGGGTCATTGCATATAATCTATGAATATTATTCAATTATTTCTGTGATCGTTGTTTATTTCAAGTGCAAAACCTAGAAAAAAAAAAATCAAAAATAGATGATAAAACTCAGTAATTTTTGTAAATAGTTGAAGATAAATTAAGAAAATACATTTACTTCCACAAAACAAATATTCAGGGCAGCTGTATATAATTTAGCAGTTCCTGATTCTGAATGAGTGTTGGTTCCCTGTCTTGAAGTGTTTATACCCACCATAAAGATAATGGTTAGAGAACCAGTCTAATATTGTACTTGAGAAAAGAGAGGAGACAGCTCTAAAAGAACAACATCCAATCTAATATGTCATCTGCCGTGGCGACTGACAAAAAAAACACACCTTCGCTGTCTTGTATTGTATTTGAGAAAGGAAAGGAGACAGTTTCAAAAGAACAACATCCAATCTAATATGTTGTCTGCCGTGCTGACTGACAAAACAAAACATAAAAAACAAAACAACCTACCTTCTCCAATGTCTTTTATACTCTTCTTTAACTTTCGTTTCATTGGTGCATCATCAGATTGAGCAGAATCGGTAGAACCTGTTTCCCAGAGACGTTCATTTTCAGCAGTTTTTATGTCAATATCTAATTCCCTGCCATTAGTTTGAACGGTACTAGTCGCCCAGGGATAATGCGTAGAGTGTTTATTGGAAGACGATGATTTCGTGGCACCAGGAACGGTAACGTCAACATGAGTCAATTTATTGTCGGACATAACACGCCTTTGATCGTTTGGTGCTTGTGAGGTAGGCTCGTTCAGAAATCTAATTTCCGTTTCCCTGATAGCACGTGAGTCAGTCAGTGTTGTTTGTATTGAATTTTGAGGTGAATTTGGACGGACATAGGTAGAGTTAAGATATTGTCCCGCCGGCACATCGGTAAAAGTGCCATCAGGATTAATTTCTCGTAATTCTTGTCTCTCTCTAAATTCCACCCGTTTATTCTCTGTTCTACTTCCACCTGTGTCCTGTTCCTCTTCCTTATCTGAATTGCAAAGACATTTTTCAAGTTGGTGTTAAAAACCAATCAATCAATCAATCAATCAATCAATCAATCACTTTTTAAGCATTCACAATGGGCATGTCTTTGAAAATTTTTGCTTATAATGGGAGTCTTTTACATATTTTCACTTTATTTTAGTTTAGAAGCATAACTTAGGGCTTGTACAGTCGTCACAATGAGCACTGGTCCTTCGGTCCAAGACCACTAAAACTTTATTCGGACCAGTAAATTTTTCAGTTTTTATTCAAATATGTATAAAAATAAATTCAAGAATTTGATTCGGATCGGTAAATTCAAATTTTCATTTCGGGGACTGAATTTTTCATATTAGAAGCATAATTTAGAGCTTGTACACGGCGATGCAAGTCACTTTATTTCAATCACTCTTTGGTTTAATGAAGTGAATTAACGAAAATGTCACTAATTTCAAATTCTAATAGAAAACAGAAAAGACATTGATGATTGTTTAAAAAATTGTATGAAGATACAATATTTTACCACAATGAAGCTATTGTGCAAGTTTTGTGAGATTATATGAAGGTATGATGATTTTATTTAAGATTCGAAAAAGGGCTGTGCCAGGCACAGCATGATACAATCTCAGCAAGTCAATAAAGGCTTTCTCCTGAAACAGTTTTACTGCAGTTTCACTTGATGACCATAATTGATGTACGAAATCTGCTCAAATTGAAAACAAATAAACAATGGTTTAACATTAGATAATCTATACCTTTTCTACATATCTTTCTGTGTTCTCTGTTCCTCATTACGTTACTCCTACCATACTTATCCACCACAGCCTGTAAAAGGAAAGAAAATGATAGATAAACCATGGAATCAAATACATTTTTGTAAAAATTTTGCACACACAAAAAATAAGAGTGTTAGTTGAATTGGCCATATATGAGTTCAGTGAGTGAGTGATAGTTGTTTGACACCAACCAATTGAGCAATTTTTTAGCCATATCATGGCAAGAACAAAATACATTACAATGAGATGAAGTCCGCTGTGCACTAGATCAACATCTTAGTTGGGTTTTTATAATGTTTGTTCATTGAAACAACAGTTCACAGGTAGACATGTCGCTCCACTCGGGCACATTATCATCATTCCGCACCAAGTAGTGTTTGATCTTATTCTTTAATGCTGCTTGCTTACCAAAGAAGCAGCAAGTACCAATATCATAGTATTTGGCTTCTCCTAATTGGGGCTCAAACCCACGATCTACTGCTCTCGAGGCAAGCATGCTAATTATACACAATCAATGCACTTACATACAAAAAATGTACGTGTCACAATAATAGAAATAAATTAATTAAAAAATGTATAAATTAATTATATACCATCGACCACCTCAGTTACTACACCGCCACACCCTTTTATTCTGACCTATGCCCCTTTTCCAATTACAATATATGCAAACAGCATGCATATCTATTTATGAAGTGTCCTATCTTCATTTCAATGCAATTTCTAAAACATTCATTCACCTCCCAAAGAAAAAACAAACACTTCAGATAGTATACCATTGTATTCAATATTCACACATTTATTTTTTCAAGTGAGATTTTAAATTCTAAATATTAAATTATTTCAGACATGAAATTAATGAATGCCTGTCAAAGATTACAAAATTGTTAAGATGATTTATTTTTAAAATAAAATCAATAGAAATAAACAATGAAATAAATCCATTATACATGGATATTTTAGAGAAGTTTATTATTGGATTAAGCCTCCCTGTATAATAACATATTTCAGATCAATTGCAATCAATTTCTTCTCAATATTTTGGTTCCTAACCATTCAGATAACACCAATCTTAAGATAGTAAGAGTAAGAAAAAAAAGAAATGTATATCATATTGTTGTTTTAAAAATGAGGTGCTGTCGTGATCGTATTGTAGTTGGATTTACAACTACCTATGCAATCAGTGCCTATCACCACTAAAGTTGTGAGTTTGAATCCCGCTCATAGTGAGGTGTACTCGCTACATTATGTGATAAAGTTTGTCAATGACTTGCGGCAGGTCAGTGGTTTTCTCCAGGTACTCCACCAATAAAACTGACCGCCACGATATTACTGAAACATTGTTGAAAGTGGGGCTAAACACCATAACCCTCATTCTTCATTCAAAATAAAAGAAAATCAGTAACGCACCAAAGGTGCGAAAGTCGAGTTGCTCATGAGATGTGTTCCTCTCGGCATGAGGCATGTGTGTACTTAGTTTCTTGTACTTGAGATATTGTGCGGAAACAAAAAAAGTATCAAATTTGTTCTATTTTTAGAAGTTGTGACCTTGACCTTTGACCTACAAACCTCAATATCAATAGGCTTCCTCCTCTCACCACCAGGCATGTGTGTATCAAGTTTCATTTAGATCAGACATTTCATTCTTTAGATATTGTGCGGAAACGAAAAAGTTGACGCCCGGCCGCAACGCCAACATTCATCATATTGTAAGCCAAGTTCGACTTCCTCGCAACTCGGCTAAAAAGACAGTATGAACTCTCTTTTTTGTTTTAAAAAGGCATTGAATAAACTTTAAACAATTCCTTTTTTTTTTCATGAAAACTACTGAATAAAACTTACTCCTGATGGGAACTCATTCAGGTTCTGATTTTCCATAAGAGAACTGTAATTTCTCACGTTAGGATTCCCGGTCTCATTTAAGTACAGCGGTGAACTATGTACTTCTCCCAAACGATGCTCGATCTTCCTCAACTGAAATAAATATAGTACATTGTATAGATACAAAACAGCTAGATGTCCCTTTTCAATTTTGTTAAAAAAAACATCTCTGAAATGAAATGTGGTCTCATATGGAGAGTAAGCTCTTAGAGGTAGGGAAAACTGATTTTTTTTCAGTGCATGATAAAAAAACGACCTCATGCATTGGTTGTCTTTCTCTGAGGAACCGATAGAGGAAGATTCTATGGAAGATTCTACATATATATTAAAATTCATTGATATATGAAATAAGGACTAACAAACTATCCATATGTAGATATGGTTTGGTTGGTTTAACAATATTTCAGTTATATCATGGCAGTCAGTTTTATTGGTGGAGGAAATCAGAGTACCCGAAAAAAAACCACCGACCTGCCACAAGTCACTGGCAAACTATCACATAATGTTGTATCGAGTACATCTCGTCTGAGCGGGGTTCGAACTCACAACGTTAGTGGCTACATAGTGGTGTAGCCACTGATTGCATAGGTAGTTGTAAATATAACTACCACACGATCACCACTAGATGATCACGACCAATGCACTAAGTGAAGTGATTAAACAGCCTTAAAGGATTAAGTGCAAAGTCTGGTTTTATTTTTTTGGGGGTGGGGTATTAAAAACTTGACTGCCTTTTTGAAAAAAAAAAAAAGATATTTATTACATAATTTGCTTTGTTTCAAATTCAATTGTAAACATACCGAAGGCAGTCAAGGTCATGACTAGTGGTAATGTTAAAATTCTGTGCAGTCAGTCGTAACAAAAATTAAATTTTTATATGCAGCTATTCAGATGGAAAACATTAGTTACGTTTAATTAGGCACAAAACACAAACTGATTAATATCTAAAATACAATAAGATAAATGCTACAGTTACCTGTTTGCATACTAAACCAAATCTACTTCGATCAATCCAAATATTATTTAAAACCTAATAAAACAGTTTGGTAGAACTTGAAGAGCCATTTTATAAAATATATGTGGAACAAATTTAATTAACATTGCATACTAAACAACAGGGATAAAACTTAACAGGAGGCCAGTAGTCCAGGATTACTAAAATTTGGGCGGGGCCCCTGAAAATTTTCAGTCAGTAGCCTAAGTGGCTGCTAAAAATTTTAATATTTAATGTGCAAAAAGTCAGTTGCTGGGTTCAAAGAATTTATGCAGGGCTACAAAAATTGTTATTTGAAGGAGCCCCATTGGCAAGTTTTGTCCCCGAGGCCTGAGCAGCTTAGTTGAAGCAGTAGAAGAGTTATGGTGTTTAACAATGCTTTCAACACAGGGATCTACGATTCATACCAGCTCCCACTAGCCCCTGGCTATTAGGGAAATATTTTTTACTCGCCAACAAAAGTATATTACTAGCCAGATTAATAAAGATACAAAACTATATAACTCCAATATGTATTTATTTCTTTGGCAATAACAAAGGCAATTTTATTATTTTATAAGTCCAATTTCATTTTTTTTTCTGACTATTTTTCAATAGACTGAAGTATTAAACTTGAAGATGGTTTAATGGAGCTAAGACTGTACTAGTATAAGTTAAGAAATGGGCTTTTGCTGATACCATATTGAAACATTTTTCATATTTCTGACTTTTATTATGATTAACAAGACTTTCACGTTTAAGCTTTTTCTTTCCAGTAACAAATTCGGTTTTGCCAGCAATATCTGGTCCTGCCTTTCGACAAACATCACAAGACATAACGTCGCTAGTGCTACTGTAATTGTAAATAATGAGCCACAAAAACTCTGACTTCCAGACAGCTTCACGATCAGTTGATTCAACCGGTTTATTCTTAGCGGGAAAAAAATGGAAGAATGTTTTATTTTTACACATTGTGGTAACTTTCAAGCGTTAAAAGTATGTGATTTAAAATTTTCAAATGTGAGTCAATTGTGCGATTTAAAAAACCAGATAATCAAAGTTGGAATTTAAATTGAAAAATATGATCGGTGACGGAACGAAAAATTTCTGGAAATATCAACTCGCCGTCTGGCTATCAATACAGAATTTTTCCTCGCATTTTACAAAAGTAACTCGTAAATGCGAGTGTTTTGGTCGCAATGTAGAGCCCTGCAACAATATTTCAGCTATATCGTGGCGGTCAGTTTTATGAGTGGAGGAAACAGGAGTACCCCGAGGAACCCACAGACTTGCCGCAAGTCACTGACAAACTTTATCACATAATGTTGTATCGAGTGCACCTCACCATGAGCGGGATTCGAATTAACAACCCCAAACACCACAATTATACAAACCTCGCATCCCCAAACATAGGACAGAAGGTGATGGTATTTAGATCGTGGATAGGAACAGGCACAACAAATGTGGCAGCATTAAATCAATGTTTAGGTTGTAGTTTATGTGTTGTAAGAATTTAGAGGTTTTGATAGAGGTGTGGTTGGTATTGTTGTGGTAGTTTAACTTAATATTGTCAACATGTACATACTGTTTCAACTTTTACTTTTCTTCAACAACATCAAAGTAAGGTCAATGAATGCTCAAACAATGTAGTTAACTGACCACTAGCTAAGAGGGTATAATCTGTAGTTTATAGACCATTCTTGTAAGGATAAAAAAAAATCACAATGTGTTTTGTACTTCACACTAATTCCTCTGAGGAATTTTGTCATGTTACAAGGAACATCACTCTAATTTCAAATTTGATGAAGCGTTTTCCGAGTATGATAAAACCTGTCTAAATTGAACCCTGAATAAAGCGAAATCCTGTATATATCAAACTTTAAATAAAGTCCAAATGTAGGAAATCTTTAATTTAACCTATATCAAACAAACATCTATCTATTCTGAACACAAAAGTTGGTTGCAAAGTAGTTCAGTTTAGACAGGTTTCACTGCATAATTAATAAAATGTAACTTCTACAAGCAGATGGTTACTCGACTTGACTGATGCAAATCTACATATCTAGATCTAAAGGAACAGATTGGGATCCCACAGACTCAGTGCTGGATTTAGGACAAATGAGGCCCTGTGCTAGTTAAGTTATGAGACCCTTTACTTGGGCCCTGAAAGAGGTAGACCCGGTAGTCCTACACAGACAGTCAGGCATACATGCTCAGGAAATTTAGGAATAGTTAAAATATTATGTTATATTAGGTCAGACATGTAAGATGGAAGATGGCCTGCGCCCTGGCCAACGGGGCCCTGTGCACACCTAAGCACAATGGTAAATCCAGCAATGCGCAGACTGTCCAAATTAAACCAGTCCTAAATTTCTATTACAGTTCCAAGAAGTTGTACACACCTTGGGAGTTTATGATTAATGAAACTGTTATTTCTCACTGCTACACTCTTCCTTTTTTTTATATCGTCGGTTCTAGCCCCGATCGTATCAACCCACAAAGACTATAAAATTGGTATTAGTTGCTTCTCAGCTAAACATGCAGCATTAATAAGGAGAAATAGGTTGGCTCGAAATCAGGATATTGTGTCCGAGTGGGACCACATGTCTATCCACAGACTTTTGTTTCAGTGAGCTAGCACTATTAAAAATCCAACTAAGGGTATTGGTCTGGTACAAAGTGGACCTCATCATCATTTCATTGAAAATTAACTTGCTCTAGCCATGGTATACCTGTAGCTGAAAAATTTGATGAGTTGGCATTAAACACCATGAACCATCTTTTTATTCAAATCAAAGAGGCATAAGGCTGTAAACATTTAACCAGTTTTTAGTTAAATAAATCTACATTTAGTAATAGTTACCTCTGATCTGGCTTTTCCTACATTGTTCCATGCTCTGGCAAAATCTGAAAAACAGAAAATGTCTAGTGAATACTCATAAAGTTCATGTTTCTATCTGCCACTGCCAGTAGTCCCTCTCTTAAAAGGCAACCCACCTGTAATGAAAAAAGTTGCCTTATAAGAAGTGTGGCCTCTCTTGAGTGGGGAGGGGGGGTTAGTTGTATCATTAAGTTCATGTTTCTATCTGCCACTGCCAGTAGTCCCCCTCTTAAAAGGCAACCCACATGTAGTAATGAAAAAAGTTGCCTTATAAGAAGTGTGGCCTCTCTTGAGTGGGGAGGGGGTAGCTGTATTTTAGTATCTCATGCAGTGGATCTAAAATCTGGCCTAATAAGAGGGGATTTTATATTATAAGGAAAATGGAAGTGTTATAAACTAAGAAGTCAAAACACCTGTATGCAGAATACAGTGATATATTAATGAAGATGTGTGTATTCTGAATACAGACGGGCAGACTTAGAAGTAAAGCTAAAATCAAACAGGACTTGGACAGCAATACTAATTATATATAAAATATACCAGTCTTTCAAGATATATACTCAGTCTGCACCAAAAACCACTAACCCTATGCCCAAGTCTGGTAAAAATTGGTTCGGGCTAGTAGAAATTGAATAAAACATGCCTAATCAAATCAAAAATAAAAAAGTTTCTGGCACAGACTGTATACTAATAAGTCACTAACTGAATACGGACAGACAGACAGTTTAGAAGAAAAGTTCAAATCAAACTGGACTTGGAAGGTTATACTAATTTTATATATAATATACCAAAGTTTTTCAAGATATGTACAAATAAAGAGTCACTGACTTATTAATCTGTTCAAGAAAATATATCTTCAACATTGTTGAAAGTAAGAAAACCTCCACTAGGGAAACAATCCAACATATTCTTTAAATAGGCATTAAATTTTGTCATGGTAAGTAACATATTCTAGCCAAGATAAAGTACAAGCTTGTCATGGTAAGTAACATATCCTAGCCAAGATCACGTACAAGCTGTATTCTGTTGTAAATAAGTCATTACCTAATAGGATTAGAGCTGTGGTGTTTAATGCCACTTTCAACAATACTTCAGCTATATCGTGGCACAGGTACTTGTGGACAGGACCCTATGTTGCTCCCTTTTTTTTTTTTTTTTTTTATAAAAGATATAAGTTAGAAGGTAAGTCACTCTTCTTTGTTTACATTGGGGTACTTGTTGTGCATTCATCTTAAATTCAGTGAATAAAAAAGGCCTACCTGTCTGGAAATTGGCTTATTCCTTCTCTGTATATATTATTCTCCCTGAAAACACACATCAATATTTATTTGCAGCAGCTGACAACTCTCCATGGAACATTTTCCACTCGCGATTTGCGATTTTCAGACGACATTTTTGAAAACTCGAATTAAAGCTACGGAAGTGTGATATTAGCAACATCTGCTGGTCATTTCAAATATTGACGATACGGTAAAACGCTAGAGTTCCGGGTAAAAAGTTCGGGAATTTTTTGGCACAAAATTTAATTTTACCCGGAACTCTCGCGATTTACCGTATCGTCAATATTTGAAATGACCAGCAGATGTCGCTAATATCACACTTCCGTAGCTTTAATTCGAGTTTTCAAAAATGTCGTCTGAAAATCGCAAATAGCGAGTGGAAAATTTTCCATGGAGAGTTGTCAGCTGCTGCAAATAAATATTGATGTGTGTTTTCAGGAAGAATAATATATACAGAGAAGGAATAAGCCAATTTCCAGACAGGTAGGCCTTTTTTATTCACTAAATTTAAGATGAATGCACAACAAGTACCCCAATTTACAAAGAAGAGTGACTTACCCTCTAACTTATATCTTAAAAAAAAAAAAAGTACCTGTGTATCGTGGCAGTACTTTTTATCAGTGAGGGAAACCCAGAGTACCCGGAGAAAACCAACGACCTGCCATAAGTCATTGACAAACTTTATCTCATAAAGTGGTATCAAGTACACCTTGCCATGAACCTGATTCGAACTAACAACTTTAGTGGTGATAGGCACTGATTACATGTGTAATTGTAAATCCAATTACCATACGATCACGACCACGACGTTGTCCAAAGATACTATTCATCAGGGTTCACTGTGGTTCAAGATATCAAGATTTAACTATACATGTGTGACATCTAATCAACAAGAACAGGCTACTACTAGCTATAAAGTATAATATGAGTGATCAGTTCATAACAAAAATTTCCCTTTCAATCCCACCTGGTCTTGTCCAAAAATGTAATAACCTTTGTTAAACAAATATTGGTCGTGACAGGGCAAATACACTTCCAAGAGATGCAATAAAACTTATTGTTTAATAAATGTCTATGAATGACAAGACTAGTAAAACAAAATTAATATTCTATTGCATTATATTTAATAAATCTAAATGTCAGACAATTATTTACGCTGGTTGATAGATTTTTATATTAGAATAGGGGGAATGCATGCAATAATCCAATTTACATGAGAAAAAAAGAAAGCTTTGTTCAACGACAATCATTGAAGGTTGGTTTAGGTTTATAGTGCTTAACACCACTTTCAGCAATATTTCAGTTATATCTTGGCTGTCAGTTTTATTGGTGGAGGAAACCGAAAAGCCCTGAGAAAACCACCAACCTGTCGCAAGTCACTAACAAACTTTATCACAAATGTTGTATTGAGTAAAGGGGGAGTGCATGCAATAATCCAATTTAATTACATGAGAGAAAAAAAGGAAACTTTGTTATCAACGACAATAATTGAATATATAACATAATGGTTGGTTTGGTTTATGGTGTTTAAAGTCACTTTCAACAACATTTCAGTTATATCGTGGGGCGATCAGTTTTATAGGTGGAGGAAACCGGAGTACACTGAGAAACCACTGATCTTCCACTAGTCACTGACAAACTTTATCACAAATGTTGTATTGAGTAAAAAATGCATGCAATAATCCAATTTACATGAGAGAAAAAAAAAGAAAACTTTATTATCAATGACAATTATTGAATAAAAGACCACAATTAGTTTTCTAGAGTATAAATACACAGACCTTTTACAATCATTTCAATCAGTAATTGTAATAAAAGGCCAAGAAAAAAAGTACCTGTTTCCACTAACATTCTTGATAGGTAGATAGGTAACATTTTTATTGAATTTTTTTAATTTTTACCTAGGTTTTATATAGAACAAGGTTCTGATTTTTAAAAATGCTTGTAGAAAACTGGCAATAAAAACTCTCAGCTGGCTATAGCTAGACATTACAAATTTGGGTCTGTAACGTTAACAGAAACACAAGTATTTTTTTTGTTTGGCCTCAGCATTTAACTGGTTTTATTTCTTGAATGTAATATTCACTCAGGCTGGTCAAATATTCCCCCCTTCCGAACAAACCAGGGGCTCCATTCTGGGTTCCTGTAAATTAATTGTTCTCCTGACTTATGTCCTTTAAATGTTTATTTTAAACCTTTCTAAAAACAGAGATGAAGGAATTTCAAATGTATAAAACCAATATTATTATAATTAATGCACGCCACCAGATTATTACTGCAAATAACAATTTGAACAGTAATGGTGGACAATATTGCCTACCTCAACCAATGCCAACTTTTAATACACAGAAAAGATAAAAACGAAAGTAGAGTCAAACTTGTATTAAGAAGTCACCTTTGGGACAAAGAAAATGTGGCCTTATAAGACAGGTGACCTCTTAAAAGAGGTTCCATTCATATGAAACTTTCTATGACAGGGGAAAAAAAAGGTGACCTTTTAAAACAGGTGGCTGCTTAATGGAGGTGACCGTATGGGCAGTTTTACTGTATATTGAAATCTAGGTCATGGCTTGCGACATGATCTTGAATGCACGGTGGATCTGTCGGATACAATTTTTTGCTATGCAAGAACTATCTCTGTTATGTTACAAATGTAAGCTTAAATTGATTCAGTAATTTTTTCTTTAAAAAAGATGAATTTATACAAAGTTTTAGTCAAATATATTTCTGATTTCCATAATGAGCAAAAATCTGACAAGTTACAAAATTCACAGAAAAACTGTCTTTTTGACCTCATTATATATACAAGCTACACATACAATTAAATCTCAGCTAAAAATGTAGAAGTTTTTCATCATTTCAAGAATTGTCAATTTTTCACTAAAATATAAGGATATAACCCTTTTTCAGATGGATGGTGGGGCTGTCTTATAAATACAATTTTCAAAGGGAACTATCAGTCCTCACGATGAGCACAAGTCCTCCGGCACAAGACCAGTAAATTTTTCAGTTTTATTTAGAACTATATAATATAAAAATAAATTCAAGAATTCGGACCAGTAAATTCAAATTTTCAATTTTGAGGACTGAACGATTCCATCCAAATAAGATTTAATTTAACAGTGGGTTCAAATGATTAGACCAAATATGTATACATATATTTAAGAAAATTACATATGTCAAGCACTTATTTAAGTGCACGTACATGTACATTATACAATTGTACAAAAATGTAGTTTAAATTTCAGATATTGCATTTAAAATGTAGAAATATTGGTTATTTAAACAAAAATATTATGTTTTTAGTAAAAAAAACAGTCATAATTTTAAATTACTACTTTTTAAGTATGTTATTTTTATACATGGACCTACGACTACAGAGTAACAAATTTCAGTGCACTGATTATTTTTGTTCGTTGTGTGCAATCTACAAAATATAAAAAGTTACCCCACTAAATAAGGTGTAAACATTTAATATCATCAAACTTCATATGGAATTCCCAACAACAATAAAAATCAGAATCCATGAAGTTACTAGGGCTTCTTTAACAATCCACTACATTTATGTAGATTACAAACAATCTTAATGGTTTTGGTTTTTTCTTCTTGGAAAAACCTGTACTATAAATAATGTTTATTATTCCGCATATATATTAACTAGAGGCTAACCCGAGCCTGTATTATTCACCTGGATATTCATACACTGTCTGGGTTCAACCAAGGTTGTAGCTTTTGGGAACTAGAGGCTAACCCGAGCCTGTATCATTCACCTGGTTATTCATACTGTCTGGGTTCAACCAAGGTTGTAGCTTTTGGGAACTAGAGGTTAACCTGAGCTTGTATCATTCACCTGGATATTCATACACTGTCTGGGTTCAACCAAGGTTATAGCTTTTGGGAACTAGAGGCTAACCTGAGCTTGTATCATTCACCTGGACATTCATACACGTCTGGGTTCAACCAAGGTTGTAGCTTTTGGGAACTAGAGGCTAACCTGAGCTTGTATCATTCACCTGGTTATTCATACACTGTCTGGGTTCAACCAAGGTTGTAGTTTTTGGGAACTAGAGGCTAACCTGAGCTTGTATCATTTACCTGGATATTCATACTGTCTGGGTTCAACCAAGGTTATAGCTTTTGGGAACTAGAGGCTAACCTGAGCTTGTATCATTCACCTGTACATGTATATTCATACACTGTCTGGGTTCAACCAAGGTTATAGCTTTTGGGAACTAGAGGCTAACCTGAGCTTGTATCATTCACCTGTACATGTACATTCATACACTGTCTGGGTTCAACCAAGATTGTAGTTTTTGAAAAAAAGCTTTTCTATTCAAATTCCACTGGGACACACTCTCCTGATTCTAAAACAACCAGTCTTTGATCAAACTATTTAATGCTACGTGCTTAGTGGAGAAGCAGCAAATATCAATATCATAGACTTTTATTTGACCCAACAGGGGCTCGAACCCACGATCTATCGCACTTGAAGTGAGCTCGCTAAACTGCATTTAAAATAGCACTCGCATTCCTTTTTTTTTAAATCTCTCTTGAAATGGGCATTATGGGTGAATACCGCTATAGCAAAATACATTGCAAGTATATACAAAAAAAGTATATATATGCTACAATGTCATCATGACATCAGCAAACTCTCATTCACTTAAAAATTACATGTACATGCATGTTGAAAAGGAGCGAGGTCGTTCCTGAAAACAAAATCAATGGCACTGTATGGAACATTCATGTATCCATTCATAAGCTTTACGTGAACGATCTCCCAAAAAATATTTTTGCTACGATTTGTTTGTGAACAGTGGCAATGTTGTTCCTTAAACAACGACACTGTTTTGAAACATTCATGAATCCATTCATAAGCTTTATTTGTTATTACCTTGTACGATCCCCCAAAAAAAAATTCGTTACGATTTGTTTGCGAATTATTTTCTTTCTATCCATTCTACACCTAACAGGTACATTTTGTATGTGTACCTATACATTATTAAAAATTTTAATCTAATATATTAAATTCTAAATATATAAAACTGTCACAAAAGATTATTTTTTTACACGTCTAATGATTAATTCTCCTAGCTTATAATAATCATCTTGAAGATAATACAAGTATTTTAGAGTTTTTTGGTTGCCCCCTCTTTGAATTATCTAAATAAAATAGCCTTACCTTTCGAAAATAATTAAATTAATGACATAAATAAAATCCAACACCAAATAATTCCATTAAACAAAATATCCAAAACAAATGAAAAATTTCTATAATTTAAGACACACATAAGTCGAAAGTCAACGTAAGTGCTGTCATTCGAAACACAGGTTAAAATATTTGTACTAACAAAATTTAAAAGAAGATTTTACAAATACTGTTTGTATATATTAAAGGTCCCATAATACAATAACTAACGGAACTTTATCAGGGCATGTTCCGACACGACATAATGTATATAACCTCGTACAGTAAAATCATGGGGGATTTAAATGCATATTCCTCTATTGTTTTTAAAATGTCTAAAAATAAAATAATAATGGAATTACTTTTGGGATTTGCATAAAAAGAATTGAACAGAGATAAGAATTTGTCTGGACAGATAATAGACAATGTACAATGTAAAAGATGTGTCTATATTATAAATACCCAAAGCACGTTATTGCTTACTCAACAAATTTCCTTTAATTAAAATGGTGCAGTTGTTGGTTAAGGTAGAGACTGACACTAGTCACATGACTTTTAAGAATATTGAATAAAATGTGGTAATAATTATTAATTATGTTTGCAGTATTTCTTACGAGGTATTTTGCTTTTTGAATTTTCTACATATGATTTATGCAAGTTCTCAAATTAAACTGAAATACAAATTTAATACAGTAATTTCTTGGCAATAATACATTATATGTGTAAAATGCTATATGAAGCATTTCGTCAAGGGAGATAATCATGTCTCAAATGATATTAGAATATGATGAGTTTTGCATATTTTTGTTAAATATTGAAGTTTTTAATATTATGACCCCAGACTTTCCTTACACTTCTGAAAATGGAACAAAATGCACCATATTATATAAAAAATTTAGAAATTTTAAATGACAGGATTTTTCGCTATTCAAGAATTTTGAGGAGAATTTATACATTTCACATACAATGCATTATAAAAGTTGAAGATTTAAATGCTTTATATCTTGAAAATTAGTCCGGTGACCTATATTTTTAAATTAAATTTGTTAAAGTCTGCCACAAAAGCAATAAATCTAGCCAGTTTTAAGGAAATTCAACGACAAATTATTTTAGTATGAAATGTGGGTCTCTACCTTAAAGAGTGCAAAATTAGCTCTAAATAAAAATGTACTTTTCCTGCCGTGGAAGAATTGTAGACAGCTTAATTTGCTAACTATATCACCTAGAAAGGAAAGCTTTCCCTTACAAACATTATCTTTGCCTGTTTTATTTTCATTTATTGAATGTCTTAATAAAAAAAGTGAAAAATGTGGACATTTTTCATGAAATTGACAAAAAAGGGTATATGTCAGGGTGTCTTTCTAAACCCCTAACTTTTTTCTTTGCCTGGAAATATATCTTTATTTTTTAACGATATGTAGCATGGATATAAGTAATGTGATATATCTTCTTTTTTTTAAATTCATTGACACAATTTTATTCTATTCCACTTTAAAATCAAATTTTATTGGATTTCACCAAAGCCAGTTACAGGCTATATTGCCAAAAAAGGGTAGCCATTTTGAAAAAAAAATGAAAAAATTATAACAATTTATGTCTTAGATATTCAAAAATATTCATTTATCATATTATACTCAGATAATTAAAAAAAAATTATATGCTATTTTTTTTTGGTACCTTAATGACATTTTTTTGGATTTCAGAGGGGGGCAACTCTTTCAGGAAATATTTTTAAAATAAGCCTGGAAACCTAATCTCAAATTTTGATATATTGTTAGGTACATCCCAAAGAACAATACATATGAAATTCAAAAAAATTCATTGACTAGTTTTTTTTTGCCCATAGTGTCCTTCTCTACCTTAAAGTAAGAATAACTTTCAACATGCTTGACACAACCGATTTCTGAGATCAAATTACTGCCTCAATGATGGAAAGATCTAGGTGCCCAGGACCATTATTATTGACTGGTTGTGAGGGTAACACAGCCGGTTGTTGGACTGTTGCCAAGGTAACATACCCAAAGTAGATGAAGTAAGGGGGAAACGATTCACCGTATGTTCCGAAATCGCGATTATTTTGGGGACGGTTCGGTTCACAATACGAGGAAGCCGCTTACAATAATACAAACGATATGATGCTCACTTTTTGAAAAAATGTAGTGTTGAACTTCCGTTTTCTTCTTTTGGTGATCATTTAATTAATATTTTGAGAAAAGTGAATCGATTAATTTACGCTTTTAAAATTAATTAATCAAATATCAAATATTTATAATTTCCGCTAGTACATAAGCGACCTCATATAAAAAAAAAACATGGCAGCACCCATGTCGGCCAGCATGGACTTCAAGGAATAGTTACAGTTTCCTATAAAACGTATCGTGATACATATCGTAATACATATCAAATATCACGATACGTATCGCTTGTGGAAAAAGTGTATCGTTACACCCCTAAGATGAAGTCACCAGACTGTGTAATTTAGGTCATAGCATCTTCTTCCTACAGATTGTTAATTAATGTACACTTACTGTGAAACACGATATTGTTAGTCTGGTTCCCTGTCTATAACAAAAGGGTAACAGTATGTATGTATGTATAGCCAGGTAGGGACTGACACCATTTAAATACTGAATCCATCCTCAGTATAAGGTTATGTTCCTGCATCTCAATATAAGTCCTCATTCTAACATGACCTCCTTCTTTCGCTTTGTAGACAAACGAGCGATTTATCGATGGTATAATCTCATTCCCACATGCGCCGGTGAATATGACTGACTTTTCCATTGGCAACATAAATTGTGTGCAACATTTTCTGCAAACGTAAATATAAATTACCTCCTTCCAATCAAAGTATACTACCGTATTTGTACTCTTAAGACACTTTATTCCCCCACACTTTATTGTCACACCCGTGTCTGGGGGTACAAACCCCTTGAAAAGCAAGCATTCCTCACGATGAGCACTGGTCCTCCGGCTCAAGACCAGTACAACTTTGTTCGGACCAGTAAATTTTTCAGTTTCAAGTATTTGATTCGGACCAGCAAATTCAAATTTTCATCTTGAGAACTAAGTAAGTATTATTAAAGTTAAGATGTTGGTTAAATAATCACAGTCAAACCTGCAGATGCAGTCACCTCTATTAAGCAGCCACCTGCATTAATAAAGGGTCACCTTTTGCTTGTACTGTCATAGAACATTTCATATGAATTGAACCTCTTTTAAGAGGTCACCTGTCTTATAAGGTCACTTTGTCTTTGTCCCAAATGTGACCTCTTAATACAGGTTTGACTGTACTTTTATAGTCAAGATTTTACTTGAATTATGGCTATTAAAATCAGGATTGCAGTACTAGTTGAACTACATGTACATGTACTAAAATCCAGATTTTGACCCTGGGGCATCATTTGTTTATCATACCTTCAGGACTGAGTGTGATGTCACAAGAACCTTGAACACATTGATGCAAGTAGCTATAAATATATAAAGGGTTTAATGCCACTTTCATCACTATTTCAGTGATATTGGGACGGTCCGTTTTATTGCTGGAGGAAACCGAAATACCCGGAGAAAACCAACAACCTGTCGCAAGTCACTGACAAACTTTATCACATAATGTTGTATCGAGCACACCTATATACTGTATTAATAAATAAAGTGGATTATAATTAAACTGGCATCAAATATTTTCATACAATGTCAATGAAATCCATATATATACAATGTTAGTAGAAGTCTATTCATTGTACATATCAGACAGGTCTTTTAGATTCTGATGAAAATCTATACCATTTGAAAAGCTTCTTGTTTTAAATATGGAAATCTACTTTTGAAAGCATATATTTTTCAAAATAATTTTTATTCTGTGTATATAAGAAAAGTAAAACATTAAAGCTAGCACTGTTTTAAACTGAAGGATGAAATTCATCAGAGTTAAGATTTTGCATTTCAGTCAATTGTTCAAGTATTACTAAATAACTAGAGGCTCCCAGGAGCCTGTAATCGCTCACCTGGTTTTCAATTTGACATCTAAAGTTGATAGAAAATGGGGGTGTTACACATAATTTTGAAAGTGGTCCACCAAAATATCATTTCAACTCAAATTTCTGAGCAAAAGATTTTGATGTGATTTTTATCTCATAATATTCCTAAACGGAATAAACTGGCTGAACAAATCTCACAGAAAAACCCAGAATATATGTTAAACTACTCATTGCCATGTACAATGTAGCTGCAGTTAAAATTTGAGTTCATTTTGATTTGTAATAAAGCAGAAATTGACAACTAAAGAATTTCTATTTTTAGTAACAGCAGCCATTGTCGGACACAATATTGAAAGGGGACCATCCCAGCCAAATTTGCTTTAATTTGGTTCAGCGGTTTCAGAGGAGAAGATTTAAATGTGATCTTTTATCAAAATATGTCTAATTTGTATAAACAGCATAAATCGGCTAAAAGAAAATGTCACAGAAAAACCCGTAATATATGTTAAACTACTCCTTGCAATGTAGCTGCAGTTAAAATTTGAGCTCATTTTGAATGGAGGGCGAAACTGTCGGACACAATTTTGAAAGGGACCCACCCAAGGACCATCCCTGCCAGGTTTGGTTTAATTCGGTTCAGAGGTTTCAGAGGAGAAGATTTAAATGTGAAAGTTTATGACGTACGACGGACAGACGCCAAGTGATGGCAAAAGCTCACATGGCCTTTGGCCAAGTGAGCTAAAAATGAGGGAATAATATAGAAATGTAGTCCTTGAAATGAAAATTTGAATTTACTGGTCCGAATCAAATCCTTGAATTTATCTTTAATATAGTTCTTTAAAAAAAATGAAAAATGTGTTGGTTCGAACAAAGTTTTCCTGATCTTGGGCCGAAGGACTCATGCTCATTGTGAGGACTGGAAATGCATAGACAGTCATACAAGGAACATTTCTACCATGTAATAATGCATTTAACATACAGTGGTTTCTGAGAGCAAGATATTTGAAATTTCAGCCAATCAGAAAGCAAATAACTGGCCTACACACAGCAGCCATTTTCCAAATGAAAAGAAATTCACAAATAACGTTGAAGACCTTCTAAGTAATATTTCTGCCCACTTCAGATTGGTTCCACTTTCTGCGATCATTTTAGGGAAATAGATTGGAAATGTGTACAGCCAACAGACAACCATGAAAACAAAAGAAGCATATTCAAAGTGATGACAATGCAGTTGTCCCCCTCTTCTGCAATGAAAAAATCGCCATTTAAAGACGTAACATTTTAAGTATGAAAATTTAGAAATCTAATTTTATGTGTTTGATGTTGTGTTTATATATTATTCATGTAAGAGTCCTCATCCATGTCATTGTGCTTATGTCTACCATTAATAGCTGTTGTTTATCAGTAACTCCCATCCCACTTTACTATAAATAATGACATATGTCTCCCGATCAGGCTGATCGGCTGTTTCTGGTTTAAAGAGAGGTGGCCTCTCTTGAGGGGGACATCTTAGATAGTAGTAATTAAGGGGAGGGAGTGGCCTTATAAGAGGGGAACTAGGTACTGTACCTCACAATTGGACTTTTGGCCCAGATGAGCTAAAAAGCAAAAATGACACCTAACAGAATCCATGCATGCAAGGCTAACCTAGGCTATGTACAACGCATGTATGGCTCTAAATAATTCTTTAAGCCAAAATTAACCTATCAAAAATTGAAGTATATGACCTTGTAATACATATAATCTAACATAAGCACACTGCAGGCTGTCATACCCATGTTAAATAGAAGTTCTTGCCATTTGGCAAAGGTACAACCCATAAATTTAAAAAAAATTAAAAGTTTGAAAAATCAAACAGAATGACTTCTACTTATATATAATAAATAATATATAATATATATATATATAAAAATCTTTTTACAATCGTATGTAGACTTTAAATTCCCTTAAATTGTATTCACTGAAGTGTGTGCATACAAATCTTTTAATGAGAATAATTTTGAAATTTTGCCAGATGTCGTACAGGGTGCCAATGAATAAGAAGATGAATTATTCAACATGTTTGGGTTTGTATAAAAGCTGTATTGGAAAGAAACAGATAAAAATTGACAACAAATTTTTGATAACATCATAAGCTCGACCTGTTGACATTTAAGGTGCAAGCATTAGGCAATAACAACATAATTTATGGTTACACAGCCAGCCCAGGTATTCATTGTCGATGGACTGTAAAATCATTATTATTTATGGCATATCAATTTCTGATATCAGTATGTAAAACATTACTGTATAATATTTATTGTTGTTGATTTTAATATTTTTATATGTAAAAGGTACATTTAATCTATAAAAAATAAAACCTAACTTTAATGGCTGACTATAAATGACCAATAAGAAACCTTACATTGGGGTTAGTACATTTTTGTAGTTAGGGCTATGGTGGTTAATGCCACTTTCAAAAATATTTTAGCTATGTATTGTGGCGGTCAGTTTTATTGGTGGAGGAAACCGGAGTACCAGGAGAAAACCATCGACCTGCCGCAAGTCAATGACAAACTTTATCACATAACGTTGTACATCGAGTTCACATCGCCTGAGTGCCTTACATTGGTGGCAGACTATGAATGATTAATCAACATGTAATCAGATTGCTAAAAATCAAGATAAATATATACATGTATTCAAATTTGGAATTGTCAGTTCGAGGTACAGTCTACCTACATGTAAGAAGCCCTTTTTTTAAAACTAAACATTGATTGCAAACGGTCACAGTTGCTGCCATCTTTGCTATTCAAGGATTAAGATTCGTCTCCTCTTAAATTTACCCATGGTCACATTTGCTGTAATTTTGTAATTCTCTAAATATTGAATCATTAAATATCCAAAACTAATTTCTTCTCACAATGTGTGCAAACAAGTTAACTAGTTCCTTAGCTTCCACAGTAGAGAAATAGGGTGTTTTTCGGCCAATTGTCATTATCTGTTGTAGAAGATGAGCAGATATTAACATAAAAACAAACAAGTCCAACAAACCTCTGAATGGCTCTGATTTTAATCACATTAGCAGTTTTCCACTATGATTGGTGTTTTTTCACATCATTATATAAACCGGTTGTTGTACTATGATTTGTGAGGAGCCAATTTTATTTTTCATCTATGAAAAAATAATTTTCTGTGTCTCCATCAGAACAATAATTCTGAAGGTATTGCACATAGCAATACATTGTCCCCTACCGGCCACAAAAATCAGAGGACCTACATGTAAAATATTAGAAGTATTACCTTGCAGTGACTAGATTTTAAATTACAAGTTCAAGGGCCAAAACTCTGGCAAAAATCATCCGACGGAACGAAATTCGAACTTAAACTGTAACTCATCTAGATATAGCCACATACCAAATATCAAGTCAATATCTCAAAGGACGTTAAAAAAAAGTCCGGACAACTTAAAATTTGAACAAAAAATACAAGTTCAAGGACTATAGCTCAGCCAAAAATCATTCGACCGGAACGAAATTCGAACATAAACTGTAACTCATCTAGATATAGCCACATACCAAATATCAAGTCTGGACAACTTAAAATTTTAATGTGACAGACGGAACCTAAAACTATAGTCCCCTTCGGCTTTTGCTGGTAGGGGACTAATAAATCATCTTTCCATATATAAGGTTAGTTATAAAGGGGGACAACTCTCCATTTATATTCTACAAACTTTAGTCAAGATTATGACATACCATTACATTTGACTATTTATTAGTCTTAAAATTAAAAATTTCAAGAAGTCACCTGAATATTAAATTTACACATAGAATTAAAATTGCTGAAATTTGTATTTTAATAAAACTACAAAAATGGCTGATCATGCAATTACTGGGATCCTAAAAATAAAATAAAATAAATAGTGTTTTGCATTGGCCTAACCACTTTGAAATTAAATGAATAGAATAATCAAGAAGCCCTGTGAAAGATATTTAGATGATATAAATATGCTCGATTAAATATCCATATAAATAATTCTTGATCTCTTTACAAATGGAATCAAAGGAACGAGAAAAGGAAAGACATTTCTGTACTATTATACGACAGACCTAAATAAAGAAAGATAATTATCAATTTGTAAATGTCGAAGCTACACGGAAAATTACCTCAAAGACCAAACTAAGAAATTAAGGAGACAGTAATTGTGCACCGCCCACCATTAATTTTAACACGTGTACACTGTATGGTGAAAGACAAGCTTCTCTTTAAATATAAAAATTTTGGAGAGAAAAAAGTACAACTACCTCTCAGCATGGGTAAATAAATATTCTTTGCTAAAATGCAATTTATTGCGAACTTGTGTACAGCGTTTAGACATTATCATGGATCAATGTCGTATTGGATCATTTGTGTCACTGTTAGAATTCCTGTTTACATGTAATAAGCCCCCATCAGGATTCAACTTGAATATATATTTGGCCATGCTAGCTAGCTTATTCATAAATATGTATTTAAACAAATTATAAAGATATTTTCATATAATGTTTGGCTATTTGTGACTTTTCTCTTTTTTTAAATAAATATTTGATATTCCCTAGTTGAAAAAGTCTCTGGCAATTAGGGACCATAACAGAAACATTTGTGGCAAGTTTGGTGACGTCACATGCAGTACATTTTTGTAGTTCTAGAAATGTCGAAAATACATGTATATCAGCCCCTATCCTGCAGTTGAGTGGCACTCTTTACTTCTGTCAACAGAAGCACATCTTTCCATCTTTGATGCTTTGATGTTGATTTTCATCATTCAGACAGAGAATAATACAGTTTCTACATCCATTCTTCAATTCTGTACTTCGGTTTGTGTTAGGGTTAGGGTGTTTAGCACCACTTTCAACAATATTTCAGTTATATCGTGGCAGTCAGTTTTATTGGTGGAGGAAACCGGACTACCCGAACAAACCACTGACCTGTCGTAAGTCACTGACAAACTTTATCACATAATGTTGTATCGAGTACACCTCACCTGAGCGGGATTCGAACTCACAACTGGTGATCGACACTGATTGCATAGCTAGTCATATGATCACGACCACGACAGCCTCCGTTCTTCGGTTTTATTTACATGTACTTCTTCATATTTTTTTCTGCTAGATATATTATAGTTTCTGTATGAAAATGTCATTGTATGGCAATGATAAATGTGACAGATAATTATTTGAATTTAAAAATAGTATTATAATGGTTTGATCACACAATATTATTTCTTGAACAATATTTGATATTCATACACAACACACAGTGAGTCTGTTGTCACACATCAAGATCACTGACAGCTGATTGATCGATTCATTCATTAGGAAACCACAATTTAATTATTTTTTTTAACTATTACAGTTAAAGATTACACAAACTAAGTACATTTGTCGTAGGTAACCACTTAGTGTTTTGGACGGAGAGACAGAGAAAGCAATTATATAATCACTCCATTGGAGGTTCCATTTTTTGCAGTTTAATTACCACCAACATATTATTGGAAACTTAGCTTGAGTGGATCTGATTAGGATTACCCATAAATAATTTATCGAAACAACTGGTTACTATGGTAATTTATGGAAAATTTGTGTTTTGTCATCAGAAAAATTTACATCAAAATGGTTCTGAAAGGAAACAAAAACTAGTATTACTGTGAGCACAGCTCACTAAGATATACCCCCCCCCCCCCCCCCCCCCCCCACATCTGTCCATCCTATCTCCATAACCAAAACATTACTGATTGTTCCGACCAAAAATGAAAGGGGCCCTCCTCTCTTCACCGGTAAGCTGCTGATAAAATTTCAAAACATTCTGAGAAACACTACTCAAGTTGTCATACGACATAGGGTAAAAATCCTATTTTCCATCCTATCAAGTCCAATAACTCCGGAACGGCAAAAGTGAAAATCGTCAAAAATGAAAGGGATCCTCCTCTCTTCACCGGTAAGCTGCTGATAAAATTTCAAAACATTCTGAGAAACACTACTCATGTTATCATACGACATATGGTAAAAATCCTATTTTCCGTCATATCAAGTCCAATAACTCTGGAACGGCAAAAGTAAAAATCGTCAAAAAAGAAAGGGAGCCTCCTCTCTTCACCAGTAAGCAGCTGATAAAATTTTAAAAGATTCTAAGAAACACAACTCAAGTTATCGTACGACATAGGATTTGTCTACAGACAGACGGACAGACGAACATGGTGAAACCAGTATACCCCCCTACAACTTCGTTGCGGGGGGTATAATTATGTCTCTCAAACATTTATATTTATACAGGTACAGATAGTGGACAAAAATTTTCAGACACTTCCAATATTCCCTAGTTTCAATCTATAATTTCAAAATAATTTTCTATGATAAAAATTTTGAGAATACCCAAAACTGAATTAATTTCTATAGAAACACAATGTAATGATAGTACTTTCATGACAATTTGAAAAACATGCTTCTAAAAGTTCTTTCAAAATAACTACTATAAAACTACAGATCTTCCTGCTTTTGTTGATAAAATAATTATTGAAATCGATATCGGACATGCATTTACTTCATGATAATATTTTGAAAAACTGTAGTTTTATATGAAATATATAGGGAAAATTAGAAGTGTCCGAATACTTTTGTCCACCATCTGTATATAGACTGACATTATTAATACAGCCCTGGTATATCTACATTTTCTATGCAAATATAAATATCATACAAAGGGAAATAACTCCTTAGATATTATTACTTCACAAGTGACAAAATGCAATAGAGAAATTACTAAAAGAATCAAATCTTCAAAAAGGAAATGGGTTACATGATTGATTGATTGGTGTTTAACACCAACTTTAACAGTATTTCAGCTATATCGTGGCATGAACAAGAAATGGCTTACAATTTTCTTCCTTTTTCACATGCTGCAAAATAACATGTAAACAGTACCATTTAGATTGATAGAGAAGAATTTTATCTATGGATAAGGAATCAAATTTAGACCGATTGCTCATGTTGCTCTACTTAATCTTTCCAAGGAGTGAACATATGGGATAGCCACTTGTCCAAGATTGAAGTAAGACGAGTGCTTGGTTTTGTGTGTGACATAGCTTCCAAAGTTATGTCCAACAATAGCATGCCATGTTGGGTTGTTTTTTTTTGTCAAATTCTTTCTTGATGTAGGCAGCGATGTCCTTTTCTGTTTTGTATTTCTCCAGAGCTTAAAACTTGTGTAGCACCATCTACAAGATCTTGCTGCATGTCTTCACACATATCAGCATTCTTGATTACTGCTTTCTTGTCTGATATCTTAATATTTTTTTCTGTCTTGTTCGGTTCGCTGCTATCGCGCCTTTCCATCAAAAGCTCTAAACAGTGTTATAGCTTGTAGTTATAAATAGCAGTATTTTTTAGTCTTTAATTGTATATATCCCTTTAGAATGGTAAAATAAAATACACCAGCATACAAACCTGTGTCTTTTGGATAAGCACCACTGCCAGCTCCTTGTACAACAGGATTGGCTATTTTTCTTCCTTTAAACATATCTACCAAACATCTGTAATATATGCAAGACACGTAAAAATCACCGTTGAACGGACATAGAAACAAACATAATTTTCAAAACAGAAAAACATTAACCCTTGAGATAGTCAATAAATTTGACTTGTACGTGTGTATATGATTAATTATATGTAAACAAACGAATCAATTACAGGAAACTTAAATAATTGAATGGAAACAGGGCAAGTACTTTGAAATAATAAAGAACAATAACTCCTAAAAGACAAATTTTAAAATTCGGAGAAATTGAACTTGTTTTCGAACATAAGTGCAATCCCTCCCAACTGTAAATTGCATATAGGTATATTAGCAGTAATGTTAAGAGTCTATCAATGTGTGTAATTCTTGTGGTCCTCACCAAATTGTGTCTAATGGTGTTTGTGTAAGGCACTATCTTTATATACATTGTACATGTACAATGTACGGTCATCCACAAGGGGCGATACATGTACCAACCTTCTAAAATTTGCAACAGTATGTTCATCGATTGAATGTCTCAAATTTGTCTTGTATCTACATGTACATTTATATTAGTTAAAAAGAGAATGACAGTTTTGAAGGTCGAGACAGACATTAACAATTGCATCACAGCAAGTCTGACAGGACGAGCTGCGAAACTAATGTTAGTGTACATCGAGACCATCAACAAAACTGACGTTATTGGTTTTATCGGGAACGCCATGTGCTTGACATAACACTGACCGATAATTTTCAGTATCAGAGTCTGTCCATTGATAATGAAAATATATCTATAATCACAAGGTAAAATAAAACCTAATTACTGGATAGTATAAACTTCTCTTCTGACCAAATATTTCACCTAGGGCATGCTTTTAAAATATAAGAATAGTAAGGTGGAAAAAACATGTCACATTGTATTCTTTTTATGTGGATGGAGGGATGAACGGACAGGGGTACAGTGTTTCAGCTACATTGTAGACTTTGAAATCTTCAGGACAATTGTCAATTTTATCAAAATTTCTTCAGGACATTCTTTAATAATTAAACTAATTTTTATAAAGTTCTTCAGGACAATTTCAGTAACAGATGGGCAAATGTCTTGAGACCGGTGCCTAGCTGAATCACTGGGGTACAACAATACACCCCTCCCCCCTCAACTTATAGTCACATGGCCATAAAAATGACCATGAGAAAATTTCTCTTAAATTAATTATATATCTACAATGTACATACATATATATATAAGTTCTTATTAATTGTCATCAATACTATATTTAAAAGGTGAAATGGTGTTTAAATTTGCTCTGTGTTGTGCACAACAAAATGAATTTATTGAATTGGGAAATTGTTTATAGTGTTGAAATTGATAAGAAATTTTAAATCAATTAAGATATAGGTATATACATGTATACCATTCAGTTCTTGACTATGAACTAGACATTGAATTTAAGAATTTAAGATTTATTTTCCAATTCTGTAATGGAATTCATTTTTCACTTCAATAATAAAGCACTTAAAATAATCAATAAAATTATATTATATTTAATCATTTACTATTATTGACTTAAAAATAATTTACTAGATTAAAAATTTTTTTTCGCAATAACTTAAATTAAAATTCAAACTTTTTATTCAATTAATCATTTAAAAAGATAAATGGAAAAAAAATATTATGAAAATCAATAGCAAATGCACCTTGTGTTAAGTCAAAGTACCCTACAATTTTAGCTGGAATTACCGTAAAAGACCCAATACAATACACATTTGTGTATTATCCATACCCAGCTTTTTCGCCTCCAAATTCTCTGAGGAAAAAATCTTGTTCAGCTATTATTACCCTATATTCTCTGCATGACTTTTTAACCTGTTCATGAGGATGTCATGAATAAACCTTAAAATACACCAATAAAAATGTTGCAACGAGATTGTATCAAAAGATGGACAATTTAACAATTATTAGTACGTAAATTAATTTTAGAGTCACAGGTCATTTTATATGTGTTTTGATTGGTCTAAAAAGTTGGGGCTATTTGTCAATGTGTGGAATCTAAAAATAAACGGTGTTCTCAAGGCGTCGCGTGCCGTTGTCATCGGATGATTTTTTTTAAATGAGGCACCTTTGGGGTTATTTAAATTTATTTCCGATTATTTGCCTTATTTTGTAAAAAAAAATATATTTTTCAATATCATAACAAAAAAAGTTTGAATTAATTTATAAGGATTGATCAAAACTATTTGTTCGGTTCATTCGAAATAACCTCAATCAGGTTGAACACGCCCTTGCATAACCCGCTATGCGGGTTACGCGGTGGGTTATGCAGTGTGTACAACCTGATTGAGGTTATTTTTTCATGAACCGAGCAGTCATCGACTTTAGCAGTGGTCCGGTGGCCCATGGCCAGTGAAAATTGATTCGGACCAGTGACTTTTGCCAAATTTTCTCAATAGAATCTATATAAATATTCTAATTTTGAAAATTTCGGGCCAGTAAATTCGAAAGTCTAATTTCGAAGACTGGGAAAGATGTTGTACATGTATGATGTTATTGTTAAAAAGATCTAACAAACATCTAATTTAGTTTATATGATGACCGGATTGAGTAGAGTGAAACAAATGGTTTATTTTCAACAAGATTTTAACCAAATATAAGTAAACCCTGCAATTTATATGGGTATTAAGGGTGATAATTTAGCCTGAGAACTTACCAAACCATTTGATTTTTATTGAAGGTGGGTTAGGGTTATTGTGTTTAACTCCACTTTCAACAATATTTTCAGTCATATCGTGGCCATCAGTTTTATTGGTGGAGGAAACCAAAGGACCTGTAGAAAACCACTGACCTTAGGTAAGTCACTGACAAACTTTTTCACATAATGCTGTATCAAATACACCTCGCCCGAGTGGGACTCGAACTCACAATGCTAGTGGTGAAAGGGACGGATTGCATAGGTAGTAATAAATCCAACTACCATACGACTACGACAACCCCTTATACATGTAGATACATCTACAGTTTGACAGTCACTGATAAAGGGAGCATACTGATTACTGGTATATCTATTCTATAGGCTTGATTGTAAATTGCAAGCAAAATAAAATCCTGACAGCGAGGTCAGATTATATTCTTCTATTCTACCATTTCTTTTAAATTAAACATTGACATAATATCACATTTATAAATGAAAATAAATAATAATAAATCTAGAGTTACTTCCCTTTAGTTTATAAAATAACATGTAGCAGTACTAACAGTCCTCGACACTAGCCACTAGCATGATGTCCCAGTCTAGTGAAAATTACTTTGGGCTAGTGGTCGTGAAACATCAGTAGCCCGATCGGTCTAGTAAAATTTTTGAGACATGTTTGCTGTTAAAACATGTCAAAATCGTTTAAGATGAATAAAATTTATAAAAACGACCATGTGTATAATCTATGTGCCTGTTTATGGCCTTTGACCCATGATTGGTGCATTTATATGTATAATTAAATCGGCAAACATCGGTTGTATCAGCTTCTCTCTTTAGATGAAGGAACGTAATCCGGCGAGATGTCTTTACCACACCTATTCTGCAACTTCGGTTACTTTCGTATCTAAATTTGAAATCGAGACTCCAAATTATATCTTTTTAGTATTTTATCCATGTGTCATTTATAAAAATGTTGATATCGTATTTATTGAAATCTATCGCATATATCCATTAAGTATTTTGAAAGTGAATTTCTTGAAAAGTAAAGAAACTTTTATTTCATTCAATAACAAACAACGGCGCCATTGGAAAGATGATGCAATCGGACTCTGTGCTATTGGAAATGTTGACCGAACTTATTGTTCGAAGCTACTTTCAACAAAACGAACTTTTGATTTATATTTTCTCATTTCTGTTACATAAAATCATGGTTCTCATATTAAATATGTTCATATATGCAAAGGTTGGCCATTCAAAATTCGTTGAAATGCATGGGGACACTTCAGATTTTTATCGATCTGCATTGGTACATTTATTTTATACTCGACACCAGGTTAATATTACGATCTATCAAACTGTTTATTTACATACAGACATGTGCAATTGAAAAATAGACTTTGAACTGCAGTAGCTTTATTCCAATTTTGCAATCTAATTTGAGGTCTGATAAATAATAATTACAGCCTTTACTTTCTTCCGTTTTTGACTGACAGTGTCAATATATGCTTGTGCTATATTTTAATTCCAGACCCTAGCTATAATAGTTAAGACCGTTCAGCGAATTGGCAGAGACATCTTTCTTCTGCTGAAGATTACACAAATATGAGTTATTACAATTTGTGTGGTATTAGATCACAACACAGTACTATTTCAAAAGGAGAAAAAAAAAAGGGGGGGGGGTTACATATAAAAAAATCACTGGTATTCAAGACTCTGGAATAGTCAATGCAAGGTAGACAGAAATTAATATTTGACAAATGACTAGATGTCCATTAGGCAATTATGAATATTTAATAATATGCTAAATTGATGTTGTTACTGTCAGTCCAAAAGAAAAACAGGAAAATTTGTTTGTCTGATCAAATTTCAGAATTGATGCCATTCAAGCACATGAAGTCTTGGAACAACATAAAGCAGCAACAAAAGTTGTAGAACGGCCTGAGGTTAAAAAAATATGAGGGTGGAAGATGTGTTCACATGTAGGAGGTACACAAAAGACTATGAAGAATGAATAGATTTAAATAAAATTATCTTCATAATTTCAGTTTTTTCTTTTGGTCTAGTAATTTTTAGTTCGGCTAGTACAATTACAGATTTGCTAGCCCGAAGGTCTAGTAGGTAAAAAAATTGAAGGCAAGGACTGTACTAACAATGTGTTTCTGATGAAATCACTGTGGCTGGTGATTTTTCAAGTATAGAAGACTCCAATAGTCAAGACAGATAGCAGTCTTTGCCTTAAATTTTTTCATCCACTTGCCCGAAAGCCAAATTTAGAAAAATTTTCTATTTATTCAAACAAATTCTTTCATAATTTTCACTTATTCGAATTAAGTTGTACGTGTCCCGGGTTTCGGCAAGTGGGTTAGCACGAAGACTGAGATAGAAATAATAATTTAACATTGAACAAATGTATTTTAGGTAATTATGAATGTAAATGGGGAACAAATCAAATCAGACAGCTTTAAAACTATTTATTAAATTTGAACAGGGTAACTTCAGAGAGGTCGAAAAACAACGTTTCGATTAATTGTCATAATTTGGCATTAACTTCTCCCAGAAGTCTCCCCACTTCTCTCTGTTGTATTCCACTTCTCCCTGTGAGTTCTCTGAAATAAAAGTCACTTCTCCCTCTAATTTGAAAGTATTTAGAGCCCTGATTCAACAGTAAAGTTTACAGACAAAAATGTGATGACAATACACTATTTATGGACCATTGATCTAGCTACAGGTAGGTGAGAAGTGATGACTACCTTTTTTTATGGCCCACTGAATTAGGCGAACTAAAACTATTATTACAGCTTAAACATGTTTGTTTAAATATTACATTTAAAATTTTAAACCAATTAAAAAAAACCTTGATTCATTACATTTTTTCATATGTACAGGTAGATGAATACTTACTACGTAAATATGAATTCTAATCAAAAGATCCAACAAAATATTATTCAATATAAAATTGTTAATTTCGGGACAGGAATCTAGTATTACTATAATCAATGTCACCTTATAATTACCCTCTAATTGTTCTTTTTTATTACACTGAAGTGGTTATTTTAGATCAATTATATTTTTTGTCAAAATATTTAAATTGCTTTTGCAATTACCCTGATATATAGCCTTAATCTTCAAAGCAAGCTCAAAGGACTTGTATATAACACATAACATAATATAATTCTTACATGTTTTTTTTCTCCATACAATAACTTTTTTGTTAATTTCCTTAGCTCACTTAGTTTGGTCTTTCACAATTTAGTGTTTTATAGTGAAATTAACACTATCTATTCCAATTCACACTGAGTTGGGTAGTTGGATTACCTAACAACTCATACAAGCCTATCACCAATACGGAGTGGGTTCGCGCCCGGCTTCGTAAATTACAAAAATGGGTGCACTCGACTCGCAGCCGCAAGTGATAAAGTTTACCAGTTGATTCCCCAGGGTCGGTGGTTCTCTCCGGGTACTCCGGCTTCCTCCATCACTAAAACTGGTTGCCATGATATAGCTGAAATATTGCTGAAAGTGTCGTTAAAACACCAAAAAATCAATCAATCAATTTAAGCAATATTGTGTGCTATGATGAATCTGATATGAGTTTCAATGCCCATGAAAAGAAAAGTGATTATTGTATCAAATAACCATCAATTAAACAAATAGGCAAAACATTTGGACCTCTGATGTATTCTGGGCCCTTATATAATATAAAGGGCTACACAGAGCGAAGCATGATACAACCGCAGTATGTCGAAAAGGTAAAGTTGAACAAGTGTATATTAAAAACATGTGTGGACAAAATAATGTTTTGGACACAATAATATGCTGGACCCAATTGTACTTTATAGACATTCTTCTTGTTTTACTATTTCAAGTGTTAAATATGCCTTCCAAATACATAAAATATCAGAAATTGGGCCCATTTTCCAATTAAATAGCAAAATTATTTATGGCTCATCAATAACGAATAAAAATTATAATTTTGCAAAAAAAACTACATTAAAATTGGATGTAAAATAAGAAATTTCAAATTTTGGAATTTGGCTTTTGTTTCCCCCTTTAGGTCAAGGTTATCTCCAAAACTATAAGAGATAGAGGAAATCCATAAGTTCTCTGGCTAAAGAATTCAAAGAAAAAAAAGGCATCAAAATTGTATGAAAAGTAAAAATTCTGTATAACTTCCAATTTTTTTCTTCAGAATATGGGCCCTTTCTGGCTTTCAAAGACCTCTTTTTGAAATGAAATACTAAAAATTTGCTATGGCCCATCAATCGCTCATTAAAAACAGTAATACAATTTACATTGTAGTTACATAATAACGCTTTAGCATTTTTCTGACAGGGATTTTCCTAAGGAATCATAATAAACCCCAATCAAAATCAGATGCAAAATAAGAGAAACATCCACTTTGTACCTTATGGCCTCTTGTTTGGAAACAGATAGGGTTACAATACCCAAAATTGACACCAACCTTTATTCAGTGCAAGGACAATTGTGTTCAAATTCAGAAGGATTCGTCAAGTAGAACTTAAGTTATAGCATGAAAACCATTCCGATTCTGTCTACAGGCAGACGACAGTCACAATATAATACCACGGCACAGGCTGCCACAGCAAAAATTTGTGTGGTCTTATAAAAATGCTTGGATATGATATGATATAGGAGATAGTCAAATAAAATGTGGACTTACATTTAAGTTATTTTTTAACACATTGTCTGACTAAATAACATCTACGAATTGTAAATTTAAGGCTACAAGTTAATAAATAAAAAATACAAAAAGGGGGGTCCTTCTCCACAAGTCAAGATTGACAAGAATAAAGTGCCCGTGAATTCGAATGTCTATTATGTATACATTGTATTTGTTTTACTGTTTAAACCTGTCTTAAACATTTACACTTGCATGGAAGCTAACATCTACCTCAGTTTATTTTCATTTACTATCTTGTAGGGCAGTGAGGATAATATTCTAAGTATTTTATTTCAAATGTGTTTACTGTTTACAACTGTCAATCACAATCTAAATATTCTTGACATGTAATGCACGTGTCAGCTAGTAGGCACTTACCTATCGAATTATTTCGATTGCAAATTTATAGCCGACTAATTAGTTTGCTGTTTTTTATGTAATGCAACAATTCCAGACATATTTATCGCAGTAAACACTTGCTAAACAAACATGCCTCGACGAACTTAGAAAATCACCGCCATTTTACCATTACCATAATATTGCATGTTGGGTATAAGACTGGTTTCGTAATTTACTGGTTTCCTGAATTCCTTATCTTTATGACAGGTAACCACAGGTAAGTTGGACCACAGGCACTCGACGTTCAATGAATAAAATGTAGGGTCAATGTGGGGGAAACAATAATGTCACTGTTATAATAAAGAGAACAGTGACACTATTTTTTTTCCACATTGACCCTACATTTCATTCATTGAACGTCGAGTGCCTGTGGTTGGACACTGAAATCAATGGAACGAGAATAGTGTCTTCCCACTATTCAAAGTTTTATTTAAAGGGATATTGTCTGCCAGCTGCGTAATTTTTTTATACCCAAAATTATTGTCGATTTCCGTACTGACCGTCATAAAATGAAGATTAACACCGAGTTATGTTGCAAAAGATACGGAAAAGACCCAAAACTATCGTTATCAGAATTATTGTCCGGATGACAATATTCAAATATGTTCATATGGCCTTCTATGCGAACACGTCTTGAGCATGCGCACTGTTTAGAAACAATAAACAACATGTGGTTCTTGGGCAAAAGAGAAACTGTCAACGCGTGGAAGAAAGCGGACTTTGACGGATTCAGAGATAAAGAGGAATAGAAGTGAAGTATCTTCCAAATGGAACAAATGCAGGATATATGTAGGGGATCAGTTGGACCGTTGCCGTTGGATGGAGCGAACTCAAGGAAGTGCTTGATTATTGTTGATAGGTAAGCCGAGCATGTTGCCTTCTTTTCTCAATCGTTTTTCATATTTTATGAATTTATGATGATGCCTATGATCATTTTCGGTAGATATTAATCAATATATGTAATTTTGCACCTGGCAACAGCAAATTATTGTCAATGAGTAGCATAAAACGGCCGTATTTGCGAGGTAAACAAACACAAATTTTAAGAGGCCAGCAAAGGGGAAATGGGAGTGCAAAAATGATAGCAATGACAATGCAGTTTATTATTATCAATTCATTTTTAATGCAAGAATTAAAACTACATGGCTTAATGAAAACCCTATAAAGTTCTTTCTTTGATATAATTAGGCTTTTAATTTTATCAAATTTCAACAACTTGGACATGAAACTTAGTTTTGGGAACCAAAAGTATATACCTTACTTTCTGCGAATTATCACTATAATGGAAAATCAGTATGTATTTTTCAAATAAAAGCTTTCTATTTAAAGAAGCTTCATTTCAATTGCACTTTTAGTTTGGATCCTGTAAGTATAATATATAATAATAAACAAGGTTTTGAAGAAATGATATGAATATCCATTGAAATTTTCAAGTTTCAGAACTTTTTTTATATATGACTACAAAATTTTACTGAAAATTTCAGAAATGTCCTAAAATGCATATTTTAGACCATGGCTAAATGAAAATCATTTTCAATTCCTTTATGCAAACAAGTTTATATCTTGGGTACTGGAAATACATTACATAAATAAGGTTAAAAGTACTTTTCAATAAGTTTGAACATAACACTTTGTTATGGGAACCAAAATTATATCTTCCTGTCTGTGAATTATCACCATAGTGGAAAATCAGTATGTATCTCTTATATACTTATATAAAAAGCTTTCCATTTAAATAAGTGTCATTTCAGTAGCATTTTTAGTTTGGATCCTGTAAGTATGATACATAAACAAGGTTTTTAAAAATTAATATGAAGACCCATAGAAATTTGCAAGTTTCAGAAACTTTTCTATATATGTGACTATAAAATTTTACTGAAATGTCCTGAACTGCATATTTTAGACTATGACTAAATGAAAATCGTTTTCAATTTCCTTATGCAAACCAAGTTTATTTCTTGACTATTCTAAAAACATTACATTAACTAGTTTTTTTACTACATTTCAACAATTTTGGACATAATTTTTAGTTCAGGGAGCCAAAATTATACTTTACTATCTTAGAATTATCAACATAGACATGATAGAGGGAAATCAATATGTATTTTTCATATAAAGGCTTTCTATTTAAAGAATTGTCATTTGAACTGCTTTTTATCCCCTTGCCAACGAAGTTGCCAAGGGATATAGTAACGCTATCGTCCGTCCGTCACATCCTTGTACATACTTTGTCCTTAAGAGAATCTGGAACCCTATTGATTTTCAAGGTCGTATGTCAAAGATCAAGGTCACAGGCTAAAATTTTTACCGCATAACATCCTTGTGAACACTAGAATCAACATCCTTCAATGGATTTTTGACAAAACTTGATACATACTTAGTCCTTAAGATACCGAAACCTTATTGATTTTCAAGGTCATAGCCTTATAGGTCAAAGGTCAAGATAACCGGGTCAAAATTTTACCGCGTAACATCCTTGTGAACACTCTAGAATCAACATCCTTCAATGGATTTTGACCAAACTTGGTACATACTTAGTCCTTAAGAGAATCTGGAACCCTATTGATTTTCAAAGTCAAAGGTCAAGGTCACCAGGTCAAATTTTTAGGCAAGGGGATACGCCACGCTTTGCCCTTGTTTAGTTTGGATCTTGTAAGTATGATTTATAAACAAGATTTTTAAGAAATAATGTGAAGATCCATAGCAATTTGCATGTTTCACAGTGTGTGAATTTAACAGTAGACCGATGGCCCATGTCTGTGTTAAAATCATGCTGGTTTTTGTAAAATTATCTAAATTTTTTAGGCAAATTACTACAAAAACTGGTAATTTCAGACAAATGTGATTTTGTAGTGATTGATATTTGTACTTTTGATTTAGATATTCTGACCAAGGTAATTCTAGAGTAGAAGAAATGAGCAGCCATCACATTTCAACGAAACGGATGAAACTGGAGAAATCGAGTTCATTTGTGAACCCATTTGAGTATGTTCATTTTGTTAAAGATTAGACATATTCTACATTATGTTTATAGGTAACATTGTCAATATTGTTCAACACAGTCACTTGTATAACAGTTTCCTATTAATTATTGTGGCTTGCATAGTGATACTACTAGTAGCTATATTATATAGGGATCATGTTGGCTTCTGCGTCATCGTTACATTTTCATCAATCCACAAGCTGAAATGGCCAGTCCTCTAGCTACTTATGGGAATGAAACCAAACTGGGACAGAATTGACGCACGTCTGGCGCACCAAATTTTTTCCTGGAACTTTGATGTAATTTTGTCTATTTATATTGGGTTGTGTAGATGTGTGCTGGATACATGTATATAGATTTAATATTATTTTGAAAAGCTTTTTCGTTATACAGCTGCATATCAGAACCATATAGCAAAATTTGTTTCGATATTATACACATACACTGTAATAAACAATTATTTTTTATTCTTACAGTCTCTCAATAGATATTACTGAAGAGGGCAGTGATGTTGGTGATGATTCTGACGATGGAGATTTTGAACCTAGCCTCAACTTCACTCTAAGGTTTGTCATGTTAATTTCATATGTTTCAGTTGTAACTTACATACTTGAAATTTTGTCCTAATAACAGAACCATGCATGATCATATGTCATAGGAGCTTTATTATAACCCCGCTCCACTGGAAGGGGGAGGGGGTATACTGTTTTACCTCTGTCCATCCGTTCGTACCAAGATGTTCATAACATTTTTCTCAGTAATTATTTATGGCAGCAATCTGATATTTGATCATAGGCTTCAGAAGGGTCAATCGAAAGTCGCAAACCCGCTGTGTTGTCCATGGTCAAGTCCGGTAGAAGTCCCATGAAGGGAAAGACATCAACAACAAATGAAGATCAGGTCTGATTTGGGTAACATACACCCTGTAACCATTGACCAGCTCGTGATTCCTGCCGTAGAACTTCTTGAAGGATGACCACAACCTAAAATCTGTCTACAAATCACTCAAATCCTTCATAAAGTGGACTTGTAATGATATGTTTAGTTTGTCATTCACTATACATTCGAGATATTCATCTTGAATTGAAAGATAGGGCTCCATAGATCATAATCTCAATTCTATTGTTTTATTCTTGTGAATTACATTGTATGTATTTTTCTACTTCAGGTGGCAGAGAAGTTACAACAAAAAGACAGCTAGATGGTCTGTGCAGCCTGTTAAAGCTGACAAGTCATATTCCTATGTTCCAAGACTATTAAGGGTCATCATTTGTATGAGACAGCAAGATAATGAAGGAATGAATTAACATGTGCAGTTGGAAGTAGATGATCCCAGAAGAATCTCGGTCCATCTTGCACCAATTCCACAACCTCCAACTCGGTATGATATTGTAGCATCTCAGAAATCCAGATTTGAAGACCAAGACAAAACAATTGACTATATTGTCGCATAAAATAAATTTAGATTGCCACTCTTTGTTTTTCCTGGTCTAACAGAAGTTCTGCACATTTAGAGCAGAAAAGTACCCAAGTCAGGATAATGGCCATTACAAATTGTCCAATGCACAATAATGATAGCACTCAGTGTGTTGGTCTAGTTAGTACAAACCAGGACAACTTTTTAGGACCTCACAAGAAACATCTCTGCCAAGTTTGGTTAAATTCTGTTCGGCTGTTCTCAAGAAGAAGATGAAAATGTTTTTTTGCCAAGTTTGGTTAAATTCTGTTCGGCTGTTCTCAAGAAGAAGATGAAAATGTTGTTTCCCATAGGGTTTCAATGCAAACTTTGACCTCCGCTGGTGGCCATTTTGAATTTTCAAATGGTGCAAACAGTAACAACACATGTTAAAGACATTCATAGGAACATATATACCAGATTTCAATTCAATCCCTTCAGTGGTTCTTGAGAAGAAGTTTCTTGAAAATCGACCAATCAGAATTTTCAAAGTCACATGGTGGCTATGTTTTTTGACGAATCTGCACAAAAGTAACAACTCTTGTGTAGGACCTCATAGAAAACATCTCTGCCAAGTTTGGTTTTGAATTATATAAAAGACTGTCAGTCCATTTTAGAAGAAATTGTCGGTGCTGATAGAACAAAAAATAATAATAAGATGGCAAAACTTTCAAATTAAATTTACAATTCCAACTGACCAACTTGTGAAATTAACAACTCATTAGGGTTGATTTATTTTTTATTTTTGGTGTTTTAAAGCCACTTTCAGCAATATTTCAGCTATATCATGGCGACCAGTTTTAGTGGTGGAGGAAGCCAGAGTACCCGGACAACCACCGACCATAGGGAAGCAAGTGGTAAACTTTATCATTATAGGGTATATGGGATAAAATACAAAATATTTCATGAACAAGTTTTAATTTAATCGTCTAGGAATGAAACCCTTGTATTGTCCATATAGATCAGGATACTTGTCCCTAATTTTCCAAGTACAGCAGCTTGGGATCACACGTCTGACCCCAGCTCCAAGTCGGCCATGTGCCCAAATGGTATACTGGCGGTAGGCTGCATACCTATTGGATCTGTTGTAATCCTCATCATGGGGCATTACTACAAGTTCCTCTCGAAACATTCTAGCAACCCCCAACACTGCCTCATCAAGGACAATCCGATCAAAGTCCTGTAATAAAGACAAGAGATTTAATAAAAACAGAGTAAAGACAGATGGTTATACATTCATCTAGAAAAATGAGCTCTATTTAAAAAAGAAATATAATTCGTTATAAGTGAAATAGTTTGCACAAATTCAGTTTAGAGAAATAAAAAAAAGTCTTATTTTGGAAGGAAAGATTTTCTCGTGGGACTTTCTTATGACCACAGTTTTATTTCGTTTTTTGTTGGTATATGGAAGAACCATTTTGGTCTTGCAATTTTTTTTTATCAATTTACCCCTCAAGCTATTCAATTTTAATTTTAAGGTTTTTTTCCTAAAAATTTTGATTCTGAATCTTGAAGAAAAAAATTTATTCTGACTTGACATTTTCACAGTATAATCATATACAAAATTTTGAAGAAAAAAAATTATTCCAGCACTTCGCCAATCTAATTAAAATTAGATCTACGCGCTTGCTCCCTATTTTAGATCTAATTATACCCCCGGTCCCCGAAGGGGGAGGGGGGTATACTTTTTTACCTCTGTCCGTCCGTCCTTCCAAAATATTTTTCGTCACATTTTTCTCAGCAACTATTGATGGCAGAAATCTGATATTTGGTCACAAGCTTCACATAGGTATACCATATCGTGGGAAGCGTTTTTGGAACCATCAGATTCCTACTTCCTGTTTGCCGACTTAGTTGGTTTTTATCCACATTGAACATGTATGCACATTTTTCTCAACAACTATTGATGGCAGAAATCTGGTATTTGGTCACAAGCTTCATATAGGTACCCCATATCATGGGAAGCAGGGGCGGATCCAGAGGGGGGCGCACCCGGCACGCGCCCCCCCCCCCCCTCTAAAATTGGAAAAAATATGATTTTTTGGCGTAAAATCGTGATTTTTCACACGAAATATCCCAACAAATTTTGCGTCTCCCTCCGCTCGGCGCGATTTTTTTAAGTGCAACCCCCCCCCCCCCTAACTTGAAATCCTGGATCCGCCCCTGGGAAGTGGCAGGGGTATCATAAGTGAGCATTAGATCACAGTTCACCTTGTTTTAATTAGATTGGCACTTCGCCGGAAAATAAGAAAATATGATTTCTGTGGCGTCGGAAAAAAACATTTCTACGGCGAAAAAACTGTTGTGGCATGTAGTTTTCATCAAAGAAAATCTATTCCTGATACAGAAATTATTTATTCTACGTCTTTTAGATACAATCGATTCGCAAATAGCTTTTTTCCTCAACTTTTATAGAAACTTACCTCAATATCCATGCTGCAGCATCCGGGCTACTGACATAAAAATAGATAAATAAATAGAGTTGGCCTCGCCCAGGTCAGTGCATAATTAATTAGCTTCCGGTAACGATGGTCAGCTTTTTTAGTCGAAAAAACAACGTTTCGGAGCGTATTCATCAATAATTCGGTGTTTAATCTTCATTTTATGAAGGTCAGTACGGAAATCGACAATAATTTTGGGTATGAAAAAATTACGCAGCTGGTAGACAATATCCCTTTAAAGTCGATATCAATTAAACATATTACAACACAAGCTCTAATGAGCGGGTGATTGTAAAACAAGAAACAAAACAGAAACGAATAAGGGTAATAACAAAATTACCGAACTCCGAACAATCTTACAAAGGGAAAGTCAAAACTCATTCTGCTTCTGCCGATTAACTGCCTCCTATAAACAGACAAAATCAGTCAACAACCGGAAAACTGTGAAAACCGTAATGGCCCTGACTTGGTACAGGCATTTCTAAAGAAATGGTAGGTTGAATCAGATTTTAAAGCGCCAAACCTCCCGCTTTCATTACGGCTCAAAGGTTCCGGCTGTCACTATAACAGTATTTATAACAATACTGGAACAAAATAGGTAAAATAGTTGTCAAAGCAGTACCAAATTTAGTGAAGTAAATGTCAAAAACACTTTTACTTCACACATTGATAAAAAAATATTTTTGACATTTTTGTTGACTTCCTTATCTTTATACATTTTCACTATATGAAAATCCATCGTTTATTATCGTCTCTGGTATCGGAATATAAACTTTTTAAGAGATCGAATAAGGCGAATCTTTGTATAGCCCTGGTCCAGTAGCCTGTTTCTCAGATAAAGATGACATTTCAGGAAATCAGAATAATTGCTACTGACCCTTGCATAACGAATCAATTGCGAGATGTAAACACCATATGCAGGAGAAGCTGGTATATTGCTGCACATATTTGGAAAATTTATGATTTTAAAATTGAAGTCGTCCCGTTTATCATAAATTTTAGTACTGAGTTGACCACTGTCGTCAAATTCGAGGTATAAGTCCAAAAATGATGCGGACGAAGCTGTATCTGTGGTCTCTTTAACTTCCAGCTCTGGAGGATATATCAATGGAAGAAATTCTGCAAATCTAGAATTATTGATAGATAAAACGTCATCAATATAACTGTATGTGAAATTAAAGGCTCTAGCCTCGTGAATCTTCTTATCTTTTACAAGCTTTTGAAGAAACTCCGACTCATGAGTATAAAAATAAATCGGTTAGAAGAGGGCCACAATTCGTACCCATTGGTATGCCGACGACCTGCTGAAACAGTGTCCCTCCAAAGGAGACAAATATGTTATCGATGAGGAACTCCAGCATACTGATCACTTGTTCCTCGGAGTAGCATGTTTTACCTTTTTGAATTTTGTTTGAAAAATATGTGGAATTGTAGCCTAACATAACAAATTTTGAGACATAGTTTCTATGACTGAAAGCTTTGTGAATTGTTTCTTTTAAGCGAGTTTTTAATTTGTCATGCTGTAGGATGGTATATAGAGTTGAAAAATCAAACATTTTGATGGAGGATACCTGAGAGAAAGATCTTGATTTAAGGTTATCCAAAAGATCTTTAGAGTTTTTCAAAATCCACATGTGATTTATGCCACTACGCGAGTAAACAGTTTCACAATATTTCTGTTGTCCCTCTTTTACTGCAGACAGAATCTTTGTAACAGAGTAAGATCTTGTGCACGCAACTCCTGATACCGTTCATCAGAATGTGTTCATGTATGGTAGGATTGTTAGTCATAATATGTAATTGAGCCTGCTATGCTGCCATTTTAATTCGACAAATTTTGTGGAATATGGGACTTTCACCTTTTTCGACCTACTGTATCATAGTTGGATCTTGTTTAGACACTTAGCAAAAGGTTATATGTGAAAAACCTCAAACAGTTTATTTCTGGTCTGACATTTGCAAGAGGAAGTTGTCTTCCTCAAGGGCTGATATATTCAGACTTTTTAATTTTGAAAACACAGTAGAGGGGATACCTTTACTGATATTAATATATCACATGGATAACATACTCACATTACACCTTTTTCTATTGCGGCGGGGAACATATGGCTACGTGTAGCAATCTTGTTTGTTAGGTTTTTATGTTGTTGTTTTCCGATTTCCTAATAACTTAGAAAAAAATCTAAACAAGTTTGAAGAAATAAACTACAGTGTATGTAGTTTATTTCTTCTGTCGAGGGGCATAATAAAAAAAAGGAAGCAAAATGTAAAATAACCTAAATCACAATGTATCTACTATTGTATTGGGAAGATATTAGGAAAATGGGGCATAGTTCATAAAGGCGTTTATTTCACAACGAAGCATGTCAAACGGGTTGATATACGTTGTAGATGCACATTTTATTGATAAAATCGAGAGAAAAAAAATCCTGGACCCAAGTGCCTGTGATCTCGCTGTAACTTAAAACACCCCTGCAAATGATTTGTCGGTTTTTACTTTCATTTATAAAGTTCAAATGAAGTTGCGAAGGTGCTAGTTGATCGCAAACGTTTGAATTCAAAAATTCGGTTTCGTAAAGGAACTTTTAAATGAGTTATCTTTTGATATTTTTAAACCATTTTTGACGGTATAAAACAGTAATACGTTTTTTATACTTTGATCTCACAGGATTTATAAAACGTGCGAGAAAATTTGTGGAAAAAAATCACATTACAAATCTCAGGCGGCAAAACCGGGTACGGAAATGGAGATATTTTTTTTCTTTTCCAGTAGCGGATCCAGACATTATGAAAATCTGAAAAGAATACTAGGTACATTGGAGGGGAGGTGGCTGCACACATTTTCCCAAATTCCCGAATATTTGAAAGGTTTTTCATCAAAAGGGGGTGGGGCCTTGAATTCGCATCTGTTTTTTACCACTGAAAATTTCTTTTAACACGATATCGATGTCTATGCTCTACCACTAGGAGTTGACTTGATAGTCTTGAAATGTCTTTTGAAAATGTCTTTTGAAAAAAAAACCAACACGCACAACAAAACAAAAAGAGGTCCACATAGTTTATTTCTTCAAACTGGTAATCTGCCCAGTAGTTCGTGTGTTTCCATTAGAATCTTTAATTTAACTTCACAAATAGATATCGAGTGGTGTAGACTATGTTGTTTCATGGGCTACTCGGAGATCGCTTCATGGTGTGGGTTTCCACCGCATTGAAGACCATGGGGTGACTTTGTTGACCGTCGCTTCCTAGAGAGGGATTTATTTTTCTTCTTTTCTATGAATCTCAGAAATTTACATAACACACAAGAAGCAGGAAAGTGGTGAGCTTTTTTATATGAAATCCTGATTATTTTTTTCTTCCATAGCCAAATTTTCCCGTAAATTTTAAAGGTTTTTCAATCCGCCACTGGCATTTTGTGGATTGTTGTCTCATGTGAAAAAAAATCGTTTCGTTAATGTTTGTTTCGTTTTTTTTAAATTTATTGATGATTTTTTTTGTTTCGTTTCGTTTCTGTTGTGTCTCGTTTCGTTTCTGTTGTGTCTCGTTTCGTTTCATTTCGTTTCTGTATCGTTTCTTGTTTTACAATCACCCCTAATGAGCTTTTCAAATCGACTACATACAAAATACATATATTCATCCCACAATCATGCACAAACACACCAATTTAATAAAAATAATGCATCAGAGTTATGAACAAGCATACACTAAAAGTAGCAATGATAATACATGCAAAATAAAACAAAATAATAATAATAAGTTTATAAGCATAGCAATTTAGAAACAGCAAGATGTTTAGCACTGCACCATATTTCAACTAAAAATGGCACGAGAAAAAAAGGCATAAGCTACGAAGCCCTATATGCATGCACTGCACTGGCATGAGCTGTTCATTGGATCCCATGTTTGTATTACATATTTAGACTGACCCAAAGATGTTTCCCTTCTACAGTGATTAGGCAGCTCATTCCAGATTTGTGCAGCATTATAACGAAAGGATTTCAGGCCATACCTGGTAGTTCTGACTCGTGGTAAAACTGCTGTTTCCTGTGAGGAAATTATAATTTTGAAGTTTAATATTGATTAAGTCATGAAGATAACTTGGACTGTTTTTATGTATTATTTTAAATGTTTCAACAACAATGGTTTTTAATCTTCTAATTTTTAAAGAGGGTAATTTTGATTTTTCAAGCAAATTTTCATATGAACTGTTATAATCTTCATAAATAAACCTGAGAGCTCTTTCTTGAATCTTTTCCATTTTAAGAGAAATTTTTTCATTACAGTAGTGCCAGGTTACAGGACAATAATTAAAATTTGAAAGAATGAATGAATAATAAGCTGTTAGTCTACCTAACCTATTTAAATATTTGCCAATCTAAATGCTAAGAGAAGAGGGTGAAAATGTTTATCTAAAAAATCCATTAACTGGTCATGTATAGCTCTTTCATAAATTTTAGAAATGCATGGTAACACACTTACAGGTCTGTAGTTTCCTTTATCAAGAGAGTTATTCTTCTTAAACAGTGGGGATACCTGTGCAGCTTTTAAATTTTCAGGAAAAATTGAGCTTTCAATTGATTTATTTACTAGAATTTTTATAGGATTTGATATTGATGGTTGTGCCAATTTTAAGATTGTTGGTGATGTAGAGTCATACCCTGTTGCTTTGTTTACTGACGCCATCAGCTATCTTCATCCCATTTGTCATATGGAATTAACATAAGTAGAGTCCGTAAAATTTTCCATGAAAATAAGCTACCTTACATCTGTTCAATGTATGACACAGGTTTCAAAGTGTTATCCATGAAAATAAACTACCTTGCACCATTCAAACATAGGCATAAGCATCAACAGCTTGACCATGAAAATTAGCTACCTGACATTCATTCATTGCATGGGATAGGAGTCATGACGTTTTCCATGAAAATAAGCTACCTTACATCTGTTCAATGTATGACACAGGTTTTAAAGTGTTATCCATGAAAATAAACTACCTTGCACCATTCAAACATAAGCATAAGTATCAGAAGCTTGCCCATGAAAATTAGCTACCTCACATTCCTTCATTGCATGGGATAGGAGTCATGACGTTTTCCATAAGAATAAGCTACCGGACATCTGTTCAATGTATGACACAGGTTTCAAAGTGTTATCCATGAAATTAAACTACCTTGCACCATTCAAACATAGGCATAAGCATCAGAAGCTTGTCCATGAAAATTAGCTACCTCGCATTCCTTCATTGCATGGCATAGGAGTCATGAAGTGTTCCATGAAAATAAGCTACCTTACATCTGTTCAATGTATGACACAGGTTTCAAAGTGTTATCCATGAAAATAAACTACCTTGCACCATTCAAACATAGGCATAAGCATCAGAAGCTGGTCCATAAAAATTATCTACCTCGCATTCCTTCATTGCATGGTCCATGAAAATAAGCTACCTGACCTTTCTTCATAGCATGGAATAGGAGTCATGAAGTGTTCCATGAAAATAAGCTACCTTACATCTGTTCAATGTATGACACAGGTTATTGCTTGAGAGATATGACAGAATCAAAAATCCTATGTTTATGGGTTAAATTCGAAAGGTATATAATATTTTTTTTCAGAAAATCTAGACTTTATTGAACATAAACTGTAAGTGACCAGGTGAGTGATTCAGGCTCAGGTAAAATGACCCGCTAATTAAGAAATAAATCATGGAAGCCAGAATGTGTTCTGAGTTTTAACATGGATTGGCTGATATTAGTATTTCATCCCGAGTCGGAGGCGAGGGATAAAATTTACTAATATCCGCCAACCCATGTTAAAACTCAAAACACATTCATGCTTCCATGATTTATTTCGATTCTGGTATGTCTAAGAGTACAAATACGGTAGTATACTTTGACTGGAAGACGGTAATTTATATTTACGTTTGCGGAAAGTGTCGCACACAATTTATGCTGCCAATGGAAAATCCAGTCACATTCACCGGCGCGTGTGCGAATGAGATTATACCATTGATAAATCGCTCGTTTGTCTACAAAGCGAAAGAAGGACGTTATGTTAGAATTTGTGTTATCACCCTGGTATTCATCAAAGCTTTTGAGCAGTGCTTGCCAAAGGCAACGTGAGCTATTGCCATCATTTGATCCGTCGTCCGTCTGTAACTTTTCATATTTTAATCTTCTGCTCTGAAACCCCATAGCCCAATGAACTGAGGCTTGGTAGGAAGCATCTATGTAATGTTCTCTATGAAGATTGTTCATTTCGTCCTGATCCGTTAACAAACATGGCCACCACAGGCAATTCTTATTGCTGATTGGTTGATTTCTTAAAAATCTTCTCCTCTGAAACCGAGAAGCTATAGGCAGTTATTGTTTCTGGTTGATCGATTTCTAAAAATCTTCTTAAAAACTGCCTCGCCAAATGAATCGAAACTTGATATGTAGCATCTATGGAAAGCCCTCTATAAAGATTGCTCATTTCGTCCCGATCCATTAACAAACATGGCCACCACAGGCAATTCTTATTGCTAATTGGTTGATTTCTAAAAAAATCTTCACCTCTGAAACCGAGTAGCCATAGGCAGTTATTGTTTCTGGTTGGTCAATTTCTAAAAATCTTCTCTGAAACCGCTTGGCCAAATGAATTGAAACTTGGTAGGAAGCATCTATGGAAGGTCCTCTATAGAGTGTGCTCATTTCGTTTTGACCCATTAACAAACATGGCCGCCACAGGCCATTCTTGCTTCAGATTGGTCGATTTCTAAAAATCTTCTTCTGTGAAACTGATTTGCCAAATGAAACGAAATTTGGTGGGAAGCACATACGGAAGGTTCTGTATTAAGCTTCCTCAAAGCAGAATGAAAGGTGAGCGACACAGGCTGGGCTGAGCCTCTAGTCTATATATTGTATTGTATTATATGTATGCTAATGTTCCACCATACCGGTCTGAGTTTTTCAATAAAATCCTTAAGAAATAACAGTCAAACTGCCCATGCGATCACCTCAATTAAGCAGTCAACTGTATCAAAACTAAAAGGTCATATTTTTATTACCCTGTCATAGAAAGTTTCATATGAATTGAACATTTTAAAAGAGGTTACATGTCTTATAAGGTGACCTCTTAATACAGGTTTGACTGTACTTTGTGTGTGAGATATTATCATGTATGGCTGTTATTTAATTATTAAATTGACAAGTATGTGTGATAAAACTATCTGTATTTACAAAACATACCACCATGATACAAAATATTTATTTGAGCTATATTCAATGACATTACAGACATTTTCATATGTTGTACCAGCGTCTGGCAATCTACTTTCGTAAAGGCCGAGTACATCATCCAAGTGATGACCAGTGCAGTGAAAGATAAATGAGGTGTAGGCAACTCGTTAAATCTCTCTCCCATCAAGGCCCCGATTCAATACAAACGCAAACCTCTAAACAATTATTGATAAAGAACAGAGATACATACGAAATTAGAATGCAGGCGCTAAAACTATTATATCTATCTTTGAGCTGAAATGGTGGTTTTTGCTTTAAATTTACAAATTATAAATCTAGAGTAAAATACCGAACACATGGACTGTTCTGTGGGAATACTCCTAAAGTACTACTGTTATTCCAAGATGTATAAATTTGTAGGCCCTTCTGAAGTTATATCCTCAAAACAGAAAAAAATAGAAATATAATTAAATATTAATCTGTTATCAAAAACAAACAAATACAAAACAAAACAAACAAATCGTAAAAAAGATATCAAAAAGAAAGAAAAAAAAAACCAACATGAATACACCTTTTATCGATCTGACTTAGTTCTGTACACATAATTTTCATAAGAGATGCAGGTAACTAATTTACCTGGAAATTATGTCTCCCCCCACTTTGGTGGGGAGACATATTGTTTTTGTCCTGTCCGCCTGTCCGTCCGTCCGTCTGTCCGTCACACAGTTTGTCAGCGCAACTCTTCTGAAACTACTGAACAGAATTTCATGAAACTTGATAGGTATTAAGGACACAATATGCGGTTGTGCATATTGCCAGGAAATTTTGATCCCCTAAATTTTGTGGGAGTTATGCCCCTTTGAACTTAAAAATTTGCCGAAATATACTTCTGAAGCAGCTTGTCAGCACAACTCATCTGAAACTACTGAACAGAATTTCATGAAACTTGGTAGGTAGTAAGGACACAATATGCGGTTGTGCATATAACCAGGAAATTTTGATTGTCTAAATTTTGTGGGAGTTATGTCCCTTTGAACTTTGAAATTTCCCGATATATACTACTGTAATATGTGTAAGTGCATATTGAAAGAACATCCTTATCTTTACACATTCATCTTGTTATGTGCATATTGTAAGGAGGGACGGAAAATGTTCCCCTCGGAAATAATTTTCGTAGTGCACCTCTGGATACTGCAAACAGATCTGCAGCAAGAAATTGTTTTTGTAAGTATAACGTATATGATTCCAAAGCTTCTATCCTATACTGTACTGCTTTATGCATGTAACTAGATGGCACTACTCAAGTCATGTGTAATGTTGTAAAGCACTTTTTGAAATTAATAAATGCTGAGAAAATAGTATTAAAGGAAGAAACTTTTTTTTCAAAAAATACACATGGCTTGAACAAGAATTCCATAACAATCATATTAGTTAACAGTGTATTTAAATGAGAATTTCTTTTAAATTTATTCTCCTTTCAATTATTTTTTTCTGCGGTTACCTATACAATAACATTATATACATGTCATGTATGTACATGAATAGAAATTAATTTGATATGAAATTATTGGCATGGTCCGCTCCCCCATAGTAGTGCCGGACTTTCTGCATTCAACTTTAGAAATACTGTAAACAGCATGTTTTAAATTATATATAACCTATAGTTATATCTGTGCACTATTTTTTTTATATCAGTATTTTATTCTTTAGAACAGATGTTTACAGTATTAATCATACTAATCCTTGGTGTTGTGTCTATTTTGCTCATTCACATATACAGGGGCGGCGCACCCGGCGCACGCCCCCCCCCCCCCCCCCCAAAATAAATTGGAAAAAATATGATTTGTTGGCGTAAAATCGTGATTTTTCACACGAAATACCCCAAAAAATTTCGCGCCCCCCTCCGCTCGGCGCAATTCTTTTAAGTGCGCCCCCCTAACTTGAAATCCTGGATCCGCCCCTGCATATATATCACAGCAAATATATATTCAGTCTGGCATAGTAGAATCATAGTCTGGCATATTACTAAAAAAATCATGTTTATCTCACTACTAAATGATGTCTCTAACACATGTTTTTAAATGCAGAATGACTGAAGGACCATACATTAGGCTCCAGAGGGCTGGTGTTTCTTTTTGTTCTACTTGACTAAATACTTTTCCTCCATATTGAGATTTTTGTGGTTCTGATTTTTTATTAATTAAATGATTCCATATGTCCTGAAAATTTCTTGTCCCAGATTTTCAGCTGCTATGGAATAATTTCAATTGTGTATGCTGCCGTAGTATGATGAGATGTTTATTTTCAAGGTTATCTGATAATACATTTCCTGTTTGGCCACCAAATTGTAAGATTATGGATATTGTGTCCCATTTACACCATTCTTTATTTCTAAAAGTAATGCTCAATTCCAGATGTATTCTCGATGATAAATTTGGAAAACTTGCAGATTCTGAATTTGTACTTATAATTCATGGTTAAAATATTTATTCCAGAAAAGTAAAAGTTATTTCACCAATCCAAGTCATTTTATTCCAAATATTTTGATGCAAGTGTGCATGGAGAGTGACTACCTTTGGTTAAATTTACATATACATACCTATCAATGACTGATGTGGATTCTAATATGACATTTATGGCAACATTTTCTGAACCCATATTTTCTAACAGTCACAATTTTTCTATTTCATCAGAAATTGGGCGTTGCAAAATAGACATGTTCAAGATGTCAAGCCATTTACAATATTCTTGACAGGAGGCGCAGGAACTGGAAAGTCCCACCTCATAAAGCGTATCCACTACGAGTTTGATAAGATTCTAACTGCCCAAAAAGAAAATCCTGATTCTCCTATAGTTCTTTTAGTAGCTTACACTGGTACTGCTGCATACAACATAGGTGGACAGACTATACATTCAGCTCTTGGAATAAACAAAAGTATGGGAAAGTCACTAGTTGAAGAACAAGCAAATACCTTGAGATGCAAACTTCAAAACCTTCAACTCCTAATTATTGATGAGGTGTCCATGGTTTCTACACCCATGCTGAATCTAATCCATAGTCGCCTACAGCAGATCAAACAACCTTCTTCACAATCAGCAGTGTTTGGAAACATAAATATTTTGGCAGTAGGTGATTTTTATCAGGTTCCTCCAGTTGCTGCCAAACCATTGACATCAAACTATGCTTCCTTAACCGACCTGTGGAGTAATATTTGCATTTGGGAATTGAATGAAGTCGTCCGACAAAAGGGTGACCATCAGTTTGCATCTTTGTTAAACAGACTACGAACAAGAAAACGAGATGACCCGATTTCTGATGCAGATAATTCTCTCCTGGAAAGTGAAAAGATTGGACACAAAAATACAGTTCTTGATATTGAGGCTGCTGACATAGTCTCTGATATTAATAAACAGAAGACCTACAAAAGGAGAGAGCCTTTGCTACAAGAAAACACCAATTTACCATCATATCTCAGACTTTGTGTTGATGCAAGGGTTATGTTAACAGCCAACATTGATGTTCAGGATGGACTGACAAATGGAGCTATGGGTACTGTTACTGGTATTATAAATGGTAGGAAACCTCTCGGACAACCAGAAGCCATGTGTGTACTATTTGATGATGTAAAGATTGGAGATCTATCCAGTGAGAAAATGTAGCCACCACCTAATGCTGATCAAAATAATACAGTCGTAAAAGTACACAAAGATGTCATCCAGAGAAAACCTGTACAAGTTACAAGGCACCAGTTCCCATTCATTTTATCATGGGCTGTCACAATACACAAAGTACAGGGCATGACAACCAGTGAAGCAGTGATCTCATTAGATAAGATATTCAAACCGGGAATGGCATATGTTGCCCTAAGTCGTGTTACCAGCTTACAAGGATTGCATTTGCAGAATTTCAACCCATGGTCCATCTATTGTGATCCTGCTGTAGAAAGAGCTCTCAATGCTATGACATCTGCTTCCATTCTTCCTTTCTGGCAAGTTTTAGTGGCACCCTCTCTTGAAGAACAGCATTTACTTATAGCCAGTCATAATACTGAAGGATTCCCACATGTTCAGGACATTGAATGCAACCATTTCCTTCACAAAGCAGACATTTTCGACTTGCAAGAAACATGGCTATTATCTGATTGTGATACAAAAAAATGCCCCCCTCATCATCATGCAGTCTTCCATCACAGAGACTATTCATCATCTCAAAGCATTCCAAAATCATTACAAAGCAAAGACAAAGGAGGAGTTTCGTTATTTATTCATGAAGACTTTGATTTTTCTGTGATTCCTACGATCAAATATGGAATAGAATGTGTCGCTGTGCATGTCAAATTTCCTCAGATCTTCGTTATCAATATTTACAGACCACCAGATCTACCAGTGAAATATTTCTGTGATGCGCTAAATCGTCTCTTGAAAGACTTGACACCTGGCATTCCACAAATAATCATGGGCGATTTCAATGTGGACCTTTTATCCAGAAAAGATGATGTAATCACACGCACATTTTCTGCTTTTGAACAGAATATAAAATCTTCTACTACTCGTAAACTGACGTGCCTAGATCATATTTACACTCGACATTTGAATGCTCAACAAGCTGGTGTAGTGCCAATTTATTACAGCTACCATGATATGACATATATTTCTGTAGATATGCAACAACTTCAGTAGAATCATTTATAAATATATTCAGGTATTACTCATTTTAAGTGGACACTGTTATTTGCAAACACTGTAGTGTAATATCCCTTACTGAAACTTGTATATATATATATATATATATGTACAAGAGTCTATCATAATGTCACTATTTCCCTGAAAAAGTTTTTCATCACCAATCCATTGATATTAGAAGAACAAAACTCCTTTGAAATCATTGGAACATAGGCTGAGTAATTTTCTGGAATGGGGAACTTTGCCATGTCAATATGGAATAGTACCTGTAACCCTTGCTTTAGCACTTTTGATCATTTTTTTTTGTGTTTCATGGATTAAAAACAGTTTTTTTTGTTATTCATTGAAGCTTAATTTTATTTGTTACCTAAATAGATTTTTTACCTTTGACTACAGTTTGTGGGACGGGAGGAAGACATACGTTTTTGCGAGCAAAAACAAACTTTAATTTTATATACATTTTGTGTATATCATATTAAACAATGAGTGTATCTTGTTTTCAAAGAAAACATTCTGATAGTTACATTTCTAAAAAGAGGTAATAAAAACGTAGATATCAAATTTAGTTTCTGGAATAAGCTTCATCAGGTAGCTCAAAATCGAAAGATTGGAAAGTCAAATAATTTTAGAAGCACAAGATTTATGGGTATTGATGTTATGTAGGAGTTTCTTTTACACCTGGTAGAGATATTGGGAGTGCTGTTTTTATGGTGTGGGTTTTGGTGCAGTCGGGGATGTTGTCTTGTGATTCCACGGTGAATACAGACTGACACTGTTGGGGATGTTGGATTTTTGCTTTGTGTCAGCTGTGATCTGCCCATCGCTCCTCATTGGTGTGACACCTGTTTTGTCTGTACCTAAGGATTTTATATATAGCAGCTTCTTGGGTTTAAATTGATTGCTGATGTTTTGTTCAGGGTAATTTAAAAGTAGGTTTAGTATAATTTTTTCTGTATAAGACTTGTAAGCTGATCTTTGTTCTTTCATCACATTTTGACCAAGATATAGTTTTTCTGGTATCTGATTCATGTTGAGCGACGACAAGAAACTTACAATATAAGCGCGGACGTCTAAAACGCTTAAAACGACGTCTGTTTCTGCTCTTTTTAGACAATTTGACCCTTTTTTTTTTAACTATAAGACATTGCAGAATAAACACAATATACGTACATTGTCGGGAAATGTAAAAACTGTACGTAACAGCTTTAGTGAGTGAGTGAGCGATTGTTGTTTAACGCCAAATCAGCAATTTTATAGCAATAGCGAGAACAAGTTAATTTGCAATGAGATGATGATGTCCGCTTTTTTCTAGACCAACACGCTTAGTTTTTTTCATAGTGTCAGCTAACGGAAACAACAGTCCGCGGATATACATGTCGCTCCACTCGGACACATTATCCTGATTTCGAGCCAACCAGTCTTTGCTCTTTCTCCTTAATTCTGCGTGCTTTGCATTATAAGCAACACATACAATTTGATAATCTTTGGTTTGACCCGATCGGGACTCGAACCCACGATCTATCGCACTCGAGGCGAGCACGCTAACGATTACACTACCGATGAGTAGTCTTTGGTGAGCATTTCTGGTCTGTTTCTCAGCGAATACAGATTGTCTACATAAATGACAATAGATAACGTAACAATTACATTGTGCAACGTCAACTTTTCGCGCTTTCACAATCCTTCGGAACTGGAAGACACATAAAAAGCGACTTTTGAGTACATATGTATATAAATAAATTTATAGCTTGCCACCTTCCACATTCTGTTGGAAATTTATGATTTAGGGTTCTATTTTTACAAAATCCAAATAAGAAATTGTCATCAAGAGTGTGCAAATAGTTTCAGTTTCGAATTGGTCTTTGAAAATCTAGAGAAGATGTAATACATTTTTTTATTAGTATTCCAAAAAAATGAATCTAAAAACTACCAGTTCTTCAATATTGCATATATTTTCGATCTTTTATACACATCATCGAGTTCCTAATGAACATATGATGACAATTAAGTTTGATACGATCACAAATAATTATATGAAGTTATTTATGTGATCAAAACTGATGAAATATTATTAAAAAAAAATAGATACGAGTTTTCATCAGCGTTCATTGATCAGCGTCTTCCAAATATGGTTCAACGTTTATTTGCTGACGTCATACATGACGCGATTTGGCTTATGAATATTCATGAGCAAAAGTACCCATGATTTCTGGCTATGCTTACTTCAAGGTAAGCATCTACCCTTTTCCCCTTCCCCACTTCGCCTCAATATTTTTCGCTTATTTGTGATCCTTTCGCTGACCCAATTATATCGTTACACTCCCAAGATATTTCTCTTTTCGACTGCCACATTTAAATATACCTACCGGGCCCCCCTCAGACAAATTGGACAAGAATAGTAAGGAAGAGGGGAGGGGGCATATATTTTTTGAATGAAACAAGTGCCTGTGCTGCGCCGTATGAAAATAATACTGCGCCCTCTATCGGCACTATCGCTGGATGAGGTTAATACAGCGACTAGCGGGAGAGTAATATAACGACTAACTCGAATAATTCAGCGCCCTCTATCCGCTATCGCTATCGTTATAGCAAAGCGTAATATAACGACTGGATTATTCGGGTTAGGTGGTAGCTAAAAATTTTACGACACCGGAAATAAATACATTGTCGTATTTCGGTTGAAAAAAAACTACTTCCGCAATTTATTTCATTATTTTCTATGTGTATGTGTTTGTTGTCAAATTCGCTGAAATACATACTCTTTATTTGTCAGATTATATAATTTTTTAAATAGATCAGTCGAGACTTTTACGACAAGCAACGACCATGCCTATTTACGTCACCTTACGGTGCATTCCCAACATGTCGGGCAGCTCCAGTGAAGAGGAAAACGAATGTGGTGGTAATTTTCCCATCCTAACTGTTGTTACGAACATTTCTCCGTTATAAAATTTTCTCTTACCAAACAAGTCTTAGATGCTCATTCTAGTATGTTGACCACTATATTTTACATGATAACACCCATCGGCATCACTTGTCCTGAACCTCTTTTTCGGTAATATTTACTGCTTGTACGTAACTTTGACAACCCGAGGAACAAAACTCAGCTGTGTCAATATTACGTGCTGTGGCAATCCTTGATTTGTATTGTGAGGAAGACACACCCGTGTAAGACTCTTGTCTCTTGAAGTAAATGTATTTTTGTAACAGTTCAAATCTGTTGGTGTATGAAACCTGAGATTAGGATTCCGAAGAAATTTTCTGTCTGTATCTTCATCCTAATCACGTTTCAAGCCCTATCAAGGGTATTCTGGAAATTTAAAATTTGACCCCGGATGTGTAAGAGATAATTTTTTCCGGTTGAAATGTTATCCGGTGGAAAGAATTTAATATTAAAATTTATGTTACGGTAAATATTTTATAATAAAATACTTTCCATTGCTATAAAAAAGTATCCTAGTGTACAATAAACAGATACATAATATTATTTCTGAAGCTGATTATTAAATCATGAGACGCATCTGTAATATTATTTCCGACGATTAATGATAAATCACCTGAACCATCAAATGAGTAACTCGAATAATACTGCACTCTCTAACGGCACTAGCGACCAGCAGGAGCGTAATATAATGACTGGATTATTCGTGTTAACAAATGAGATAATCCGGATAATATTTTATACTAAGGTATGTAATATTATGTCCGACTCTGATTATTAAATCACTAGACGCATCTATAATATTATTTCCGACATTCATTCATAAATCACCCGATCCATCAAATGAGCTAATCCGGATAATATTTTATACTAAGGTATGTAATATTATTTCCAACGCTGATTAGTAAATAAAATTTACAGGTAAATATATATACAATGTATACGGAAAATATATTATAGCCAGAACACTGTCAATTTAAATGACAGATTGAGTAATCTTCAAACCCATTATAAAATCAATAGAGTCATGTAAGTTTAAATATGTTATATTATATTATATAGTTTTGTGTACTCCTAAACCAAAGCGGCTGAGGAAAAGTAACAAAAGAAAGTCTTATGAATATTATTAAAACACTGTCATTGTAATGATTTATATATTTATTTAAAAAGTACTGCAGTAATAAAGAAGTATTTCACTAGCATTAAGTACATATTTATTTGCAGCAATGTTAATTAATTAATTGAGAAAATTAGTAACTTGTAAAATCAGATTATTTCTAGTATAATATTTTTTTCCGGTTGAAAAGTTATAATGTACAAGGTTAAGGTTATCCACGGATATATTTTGATATTAAATTTCTTCCACCTCATCTGGAAAATATATAATAGCATTGGAAAAATTTAATATTGAAATATTGTCCAGGGATAATATTTTATATTAAAAATAATCTGCCGGAAAGAATATTATGGAGGATAAAATAAAATGTTACAGATGCATTCCGGTGGATATTTTGGCATGGACGGATTGTGTCAGATCAAGTGCAGGTAAGATGTCATACAAATGTATTGTATATAGACATATTTTCTAGTTCAAATCTGCAAAAATATTGATATTTCCTTACCTTTTACCGCGTATATCCGATAAAATAATCCAAAATCCACTTTGAACTGTCCGCCATTTTTGTGAACTCATGAACTACACCATGTGATCAAAATCGTCACAAATTTTGTTACAGCCTGTTTCTAAATTAAAGGTCGATGTCAATTATTTATTGTGTATATGCAAGCATATCCTTTATGGGCTGTTTATTGGTTTTAATAAAAATATTTATAGCAAAATTTAAAAAGTTCAAGCCGTGTATATGGGATTTTTAAATTATAATAAAATATTTGACATCGACATCTTGAATCTAGAAACAGGCTGTAGCAAAATCCGTGATGATTTTGATCATGTGGTGTAGTTCATGAGTTCACTAAAATGGCGGACAGTTCGAAGTGGATTTTGGATTATTTTATCGGATATAGGCTGTAAAAGGTAAGGAAATATCAATATTTTTGCAGATTTGAACTAGAAAATATGTCTATATATGAAATCTTACCTGCACTTGATCTGACACAATCCGTCCATGCCAAAATATCCATCGGAATGCACCGGGGAATCAAATTTTAAATTTCCAGAATACCGTTTATAGGGCTTGAAACGAGATTAGGATGAAGTTACAGACAGAAAATTTCTTCGGAATCCTAATCTCAACGAGATTATATGATACCAAGAAAGAACAAAATTTTCAATTCAATGCAAAGTACATGAACGTAACATTGACATATAAATTTGGAGTCAACAGTGTGGGAAACCATTTTTTAAAGTTACTCGCCAATCTGGCTAGTAACTATTGAAATCTACTCGCCAAAATTAAATTTCACTAGCCAACTATGGTGAGAGATCCCTCATTTGAACTCGCCATATTTTCCATGACACTTAGTGTCCAATTTTCCTCATATGTTCAGCACATAGCCACAGGGAACACGACATTCCCTTGTTCTCATCATGCATCATCCACTTTTTCCCTATTTTCCATTTAGGGATAAATTTTATCATTGTCTTTTGAGTTAACATCTTTTTCAGGTGAAGGTTTTCCTTTTGGCTTGAAATTACTTTAAAAAAAATTTCATGTTGGATCTAGTTTCATTCCAAATTCAAATTTGCTGCCAAGGTCAACATTTAGAACTTTTAGGATATTTACAAAATAAGTATACCATTTCCGATCAAAGATGTACGATTATTTCAGTAAATAATTACCAACTTCTTCTAAAATTTGGGCTACAACATGGTAACATGTTTGAAATAACAAAACAACTGTTTTTAAGGATATTTCACAGGGTATTCAATAAGATTGTATTGAACAGGCTGAATTGAAATTCGAAGTGGCTACATGATAAAAGGGGGGGATATGGAAATTTTTTTTCACTTGCATTCAAAATGGTGCATTCTGAGGCATTTTAAGGTAGTTTACAAATGCACGAAAAAGAAGTTTTCATAGAAATGATTTTTTTTTAAATTTTAGCAAGCAATAAGACCATTTCAAGATGACTGGAGCTTTTATTTTCTGGCGAGAATGGAGTAGAAAAGTTCATTTTTGTTTGATTGTTCCTGACGTCATTCAGTGGGAAAGCGTGTGTTTCCCTTTCATCCTGTCCACTGGAAAATAGCAGCTAGCAGTTGTTGTGAAAGGGTCTAGATATCCTAATTAGTCATATAGGTTATATATGTAAATACATAAAATATAATAATAATAAAAGCGTTAATTACTTGATAATGGCGCTTCAAACTTTTCCATTTGCGTATCTCATGAGTTATCCATCGATAACATAATTATCTTTCCGATGTGTCTCTAGATTTTTCAATTGAAATATCTCTCATTTAAACGTTTAATCGAACATCAAATGATAATAAGTTGAGCGTAGAATTGACACCGATCAATGATAAATTTGGATAAATTTGTTTCATTCCCCTAGTATTAGATAACCCCTGACAAATGCATTGTTAGCGATCCTGAAATGCATTGTTTTTTGTATGATTGTGGATTTTAAAAATCTTTTTATGAGTGAATAAATATTGTATATTTAATTCTTTTATTTAATGAACTGAAATTTGGTAGGTAGAATCTATGGAAGGGCCTCTATAAAGATTGCTCATTTTGTCCCGATCCATTAACAAACATGGCCACCATAGGCAATTCTTGTTTCTGATTGACCGATTTAAAAAAATCTTCTCCTCTGAAACTGCTTGGCCAAATGAACTGAAACTTGGTAGGAAACATCTATGGAAGGTCCTCTATAAAGATTGCTCATTTCGTCCCGATCCGTTAACAAACATGGCCGCCACAATCCATTCTTGTTTCTGATTGGTTGATTTCTAAAAAATCTTCTCCTCTGAAACCGCATGGACAAATGAATCAAAACTTGGTAGGAAGCATCCTTGGAAGGTGCTCTATAAAGAATGCTCATTTAGTTCCGATCCAATAACAAACATGGCCGCCACAGGCCATTCTTGTTTCTGATTGGTTGATTTCTACAAAAATCTTCTCCTCTGAAACCACTTTCCCAAATTTACTGAAATTTGATAGGAAGCATCTATGGAAGGTCCTCTATAAAGATTGCTCATTTTGTCCCAATCCATTAACAAACATGGCCACCATAGGCAATTCTTGTTTCTGATTGGTCGATTTCTAAAAAAATCTTCTCCTCTGAAACCACTTTACCAAATGAAGCGAAACTTGGTAGGAAGCATCTATGGAAGGTTCTCTATATAGATTGCTCATTTCGTCCCGATTCGTTAGCAAACATGGCTGCCACAGGCAATTCTTGTTTCAGATTGGTCGATTTCTAAAAATCTTGTTCCCTGAAACTGCTTAGCCAATTGAATCGAAACTTGGTAGTAAGCATCTATGGAAGGTCCTCTATAAAGATTGCTAATTTCATCCCGATCTGTTAACAAACATGGCTGCCATAGGCAATTCTTTTTTCTGGTTGGTTGATTTCTAAAAATCTTCTCTGAAACTGCTTGGCCAAATGAACCGAAACTTGATGGGAAGCACCTACATTTGTATAGAAGGCTCTGTATTAAATTTCCTCAAAGCAGAATGAAAGGTGAGCGACACAGACTCAGCCCACTGAGCCTCTAGTTCATTACCTCATTATATGAATATTTTAAAAGAATGGATGTAACATTGACACAAATTTGATTGTTTTCTTTTTACTTTTACGTACTACAAGCACCTTTTATCCTTATCTTGGAAACATTACTTCCCACCTTCAGTGCTGAAGTTAAATCTCTGGTGCACTTTATAAAGAAAGGAATAAATGAGTAAAAGTGCATAATTTTGGCTTGCATATTTGTACCGTAATAGTTTATGTAACATTGACAATAAATTTATGGTCAATTTTTTTTTAGTTACATGCAATAACTATTCATACATTAATTACCTATACTGTTCTAAAATGATACAGAAATCACTATTTGTCACTATTTGAATCAACATGAAAAAAAAAAAAAAAAAAAAAAAGTATAGATATGTAAATTTTGAAAACCAACTGCTGACTCTCTTAGCAAGTAACATTGACCCAAATCTTTCATTATGATATAGAGTCAATGTTACATACAGCATAAGAAAAGTGCCATGTATTACATTGAGCACTGATATACAGACTGAGTTTTTCTGCAGCAATATACATTATTTGTCCAGTGAATAAGACCTTAGAATTTTTATGAGGTTAGAAAACGTGCCTTAGCTGCATGTTACATTGACAATTACTTTATTGTGATTTTTTTTCACACGCAATCCAAGTATATTGATATTACACAAACTTGTAGTGGATGGTCATGAAAATCATAATAAACAAAAAAATTGAACAAATAAAAAAAAAAAATTTTTGAAGAGTTTATTTGTCAATTTATTGAAATCCTAAACATATCTTTTTCAGCAAGTAACATTGACTCTAAATTATCTTTAAATTGTATGGTCCATTTTACATGCTGCACTAAAAAAAGTGTCTGTAAGACTGTAACCACTTACTAACAGTTTTTATTTTTTTTCAATGACCCATTTGGCAAATTAGAAACTTAATGTACAAATTAAGAATTTTAACAAAATTCTGTTGTCATTATTTTCATGTGAAGTTGTACATAACATTGACAATAAATTTATGGTCAATTTTTTTTGTTAGCTGCAATGCTAATATGTATGCATATTAAAACTGATGATAAGTAATAAAAGATATATATTCTTGCGTTTGGTAAGTGCAATGAATGTATTATAGTTTTGAAGTAGTAATTTTTCAGTTTTTTGTGATCGTGGCAATTTCCTTCTGAACAAGTAACGTTGACGCAACTCTATTTTTGACTTTTTGTGTCAATGTTACATGCGGCATTCAGAAAGAATTTCTTCCGCCCTCATGATTACGGACATGAGTAATGATAATTAGTACAACTTATATTTTGCAGATAATTGATTTTTTTTTGGGGAGGGAGAATAACTCATTCAGTCTCAGAAATGTGTAGGTAACATTGACAATAAAAGTTTGTCCAATAGTTTCTGTTACATGCAATGTTAGTACAACATATTTTGTTATGTACATGTAATTGTTTAGAATCATCTGTTTATATAATATATCATGAAACAGAATGTGAAATGGAAGAAATTCAAATAAGCAAAAGTTAATTTAATGACTATTCAATATGTGTATGTAACATTGACGCTAATACAAGTCATGTATGTAAAGTTTTCACTACATTTAAAGGATTCACTAGTGCTTAACCTTTTTAAATTCATCATTATCTGAAAAATATATCGACAACAGAATACCGAAGGAACAAAGTAAAGGGATTATTCAAAAAACGACAGAATCCAAAGACAAGGCAAAATCGAGATAACACACAAGAAAACGACAAAAAAAAACTGGGTACACAAAAACAACAGTGTACAGAGGGAAAAAAATGCACATGAATAAGATGACACAAAAACTGAAGCACTTACAGTATGAACCTTCACAAAAAACCGGAGGTGACAATAGTTTCTGTTACATGCAAATTATTTGATATCAACAATTTTCCATAAAAAATGGAATTAGTGAATCATAAATTTATATTTAATAAGTATACAAAGTTTGTGTTGTTGTAACTTTGACAGCATTAGTCTTAAACATACCAATTTTGATTTATCATGACGTCCATATTGCAAAAACGACATACATTTTTCTTAAACAACCCAAACAAAGCAACCCATGATATTTTTAACAGAGGCATTAAATTTATAATCCTATTTTCAGGGAAGAAATTAGGAGAAAGAAAGAAAATAAGCGTTCGAGAACAAGATGAAAATGAAGACAATGTTACAGCATATGCTAAGAAAATACAGAAACTAGCACACTCGAAACAGATCCAAGAATTCAGATTGAAGGAAACCAATAGAGCTAAACTGTACAGGTTATCCTTGTCAGATGAACAGAAAAAAAAATCAAATGAATTAACCAAAGAGCGAATGATAAGGTATAGGGAGCGTCTTAAAGAAAAACAAACAGGAAAACCTGCAAAAGTTCCAATGCGAAAGGAAGCAAAGGAAGAAGAAGATGCTAAAGGAAGGATGAGAGTCTATTGGAGAGGGAAAAAAAGAGAGTCCAGAGCAAGGGAAAGCACTGTAAAAAAGGAACTTGACAACATTAAGCCAAAAGAAAAATACAGAGAGATAAAAGCTGGGGAAAATCTATTTACAGATGCAGAAAACATCTCAACATGCTTCCAGGAAGAAGGAACAGCTACATGTAGTGATTCTGAAATTAATCTTAAAGAGAATGATTATCGGTCACCAGATGCAGCCAGGAAGACAATTTCAAGATGTTCAAAAAATTTACCCCAAACACCCGAAAAGTGGTTAAAAGTGGCCGACAATATCCTGAAAAGAGCTATGCCTAGAAAAATAAAGCTTTTGGATGAAAGTGGTTTAGTGGTTAGTCCAAAGACCAGAGAGGAAATTGAGGTCAATCGTAGTATTGTCCAAGGTGTAAGGGAATACATAAAACCGAGCAGATCAAGGAAGAAAAAACACTTTTATAGAAGGAATTTAGTTTCAACAGTAGTAAAACATGCAAAGGAAAAAAAAATCCACGTAAATATCCGAAAGCATCTTGGAATTCAGTGGAGAAATTTAGTTTCTAAATCTTACATTCAAGAGGAAGAAGACAATAGAAAAAGATCTAATGCTTTAAGAGAAGTAGAAGTACAGGAAATTCAAGACTGCTATCTCAAACCATCTGTATCAGTAGAGTTACCATCTAGAAGGTTAGTTTAAAAAAAACCACTTAAGCTAAAGTCAGTAATGACAAAAAGTACAAAATAAGCACATGGAAGACTATCAGTGTTCGAAATTAGCGGTGGTCCGATGGCCTGCGGTCAGTGAATTTTTTTTCTGGCCAGTGGAAATTTCAAAACCACAAGTCCGATTGGCTTGTGGAATATATTTCATAAAAAATTTATGATCACGTCAATTGCTGAATTCTCGCATTCAAATCGAACAAATGCATTCAGCCACGACCAAGTTGACGGGATATTCCCTATTTTAAAAATAACTACCTCAGAATCGTAAATAGCAGTTTGCGCATGCGGTAAATAGATATGTTTTCACCCCAAACTCGGACCGGAACAAAGCTTACATCATTTCAAAAATAATTACAGATTACAAATTATGTTTAAACACAAACTAGTGTAATCTTCAGTAATATAAGTATGATCTTTATGTATTATGAATACATGACTACACAATATTGTGTGCGATTTTTTTTTTATCCATTTAAAACCCAGGGTCGAATCATTTTGGGACATACTGTCTTGTTGCTTAACTCTGTCCATATTGTTTAACTTCGATTCCGGTGTAAAAAAATAAAAGCCTATGGCTAATTTATTTTAATATTTTGATGGGGCCCTACCCGGTTGTTTACAGAAATGAAAGTGTGCTGAAAAACATTTTAAAAAAGGGGGATACGAGGAGATAAGGGATAGAAAATTACTAAAAATCTGGAAAAAGGACCGGACATGGCTCAAATACGAATACATGTCAAAACTCCGGCCCCACTTTTTTCCAAAATAATTTTACTTTTGTGATTCAAATGTTAATAAATGTCTTCCTGTGATATATATTGTTTTTATTTAATTATATTTTTATTGATCTATTTATCAAAATTATAAATTGAATTAATGATGATTGCATTTAATTAAATTTTTATGTTTCATTAATTATTACAATTATATGCCTTTATCCGTGCCAATAGTCTTTGATGAGTTTAATTACTGGTAATAAAGTAAAAACACACACACAAGCCAAGGTATTGTGATAAAGAAAAGGACAAGGCCAACAAAAGAATTTTGAGAAGTTTAAGCTTTGATAACAATGGCTTGGTCAAGCCTTATAGTCCAGTCAGTCTACAGTTTTACCTCAAACTAAATGCAAAAGAATTTAATTCAACTGTAATTAGTTCTTGACATACCCATATTGAACATATAAAAAGTCTAGAAAAATCTAAAAAGGGGAAAAGTAAAAAATTTACAAAACAAAATCTGCAAAAATATGAAAATAAAAAATATCCATACAGGTAGCCGTAAATAAAAAAAGATGACAAGGGAGATAAATCGTATAGAAATTGCAGATGCTGGAACCAAATTTTTAACTACATTTTGTAGAAACATTAAGATTCAACCTATGGAACAGTAATGATATGCTTAAGGTGGTACCTTACACTACAGGGAGATAACTCTTTAAAATCAGTTGAACGTTTTGATCATATGATATTTGTATGCAGATTTCAAGCATCTTGGTGATCAAAACCACAGAGTGAAAAGCTGCTATGTAACTAGTGAATTTATAGCTCTGAGTCTGTTGACTAGGTTGGAATTTGTTAAAATTTTGATATTTATTACAGTGGATATATTCAAACACACTGCCAAAAAAATAAGAAAATTAAACGAGCAGATCAAATTTTACCTGAAGTGTATGGTACCACCTTAAAAAGAATAATTAGCATCTGATATTTACAGTTTTACTTTATAAAATGTTTAATTAAGGTCACACAAATTTGGAACAGCCGCCGTTTGTTGACATCCCGATTTCGTCTGCTACAAATCAATCTACTGAGCATTTTCTGTTCTTGCCAAGTGTCCGTGTTGAATGTATATATATGACAAATAAAATACATGAAATATTGTATTTGAAAAATATAAAATATAACAAGAAATCTTTATCAACTCTTTTCGGTGAATGTTGTATCAGTTGCAGTAAGGTAGTTAGAACAAGACAGTATATAAATTTACTGGACAAATCTTGAATTACAAGACATACCACATGATATCATCGTTTGAGTAGAATTTTTTTTATTAAACATGCCATTTTGGCAAACAAAATTGGGAGCGTTTTAGTAAAAAAAAAATGTATTCTGAAAAAAAGTGGGGACGTTTTGACCCGTTTCCCTCAAATACGACCAAGGCTTGAACATAATGATTTTACATGTACCAGTATATGACAAGAGGCTGAGTGAAGATGAAGGGGGGAGGAGTGATGAGGATGAGGAGAACGAACTGGAGGAACTCCAAACGGAGAGACTCATATTTTTAGCTCACCTTGCCAAAGGCAATGTGAGCTTTTGCCATCACCTGGCGTCCGTCGTCTGTCGTCCGTTAACTTTACACATTTTAATCTTCTTCTCTGTAACACCTCAGCAAAATGAAGTGAAACTTGGTAGGAAGCATCTATGGAAGGTCCTCTCTAAACATTGCTCATTTTGTCCCGATCCATTAACAAACATGGCCACCATAGGCAATTTTTGCTTCTGATTGGTCGATATTTAAAAATCTTCTACTCTGAAACCGCTTGGCCAAATGCACTGACACTTGGTAGGAAGCATCTATGGCATGTCCTCTATAAAGATTGCTCATTTCGTCCCGATCCGTTAACAAACATGGTCGCCACAGGTAATTCTTGTTTCTGATTGGTTGATTTCTAGAAAAATCTTCTCCTCTGAAACCTCTTGGCCAAATGAATCGAAACTTGGTAGGAAGCATTCTTGGAAGGTCCTCTATAAAGATTGCTCATTTAGTTCCGATCCATTAACAAACATGGCTGCCACAGACAATTCTTGTTTCTGATTGGTTGATTTCTAAAAAATCTTCTCCTCTAAAGCCGCTTTGCCAAATGAACCAACACTTGATAGGAAGCATCCTTGGAAGGTCCTCTATAGAGATTGCTCATTTAGTTCCGATCCGTTTACAAACATGGTCACCATAGGCAATTCTTGTTCCTGATTGGTTGATTTCTAAAAAATCTTCTCCTCTGAAATCACTAGACCAAATGAACCGAAATTTGGTAGGAAGTATCTATGGCAGGTCCTCTATAAAGACTGCTCATTTCGTCTCGATCTGCTATCAAACATGGCCGCCACAGACAATTCTTGTTTCTGATTGGTTGATTTCTAATAAATCTTCTCCTCTGTAACCACTTTGCCAAATGAATCAAAGTTTGATAGGAAGTATCCTTGGAAGGTCCACTATAGAGATTGCTCATTTAGTTCCAATCCGTTAACAAACATGGCCGCCACAGGCAATTCTTGTTTCTGATTGGTTGATTTCTAAAAAATCTTCTCCTCTGAAACCGCTTGGCCAAATGAATCGAAACTTGGTAGGAAGTATCTATGGCAGGTCCTCTATAAAGACTGCTCATTTCGTCTCGATCCGCTATCAAACATGGCCGCCACAGACAATTCTTGTTTCTGATTGGTTGATTTCTAATAAATCTTCTCCTCTGTAACCACTTTGCCAAATGAATCAAAGTTTGATAGGAAGTATCCTTGGAAGGTCCACTATAGAGATTGCTCATTTAGTTCCAATCCGTTAACAAACATGGCCGCCACAGGCAATTCTTGTTTCTGATTGGTTGATTTCTAAAAAATCTTCTCCTCTGAAACCGCTTGGCCAAATGAATCGAAACTTGGTAGGAAGCATCATTGGAAGGTCCTTTATAAAGATTGCTAATTTAGTTCCAATCCGTGAACAAACATGGCCATCAAAGGCAATTCTTGTTTCTGATTGGTTGATTTCTAAAAAATCTTCTTCTCTGAAACCGCTTTGCCAAATGAATCGAAACTTGGTAGGAAGCATCCTTGGAAGGTAATCTATAAAGAAATGATCATATAGTTCTGATCCATTAATAAACATGGCCACCACAAGCCATTCTTGTTTCTGATTGGTCATTTTCTAAATATCTTCTTCTCTGTAACTGCTTAGCCAAATGACCAAAACTTGGTGGGAAGTACCTATGGGAGGTTCTGTAATAAGTTTCCTCAAAGCAGAATGAAAGGTGAGCGACACAAGCTCAGCCCACTGAGCCTCTAGTTTTTTATTCAAGAGAATAAACATGTGATATCATGATGTTTTTCATTACTTTCTTTCAATTTATGTCAGATTTGGTCAATTTACTTTTGGGCCAGTAAAGTTCTCATAAGTACTGGCCCGAATGGCCGCCGCTTGTAAGTTTCAAATACCAAAGTCATTGATTGGACTATTGCAACAAAAAGGGCAGAAAAAAGATAAGTTTGGATAAATTTCGTAAACTTTGACCAAAAAATGTCCTCACAGCTGATAAAACTCATCTCAGACAATGTCTGTGCGAATATTGCACAAATATTGAATTGAAGCTTACCACCCTCAATAGCACTCAGTACAGAAATGTTTATGACATTTCCAACGACTCCCTCTGTCCAAAGAAAGGAAAGTATCATGATATCAAATGTTTGTCTCGCAAATGTCAGAAATGTGGTGTGGACAAACTTAGAAAGAAATTGCCCACAATTCAAAAAGAAAACATCACATGGGAAAGATGGGAGAATAGAAGAATAGAACATTCCAAAGGAGTTAAAATTAAAAATCAACTACAGTCAAACCTGCTTTAGTGACCACCTTTATTAAGCAATACCTTGCATTATGTGACCTTATTTTTATTTCCCTTCACAGTGCATTTTATATCAATTAAACCTGTATTAAGCAACCACCTGTCTTATGTGACCATATTTCACTGTTCCCTTGGAAGGTCACACAAGACAGGTTTGACTAATTACAAAAACAGGCACACAAAAAGAGTTTGTAGACGAAATCTTAGTAGAGGTATCGTTCATTTCAATGCATTTGTTTACAGCAACCTGGCAATACCAACAACTCGGTAACATAAAGGAAAACATTCCTGATAATTGAGTTATCATGATACAGGATTTTGCTGAAAATTACAGAACTTTTTATCAAGACGAAATACAATCTGCCCATTGGCAATACGAACAAGCAACAGTCCACCCAGTTATCTGCTATTACCAATGTCAAGAAAAAGGATGTCGGGGAAACTGTAACCGAGAGTATCATATGTATCACAGGATCTTAAACATGATTCTAATGCAGTCCTTGCTTTTGACAAAACTGTAAATGACCACTTGTCCAAGAAAATCAAGAACATTAAGCACCAAGTTCAATTCAGTGATGGGTGCAGTGCCTGGTACAAGTCTCGGTCCCCATTTATGGATCTTTCATGTGGGCATGATGACTCAACTTTACAGTGGAAAGAAACTTCTTTGGTTCCAGGCATGGAAAAGGTCCTTGTGATGGGATGGGAGCTGTTGTAAAACAGGCAACTAGAAGAGCAGTTGAAAGAAGAGAAGTAATTGTGAGGAATGCACAAGATATGTTCGACTTCTGTCAAAATAAATTGTCAACAAAAGATGCAACAGAAAAGTGTTCCCGTAAATTGAGAACATTTTTTTTTGTTTCTAACATCAACCGATAACACAACAACCAATTAAGGCAGTTTCGGGGACCCGAAAGTATACACTGTGTCAAAGGTGTGAAAAATGGCATTATCCTATCTAGCCTACCTTTGCCAAGCATGTTGTCAAGAAGAGTTTCAAAAATGTGAAAATTTGGGTGTAGTACAGCCATTTGAAGGACACAATCTTATTTTGAAAGGCAAAATAAGGAAAAGAAAACATCCACCAGAGGATGGATGAAGCAGAAGACATAGATGTGAATAGAGGCAGGAAAAAAGCTAAAGTGTTAAACTCAAGAAGAAAAGCAAGCTCTAAGCTGGGAAAGGCAAAAAAAAAAGAAAAGCAGCACAAAATTGACAAGATCTAAGAAAATTCAAAACATGTTCAAGTCTGTCAAAAGAATACCAAGGAAAAGCAAGAAACCCACTCAGTAGTTTTTGTCAGTGACAGTGAAGATTCTCCTGGTACCATTCATGAACCAGTAGTTGTAGAAGGTTCAACCATTTCTGTACAAAAAGAAGACGACTGGGAACGATTAGTAATTTTGATCAACTTCAAGCAGATTGTATACATAACTCAAAGAAGACATTCTGAAATATGACTTGATTTGTGATGCAAGGTTATTGTGTCGATGAAACTGCATTTGACCTTGCAGCTAGTGATATCTCTGGACCCATTAGAATACCAATACAAACAACAGCTGATGGATACTACTTACCTAGATGTGGTAGTATGTTTGCTTTTGGGAATGAAAAAACAAAAATACGCACACGAATCATAATGAAGCTTGCTCTGAATGAACAATTATATCTTGATAATGAAAATTTGCAGAGAGGAGCAAATTTAGAGAGACATTTTTCACACATGTATGCTATGTTTAGCAACTTTTATATACCTGGAATACATATAACAGATTCTGTTATAGCATTCATCTATGAAGCTGAAGTTCTCAAATGCACTAAACAAGGTTCCTACATGGGGATATGGCAGTTATTTGCCCTAGCTGATGTGTTAAAATGTCCTGTAATGTCAAGCTATCCAATGTTTGTGCGAGCAGAGATTAGGGAAGGTCTAGATCTACACAGATTGATATTACCATCTCACAACTCAGAGGGAGATGCCAAGGCTCACATTTTGTGGACAAGCACAAGATCAGACATGAAACCCCAAAACTGGATACCCAATCACTTTGTGCCTCTTGTGTGTATTGACAGAGATGATTCCATTATTTCCAAAGATCCTAGGAATGCTCATTCAGGATTGACTTCCAGGATGCCAGAAGATGTAAGATATTATAAAATTACATATATAAATACTAATTTGTCTATTTCATGGGTAACCTAAATTAAAGAGTAGATGTGCTTGAAAGGATAGGGTAATTCAAATGTTTATGGATGCATGCAAAGCAGGAGATGCTGACCTTGATTATACACCTTAATGTCATTGTGACTGATGTGAAATAACAAAGTACCGAAATTGCAGGAAATTTAAATTCTGCATATGGCCATTTTGACAATTTATGTCTCATCAAGTGCAGATAAAATTGAAACATTTGGAAGACCAATAACCAAAAGATGTTGAATGGCTGATAGAGAACAAATAACCTAAAGGGCCTAAAAAGTAACGCCAAATTCAGCTAAGGACAGAACTTTGCACGAGGGAGATAACTCCTTAGTTTTACAAATTTCCAAGTTTTAGATATTGTTAATTTTCAAAATAATATCGGTTTTTCGGGCCAGCACCGAAGTACTGGACTACTGGGCTGGTGAATGCCCTCGGGGACTAACAGTCCACCAGACAGAGGCATCGACCCGATGGTAATAAAATAACAAAATACCGAAATTGCAGGAAATTTGAATTCTGTATATGATTGTGCAATTCTGTCATTTTCTATCGCAAAGTATTATTATCAATACTGTACTCCAGAATTGAATAACCTTGTCCTAAAACTGAAGTACATTTTCTTTGCATTTATAATTTCAGATGAATCAGCCAATAGAAGGACTCGCTGGAACAGATTCAGGTGGAGATATTAAGTCTTCTTCAGAACTTCCTGCATCACCTAATATTCCTATTGATTGTCCAGTCAGTGAACTTGCAGACCAAACATCTGAGACTTCTGAGAGAGAAAACATATCAACAGAGGTAAGGAAAATACATTTATGCTCTAAAACAGCTTTAATTACATCATGAATTAAAATACATTATTATCCCCTGGCCAACAAAGTTGGAAGGTGATAGTAACACTACCATCCGTCATTCTGTCCTTCTGTCCGTCCAAAACGTTTCTAGTGAACTCTCTAGGGCCAACATTGTTCACAGGATTTTTACCAAACTTGGGACACACATATTACACATTGCCCTTGTCTTATCCTTTGCATTTATAATTTCAGATGAATCAGCCAATAGAAGCACTCACTGAAACTGATTCAGGTGGAGATATTAAGTCTTCTTCAGAACTTCCTCCATCACCTAATATTCCTATTGGTTGTCCAGTCAGTGAACTTGCAGACTAAACATCTGAGACTTCTTAGAGAGAAAACATATCAACAGAGGTAAGGAAAATACATTTATGCTCTAAAACAGCTTTAATTACATCATGAATTAAAATACATTATTATCCCCTGGCCAACAAAGTTGGAAGGTGATAGTAACACTACCATCCGTCATTCTGTCCTTCTGTCCATCCAAAACGTTTCTGGTGAACTCTCTAGGGCTAACATCATTCACTGGATTTTTACCAAACTTGGGACACACATATTACACATTGCCCTTGTCTTATCCTTTGCCAAGGGAGGGAATCGAACCCTCTTACACAAGGCCTGGTCGTCGCTAAGTTTAAGCATAAAAAAAGAAGGGGGAAAAAATTTGCAAATTTATGGTTCTGACTAAAATGTGCAGAGTGGGACATTAGTGTGACAAGTACACATTTTCTTGTTTTTCAGATGAATCGGACAATGGAACACCCTTATAGGACAGATATCAACCATGTAATTGAGTATGATGACCTTTCATCGTCCCAAGATCTTCCAGATACATTTAGGAATGATGTCAACAGGTAAATATTTTTATACAAGTTATTTGGATGCGATTATTTATTTTATGTGGTTAAGCTATTTTTTTATTACAGATACTTCAGAACTTAATTTTAACTGTTTTCACTTCTTGATTTTCGAAAGGATACCCGAATAATTGTTAATATAGGGATACTATATAATCTGTTGTTTTTCCACAATAAAGATACAATTTTTTTTACATTAGAATTTCAGTTGGGACATATGTGTCTGTAAAACACGGGAAGCAGTTGTAAGTGGATTGGTGTTGCTGTATTGCCATGCATTTGTTCAATGTTCAGAATGCTGCTAATTTTCAGTTTTTACATTGGGTTGCCATGTTTTTGTTTAATGTTCAGAATGCTGCTATTTTTCAGTATTTGCCTTGCTAAATTACAATTAAATAACAAAGTACCGAAATTGCAGTAAATTTGAGTTCTGCATATGGCAATTTCGACAAATTATGTCTCATCAGTGCAGATAAAATCAAAACGTATGAATTTCTATGGATAGGATGTTATGCAGTTGGTCTTATGATTCCGAAAAGAATTTACGTTTATTACTTAAATTTTGCATGAAAGATTTAGGTCTAACTCTTGAACTGACTAGAAATTGAAAGGCATAATTTATGTTTATACAGTGAAACCGGACCCTGAGTAAACCGGAATACTGTCCATTCCGATCTAAATTTCAAGTCCCCAGTTTTTTCCTTAATAATCTTTGTTAAAAATCATTGAATAAACCGGACACTGCACATTCCGAATTCCGACCTTGACTTGCGGTCCCAATACACTAATTACTGTTATAATTTATCTCCGTAAACCGGTCATGATCAGATCAATCAAGCGTGTGTTTACATATATGTGAATATCGATCGGTAGTAAGGGGAAACGTATTGAAAGTGTTTATCGAAGTGTGTATATTAGCACACCTGTAATTAGTGATCACTGGTAACTCATGTGGTTAATGTTTAAATGTTCATTAAATGTTAAAAAACATGGAATCAACACCTAAAAAGCGAAAGCTTAATCAAGATGAAATACCCCGTATAACTTTACGTGGTTTTTTTCGCCGGAACGCTTTTAAAATATCCAACATGGCCATGGGGGAATCCTTCCCGAAAACAATGCATATGTTGACAATGATCATAAATGAACAACAAACAATGCCTTATTATTTAAGTGATGAACTAGCATCCAAGCCATACAATCATAACTTGAGATAATTTATTGTTAATCGGATTATACTTTATAGTCTTCACAGCTGGGAGTAATCAAATTTCCAGACTTGACATAAAAAATGACAAATACATTTGATTCCTATTTTCTTTTTATTTCAGTCATTAAAAGCTTGAGTAAACACAGTCTGGCGGTCTAATTATACACTAAGTAATTATGACACCTTTCATACATACACACATTCAATCTTATCGACAGCATTATTGATTATTTTACGCACGGTTAGATATAGTCACACTTTTTTTTAGTTTATTTTCGTATCAACGTTTACTGGTTCAAAACACAACTCCACTAGAGAGTATTACAATAAATGTAATTCTCTGAATAATTAAAAAGTATTATACGCATTTAATGATTTTGTGGAATAGTGTCCAAACAAGTAAAGAAATACGAAAATATTAGACAGTAGTAAATGTGCACCCTCCTGCAAAATAAAGAATCTGGACAAAAACCCGTGCATTATGCATAAGAAATTACGATACTCAATTATTTCAAAACAATTCCTATTTTGAATTGTTAGTAAAGCAATTCAGACAATCTGAATGTAATTCTAATATAATAGTCTATCCGCTAAAATTTGATTTTGGTTAAAACTCAGGATCGCAAAAATTAAGTACCGCTAAAAAAAATCCACCAATTTGGAAGAAAATCGTGAAATTTGGCTCCCGTGAAAAAAACACGGTAGTCAGAGAGTAGACACTGAATAAACCGGTCCACTATCAATACCGGCCGTGAAACGTGGTCCCAATGGTGGCCGGTTTACACAGGTTTTACTGTAACTTAGATTTTGCTATCTTAAGCTTTGCATGAAAGATTTAGGTCTTGAACTGACTAGAAATTGAAATGCATAACCAAACAAAATTGACATGCATGACCAAACAAATAATAACTATAGAGGATGCTCAGTTCTAATCCCAACAAGATTTAAATATAAACTATTTTCTCTTTGCAGGTTACCAGTATTGAGAACAATTACTTTTGGATTCAGTATTTTAAATCTGCTGGTAAATACAAACCTGACAAATGGACAATGCAGCCAAAGCTGTACACAGCCATGGTTTCAGACTTCGTATCAATTTTGTCACAACCAGACCTTGTGCATGAAAGTGGGACAAGATTTTTCTATAAATTTCAAATTCAATAAAGATCATTTCATTACATGCTTTCTTCTTCTGCTTTCTTTGATGGTATGACCATGCAGCCACACCTAATGAGGTAATGGAATTTTGGTGGATTTAAGTCTGAAAAGGACAGCAGTTCCCATTTTTTTTTTCATTCTGAAACTTTCTTTTAACTTAATAAAAGAGAGTTTAGAGAACCTATACAAAGGCTATCTTACATGTGGGTAAACCTGCATAGTTGTGCTTTGACATCATGGCTTTGAGAATTACAGGCCCTGGACAAGACTCAACAACAGGTTTTTTTTAGATTTTATTTTTTATGCACTAAATGTGAAAAAAATTGTTTTTCTACAACAAAATAATGGATTTTCATGTGATTATAACGTAAAACTTTTTTTTTGTCAAATCAAAGATTTTTGTGTCCATGTTACATGCACTTGAACCAAGTCATAGTGCTTAGAGTAATCAAGTCTTTTACCTTGTAAGCTCCTGAAATATTATGCATCCTTCAAGATGATGAACTTTGGTGTTTCCTAGTGTATTGGGAGCAGGAGTACTTTCTTATCCACAGTTGAACAGTTGTATGTAACATTGACACCAAATATAACTTTGTCAACAGTTTCCAATAATTCTAGGAATGAATTTTCAGAAAAGGAATTGCAAATGGAGAGTACAATGAAGGACAAATAATAAGAATAAGAGAAAAATTAGTTTTAATTACCCTGAAGGGAGAGAGGTCTTTAAAAGAAAACTACCTTTGTGTCAATGTTACATACACTAGAATTGCATTTTTTGTAATGGATGAAAAAAAGTTATATTATCCTATGACCTTCCTCCATATTTAGACAAAATATTAAGAAAATATCTCTACTTCTAATTTTTTTTCACATATTTATTTTGACGTGACAGACTTTCATGTTTTTCCATTTCTTTTGTAGCACTTCAAGCAGAATGCCAAAACTAAAGAAAAGAAGAAACGTGCCATCACAAAGAAAGCCTAAAAATAAGCCCAAACAGAATACGTTCAAGGTTGATGACACTTCCACGCACGACCATACCTATTTCACTACCTTGCCCGTCATAGCTGGCACGGTAATGATCACTAAGAGATTTACGCACAATGTTCTCTAACTCTCTCACCAGCAAGAAGAAGTTGTCACTTGACTTCTGCGGCGTCCCTCTGTCTTGTTTATTAAACCATCATCACTGTAACTAGTAACAAATGATGAAGAATCTGAATGACTAACAAGTTTATCAATAATTGTCAAGTTCTTACTAGAAACCACATAGTATCGTTTCTTCAAGGCTTTTATGATGAAACCAGCAATGTAGAATAATATTGACTGATCATTCACACTTACAGTTGACTGTTCTTTTTCAGAATCACTTTTCACCAATTTTATCTGTTCTTAAAGTTCACCAACTATATCCTCGAAAGAACATTTGTAAAAATAAATTAGATGGTTTACTGTTTTCATCTTCACTATTACTGTGGTCAGTAGCATATGGCTGTCAGACTGTCTCCTAAGACTGGACCGCTTGGATTTTTTACCTGTCATGTCAGGGATTCTGGTGTATTTGGAAAGTGTTCCCCTAACCTTCCCTATTGATATTTCTTACTTAATCCACAGTGTAGGAATAAAATGGAATGTTGGAGGGTGCAAACTTGAAAAAAAAAATAAAAGTGATAAGCAAATAATGATTTTTATAAATCATATAAAGTATTACCATGGTCATAATTACACTGTATTTTTATACTGTTTTACCTCTGTCCGTCCTTCCGCCCGTCCAAGATATTTTTTGTCGCATTTTTCTCAGCAACTATTGATGGCAGAAATCTGATATTTGGTCACAAGCTTCATATAGGTATGCCATATTGTGGGACCCGTCAGATTCCTACTTCCTGTTTGCCGATTTAGTTGGTTTTTATACTTATTGAACATATATGCGGGGGTATTATAAGTGAGCTATGCTCACAGTTCATCTTGTTTTTTCAGGTAGAGGAACAGGAAGAATGTATGAAGACAGATGATGGGGATGTAGTGCTTCAGTTTGAGGCAACTGGATGTGATTTACCAGTGAAGGAAACCATTACACTTCCAACATGTGAATATCTGACAACTGATGAAAATCGAGAAGCTAGAGAGAATTCTGATGGTTATTATACTTTCTGATATTTAAGCTTTAATCTGTGTTGACCAAAATCCCTATGTAGGAGATTTTTTGTTGGTTCGGGCCACAGTCTGGTCAAACCAAAGACTATAAAATTGGTATTTGCTGCTTCTCCGCTAAGCATGCAGCATTAAGGAGTAAGAGCAAAGACTGGTTGGCTCTGAACCTGGATAATGTTTTCAAAGTGGAGCGACATGTCTGCCCACCGACTGTTATTTCAGTGAACTAGCCCTATAAATATCTGACACATGTGAGCTAGCACTATAAATATCTGACACATGTGAGCTAGCCCTATAAATATCTGACACGTGCGAGCTAGCCCTATGAATATCTGACATATGTGAGCTAGCCCTGTAAATATCTGACACATGTGAGCTAGCCCTATAAATATCTGACACATGTGAGCTAGCCCTATATCTGACTAAGCATGTTGATCTAGTACAAAACGGACATCATCATCATTTCATCGAATGTAACTTGTTCTTGCCATGATATAGCTGAAAAATTTCTCATTTGGTGTTAAACAGCAATGACTCACTTTGTGATATGACGTCTTTATTTACAAAGTAGCTGTTAAGTTCAACAACTGCAGGATATGTAAGATTATTGGTAAATACATTTTAATAGTTTTTATTCTTAATTATTTTCAGATGAGATGAATTCTAATAAAGTACAACCCATTAAAGGGAATTCAAATAAGCATAAAAGGAAAATGGAAAAAGTGACATCATCTGAAAGTACACCTCTGATGCTGATGGTGTCAAGTCATGCAAAAAACACTAACAGCATAATAGTACCTGTTAAATCTGAAATTTTAGAACAGCCGGAATCAGAAGTTCTTCCTTCATGTTCAAATCTAAACTTTCCAATGTTCATTTGTAGTAGGCCTACTGTAGAAACTTCAGGTTCTAATGTCAACAATATCTGCCTTGAAAGCCAAAATTTAGGAAGTGTTGCACATGAGATCAATTCTGGACTTATTTATAGCATAAAACAGGAACCTGTGGATGATTATTTTCTAACAAATGTATACAATGAATCTCAAGACAGCACACAAAACTCTGTTGTAAATAATGATAGTCAAACCAATTCATTTTCTCCTATTATATATGATAATGTGAACTCAAATGACCATAACAGAAAAATGAAAGAAGTGGCTTCATCCTCAATACTTAATAAAACACATGTAAATCAGGAGAAACGATCAAGTACACCTACGATGGTTTTCAGATATGCAAAAAACATACAAAAGACTACTATTTCAGGCAATATGGGAGATAACTCTAGTCATAGCATGGGAGACAACTCTAGTCATAACACAGGAGGCAACTCCACCACTAATTTATTTTCTGACCAAGTTAAAGTACCTCGATTGCAAACCAAAGACAGTGGAACAGACAGATTAAATGGAAATCAAATTTTAGAATCAGAATTAGACAATACTGATTGGAGAAATAACTGTTTAAATTTTCTAAAAGATGCTCTTAAAAATACAGTAAGTATATAGATTTGTTAAATTAATAATGTTATGTTTGTTACTGTAGAAAAATGTAGGGAGGAATGTTTGAAGGTACCAAGGGGGTAATCAGAAACCTTAAATCAAAGGAGGACAGACAAGACAATGGTCAAAAGCAAAAGGACAAAAAGACAAACAATGGATTATGCTGTATACAAAGCAAATCATAGGAAACTAAAGATTGAGCAACCCCACCAAAAAAAAACCAGAAGCTGAACTTGGGTACATATGAAGGGTAAGCAGTTCTTGCTCTTCTTGAGGCACCTGTCATGTTACTCTTGTCATGAATGAGCAAAGATAGGGACATATCCGTGGTGATATATGTGACTCGGATATTGCGTAACCGTTCAGCAAGTCATTGTGGCAACAATGTAAATGAATGTCATTGTAGGTTAAGCTTAGAATTGGTATACCATAAAATGTTGAAGACCTTACCAAGTCAGAGCTCCAGATAATTTTCAAGTCCAAAGGGTAATTACCCCCTACTTTTGAATATGATGGATATTTGCATATTTCCTTTGCACTGTTGTACTCTCTACTTCAGAAAAGATTGCTTGCATGTACACTTTTAAAATTATGTTTGACACAAGTGTTATTCAATAAACGCAGGATGCAAGTGAAATGTATATCTCTGTTTAATTGTGTCATGTTTATTAATAAAATGTTGTAAATATTTTGTTTTTTTGCTCGTCGACTTCGGCAGTTTTCACAGCCGTGTTGACAATGTCATCAATGATTCCTTTAACTATACTGTCACTAGACACAGATGAAACTGTCAGGAACTTAGTAGCGCGCTTATTCATGTTCTTGCTCATTTTCAACGAATGTGTGCCCAAATTTACTTTCGTTTTAGTTCTTACTTATTACGTAAACCGCATTTATTTGTAATATTGACCGCGATTGGATGATTTATTGTAAACATCCAATCAGATCTCTTTTGACATCGATGCTTAGAAAGGCAAGCATTCGGTACCCCTCGGATGTATACGCTCTCTCCTTCGAAAAGTATAAAGGGAAGTAATTACGGGGAATTTCTCAAAGACAAAAATGTATTATGTACACGATTGTACAAGTATGCTCCGAATTTGGAAAGTTTGCTTACACAGCAATATGTATGCGTAATGTGTACACTCTAATCTGACAATACATGCGTTTTTACTCATTTTCATAGCGTAAAAAACGCAAATACGCAGCTTATCTGGAGCTCTGCCAAGTAATGACTAACATGCTCGGCTCGAGTGCAGAAAATCATGGATCTGATACCCTGTTGATCAGGTCAAAATCTAAGTTTATCAAATTGATTTTTATTGTTCTCCATTATACATGTGGACAACATTAACGAGTAAGATCAAAGGTGTCTGATTGGTACAGATGGATAATATGTCTCAGGCCTTTCAATAACGGGCAGTACCAGGTACTTTTACCCACCTAAAATGGTTTTTGGTACCTCCTGATTTTAAAGTGTTAAGATATTCATGAAAAATGTTCAAATTTTAATAAAAAGTACCAGCTGTAACTAGTGAAGTACTGGTACACTTGAAAAATATTGAAAGCCTTGATGTCTGGGTGGAACAACACATCTACCTGTGGACTGCTGTTATCTCACCTGGATTAAAAGGTCCATGTAAGGTATAGTTATCGCTGTTTCAGGGGTGACTTCTGTGTCTGTTAGCTTTTCACATTTCAATCTTTTTCTTTTTACTATAGTAGTAGTCCAATTGAAATTAAACTTTGCAGAAATATGCCATGGAACTGGTGTTCCTAGCATTTTGTATGATTGTCAGCATGTCTACCAGCGAACTGTTGCTTCAGTGAGCTATCACTATAAAGACCCAATTAAGTGCGTTGGTCTAGTACAAAGCAGACATTAAATGTAACTCGTTCTCACCTTGTAATAGCTGAAAAATTGCTCATTTAGCATTAATCATCAATCACTCACTCTAATCGTAAAAAAGTCACTTGTTTTCACCTTCAGCATGATAAAGTTGAAAAATGAAACACTTTGTTAAAAAAAGACAAGCAATCCAAAAAAGTGTTAAATGTAGTTTTTTTTTGTAGATAAATAGACTTGAAGATCTTGGTGTTGAGGTGGCAGCATGGGTTCTTATACATAACAACGATAAATCTAGTCTGATACGTCATATGGGAAGTCAAAAAGGGAGAGAATTCATCAAATGTAAACCAGATATTGATGCTGAATTACATCTGTTTCTGCAAAATTATAAGAAAAAAGGTAAATTCAGGGTGTTTTTTTTTGGAAATTTACAATTTTTGGTCATTATGCAAATTAGGTGTAATATGGAAACAATGACACAATAAACATTACCAAAAAAAATGAAATCTTTTAACAAGTTTAAACCAAACATAGATCTGATTGTTTTCTTTTGGTGTTTCCCAAGATGAAAGTCTGAAACCTACATAGGGGCCATCGTAGTCGTGATCGTATGGTAGTTGGATTTAAAAACAACTTGTGTAATCAGTGCCTATCACCACTAATTAAGAGTTCAAATTTTGCTCAGACGAGGTGTACTTGATACAACATTATGTGATAAAGTTTGTCAGTGACTTGCGACAGGTCAGTGGTTTTCTCCGGTTTCCTCCACCAATAAAACTGACCGCCACTATATAACTGAAATATTGTTGAACACCATAACCCTAACCCTTTTCACATACACATATATTGATTAGCAAATTTTGCTAATGCATTATTCATGAGAAACAATTTGCTAATGCATTATTCATGAGAAACAAGTAAATGATGCTACAAACAGCCACAGTCTAGAGGGAATGTTATGGACTCAAAACTTTCCGTTTATGACGATATACAGATTTTAATGGTGAATAATAAAATGTTCTGAGATGAATTACTAAATCAGGTTTGAAATGAATAATTATGAAAAGAAAGTTTAAAGTGATAGTCAACAATTCCACCAATATCAACTAAATGAAAAATTACCCAGTTCGATAAAACTAGTTTCACACTGCCACTTTTTATTGAAGTGTCTCTACCAAGCCAGGAAAATGAGCAGTCATGTATATGTTTGTTATGGGTATCGATTTTGTCTCTTTCTATGTTCCGACAATGTAGTATTTTTTGCTCTCATTTCAAACAATTGAACACAACAAAGACCATGACATATGGCTTAGAACAAGTACAGAAATGTGGCAGGGTTAAACCGTTTAATGGGATCCCAACCCTTCACCTCTGATAATTGCACCTCCAACAACAATATAATAAAAAACCTATAGTATACAGTCAAACCTGGCCATGCAGTCACCTGTATTAGAAGGTCACCTTTTCCTTCTTCTGTCATAGAAAATTTCATATGAATTGACCCTGTTTTAAGAGGTCACCTGTCTTATAAGGCCATTTTTTTCTCCCAAAAGTGACCTCTTATTACAGGTTTGACTATATATGTATTTTTATTTTTATGAAAATGAAGTATAATCTTCATGCATATGTAGTTTTGAAGACAACTTTAACAGTTATTATCCCCTCACCAACGAAGTTGCGAAGGGATATAGTAACGCTACCGTGCTTCCGTAACATCCTTGTGAACACTCTAGAATCAACATTCTTCAATGGATTTTGACCAAACTTGGTACATACTTAGTCCTTAAGAGAATCTGGAACCCTATTGATTTTCAATGTTAAGGTCACCGGGTCAAATTTTTACCGCGTAACATCCTTGTGATCACTAGAATCAACATCCTTCGATGGATTTTGACCAAACTTGGTACATACTTAGTCCTTAGGAGAATCTGGAACCCTATTAATTTTCATGGTCAAAGGTCAATGTCACCAGGTCAAATTTTTACCGCATAACATCCTTGTGAACACTCTAGAATCGACATCCTTCAATGGATTTTGACCAAACTTGGTACATACTTAGTCCTTAAGAGAATCTGGAACCCTATTGATTTTCAAGGTCATATGTCAAAGGTCAAGGTCACCAGGTCAAATATTTAGGCAAAGGGATACAGCACGCTTTGTGTTGCCCTTGTTTAATTTAGACAATAGTTAAAAAAAATTACAGTAAAGAAATCTCCAAAAAAAAACTTGAAGAAGACTCAATATTCTGTTGAAAGCATGGAAACTTCCTCCTGTGATGGAGAACCACCTGAAAGTATTTCTGAAAATAAGGCCATTCCGTGTAGTATTTTAAATGATTGTAAACGTATAAAATGTTTTGTTTTCTGTCAAAGGATTATACCATAATAGTAGTTGCATAGTAGTTCGACAGGAAGAAAACTGGTCAAAGGAAGAATTACAAGTGAACACACCTTGTAGGACCAGTCCTAGACAGAATGTGAAACAAAACTTTACATCCAGTTCTAACGAGAAGGAGAAAATACAATTGAAGAGAAAAATCAGCTCAGTAGATACAGGTCTGTTGTCAGGTTAATTTTAAGTTTTTGATATTTTGAGTTATTACTTCCAATCCAAGTAACTTTGGCAACCTGGTCAATTTGCCATCTGGTCATTTCAGTATCATAATTCAACACCAAGCAATAGTTATTCTTGAAATTTTCTATCACCTAATAAGAAAAATTATTTGCATTTGTTTGACAAGTCCATTGTTAATTCTTAGTAACATTTTATTAGAAGTTTTACTTTGCAAACAATAGTACCCCTATTTATACCATTGCCAATTTATGAGAAGAATAAACAATTACTCATTGACAATCACCTTATTCATGATGACCGCTGATGTGATGTCACTTGGCTGGTGCTCAGAACATGCAGAAGATGAGTGAGTGAGTGAGTGATTATTGCTTAACTCCAACTTAGCAATTTTTCAGCTATATCATGGTGAGAACAAGTTTCATTTAATGAAATAATGATGATGTCTGCTTTGTTCTAGCTATAGACCAACACAGTTGAATTTTTATAGTGCTAGCTCACTAAAACAACAGTCCGCGGATAGACATGTCGCTCCACTCGGACACATTTATCTGATTCTGAGCCAATCAGTCTTTGCTCTTACTCCTTAATGCTGCCAGCTTAGTGGAGAAGGAACAAATACCAATTTTATAGTCTTTGTGCTCGAACCCACAATCTATCGCACTTAGGCGAGCATGCTAAACATTACACCACTAATGTGGTTGCAGAAGATGAAGGCACATCACATGCTATAGAGTTATCAGGGCTCGAAATTTCGATTTGCCTTGATTTTGCTAGTGATTAAAATTAGAACTAGCAGAATATTGCTAGTTGTAAAAAAAAATAGGTATTCAGAATCATATCTGAACTATGACAAATCGTGTAAATTTGTTTTCTTGTTAGATCGCGTATTTACGCTTGGTAATAAATTAGGAAAACCCGAGTATACACATTAACACTATGTAAAACCCAGAGAGAAGGATGGTATATTTACGTCTTTGTACGAGAAATACGAACAACCATACTGGTTCTTGATTTATAAAATTACATCTGGTTGCATTTTTTATAGTTGAGTTACCAGTCGCAATGTCAAAGTGAAAAGTTGCAAAAATTTAAATTCTTTAGTCGAGTTTCATGTAGATTATAATAGTGTTTCTACAATTAAGAGGAAATAAGCATAAAAATCATTGTTTGACAGATGGTACACTATCATATGAATGCGAGCTGCCTGCTTGCAAGATGAACATTTTCGTTTAAATCCGACCAAGGCCTAGAGTAGATGGTATCGGGTCCGTTCGCCCTGATAATTAAAAAGTAGTTGAATGAACATAAAGCATATTTTAATTTAAATTGTAAAGAAGTATATCGGTTTGAATGAGAGGTTGGTGAAAGAAGGGAGATAGTATGTACATTGATTGTTGATCTGACTGATCTCAATAAAAAAATACTTACTATCTACTTGTTTTTTGTTTATATTCTTGGTATATAGTTGGAAAAAATCCAAAAGTCTTTGTCATTCCCATGTTTAGGAATATTATCTCATGAACATTTATGATAGATCTCCATAATTTCCATGGTCAAAATACAGTAATCAATAGACACCATACAGTTTCAATTTATTTGAAATAAAAGCAAATTTATAATGGCCATGGACATATACAATTTCTACAGACTCGATTCACCCATCTTTACCTGCTTTACTTATTCCAAGGGACTGCAATGTTTAAATTATCGAAATGTACGCTTTTTAGCATGCCTCATTTAAAGTAACCTATAACATGCTCAGATCACATGTGAAATCAATAAATCAATTGAGGTGTATTTTAACAGAAATCATGATCATTCTCACAACTTTATTGCAATAGTTATTTTCACCCTGTTTCAAGCTTGTGTAACTTTAAGTCGGCTCTTCTATACATTTTTCTCACGAAAACCCACAAAAAAGCAATAGTTAGATATAGGCATATTTCCTTTATAATAATTATTCTGTCCCATTACACCATGAAAGATAAAACAAACAAGTCAGTCATTTGTTATTATTTGGTAATAATTATATAAATATTCGAGTGAAAAGGTAGAAAAAAGTTCAGTACATGTAAAGTGATGCATGTACCAAATAAATTTACTGCTGTAATTTTTCAATAATTTGCAACCGCATCAGTGTTGTAATTGTTATCGTGCTAACCTCGAATGTGGTAGGTGATGGATTGGAGCTATGGTCGGATCAAACAAAAGACTATAAAATTGGTATTGTTGTTCTCCAGTAAGCACTAAGGTGTACATGTAAGATCAAAGACTGGTTGGATCAGAATTAGGATAATGTGTCTAAGTGGAGCGACATATCTAATTATCTATGTATAAGACTTTACTGTTTATTGTAACATAATTTTAATAATACATTGTAAAGCATACATTTTTTTATTAAATTTGGTTGCTAGTAAGGTCAGTCTATTTGCTAGTAGACTTTTATTCAACTAGCAAAGTTTTGCTTGTGGGGAAAAAAGTTAATTTCTAGCCCTGGTTATATAAATACAAATGTATAAGATTTCTGTAACGGTTAGCCCACGTGTGAGATGGATCAAGTGTCATCAATCTTGGGGTTACCAGCCACGACTGTTTTATTAATATGAAATTAATTTTCTTCATGGATATCAATTTTTAAGGTTTTAGGAAAATTGTTTCAGTGTTAGAGAATTTTTAAATCTGAATTTTTTTTCAACTATCAACATCACATTTTAATATTCAGTTCATAAACTACAATAATATATGTCAGGAATTATAGTAAATATATCTTTTGTAAGTAGTATCAGCTTCTGTTTTCAAGTTAGAGGCTGTCATGGTTGTGATCGTATGGTAGTTGGATTTACAACTACCTATGCCATCGATTCCTATCACCACTGATGGCGAGGGGTACAATATTATGCGATAAAGTTTGTCAGTGACTTGTGACAAGTATGTGGGTTTTCAGGCTACTCTGGTTTCCTCAGACCAATAAAATTGACCGCCACGATATAGCTGAAATATTGTTGAAAGTGGCGTTAAACACCATAAAATCGTATTCTTACTCATTTGTTAACATTAAGTAATTAATTTACTCATTGGTTTTCCGTCACTATTTTATAATATTTCTTTATTTCTTTCACTTTTTTTTAGATGACGAGAAATTATCAGTCTTCAAAAGAAGAAAAAGCAGCTGTAGTAAAAACTTGTAAAGATATTTTTGCTGATAAGAAAGTGGCATTAAACACCAATAATCACCAACCAATCTGGTAAGGTTAAAGATAAGGAACCACATCAGTCGTGTGATTGTTGACAGGCTTACCTCAATTGTGGTAGATCGTGGGATGAAGCCCCAGTCAGGTCAAACCAAAGACTATAAATTGGTGTTTATCTCTTCTCAGCTAAAAAATCATGCAGCATTAAGGAGTAAGAGGTACGGAGTAAGAGGAAAGACAGGTTTGCTAAGAATCAGGAAAATGTGTCCAAGTGGAGCGACATATTGAACAATGCACTGTTATTTCAGTGAGTTAGCACTATAAAAATCCAACTATGCGTGTTGATCCAGTTCAAAGGAAACATCATCTCATCGAAATGCAGCTTCTTCTCGCCATGATTCAGCTGAAAAAATACTCACTTTGCTTTAAACAATAATCATGCATTCACTAAAAATAGATATTAACATTTCATTTACCACTTATGAACAAGAATAAATAGTTTAATATGGATTTGGGGTTTATGGTGTTTAACACCACTTTCAACAATATTTCAGGTATACTGTGGCAGTCGGTTTTAATGTTGAAGGAAACTGGAGAAAACTGTCGCAAGTCACTGACAAAGTGTTGTTTTAAAACTGGAAATATATTGTACATTTTGTAAAAATATTAATTATAACTCTTACCTGGATATATACCTGTAATACATTTGCAATTTTCATAAAAATTACATTGATGAAAAGGAAAATTTGTATTCTACAAACTGTTAAAATTTCATGGATTTATGTTGGATATTTGCTGAGCAATTTAGGTAAGTTAGAGTGCATGTGCATGATTTTCACTTATTTTACTAATTAGTTGAAAATGCTCTGGGGAACAATCTGATCATTAATCCTGGATGATTTTCAGCTGTTATGTAGATAAAGTGTTGGGGCTGAATGAGTTAATACATAAATGTTGTATCAAGAACAGCTCGCCATCAGCCAGATTCGAACTCACAACTTTAGTGGTGATAGAATCTGATTGCACAGGTAGTTGTAAATCTAACTACCAAATGGTCTAGACCATGACGGCCTCTACTTTACAATACAGTTGAAAATTTATATTGGATAATAAAAGAGAAATAGTATAATACATGTATAGTAAAACAAGTGTCAATTAAATCTGGTGTAGATGTGAAATAATTACTTATGAATCTCTCTTCTACATTACAGAATGTCATTAAACTGCTGGAAATGACCTGAGGTGTGTGACACGCAAAGGTAACTAAAGACCCATGGCACAGCAAGACACCAGACCAGTTTTTGCTGGTAATGTGCCCTTGGGACAATACTGAATACAAGAGGCTGCTGGAGCTCGGGGAGTACGTGAAGATTCACCACCCAATTTGAATTTACTGGTCCGAATCAAATTCTTTAAAATTATTTTATATATATATCTAAATAAAAACTGAAATATTTACTGGTCCAAACAAAGTTTTACTGTTCTTGAGCTAGAGGACCAGTGTTCATCATGACGACTGATGGTGATAACTTGATTCCCTGATTTTTCAGAGGTTTTACTTTATATATTTGTTACAAGTACTACCACACATAGTAGCGAAGTTTGAAGTAAATTGTTTAGTCCCGTTCTGTGATATTGTTGTGTCTTTAATCCCTAATTAATTGTTAGTTAATATAGTGAAATGTCTATAATTTAATGATACATGGTTGAAATAGTAAACATTTTTTTACCATTGAGATTTAAAATTTAATGATAATTGTTTATGTTCATGGTGTTTAGTGCCACTTTCAACAATATTTCAGTTATATCGTGGCGGTCAGTTTTATTGGCAAACAAAACAGACGATTACAATTTTAACATTCGTGTACTATGTATGTAGCAACATTAAAGTATCACATATGCATGTGGAGTATATCTGTTGATATGATATTCAAGAGTTGGTGCCTACTGTCGTGCAGAATTTTCTTTGCTGAACAAAGGGCTCATTGTGACAAAGCGGTGAGCCAGAATTTCAAACGTTTCACTGATGCCATTATGATTTGATTTGATTAACCATCAGGTAATTGGTGATCAAAAACCGAAGTTACCATTCTGGAGCATCAGAGTTCACTCCTTGTCTTTAGTCTGTAACAGTTTTTGTTACTCAATCCTGATTTTTTTTGGTGTAGCGTTTTGTGGCCCATTGTTTGTCTTTTTCCCATTATATTGCATGTCCTACGATTTACGGTTTATGATAAACCCCTTGGCATCTCCAAACAAAGTTCTTATGAAGAAACTACTTTAAAAATGTTAAGAACGTTGTCATTTGGGGATCAGATTTTTGTTCTGATCTAGAATCCAGGGGTGACCCCATGAGACATCTTTGCTCTCTATTCATATTAATGGTATCCATTATATCGTCTGTTATGTCCAAATTTCCACGTTTAAACTATGTTTGTCAAGTTGAAAATTTATTTCACAGACCTTGAGATAAGAATGCCAAGGTTATGTGACATGATATAAATATATATACATCTGCTATTTATGGATTCTCGTAGTAAATTTTACCTAAACGACTACCTACAATGTTTTTAATGACATAAATATTATGTATATGGGCAGTTTCAAAATAAATGGCTCCTACTGCTATAGCTGTCTTAATTTACTCATTTTTATGATTTCTTTGGATCTAAATAGTTCAAAAGATCTGTAATGATTTGATGTTTGTTACTGCAAAAAATCTTTAAGATATCTAAAATAACAAAAAAAATATGTCCAAAAAACATGTCAAAATTGTCAGGAGTGCAACACTTTAAAAATCCTTAATTTTCAACAACCTACCACAGTGCTAAATCAAACAATATCTTATCAAAATCTATTTCATCACAAACTTTGATATGTTGACATACTTTTAAGATAGCAATAGATCATGCTTCACATTTATTATTGCATACAAATATGGCTTTGTAAAAAAGATGTACCTAGTCAGGAGTGCAACAAACATTTATGCAAGTTTTCCTAAATTACATTGTAGAAATGTTTTCTTTTAGTTTTCAAAGATATGGGGTATAAATAAATCTTAATACATCATTGCTGCTTCAAAACCATAGTTAAAGGATACACTAAAATCAGTAGTAAGGCCAAGAATGTCACATTAAAGGCAGCACCCTCAAATGTCAGGAGTGCAACATTTGATATTTTCTTAGACATATTTTCTTTTAAATGTAACTAATATCACATTTGTCTTTCTATTGCAACAGCGACTGACCAAGAGAACAGATAAAACCCATTTACCTGTTTGAGATACATAAAATATCTCTCACAGAAGCATTTGATTCATGTCAGGAGTGCAACTAGTTTTAAGTGATCTTCTACACAGTTTAAATTATAGCTTTTTATATGGATGATTTAAATAAAATGAGATTCTGTCAAGTTTAGAATAATGTTTGAAAAAATTAAAAGTGCCAATAGCATTATATGTGCTTTTGATTTTATGTAATAAAGCATTTTTATTCATTTTAAATGGTCTCATGCTTTAATATCTATTAGGTATTAATACTAGAGACATTCTCTGACAAGGGAACATGTTTTCTAGGTTCATTAGCTATTGGAGATTAATTGACTTGATAAAGTTTATGATAAATGCATTTATCTATTTTCTTATAGATAATTTATGGTTGACCATGTAAATGTTGCACTCCTGACATAAATATTTAAAAATCATTGAAATTTGATATAATCAATTTTCTAAGTATCCAAAAAATACTTGTAATTGTACATTAAACATCTATTTTCAATATTGATTTAGATTAATACATGTTTTAAATGTTTTTGTATAGTATATTTCAAAAATAAGTTGGAATTTTCGAGAAGTATGGCTGTTACAAATAACTAGAAAAATGTTACTTTAAGAAACATTTATCATTAAAACTTGGTAAAACTAATGCTTGAAAGAACACCAACTGATTTTTTTCCCTGTGAATTGTTTTTAAGTTAATAACTCTTCTTTTTCTTGATGGCAATATAATGTCAGGAGTGCAACATATCCTGATAAAATAGTACCATTGATAAAATAATGATAATTTATAATAAATTGCCTTTTCTAGCCTATAAAAATATTCTAATTATTTCTTTATGATTTATCTTATAAATATATTAGAGTGGTATAATACAAATTTTCAAATGTAATTAAAAATATTGCTGCTAAAACTGGGTATTAAAGAAGTGGTATGGCAAAAAAATTTTTTTTTTTTTACAAATTTCCAAATACTGTCATTTCTGTACAAATATTTCATTGAAACAGGTAAAAATTATTGTACAAGTTAACAGTAACATCACTGTTCAATGTTGGCATTTTAAAATGTGATATTTTGTTCTTTTTTCTTTATTATAAAATGTCAGGAGTGCAACAAAAATAGACAAAATGTTTTTTCTACAACCAATTATTTTGCGATCGTTCAAAGAATCAATGTGATTTTTTTTTTTACAAATGGCTACTTATCTTTAAAGTTTGAAAATTTTGCTGTCTTAAGTAAAAATATTCGTTATTATTTTGATAATAAAAACTTAATCAGGTAGATTGGACAAAAATATTGAGAATTGTTCATAAAAAATAGCTTTCAAGAAAAACTACAACTACCAATAACCCAATATTTTGCATAAAAAGTCATTTATATCAGTTGCATTGTTTGAGAAACCATTATACAAAATAATTGAGACTAAAGATTGTTTAACTGATATAGAATAAGTATGTGTTCAATAAAAGGTTCTTAAAAATTTATTGCTCATCTGTTCATAGTTTCTTTCTTGTTTCATTTACTTCAATGTATGCAACATTAAAAATTATCAGCAGAAAGTTTTTAGGAGTGAGTTTAATTTTGACATTTTTTTCACATGTTGGAGCCATTATTTTTTTTAACAGCCCATACAAGAGATACATGTCAGAAACCTGGTATGGATAGAAACTACTCTTTGATTGTATTTATTGTATATATGTCATCCAGTGATACATAGAAAGTTGCAAAATGTTGTGTACATGAAAAAAAAATTCGATGTTAAAAAAAAGGGGGGGGGGGGGAGTAATCAGGCCGTCCGGAACATCTGGCGGCCGGACCATCCAGCCTGATACACCGGATTTACATTATTTACAAGGGCTGGTACCAGATAATTGCCGTAGAAAATTGCTTCCAGTTCTTGGGGAACTTTGCATCGGAATCTGCCCTTGTGCCCTGAAAAAGCAAAACATGATATCAAGCTTCTTGATAGGCTTTCACTGAGTTACAAGACTCGGGCTGATCATTAAAACTAGTCGAAGTTGGTATTCAGTCCTTCTTCTTTATATTTTTCTCTCTCTTTCTCTCTGTATGCTCATTACATTTGGTTTACGTCTTTATGAAAAATATACCCCAAAAAATGTATTCCTTATTTGACTGGTAAATTTTCAAAACTGTGCAGCAATTAAAAAAACCCAGAGGCTCCCAGGAGTCTAATCTCTCACCTGGATCAAATCTGCTTTCAATAACAACGCAACTGCACTGTGGCGGCCATCTTGGTGGGAGAGCGCGACTGCCGGACACAACTTTGGAAGAGGACCATCCAATGACTATTCCATCAAAGTTTGGTTCTAATTGAGCTACTGGTTCCAGACAAGATGGTTTTTATGTGAATTTCCCATAGGGTCCTATGTTAAACTAAGTTCAGCTGTGCAGCCATCTTGGTCAGAGGGCGGGACCACCAGACACAATTTTGGAAGAGGACTATCGAATGACTATTTTATCAAAGTTTGGTTCCAATTGAGCAACTGGTTCCAGACAAGAAGATTTTTATGTGAATTTCCCATAGGGTCCTATGTTAAGCTAAGTTCGGCTGTGGGGGGCCATCTTGGTCGAAGGGCCGAACCGCCGGACACAGAGATCCATCCAATGACTATTTCATGAAAATTTAGTTCTTATTGAGCAAATGGTTTCAGACAAGAAGATTTTTATGGGAATTTCCCATAGGGTCCTATGTTAAATGAAGTTCGGCTGTGGTGGCCATCTTGATCGGAAGTCTAAAATGCCGGATACAATTTTGGAAGGGGACCACCCAAGAATCATTTCAGCAAAGTTTGGTTGAGATTGGCTCAGTAGTTTCAGAGGAGAAGATTTTTTTTTAAATTTCATCCCCCCTTTTTTCTAAATTGCATAATCGGTCAAAATCGGCAAAATTTCAAGTTCATAAAAAATCCTGTAATATATGTTTAAAACCTCATCATTATGCTTATACAGTTCAAATTTGGGCACATTCTGGCTTAAAATAGAGCAGTTTTGGCCATTTGAAGAAATTTCTATTTTTAGTAACGGCAGCCATCTTGGATACAGGACGGCGCTGACGGACACAATTTCGAAAGGGGACCACCTAAGGATCATTCAGACAAAGTGGTTGAAATTGGCCGATGTGGTTTATAACAAGAAGATTTTTAAATGATTTTTTGCTTATTTATGCCTAATTTGCATAATCGGTCAAAATCGGCAAAAGTTCAAAGTTCATAAAAAATCCCATAATATATGTTAAAAAGATCATCATTATGCTTATACAGTTCAAATTTGGGCACATTCTGGCCTAAAATAAAGCAGTTTTGGCCATTTGAAGAAATTTCTATTTTTAGTAATGGCGGCCATCTTGGATGGAGGGCGCGGCTATCGGACATAACTTTTAAAGGGAACCCTCTAAGGATGATTCAGGCCAAGTTTGGTTTAAATTGGCCCAGTGGTTTCAGAGGAGAGGATTTTTTTTAAAAGTTTACAGACGAACGACGGACGCCATGTGATGGCAATAGCTCACACAGGTGAGCTATTTAAAAGGACAATAACTCCAAAATGGGTAATCAGATTTACTTCAAAATTGCAGGGTAGGTAGATCTTGACATGTTGAACATGTTTGCAGTTTAAACTTAACATCTATCTCTTATAGTTTTTGAAATATAAGACGAAAAGTATTAAAATTAAAAAAATAAATTGATGAAAAAAGGGCAATAACTCCAAGATGGGTAATCAGATTTACTTCAAAATTGCAGGGTAGGTAGATCTTGCTGTGCTGATCATTTTTATCCCATGTTAGATTTCTGATATTATTAACGGTTTTTGAGTTATTACCCAAAATCCTGCAATTTTACCATATGTTCTATTTTTAGTAACAGTGGCCATGTTGGTTGGTGCATGGCATCACCGAACACAATTTTGAAACTAGACACCCTAGTGATGATTCAGACCAAGTTTGGTTTCAATTGGTCTAGTAGTTTCAGAGGAGAAGATTTTTGAAAAAGTTTACGACAGACGCCAAGTGATGGCAAAAGCTCACCTGGCCTCTGACCAGGTGAACAAAAAAAAGTCACTGGCGTCCCTTGGCTTATATACAAATATCCTTATACCTTTCACTAACTGGCTTTTTTCTTAAATTTTATGCCAAAAAAAAGGGGATCGGGGGCATGTAAAATTAGTTTTGCCACCCTCAACTTTTCAAAGTGGGAAGGACGATTGCCCACAGCTCCTTCGCTCATCAAGTGGTATTAATGGAGTATCTGAGTTCATGTCGGTCCGGAGTTTTAGTGGTGTTTGTGTTGCTCAAATTTTCTGTGTATTCGTAATTTTTTGTCAGCCATTAAATATTTGTCTTTTTGTTTTGTTAAACCTGTATATTTATATGCGAGCGTCAGCGAGCTCTTTATGGTATAAAATGTGTACTTAGGATTTTTTGACAAACATGGCTGGACATATTGACGAATAACAAAAAAATCGACGCTTTGTAAACACCGTGTAACACACTAACACACTCAACTAATGAAGATCTTCTTAACATAAAGCGCAAAGGTGATCCTGAAGTCTCGTACCCTCTCTCGTACGTCCGATAGCACTGAAACCCGGAACTCGTGTGTAATAAAAGTCAGTTTGATAGCTTGTTTTACTTGTATTGATATTTTTTAATTTATTAAATGATCTCTTCTGACATACTGACAAGAATTTGTGTTTCTACGTGGAAGTTAACTTTTGAGATTTCGTAAGGAACGATAACTCGAATAAAGGATAAGGGTAATTACAAAATTACCGAACTCCGAACAATCTTACAAAGGGAAAGTCAAAACTCATAATTATGTAAACAGACAAAATCAGTCAACAACCGGAAAACTGTGAAAACCGTAATGACCCTGACTTGGTAGAGGTATTTCTAAAGAAATGGTGGGTTGAATCAGATTTTAAGGCGCCAAACCTCCCGTTCTCATTACGGTTCAAAGGAACGACAGCTTTGTCTTTGTACAGGTAAAATTCCTCCGGGATTCGGAGCACTCCAATTAAGGATAAAATTATAAAACCTAACTTAACGGGCACATACTTAAAAAGATACGTATTTACAGTTAAGATCAAATATACGTAGTAGTTAAAAGTTCATCATGTCCATGTTGTATAAATTTGGTTAGCTCGATTGAATGAGACTAGATTCGACCCTAAAAAAAAGTCGTCCCCAATATATCTCGGCCCAAAAATCTCAACACTTTTTGATGCACTGGATGAGCGTGAAATTGCCAGATAATTTTCAGATGCGCGAGCATTCATGGCCGTGCCGGTTTCATATTATCATATATTGTTAATGAGGCAATATATTGACTCTTTTAAGACTAATTACCAATTTCTGACTTTTGATTGACGCAGTTATCGGTCGTGATTCGAGTTATCTTTTCCTTAGAGGAGGTATATCGACTTCCGGAAATTATCAAACGCAACTAAAAATCACGATCATCATGGGTAAAAACTATTGTGCACTCAAAGATTGTCACAATACGGCCGGTATGAGAGGAAGATTTGGAAAAGTTGTTAAATTGCACCATCTACCTACAGGTAACCGGACTTTAAGATCAGCGTGGGTACGTGCAATTAGTCGTAAAAACTACCGGGCTAGCAGCTACACCCAGGTATGCTCTGATCACTTTCCAGGTGGGAATGGCAGGACATGGCAACATAACACACCAACGTTGTTTCTACCCCAGAAAGACATGGAATTTGAAAATGCTATTCACTCGTAAGTATCACCCCTCACCCATCTTCATGTTGTTCTTTTATAATAATTATGAACTGAAAACAGGTTGATGACACTTTGTGTACAAATCTATTGTCAGTCTTCAAAATTGGCCAGTATTGGAAGACCAAGGCCAGTCAAATCAGTATTTGGCTTGTAAAAATTTCCAAACCACGAGTCCAGCTGGCTTGTGTACTTTTTGTATGAGAAAAGGTAATTGATTTATTTGGGTCAGCAAAATAATTTTTAGGATTGTGATTTTTCATGGTTTACTTGCAGGGTTGTATTGACTGGGCCGGTGGTCAGTACTGGTTTTAACCGGTCAATACGGGTCGATTGGAGTAAAAGCTAGATAGGATTATGTAAATTGATTCCTAAGAGGGTCTTTTTAGTGGAGGTATCTATTTTTAACTTGTAATGATTTTAAGTTAGTAATAATGTCTTTAATTTAATAAAATTAAATATTATATTTATATTTGTTACACAAGACAATTTTATAAAATAGAAAACTGTTTCGTCCTAATCTCGTTGAGATTAGGATTCCGAAGAAATTTTCTGTCTGTTCTTCATCCTAGGAATCCTAATCTCAATGAGATTAGTTTCGTCCCTGCCAAGGGTACTCGTCGATTGGCTTAAAGGCTACCACTACAGTTTTTTTTTTCAATTTTGCTTTCTTTTTTTTTTTTTTCTTTTTTTTTTTCTATTTATTTTTTATGAAAGTGTCTAATTTAGACTTCATTATAAATCATTTGGTAAGAAGCCATACATAAGAAAAGCAATGAAGAGTAAACCCCCTATAAACTTTCCATTTCCTGCATTCAAGCTGGCCACTTTTATTACCCTTTTCCTTCTTACACATTTATTGGGGTTATGTTGTTTTAGCAATTTAAATTTCTTAATTGACCACCTGTCAGCCAGGTGTACATACAGTTACCTGTTCAGCACTTTAATTAAGCTACCTGTAAGTTACATTGAACCTGTTGCAGTCACACATTTTGAATTAAATAAATCTTTATGTAAAATAAATTTATTATAAATGTATTTAGTACTGCACCTGAAAACCTGAAAATGTCCCTTAAATAGATTTCAATAGTAATTCAGTGATGTTTTAAGATATTCAACAGATTAATACAGCAATACAAATTTAAATTGGGACTTCAAATGAAAATTTTGATAATTTTAGATATGAAAAAGAACAAAATTGACCATTTTTCACTTAAAATAATAGTATTGACTACTTGAGGAGTATTGACCGGGACGGTTAAAACCTTGTTTACTTGCCCACATATAGATATTAAATTGAGAAATTCTTTTATGTTTGCAATTTGTTTCAACTTGTTTTATTCATACCAAGCTTACATCAAAAGTGCATAATTACAGAATCAAAGCAAGAATTTGTATAGTAAAAAGGATATGAATCTCGCGAGATTTAACATAGATTCATTGATTGTAGGTAACTTAGTAATACTTCAGCCAGGATTTTGAGACCATTAATATTAGTCACTTTTGCGGAACAGTATTTTTTTTTTTTTATTATACCTCAGTATATATTTTCTATATAAAATTAAATGCAGATAAAATTACTATTTTGCACATAAAAATCCAATTGCTGATTTTGACTGATCATGACTATTATCCCTAGGGAAATAGTCTCGATAGGGAAATAGTTCAGTTCAAACAGCATACGTTTTCCCGTGCTTTTATGGTTCGGATCTTTCGTGTTTTAACGTACATGCCCCAGAGATACGATTATTTGTTTACCGAACGATAAAATCAAATGGCATCTGCTGAAACAGGTCGATTTGCCTCGCTCTTCGAGGAGGATTTTGAGTTTAATCTTGTTGATCAATTCTTTAAACTAGTTAGAATTGTTGTTAAAACATGTTTATTGTTGATATTTTTACTTAATATTACTATTAAGAACTTCTATTTGTGTCTTTTTAATAGCCATATTTTCTCAGAATTCCTAGATTTCCTTTGGTATAATAAAACACTTATTTACTGGCTATTCGGGCAATAGCAAGTTTATTGTCCCCCTCAACACCAACTATTTCCCTCCGCTTCGCATCAGGAAATAGTTGGTGTCTCGGTGGACAATAAACTTGCTATTGTCCTCATAGCCAGTAAATAGGTGTATACTAATTATGAATAAACAAGAATATATTAAGTTTTTATTTTATAATCAGTTAGCTTAATTGTCTTATTGTCCTTAATGGTTAAATAGTAATGGAGATAGAAAGGTTATGAAAAACCTCCTAGGATGGAAACATACTCTAAAAATTAGCAACTAACTGATAAATAAAATCAACTTTAAGTTTCTCAAAGTGAGAGTTCTGACTGCTGCTGTACCTCATAACATTGCCACCATTTTTATCTAATAGTACCACACAAATTGTAATACTAAATAATTCAACCCCCCCCCCCCCCCCCCCCCCTTTTTGAAATATTACTGTGCTTTAATGACCTCATAAGTCGCTACAATTGGAATACAAATCCATCGATATATTTCTTTACATCAATACTGTTAAAACAATAAAATAGATATCACCAGTTTTCTTACACTTCTTAAAAGACTACACCAAGGGCTCTAAAATTACCAATCTACGAAGTAGCTATCATCCTGGAAGACGTGACTATGACGTGGCAAAAATGGGGTTCAAAACAGACGCTGGAAAAACGTAAAACCAGTTTGTCTTTGATGGAAGTTTTTAACATTGCATTAAAATGCAGAGTCTTCAGATTTTAAGATCTTTTAAATGCATCTATTTTGCGTATGTGTAAGGCATAAAAATCAATAACGAGTATATCCACCGCGTTTATTGTGAAGTTCTGTAACACGCCTCGTCATGCTTCATACAAGACGCCTAAGACGTTCTTGGGGGAACTGTTGCCACTCCTGTAAGATAGCAGTTCTTAATTCGTCAATATTTTGACATTTTGGATTGCGTTGGTTAATTTTTCGGCCAATAAAGTCCCATACATGCTCTATAGGGTTCATGTCTGGCGACATCGCAGGCCATGGAATTGTCTGAACATCCCCTTGCTGTAAAAATATGTTGTACAATTCGGGCTCTATGTGGCCTAGCGTTGTTGTCCATGAACATTGGCCTGTCAGCCAACGCATGATTGTCGAAATGGGAGACTACGCGTGGAGCGAGCACATTGTCACAGTATTTTTGGCCTGTCAGATTACCATCAAGAACATACAAGTCCAACTTACAGTCAAAGGAAAAACAACCCCAGACAGTTACACCCCCACCCCCAAAAGCAGTTGTGCCCAAAATGTGGTTGTCCTGAAATGAAGTGTTTCTTTGGCGCCAAACCCTTGCACGACCGTCGGTAGGGCGTAACAAAAAACGACTTTCATCAGACCAGTGGACCTGTCTTCATGTGCGAATAGTCCACCCCAAATGATCATGTGACCAGTCAAATCGAGCATGGCGATGACGTAATGTCAACTGTGGACGTTTTATGGGTCGTCACGCTCGCATTACCTGATGGTGGAGGCGTCTGATTACAGTGCGTGTGCTAATGTGGCCTCCAAACGCTAAATTACCACGAAGTGCAGCAGTTGTACTGAACGGCCATTGCTGCGCCCGTCTGGATATGAGCCGGTCTTCTCTCTGCGTCGTTTTGCGAGGTCTACCTGCACGTGGACGGTCAGTAACATTCCCCGTTTGACAAAAATGCTGCATCAGTCGTACAATGATGGAATGGTTAACCCTGAAGTGGTCTGCCACCCTTCTATGGCTAAAACCACCGTTATGCATGCCAACAGCTTGCCACCTTTCTGGTATGCTTAATTTTCGCTGCACCATACCAAACCAATGGAAAATGAAACTTAAAACTCTACACAAAAAAAATCAGCTTTTGTTCGCTAACACAAATGTTGAAAAGTACACGTGGCTCTTTACACACCCTGTCATATACACATCAATAAAAATCGATCAATAACCTGTTTCACAGGTAAGTAAGTATGTGTGTACAGGTAATGAAAACAGCAAACCGATTTGAAATAAGTTCATTATTAGAAAAGATATTATTGAAACAAGTCAGGTGGTGCTTAACTTTTGTCGGACTGTATATATACAATGTACTTGTATACTCTATTTTTGTGGTTAAAATGTCTACCCTAAAAATGTCATTTATGGAGATTTATGGTCACGTACCATTAAAATAAGAAAGTTCTTGTATAAAATGATTTTATCTTTTAACCAATGTACATGTAACCTCAAACAGACATATATTTATTTTGACCCAACAGACTTTTTTGAATTGATCTATGTTATTAAAATGTGTGTTAACTGTCACATGTTTGAAATTTCCATCAATTTTAAAAGAAAAAGAAGCTAGGTTAGGCATATATTTGTTCGGTCCTGCATAATTTTGCCTATCCAAGGGACAGACTTTAGGAAAGATTGGGGTAGGGTCCTAAAATTAGGGACGGTCAGATGACAGTAAGCACACATATTTTGTTTTGTTTTAGTCAATACCATTGCTATGGTTTAAAACAAACATTCATCTGAACTCATAAAACTGCATGTACATGTATGTCATGTACATTGTATGTCATGTATGTGAAAGTGAATCAAGGGGAAATCTAAATGCTTATTCAAATTCTGGAAACTTCATAATCATCTGACATTGTGTAATTAAGTCTCCCAAACAACATTTTCAGACTTATTGTTTTTGCTCCGTTTCTTCTTATTATTATTATTATTATTATTATTCTTTCTTTCTTTGGCACATGAACTTGTCCACGGCAGATCTCAGGAACTAGTTTACTGGACAGAATTTCATGAAACTTGGTGGAGTTGAGTTATAGATATATGTTTCTAGTTGGTCCTAAAGTTTTTAACTTGGTGGTAAAGGGGGTCAAAGTCATATTTTGAGGGGTTCAAAGGGGGTGGGGGTTACTATAGAATTCTATGGGAAAGTTGAAATTTCGTACATTAATGTTGATAACTTCTAAATGGATAATGATAGAGACATAAAATTTGACATAGTGATAGATCACCATTAGAGGAGCAATTCTGCATTTTCAAAATTTTCAAAATGTCTGCCAAAACACGGCATAAATAATGGCCGGTAAAAATTCAACATTGTCCAATATCATCAAAATTTGATATGTGGGTAGATAATGATGTCCCGAAATTGATTTCCGACATTGAAAAATTTCTACCAATCGCCATTTTCAAAATGGCCGCCACAATACCGCAAAAATTCAGTATTGTCCGATATCATCTAAATTTGATATTTGGGTAGATTATGATGTCCCGAATTTATTCCCGACATTGAAAAATTTCTAGCAGTCGCCATTTTCAAAATGACCACCACAATATCATACAAATTCAACATTGTCCGATTTCAACGACATTTCATATCCGAGTAGATTATGATGTCTCGAATAGATTCCCTAAATAGAAAAATTTCTAGTGGTTGCCATTTTCAAAATGGCCACCACAATACCGCACAAATTCAACATTGTCCGATTTCAACGACATTTCATATGTAGGTAGATTATGATGTCCCGAATTGATTCCTGACATCGAAAAATTTCTACTGGTCACCATTTTTAAAATGGCCACCACAATACCGCACATATTCAACATTGTTCGATTTCAACGAAATTTCATATGTAGGTAGATTATGATGACCTGAATTGATTCCCGACATCAAAAAATTTCTACCGGTCCCCATTTTCAAAATGGTCACCACAATACTGCAAAAATTCAGCATTGTTCGATTTCAAAGGTAGCTTTTAATTTATTTTTTAAACCTGTTGTCAGTGGCCGGTTTGGGAGACTTGAGACTTTATAATCGTTAGATTATAATCATATCTTGTTTGTGTTTTATTTTATTTCTATTTTATGTTTCCATTTCTTTTGTAGCACTTCAAGCAGAATGCCAAAACTAAAGAAAAAAAGAAATGTGTCATCACAAAGAAAGCCTAAAAAGAAGCGCAAACAGATTGAGTTCAAAGTTGCTGACACTACCACGCACGACCATACCTATTTCACTACCTTGCCCGTCGTAGCTGGCATGGTAACGATCACTAAGAGATTTATGCACAATGTTCTCTAACTCTCTCACCAGCAAGAAGAAGTTGTCACTTTGCTTCTGCAGAGCCCCTCTGTCTTGTTTATTAAACCATTCACTGTAACTAGTACCAAATGATGAAGAATCTGAATGACTAACAAGTTTATCAATAATTGTCAAGTTCTTACTAGAAACCACATAGTATCGTTTCTTCAAGGCTTTTATAATGAAACCAGCAATGTAGAATAATATTGACTGATCATTTACACTTACAGTTGACTGTTCTTTTTCAGAATCACTTTTCACCAATTTTATCTGTTCAAAAAGTTCACCAACTATATCCTCGAAAGAACATTTGTAAAATAAATTAATGTTACTGGACTTAAAGGCTGGACACATTGCGGCAATGTCTTTGCAAAGGGTAGTGTCTAGACGAACTCTGTGCATATGTTGAACAAGTTACTCACGGTCATTAGTGGTTGTAAGGTTCGAAGAACTGGAAACGAAAATGAATTTCATCTCTTTCTCTAATCTCATTCTAATAGAATCTGATGATGCAGCCATTACACTAATATTACTGATTTGTTTGCTTGGAAGGAACGGATCATTTGCAATGTTCTTTAGTGAAGACTGATAAGCAGCTGGAAAAATCTGACTGAAATGATCATCTTGACATGAAAATGTGTTGTCACTTTTATTCCCACTTGTTACTTTGTTGTCAGTAGCTCTGGCATCAATATTATGCTGTTTTTTCACATGACCACGAAAACCTGATATTGTCTTAAGAACTTTGCTACATTTAGGACATTTATATTTAACCTGGTCAATAGTTTTTTTTTCTGAAGTCTTCTGCTTTTTAGATTGTTTACTGTTTTCATCTTCACTATTACTGTGGTCAGTATCATACTCAGTGTAAAAATTGTCAGTGTCAAAGTCATTTTTTATGGCTGTCAGACTGTTTGCTAAAACTAGACCGCTTTGACCTTTTACCTGTCATGTCGAGGATTCTAGTGTACATTATTTTTGTATTTGGAAAGTGTTTCCCTAACCTTCCCTATTGATATTTCTTACTTAATCCACAGTGTAGGAATAAAATGGAATGTTGGAGGGTGCAAACTTGAAAAAAATAAAAATAAAAGTGATAAGCAAATAATGATTTTTATCAATCATATAAAGTATTACCATGGTCATAATTATACTGTATTATTTTTTCAGGTAGAGGAACAGAAAGAATGTATGAAGACAGATGATGGGGATGTAGTGTTTCAGTTGGAGGCAACTGGATGTGATTTGCCAGTGAAGGAAACCATTACACTTTCAACATGTGAATATCTGACAACTGATGAAAATCAAGAAGCTAGAGAGAATTCTGATGGTTATTATACTTTCTGATATTTAAGCTTTAATCTGTGTTCTCCTCATAATAGAGGGCCCAGGTGGCTCAATGAGTTAGGTAGTTGGATCACCTAACAACTCATACAAGCCTATCATCGATACAACGTGGGTTTGTTCCCGGCTTTGTAAATTACAAAAAAGGGTGTACTTGACTTGCAACCGCAAGTGATAAAGTTTACCATGATCAGTGATTCTCTCTGGGTACTCCGGCTTCTTCCATCACTAAAACTGGTCGCCATGATATAGCTTAAATATTGCTGAAACACCAAAAATCAATCAATAAATCAATCTCCTCATAATATTCAAATATACTATTCATGGAAAAATACCACCTAGAGTAGAAGGCACAATATATGGTCAAAATCTGGTTTATAGTTCAACTTCCTGCTTAACTTTTCAATGTAAATGTATTTTAATGAAACTTTACATAAAGGTAGTATACACCATGTATGATGAAATATAATCATGTGTCTACAATCCCAAGGGGAGATAAAAGTTGGACTTTAACCTTTAAATGCTCATAGTTAGTGTTTGTACAAAACATGAGTTACAAGGGAGTATTTATGCAGAGTCATCTGGTGTCACATGAAGATTTCAGACTGAATAGAATACATTTCATTCTACAATATCCCTCCAATAATTAACCACAACTGGTGATCCGTTGGCTGGCTTATTTTCATGTCATTTTTATTCGCATCTACGTTAGGATTGTGAAATATAGCCAACTACGTATACCTGTTCATCAATCCATCCATTCACAATGACATTGGAAATCCAGAATATGTTCCATCTATTAACATGGGATGCTCAAGTGAATTTGATCGACGCATAGGTATGTAAACGTAGTACCCATTTCATCGCCACTGCTGAAAAAATGACGGAATTGGAGAAAACGAAAAGCAAGGGAGGAAGAACACTTATTTTGAACGTAAAAGAAACAAAGCAAAATTGATCAAGAACTCAGAAATAAATAAAGCACAGGTCTATGTTGGCGACCAAGTATGATCATTGGATGCAGAAGAAAGATCTGAGACTGAGATCCCATACAAAATTTAATTTTGTTGGACCGTTCATGTTTGTGTATTCTACACTTACTTCTAATAAGGGACCGACCATTTAACTTGAAGGGGGGGGGGGGGGGTTATGGTTTTTTATTTCGTTCAGAAATTTTTTTCCGGACAACACAAGAGTTAGAATATTTTTTTTCCATAATTTAACATTAGATTATATGACAAAAACTCTGAATCACATTATTTTTTTTTTCCTCCACCAAAATCAGAATATTTTTTTCAGCAACATTGGGAATCAGAATATTTTTTTAGAAAAAAACCATAACCCCCCCTTCAAGTTAAATGGTCGTTCCCTAAGAGAAGGCACATCTTTGAAAGAGTACTGAACATAACATTTAACTTGCGTCCAAATATATATATTTTTTTTAGTCATAGCCCACATGTTCGGGAACAATCATCGTACGATTGACCAAAATCCCTATGCCTATGTAGGAGATTTTTTGTTGGTTCGGGCCACAGTCTGGTCAAACCAAAGACTATAAAATTGGTATTTGCTGCTTCTCCGCTAAGCACGCAGCATTAAGGAGTAAGAGCAAAGACTGGATGGCTCGGAACCTGGATAATGTTTCAAAGTGGAGCGACATGTCTGCCCACCGACTGTTATTCCAATGAGCTAGGCCTATGAATATTGGACACATGTGAGCTAGCCCTATGAATATCTGACACATGTGAGCTACCCCTATTAATATCTGACACATGTGAGATAACCCTATAAATATCTGACTAAGCATGATGATCTAGTACAAAACGCACCTCATCATCATTTCATCAAATGTAACTTCTTCTTGCCATGATATAGCTGAAAATTTTCTCATTTGGCGTTAAACAGCAATGACTCACTTTGTTATATGAAATCTTTATTTACAAAGTTAAGTTCAACAACTGCAGGATAAATAAGATTATTGGTAGATACATTTTAATAGTTTTTATTCTGAATTATTTTCAGATGAGATGAATTCTAATAAAGTACAACCCATTAAAGGGAATTCAAATAAGTGTAAAAGGAAAATGGAAAAAGTGACATCATCTGAAAGTACACCTCTGATGCTGATGGTGTCAAGTCATGCAAAAAACACTAACAGCATAATAGTACCTGTTAAATCTGAAATTTTAGAACAGCCGGAATCAGAAGTTCTTCCTTCATGTTCAAATCCAAACTTTCAAGTGTCCGTTTGTAGTAGCTATAGGTCCAGTACAGTAGAAAACTCTGGTTTTAATGTCAACAATATCTGCCTTGAAAGCCAAAATTTAGGAAGTGTTGCACATGAGAACAATTTTGGACTTATTTATAGCATAAAACAGGAACCTGTGGATGATTATTCTCTAGCAAATGTATACAATGAATCTCAAGACAGCACACAAAACTCTGTTGTAAATAATGATAGTCAAACTAATTCATTTTTTCCTAATATATATGGCAATGTGAACTCAAATGATCATAAAAGAAAAATGAAAGAAGTGGCTTCATCCTCAATACTTAATAAAACACATGTAAATCAGGAGAAACAATCAAGTACACCTACGATGGATTTCAGACATGCAAAAAGCATACTAAAGACTACTATTTCAGACAGTATGGGAGGTAACTCTAGTCATAGCATGGGAGGCAACTCCACCAATTATTTATTTTCCGACCAAGTTAAAGTATCTCGATTTCAAACCAAAGACACTGGAACAGACAGATTACATGGAAATCAAAGTTTAGAACCACAATTAGACAATAGTAAATGGAGAAATAAGTGTTTAAAATTTCTAAAAGATGCTCTTCAAAATACAGTAAGTATAGATTTGTTAAATTAATCATGTTATGTTTGTTACTGTAGAAAAATGTAGGGAGGAAAGTTTGAAGATACCAAGAGGGTAATCAGATGCCTTAAATCAAAGGAGGACAGACAAGACAATGGTCAAAAGATACCAAGGGGGTAATCAGAAACCTTAAATCAAAGGAGGACAGACAAGACAATGGTCAAAAGATACCAAGGGGGTAATCAGAAACCTTAAATCGAAGGAGGACAGAGAAGACAATGGTCAAAAGATACCAAGGGGGTAATCAGAAACCTTAAATCAAAGGAGGACAGACAGACAATGGTCAAAAGATACCAAGGGGGTAATCAGAAACCTTAAATCAAAGGAGGACAGACAAGACAATGGTCAAAAGATACCAAGGGGGTAATCAGAAACCTTAAATCAAAGGAGGATAGAGAAGACAATGGTCAAAAGATACCAAGGGGGTAATCAGAAACCTTAAATCAAAGGAGGACAGACAAGACAATGGTCAAAAGATACCAAGGGGGTAATCAGAAACCTTAAATCAAAGGAGGACAGAGAAGACAATGGTCAAAAGATACCAAGGGGGTAATCAGAAACCTTAAATCAAAGGAGGACAGACAAGACAATGGTCAAAAGATACCAAGGGGGTAATCAGAAACCTTAAATCAAAGGAGGACAGACAAGACAATGGCCAAAAGATACCAAGGGGGTAATCAGAAACCTTAAATCGAAGGAGGACAGAGAAGACAATGGTCAAAAGATACCAAGGGGGTAATCAGAAACCTTAAATCAAAGGAGGACAGACAAGACAATGGTCAAAAGATACCAAGGGGGTAATCAGAAACCTTAAATCAAAGGAGGACAGACAAGACAATGGCCAAAAGATACCAAGGGGGTAATCAGAAACCTTAAATCAAAGGAGGACAGACAAGACAATGGTCAAAAGATACCAAGGGGGTAATCAGAAACCTTAAATCAAAGGAGGACAGAGAAGACAATGGTCAAAAGATACCAAGGGGGTAATCAGAAACCTTAAATCAAAGGAGGACAGACAGACAATGGTCAAAAGATACCAAGGGGGTAATCAGAAACCTTAAATCAAAGGAGGACAGAGAAGACAATGGTCAAAAGATACCAAGGGGGTAATCAGAAACCTTAAATCAAAGGAGGACAGACAAGACAATGGCCAAAAGATACCAAGGGGGTAATCAGAAACCTTAAATCAAAGGAGGACAGACAAGACAATGGTCAAAAGATACCAAGGGGGTAATCAGAAACCTTAAATCAAAGGAGGACAGAGAAGACAATGGTCAAAAGATACCAAGGGGGTAATCAGAAACCTTAAATCAAAGGAGGACAGACAAGACAATGGTCAAAAGATACCAAGGGGGTAATCAGAAACCTTAAATCAAAGGAGGACAGAGAAGACAATGGTCAAAAGATACCAAGGGGGTAATCAGAAACCTTAAATCAAAGGAGGACAGACAAGACAATGGTCAAAAGATACCAAGGGGGTAATCAGAAACCTTAAATCAAAGGAGGACAGACAAGACAATGGTCAAAAGATACCAAGGGGGTAATCAGAAACCTTAAATCAAAGGAGGACAGAGAAGACAATGGTCAAAAGATACCAAGGGGGTAATCAGAAACCTTAAATCAAAGGAGGACAGACAAGACAATGGTCAAAAGATACCAAGGGGGTAATCAGAAACCTTAAATCGAAGGAGGACAGAGAAGACAATGGTCAAAAGATACCAAGGGGGTAATCAGAAACCTTAAATCAAAGGAGGACAGAGAAGACAATGGTCAAAAGATACCAAGAGGGTAATCAGAAACCTTAAATCAAAGGAGGACAGAGAAGACAATGGTCAAAAGATACCAAGGGGGTAATCAGAAACCTTAAATCAAAGGAGGACAGACAAGACAATGGTCAAAAGATACCAAGGGGGTAATCAGAAACCTTAAATCGAAGGAGGACAGAGAAGACAATGGTCAAAAGATACCAAGGGGGTAATCAGAAACCTTAAATCGAAGGAGGACAGACAAGACAATGGTCAAAAGATACCAAGGGGGTAATCAGAAACCTTAAATCGAAGGAGGATAGAGAAGACAATGGTCAAAAGATACCAAGGGGGTAATCAGAAACCTTAAATCAAAGGAGGACAGAGAAGACAATGGTCAAAAGATACCAAGGGGGTAATCAGAAACCTTAAATCGAAGGAGGATAGAGAAGACAATGGTCAAAAGATACCAAGGGGGTAATCAGAAACCTTAAATCAAAGGAGGACAGACAAGACAATGGTCAAAAGATACCAAGGGGGTAATCAGAAACCTTAAATCAAAGGAGGACAGACAAGACAATGGTCAAAAGATACCAAGGGGGTAATCAGAAACCTTAAATCGAAGGAGGACAGAGAAGACAATGGTCAAAAGATACCAAGGGGGTAATCAGAAACCTTAAATCGAAGGAGGACAGACAAGACAATGGTCAAAAGATACCAAGGGGGTAATCAGAAACCTTAAATCGAAGGAGGACAGAAAAGACAAGACAATGGTCAAAAGATACCAAGGGGGTAATCAGAAACCTTAAATCAAAGGAGGACAGACAAGACAATGGTCAAAAGATACCAAGGGGGTAATCAGAAACCTTAAATCAAAGGAGGACAGACAAGACAATGGTCAAAAGATACCAAGGGGGTAATCAGAAACCTTAAATCAAAGGAGGACAGAGAAGACAATGGTCAAAAGATACCAAGGGGGTAATCAGAAACCTTAAATCAAAGGAGGACAGACAGACAAGACAATGGTCAAAAGATACCAAGGGGGTAATCAGAAACCTTAAATCAAAGGAGGACAGACAAGACAATGGTCAAAAGATACCAAGGGGGTAATCAGAAACCTTAAATCGAAGGAGGACAGACAAGACAATGGTCAAAAGATACCAAGGGGGTAATCAGAAACCTTAAATCGAAGGAGGACAGAGAAGACAATGGTCAAAAGATACCAAGAGGGTAATCAGAAACCTTAAATCGAAGGAGGATAGAGAAGACAATGGTCAAAAGATACCAAGGGGGTAATCAGAAACCTTAAATCAAAGGAGGACAGACAAGACAATGGCCAAAAGATACCAAGGGGGTAATCAGAAACCTTAAATCAAAGGAGGACAGACAAGACAATGGTCAAAAGATACCAAGGGGGTAATCAGAAACCTTAAATCGAAGGAGGATAGAGAAGACAATGGTCAAAAGATACCAAATCAGAAACTTTAAATCAAAGGAGGACAGACAAGACAATGGTCAAAAGATACCAAGGGGGTAATCAGAAACCTTAAATCAAAGGAGGACAGACAAGACAATGGTCAAAAGATACCAAGGGGGTAATCAGAAACCTTAAATCGAAGGAGGACAGAGAAGACAATGGTCAAAAGATACCAAGGGGGTAATCAGAAACCTTAAATCAAAGGAGGACAGACAAGACAATGGTCAAAAGATACCAAGGGGGTAATCAGAAACCTTAAATCAAAGGAGGACAGACAAGACAATGGTCAAAAGATACCAAGGGGGTAATCAGAAACCTTAAATCAAAGGAGGACAGACAAGACAATGGTCAAAAGATACCAAGGGGGTAATCAGAAACCTTAAATCAAAGGAGGACAGACAAGACAATGGTCAAAAGATACCAAGGGGGTAATCAGAAACCTTAAATCAAAGGAGGACAGACAAGACAATGGTCAAAAGATACCAAGGGGGTAATCAGAAACCTTAAATCAAAGGAGGACAGAGAAGACAAGACAATGGTCAAAAGATACCAAGGGGGTAATCAGAAACCTTAAATCGAAGGAGGATAGAGAAGACAATGGTCAAAAGATACCAAGAGGGTAATCAGAAACCTTAAATCAAAGGAGGACAGAGAAGACAATGGTCAAAAGATACCAAGGGGGTAATCAGAAACCTTAAATCAAAGGAGGACAGACAAGACAATGGTCAAAAGATACCAAGGGGGTAATCAGAAACCTTAAATCGAAGGAGGATAGAGAAGACAATGGTCAAAAGATACCAAGGGGGTAATCAGAAACCTTAAATCAAAGGAGGACAGACAAGACAACGGTCAAAAGATACCAAGGGGGTAATCAGAAACCTTAAATCAAAGGAGGACAGACAAGACAATGGTCAAAAGATACCAAGGGGGTAATCAGAAACCTTAAATCAAAGGAGGACAGACAAGACAATGGTCAAAAGATACCAAGGGGGTAATCAGAAACCTTAAATCGAAGGAGGACAGACAAGACAATGGTCAAAAGATACCAAGGGGGTAATCAGAAACCTTAAATCGAAGGAGGATAGAGAAGACAATGGTCAAAAGATACCAAGGGGGTAATCAGAAACCTTAAATCAAAGGAGGACAGACAAGACAATGGTCAAAAGATACCAAGGGGGTAATCAGAAACCTTAAATCAAAGGAGGACAGACAAGACAATGGTCAAAAGATACCAAGGGGGTAATCAGAAACCTTAAATCAAAGGAGGACAGACAAGACAATGGCCAAAAGATACCAAGGGGGTAATCAGAAACCTTAAATCAAAGGAGGACAGAGAAGACAAGACAATGGTCAAAAGATACCAAGGGGGTAATCAGAAACCTTAAATCAAAGGAGGACAGACAAGACAATGGTCAAAAGATACCAAGGGGGTAATCAGAAACCTTAAATCGAAGGAGGACAGAGAAGACAATGGTCAAAAGATACCAAGGGGGTAATCAGAAACCTTAAATCAAAGGAGGACAGACAAGACAATGGTCAAAAGATACCAAGGGGGTAATCAGAAACCTTAAATCAAAGGAGGACAGACAAGACAATGGCCAAAAGATACCAAGGGGGTAATCAGAAACCTTAAATCGAAGGAGGACAGAGAAGACAATGGTCAAAAGATACCAAGAGGGTAATCAGAAACCTTAAATCAAAGGAGGACAGACAAGACAATGGTCAAAAGATACCAAGGGGGTAATCAGAAACCTTAAATCAAAGGAGGACAGACAAGACAATGGTCAAAAGATACCAAGGGGGTAATCAGAAACCTTAAATCAAAGGAGGACAGACAAGACAATGGTCAAAAGATACCAAGAGGGTAATCAGAAACCTTAAATCAAAGGAGGACAGACAAGACAATGGTCAAAAGATACCAAGGGGGTAATCAGAAACCTTAAATCAAAGGAGGACAGACAAGACAATGGTCAAAAGATACCAAGGGGGTAATCAGAAACCTTAAATCAAAGGAGGACAGACAAGACAATGGTCAAAAGATACCAAGAGGGTAATCAGAAACCTTAAATCAAAGGAGGACAGACAAGACAATGGTCAAAAGATACCAAGAGGGTAATCAGAAACCTTAAATCGAAGGAGGACAGAGAAGACAATGGTCAAAAGATACCAAGGGGGTAATCAGAAACCTTAAATCAAAGGAGGACAGACAGACAATGGTCAAAAGATACCAAGGGGGTAATCAGAAACCTTAAATCAAAGGAGGACAGACAAGACAATGGTCAAAAGATACCAAGGGGGTAATCAGAAACCTTAAATCAAAGGAGGACAGAGAAGACAATGGTCAAAAGATACCAAGGGGGTAATCAGAAACCTTAAATCAAAGGAGGACAGACAAGACAATGGTCAAAAGATACCAAGGGGGTAATCAGAAACCTTAAATCAAAGGAGGACAGACAAGACAATGGTCAAAAGATACCAAGGGGGTAATCAGAAACCTTAAATCAAAGGAGGACAGAGAAGACAAGACAATGGTCAAAAGATACCAAGGGGGTAATCAGAAACCTTAAATCAAAGGAGGACAGACAAGACAATGGTCAAAAGATACCAAGGGGGTAATCAGAAACCTTAAATCGAAGGAGGACAGAGAAGACAATGGTCAAAAGATACCAAGGGGGTAATCAGAAACCTTAAATCAAAGGAGGACAGACAAGACAATGGTCAAAAGATACCAAGGGGGTAATCAGAAACCTTAAATCGAAGGAGGATAGAGAAGACAATGGTCAAAAGATACCAAGGGGGTAATCAGAAACCTTAAATCGAAGGAGGACAGAGAAGACAATGGTCAAAAGATACCAAGGGGGTAATCAGAAACCTTAAATCAAAGGAGGATAGACAAGACAATGGTCAAAAGATACCAAGGGGGTAATCAGAAACCTTAAATCGAAGGAGGATAGAGAAGACAATGGTCAAAAGATACCAAGGGGGTAATCAGAAACCTTAAATCGAAGGAGGACAGAGAAGACAATGGTCAAAAGATACCAAGGGGGTAATCAGAAACCTTAAATCAAAGGAGGATAGACAAGACAATGGTCAAAAGATACCAAGGGGGTAATCAGAAACCTTAAATCGAAGGAGGACAGAGAAGACAATGGTCAAAAGATACCAAGGGGGTAATCAGAAACCTTAAATCAAAGGAGGACAGACAAGACAATGGTCAAAAGATACCAAGGGGGTAATCAGAAACCTTAAATCGAAGGAGGATAGAGAAGACAATGGTCAAAAGATACCAAGGGGGTAATCAGAAACCTTAAATCAAAGGAGGACAGACAAGACAATGGTCAAAAGATACCAAGGGGGTAATCAGAAACCTTAAATCAAAGGAGGACAGACAAGACAATGGTCAAAAGATACCAAGGGGGTAATCAGAAACCTTAAATCAAAGGAGGACAGACAAGACAATGGTCAAAAGATACCAAGGGGGTAATCAGAAACCTTAAATCGAAGGAGGACAGACAAGACAATGGTCAAAAGATACCAAGGGGGTAATCAGAAACCTTAAATCGAAGGAGGATAGAGAAGACAATGGTCAAAAGATACCAAGGGGGTAATCAGAAACCTTAAATCAAAGGAGGACAGACAAGACAATGGTCAAAAGATACCAAGGGGGTAATCAGAAACCTTAAATCAAAGGAGGACAGACAAGACAATGGCCAAAAGATACCAAGGGGGTAATCAGAAACCTTAAATCGAAGGAGGACAGAGAAGACAATGGTCAAAAGATACCAAGGGGGTAATCAGAAACCTTAAATCAAAGGAGGACAGACAAGACAATGGTCAAAAGATACCAAGGGGGTAATCAGAAACCTTAAATCAAAGGAGGACAGACAAGACAATGGCCAAAAGATACCAAGGGGGTAATCAGAAACCTTAAATCAAAGGAGGACAGACAAGACAATGGTCAAAAGATACCAAGGGGGTAATCAGAAACCTTAAATCAAAGGAGGACAGACAAGACAATGGCCAAAAGATACCAAGGGGGTAATCAGAAACCTTAAATCAAAGGAGGACAGACAAGACAATGGTCAAAAGATACCAAGGGGGTAATCAGAAACCTTAAATCAAAGGAGGACAGACAAGACAATGGCCAAAAGATACCAAGGGGGTAATCAGAAACCTTAAATCAAAGGAGGACAGACAAGACAATGGTCAAAAGATACCAAGGGGGTAATCAGAAACCTTAAATCAAAGGAGGACAGACAAGACAATGGTCAAAAGATACCAAGGGGGTAATCAGAAACCTTAAATCGAAGGAGGACAGACAAGACAATGGTCAAAAGATACCAAGGGGGTAATCAGAAACCTTAAATCGAAGGAGGACAGAGAAGACAATGGTCAAAAGATACCAAGGGGGTAATTAGAAACCTTAAATCAAAGGAGGACAGACAAGACAATGGTCAAAAGATACCAAGGGGGTAATCAGAAACCTTAAATCAAAGGAGGACAGACAAGACAATGGTCAAAAGATACCAAGGGGGTAATCAGAAACCTTAAATCAAAGGAGGACAGACAAGACAATGGTCAAAAGATACCAAGGGGGTAATCAGAAACCTTAAATCAAAGGAGGACAGAGAAGACAATGGTCAAAAGATACCAAGGGGGTAATCAGAAACCTTAAATCGAAGGAGGATAGAGAAGACAATGGTCAAAAGATACCAAGGGGGTAATCAGAAACCTTAAATCGAAGGAGGACAGACAAGACAATGGTCAAAAGATACCAAGGGGGTAATCAGAAACCTTAAATCAAAGGAGGACAGAGAAGACAATGGTCAAAAGATACCAAGGGGGTAATCAGAAACCTTAAATCAAAGGAGGACAGACAGACAAGACAATGGTCAAAAGATACCAAGGGGGTAATCAGAAACCTTAAATCGAAGGAGGACAGAGAAGACAATGGTCAAAAGATACCAAGGGGGTAATCAGAAACCTTAAATCGAAGGAGGACAGAGAAGACAATGGCCAAAAGATACCAAGGGGGTAATCAGAAACCTTAAATCAAAGGAGGACAGACAAGACAATGGTCAAAAGATACCAAGGGGGTAATCAGAAACCTTAAATCAAAGGAGGACAGACAAGACAATGGCCAAAAGATACCAAGGGGGTAATCAGAAACCTTAAATCAAAGGAGGACAGACAAGACAATGGTCAAAAGATACCAAGGGGGTAATCAGAAACCTTAAATCAAAGGAGGACAGACAGACAATGGTCAAAAGATACCAAGGGGGTAATCAGAAACCTTAAATCAAAGGAGGACAGAGAAGACAATGGTCAAAAGATACCAAGGGGGTAATCAGAAACCTTAAATCGAAGGAGGACAGACAGACAATGGTCAAAAGATAACAAGGGGGTAATCAGAAACCTTAAATCAAAGGAGGACAGACAGACAATGGTCAAAAGATACCAAGGGGGTAATCAGAAACCTTAAATCAAAGGAGGACAGAGAAGACAATGGTCAAAAGATACCAAGGGGGTAATCAGAAACCTTAAATCAAAGGAGGACAGACAGACAAGACAATGGTCAAAAGATACCAAGGGGGTAATCAGAAACCTTAAATCGAAGGAGGATAGAGAAGACAATGGTCAAAAGATACCAAGGGGGTAATCAGAAACCTTAAATCAAAGGAGGACAGACAGACAATGGTCAAAAGATACCAAGGGGGTAATCAGAAACCTTAAATCAAAGGAGGACAGAGAAGACAATGGTCAAAAGATACCAAGGGGGTAATCAGAAACCTTAAATCGAAGGAGGACAGACAGACAATGGTCAAAAGATACCAAGGGGGTAATCAGAAACCTTAAATCAAAGGAGGACAGACAAGACAATGGTCAAAAGATACCAAGGGGGTAATCAGAAACCTTAAATCAAAGGAGGACAGACAAGACAATGGTCAAAAGATACCAAGGGGGTAATCAGAAACCTTAAATCAAAGGAGGACAGACAGACAATGGTCAAAAGATACCAAGGGGGTAATCAGAAACCTTAAATCAAAGGAGGACAGACAAGACAATGGCCAAAAGATACCAAGGGGGTAATCAGAAACCTTAAATCAAAGGAGGACAGACAAGACAATGGTCAAAAGATACCAAGGGGGTAATCAGAAACCTTAAATCGAAGGAGGACAGACAAGACAATGGTCAAAAGATACCAAGGGGGTAATCAGAAACCTTAAATCAAAGGAGGACAGACAAGACAATGGTCAAAAGATACCAAGGGGGTAATCAGAAACCTTAAATCGAAGGAGGACAGAGAAGACAATGGTCAAAAGATACCAAGGGGGTAATCAGAAACCTTAAATCAAAGGAGGACAGACAGACAATGGTCAAAAGATACCAAGGGGGTAATCAGAAACCTTAAATTGAAGGAGGACAGACAAGACAATGGTCAAAAGATACCAAGGGGGTAATCAGAAACCTTAAATCGAAGGAGGATAGAGAAGACAATGGTCAAAAGATACCAAGGGGGTAATCAGAAACCTTAAATCGAAGGAGGATAGAGAAGACAATGGTCAAAAGATACCAAGGGGGTAATCAGAAACCTTAAATCAAAGGAGGACAGAGAAGACAATGGTCAAAAGATACCAAGGGGGTAATCAGAAACCTTAAATCAAAGGAGGACAGACAAGACAATGGTCAAAAGATACCAAGGGGGTAATCAGAAACCTTAAATCAAAGGAGGACAGACAAGACAATGGTCAAAAGATACCAAGGGGGTAATCAGAAACCTTAAATCGAAGGAGGATAGAGAAGACAATGGTCAAAAGATACCAAGGGGGTAATCAGAAACCTTAAATCAAAGGAGGACAGACAAGACAATGGCCAAAAGATACCAAGGGGGTAATCAGAAACCTTAAATCAAAGGAGGACAGAGAAGACAATGGTCAAAAGATACCAAGGGGGTAATCAGAAACCTTAAATCAAAGGAGGACAGACAGACAATGGTCAAAAGATACCAAGGGGGTAATCAGAAACCTTAAATCAAAGGAGGACAGAGAAGACAATGGTCAAAAGATACCAAGGGGGTAATCAGAAACCTTAAATCAAAGGAGGACAGAGAAGACAATGGTCAAAAGATACCAAGGGGGTAATCAGAAACCTTAAATCAAAGGAGGACAGACAGACAATGGTCAAAAGATACCAAGGGGGTAATCAGAAACCTTAAATCAAAGGAGGACAGAGAAGACAATGGTCAAAAGATACCAAGGGGGTAATCAGAAACCTTAAATCGAAGGAGGACAGACAGACAATGGTCAAAAGATACCAAGGGGGTAATCAGAAACCTTAAATCAAAGGAGGACAGAGAAGACAATGGCCAAAAGATACCAAGGGGGTAATCAGAAACCTTAAATCAAAGGAGGACAGACAGACAATGGTCAAAAGATACCAAGGGGGTAATCAGAAACCTTAAATCAAAGGAGGACAGACAAGACAATGGTCAAAAGATACCAAGGGGGTAATCAGAAACCTTAAATCAAAGGAGGACAGACAAGACAATGGTCAAAAGATACCAAGGGGGTAATCAGAAACCTTAAATCAAAGGAGGACAGACAAGACAATGGTCAAAAGATACCAAGGGGGTAATCAGAAACCTTAAATCAAAGGAGGACAGACAAGACAATGGTCAAAAGATACCAAGGGGGTAATCAGAAACCTTAAATCAAAGGAGGACAGACAGACAATGGTCAAAAGATACCAAGGGGGTAATCAGAAACCTTAAATCAAAGGAGGACAGACAAGACAATGGTCAAAAGATACCAAGGGGGTAATCAGAAACCTTAAATCAAAGGAGGACAGAGAAGACAATGGTCAAAAGATACCAAGGGGGTAATCAGAAACCTTAAATCGAAGGAGGACAGACAGACAATGGTCAAAAGATACCAAGGGGGTAATCAGAAACCTTAAATCAAAGGAGGACAGAGAAGACAATGGCCAAAAGATACCAAGGGGGTAATCAGAAACCTTAAATCAAAGGAGGACAGACAAGACAATGGTCAAAAGATACCAAGGGGGTAATCAGAAACCTTAAATCAAAGGAGGACAGACAGACAATGGTCAAAAGATACCAAGGGGGTAATCAGAAACCTTAAATCAAAGGAGGACAGACAAGACAATGGTCAAAAGATACCAAGGGGGTAATCAGAAACCTTAAATCAAAGGAGGACAGACAGACAATGGTCAAAAGATACCAAGGGGGTAATCAGAAACCTTAAATCAAAGGAGGACAGACAAGACAATGGTCAAAAGATACCAAGGGGGTAATCAGAAACCTTAAATCAAAGGAGGACAGACAAGACAATGGTCAAAAGATACCAAGGGGGTAATCAGAAACCTTAAATCAAAGGAGGACAGACAAGACAATGGTCAAAAGATACCAAGGGGGTAATCAGAAACCTTAAATCAAAGGAGGACAGACAGACAATGGTCAAAAGATACCAAGGGGGTAATCAGAAACCTTAAATCAAAGGAGGACAGACAAGACAATGGCCAAAAGATACCAAGGGGGTAATCAGAAACCTTAAATCAAAGGAGGACAGAGAAGACAATGGTCAAAAGATACCAAGGGGGTAATCAGAAACCTTAAATCGAAGGAGGACAGACAAGACAATGGTCAAAAGATACCAAGGGGGTAATCAGAAACCTTAAATCAAAGGAGGACAGACAAGACAATGGTCAAAAGATACCAAGGGGGTAATCAGAAACCTTAAATCGAAGGAGGACAGAGAAGACAATGGTCAAAAGATACCAAGGGGGTAATCAGAAACCTTAAATCAAAGGAGGACAGACAGACAATGGTCAAAAGATACCAAGGGGGTAATCAGAAACCTTAAATCGAAGGAGGACAGAGAAGACAATGGTCAAAAGATACCAAGGGGGTAATCAGAAACCTTAAATCAAAGGAGGACAGAGAAGACAATGGTCAAAAGATACCAAGGGGGTAATCAGAAACCTTAAATCAAAGGAGGACAGAGAAGACAAGACAATGGTCAAAAGATACCAAGGGGGTAATCAGAAACCTTAAATCAAAGGAGGACAGACAAGACAATGGTCAAAAGATACCAAGGGGGTAATCAGAAACCTTAAATCAAAGGAGGACAGAGAAGACAAGACAATGGTCAAAAGATACCAAGGGGGTAATCAGAAACCTTAAATCAAAGGAGGACAGACAAGACAATGGTCAAAAGATACCAAGGGGGTAATCAGAAACCTTAAATCAAAGGAGGACAGAGAAGACAATGGTCAAAAGATACCAAGGGGGTAATCAGAAACCTTAAATCGAAGGAGGACAGACAAGACAATGGTCAAAAGATACCAAGGGGGTAATCAGAAACCTTAAATCAAAGGAGGACAGACAAGACAATGGTCAAAAGATACCAAGGGGGTAATCAGAAACCTTAAATCAAAGGAGGACAGACAAGACAATGGTCAAAAGATACCAAGGGGGTAATCAGAAACCTTAAATCGAAGGAGGACAGACAAGACAATGGTCAAAAGATACCAAGGGGGTAATCAGAAACCTTAAATCGAAGGAGGACAGACAAGACAATGGTCAAAAGATACCAAGGGGGTAATCAGAAACCTTAAATCAAAGGAGGACAGACAAGACAATGGTCAAAAGATACCAAGGGGGTAATCAGAAACCTTAAATCAAAGGAGGACAGACAAGACAATGGTCAAAAGATACCAAGGGGGTAATCAGAAACCTTAAATCAAAGGAGGACAGAGAAGACAATGGTCAAAAGATACCAAGGGGGTAATCAGAAACCTTAAATCAAAGGAGGACAGAGAAGACAATGGTCAAAAGATACCAAGGGGGTAATCAGAAACCTTAAATCGAAGGAGGACAGAGAAGACAATGGTCAAAAGATACCAAGGGGGTAATCAGAAACCTTAAATCGAAGGAGGACAGAGAAGACAATGGTCAAAAGATACCAAGGGGGTAATCAGAAACCTTAAATCAAAGGAGGACAGACAAGACAATGGTCAAAAGATACCAAGGGGGTAATCAGAAACCTTAAATCAAAGGAGGACAGAGAAGACAATGGTCAAAAGATACCAAGGGGGTAATCAGAAACCTTAAATCAAAGGAGGACAGAGAAGACAATGGTCAAAAGATACCAAGGGGGTAATCAGAAACCTTAAATCAAAGGAGGACAGACAAGACAATGGTCAAAAGATACCAAGGGGGTAATCAGAAACCTTAAATCAAAGGAGGACAGACAAGACAATGGTCAAAAGATACCAAGGGGGTAATCAGAAACCTTAAATCAAAGGAGGACAGAGAAGACAAGACAATGGTCAAAAGATACCAAGGGGGTAATCAGAAACCTTAAATCAAAGGAGGACAGAGAAGACAATGGTCAAAAGATACCAAGGGGGTAATCAGAAACCTTAAATCAAAGGAGGACAGAGAAGACAAGACAATGGTCAAAAGATACCAAGGGGGTAATCAGAAACCTTAAATCAAAGGAGGACAGAGAAGACAAGACAATGGTCAAAAGATACCAAGGGGGTAATCAGAAACCTTAAATCAAAGGAGGACAGAGAAGACAAGACAATGGTCAAAAGATACCAAGGGGGTAATCAGAAACCTTAAATCGAAGGAGGATAGAGAAGACAATGGTCAAAAGATACCAAGGGGGTAATCAGAAACCTTAAATCAAAGGAGGACAGAGAAGACAAGACAATGGTCAAAAGATACCAAGGGGGTAATCAGAAACCTTAAATCAAAGGAGGACAGAGAAGACAATGGTCAAAAGATACCAAGGGGGTAATCAGAAACCTTAAATCAAAGGAGGACAGAGAAGACAAGACAATGGTCAAAAGATACCAAGGGGGTAATCAGAAACCTTAAATCAAAGGAGGACAGAGAAGACAAGACAATGGTCAAAAGATACCAAGGGGGTAATCAGAAACCTTAAATCAAAGGAGGACAGAGAAGACAAGACAATGGTCAAAAGATACCAAGGGGGTAATCAGAAACCTTAAATCGAAGGAGGATAGAGAAGACAATGGTCAAAAGATACCAAGGGGGTAATCAGAAACCTTAAATCGAAGGAGGATAGAGAAGACAATGGTCAAAAGATACCAAGGGGGTAATCAGAAACCTTAAATCAAAGGAGGACAGACAAGACAATGGTCAAAAGATACCAAGGGGGTAATCAGAAACCTTAAATCAAAGGAGGACAGACAAGACAATGGTCAAAAGATACCAAGGGGGTAATCAGAAACCTTAAATCAAAGGAGGACAGACAAGACAATGGTCAAAAGATACCAAGGGGGTAATCAGAAACCTTAAATCGAAGGAGGATAGAGAAGACAATGGTCAAAAGATACCAAGGGGGTAATCAGAAACCTTAAATCAAAGGAGGACAGACAAGACAATGGCCAAAAGATACCAAGGGGGTAATCAGAAACCTTAAATCAAAGGAGGACAGAGAAGACAATGGTCAAAAGATACCAAGGGGGTAATCAGAAACCTTAAATCAAAGGAGGACAGACAAGACAATGGTCAAAAGATACCAAGGGGGTAATCAGAAACCTTAAATCGAAGGAGGACAGAGAAGACAATGGTCAAAAGATACCAAGGGGGTAATCAGAAACCTTAAATCAAAGGAGGACAGACAGACAATGGTCAAAAGATACCAAGGGGGTAATCAGAAACCTTAAATCGAAGGAGGACAGAGAAGACAATGGTCAAAAGATACCAAGGGGGTAATCAGAAACCTTAAATCAAAGGAGGACAGACAGACAATGGTCAAAAGATACCAAGGGGGTAATCAGAAACCTTAAATCAAAGGAGGACAGAGAAGACAATGGTCAAAAGATACCAAGGGGGTAATCAGAAACCTTAAATCAAAGGAGGACAGACAAGACAATGGTCAAAAGATACCAAGGGGGTAATCAGAAACCTTAAATCGAAGGAGGACAGAGAAGACAATGGTCAAAAGATACCAAGGGGGTAATCAGAAACCTTAAATCAAAGGAGGACAGACAAGACAATGGTCAAAAGATACCAAGGGGGTAATCAGAAACCTTAAATCAAAGGAGGACAGACAAGACAATGGTCAAAAGATACCAAGGGGGTAATCAGAAACCTTAAATCGAAGGAGGACAGAGAAGACAATGGTCAAAAGATACCAAGGGGGTAATCAGAAACCTTAAATCAAAGGAGGACAGACAAGACAATGGTCAAAAGATACCAAGGGGGTAATCAGAAACCTTAAATCGAAGGAGGACAGAGAAGACAATGGTCAAAAGATACCAAGGGGGTAATCAGAAACCTTAAATCAAAGGAGGACAGACAGACAATGGTCAAAAGATACCAAGGGGGTAATCAGAAACCTTAAATCGAAGGAGGACAGACAAGACAATGGCCAAAAGATACCAAGGGGGTAATCAGAAACCTTAAATCAAAGGAGGACAGAGAAGACAAGACAATGGTCAAAAGATACCAAGGGGGTAATCAGAAACCTTAAATCGAAGGAGGATAGAGAAGACAATGGTCAAAAGATACCAAGGGGGTAATCAGAAACCTTAAATCGAAGGAGGATAGAGAAGACAATGGTCAAAAGATACCAAGGGGGTAATCAGAAACCTTAAATCAAAGGAGGACAGACAAGACAATGGTCAAAAGATACCAAGGGGGTAATCAGAAACCTTAAATCAAAGGAGGACAGACAGACAATGGTCAAAAGATACCAAGGGGGTAATCAGAAACCTTAAATCAAAGGAGGACAGAGAAGACAATGGTCAAAAGATACCAAGGGGGTAATCAGAAACCTTAAATCAAAGGAGGACAGACAAGACAATGGTCAAAAGATACCAAGGGGGTAATCAGAAACCTTAAATCAAAGGAGGACAGACAAGACAATGGTCAAAAGATACCAAGGGGGTAATCAGAAACCTTAAATCGAAGGAGGACAGAGAAGACAATGGTCAAAAGATACCAAGGGGGTAATCAGAAACCTTAAATCAAAGGAGGACAGACAAGACAATGGTCAAAAGATACCAAGGGGGTAATCAGAAACCTTAAATCAAAGGAGGACAGACAAGACAATGGTCAAAAGATACCAAGGGGGTAATCAGAAACCTTAAATCGAAGGAGGACAGAGAAGACAATGGTCAAAAGATACCAAGGGGGTAATCAGAAACCTTAAATCAAAGGAGGACAGACAAGACAATGGTCAAAAGATACCAAGGGGGTAATCAGAAACCTTAAATCGAAGGAGGACAGAGAAGACAATGGTCAAAAGATACCAAGGGGGTAATCAGAAACCTTAAATCAAAGGAGGACAGACAGACAATGGTCAAAAGATACCAAGGGGGTAATCAGAAACCTTAAATCGAAGGAGGACAGACAAGACAATGGCCAAAAGATACCAAGGGGGTAATCAGAAACCTTAAATCAAAGGAGGACAGAGAAGACAAGACAATGGTCAAAAGATACCAAGGGGGTAATCAGAAACCTTAAATCGAAGGAGGATAGAGAAGACAATGGTCAAAAGATACCAAGGGGGTAATCAGAAACCTTAAATCGAAGGAGGATAGAGAAGACAATGGTCAAAAGATACCAAGGGGGTAATCAGAAACCTTAAATCAAAGGAGGACAGACAGACAATGGTCAAAAGATACCAAGGGGGTAATCAGAAACCTTAAATCAAAGGAGGACAGACAGACAATGGTCAAAAGATACCAAGGGGGTAATCAGAAACCTTAAATCAAAGGAGGACAGAGAAGACAATGGTCAAAAGATACCAAGGGGGTAATCAGAAACCTTAAATCAAAGGAGGACAGACAAGACAATGGTCAAAAGATACCAAGGGGGTAATCAGAAACCTTAAATCAAAGGAGGACAGACAAGACAATGGTCAAAAGATACCAAGGGGGTAATCAGAAACCTTAAATCAAAGGAGGACAGACAAGACAATGGTCAAAAGATACCAAGGGGGTAATCAGAAACCTTAAATCGAAGGAGGATAGAGAAGACAATGGTCAAAAGATACCAAGGGGGTAATCAGAAACCTTAAATCAAAGGAGGACAGAGAAGACAATGGTCAAAAGATACCAAGGGGGTAATCAGAAACCTTAAATCAAAGGAGGACAGACAGACAAGACAATGGTCAAAAGATACCAAGAGGGTAATCAGAAACCTTAAATCAAAGGAGGACAGAGAAGACAATGGTCAACAGATACCAAGGGGGTAATCAGAAACCTTAAATCAAAGGAGGACAGACAAGACAATGGTCAAAAGATACCAAGGGGGTAATCAGAAACCTTAAATCAAAGGAGGACAGAGAAGACAATGGTCAAAAGATACCAAGGGGGTAATCAGAAACCTTAAATCAAAGGAGGACAGACAAGACAATGGTCAAAAGATACCAAGGGGGTAATCAGAAACCTTAAATCAAAGGAGGACAGACAAGACAATGGTCAAAAGATACCAAGGGGGTAATCAGAAACCTTAAATCAAAGGAGGACAGACAAGACAATGGTCAAAAGATACCAAGGGGGTAATCAGAAACCTTAAATCGAAGGAGGACAGAGAAGACAATGGTCAAAAGATACCAAGGGGGTAATCAGAAACCTTAAATCGAAGGAGGATAGAGAAGACAATGGTCAAAAGATACCAAGGGGGTAATCAGAAACCTTAAATCAAAGGAGGACAGACAAGACAATGGTCAAAAGATACCAAGGGGGTAATCAGAAACCTTAAATCAAAGGAGGACAGACAAGACAATGGTCAAAAGATACCAAGGGGGTAATCAGAAACCTTAAATCAAAGGAGGACAGAGAAGACAATGGTCAAAAGATACCAAGGGGGTAATCAGAAACCTTAAATCAAAGGAGGACAGACAAGACAATGGTCAAAAGATACCAAGGGGGTAATCAGAAACCTTAAATCAAAGGAGGATAGAGAAGACAATGGTCAAAAGATACCAAGGGGGTAATCAGAAACCTTAAATCAAAGGAGGACAGACAAGACAATGGTCAAAAGATACCAAGGGGGTAATCAGAAACCTTAAATCAAAGGAGGACAGAGAAGACAATGGTCAAAAGATAAAGGACAAAAAGACAAACAATGAATTATGCTGTACAAAGCAAATCATAGGAAACTACAGATTGAGCAACCCCACCAAAAAAAAAACAGAAGCTGAACTCGGGTGCATATGAAGGGTAAGCAGTTCTTGCTCTTCTTGAGGCACCTGTCATGTTACTCTTGTCATGAATGAGCAAAGATAGGAACATATCCGTGGTGATATATGTGACTCGGATATTGTGTAACCGTTAACCAAATCATTGTGGCAACTGTGTAAATGAATGTCATAGTAGGTTAAGCTTAGACTTTGTATACCATATAATGGTGAAGACCTAACATGCTCGGCTTGAGTGCAGAAGATCAGGGGACTGATTCCCTGTTGATCAGGTCAAAATCTAAGTCTATCAAATTGATATTTATTGTTTCTCCACTATACATGTGGACAACATTAACGAGTAAGATCAAAGGTGTCTGATTGATACAGATGGATAATATGTCTGGGTGGAACAACACATCTACCTGCGGACTGCTGTTATCTCACCTGGATTAAAAGGTCCATGTAAAACTAAGGTATAGTTATCGCTGTTTCAGGGGTGACTTCTGCATCCGCTAGCTTTTCACATTTCAATCTTTTTCTTTTTACTATAGTCCAATTGAAATTAAACTTGGCAGAAATGTGCAATGGAACTGGTGTTCCTAGCATTTTGTATGATTGTCAACATATCTACCAGTGAACTGTTGCTTCAGTGAGCTATCACTATAAAGACCCAATTAAGTGCGTTGGTCTAGTACAAAGCAGACATTAAATGTAACTCATTCTCACCTTGCAATAGCTGAAAAATTGCTCATTTAGCGTTAATCAACAATCACTCACTTTAATCGTCAAAAAAGTAACTTGTTTTCACCTTCAGCATGATAAAGTTGATAAATGAAACACTTTTTTTAAAAAAAAACAAGCAATCAAAAAAGTGTTAAATGTAGTTTTTTTGTAGATAAATAGACTTGAAGATCTTGGTGTTGATGTGGCAGCATGGGTTCTTATACCTAAAAACGATAAATCTAGTCTGATACATCATATGGGAAGTCAAAAAGGGAGAGAATTCATCAAGAATAAGCCAGATATTGATGCTGAATTGCATCTGTTTTTGAAAAATTATCAGAAAAAAGGTAAATTCAGGGTTTTTTCTGGAAAATTTGCAATTTTGGGGATTATGCAAATTAGGTGTATTATGAAAACAATGACACAATAAATATTACCAACAAAATGAAATCTTTAAACAAATTTTCACATATTGGATTGTTTTCTTTTGGTGTTTCCCAAGATGGGGTTAGGGTTATGGTGTTTAGCGCCATTTTCAACAAAATTTCAGTTTTATTGTTAAAGGAAATTTTGTCACTTAATGTTATATCGTGTACACCTTGCCATCATTCAGGATTAAAACTCACAACTTTAATGGTGATGGGCACAGATTGCACAGATAGTTGTAAATCCAACTACCGTACGATCACGGCCACGATGGCCCCATGATTTTTATCAATCAGACAGAGCATAATACAGTATCTATATTCATCCTTCAAATCTGATACAACATAATGTGACTGGCAGACTATGGACTCAAAACTTTCCATTTATTACGATGTACAGATTTTTATGGTGAATAATGAGATGAATTACTAAGGCAGGTTTTGAAATTAATAATTATGAAAAGAAAGTTTAAACAGTGATAGTCAACAATTCCACCAATATTAACAAAATGAAAAATTACCCAGTTTGCCCAGTTATATAAAAAAATGTATGTGAAGGTTGTCATTTTACTCATATGTGGAAAACACTTTCATGATTGCATCATTTCTCTAAGATGGGACGTTTTTGTCCATCATTTCTCTAAGATGGGAAGTTTTTGTCCATATAACTAGTTTAACACTGCCACTTTTTATTGTAGTGTCTCTACCAAACCAGGAAAATGAGCAGTCATGTATATGTTTGTTATGGGTATCGATTTTGTCTCTTTCTATGAACAATTGAACACAACAAAGACCATGACATATGGCTTAGAACAGAAATGTGTTGGGGTTAAACCGTTTAATGGGATCCCCCCCTCCTCCCCCTCTGATAATTGCATGTCCAACAACAATACAATAAAAAAAACTATAGTACCGGTATTTATTTAGAATTTTTTTTTTATGAAAATTAAGTATGATCTTCATGCATACATAGTTTTGAAGACAACTTTAACACTTATTTAATTTACAGACAATGGTAAGAAAAATAACAGTAAAGAAATCTCTAAAAAGAAACTTGAAGAGGACTCATGTTCTGTGGAAACTTCCTCCTGTTATGGAGAACCACCTGAAAGTATTTCTGAAAATAAAGCCATTCCATGTAGTAGTTTAAAAGATTGTAAACCTACAAATGTTTTGTTTTCTGTCAAAGGATTAGACGATAATAGTAGTTGCATTGTAGTTCGACAGGCAGACGACTCATCAAAGGAAGAATTACAAGTGAACACACCTTGTACGTCCAGTTCTAATAAGAAGGAGAAAATACTAATGAAGAGAAAAATCAGCTCAGTAGATACAGATCTGTTATCAGGTTAATTTTAAGTTTTTGATATTTTGTGTTATTACTTCCAATCCAAGTAACTTTGGCAACTTGGTCAATTTGTCATCAGTATCATAATTCAACACCAAGCTATAGTTATTCTTGAAATTTTCTATCACCAAACAAGAAAAAGTATTTGCATGTTGTTTGACAAGTCCATTTAGGTGTCGTGATTGTATGGTAGTTGAATTTACAACTACCTGTGCAATCAGTGACTATCACCACTAAAATTGTGAGTTCGAAACCCACTCATGGTGAAGTATACTTGGTACAACATTATGTGATAAAGTTTGTCAGTGACTTGCGGCAGGTCGGTGGTTTTCTCCAGGTATTTCGGTTTCCTCCACCAATATGAACTATAACCCAGGCATTTTACTCATATGTGGAAAACACTTTCATGATTGCATCATTTCTCTAAGATGGGAGGTTTTTGTCCATAAAACTAGTTTAACACTGCCACTTTCTATTGAAGTGTCTCTACCAAGCCAGGAAAATGAACAGTCATGTATATTTGTGTTGTGGGTATCGATTTTTCCTCTTTCTATGTTCCGACAATGTAGTATTTTTTGCTCTCATCTCAAACAATTTAACACAAAGAAGACCATGACATATGGCATTAGAAATCCAGGTTCTGACTTAGGATACTAAAATGTGTTGGGGTTAAGCCGCTTAATGGGATCCCAGCACTCCCCTTCTGATAGTTGTATCCCCAACAACAATAAAACCCCTGTAGTATTTTTTTTCCCCATGACGTATGATCTTCATGCATATGTAGTTTTGAAGACAACACTTATTTAATTTACAGACAATGGTAAGAAAAATAACAGTAAAGAAATCTCTAAAAAGAAACTTGAAGAAGACTCATGTTCTGTGGAAAACATGGAAACTTCCTCCTGTGATGGAGAACCACCTGAAAGTATTTCTGAAAATAAAGCCATTCCATGTAGTAGTTTAAATGATTGTAAACCTACAAATGTTTTGTTTTCTGTCAAAGGATTAGCCAATGATAGTAGTTGCATAGTAGTTCGACAGGCAGAGGAGTCGTCAAAGGAAGAATTACAAGTGAACACACCTTGTACGTCCAGTTCTAATGAGAAGGAAAAAATACAATTGAAAAGAAAAATCGACTCAATAGATACAGATCTGTTATCAGGTTAATTTTAAGTTTTTGATATTTTGTGTTATTGCTTCCAAACCAAGTAACTTTGGCAACCTGGTCAATTTGCCATCTGGTCATTTCAATATCATAAATCAGCACCAAGTTATAATTATTTTTGGAATTTTCTATCAACTAACAAGAAAAAATTATTTGTATTTTGTTTGACAAAGCCATTGTTTATTTTTGAGGGGCCGTCGTGGTTGTGATCGTATGGTAGTTTGATTTATGACTACCTATGCAATCAGTGCCTATCACCTCACGTTGTGAGTTTGAATCCCACCCAGGTGAGGTGTACCCAATACAACATAATGTGATAAAGTTTGTCATTGACTTGTGACAGGTTGGTGGTTTTCACCGATTTCCTCTATCAACAAAACTGACCGTCATGATATAACTGAAATATTGTTGAAAGTGGCATTAAACACCATAACCTCTATTCATGCCAATTTTGAGTACAATAAAAAAATTACTCGTTGACAACCACCTTATTCATAATTGCCGCTGATGTGATATCACTTGGCAGGTGCTTAAAACATGCAGAAGATGAAGGCACATCACATATCATAGTGTTATGTAAATATAAAATTGAGATGGATGAGGAACAAGTGTTGTCAATTTTGAGGTTACCAGCCACGACTGTTAATATGAAATTAATTTTCTTCATGGATATCAATTTTTAAGGTTTTAGGAAAATTGTTTCAGTTTTACAGAATTTTTAAATCTGTGAATTCTTATTCAACTATCAACATCACATTTTAATATTCAGTTCATAAACTACAATAATATATGTCAGGAATTATAGTAAATATATCTTTTGTAAGTAGTATCAGCTTCTGTTTTCAAGTTAGAGGCTGTCGTGGTTGTGATCGTATGGTAGTTAGATTTACAACTACCTATGCCATCGGATCCTATCACCACTGAGGGCGAGGTGTACAACATTATGTGATAAAGTTTGTCAGTGACTTGCGACAGGTCTGTGTACTCTGGTTTCCTCAGACCAATAAAATTGACCGCCACGATATAGCTGAAATATTGTTGAAAGTGGCGTTAAACACCATAAAATCGTATTCTTACTCATTTGTTAACATTAAGTAATTAATTTACTCATTGGTTTTCCGTCATTATTTTATAATATTTCTTTATTTCTTTCACTTTTTTTTAGATGACAAGAAATTATCAGTCTTCAAAAGAAGAAAAAGCAGCTGTAGTAAAAACTTGTAAAGATATTTTGCTGATAAGAAAGTGACATTAAACACCAATAATCACCAACCAATCTGGTAAGGTTAAAGATAAGGAACCACATCAGTCGTGTGATTGTTGACGGGCTTACCTCAATTGTGGTAGATCGTGGGATCGAGCCCCAGTCAGGTCAAACCAAAGACTATAAATTGGTTTTTACTTCTTCTCAGCTAAAAAATCATGCAGCATTTAGGAGTAAGAGGAAAGACAGGTTTGCTAGGAACCAGGATAATGTTTCCAAGTGGAGCGACATATTGAACAATGCACTGTTATTTCAGTGAGTTAGCACTATAAAAATCCAACTATGCGTGTTGATCCAGTACAAAGGAGACAGCATCATCTCATCGAAATGCAGCTTGTTCTTGCCATGATACAGCTGAAAAAATACTCACTTTGCTTTAAACAATAATCACGCATTCACTAAAAATAGATATTAACATTTCATTTACCACTTATGAACAAGAGTAAATAGTTTTAATATGGGTTTGGGGTTTATGGTGTTTAACACCACTTTCAACAATATTTCAGGCATACTGTGGCAGTTGGTTTTAATGTTGAAGGAAACTGGAGAAAACTGTCGCAAGTCACTGACAAAGTGTTGCTTTAAAACTGGAAATATATTGTACATTTTGTAAAAATATTAATTATAACTCTTACCTGGATATATACCTGTAATACATTTGCAATTTTCATAAAAATTACATTGATGAAAAGGAAAATTTGTATTCTACAAACTGTTAAAATTTCATGGATTTATGTTGGATATTTGCTGAGCAATTTAGGTAAGTTAGAGTGCATGTGCATGATTTTCACTTATTTTACTAATTAGTTGAAAATGCTCTGGGGAAAAATCTGATCATTAATCCTGGATGATTTTCAGCTGCAATGTAGATAAAGTGTATGAGTTAATACATAAATGTTGTATCAAGAACAGCTCGCCATCAGCCAGATTCGAACTCACAACTTTAGTGGTGATAGAATCTGATTGCACAGGTAGTTGTAAATCTAACTACCAAACGGTCTAGACCATGACGGCCTCTACTTTACAATACAGTTGAAAATTTATATTGGATAATAAAAGAGAAATAGTATAATACATGTATAGTAAAACAAGTGTCAATTAAATCTGGTGTAGATGTGAAATAATTACTTATGAATCTCTCTTCTACATTACAGAATGTCATTAAACTGCTGGAAATGACCTGAGGTGTGTGACACGCAAAGGCAACTAAAGACCCATGGCACAGCAAGACACCAGTTTTTGCTGGTAATGTGCCCTTGGGACAATACTGAATACAAGAGGCTGCTGGAACTCGGGGAGTACGTGAAGATTCACCACCCAATTTGAATTTACTGGTCCGAATCAAATTCTTTAAAATTATTTTATAAATATATCTAAATAAAAACTGAAATATTTACTGGTCCAAACAAAGTTTTACTGTTCTTGAGCTAGAGGACCAGTGTTCATCGTGACGACTGATGTTGATAAATTTATTCCCCGATTTTTCAGAGGTTTTACTTTATATATTTGTTACAAGTACTACCACACATAGTAGCGAAGTTTGAAGTAAATTGTTTAGTCCCGTTCTGTGATATTGTTGTGTCTTTAATCCCTAATTAATTGTTAGTTAATATAGTGAAATGTCTATAATTTAATTACCGGTATACATGGTTGAAATAGTAAACATTTTTTTACCATTGAGATTTAAAATTTAATGATAATTGTTTATGTTCATGGTGTTTAGCGCCACTTTCAACAATATTTCAGTTATATCGTGGCGGTCAGTTTTATTGGTGAACTGGGAGGTGAACAAAACAGACAATTACAATTTTAACATTTGTGTACTATATGTATGTAGCAACATTAAAGTATCACATATGCACGTGGAGTATATCTGTTGATGTGATATTCAAGAGTTGGGGTCTACTGTTGTGCAGGATTTTCTTTGCTGAACAAAGGAATCATTGTGACAAAGCAGTGAGCCAGAATTTCGAACGTTTCACTGACGCCATTATGATTTGATTTGATTAACCATCAGGTAATTGGTGATCAAAAACCGAAGTTACCATTCTGGAGCATCAGAGTTCACTCCTTGTCTTTAGTCTGTAACAGTTTTTGTTACTCAATCCTGAGTTTTTTGTGTAGCGTTTTGTGGCCCATTGTTTGTCTTTTTCCCATTATATTGCATGTCCTACGATTTACGGTTTATGATAAACCCCTTGGCATCTCCAAACAAAGTTCTTATGAAGAAACTACTTTAAAAATGTTAAGAACGTTGTCATTTGGGGATCAGATTTTTGTTCTGATCTAGAATCCAGGGGTGATCCCATGAGACATCTTTGCTCTCTATTCATATTAATGGTATCCATTATATCGTCTGTTATGTCCAAATTTCCACGTTTAAACTATGTTTGTCAAGTTGAAAATTTATTTCACAGACCTTGAGATAAGAATGCCAAGGTTATGTGACATGATATAAATATATATACATCTGCTATTTATGGATTCTCGTAGTAAATTTTACCTAAACGACTACCTACAATGTTTTTAATGACATAAATATTATGTATATGGGCAGTTTCAAAATAAATGGCTCCTACTGCTATAGCTGTCTAATTTACTCATTTTTATGATTTCTTTGGATCTAAATAGTTCAAAAGATCTGTAATGATTTGATGTTTGTTACTGCAAAAAATCTTTAAGATATCTAAAATAACAAAAAAAATATGTCCAAAAAACATGTCAAAATTGTCAGGAGTGCAACACTTTAAAAATCCTTAATTTTCAACAACCTACCACAGTGCTAAATCAAACAATATCTTATCAAAATCTATTTCATCACAAACTTTGATATGTTGACATACTTTTAAGATAGCAATAGATCATGCTTCACATTTATTATTGCATACAAATATGGCTTTGTAAAAAAGATGTACCTAGTCAGGAGTGCAACAAACATTTATGCAAGTTTTCCTAAATTACATTGTAGAAATGTTTTCTTTTAGTTTTCAAAGATATGGGGTATAAATAAATCTTAATACATCATTGCTGCTTCAAAACCATAGTTAAAGGATACACTAAAATCAGTAGTAAGGCCAAGAATGTCACATTAAAGGCAGCACCCTCAAATGTCAGGAGTGCAACATTTGATATTTTCTTAGACATATTTTCTTTTAAATGTAACTAATATCACATTTGTCTTTCTATTGCAACAGCGACTGACCAAGAGAACAGATAAAACCCATTTACCTGTTTGAGATACATAAAATATCTCTCACAGAAGCATTTGATTCATGTCAGGAGTGCAACTAGTTTTAAGTGATCTTCTACACAGTTTAAATTATAGCTTTTTATATGGATGATTTAAATAAAATGAGATTCTGTCAAGTTTAGAATAATGTTTGAAAAAATTAAAAGTGCCAATAGCATTATATGTGCTTTTGATTTTATGTAATAAAGCATTTTTGTTCATTTTAAATGGTCTCATGCTTTAATATCTATTAGGTATTAATACTAGAGACATTCTCTGACAAGGGAACATGTTTTCTAGGTTCATTAGCTATTGGAGATTAATTGACTTGATAAAGTTTATGATAAATGCATTTATCTATTTTCTTATAGATAATTTATGGTTGACCATGTAAATGTTGCACTCCTGACATAAATATTTAAAAATCATTGAAATTTGATATAATCAATTTTCTAAGTATCCAAAAAATACTTGTAATTGTACATTAAACATCTATTTTCAATATTGATTTAGATTAATACATGTTTTAAATGTTTTTGTATAGTATATTTCAAAAATAAGTTGGAATTTTCGAGAAGTATGGCTGTAAACAAGTTACAAATAACTAGAAAAATGTTACTTTAAGAAACATTTATCATTAAAACTTGGTAAAACTAATGCTTGAAAGAACACCAACTGATTTTTTTCCCTGTGAATTGTTTTTAAGTTAATAACTCTTCTTTTTCTTGATGGCAATATAATGTCAGGAGTGCAACATATCCTGATAAAATAGTACCATTGATAAAATAATGATAATTTATAATAAATTGCCTTTTCTAGCCTATAAAAATATTCTAATTATTTCTTTATGATTTATCTTATAAATATATTAGAGTGGTATAATACAAATTTTCAAATGTAATTAAAAATATTGCTGCTAAAACTGGGTATTAAAGAAGTGGTATGGCAAAAAATTGTTTTTTTTTTTTACAAATTTCCAAATACTGTCATTTCTGTACAAATATTTCATTGAAACAGGTAAAAATTATTGTACAAGTTAACAGTAACATCACTGTTCAATGTTGGCATTTTAAAATGTGATATTTTGTTCTTTTTTCTTTATTATAAAATGTCAGGAGTGCAACAAAAATAGACAAAATGTTTTTTCTACAACCAATTATTTTGCGATCGTTCAAAGAATCAATGTGATTTTTTTTTTTTACAAATGGCTACTTATCTTTAAAGTTTGAAAATTTTGCTGTCTTAAGTAAAAATATTCGTTATTATTTTGATAATAAAAACTTAATCAGGTAGATTGGACAAAAATATTGAGAATTTTTCATAAAAAATAGCTTTCAAGAAAAACTACAACTACCAATAACCCAATATTTTGCATAAAAAGTCATTTATATCAGTTGCATTGTTTGAGAAACCATTATACAAAATAATTGAGACTAAAGATTGTTTAACTGATATAGAATAAGTATGTGTTCAATAAAAGGTTCTTAAAAATTTATTGCTCATCTGTTCATAGTTTCTTTCTTGTTTCATTTACTTCAATGTATACAACATTAAAAATTATCAGCAGAAAGTTTTTAGGAGTGAGTTTAATTTTGACATTTTTTTCACATGTTGGAGCCATTTTTTTTTTTAACAGCCCATACAAGAGATACATGTCAGAAACCTGGTATGGATAGAAACTACTCTTTGATTGTATTTATTGTATATATGTCATCCAGTAATACATAGAAAGTTGCAAAATGTTGTGTACATGAAAAAAAAATCGATGTTAAAAATAAAGGGGGGGGGGGGAGTAATCAGGCCGTCCGGAACATCTGGCGGCCGGACCATCCAGCCTGATACACCGGATTTACATTATTTACAAGGGCTGGTACCAGATAATTGCCGTAGAAAATTGCTTCCAGTTCTTGGGGAACTTTGCATCGGAATCTGCCCTTGTGCCCTGAAAAAGCAAAACATGATATCAAGCTTCTTGATAGGCTTTCACTGAGTTACAAGACTCGGGCTGATCATTAAAACTAGTCGAAGTTGGTATTCAGTCCTTCTTCTTTATATTTTTCTCTCTCTTTCTCTCTGTATGCTCATTACATTTGGTTTACGTCTTTATGAAAAATATACCCCAAAAAATGTATTCCTTATTTGACTGGTAAATTTTCAAAACTGTGCAGCAATTAAAAAAACCCAGAGGCTCCCAGGAGTCTAATCTCTCACCTGGATCAAATCTGCTTTCAATAACAACGCAACTGCACTGTGGCGGCCATCTTGGTGGGAGAGCGCGACTGCCGGACACAACTTTGGAAGAGGACCATCCAATGACTATTCCATCAAAGTTTGGTTCTAATTGAGCTACTGGTTCCAGACAAGATGGTTTTTATGTGAATTTCCCATAGGGTCCTATGTTAAACTAAGTTCAGCTGTGCAGCCATCTTGGTCAGAGGGCGGGACCACCAGACACAATTTTGGAAGAGGACTATCCAATGACTATTTTATCAAAGTTTGGTTCCAATTGAGCAACTGGTTCCAGACAAGAAGATTTTTATGTGAATTTCCCATAGGGTCCTATGTTAAGCTAAGTTCGGCTGTGGGGGGCCATCTTGGTCGAAGGGCCGAACCGCCGGACACAGAGATCCATCCAATGACTATTTCATGAAAATTTAGTTCTTATTGAGCAAATGGTTTCAGACAAGAAGATTTTTATGGGAATTTCCCATAGGGTCCTATGTTAAATGAAGTTCGGCTGTGGTGGCCATCTTGATCGGAGGTCTAAAATGCCGGATACAATTTTGGAAGGGGACCACCCAAGAATCATTTCAGCAAAGTTTGGTTGAGATTGGCTCAGTAGTTTCAGAGGAGAAGATTTTTTTTTAAATTTCATCCCCCCTTTTTTCTAAATTGCATAATCGATCAAAATCGGCAAAATTTCAAGTTCATAAAAAATCCTGTAATATATGTTAAAAACCTCATCATTATGCTTATACAGTTCAAATTTGGGCACATTCTGGCTTAAAATAGAGCAGTTTTGGCCATTTGAAGAAATTTCTATTTTTAGTAACGGCAGCCATCTTGGATACAGGACGGCGCTGACGGACACAATTTCGAAAGGGGACCACCTAAGGATCATTCAGACAAAGTGGTTGAAATTGGCCGATGTGGTTTATAACAAGAAGATTTTTAAATGATTTTTTGCTTATTTATGCCTAATTTGCATAATCGGTCAAAATCGGCAAAAGTTCAAAGTTCATAAAAAATCCCATAATATATGTTAAAAAGATCATCATTATGCTTATACAGTTCAAATTTGGGCACATTCTGGCCTAAAAATAAAGCAGTTTTGGCCATTTGAAGAAATTTCTATTTTTAGTAATGGCGGCCATCTTGGATGGAGGGCGCGGCTATCGGACATAACTTTTAAAGGGAACCCTCTAAGGATGATTCAGGCCAAGTTTGGTTTAAATTGGCCCAGTGGTTTCAGAGGAGAGGAATTTTTTTTAAAGTTTACAGACGAACGACGGACGCCATGTGATGGCAATAGCTCACATAGGTGAGCTATTTAAAAGGACAATAACTCCAAAATGGGTAATCAGATTTACTTCAAAATTGCAGGGTAGGTAGATCTTGACATGTTGAACATGTTTGCAGTTTAAACTTAACATCTATCTCTTATAGTTTTTGAAATATAAGACGAAAAGTATTAAAATTAAAAAAATAAATTGATGAAAAAAGGGCAATAACTCCAAGATGGGTAATCAGATTTACTTCAAAATTGCAGGGTAGGTAGATCTTGCTGTGCTGATCATTTTTACTCCATGTTAGATTTCTGATATTATTAACGGTTTTTGAGTTATTACCCAAAATCCTGCAATTTTACCATATGTTCTATTTTTAGTAACAGTGGCCATGTTGGTTGGTGCATGGCATCACCGAACACAATTTTGAAACTAGACACCCTAGTGATGATTCAGACCAAGTTTGGTTTCAATTGGTCCAGTAGTTTCAGAGGAGAAGATTTTTGAAAAAGTTTACGACAGACGCCAAGTGATGGCAAAAGCTCACCTGGCCTGTGGCCAGGTGAACAAAAAAAAGTCACTGGCGTCCCTTGGCTTATATACAAATATCCTTATACCTTTGACTAACTGGCTTTTTTCTTAAATTTTATGCCAAAAAAAAAGGGGATCGGGGGCATGTAAAATTAGTTTTGCCACCCTCAACTTTTCAAAGTGGGAAGGACGATTGCCCACAGCTCCTTCGCTCATCAAGTGGTATTAATGGAGTATCTGAGTTCATGTCGGTCCGGAGTTTTAGTGGTGTTTGTGTTGCTCAAATTTTCTGTGTATTCGTAATTTTTTGTCAGCCATTAAATATTTGTCTTTTTGTTTTGTTAAACCTGTATATTTATATGCGAGCGTCAGCGAGCTCTTTATGGTATAAAATGTGTACTTAGGATTTTTTGACAAACATGGCTGGACATATTGACGAATAACAAAAAAATCGACGCTTTGTAAACACCGTGTAACACACTAACACACTCAACTAATGAAGATCTTCTTAACATAAAGCGCAAAGGTGATCCTGAAGTCTCGTACCCTCTCTCGTACGTCCGATAGCACTGAAACCCGGAACCCGTGTGTAATAAAAGTCATTTTGATAGCTTGTTTTACTTGTATTGATATTTTTTAATTTATTAAATGATCTCTTCTGACATACTGACAAGAATTTGTGTTTCTACGTGGAAGTTAACTTTTGAGATTTCGTAAGGAACGATAACTCGAATAAAGGATAAGGGTAATTACAAAATTACCGAACTCCGAACAATCTTACAAAGGGAAAGTCAAAACTCATAATTATGTAAACAGACAAAATCAGTCAACAACCGGAAAACTGAAAACCGTAATGACCCTGACTTGGTAGAGGCATTTCTAAAGAAATGGTGGGTTGAATCAGATTTTAAGGCGCCAAACCTCCCGTTCTCATTACGGTTCAAAGGAACGACAGCTTTGTCTTTGTCTTTGTACAGGTAAAATTCCTCCGGGATTCGGAGCACTCCAATTAAGGATAAAATTATAAAACCTAACTTAACGGGCACATACTTAAAAAGATACGTATTTACAGTTAAGATCAAATATACGTAGTAGTTAAAAGTTCATCATGTCCATGTTGTATAAATTTGGTTAGCTCGATTGAATGAGACTAGATTCGACCCTAAAAAAAAGTCGTCCCCAATATATCTCGGCCCAAAAATCTCAACACTTTTTGATGCACTGGATGAGCGTGAAATTGCCAGATAATTTTCAGATGCGCGAGCATTCATGGCCGTGCCGGTTTCATATTATCATATATTGTTAATGAGGCAATATATTGACTCTTTTAAGACTAATTACCAATTTCTGACTTTTGATTGACGCAGTTATCGGTCGTGATTCGAGTTATCTTTTCCTTAGAGGAGGTATATCGACTTCCGGAAATTATCAAACGCAACTAAAAATCACGATCATCATGGGTAAAAACTATTGTGCACTCAAAGATTGTCACAATACGGCCGGTATGAGAGGAAGATTTGGAAAAGTTGTTAAATTGCACCATCTACCTACAGGTAACCGGACTTTAAGATCAGCGTGGGTACGTGCAATTAGTCGTAAAAACTACCGGGCTAGCAGCTACACCCAGGTATGCTCTGATCACTTTCCAGGTGGGAATGGCAGGACATGGCAACATAACACACCAACGTTGTTTCTACCCCAGAAAGACATGGAATTTGAAAATGCTATTCACTCGTAAGTATCACCCCTCACCCATCTTCATGTTGTTCTTTTATAATAATTATGAACTGAAAACAGGTTGATGACACTTTGTGTACAAATCTATTGTCAGTCTTCAAAATTAGCCAGTATTGGAAGACCAAGGCCAGTCAAATCAGTATTTGGCTTGTAAAAATTTCCAAACCACGAGTCCAGCTGGCTTGTGTACTTTTTGTATGAGAAAAGGTAATTGATTTATTTGGGTCAGCAAAATAATTTTTAGGATTGTGATTTTTCATGGTTTACTTGCAGGGTTGTATTGACTGGGCCGGTGGTCAGTACTGGTTTTAACCGGTCAATACTGGTCGATTGGAGTAAAAGCTAGATAGGATTATGTAAATTGATTCCTAAGAGGGTATTTTTAGTGGAGGTATCTATTTTTAACTTGTAATGATTTTAAGTTAGTAATAATTTCTTTAATTTAATAAAATTAAATATTATTATATTTATATTTGTTACACAAGACAATTTTATAGAATAGAAAACTGATTCCGAAGAAATTTTCTGTCTGTTCTTCATCCTAGGAATCCTAATCTCAACGAGATTAGTTTCGTCCCTGCCAAGGGTACTCGTCGATTGGCTTAAAGGCTACCACTACAGTTTTTTTGTGTTTTTTTTTCAATTTTGCTTTTTTTTTTCTTTTTTTTTTTTTTTCTATTTATTTTTTATGAAAGTGTCTAATTTGGACTTCATTATAAATCATTTGGTAAGAAGCCATACATAAGAAAAGCAATGAAGAGTAAACCCCCTATAAACTTTCCATTTCCTGCATTCAAGCTGGCCACTTTTATTACCCTTTTCCTTCTTACACATTTATTGGGGTTATGTTGTTTTAGCAATTTAAATTTCTTAATTGACCACCTGTCAGCCAGGTGTACATACAGTTACCTGTTCAGCACTTTAATTAAGCTACCTGTAAGTTACATTGAACCTGTTGCAGTCACACATTTTGAATTAAATAAATCTTTATGTAAAATAAATTCATTATAAATGTATTTAGTACTGCACCTGAAAACCTGAAAATGTCCCTTAAATAGATTTCAATAGTAATTCAGTGATGTTTTAAGATATTCAACAGATTAATACAGCAATACAAATTTAAATTGGGACTTCAAATGAAAATTTTGATCATTTTAGATATGAAAAAGAACAAAATTGACCATTTTTCACTTAAAATAATAGTATTGACTACTGAAGGAGTATTGACCGGGACGGTTAAAACCTTGTTTACTTGCCCACATATAGATATTAAATTGAGAAATTCTTTTATGTTTGCAATTTGTTTCAACTTGTTTTACTCGTACCAAGCTTACATCAAAAGTGCATAATTACAGAATCAAAGCAAGAATTTGTATAGTAAAAAGGATATGAATCTCGCGAGATTTAACATAGATTCATTGATTGTAGGTAACTTAGTAATACTTCAGCCAGGATTTTAAGACCATTACTATTAGTCACTTTTGCGGAACAGTATTTTTTTTTTTATTATACCTCAGTATATATTTTCTATATAAAATTAAATGCAGATAAAATTACTATTTTGCACATAAAAATCCAATTGCTGATTTTGACTGATCATGACTATTATCCCTAGGGAAATAGTCTCGATAGGGAAATAGTTCAGTTCAAACAGCATACGTTTTCCCGCGCTTTTATGGTTCGGATCTTTCGTGTTTTAACGTACATGCCCCAGAGATACGATTATTTGTTTACCAGACGATAAAATGGCATCTGCTGAAGCAGGTCGATTTGCCTCGCTCTCTCAAGTTTAATCTTGTTGATCAATGCTTTAAACTGGTTAGAATTGTTGTTAAAACATGTTTATTGTTGATATTTTTTCTTAATATTACTATTAAGAACTTCTATTTGTGTCTTTTTAATAGCCATATTTTCTCAGATTTCCTAGATTGTCTTTGGTATAATAAAACACTTATTTACTGGCTATTCGGGCAATAGCAAGTTTATTGTCCCCCTCGACACCAACTATTTCCCTCCGCTTCGCATCAGGAAATAGTTGGTGTCTCGGTGGACAATAAACTTGCTATTGTCCTCATAGCCAGTAAATAGGTGTATACTAATTATGAATAAATAAGAATATATTAAGTTTTTATTTTATAATCAGTTAGCTTAATTGTCTTATTGTCCTTAATGGTTAAATAGTAATGGAGATAGAAAGGTTATGAAAAACCTCCTAGGATGGAAACATACTCTAAAAATTAGCAACTAACTGATAAATAAAATCAACTGTAAGCTTCTCAAAGTGAGAGTTCTGACTGCTGCTGTACCTCATAACATTGCCACCATTTTTATCTAATAGTACCACACAAATTATAATACTTAATAATTCAATCCCCCCCCCCCCCTTTTTGAAATATTACTGTGCTTTAATGACCTCATAAGTCGCTACAATTGGAATACAAATCCATCGATATATTTTATATTTGTTTACATCAATACTGTTAAAACAATAAAATAGATATCACCAGTTTTCTTACACTTCTTAAAAGACTACACCAAGGGCTCTAAAATTACCAATCTACGAAGTAGCTATCATCCTGAAAGACGTGACTATGACGTGGCAAAAATGGGGTTCAAAACAGACGCTGGAAAAACGTAAAACCAGTTTGTCTTTGATGGAAGTTTTTAACATTGCATTAAAATGCAGAGTCTTCAGATTTTAAGAACTTTTAAATGCATCTATTTTGCATATGTGTAAGGCATAAAAATCAATAACAAGTATATCCACCGCGTTTATTGTGAAGTTCTGTAACACGCCTCGTCATGCTTCATACAAGACGCCTAAGCTGTTCTTGGGGGAACTGTTGCCACTCCTGTAAGATAGCAGTTCTTAATTCGTCAATATTTTGACATTTTGGATTGCGTTGGTTAATTTTTCGGCCAATAAAGTCCCATACATGCTCTATAGGGTTCATGTCTGGCGACATCGCAGGCCATGGAATTGTCTGAACATCCCCTTGCTGTAAAAAATGTTGTACAATTCGGGCTCTATGTGGCCTAGCGTTGTCGTCCATGAACATTGGCCTGTCAGCCAACGCATGATTGTCGAAATGGGGGACTACGCGTGGAGCGAGCACATTGTCACAGTATTTTTGGCCTGTCAGATTACCATCAAGAACATACAAGTCCAACTTACAGTCAAAGGAAAAACAACCCCAGACAGTTACACCCCCACCCCCAAAAGCAGTTGTGCCCAAAATGTGGTTGTCCTGAAATGAAGTGTTTCGTTGGCGCCAAACCCTTGCACGACCGTCGGTAGGGCGTAACAAAAAACGACTTTCATCAGACCAGTGGACCTGTCTTCATGTGTGCATAGTCCACCCCAAATGATCATGTGACCAGTCAAATCGAGCATGGCGATGACGTAATGTCAACTGTGGACGTTTTATGGGTCGTCACGCTCGCATTACCTGATGGTGGAGGCGTCTGATTACAGTGCGTGTGCTAATGTGGCCTCCAAACGCTAAATTACCACGAAGTGCAGCAGTTGTACTGAACGGCCATTGCTGCGCCCGTCTGGATATGAGCCGGTCTTCTCTCGGCGTCGTTTTGCGAGGTCTACCTGCACGTGGACGGTCAGTAACATTCCCCGTTTGACAAAAATGCTGCATCAGTCGTACAATGATGGAATGGTTAACCCTGAAGTGGTCTGCCACCCTTCTATGGCTAAAACCACCGTTATGCATGCCAACAGCTTGCCACCTTTCTGGTATGCTTAATTTTCGCTGCACCATACCAAACCAATGGAAAATGAAACTTAAAACTCTACACAAAAAAAATCAGCTTTTGTTCGCAAACACAAATGTTGAAAAGTACACGTGGCTCTTTACACACCCTGTCATATACACATCAATAAAAATTCGATCAATAACCTGTTTCACAGGTAAGTAAGTATGTGTGTACAGGTAATGAAAACAGCAAACCGATTTGAAATAAGTTCATTATTAGAAAAGATATTATTGAAACAAGTCAGGTGGTGCTTAACTTTTGTCGGACTGTATATATACAATGTACTTGTATACTCTATTTTTGTGGTTACAATGTCTACCCTAAAAATGTCATTTATGGAGATTTATGGTCACGTACCATTAAAATAAGAAAGTTCTTGTATAAAATGATTTTATCTTTTAACCAATGTACATGTAACCTCAAACAGACATATATTTATTTTGACCCAACAGACTTTTTTGAATTGATCTATGTTATTATAATGTGTGTTAACTGTCACATGTTTGAAATTTCCATCAATTTTAAAAGAAAAAGAAGCTAGGTTAGGCATATATTTGTTCGGTCCTGCATAATTTTGCCTATCCAAGGGACAGACTTTAGGAAAGATTGGGGTAGGGTCCTAAAATTAGGGACGGTCAGATGACAGTAAGCACACATATTTTGTTTTGTTTTAGTCAATACCATTGATATGGTTTAAAACAAACATTCATCTGAACTCATAAAACTGCATGTACATGTATGTCATGTATGTGAAAGTGAATCAAGGGGAAATCTAAATGCTTATTTAAATTCCGGAAACTTCATAATCATCTGACATTGTGTAATTAAATCTCCCAAACAACATTTTCAGACTTATTGTTTTTGCTCCGTTTCTTATTATTATTATTATTATTATTCTTTCTTTCTTTAGCACATGAACTTGTCCACGGCAGATCTCAGGAACTAGTTTACTGGACAGAATTTCATGAAACTCGGTGGAGTTGTAGATATATGTTTCTAGTTGGTCCTAAAGTTTTCAACTTGGTGATAAAGGGGGTCAAAGTCATATTTTGAGGGGTTCAAAGGGGGTGGGTGTTACTATAGAATTCTATGGGAAAGTTGAAATTTCGTACATTAATGTTGATAACTTCTAAATGGATAATGATAGAGACATAAAATTTGACATAGTGATAGATCACCATTAGAGGAGCAATTCTGCATTTTCAAAATTTTCAAAATGTCTGCCAAAACACGGCATAAATAATGGCCGGTAAAAATTCAACATTGTCCGATATCATCAAAATTTGATATGTGGGTAGATAATGATATCCCGAAATTGATTTCCGACATTGAAAAATTTCTACCAATCGCCATTTTCAAAATGGCCACCACAATACCGCAAAAATTCAATATTGTCCGATATCATCTAAATTTGATATTTGGGTAGATTATGATGTCCAGAATTTATTCCTGACATTGAAAAATTTCTAGCAGTCGCCATTTTCAAAATGACCACCACAATATCATACAAATTCAACATTGTCCGATTTCAACGACATTTCATATCTGAGTAGATTATGATGTCCCGAATAGATTCCCTAAATAGAAAAATTTCTAGTGGTTGCCATTTTCAAAATGGCCACCACAATACTGCACAAATTCAACATTGTCCGATTTCAACGACATTTGATTCCTGACATCGAAAAATTTCTACTGGTCACCATTTTTAAAATGGCCACCACAATACCGCACATATTCAACATTGTTCGATTTCAACGAAATTTCATATGTAGGTAGATTATGATGACCTGAATTGATTCCCGACATCAAAAAATTTCTACCGGTCCCCATTTTCAAAATGGTCACCACAATACTGCAAAAATTCAGCATTGTTCGATTTCAAAGGTAGCTTTTGATTTATTTTTTAAACCTGTTGTCAGTGGCCGGTTTGGGAGACTTGAGACTTCATAATCGTTAGATTATAATCATATCTTGTTTGTGTTTTATTTTATTTCTATTTTATGTTTCCATTTCTTTTGTAGCACTTCAAGCAGAACGCCAAAACTAAAGAAAAAAAGAAATGTGCCATCACAAAGAAAGCCTAAAAAGAAGCGCAAACAGATTGAGTTCAAAGTTGCTGACACTACCACGCACGACCATACCTATTTCACTACCTTGCCCGTCGTAGCTGGCACGGTAACGATCACTAAGAGATTTATGCACAATGTTCTCTAACTCTCTCACCAGCAAGAAGAAGTTGTCACTTTGCTTCTGCAGAGCCCCTCTGTCTTGTTTATTAAACCATTCACTGTAACTAGTACCAAATGATGAAGAGTCTGAATGACTAACAAGTTTATCAATAATTGTCAAGTTCTTACTAGAAACCACATAGTATCGTTTCTTCAAGGCTTTTATGATGAAACCAGCAATGTAGAATAATATTGACTGATCATTCACACTTACAGTTGACTGTTCTTTTTCAGAATCACTTTTCACCAATTTTATCTGTTCTTAAAGTTCACCAACTATATCCTCGAAAGAACATTTGTAAAATAAATTAATGTTACTGGACTTAAAGGCTGGACACATTGCGGCAATGTCTTTGCAAAGGGTAGTGTCTAGACGAACTCTGTGCATATGTTGAACAAGTTACTCACGGTCATTAGTGGTTGTAAGGTTCGAAGAACTGGAAACGAAAATGAATTTCATCTCTTTCTCTAATCTCATTCTAATAGAATCTGATGATGCAGCCATTACACTAATATTACTGATTTGTTTGCTTGGAAGGAACGGATCATTTGCAATGTTCTTTAGTGAAGACTGATAAGCAGCTGGAAAAATCTGACTGAAATGATCATCTTGACATGAAAATGTGTTGTCACTTTTATTCCCACTTTGTTGTCAGTAGCTCTGGCATCAATATTATGCTGTTTTTTCACATGACCACGAAAACCTGATATTGTCTTAAGAACTTTGCTACATTCAGGACATTTATATTTAACCTGGTCAATAGTTTTTTTTCTGAAGTCTTCTGCTTTTTAGATTGTTTACTGTTTTCATCTTCACTATTACTGTGGTCAGTATCATACTCAGTGTAAATATTGTCAGTGTCAAAGTCATTTTTTATGGCTGTCAGACTGTTTGCTAAAACTAGACCGCTTTGACCTTTTACCTGTCATGTCGAGGATTCTAGTGTACATTATTTTTGTATTTGGAAAGTGTTTCCCTAACTTTCCCTATTGATATTTCTTACTTAATCCACAGTGTAGGAATAAAATGGAATGTTGGAGGGTGCAAACTTGAAAAAAATAAAAATAAAAGTGATAAGCAAATAATGATTTTTATCAATCATATAAAGTATTACCATGGTCATAATTATACTGTATTATTTTTTCAGGTAGAGGAACAGGAAGAATGTATGAAGACAGATGATGGGGATGTAGTGTTTCAGTTGGAGGCAACTGGATGTGATTTGCCAGTGAAGGAAACCATTACACTTTCAACATGTGAATATCTGACAACTGATGAAAATCAAGAAGCTAGAGAGAATTCTGATGGTTATTATACTTTCTGATATTTAAGCTTTAATCTGTGTTCTCCTCATAATAGAGGGCCCAGGTGGCTCAATGAGTTAGGTAGTTGGATCACCTAACAACTCATACAAGCCTATCATCGATACAACGTGGGTTTGTTCCCGGCTTTGTAAATTACAAAAAAGGGTGTACTTGACTTGCAACCGCAAGTGATAAAGTTTACCATGATCAGTGATTCTCTCTGGGTACTCCGGCTTCTTCCATCACTAAAACTGGTCGCCATGATATAGCTTAAATATTGCTGAAACACCAAAAATCAATCAATAAATCAATCTCCTCATAATATTCAAATATACTATTCATGGAAAAATACCACCTAGAGTAGAAGGCACAATATATGGTCAAAATCTGGTTTATAGTTCAACTTCCTGCTTAACTTTTCAATGTAAATGTATTTTAATGAAACTTTACATAAAGGTAGTATACACCATGTATGATGAAATATAATCATGTGTCTACAATCCCAAGGGGAGATAAAAGTTGGACTTTAACCTTTAAATGCTCATAGTTAGTGTGTTTGTACAAAACATGAGTTACAAGGGAGTATTTATGCAGAGTCATCTGGTGTCACATGAAGATTTCAGACTGAATAGAATACATTTCATTCTACAATATCCCTCCAATAATTAACCACAACTGGTGATCCGTTGGCTGGCTTTTTTCATGTCATTTTTATTCGCATCTACGTTAGGATTGTGAAATATAGCCAACTACGTATACCTGTTCATCAATCCATCCATTCACAATGACATTGGAAATCCAGAATATGTTCCATCTATTAACATGGGATGCTCAAGCGAATTTGATCGACGCATAGGTATGTAAACGTAGTACCCATTTCATCGCCACTGCTGAAAAAATGACGGAATTGGAGAAAACGAAAAGCAAGGGAGGAAGAAAACTTATTTTGAATGTAAAAGAAACAAAGCAAAATTGATCAAGAACTCAGAAATAAATAAAGCACAGGTCTATGTTGGCGACCAAGTATGATCATTGGATGCAGAAGAAAGATCTGAGACTGAGATCCCATACAAAATTTAATTTTGTTGGACCGTTCATGTTTGTGTATTCTACACTTACTTCTAATAAGGGACCGACCATTTAACTTGAAGGGGGGGGTTATGGTTTTTTATTTCGTTCAGAAATTTTTTTTCGGACAACACAAGAGTTAGAATATTTTTTTTCCATAAATTAACATTAGATTATATGACAAAAACTCTGAATCACATTATTTTTTTTTTCCTCCACCAAAATCAGAATATTTTTTTCAGCAACATTGGGAATCAGAATATTTTTTTAGAAAAAAACCATAACCCCCCCTTCAAGTTAAATGGTCGTTCCCTAAGAGAAGGCACATCTTTGAAAGAGTACTGAACATAACATTTAACTTGCGTCCAAATATATATTTTTTTTTTAGTCATAGCCCACATGTTCGGGAACAATCATCGTACGATTGACCAAAATACCTATGCCTATGTAGGAGATTTTTTGTTAGTTTGGGCCACAGTCTGGTCAAACCAAAGACTATAAAATTGGTATTTGCTGCTTCTCCGCTAAGCACGCAGCATTAAGGAGTAAGAGCAAAGACTGGATGGCTCGGAACCTGGATAATGTTTCAAAGTGGAGCGACATGTCTGCCCACCGACTGTTATTCCAATGAGCTAGGCCTATGAATATTGGACACATGTGAGCTAGCCCTATGAATATCTGACACATGTGAGCTACCCCTATAAATATCTGACTAAGCATGATGATCTAGTACAAAACGCACCTCATCATCATTTCATCAAATGTAACTTGTTCTTGCCATGATATAGCTGAAAATTTTCTCATTTGGCATTAAACAGCAATGACTCACTTTGTTATATGAAATCTTTATTTACAAAGTAGAGCTTGTTAAGTTCAACAACTGCAGGATAAATAAGATTATTGGTAGATACATTTTAATAGTTTTTATTCTGAATTATTTTCAGATGAGATGAATTCTAATAAAGTACAACCCATTAAAGGGAATTCAAATAAGTGTAAAAGGAAAATGGAAAAAGTGACATCATCTGAAAGTACACCTCTGATGCTGATGGTGTCAAGTCATGCAAAAAACACTAACAGCATAATAGTACCTGTTAAATCTGAAATTTTAGAACAGCCGGAATCAGAAGTTCTTCCTTCATGTTCAAATCCAAACTTTCAAGTGTCCGTTTGTAGTAGCTATAGGTCCAGTACAGTAGAAAACTCTGGTTTTAATGTCAACAATATCTGCCTTGAAAGCCAAAATTTAGGAAGTGTTGCACATGAGAACAATTTTGGACTTATTTATAGCATAAAACAGGAACCTGTGGATGATTATTCTCTAGCAAATGTATACAATGAATCTCAAGACAGCACACAAAACTCTGTTGTAAATAATGATAGTCAAACTAATTCATTTTCTCCTAATATATATGGCAATGTGAACTCAAATGATCATAAAAAAAAAATGAAAGAAGTGGCTTCATCCTCAATACTTAAGAAAACACATGTAAATCAGGAGAAACAATCAAGTACACCTACGATGGATTTCAGACATGCAAAAAGCATACTAAAGACTACTATTTCAGACAGTATGGGAGGTAACTCTAGTCATAGCATAGGAGGCAACTCCACCAATTATTTATTTTCCGACCAAGTTAAAGTATCTCGATTGCAAACCAAAGACACTGGAACAGACAGATTACATGGAAATCAAAGTTTAGAACCACAATTAGACAATAGTAAATGGAGAAATAAGTGTTTAAAATTTCTAAAAGATGCTCTTCAAAATACAGTAAGTATAGATTTGTTAAATTAATCATGTTATGTTTGTTACTGTAGAAAAATGTAGGGAGGAAAGTTTGAAGATACCAAGAGGGTAATCAGATGCCTTAAATCAAAGGAGGACAGACAAGACAATGGTCAAAAGATACCAAGGGGGTAATCAGAAACCTTAAATTGAAGGAGGACAGAGAAGACAATGGTCAAAAGATACCAAGGGGGTAATCAGAAACCTTAAATCAAAGGAGGACAGACAGACAAGACAATGGTCAAAAGATACCAAGGGGGTAATCAGAAACCTTAAATCGAAGGAGGACAGAGAAGACAATGGTCAAAAGATACCAAGGGGGTAATCAGAAACCTTAAATCAAAGGAGGACAGACAAGACAATGGTCAAAAGATACCAAGGGGGTAATCAGAAACCTTAAATCAAAGGAGGACAGACAAGACAATGGTCAAAAGATACCAAGGGGGTAATCAGAAACCTTAAATCGAAGGAGGACAGAGAAGACAATGGTCAAAAGATACCAAGGGGGTAATCAGAAACCTTAAATCAAAGGAGGACAGACAGACAATGGTCAAAAGATACCAAGGGGGTAATCAGAAACCTTAAATCAAAGGAGGACAGACAAGACAATGGTCAAAAGATACCAAGGGGGTAATCAGAAACCTTAAATCAAAGGAGGACAGACAGACAAGACAATGGTCAAAAGATACCAAGGGGGTAATCAGAAACCTTAAATCAAAGGAGGACAGACAGACAAGACAATGGTCAAAAGATACCAAGGGGGTAATCAGAAACCTTAAATCAAAGGAGGACAGACAAGACAATGGTCAAAAGATACCAAGGGGGTAATCAGAAACCTTAAATCAAAGGAGGACAGACAAGACAATGGTCAAAAGATACCAAGGGGGTAATCAGAAACCTTAAATCAAAGGAGGACAGACAGACAATGGTCAAAAGATACCAAGGGGGTAATCAGAAACCTTAAATCAAAGGAGGACAGACAAGACAATGGTCAAAAGATACCAAGGGGGTAATCAGAAACCTTAAATCAAAGGAGGACAGACAAGACAATGGTCAAAAGATACCAAGGGGGTAATCAGAAACCTTAAATCGAAGGAGGACAGAGAAGACAATGGTCAAAAGATACCAAGGGGGTAATCAGAAACCTTAAATCAAAGGAGGACAGACAGACAAGACAATGGTCAAAAGATACCAAGGGGGTAATCAGAAACCTTAAATCGAAGGAGGACAGAGAAGACAATGGTCAAAAGATACCAAGGGGGTAATCAGAAACCTTAAATCAAAGGAGGACAGACAGACAAGACAATGGTCAAAAGATACCAAGGGGGTAATCAGAAACCTTAAATCGAAGGAGGACAGAGAAGACAATGGTCAAAAGATACCAAGGGGGTAATCAGAAACCTTAAATCAAATGAGGACAGACAGACAATGGTCAAAAGATACCAAGGGGGTAATCAGAAACCTTAAATCGAAGGAGGACAGACAAGACAATGGTCAAAAGATACCAAGGGGGTAATCAGAAACCTTAAATCAAAGGAGGACAGACAAGACAATGGTCAAAAGATACCAAGGGGGTAATCAGAAACCTTAAATCAAAGGAGGACAGAGAAGACAATGGTCAAAAGATACCAAGGGGGTAATCAGAAACCTTAAATCAAAGGAGGACAGACAAGACAATGGTCAAAAGATACCAAGGGGGTAATCAGAAACCTTAAATCAAAGGAGGACAGACAAGACAATGGTCAAAAGATACCAAGGGGGTAATCAGAAACCTTAAATCAAAGGAGGACAGACAAGACAATGGTCAAAAGATACCAAGGGGGTAATCAGAAACCTTAAATCAAAGGAGGACAGACAAGACAATGGTCAAAAGATACCAAGGGGGTAATCAGAAACCTTAAATCAAAGGAGGACAGAGAAGACAATGGTCAAAAGATACCAAGGGGGTAATCAGAAACCTTAAATCGAAGGAGGACAGAGAAGACAATGGTCAAAAGATACCAAGGGGGTAATCAGAAACCTTAAATCAAAGGAGGACAGACAAGACAATGGTCAAAAGATACCAAGGGGGTAATCAGAAACCTTAAATCAAAGGAGGACAGAGAAGACAATGGTCAAAAGATAAAGGACAAAAAGACAAACAATGAATTATGCTGTACAAAGCAAATCATAGGAAACTACAGATTGAGCAACCCCACCAAAAAAAAACCAGAAGCTGAACTCGGGTGCATATGAAGGGTAAGCAGTTCTTGCTCTTCTTGAGGCACCTGTCATGTTACTCTTGTCATGAATGAGCAAAGATAGGAACATATCCGTGGTGATATATGTGACTCGGATATTGTGTAACCGTTAACCAAATCATTGTGGCAACTGTGTAAATGAATGTCATTGTAGGTTAAGCTTAGACTTTGTATACCATATAATGGTGAAGACCTAACATGCTCGGCTTGAGTGCAGAAGATCAGGGGACTGATTCCCTGTTGATCAGGTCAAAATCTAAGTCTATCAAATTGATATTTATTGTTTCTCCACTATACATGTGGACAACATTAACGAGTAAGATCAAAGGTGTCTGATTGATACAGATGGATAATATGTCTGGGTGGAACAACACATCTACCTGCGGACTGCTGTTATCTCACCTGGATTAAAAGGTCCATGTAAAACTAAGGTATAGTTATCGCTGTTTCAGGGGTGACTTCTGCATCCGCTAGCTTTTCACATTTCAATCTTTTTCTTTTTACTATAGTCCAATTGAAATTAAACTTGGCAGAAATGTGCAATGGAACTGGTGTTCCTAGCATTTTGTATGATTGTCAACATATCTACCAGTGAACTGTTGCTTCAGTGAGCTATCACTATAAAGACCCAATTAAGTGCGTTGGTCTAGTACAAAGCAGACATTAAATGTAACTCATTCTCACCTTGCAATAGCTGAAAAATTGCTCATTTAGCGTTAATCAACAATCACTCACTTTAATCGTCAAAAAAGTAACTTGTTTTCACCTTCAGCATGATAAAGTTGATAAATGAAACACTTTTTTAAAAAAAAAACAAGCAATCAAAAAAGTGTTAAATGTAGTTTTTTTGTAGATAAATAGACTTGAAGATCTTGGTGTTGATGTGGCAGCATGGGTTCTTATACCTAAAAACGATAAATCTAGTCTGATACATCATATGGGAAGTCAAAAAGGGAGAGAATTCATCAAGAATAAGCCAGATATTGATGCTGAATTGCATCTGTTTTTGAAAAATTATCAGAAAAAAGGTAAATTCAGGGTTTTTTCTGGAAAATTTGCAATTTTGGGGATTATGCAAATTAGGTGTATTATGAAAACAATGACACAATAAATATTACCAACAAAATGAAATCTTTAAACAAATTTTCACATATTGGATTGTTTTCTTTTGGTGTTTCCCAAGATGGGGTTAGGGTTATGGTGTTTAGCGCCATTTTCAACAAAATTTCAGTTTTATTGTTGGAGGAAATTTTGTCACTTAATGTTATATCGTGTACACCTTGCCATCATTCAGGATTAAAACTCACAACTTTAATGGTGACGGGCACAGATTGCACAGATAGTTGTAAATCCAACTACCATACGATCACGGCCACGATGGCCCCATGATTTTTATCAATCAGACAGAGCATAATACAGTATCTATATTCATCCTTCAAATCTGATACAACATAATGTGACTTGCAGACTATGGACTCAAAACTTTCCATTTATTACGATGTACAGATTTTTATGGTGAATAATGAGATGAATTACTAAGGCGGGTTTTGAAATTAATAATTATGAAAAGAAAGTTTAAACAGTGATAGTCAACAATTCCACCAATATTAACAAAATGAAAAATTACCCAGTTTGCCCAGTTATATAAAAAAATGTATGTGAAGGTTGTCATTTTACTCATATGTGGAAAACACTTTCATGATAGCATCATTTCTCTAAGATGGGACGTTTTTGTCCATCATTTCTCTAAGATGGGAAGTTTTTGTCCATATAACTAGTTTAACACTGCCACTTTTTATTGAAGTGTCTCTACCAAACCAGGAAAATGAGCAGTCATGTATATGTTTGTTATGGGTATCGATTTTGTCTCTTTCTATGAACAATTGAACACAACAAAGACCATGACATATGGCTTAGAACAGAAATGTGTTGGGGTTAAACCATTTAATGGGATCCCCCCCTCCTCCCCCTCTGATAATTGCATGTCCAACAACAATACAATAAAAAAAACTATAGTACCGGTATTTATTTAGAATTTTTTTTTTATGAAAATTAAGTATGATCTTCATGCATACATAGTTTTGAAGACAACTTTAACACTTATTTAATTTATAGACAATGGTAAGAAAAATAACAGTAAAGAAATCTCTAAAAAGAAACTTGAAGAGGACTCATGTTCTGTGGAAACTTCCTCCTGTTATGGAGAACCACCTGAAAGTATTTCTGAAAATAAAGCCATTCCATGTAGTAGTTTAAAAGATTGTAAACCTATAAATGTTTTGTTTTCTGTCAAAGGATTAGACGATAATAGTAGTTGCATTGTAGTTCGACAGGCAGACGACTCATCAAAGGAAGAATTACAAGTGAACACACCTTGTACGTCCAGTTCTAATGAGAAGGAGAAAATACTATTGAAGAGAAAAATCAGCTCAGTAGATACAGATCCATTATCAGGTTAATTTTAAGTTCTTGATATTTTGTGTTATTACTTCCAATCCAAGTAACTTTGGCAACTTGGTCAATTTGTCATCAGTATCATAATTCAACACCAAGCTATAGTTATTCTTGAAATTTTCTATCACCAAACAAGAAAAAGTATTTGCATGTTGTTTGACAAGTCCATTTAGGTGTCGTGATTGTATGGTAGTTGAATTTACAACTACCTGTGCAATCAGTGACTATCACCACTAAAATTGTGAGTTCGAAACCCACTCATGGTGAAGTATACTTGGTACAACATTATGTGATAAAGTTTGTCAGTGACTTGCGGCAGGTCGGTGGTTTTCTCCAGGTATTTCGGTTTCCTCCACCAATATGAACTATAACCCAGGCATTTTACTCATATGTGGAAAACACTTTCATGATTGCATCATTTCTCTAAGATGGGAGGTTTTTGTCCATAAAACTAGTTTAACACTGCCACTTTTTATTGAAGTGTCTCTACCAAGCCAGGAAAATGAACAGTCATGTATATTTGTGTTGTGGGTATCGATTTTTCCTCTTTCTATTTTCCGACAATGTAGTATTTTTTGCTCTCATCTCAAACAATTTAACACAAAGAAGACCATGACATATGGCATTAGAAATCCAGGTTCTGACTTAGGATACTAAAATGTGTTGGGGTTAAGCCGCTTAATGGGATCCCAGCACTCCCCTTCTGATAGTTGTATCCCCAACAACAATAAAACCCCTGTAGTATTTTTTTTCCCCATGACGTATGATCTTCATGCATATGTAGTTTTGAAGACAACACTTATTTAATTTACAGACAATGGTAAAAAAAATAACAGTAAAGAAATCTCTAAAAAGAAACTTGAAGAAGACTCATGTTCTGTGGAAAACATGGAAACTTCCTCCTGTGATGGAGAACCACCTGAAAGTATTTCTGAAAATAAAGCCATTCCGTGTAGTAGTTTAAATGATTGTAAACCTACAAATGTTTTGTTTTCTGTCAAAGGATTAGCCAATGATAGCAGTTGCATCGTAGTTCGACAGGCAGAGGAGTCGTCAAAGGAAGAATTACAAGTGAACACACCTTGTACGTCCAGTTCTAATGAGAAGGAGAAAATACTATTGAAGAGAAAAATCAGCTCAGTAGATACAGATCTGTTATCAGGTTAATTTTAAGTTTTTGATATTTTGTGTTATTGCTTCCAAACCAAGTAACTTTGGCAACCTGGTCAATTTGCCATCTGGTCATTTCAATATCATAAATCAGCACCAAGTTATAATTATTTTTGGAATTTTCTATCAACTAACAAGAAAAAATTATTTGCATTTTGTTTGACAAAGCCATTGTTTATTTTTGAGGGGCCGTCGTGGTTGTGATCGTATGGTAGTTTGATTTATGACTACCTATGCAATCAGTGCCTATCACCTCACGTTGTGAGTTTGAATCCCACCCAGGTGAGGTGTACTCAATACAACATAATGTGATAAAGTTTGTCATTGACTTGTGACAGGTTGGTGGTTTTCACCGATTTCCTCTATCAACAAAACTGACCGTCATGATATAACTGAAATATTGTTGAAAGTGGCATTAAACACCACAACCTCTATTCATGCCAATTTTGAGTACAATAAAAAAATTACTCGTTGACAACCACCTTATTCATAATTGCCGCTGATGTGATATCACATGGCAGGTGCTTAAAACATGCAGAAGATGAAGGCACATCACATATCACAGTGTTATGTAAATATAAAATTGAGATGGATGAGGAACAAGTGTTGTCAATTTTGAGGTTACCAGCCACGACTGTTAATATGAAATTAATTTTCTTCATGGATATCAATTTTTAAGGTTTTAGGAAAATTGTTTCAGTTTTACAGAATTTTTAAATCTGTGAATTCTTATTCAACTATCAACATCACATTTTAATATTCAGTTCATAAACTACAATAATATATGTCAGGAATTATAGTAAATATATCTTTTGTAAGTGGTATCAGCTTCTGTTTTCAAGTTAGAGGCTGTCGTGGTTGTGATCGTATGGTAGTTAGATTTACAACTACCTATGCCATCGGATCCTATCACCACTGAGGGCGAGGTGTACAACATTATGTGATAAAGTTTGTCAGTGACTTGCGACAGGTCTGTGGGTTTTCAGTGTACTCTGGTTTCCTCAGACCAATAAAATTGACCACCACGATATAGCTGAAATATTGTTGAAAGTGGTGTTAAACACCATAAAATCGTATTCTTACTCATTTGTTAACATTAAGTAATTAATTTACTCATTGGTTTTCCGTCATTATTTTATAATATTTCTTTATTTCTTTCACTTTTTTTTAGATGACGAGAAATTATCAGTCTTCAAAAGAAGAAAAAGCAGCTGTAGTAAAAACTTGTAAAGATATTTTTGCTGATAAGAAAGTGACATTAAACACCAATAATCACCAACCAATCTGGTAAGGTTAAAGATAAGGAACCACATTAGTCGTGTGATTGTTGACGGGCTTACCTCAATTGTGGTAGATCGTGGGATCGAGCCCCAGTCAGGTCAAACCAAAGACTATAAATTGGTGTTTATCTCTTCTCAGCTAAAAAATCATGCAACATTACGGAGTAAGAGGAAAGACAGGTTTGCTAGGAACCAGGATAATGTTTCCAAGTGGAGCGACATATTGACCAATGCACTGTTGTTTCAGTGAGTTAGCACTATAAAAGTCCAACTATGCGTGTTGATCCAGTTCAAAGGAAACATCATCTCATCGAAATGCAGCTTGTTCTCGCCATGATACAGCTGAAAAAATACTCACTTTGCTTTAAACAATAATCATGCATTCACTAAAAATAGATATTAACATTTCATTTACCACTTATGAACAAGAATAAATAGTTTTAATATGGGTTTGGGGTTTATGGTGTTTAACACCACTTTCAACAATATTTCAGGCATACTGTGGCAGTCGGTTTTAATGTTGAAGAAAACTGTCGCAAGTCGCTGACTAAGTGTTGTTTTAAAACTGGAAATATATTGTACATTTTGTAAAAATATTAATTATAACTCTTACCTGGATATATACCGGTAATACATTTGCAATTTTCATAAAAATTACATTGATGAAAAGGAAAATTTCTATTCTACAAACTGTTAAAATTTCATGGATTTATGTTGGATATTTGCTGAGCAATTTAGGTAAGTTAGAGTGCATGTGCATGATTTTCACTTACTTAACTAATTAGTTGAAAATGCTCTGGGGAACAATCTGATCATTAATCCTGGATGATTTTCAGCTGCAATGTAGATAAAGTGTATGAGTTAATACATAAATGTTGTATCAAGAACAGCTCGCCATCAGCCAGATTCGAACTCACAACTTTAGTGGTGATAGAATCTGATTGCACAGGTAGTTGTAAATCTAACTACCAAACGGTCTAGACCATGACGGCCTCTACTTTACAATACAGTTGAAAATTTATATTGGATAATAAAAGAGAAATAGTATAATACATGTATAGTAAAACAAGTGTCAATTAAATCTGGTGTAGATGTGAAATAATTACTTATGAATCTCTCTTCTACATTACAGAATGTCATTAAACTGCTGGAAATGACCTGAGGTGTGTGACACGCAAAGGCAACTAAAGACCCATGGCACAGCAAGACACCAGTTTTTGCTGGTAATGTGCCCTTGGGACAATACTGAATACAAGAGGCTGCTGGAACTCTGGGAGTACGTGAAGATTCACCACCCAATTTGAATTTACTGGTCCGAATCAAATTCTTTAAAATTATTTTATAAATATATCTAAATAAAAACTGAAATATTTACTGGTCCAAACAAAGTTTTACTGTTCTTGAGCTAGAGGACGAGTGTTCATCGTGACGACTGATGATGATAAATTTATTCCCCGATTTTTCAGAGGTTTTACTTTATATATTTGTTACAAGTACTACCACACATAGTAGCGAAGTTTGAAGTAAATTGTTTAGTCCCGTTCTGTGATATTGTTGTGTCTTTAATCCCTAATTAATTGTTAGTTAATATAGTGAAATGTCTATAATTTAATTACCAGTATACATGGTTGAAATAGTAAACATTTTTTTACCATTGAGATTTAAAATTTAATCATAATTGCTTAGGTTCATGGTGTTTAGCGCCACTTTCAACAATATTTCAGTTATATCGTGGCTGTCAGTTTTATTGGTGAACTGGGAGGTGAACAAAACAGACAATTACAATTTTAACATTTGTATACTATATGTATGTAGCAACATTAAAGTATCACATATGCACGTGGAGTATATCTGTTGATATGATATTCAAGAGTTGGTGCCTACTGTCGTGCAGGATTTTCTTTGCTGAACAAAGGGCTCATTGTGACAAAGCAGTGAGCCAGAATTTCGAACGTTTCACTGACGCCATTATGATTTGATTTGATTAACCATCAGGTAATTGGTGATCAAAAACCGAAGTTACCATTCTGGAGCGCCAGAGTTTACTCTTCGTCTTTAGTCTGTAACAGTTCTTGTTACTCAATCCTGAGTTTTCTGTGTAGCGTTTTGTGAACCATTGTTTGTCTTTTTTTCCCATTATATTGTATGTCCTACGATTTACGGTTTATGATAAACCCCTTGGCATCTTCAAACAAAGTTCTTATGAAGAAACTATTTTATAAATGTTAAGAACGTTGTCATTTGGGGATCAGATTTTTGTTCTGATCTAGAATCCAGGGGTGACCCCATGAGTCATCTTTGCTCTCTATTCATATTAATGGTATCCATGATATCGTCTGTTATGTCCAAATTTCCACGTTTAAATTATGTTTGTCTAGTTGTTTACTCTAAAGTTGAAAATTTATTTCACAGACCTTGAGATAAGAATGCCAAGGTTATGTGACATGATACATATACATGTATGTACATAAGCTATTTATGGATTCTTGTAATAAATTTTACCTAAACGACTACCTACAATATGTTTTTAATGACATTCAACTAAGGGGAGGGGAACGGGAAGAAGAGGAAAAACTTGCACCCCACTTTCTGTTCCACTCCAACAGAACCCCTCTGGCTAAAATATTAACCTAAAAACATTCAATTTATGAATAGAATTGGTTCTTCAATGCAAATAAAAATTCAACAAGTTTTATCAAATCTGAACTGTTCATTATAATAATAAAGAACTTTAACAATTTTGATTTCCACGCAAATCTAGCTATAAATTATTCCACAAAATGGAATTTCCTTCTGGCAAAAAAAAATGTAGTTCGCAGTGACGTCACAAAATGTTTGGCAAATATAGTTGTTTATAAATGGCTTCTTCATCATTATAGGTACTACATCTAACGACATTATTGCAACGCCCAGGTGTCAAGTATCGGAAATTTATTCAAAACGGTCGGATCTAATAAGTTTGGCAAAAGTGGAAGTAGGATCATTAGCGCTTGTGGATTTCTGTAGGATATTCGGATCTAGCTGGTTACAGTCTTTTAATGTTTTTGTTTTGGTATAAAGCTGTCTTTAAAAATATCAGTACGAGGCCGATGCGATAAGGCCTTCTCTTAACAGTACTACCTATATATATATATATATATATTAACATGGTTGTTTCTTGTTGTGTGATTAACTGTACCAACAGATTTAACAAGCATAATCCAAGAAGCTTTTACCGCATTCCAAAGAAACCAGATCATCATAGAAAATCGTGGATCGCTGCTATTAAGCGTGTCGATCCAAACGGTCAACAATGGGAACCTACAGTAGCATCATATTTATTCATTTTTTCACTTAAATTCTTTGCACAACATCTTAAATAATTGGGGGAAAAAGATTTGAAGTTAACTACCTATCTAAAACCAAGACATGGGTTCATATTCATAGGTTGGTAGGCACTTTTTTTTCTTTTTTTTCGTTTTATGAAAAAGGTGACCCAACTTTTTCTTCTTATCAAATATTCAAAAACAACATACCAAAAAGCATATAAATGTTAACATTCAGAATATGAAAAAATGGGGCATATTTTCAATAGAAAAAAAAAATACTTTAAATAAAGCTTATTGTATTGTATTGTATAGAAAAACTAGAAGCTCAGCGGGCTGAGCCTGTGTCACTCATCTTTCATTCTGCTTTAAGGAAACTTAATACAGAACCTTCCACTGTGCTTCTCACCAAGTTTCAGTTCATTTGGCTAAGCAGTTTCTGAGAAGGTTTTTAGAAATCGGCCTACTAGAAACAAGAATTGCCTAAGGCAGTCATGTTTGTTAACGGATCGGGACAAAATTAGTAATTTTATAGAGGACCTACCATAGATGCTTCCTACCAAGTTTCGGTTCATTTGGCTCAGCAGTTTCAGAGAATACGATTTTTAGAAATCTACCAATCAGAAACAAGAATTGCCTGTGTCAGCCATGTTTGTAAACGGGTCGGGGCGAAATGAATAATCTTTATAGCAATCGTAACTACTCGGCCATTCTCGCTACCCTGCAAATAACCTCGTACGTACATAGTAGAAATTCTTCTTAAATTGTTTGCCGGAAGTTAAGTCAAGTTAAGCCGCACAAAAATATAGTCCACGAAAATCCAATATGGAAGACATACTAAGTAAAATCTAATCATGCAAAACTAATTAAAACTTTAATTGAAATATAGAAAATTGTTTAAAATATAACTTTATCAAACTTTCATGTAACTGACATGTGAAAAGTAGTGCGATTTATACGCCTAATGCATATGATGTTATTTGCAGGGTAGCGAGAATGGCCGAGTAGTTACGATTGTCTTTATAGAGGACCCTCCATAGATGCTTCCTACCAAGTTTCGGTTCGTTTTGCAAAGCGGTTTCAGAGAAGATTTTTAAAACTTGACTAATCAGAAACAAAAATTGCCTGCGGCGGCCATGTTTGTTAACGAATCGCGACGAAATGGGCAATCTTTATAGATGACCTTCCAAGGATGCTTCCTACCAAATTTCAGTTCGTTTGGGAAAGTGGTTTCAGAGAAGATTTTTTTTAGAAATCAATCGATCAGAAACACGTGCTGATTGCATAGGTCGTTATAAATTCAACTATCATACGATCACGACTACGAGGGCCCTGGTCTTGTTTGACATGTTAAGTATTTTACATGACTGTCACAATGACATGTTTGTGTATTAGTGCTTGTTATGTTTAAGAGGTAAAAAATAACATAACAGATGGAAAATGACTTTTCCCACACAATTTTATGGGGTAGGACCGAAAAAGAAAAAAAAAGAACCCTTACTTACTCCCACCAAAATTTGAACAATCTGAATCTGTTCATATCAAGCATAGTCACGAATTCAAGTAAATTGTTTTGTAACTAGAGTAACACGACGGGAACCACTAGTGGAGCATCTGAGCGGTGTTCGTGTTACAAGATCTTTAGTTTTATGGGTAATCTTTTGTAGATCGTTGCTTGGCCATTGTTTTGTTTGTCCTTCGATTTACGGATTTGGATTACCCCTTTGGTATCATCAAAATCTTCTTGTCAGAAGATAAATGACTTGGTTGTGTATACACGATGCCGGACGAACAAAATAAGTCGAAAAGGAGCACCAACATCCACAAAATTGACCATTTGCAATTCCATCATGTGTATGCGTTCATATACATGTATATCACAGTCAACATTCCAAAAATTATATAACTATCAATATATAAATCAAACTTGTTTAACAGGATACCTGACGAGGGAGGTACACGATCTATCTTACTACAAACACTGCGGCAAGACAGATTTGGGGTAAAACAAAATCGTCACAGACAAATTTGCAATATCTGCATGAGCACTGGCTTGGGACAGGCAAAATTTCAGTCTAATACCATAAGTCACAGTGAAACCCGAAATAACATACCCAATGCCTACACGTTGATAACAACATCGGGACTAAAGTATGTTCATCGGTTGCAAATGTTCACTGGGGTAAAGCTGATGACCGTAACTGCAATTACGGTCATCCCAAGATGGCGGACGTGGAATCAGGTGAGAATGTTATTTGTCGATTAAATTGTTTCTATAATGTATTTTAAATGACACATGCATTAATTAGTACGATAGTAATTTATGAACTTTCCACAAGGAAATCACAAATACGACTGAAAAATGTACATGAAAGAGAAAATCCGATTTTAAAAAATCGCTAAGATGACCGTAACTGATCATAATTGTTTTGAAAGATGATCGTAATCTCAGTTTTCAGTTACGGTCATCTTAGCGATTTTTTAAAATCGGATTTTCTCTTTCGTATACATTTTTCAGTCGTAATTTGTGATTTCCTTGTGATAAGTTCATAGATTACTATCGTACCAATGCATGTGCCATTTAGAATACATTATAGAAACAATTTAATCGACAAAAAAGATTCTTACCCGATTCCACGTCCGCCATCTTGGGATGACCGTAATTGCAGTTACGGTCATCAGCTTTACCCCAGTGAATGTTACCAGGGGCGGATCCTAAAATTGGAAAAAATATGATTTTTTGGCGTAAAATCGTGATTTTTCACACGAAATACCCCAAAATTTTTCGTGCCTCCCTACGCTCGGCGCTATTTTTTTTAAGTGCGCCCCCTAACTTGAAATCCTGGATCCGCCCCTGGTTATTGAGGAAAGGACTACATTATACATATATATATATACATGTATAGTAGGAAATCAATGATAACTGTAAGAAATGAAGTGTTTAAATGTTTTTTTTTTGTAGGCACAAAAATACTTTCCCGATCCCTTCAATGATTCATTATTCAGTATTATTATCTATAACCAAATGCATTTTCCTAGACATTATTCAATATTATGTATCACGTTTTGAACACCAAATCATGCTCTAGCTGTATCCATGCTAATCCGCTCATTCTCCAAAGTAGACCTATATTACAGATTTTGTATTTACAAAAATCGCCAATGCTTGCGTTTGTTGGTGGTTGTGAAATATAAATGCGTAAAAGATAAAACCTCACTTAACAGCTGTATTCCTAAAATTTGAGTTACCCAAAAGCAAGTGATAAATATACATTTTTGGGTTATTTGATTGAAAAGGAAACAAATTTTAATTGAAACTAAGAACGTTTAACTAACAACTTAATAAAATGAAAATAAACGTAGTATCGAAAGCAGGGGCGGATCCAGGATTTTAAGTTAAGGGGGGAGGGGGGCACACTTACAAAAATCACGATTTTACGCCAAAAAAATCATATTTTTTCCAATTATAGGAGGCGCGCGGCGACCCCCCCCCCCCCCCCCCCCCCCCCCCCCCCCTGGATCCGCCCCTGGAAAGAGCAACTTCATAACATAGGAAGATAAAAAATGTACATTTTTTGTATTTAGATTTTTTTGTTTTATTTCTAAGAACATGGAGAAGTGGCATATTTCAACCGAATATTGATATTTTGGACATTTATTTAGTGACATTAACCACAGTATCTTGACGTTTTATCTGGCGAAATAGAGAAAAATCTGTATAAAATCTGTATATTATATGTCTTTATATATATAATATACAGATTTTTCTCTATTTCGCCAGATAAAACGTCAAGATACTGTGCATTAACGAAGAAAGTATATTAAAAAAAAAAATGCGAGACATTGACATGGGGGGGGGGGGGTTAAGATTTATGGATTTATAAACTTCAATTTCTACTGGACAAGTCGAAAAAACCATACAGAATGCACCGTTTGTTCGACTGGCTATTACAATATGTAAAATTTATTAAACTTATTGTTTATTGATGATGTTTATTAGCAGGGAATATTACAATGTACTCATTCATATTCAATGAGCACTATAAGTCATATGCTGATCATAAACGGATTCCGATGAACCCTTTGCTATCTTCAAAGAATTCTTAAACTTTTTTTGTGAAAACTTATATGCACTTCGTCAGTAGACGTTTTCAGAAATCGGTGATTACCTAGTAGAAATAGAAATAGAAATAAGTTTATTAACCAAATCAGGGCCCCGAGAAGGGCATACAAATAACCTAGTTATCGTTCGTGGACGCTATCGTCCGCCATTAAGAAAGTGTAACTATTAATCAGTATTCAATCATAATTGGATTATATTAGATAAACACGCTTCAGTTGATGTGTTATGGCTTATTCCCGTGGTTCTGGTAAATACTGTGCAATAGTAAACTGTCGAAATAATTATAAGAAATTGTCACAGTGGAAAAAAAGTATTTGTGACATTCATTCTTGTCGTAAAGAAGATTGTCCATGTTTGTTGCCGTTCAGTTTACATTCTTTCCCTAAGGACAGCGATACAAGACAGCAGTGGGTGAAAGCCGTAAACAGAAAAGACTTTGAACCAAAAGTGTATAGTACGGTATGTTGTTTTTAAAATTAATTAATGTTCAATGTTGTCAGTTGAGGTCAAGTAGAATCCGGGTCGTTTCGCCCCGATTACCTGTTCGCCCCGAAAAGTGAGTCAATTCGCCCCACTTAATCGCTATTATATTATAATATATGAAGTCTTTTTCGACAATTTTTTGGTAATTATTTATTTATTGTACTTGTATGCAAAAAAAATAATAATTCATTCATTTTGGTCTACTTTAATTATTTATTTATTAGTTACATACAACAAAAATAATAATTCATTAATTTTGGTCTACTTTTGTCAAAGATCTCAAGCGAAACTTTTCTTGCAAAATTTACAAAAAAACAAACAAGAACAAAAGTGCATGAAATGACTAAGATGCTGTACAAGTGCACAAATAATCTCTTTTTTAATGAATTACGCATCAAATGCTAAAATAGTATAAATTTAATCAGATGTAAAAAATAAAGTACCCATGAGCAAGCCTTACAACATCCAAAATACGAATATTTGCAATGGTATTTTCCATATTTCATTTTTTAAAGCACTATTAATAAATGAGGGCGAAACGACCCGGGGCGAACGGGAATAGGGGCGAAACGACTCAGAGGGCGAACAGGATTCGGGGCGAAACGACCCGGTACCGGTCAAGTAAGGTTATTAAGGCCAGGGTGCAAACAGTATTCATGCACAGGCACTTGTGTAGTCAAAAATATGCTCGCTATGTACCTAAAATACCACAAGGCCGGACTCACTCCTACTACCCCTGTCACTTCAACCTCTATTTCCCCTGTCAAAATGTTGATAGGACGCAAATCGCTTACTAATTTGCGTAGTGAAATGATTTTTCTTTAAGGAAAACCCATTTTTAGCTCACCTGACTGTGAGCTATTGCCATCACTTGGCGTCCGTCGTACGTCGTAAACTTTTTAAAAAATCTTCTCCTCTGAAAGTACTAGACCTATAGAAACCAAACTTGGTCTGAATCATCACTAGGGTGTCTATAGCTGCAATAATGTAGCTCCTGTGACAAACTTGTGTCTCGGCGGAGCTACAAAGCGGTCCCATTTGTCACAATGGAGCAAAAAATAAATTGCAGTTGAAACATAAAAAGTCGCTATTTACGCCTCAAACATTTCATTATAACTATTACTGATGATCCCAGTCCTTGTTAAATCGATTTGGCTGAGAAATGTATGCTTTTCAAAGGTAGCAACAACCTGTTCAAATTTATCGATCATTCGCCATAACCGGAAACTACGGAAGGCGGAGCTTTTCTAAATATGGTATTTCTTACTACGATGCTTACTACGGCTGATGTTAACATTCACGCCTCAAATCGCCAAATATGGTATCGACATCCAAATAAGCAAAATACCAAAGTGAGGCCGGAAATTCAAAATGTCCAGAGAAAGTAAACATGGATTTTTATTTTGTGGGAATTATGTTCTAAAATACTGGTAGGTGATAAAAACTTGTTATAATAGTGGACAAAAGGAAAGGTTATGTCTTATTATTGATAAATGCAGGCGTCAGAAACTCTGTAAGCGAGCGCAAAAAATCTCGGCGGCTGCTCCATTACGTGTAATGGCATCCCGTTAAAACCCTTGCGAGTAAGTTTTATTATTAGAACTAGGGTGTCTAGTTTCAAATTTGTGTCCGGTGATGCCGTTCACCAACCAACATGGTTACTAAAAATAGAACATATGGTAAAATTGCAGGTTTTGGGTAATAACTCAAAAACCGTTAATGATATCAAAAATGTGACATGGGGTAAAAATGATCAGCACAGCAAGATCTACCTACCCTGCAATTTTGAAGTAAATCTGTTTACCCATCTTGGAGTTATTGGCCTTTTTTCATAAAATTTGTAAAATTTTAATTCTTTGCGTCTTATATTTCAAAAACTATATGAGATAAAGGTTAAGTTTAATTACAAAAATGTGCAGCATGTCAAGATCTACCCACCCTGCAATTTTGAAGTAAATCCCATTACCCATTTTGGAGTTATTTCCCTATTTTCATCAAATTTTCAAAATTTTAATACTTTTCGTCCTTTATTTCAAAAACTATAAGAGACAGATGGTAAGTTGAAACTGCAAACATGTTCAGCATGTCAAGATCTACTTACCCTGTAATTTTGAAGTAAATCTGATTACCCATCTTGGAGTTATTGCCCTTATTTCATCATTTTTTTTTCTTTAATACTTTTCGTCTTATATTTCAAAAACTATAAGAGATAGATGTTTTTAAATTGTGAAAATGTGCAGCATGTCAAGATCTACCTACCCTGCTATTTTGAAGTAAATCTGATTACCCATCTTGGAGTTATTGCCCTTTTTCATCAAATTTGTAAAATTTTAATATTTTTCGTCTTGTATTTCAAAAACTATAAGATATAAAGGTTAAGTTTAAATTGCAAAAAATTGCAGCATGTCAAGATCTACCTACCCCACAATTTTGAAGTAAATCCCATTATCCATTTTGTAGTTATTGCCCTTTTTTCCATCAAAATGTTCTAAATTTTAATACTTTCATCTCATATCTCAAAAACTATTAGAGATAGAGGGAAAGTTTAAACTGCAAAAATGTTAGATATACAAAAAATTTCCCACAGTTCAAAATGTGCGACAACTGTGTGAAGAGTTATTCCTCTTGAAATGCATTTTGTTGTTGACTCACTGCTTTTGGTTACTCAAATAATCAAAGGGAAGCAACTCTATTACAAAATGTGAAGTAACAAAATCTAAATTTTGAGAATCATTGACATATATGTTTTTTTACAGCAATTTTGATAACTTACATTAAAAAAAAAATTGTAGAAGGGGTCTGCAATGACGGGCTACATTTGTTAATTGTTTTTACTGAAGTTATCAAGTTTTATTGACTAATGTTGTTATTATACCCAGGTGAGCTATACAGGCTCCTGGGAGCCTCTAGTTTATATCTTCCTACCATCTACACCCCTATACTGACAGATAATCCCCCGATTTTGTTGACACAGGACAGCTCCTGGGCTGCAAAAGGGAAAGTAGGTCACGTGACGTCTTCCGCCTTTCGGTCATTCTCGGGTTTTATCATATATAAATACTAAACACTAGAAATTCCAAATTCAAATTACAAGGCGCCAAAATATGAACTTCTCATATATGTTTCGAAAGGCAATGATAAAACCCGAGAACGACCGAAAGGCGGAAGATGTCACATGACCTACTTTCCCTTTTGCAGCCCTGGAGCTGTCCTGTGTCAACAAAATTGGAGGATTATCTGTCAGTATGGAGGTGTAGATGGTAGGAAGGTATAAAAAATGTTTTTTTCTTGAAGAAAAATCATTTCACTACGCAAATTAGTAAGCGGTTTGCGTCCTATCGACATTTTGACAGGGGAAATAGAGGTTGAAGTGACAGGGGTAGTAGGAGTGAGTCCGGCCTTGTGGTATTTTAGGTACATAGCGAGCATATTTTTAACTCTACACAAGCGCCTGTGATTCATGTGAATCGAAAGTGTCATTTTATAATTTTTACAGAAGTAGATATATTCCCTGCAGTGCATGTGTGTAAAATGTCTTTGGCATGAGCAATCATGATATTGATTGTACATTCAGCAACAGTAATTTTTTGTTGTCACTGACACATGGAACTAAATATGCACATGTCACATGTGCACATAAATACAGCACTAGGCCCTAAAACCAAACATGCACATGTAAAATACATGAAAGTACAGCACTAAGATTGTAACATCCACTTTAAAAAGGCAGAATATGTCATTATGTGGTGCATTTCTCCAGTGATAAGATATATGGAAGGGTAGCAGGTCAAATTGGCCCCAAACAAAATCGACCCCAAGTCAAATCGGCCCCAGATCAAGTCATTGTATTATTATGTTTTTTTATTTAATTTGATATGTATTGTTAATTGTGTTGTTTATTTAATTCCTAATCAAATGATTGTTTTATTATGTTGTTTATTTAATTTGATAATATGTCCATAATTACTGGTGCATAATGTGCTGGATTTTACATAAATTCTTTATTTTGCAGGAGAGGTGTGCATTATAAACAAGAACAATGTGTTTCACTCTTTTTTCAGACCGGGAAATCACATGTCCGCCATTTTTAGCTCACCTTGCCATCACTTGGCGTCTGTCGTCCGTTAACTTTTCACATTTTAATCTTCTCCTCTGAAACATATGAACTGAAACTTGGTAGGAAGCATATATGGAAGATCCTCTATAAAGATTGCTCATTTTGTCCCGATCCATTAACAAACATGGCCACCACAGGCAATTCTTGTTTCTGATGGTCTATTTTTTAAAATCTTCTCCTCTGAAACCGCTTAGACAAATGAACCGAAACTTGGTAGGAAGCATCTATGGAAGGTCCTCTATAAAGATTGCTAATTTCATCTTGATCTGTTAACAAACATGGCTGCCACAGTGATATCTAAAAAATATTTTTTTCTGTTAAAAGGGAGATAGTTTAAATATAGATATATTTTGTATCTATTGACTATTCAAAATGCAGTTATCTCTGAATTGAATTACAGATAAATATGCCTCTAAAACCCCTCAACCAAATGAACTGAAACTTGGTAGGAACCATCTATGGAAGGTCCTCTATAAAGATTGCTCATTTCGTCCCGATCCATTAACGAACATGGCTGCCACAGGCGACTCTTGTTTCTGATTGGCTGAATTTAAAAATTCTTCTCTTCTGAAACCGCTTGGCTAACTGAACCGAAACTTGGTAGGAAGCATCTATGGGCAGCCCTCTATAAAGAGTGCTCATTTCTTTCTGATCCATTAACAAACATGGTCGCCACAGGCAATTCTTATTTCTGATTGGTCGATTTCTAAAAATCTTCTCCTCTGAAACCGCTTGGCCAAATGATCAAAAACTTAGTAGGAAGCATCTATGGAAGGTTCTCTGTAGAGATTGCTCATTCTGTCCCGATCCATTAACAAACATGGCCACCACAGGCGATTCTTGTTTCTGATTGTTATATTTCTAAAAATCTTCTCTGAAACTGCATGGCCAAATGATCCGAAACTTGGTAGGAAGCATCTATGGAAAGTCCTCTTATAAAGATTGCTCATTTTGTCCCAATCTGTTAACAAACATGGCCACCACAGACAATTCTTTTTTCTGATTGGTCAATTTCTAAAAATCTTCTTCTCTGACACAGCTTGGCCAAATAGACCGAAACTTGGTAGGAAGCATCTATGGAAGGTCCTCTATGGGAATTGCTCATTCCGTTTTGATCCGTTAACAAACATGGCCGTCATAGACAATTCTTGTTTCTTATTGTTTGATTTCTAAAACAGCTTTTCCTCTGAAACCGCTTGGCCAAATGATATGAAACTTGGTAAGAAACATCTATGGAAGGTCTCCTATAGATATTGCTCATTTCGTTTTGATCCATTAACAAACATGGCTGCCACAGGCAATTCTTGTTTTAGATCGGTCGCTTTCTAAAAATCTTCTCTGAAACTGCTTTGCCAAAACGAACCGAAATTTGGTGGGAAACACCTATAGGCTATGGAAGGTTCTGTATTAAGTTTCCTCAGAGCAGAATGAAAGGTGAGCGACACAGGCCCAGCTCAGTGCTGAGCCTCTAGTTGTTGTTTACTATTGTCAACATGCAAAGTTAAATATTTCTTAAATTGTTTGGACACTATTCAACAAAATAATTAAATACATCCAATACGTTTTAATTATTGAAGAATTAAAACTGTCTAGCACAGTTGTGTTTTGTACCAGTAAATGTTTACCATTGATACGAAAATAACCCACTCATCAATAAAATTTAAATTTTACATCTTTTATCCAAAAATATTAATTTAAATTAATACTTAATATGTATTTATTTATTCTTTTTTTATTTTATTTTTTTGGGGCCGATTTAACTGTGGCCAATCTGACTGGAAATCTATGGAAGTGTCTTTATTCCTTTATTTTTAAAGATTGTATTATTCTGGAAAAAAGTATGTACCTGAATATATGGTACATTTTTATGCCAAAGCCAGCTAGTTACATGCAAAATAAATTACTATATTTATTTTACTTAGGATATTCTTGTTTATATTAAAATATTTGATGAACAGATTATGGCATTGCATTGTTCCAAATCATCCCTTATCACAACCCTCAACCCATATCTACATGCCAGCAAAACTCTTTGACTTTAGGCTGGAGGTATCAGGTTGATACTCAGTTATGGAAATTTCAATGTAATAACCTACAAATGTCATATTTTAATGTACTGCAATTTTCAATGGATTGCCAGACTGAATCGATTTTTTTAATTTTCCAGGTGTGTTCCCTACATTTCGTAGATGGCAAACCAACAAAGAGAAACCCAGCACCTCAACTTCATCTTGGATATGAATCAAAGGTATATTGTGGGTTTTTTAAACTTTGAGTTAAATTAATATATGTGGATGAACAAGTCACCTCATAGACATTCATTGTAATCAGTGGTGACCTTGTGGATTCAAAGCTTGATGCACCTCCCCCACCCTTATAAAAGGAACAAAATGGAGGAAAAATGTATAAAACCCTGATTTCACTCAAGGTATTATTATTATATGCCAAAATTTTTATGACTTGCTTCGCTCAGTAAACATTTTTGCTACATGTATGCCCCTCTTTACATTAAATCCTGGATTAACCCAAAACTCATTGGCAAAACCTGTGCTTTAATGAATAACAAATACATGACAAATGCAGATTATTGCTTACTTGTTTACAAGATGTCAATATCTATCTGAATGATGTTAAAACCAGAGAAAATAACTGCTTATATTTTGGTGGATGGATATTTCGGACTAGGACGTCTTGGCCTAGGACATTTCGAACTAAGAGTTTAGAAACTACCAACTACATTGTATTTGTGAGCTCATTGTTTGTGTTAACATGTAATAGGTGTTCTAAGGCTGTTTAGTTTATAGCAATAAAAAAGAAGTCAAGATTTAAATTATTGTAGGAACAAAGGGTTTTATGTACTTTTATATTGTTTTAGTAATTAAGCTTAATGAATATTATTATTGGTAATAACTAATTGTTAAGAAAACTTCAACATATGTGAGACAGTCTAGATTATCTATCAATAAAACATCTCTTTAAAAAATGTGAAAGACAAATTTGTGCACACAATTTTTTTTTTTCCCATTAAAATTGGAAAAAATGTCATTTTTTGGCGTAAAATCGCGATTTTTCACACAAAATACCCCAAAAAATTTCCGCACCTCCCTCCACTCGGTGCAGTTTTTTTTAAGTATGCCCCCCCCTAACTTGAAATCCTGGATCCACCCCTGGAAGTGGTATGCTGACTATATGAATAAGCATAAAAATAGATTTTTTTTTATGAGATATGGAATAAATGTTAACCAGACATGTATATTTGAAAGAACAGTTAATGTTTTCACTAAGAACACAATGTCTGATAGTGTTGCATAATTTCAAACGTTTAGCATGGACTTCATCTACAAGACGTACAAGGAGGTGTTGAAAGTAAAATGCTCTCAGTCTTGGTAAAATGTTCTGTACAAAAGTTGCATCATAGTCTACAGATACAAGAACATAGTCATCGGACTTGTCTTCCCAGGCAAAGAACTGGTAGAATTTGGCTCCCGTGCAATGCATGGTCATTTGATCTTGGTAGTAGTAACCATTCTTTCCCTTTGTATTTAGTTCATACTATGTCGTATTTCCCACTAGCGGCTAAGTCTGAAGGTGGTTTTTGAGGGCATTTGATTTCCAGTATCGTATCTCTTTTGATGAAACCATCTGGGCTGGCGGATAGGTATGGTTCTGTTGGACAAACGACTGTTCCAGTGATTTCAACATTGTCGGTCTTCGTGAGCTCCATGAACTTTTTTCTGGCTAATGGTTCATTGGCGGTTTCCTTTAAAACGATGATAAAGATGATTTGTTGCAAATCGGGACGGGTCGGCACGGTCAGTTTTTGGTACAGAGCTAGTCCGAGATTCCTCTGCCGTCTAACGGCTTTTATGGATTTTCTGCTACAGAAAGCCGTTAGACGGCAGAGGAATCTCGGACTAGTACAGAGCTAGTGGTAGGGGCTGTTAGTCGAACTTTCCTATTGGTGATCCAAAGGTTAGCCTTAGACTGGTCAATGGTTTCTTGTTGAAGCCGTTCCTGTTGTTCTTTAGAGATGTCCACATATTTGACATAGAACTATCTACAAGGATTACAGTTGATGTATGGAATACCATCTGTGTAGTTTTAAGTCATGACTGGAATGGGTGTGTTCTGATTGGCATACACTGTCTGGTTCTCTCTTTGCAGTTACTATTCTGTTAGGCATGGTGTTTGGACAGTTCCATAGATCTGCTATGTTCGACGATGCCGCAAATGTTGTCAGATCGTTGTGGGTTTCCAACTTCTTGAAACGCATATGAGCAACAGGATGCGATGCATTATTATTGACTTCAGTAACAGGCTTACTGGATTTGGACGGTCGGCAGAAGTCTATGTTGATAACCTTTTCTTGGTTGTTGTTGGTGTCTGTACCTTTCCCCAAGTGACGGATACGTCAGTGCAGGATTGTCCAGCAAGTCCATGTTCCCATGCCAATAATAATTTTGTGTCCGTTGACTGCTGCTGATCAGCGTTTTTCTTCTATCATGTACAAAGTAGAGCCTACATGAATTCGAAATGACTTTTTTTGCTTTAAAGTAAGTTTCATCGTTACTTGTAATATTGAATGAGTACACAGCATGTTGTGTCCGTTGTTTATTTGCAGCTTTTCCTTTCTTGCTGAGGCAAAATGTTTGTTTTGGGTTTCATCCCTAAAAGGTATGGATTTTTTTTTTTTTTTTTTTTTTACATTGGGTTAAAGGAAAAACAATTACAGAGGTATATTATCTGTAATTTCTAATGATCTTGGCCGAATATTTCGAAATATGGATTATTGAATCGAACTTAAACGGTTATTGTTTAAATTGTTCAGAATCACAAAGTTCAGGACAAATCTATACGGTCATCAATATTATCAAAATTAAAGAATTAGCCATTTTGCCAGATGTGTGCTAACAGATCGATCTGTAGCTATTCAGATTTTAACCTTGCTTATGTGGCAGAATTTCAATACAAAACAGGGTACGCAAAAAAAAAACAACAACAAAAAACGTCGGTATGGAAACCCTCAACACACATTTTTTAATAACGGTATATATTTTGTACAAAGTTCCCTTCGAATATTGTCTTCACTTCACAAAGCCACAAAGTCGCATATTTTTATGATGTAGGGAGCACTTCATCTTCGCTAGCCAAGGGTTACGATTCGGGTCCCCCTTCTCCCGAATCGTAACCCTTGGCTAGCGAAGATGGGAGCACTTATGCAATTGACCAAAAAATCAATCATTTGCACAATGATTAGAGTAGCAAATATATGGAGGATAACATAGAAAAAAAGAAAGAAAAAAACTGAGTTAAATGTTGTCTTAAATGAAAGTTTAAATACTATAAACAAAGGAAACGGGAACAAAGTGAACAGTGTAGGAATTATTGTTTTTCATGTAGAAGCCGCATAAAATAATTAACAATTTACAAAGAGGTATCACATTTCTGTAGATAAATCTTGAAATAAATCTTGATTCTGTAAGAAGTAAAAATGAACGACATGATGTCCTGCAACAAAATTCGGGCGATTTTTTTTTCTTTTAGTTTTTTGTCATTATAATTCAGTTATATATATTTTTATCATTTTTAACCCTTTGTGGGAAGAGGGTAGAGTTTAACTGTCATATTGCAAATCAAATGCATTTAAGAATCAACCCAATACATAAATTAAATTTTTGTGTTTTAGTGATGTTTTTGCTATAACTTGTTATACAATACACAGTTAACTATCAGTTATAAGGATAGTTATCTTTCTACAATATGAATTTAACACCTTTGTCTATTCCCCTAAGTGCCAAACCCGGGAAGCATCGCATCGCTGTTGACACGGTCGACCTTCAGCAGACTACAAGTCTAGAAAGCGCTACCACTTCCTTAACACGTCAATATTAAATTTTAATTAATCTTCAAAAACATATAAAATTAAAGAATAAATCAATATAAAACTATGAAATCCTAGCAAAGAAATTTAAAAAAGAAGACAAATGGGGTGAAAAATGCCAGTCCGGTTCACGTATCTGAAACCTAGGAGCAAATAGTTATATCAGGTTCCTAGGTGGTAATCAGAATCCGTAAATCGAATGAAAGATAACACAATGGCTTAAAGAAAAAGGACAAAAAATTATCATTTCAATATTAATGGTTATTGTACAGGAATAGTTTTCTTGGTTCAAAATATCTGCATGTGCACACATTTGAAAACTTCTTTTCTTCACATACATGTATGAGAATAACAAAACAAATGTATTATCTTTATTCAGAAATTTTAAACTTCTATATTGCTTAAATGAGCACTTATAGGTAATATGAGAATTTTTTTTCTTTTATTGAAAATTATCAATATTTAGACACGGTTCTTTTTAAATATATTTTTGAATATATAATAAAATAAGTTCGCAATTTTCCATTCTTTACTATTAACTTTCTAAAAAGTAATTTTTTAACATTATTTAATTTCAAATATATATCCGTCCGTACAAATAAACCTAGTAGTTGACCAATGAGATCTACAAGCACCGTTCCATATTGATTTCTCAGTTGGACGATATATTCCGAATGCACCACCCTATACGGAATAGTTATAGTATATTTCTTAATGAAAAATGCGAAAAATCTCGAACGGAAATCTTCCGCAGATCGTATAACGTGTTTCCTTCCCGTATACTATAATCCCCTGCTGAAATGTTAGGCTGACGACTGCCGGTGTATACGCCATAACCGTATCAACATATCAGATATGAGCAAATACTGGTGTTCGGTGCCTCACTGTCTGTCTGATAACAGAAAAGTATCAAGGCCAGATCGTTATCCTTTCATGAAAACAGTTACATTCCATCCATATCCTACAAAGATAAAGCACAACACAGAGAGGCAGAAATGGTTACAGTTAGTAAATAGGCCAAATGATTATGACCCTAAGCGCCCTCACAGGGTTTGTTCTCTCCATTTTGTAGATGGGAAGCCCACAAAACAGAACCCGTGCCCAACGCTGTTCCTGTGGAACAATTTTGGAGGAAGAATTAGTGACTGCCCAATCGGTCAACAAAAACGGAACACTGATTCGATAAACAAAAGAAGAAATTTGATGGTAATAATGCACCACATTTATTCCCCTTTGCCTTCCTTTTTCTATTAATCGAAATATTTAAAGGGAAAATAACACAATGTTTTTTTTAGCTCACCTGGCCATAGGCCATGGCCATGTGAGCTTTTGTCATGGGTAAGCATCTGTCGTCCGTCCGTTAGCTTTTCACATTTAAATCTTCTTCTCTGAAACCACTGAACAGAATTGAACTAAACTTGCCAGAAATGTTCATTGGATGGTCCTCGATTTGTGTTTTTGGTGCTGATTTGAAATACAACATGGCTGCCATGGTCCATAATGTGTTCTCATTGGCTGAAATTTTAAAAATCTTCTTGTCAGAAACCACCAAGCCAATTGAATTGTGCCTTTGCAGGAATGATCATTGGCTGGTCCTGTACTAAACTTGGGAATCGTTTGCCGATCGGAAATTCAAGATGGCCGCCATGACACGACTTAGTTTTAACATAGGACCCTATGGAAAAAATGTTTAAAAGTCTTCTCCTCTGAAACCAGTAAGTCAATTTAAAGCAAGCATGGCATGAATGGCCCTTAGGTGATAAACTTTCAAAATTATGTCCAAGATGGCCACTGTCAGCGGACATAGTTTTAACATAGGACCCTATGGGAAAAATGTTTAAATTTTGTTTCCTCTGAAACCAGTAAGCCAATTTAAAGCAAACATGGCATGAATGGTCCTTAAATGGTCAACTTTCAAAATTATATCCAGTAACCCAGACCTCCATCCAAGATGGCTGCCATCAGCGGACATAGTTTTAACATAGGACCCTATGGGAAATATGTTTAAAAATCTTCTCCTCTGAAACCAGTAAGCCAATTTAAAGCAAACATGGCATGGATGGTCCTTAAGTGGTCAATTTTCAAAATTGTGTCTGGTGACCCTGACCTCCATCCAAGATGGCCACCTTCAGCAGACATAGTTTTAACATAGGACCCTATGGGGAAAAAATATTTTAAAATCTTCTCTGAAACCAGTCAGCCAATATAGCAAACATGTCATCAATGGTCCTTAGGTGGTCAACTGCCAAAATTGTGTTCAGTGACCCCGATTTCGGTCCAAAATGGCCACCGTCAGCAGACATAGTTTTAACATAGGACCTATGGGAAAATTGTTTAAAAGTCTTCTCCTCTGAAACCAGTCGGCCAATTTAAAGCAAACATGACATGGATGGTCCTTGGGTAGTATACTTTCAAAAATTGTGTCCGGTGACCACGACCTCCATCCAAGATGGCTGCCATGAGCAGACATAGTTTTAACATACATTGCATTTGTAGAACCCTATGGGATTTGAATAGTAAAACTTAGATGTATTCGGCATGCAGACATTCTTAAGAGGACTTATTTATGTCAGGTGAGCGATACAGGCTCACCTGAGCCTCTATTTTTTTTTCATTTTTGACGATCCCTGAAAAGTGAAATACATTTATAAATATTGCAAAGAAATCTGGAAAACAAAAGCTAGAGGTTGGATTTCTGATATAGCCCCTCCGATTTCAATCAATACCTACTGGTATTTCAATCTTATGACCTGGAAACTTCCAAACTTCTTCGGTATTTATACCCCCCCCCCCCCCCCCGCAAACAAAGTTTGGGGGGGTATATAGGAATCACCCTATCCGTCCGTCTGTCCATCCGTCCGTCCATGTACCTTGTAAGCACAACTCCTCCTAAACTGCTTATTGGATTTTTATGAAACTTTACACATTTGTAGTACACTACCTGCAGATGTGCATGAAGGAATGTGGTTGCTGTCCAAAATTTAAAAGGGGGGATAATTCAACTTATACTTTCACGAAAAGGGGGTGGGGGGACCAACCTTGTAAGCGCAACTCCTACTAAACTACTTATTGAATTTTTATGAAACTTTACACAGTTGTAGTACACAACCTGCAGATGTGTATAAAGGAATACTGTTGCTGTCTAAAATTTAGAAGGGGAGATAATTCAACTTATACTTTCACGAAAAAAGGGGGTTGTGTACCTTGTAAGCGCAACTCCTCTTAAATGGCTTATTGGAGTTTTGTGAAACTTTACAGTTGTAGTACACTACCTGCAGATGTGCATGAAGGAATACCGCTGCTGTCTGAAATTTAGAAGGGGAGATAATTCAACTTATACTTTCACGAAAAGGGGGGTCGTGTACCTTGTAAGTGCAACTCCTCCTAAACGGCTTATTGGAGTTTTGTGAAACTTTACACAGATGTAGTACACTACCTGCAGATGTGCATGAAGGAATATGGTTGCTGTCCAAAATTTAAAAGGGGAGATAATTCAACTTAAACTTTCACGAAAAGGGGGGGGGGGGGGCATGTACCTTGTAAGCGCAACTCCTACTAAATTGCTTATTGAATTTTTATGAAACTTTACACAGTTGTAGTACACAACCTGCAGATGTGCATGAAGGAATACTGTTGCTGTCTAAAATTCCAAAGTTTGAACATCATAGTATTGCAAGCAGGGGGTATCACTCAGTGAGGTCACTCACAGTTCTAGTTTTTATTTTAAATGTATTAAAAAAATGCCCTTTCTTACAAAACACCCATATTGTACCTCTTTTGTATTCGGAGGTTAAAAGTGTCATCCAGGTAAACACAACGCCGACAATGGGTACGTCAACATACATACAATGTATGACCTCCCATCAGTGCCGTCTTAACGCATGGGCACACAGGGCAGTTGCCCGGGGGCCCCAGGAACATAGGGGCCCCATGCTAATCTATGTATGTTGTGACTTGCTGTCAATAAATAAATAAAGTTACCTGTCTTACTTAATCCCTCGCTCCCCTTAAGTCGAATTTCGGATAACTTGAAATTTTGCAACGGTCCTGTGAGCTTCGAGATAACGAGATTCAACTGTACATTAAACTATAAATATTTATTGTTGGAAAATGCATATTTAGCATGACCATGTTTTACCAAAGATAATGAACAATATTAATTTTATTTTTTATAATAATAAATGGACATTGGCATTCACCTCTGATTTAGTATCACGGTCACCTCTGAAACCTCACGTACATGTACATGTGTATGTGTACGGATCTCACACACTATATAATGTAGAAGCGCATATTGTTAATATCACTTCAACTCACTTGACAGTTAATAGCAATACTATTGGTTATATTTATATGCCATTGGTTATTAGAAATTGAATCTAAGATTTATTTAGAACACTTGTAAGGTAAGCATGTATTAGTTATTCAAGATTACGAATTTATGATGCAGTACTAATAACCAGGTATTGATAGTTCGTGATATGTGAATGGACAAGCTGTTTATACAATATGTGAAAATTGTAGAATGTAGACCTAGACAGAGGTTAGGCCTTGCCTCACAGTGTTGTGAATCAGCATGCAGTAGAGGCCTCAGGGATTGGATTAAGGATAAATACTAAAGTACAATGTAAGGAAGGACTTGTCTTGTTCATTATGGAATAAGAATGTTTAAATATGTAGGCCTTGTCCCAAGCAGACTTATATAACCATAGGGCCTGACGTGGGACTAAATACAAAACATTTTGAATATAATGAAAATTTAAAAAAAGCATTTGTGTTGTTTAATCTTTGCTGTACAGTATGTTTTTTTAATGTTTAAACACTGATTTTGTTGGAAGAACCAATACAATAAATATACAGTCAAACCTGTATTAAGAGGTCACCCATAGGAGAAAGAAAAAGTGGCCTCATAAGACAGGTGACCCGCTAAGAGAGGTTCATTTCATATGAAATTTTCTATGACAGGACTAGAAAAAGGTGACCTTTTAATACAGGTGGCTGCTTAATAGAGGTAACCGTGTGGGCAGGTTGGACTGTATGTTTTAAGTGGTTGTGTAGGTAGGGGCCCCAGAGCACTGCTTTTCCCAGGGGCCTATAATGTTGTTAAGATGGCCCTGCATCCCCTGCTACATGTGTTGCCAGATTTTGTTCCACAATTTGTAAATGGGATATTACAAAAATGTATATGGAAAAATGTTCAGATAAAAAAAAATTCAACTGTAAAACTATAAGCTGTAAGAAAAAGATACATCTTTAAAATGCCATTGTCGGGAGTCATTGTGCAGTTGTTAAATGACCTGTTTATTGTGATATTTTGGGATTATGAATGAACATTTGTTGACTGGTGGCAATGAGAAAAGTCTGTGAATTAAAACACAAAGTTTGATGTTTTACTAGTTTTAGAATCTTTTGAATTCAATTTAAATATTATTAAAGTAATTTATTTTCTAAGTAGCCATCTAGGGGGGACTTCCTAAAAAATGCTGGGGTGTTCTTCTAAGGGTCAATGCTACCCCTTATACCAGACTTTTCAAGCAGTGACACAGACAGGGACAGAAATTAACGGTCGCCCACTCGCCCATGGCGACTGAAACTTCAGCTGGGCGACTAAATAATACCTCAAAGGAGCCCAGCTGGCAACTAATAATTTTGTATTTCCCTGTCGCAAGTTTGACGTTTGAAGCGAGTTGTTTACAATACGACCACGTGAAATATCATAAACATTTCACTGGTTCTGGGGGTTACACTAATGTCCTGAAAATTGACCTGAAATGTCCTGAAAAGTACATAAAGGCTTATATCTTTTTTTTATTATCCAATGGATTGAGTTCAAATTTGAAAATGTTAAATACATTAGCATATATTTAACGAATATTTAAAAAAAATTAAAACAAATATTTTTAGGTGGAAATAATTTGACCTGAAAATTGTCATGAAATGTTCTGAAAATGTTCTGAAAAGTACATAAAGGCCTATATCTTTTTTATTATCCAATGCATTGAGTTCAAATTTGAACATGTTAAATACATTAGCATATATTTAACGAATATTTAAAAAAAAAATTGAACAACAAAATTTTAGGTGGAAATAATTTGACCTGAAAATTGTCATGAAATTTTCAGGTCAAATTATTTCCACCTAAAAAAAATATTTTTTATATATTTTTTTAAATATATGCTAATGTATTTAACATTTTCAAATTTGAACTCAATCCATTGGTTAATAAAAAAAAAAGATAAAGGCCTTAATGTACTTTTCAGGACATTTCATTGATTGATTGATTGACTGATTGGTGTTTAACGTCCAGCGAGCAATTTTTCAGCTATATTCAGGACGAGAACATTTAAAAATTTAAACGCCACGGGACTCGAAACAAGGAAAGGTGATGGGTAGGGACGGATAATTTTGCCAGTGCAACAGGTCTCTTATGGACCACTCGTCATGAGCATAATGCTCATTATGAGCTGTTACACTGGGTTCTTTAACGTGCGGAGAGGGTGACAATCTCAACACGGGACCAAGGTTTTATTTACTTCTCATCCGCAGGACGGGTTGGTTGTGAATTTCTACATCCCGCACAACCGATGGACGCCCCTTCAAGCCGAAGAAGCTCTCGGTCCCATGTCTATACCCCAGGGGTCAGGACATTTCATGACAATTTTCAGGTCAAATTATTTCCACCCAAGAATTTTTTTTTTTTAAATAATCGTTAAATATATGCTAATGTATTTAACATTTTCAAATTTGAACTCAATGCATTGGATAATAAAAAAGATATAGGCCTTTATGTACTTTTCAGAACATTTTCAGGACATTTCATGACAATTTTCAGGTCAAATTATTTCCATGTAAGAATATTTTTTTTCTAAATATTCGTTAAATGTATGCTAATGTATTTAACATTTTCAAATTTGAACTCAATCCATTGGATAATAAAAAAAGATATAGGCCTTTATGTACTTTTCAGGACATTTCAGGTCAATTTTCAGGACATTAGTGTAACCCTGGTTCTGGTTCTTTCTACTTCTTGTCTACTGTAATTTGCGTAATAATTCCAGGGAACCAGTATGGAAAAATAGTAAAGTGATGATTTCATTTCTTAAATTTCTTGACCAATTTTTCCGAGTTTCATTGAAAGAAGGCCTTTAATTTTGGGTGTTTTACAAAATAGGTACTTATCCTCAATCCTCAATCAACGGCCTATGGCACAAATATGTCTCTTGGTGCTGTTAAACTATCTCATGTTTGGAATATTGTCACTACGTACTCTATGTATTTGAATGCGTTACGTACTTTGATCGAGATTGAGGTTATTCAAAGCGGCCCGTTGCATCTATGAAATTAGCAACTACGGCTAGCTTTTCTCTAGTCTCTTCTGGATTTTCCTCCTCTAAATATTGTCTAATTTATATAAATAAGACACAAGCACTGAAAAAAGCGTAAGGTAAGTATAAATTAAATGTACCATATACGGGATTTTCCCATACCTTCTCCGTTAACGGACAATTAATAAAATTTATGAATTTCCGGAAAGTTTCATCAAAACAATATACTATAATCCCCTGATCAAAATGTGGAACTTTATAAAAGGTGTGAATCCTCCTATTAAAAAAAGAAAAACTGAAGATAGAACTCTATACAATAGTGAATATGAGTCTTCTAAAAGGGTGGTGAGGAGTTATTGTACAGAATGGGAAAAAGATAGACCGTGGCTTAAACTCACCGACGATGGTATGGTATGCCTGGCTTGTCAAGCTCACGGCGACAAGACTGTCATGTACCAATTTATCAATGGTTGTGTCACTTATAAATTAGACAGTATTCAGAAACACCAAAAATCTAAAGGCCATGAAAAATCCCTTTTAATTGAGAAGGCAAAAAATGAATCTAAAGCAGAGTTAAAGGCAAGTAACTTTAGGAATGTCCATGCTATGGTTCAACATAGCCGTCCCTTGGGCGATTGTGTTTGGATGTGCGAGTTGGATGAGATGAAGGGAGTACAATTGGGGAATACTTACCGTAACCAAAAATCTGCAAATGTTTTTATAAAAGCTACATTATGTATAACAGAAACATAATTTAAAAAAGTTGCTTCCACTATCATGAAAGGAAAATTTATTTGTATGATTGGAGATGGATCAACCGATTCATCTATAAAAGAACAAGAGATGTGGTATCTGTGCACCTCTCTCTGTGGTCAAGTTTCAGTTGATCCGATTCATCTATAAAAGAACAAGAGATGTGGTATCTGTGGACCTCTCTCTGTGGTCAAGGTTCAGTGAACTTCCTTGGAGTTAAAAATGTGGAGAGAGCTAATGCTGAAAACATTGTCACTGGGATTAAAGATCTGCTGAATGAAAACCTCAGACTAGAATATCTTGACATTATAAAAAAAACTGTGGCACTTTTGTGCAATGGAGCCAGTGTAATTATAATTATTATGATAGGGTGTAGAGCAGGGGTAGGTGCCATGTTAAGAGAAGATCAGTCTTGTCTTATTACACTACATTGTATGGCACATATGGTAGATTAGAGTTGGCTTTAAAAGATACCTCTAAGATGAACAACCTGTATGACAAGACAATTTCTACCCTATGCATGGGCCTTTATTATTTTTACCATAACAGTGCCCTTAATAGGGCCATGCTTCACAGAAGCTATGAAGCCAGTATAAAGTCAGATGAAGATACAAAGCAGAGGCTACTTATGCCTTCTCGTGCTGGTGGCACTAGGTGGATAAACTTGGCAGTAAGCATCTATGTAAGGTTCTCTATAAAGTTTCTCCATTTCGTTCCGTTCCACCAACAAATATGGCCGCCAAAGGCAATTCTTGTTTCTGATTGGCTACTGTTTAAAAAAATCTTCTCTGAAACTGCTAGGCAAAATGGAGCCAAACTTGGCAGGAAGCATCTATGTAAGATCCTCTATAAAGCTTCTTCATTTGGTTCTATTCGGTCAACAAACATGGCCACCAAGATTAATTCTTTTTTCTGATTGGCTATAATGTTAAAAAAAATCTTCTCCTCTGAAACAGCTTGGCCAAATGGAGCCAAACTTGGCAGGAAGCATCTATTTAAGGTCCAAACCTTGCATAGATGGTCCCTGGGTGTGTCCCTTTCAAAATTGTGTCCGACAGCCCCACCCTCCATTCAAGATGGCTGCTGTTTTTTAAGATAATGATTATCTCCCTTTGAAATTTGCTTCAGTATCATTCTATTGTCAGGTGAGCGATACAGGCTCAGTCAGTCAGTGGGCTGAGCCTCTAGTTTATGGTTGTCAGACTGTTTGCTAAGACTGGACCATTTGAATTTTTTACCTGTCATGTCAGGGAAAGTGTTTCCCTAACCTTCCCTATTGATATTTCTTACCTAATCCAGTGTAGGAATAAAATGGAATGTTGGAGGGTGCAAACTTGAAAAAAAACTAGAGGCTCAGCACTGAGCTGAGCCTGTGTCGCTCACCTTTCATTCTGCTCTGAGGAAGCTTAATACAGAACCTTCCATAGCCTATAGGTGCTCCCACCAAATTTCGGTTCGTTTTGGCAAAGCAGTTTCAGAGAAGAAGATTTTTAGAAAGCGACCAATCAGAAAAAAGAATTGTCTGTGGTGGCCATGTTTGTTAACAGATTGGGACAAAATGAGCAATCTTTTTAAGAGGACTTTCCATAGATGCTTCCTACCAAGTTTCGGATCATTTGGCCAAGCGGTTTCAGAGGAGATTTTTAGAACTAGACCAATCAGAAACAAGAATCGGTTGTGGTGGCCATGGTTGTTAATGGATCGGGACAGAATGAGCAATCTTTATAGAGGACCTTCCATAGATGCTTCCTACCAAGTTTCGGTTCATTTGGCCATGTGGTTTTAGAGGAGAAGAATTTAAAAAATCAAGCCAATCAGAAACAAGAATCGCCTGTGGTGGCCTTATTTGTTAATGGATCGGGACGGAATGACCAATCTTTATAGAGAATCTTCCATAGATGCTTCCTACTAAGTTTTGGATCATTTGACCAAGCGGTTACAGAAGAGAAGAATTTTTAAAATCAGCCAATCAGAAACAAGAGTTGCCTGTGGCGGCCATGTTTGCTAACGGATCGGGACGAAATGAGCAATCTTTATAGAGGGCCGTCCATAGATGCTTCCTACCAAGTTTCAGTTCATATGGCTGAGAGGTTTCATAGGAGAAGATTAAAATGTGAAAAGTTAACGGACGACAGATGCCAAGTGATGGCAAAAACTCACATTGCCTTTGGCAAGGTGAGCTAATAAAAAGGATTAGCAAATAATATTTTTTATCAATCATAGAAAGTATTACCATGGTGATAATTACACTGTATTTTTTTTCAGGTAGAGGAACAGGAAGAATGCATGGAAGCAACTGGATGTGATTTACCAGTGAAGGAAACCATTAAACTTCCAACATGTGAATATCTGACAACTAATGAAAATCAAGAAGCTAGAGTGAATTCTGATGGTTATTATACTTTCTGATATTTAAGCTTTCATCTGTGTTCTCCTCATAATATTCAAATATACTATACATGGAAAATAAAAATACCATCTAGAGTAGAAGGCACAATAATATATGGTCAAAATCTGATTTAAAGTTCAACTTTAATAATTTTTGTTTAATGCTATAATATAGAAAAAGGAGGGAGGGCATGACGATGTATCTCAGTTATATCACTCCAGTATATGAGTTGACCAACCACAATGTTCCAAAGAAATATAATTTAAAAATAAATACTTATTTTTTTCTCATGCATAAATCTTTTGAACCTTCAAGTTTATGACTGTTTGTTTGAACCGCAAATCTACTTTCACTTTAAATGTAGACATATGATGGTTTGGTTTGATGGTGTTTAACGCCATTTTCAACAATATTTGAGGAAACCGGAGAAAACGACCGACCTGACAAACTTTATCACATAATGTTGTACACCTCACCCTGATCGAGATTCGAACTCACAACATTAGTGGTGATAGGCACTGATTGCATAGGTAGTTGTAAATCCAATTACCATACTATCATGGCCATAATGGTCCATATGATGGACCGAACTGAGTTTTAACTTTAAATAAATGTAAATGAAACCATGTACAAATCTTTATAAATGTAATTTGTTTTAGGTTGTAAATAGAGAAAAAAGATGTTAAAAAAAGAATTCTGCTGCTTTAATTTAGTGTCATCAAATGTTGTCTAAAAATATTTATTAATTTTTCACTTTTTCTGGTGGATAATTTTATACTCATTTTTTGTTGTAGTCTAGTATATATTGTTTTGAATATTTTTTGTGTATTTCAGCTACTAAAAGCAACCACATTGAACATCCATACCATGTTCCTTCTATTAACATGGGATACTCAAGCGAATCTGATCGGCGGATAGGTACGTATATATATATATATATATATATATGCAGTACCCATTTCATCGCCATTGCTGAAAAAAATGACGGAATTTGAGAAAACGAAAGGCAAGGGAGGAAGAAAACTTATTTTGAACACAAAAGAAACAAAGCAAAATTCAACTCAGAAATAAATAAAGCACAGGTTTATGTTGGTGACCAGTATGATCATTGGACGCAATAGAAGGAAGATCTGAGACTGAGGTCCCATACAAAATTTGCTAAAATTTTGTTGGACCGTTCATGTTTGTGTATTCTACAATTACTTCTAATAAGAGAAGGCACATCTTTGCAAGAGTACGGAACATAACATCTAACTTGCATCCAAATATATATATTTTTTTAGTCATAGCCCACATGTTTGGGAACAATCGTCATACGATTGACCAAAATCCCTATGCCTGTGTAGGAAATTTTTTGTTGGTTCGGGCCACAGTCTGGTCAAACCAAAGACTATAAAATTGGTATTTGCTGCTTCTCCGCTAAGCACGCAGCATTAAGGAGTAAGAGCATAGACTTGGTTGGCTCTGAACCTGGATAATGTTTCAATGTGGAGCGACATGTCTGCCCACCGACTGTTCATTTCAGTGAGCTAGCCCTATAAATGCCTGACACATGTGAGCTAACCCTATATCTGACTTAGCATGTTGATCTAGTACAAAACGGTTATCATTATCATTTCATCGAATGTAACTTGTTCTTGCCATGATATAGCTGAAAAATTTCTCATTTGGTGTTAAACAGCAATGACTCACTTTGTGGTATGACGTCTTTATTTACAAAGTAGTGGTTAAGTTCAACAACTGCAGGATAAATAAGATTATTGATAAATACATTTTAATAATTTTTATTCTTAATTATTTTCAGATGAGATGAATTCTAATAAAGTACAACCCATTAAAGGAAATTCAGATAAGCGTAAAAGGAAAATGGAAAAAGTGACATCATCTGAAAGTACACCACTGATGCCGATGGTGTCAAGTCATGCAAAAAACACTAACAGCATAATAGTACCTGTTAAATCTGAAATTTTAAAACAACTGGAATCAAAAGTTCTTCCTTCATGTTTAAATCCAAACTTTCAAATGTTCATTTGTAGTAGGCCAACTGTAGAAACTTCAGGTGCTAATGTCAACAATATCTGCCTTGAAAGCCAAAATTTAGGAAGTGTTGCACATGACAACAATTCTGGACTTATTTATAGCATAAAACAGGAACCTGTGGATGATTATTCTCTAACAAATGTATACAACGAATCTCAAGACAGCACACAAAACTCTGTTGTAAATAATCATAGTCAAACCAATTCATTTTCTCCTATTTTATATGGCAATGTGAACTCAAATGACCATAACAGAAAAATGAAAGAAGTGACTTCATCCTCAATACTTAATAAAACACATGTAAATCAGGAGGAACAATCAAGTACACCTACGATGGTTTTCAGACATGCAAAAAACATGCAAAAGACTACTATTTCAGGTAGTATGGGAGGTAACTCTAGTCATAGCATGGGAGACAACTCTAGTCATAGCACAGAAGGCAACTCCACCACTAATTTATTTTCTGACCAAGTTAAAGTACCTCGATTGCAAACCAAAGACAGTGGAACAGACAGATTAAATGGAAATCAAAGTTCAGAACCAGAATTAGACAATACTGATTGGAGAAATAACTGTGTAAATTTTCTAAAAGATGCTCTTCAAAATACAGTAAGTATATAGATTAGTTAAATTAATCATGTTATATTTGTTACTGTAGAAAAATATAGGGGGATGATATCAAGGGGGTAACCAGAAGACTTATTTCAAAGGAGGATAGACAAGACAATGGCAAAAAGACATACAATGAATTATGATGTAGAAAGTAATGGGTTTGATACCCTGTTGATCAGGTCAAAATCTAAGTCTATGAAATTGATATTTATTATACCCCCCGCAACGAAGTTGTAGGGGAGGTATACTGGTTTCACCATGTCTATCCGTCTGTCCGTCCTCTGTAGACAAATCCTATGTTGTACGATAACTTGAGTTGTGTTTCTTAGAATCTTTTAAAATTTTATCAGCTGTTTACTGGTGAAGAGAGGAGGATCCCTTTCTTTTTTGACGATTTTCACTTTTGCTGTTCCAGAGTTATTGGACTTGATATGACGGTAAATAGGATTTTTACCCTATGTCGTATGATAACTTGAGTAGTGTTTCTCAGAATGTTTTGAAATTTTATCAGCAGCTTACTGGTGAAGAGAGGGGGATCCCTTTCATTTTTGACGATTTTCACTTTTGCCGTTCCCGAGTTATTGGACTTGATATGACGGAAAATAGGATTTTTATGCTATGTCGTATGATAACTTGAGTAGTGTTTCTCAGAATGTTTTGAAATTTTATCAGCAGCTTACCGGTGAAGAGAGGAGGGTCCCTTTCATTTTTGGTTGGAACAATCAGTAATGTTTTGGTTATGGAAATAGGTTGGACAGATGGGGGGAGCGGGGGGTATACCTTAGTGAGCTGTGCTCACAGTAATACTAGTTGTTTCTGAGTAAGAACAAAGGTCAGAGCTTCAGATAATTTTCAAGTCCAAAGGGTAATTACCCCCTACTTTTGAAAATGATGCGTATTTGCATATTTCCTTTGCACTGTTGTACTCTCTACTTCAGAAAAGATTGCTTACATGTACACTTTTATAATTATGTTTGACACAAGTGTTATTCAATAAACGCAGGATGCAAGTGAAATGTATATCTCTGTTTAATTTGACACGATTGTGTCCTGTTTATTAATAAAATGTTGTAGATAGTTTGTTTTTTGCGAGTCGACTTCGGCAGTTTTCACAGCCGTGTTGATAATGTCATCAATGATTCCTTAACTATACTGTCACTAGACACAGATGAAACTGTCAGGAACTTAAATATGTAATTTTCCGTAGCCCGCTTATTCATGTTCTTGCTCATTTTCAACGAACAACGTGTTCCCAAATTTACTTTCGTTTTAGTTCTTACTTCTTATGTAAACCGCATTTATTTGTAATATTGACTGCGATTGGATGATTTATCGTAAACATCCAATCATATCTCTTTTGACATCGATGCTTAGAAATGCAAGCATTTTGTACCCCTCGGATGTATACGCTCTCTCCTTCGAAAAGTATAAAGGGAAGTAATTACGGGGAATTTCTCAAAGACAAAAATGTATTGTTATGTACACAATTGTACAAGTACACTTCGAATTTGGAAAGTTTGCTTACACAGCAATATGTATGCATAATGTGTACACTCTGATCTGATAATACATGCGTTTTTACTCGTTTTCATAGTGTTAAAAATGCAAATACGCAGCTTATCTGGAGTTCTGAAAGGTGTCTGATTGGCACAGAGTCTGGATAATATGTCTTGGTGGATCAACATGTCTACCTGCGGACTGCTGTTAACTCACCTGGATTAAAAGGTCCATGTAAGATATTGTCTGTTTCAGAGGTGACTAGCTTTTCACATTCCAATCTTTTTTTTCATGTCTCCGCCACTAAGTGGCCGGGACATATACAAAATGTAGTGTTGCCCATGTCCATAATTCCGAAATAAAACAGTTGTCACCACTTTTTTTCACTATATGCTTTGAGATATTGACTTGGTTTTTGGTATATGAGTAAAATGATGAGTTACAGATCAAGTTTACATTTCGTTCCGGTCCAATGATTTTTTGGCCGAGTTATGGACTTTGAAATTTGGCCAAATATTTAGTTGTCACCACTTTTTTTTCACTATGATTTGAGATATTGACTTGATTTTTGGTATGTGAGTGTATAGTGATGAGTTACCGATCAAGTTTTAATTTTGTTCCGATTGAATGATTTTGGGCTAATTTACGCACCTTGGAATTATAACTTTGGCCAAATATTTAGTTGTCACCACTTTTTTTCACTATGATTTGAGATATTGACTTGATTTTTGGTATTTGGAATTACAATGTTGAGTTACAGATCAAGTTTAGCTTTTGTTTCCTTGAATAAATCTAAATTTAAGGATGTTTGAGGATACAGATCTTAACAATAGTTTGTTATTCTTAGCCTATTACTGATGGAATTAAAAAAGGGTGAAACATTTGCGAGCCTCCTTAATATTCATTGCGGGGACATTCGTATCGTTCCGACACATCTAGTTTACAATAGTCCAATTGAAATTTAACAGAAATGTGCCATATGACTGGTGTTCCTAGCATTTTGTATGATTTTCGTTTCATTCAGAAATTCAGCATGACTGCTAGTCCAATTATGCTTTCTGATTGGCTGATAATTCAAACATATTCTTCTCAAAACTCACTTGAGTGATGTACAGTGAAACCGAACTCTGAATAAACTGGAATCCTGTGTAAACCAAACTTTAAATAAAGTCCCAGTGTAGGAAATCTTTGTTGAATTAACCTGTATAAACAATAGTAGCAATGTTCCTTGTATTACCCTCTAAAAGTTTGTTGTTTTTTTGTCAGTTTGAAATCCAAGACTGCCACCCCCATAGTACAAAGTTTTAATGTAGGACCTTGTGAGAAGATTAAAAACTATTTTTTCTCAGATACTAGAAACTTGATTTAATCCAAGGGAACATTAAATTGTCACTGGACTATCCTTTTCAAATTTTTCATTTTTTTGTGGATCAGAAATCCAAGATGGCCACCGCCATAGAATAAAGTTTTAACATAGAATCTTATGAGAACATTAACAACTTTTTTCTCTCTCAGAAATCGAAGATGGCCACCACCATAGTACAAAGTTAGGACCTTATTAGAACATCAAAAACTATTTTTTTCTCTCAGAAATCGAAGACGGCCACCACCATAGTACAAAGTTAGGACCTTATTAGAACATCAAAAACTATTTTTTTCTCTCAGAAATCGAAGATGGCCACCACCATAGTACAAAGTTAGGACCTTGTTAGAACATTAAAAACTTTTTTTTCTCTCAGAAATCGAAGATGGCCACCACCATAGTACAAAGTTAGGACCTTATTAGAACATTAAAAACTTTTTTTTCTCTCAGAAATCAAAGATGGCCACCACCATAGTACAAAGTTAGGACCTTATTAGAACATTAAAAACTTTTTTTTCTCTCAGAAATCGAAGATGGCCACCACCATAGTACAAAGTTAGGACCTTATTAGAACATTAAAGACTTTTTTTTCTCTCAGAAATCGAAGATGGCCACCACCATAGTACAAAGTTAGGACCTTATTAGAACATTGAAAACTTTTTTCTCTCAGAAATTGAAGATGGCCACCACCATAATACAAAGTTAGGACCTTATTAGAACATCAACAACTTTTTTTCTTCTCAGAAATCAAAGATGGCCACCACCATAGTACAAAGTTAGGACCTTATTAGAACATTAACAACTTTTTTTTCTCTCAGAAATCGAAGATGGCCACCACCATAGTACAAAGTTAGGACCTTATTAGAACATTAACAACTTTTTTTTCTCTCAGAAATCGAAGATGGTCACCACCATAGTACAAAATTAGGACCTTACTAGAACATTAAAAACTTTTTTTTCTCTCAGAAATCGAAGATGGCCACCACCATAGTACAAAGTTAGGACCTTATTAGAACATTGAAAACTTTTTTTTCTCTCAGAAATCGAAGATGGCCACCACCATAGTACAAAGTTAGGACCTTATTAGAACATTAAAAACTTTTTTTTCTCTCAGAAATCGAAGATGGCCACCACCATAGTACAAAGTTAGGACCTTGTTAGAACATCAACAACTTTTTTTTCTTCTCAGAAATCAAAGATGGCCACCACCATAGTACAAAGTTAGGACCTTATTAGAACATTAAAAACTTTTTTTTCTCTCAGAAATCGAAGATGGCCACCACCATAGTACAAAGTTAGGACCTTATTAGAACATTAAAGACTTTTTTTTCTCTCAGAAATCGAAGATGGCCACCACCATAGTACAAAGTTAGGACCTTATTAGAACATTAAAAACTTTTTTCTCCCAGAAATTGAAGATGGCCACCACCATAATACAAAGTTAGGACCTTATTAGAACATCAACAACTTTTTTTCTTCTCAGAAATCAAAGATGGCCACCACCATAGTACAAAGTTAGGACCTTATTAGAACATTAACAACTTTTTTTTCTCTCAGAAATCGAAGATGGCCACCACCATAGTACAAAGTTAGGACCTTATTAGAACATTAACAACTTTTTTTTCTCTCAGAAATCGAAGATGGTCACCACCATAGTACAAAATTAGGACCTTATTAGAACATTAAAAACTTTTTTTTCTCTCAGAAATTGAAGATGGCCACCACCATAGTACAAAGTTAGGACCTTATTAGAACATTGAAAACTTTTTTTTCTCTCAGAAATCGAAGATGGCCACCACCATAGTACAAAGTTAGGACCTTATTAGAACATTAAAAACTTTTTTTTCTCTCAGAAATCGAAGATGGCCACCACCATAGTACAAAGTTAGGACCTTGTTAGAACATCAACAACTTTTTTTTCTTCTCAGAAATCAAAGATGGCCACCACCATAGTACAAAGTTAGGACCTTATTAGAACATTAAAAACTATTTTTTCTCTGAGAAATCGAAGATGGCCACCACCATAGTACAAAGTTAGGACCTTATTAGAACATTAACAACTTTTTTTTCTTCTCAGAAATCAAAGATGGCCACCACCATAGTACAAAGTTAGGACCTTATTAGAACATTAACAACTATTTTTTCTCAAATACTAGAATCTAACGGAACATCAATTGTTACTGAACTATCCCTTATATAGTTTTTTTTTGTGCATCAGAAATCCAAGTTAGAATTTGTTTTTATCTATGAGAATATGATTAAAAACTTCTTCTCAGAAACTACAAACTTGCTTGAACTGTTAAAGATCTAGTTAAGCATGTTGGTCTAGTACAAAGCAGACGTTAAATGTAACTTGTTCTCACTTTGTAATACATGTAGCTGAAAAATTGATCATTTAGCGTCAATCAACAATCAATCACGTTGTCAAAAAGGTAACGTTATATCATGGCGGTCAGTTTTATTGGTGGAGAAAACTGGAGGACCCTGAGAAAACCACCGACCTGTCAAGTCACTGACAAACTTTATCACATAATGTTGTACACTGCACCCTGGGCAGGAGTCGAACCCACAACATCAGTGGTAATAGGCACTGATTGCACAGGTAGTTGTTAATCCAACCACCATACGATCATGGCCACAACATCCCAGTTAAAAAATGAAACAGAAATTGAAGATGGCCACCACCATAGTACAAAGTTAGGACCTTATTAGAACATTAAAAACTTTTTTTTCTCTCAGAAATAGAAGATGGCCACCACCATAGTACAAAGTTAGGACCTTATTAGAACATTAAAAACTTTTTTTTCTCTCAGAAATCGAAGATGGCCACCACCATAGTACAAAGTTAGGACCTTATTAGAACATTAACAACTTTTTTTTCTCTCAGAAATCGAAGATGGTCACCACCATAGTACAAAATTAGGACCTTATTAGAACATTAAAAACTTTTTTTTCTCTCAGAAATCGAAGATGGCCACCACCATAGTACAAAGTTAGGACCTTATTAGAACATTAAAAACTTTTTTTTCTCAGAAATCGAAGATGGCCACCACCATAGTACAAAGTTAGGACCTTATTAGAACATTAAAAACTTTTTTTTCTCAGAAATCGAAGATGGCCACCACCATAGTACAAAGTTAGGACCTTATTAGAACATCAAAAACTTTTTTTTCTCTCAGAAATCGAAGATGGCCACCACCATAGTACAAAGTTAGGACCTTAGAACATTAAAACTTTTTTTTCTCTCAGAAATCGAAGGTGGCCACCACCATAGTACAAAGTTAGGACCTTAGAACATTAAAAACTTTTTTTTCTCTCAGAAATCAAAGATGGCCACCACCATAGTACAAAGTTAGGACCTTATTAGAACATTAACAACTTTTTTTTCTCTCAGAAATCGAAGATGGCCACCACCATAGTACAAAGTTAGGACCTTAGAACATTAAAAACTTTTTTTTCTCTCAGAAATCAAAGATGACCACCACCATAGTACAAAGTTAGGACCTTATTAGAACATTAACAACTTTTTTTTCTCTCAGAAATCGAAGATGGCCACCACCATAGTACAAAGTTAGGACCTTATTAGAACATTAACAACTTTTTTTTCTTCTCAGAAATCAAAGATGGCCACCACCATAGTACAAAGTTAGGACCTTATTAGAACATTAAAAACTTTTTTTTCTCTCAGAAATCAAAGATGGCCACCACCATAGTACAAAGTTAGGACCTTATTAGAACATTAAAAACTTTTTTTTCTCTCAGAAATCAAAGATGGCCACCACCATAGTACAAAGTTAGAACCTTATTAGAACATTAAAAACTTTTTTTTCTCTCAGAAATCGAAGATGGCCACCACCATAGTACAAAGTTAGGACCTTATTAGAACATCAAAAACTTTTTTTTTCTTTCAGAAATCAAAGATGACCACCACCATAGTACAAAGTTAGGACCTTATTAGAACATTAAAAACTATTTTTTCTCAAATACTAGAATCTAACGGAACATCAATTGTTACTGAACTATCCCTTATATAGTTTTTTTTGTGCATCAGAAATCCAAGTTAGAATTTATTTTTATCTATGAGAATATGATTAAAAACTTCTTCTCAGAAACTACAAACTTGCTTGAACTGTTAAAGATCTAGTTAAGCATGTTGGTCTAGTACAAAGCAGACGTTAAATGTAACTTGTTCTCACTTTGTAATACATGTAGCTGAAAAATTGATCATTTAGCGTCAATCAACAATCAATCACGTTGTCAAAAAGGTAACGTTATATCATGGCGGTCAGTTTTATTGGTGGAGAAAACTGGAGGACCCTGAGAAAACCACCGACCTGTCAAGTCACTGACAAACTTTATCACATAATGTTGTACACTGCACCCTGGGCAGGAGTCGAACCCACAACATCAGTGGTAATAGGCACTGATTGCACAGGTAGTTGTTAATCCAACCACCATACGATCATGGCCACAACATCCCAGTTAAAAAATGAAACAGAAATTGAAGATGGCCACCACCATAGTACAAAGTTAGGACCTTATTAGAACATTAAAAACTTTTTTTTCTCTCAGAAATAGAAGATGGCCACCACCATAGTACAAAGTTAGGACCTTATTAGAACATTAAAAAAAAATTTTTCTCTCAGAAATCGAAGATGGCCACCACCATAGTACAAAGTTAGGACCTTATTAGAACATTAACAACTTTTTTTTCTCTCAGAAATCGAAGATGGTCACCACCATAGTACAAAATTAGGAACTTATTAGAACATTAAAAACTTTTTTTTCTCTCAGAAATCGAAGATGGCCACCACCATAGTACAAAGTTAGGACCTTATTAGAACATTAAAAACTTTTTTTTCTCAGAAATCGAAGATGGCCACCACCATAGTACAAAGTTAGGACCTTATTAGAACATTAAAAACTTTTTTTTCTCAGAAATCGAAGATGGCCACCACCATAGTACAAAGTTAGGACCTTATTAGAACAATGAAAACTTTTTTCTCTCAGAAATCGAAGATGGCCACCACCATAGTACAAAGTTAGGACCTTATTAGAACATCAAAAACTTTTTTTTCTCTCAGAAATCGAAGATGGCCACCACCATAGTACAAAGTTAGGACCTTAGAACATTAAAACTTTTTTTTCTCTCAGAAATCGAAGATGGCCACCACCATAGTACAAAGTTAGGACCTTAGAACATTAAAAACTTTTTTTTCTCTCAGAAATCAAAGATGGCCACCACCATAGTACAAAGTTAGGACCTTATTAGAACATTAACAACTTTTTTTTCTCTCAGAAATCGAAGATGGCCACCACCATAGTACAAAGTTAGGACCTTATTAGAACATTAACAACTTTTTTTTCTTCTCAGAAATCAAAGATGGCCACCACCATAGTACAAAGTTAGGACCTTATTAGAACATTAAAAACTTTTTTTTCTCTCAGAAATCAAAGATGGCCACCACCATAGTACAAAGTTAGGACCTTATTAGAACATTAAAAACTTTTTTTTCTCTCAGAAATCAAAGATGGCCACCACCATAGTACAAAGTTAGAACCTTATTAGAACATTAAAAACTTTTTTTTCTCTCAGAAATCGAAGATGGCCACCACCATAGTACAAAGTTAGGACCTTATTAGAACATCAAAAACTTTTTTTTTCTTTCAGAAATCAAAGATGACCACCACCATAGTACAAAGTTAGGACCTTATTAGAACATTAACAACTATTTTTTCTCAAATACTAGAATCTAACGGAACATCAATTGTTACTGAACTATCCCTTATATAGTTTTTTTTGTGCATCAGAAATCCAAGTTAGAATTTGTTTTTATCTATGAGAATATGATTAAAAACTTCTTCTCAGAAACTACAAACTTGCTTGAACTGTTAAAGATCTAGTTAAGCATGTTGGTCTAGTACAAAGCAGACGTTAAATGTAACTTGTTCTCACTTTGTAATACATGTAGCTGAAAAATTGATCATTTAGCGTCAATCAACAATCAATCACGTTGTCAAAAAGGTAACGTTATATCATGGCGGTCAGTTTTATTGGTGGAGAAAACTGGAGCACCCCGAGAAAACCACCGACCTGTCAAGTCACTGACAAACTTTATCACATAATGTTGTACACTGCACCCTGGGCAGGAGTCGAACCCACAACATCAGTGGTAATAGGCACTGATTGCACAGGTAGTTGTTAATCCAACCACCATACGATCATGGCCACAACATCCCAGTTAAAAAATGAAACACTATTTAAAAAAACAAGCAATCAAATATTTGAAATAACATGCTAAATGTTGGTTTTTTGCAGATGAATAGACTTGAAGATCTTGGTGTTGATGTGGCAGCATGGGTTCATATACCTAACAACGATAAATCTAGTCTGATACATCATATGGGAAGTCAAAAAGGGAGAGAATTCATCAAATGTAAACCAGATATTGATGCTGAATTACATCTGTTTCTGCAAAATTATAAGAAAAAAGGTAAACAATTTTTTTTTTTACAATTTTGGTGATTATGCAAATTAGGTCTCTTATAAAAACAATGACACATTAAACATTACCAAAAAAATGAAATCATCAAACAAATTTAAACCAAACATAGATTTGATTGTTTTCTTTTGGTGTTTCCCAAGATGAAGTTCTGAAACCTACAAATTTCTTCAAATAATGGGTTTAATAATTTGATTTAGCGCCACTTTCAACAATATTTCAGTTGTATCGTGGTGGTCAGTTTTATTGGTGGAGGAAACAGAAGTACCCGGCGAAAACCACCGACCTGTTGCATAGCCAGGCCTCAACATTAACGTTTGTCTGATTGTCCAATACCAGTGAAAACTTACGTCGGACAAGTAGATCTTGTATTACGGTTGTCCGACGGGACAAGTGAAAAAATCAGATTCCCAAACGTGCCTGTACAACGGACAAATCTATTCCCACTGGTATAAAATACTGGGTTTGTTGTATAAAAGAGCCCTGTTTGATCTCCAATTTGTCCATAATTTATTTTGATTAAAACTAAAGTGAAACACCAGATCAAAACTCTTTTATTGTATCATTTATCGTTCCTCCATGCTTTGATGAAGTTCAAGGACATTGACAAAATTAAAGTCGCAATCTCAGAAATGCTTTAATGAATGGAAATATCAATATTTGAAATATAAGAACAAGAATCACTCCAGAACGGACACGTAAAAATTATCGGATATCAATTTGGTGCCAAATTTAAACTTGTCTTTTGTGCAAAATACGATAGATGACTTGATTTAGGCTTTTGGGAAATATTGAAACCTTTGAAATGGACAAATATTACAAGCTTTTTCCTGATCTGGTTGAAAAGATCCACTAAAATTTGTATTTCACTGTGAATTTAAATAAAATACTTTGCTTTATTTATATCACAGGCACTTTTGTTTCTGGTAAAAGAAACATATACCTAGATACTGGTATATATAGTATCTAGGTATATTTTTTTTACCAGAAACAAGGATTTATATAACACAAATATGAGTTATTACAATTTGTGTGGTATTGGATCACAACACAGTAATATTTCAAAAGGAAAAGGGGGGGGGGGGGGGGGGGGTACATATACAAATCACTGGTATGCAAGACTCCAATAGTCAAGGTAGACTTGAATATATGTCCTTATATAGGTAGTTATGAATAAAAAAACCCAGAACAAATCAGTTCAGGCAGCTTTAACTATTTACTAAATTTGGGCAGGATAACGTCAGAACAATGTTTCGATTAATCGCAATTGACTTCTCCCAGAAGTCTCCCCACTTCTCTCCGTTGTCTCCCACTTCTCCCTGTGAGCTCTCTGAAAGAGAAGTCACTTCTCCCTCTAATTTGAAAGTAGTGGGAGCCCTGGATAATTATTCTCTAGTTTTTGTAATTTTTATTAATTTTTTCGGACAACTAAAAGATTGAGTCGGACAAGTACTTTTTAGCTCACCTGACCCAAAGGGTCATGTGAGCTATTGCCATCACTTGGCATCCGTCGTACGTTGTAAACTTTTTCAAAAATCTTCTCCTCTGAAAATACTAGACCAATGGAAACCAAACTTGGTCTGAATCATCACTAGGGTGTCTAGTTTTAAAATTGTGTCCGCTGATGCCGTGCACCAACCAACATGGCCACTGTTACTAAAAATAGAACATATGGTAAAATTGCAGGTTTTTGGTAATAACTCAAAAACGTCAATAATATCAAAAATCTGACATGGGGTAAAAATGATCAGCACATCAAGATCTACCTACCCTGCAATTTTGAAGTAAATCTGAATACCCATCTTGGAGTTATTGCCCTTTTTTTCATCAAATTTGTAAAATTTTAATACTTTTCGTCTTATATTTCAAAAACTATAAGAGATAAAGGTTAAATTTAAATTGCAAAAATGTGCGGCATATCAAGATCTACCCACCCTGCAATTTTGAAGTAAATCCCATTACCCATTTTGGAGTTATTTCCCTTTTTTCATCAAATTTTCAAAATTTTAAAATTTTTCGTCCTTTATTTCAAAAACTATAAGAGACAGGTGGTAAGTTGAAACTGCAAACATGTTCAGCATGTCAAGATCTACCTACCCTGCAATTTTTAAGTAAATTCCATTACCCATTTTGACCGATTATGCAAATTAGAAAAAAGGGGAGATGAAATTAAAAAAAAATCTTCTCCTCATAAAACCACTGGGCCAATTGCAACCAAACTTTTGTGGAATGATCCTTGGATGGCTCCCTTCCAAAATGTGTCAGGTGATTCCGACTTCCAACCAAGATGGCCGCCAAGCTAAAAATAGAAAAAAGGGGGGATGAAATTAAAAAAAAAATTCTTCTCCTCTGAAACTACTGAGCCAATCTCAACCAAACTTTGCTGAAATGATCCTTGGGTGGTCCCCTTTCAAAATTGTGTCCATCAGCGCCGTCCTGTATCCAAGATGGCCACCATTACTAAAAATAGAAATTTCTTCAAATGGCCAAAACTGCTCTCTTTTAAGCCAGAAAGTGCCCAAATTTGAACTGTACAAGCATAATGATGAGCTTTTTAACATATATTACGAAATTTTTTACGAAGTTTGAACTTTTGCCTATTTTGACCGATTATGCAAATTAGAAAAAAGGGGGGATGAAATTAAAAAAAAATCTTCTCCTCTGAAACTACTGAGCCAATCTCAACCAAACTTTGCTGAAATGATTCTTGGGTGGTCCTCTTCCAAAATTGTGTCCGGCATTTCAGAACACCGACCAAGATGGCCTCCACAGCCAAACTTAATTTAACATAGGACCCTATGGGAAATTCCCATAAAAATCTTCTTGTCTGAAACCATTTGCTCAATAAGAACAAAATTTTGATGAAATAGTCATTGGATGGTTCTCTTCCAAAAATGTGTCCGGCGGTTCGGCCCTTCGATCAAGATGGCCCCCACAGCCGAACATAGCTTAACATAGGACCCTATGGGAAATTCACATACAAATCTTCTCCTCAGAAACCACTGGGCCAATTGCAACCAAACTTTTGTGGAATGATCCTTGGATGGCCCCCTTCCAAATTTGTGTCTGGTGATCCCGACTTCCAACCAAGATGGCCACCAAGCTAAAAATAGAAAAAAGGGGGGATGAAATTAAAAAAAAATCTCCTCCTCTGAAACTACTGAGCCAATCTCAACCAAACTTTGCTGAAATGATCCTTGGGTGGTCCCCTTTCAAAATTGTGTCCGTCAGCGCCGTCCTGTATCCAAGATGGCCACCATTACTAAAAATAGAAATTTCTTCAAATGGCCAAAACTGCTCTATTTTAAGCCAGAAAGTGCCCAAATTTGAAGTGTATAAGCATAATGATGAGCTTTTTAACATATATTACAGGATTTTTTATGAACTTTGAACTTTTGCCTATTTTGACCGATGGCCACCAAGCTAAAAATAGAAAAAAGGGGGGATGACATTTAAAAAAAATCTTCTCCTCTGAAACTAATGAGCCAATCTCAACCAAATTTTGCTGAAATGATTCTTGGGTGGTCCTCTTCCAAAATTGTGTCCGGCATTTCAGAACACAGACCAAGATGACCGCCACAGCCGAACTTAATTTAACATAGGACGCTATGGGAAGTTCCCATAAAAATCTTCTTGTCTGAAACCATTTGCTCAATAAGAACAAAATTTTGATGAAATAGTCATTGGATGGTTCTCTTCCAAAAATGTGTGGCGGTTCGGCCCTTCGATCAATTTTTTTTTAAATTTTAATACATTTCGTGTTGTATTTCAAAAACTATAAGAGATAGATGTTGAGTTTAAATTGCAAAAATGTGCACCATGTCGAGATCACCTACCCTGCAATTTTGAAGTATATCTGATTACCCATCTTGGAGTTCTTGACCTTTTTTCATCAATTTAAAAAAAAAAAAATTAATACTTTTCGTCTTATATTTCAAAAACTATAAGAGATAAAGGTTAAGTTTATATTGCAAAAATTTGCAGCATGTCAAGATCTTCCTACCCTGCAATTTTGAAGTAATTCCCATTACCCATTTTGGAGTTATTGCCCTTTTTTCATCAAAATGTTCTCAATTTTAAAACTATCATCTTATATCTCAAAAACTATTAGAGATAGAGGGAAAGTTTAAACTGCAAAAATGTTCAGCATGTCAAGATCTACAAAAATTTTCCCACAGTTAAAAATGTGCAACAACTGTGTGAAGAGTTATTCCTCTTGAAATGCATTTTTTTTGTTGACTCACTGCTTTTGGTTACTCAAATAATCAAAGGGAAGCAACTCTATTACAAAATGTGAAGTAGGAAAAGCTAAATTTTGAGAATCATTGACATATATGTTTTTTAACAACAATTTTGATAACTTACATTAAAGGGGGAACACCTGCCCAAATTTTTTTTGTAGAAGGGGTCTGCAATGACGAAGGCTACATTTGTTAATTTTTTTTACCGAAGTTATCAAGTTTTATTGACTGATGTTGTTATTATACCCAGGTGAGCTATACAGGCTCCTGGGAGCCTCTAGTTTTAGTTAGTTGTCAGAAAGGACAAGTTGAAAAATATGTTAATGTAGAGGCCTGATAGCACTGAGAAACATTATCACACAATGTTGTATGGAGTATACCTCGCCACGAGCGGGGTTCGAAATCACAACTTTAGTAGTGATAAGCACTTATTGCACAGGTAGTTGTAAATCCAACTACCATACGATCACGACCACGATGAAAGTCTGAAACTTAACAAATTCCTCAAATGATACCTATGATAAATCTCAGTACTTTTTACTTACACAGATATTTTGCTAATGCATTATTCATGAGAAACACAGGCTAGGGGTAATGTTACAGACTCAAAACTTTCCATTTATGATTATGTACAGAGTTTTATGGTGAATAATAAAATGTTCTGAGATGAATTACTAAGGCAGGTTTTGAAATTAATAATTATGAAAAGAAAGTTTAAACAGTGATAGTCAACAATTCCACCAATATTAACAAAATGAAAAATTACCCAGTCTGCCCAGTTATATAAAAAAAAATGTATGTGAAGGTTGGCATTTTACTCGTATGTGGAAAATTCTTTCATGATTGCATCATTTCTCTAAGTTTTTGTCCATAAAACTAGTTTAACACTGCCACTTTTTATTGAAGTGTCTCTACCAAGCCAGGAAAATGAGCAGTCATGTATATGTTTGTTATGGGTATCGATTTTGTCTCTTTCTATGTTCTGACAACGTAGTATTTTTTGCTCTCATCTCAAACAATTGAACACAACAAAGACCATGACATATGGCTTAGAACAAGTACAGAAATGTGTTGGGGTTAAACCGTTTAATGTAATCCCCCCCCCCCCTCCTCCTCCTCTGATAATTGCATGTCCAACAACAATACAATTAAAAAACTATAGTACCGGTATTTATCTAAAAAAAAAATTTTTATGAAAATTAAGTATGATCTTCATGCATACATAGTTTTGAAGACAACTTTAACACTTATTTAATTTACAGACAATGGTAAGAAAAATAACAGTAAAGAAATCTCTAAAAAGAAACTTGAAGAGGACTCATGTTCTGTGGAAACTTCCTCCTGTGATGGAGAACCACCTGAAAGTATTTCTGAAAAAAAAGCCATTCCATGTAGTAGTTTAGATGATTGTAAACCTACAAGTGTTTTGTTTTCTGTCAAAGGATTAGACGATAATAGTAGTTGCATTGTAGTTCGACAGGCAGAAAACTCGTCAAAGGAAGAATTACAAGTGAACACACCTTGTACGTCCAGTTCTAATGAGAAGGTGAAAATACTATTGAAGAGAAAAATCAGCTCAGTAGATACAGATCCATTATCAGGTTAATTTTAAGTTCTTGATATTTTGTGTTATTACTTCCAATCCAAGTAACTTTGGCAACTTGATCAATTTGTCATTGTCGTGATTGTATGGTACATGTAGTTATACCCCCCACAACGAAGTTGTAGGGGGGTGTACTGGTTTCACCATGTCCGTCCGTCCGTCTGTAGACGAATCCTATGTCGTACAATAACTTGAGTTGTGTTTCTTAGAATCTTTTAAAATTTTATCAGCTGTTTTCTGGTGAAGAGAGGAGGATCCCTTTGTTTTTTGACGATTTTCACTTTTGCTGTTCCAGAGTTATTGGACTTGATATGACGGAAAATAGGATTTTTACCCTATGTCGTATGATAACTTGAGTAGTGTTTCTCAGAATGTTTTGAAATTTTATCAGCAGCTTACTGGTGATGAGAGGAGGATCCCTTTCATTTTTGACGATTTTCACTTTTGCCGTTTCAGAGTTATTGGACTTGATATGACGGAAAATGGGATTTTTATGCTATGTCGTATGATAACGTGAGTAGTGTTTCTCAGAATGTTTTGAAATTTTATCAGCAGCTTACCAGTGAAGAGAGGAGGGTCCCTTTCATTTTTGGTTGGAACAATCAGTAATGTTTTGGTTATGGAAATAGGATGGACAGATGTGGGGATCGGGGGGTATATCTTAGTGAGCTCATCTTCGCTAGCCAAGGGTTACGATTCGGGTCCCCCTTCTCTCCACCCTTGGCGGATCTAGAATACATTTTGAAATTCGCGCGCAATGCCACCTGGTGGTTTATCGAAGTTGCACCCCTTAGATAGTCGTCATCGCCAGCCAATCAGAATCGTTTTGTTATACGTATGTTGGAGAGTTGAAAATGGCAGCGCCCAGTGAATAAAAACTTATTTGTGATAAATTTAATTTGGAAGCACTTACTGTCAACCAAGTGAAAGTTTCAAAGCTTTGGCAGACGGGAAAGATGTTTTCATTGGAACCAAAACGGGAAGTGGCAAATCGTTGTCATATGAGAGCATTCCGGTGCCATTTTTGTTTACATTTCGCGGATAACATGTGCTCCGTGTAAAACGTCTTCTGATTGGATACGTGTACTGGTAGCCGTAACCAATGAAATATTAAAGCGTGAATCCTCAAAATGTATTCTAGATCTGCCAAGGGTGGAGAGAAGGCGGACCCGAATCGTAACCCTTGGCTAGCGAAGATGTAGTGAACTGTGCTCACCGTAATACTAGTTGAATTTACAACTACCTGTGCAATCAGTGACTATCACCACTAAAATTGTGAGTTCGAAACCCACTCATGGTGAAGTATACTTGGTACAACATTTGTCAGTGACTTGCGGCAGGTCAGTGGTTTTCTCCAGGTATTTCGGTTTCCTCCACCAATAAAACTGACTGCCACGACATAACCCTAACCCATATTCTGACTCATTTGTTAACATTAAGTAATTAATCTACTCATTGGTTTTCCGTCATTATTTTATAATATTTCTTTATTTCTTTTTAGCTCACCTGACCCAAAGGGTCATGTGAGCTATTGCCATCATTTGGCGTCCATCGTCGTCGTCCGTCCGTCGTACGTCGTAAACTTTTTCAAAAATCTTCTCCTCTGAAAGTACTAGACCAATGGAAACCAAACTTGGTCTGAATCATTACTAGGGTGTCTAGTTTCAAAATTGTGTCCGGTGATGCCGTGCACTAACCAACATGGCCGCTGTTACTAAAAATAGAACATATGGTAAAATTGCAGGTTTTTGGTAATAACTCAAAAACCGTTAATAATATCAAAAATCTGACATGGGATAAAAATGATCACCACATCAAGATCTACCTACCCTGCAATTTTGAAGTAAATCTGATTACCCATCTTGGAGTTATTGCCCTTTTTTCATCAAATTTTCAAAATTTTAATACTTTTCGTCCTTTATTTCAAAAACTATAAGAGACAGATGGTAAGTTGAAACTGCAAACATGTTCAGCATGTCAAGATCTACCTACCCTGCAATTTTGAAGTAAATTTGATTACCAATCTTGGAGTTATTGCCCTTTTTTCATCATTTTTTTTTCTTCATTTTAATACTTTTCGTCTTATATTTCAGAAATAGATGTTAAGTTTATTGCAAAAATGTACAGCATGTCAAGATCTACCTACCCTGCAATTTTGAAGTAAATCCCATTACCCATTTTGACCGATTATGCAAATTAGAAAAAAGGTGGGATGAAATTTAAAAAAAATCTTCTCTGAAACTACTGAGCCAATCTCAACCAAACTTTGCTGAAATGATCCTTAGGTGGTCCCCTTTCAAAATTGTGTCCGTCAGCACCATCCTGTATCCAAGATGGCCACCATTACTAAAATTAGAAATTTCTTCAAATGGCCAAAACTGCTCTATTTTAAGCCAGAAAGTGCCCAAATTTGAAGTGTATAAGCATAATGATGAGCTTTTTAACATATATTACGGGATTTTTTATGAACTTTGAACTTTTACCGATTTTGACCGATTATGCAAATTAGAAAAAAGGGGGGATGAAATTAAAAAAAAATCTTCTCCTCTGAAACTACTGAGCCAATCTCAACCAAACTTTGCTGAAATGATCCTTAGGTGATCCCCTTTTAAAATTGTGTCCATCAGCGCCGTCCTGTATCCAAGATGGCCGCCATTACTAAAAATAGAAATTTCTTCAAATGGCCAAAACTGCTCTATTTTAAGCCAGAAAGTGCCAAAATTTGAACTGTATAAGCACAATGATGAGCTTTTTAACATATATTACGGGATTTTTTATGAACTTTGAAATTTTGCCGATTTTGACCGATTATGCAAATTAGAAAAAAGGGGGGATGAAATTAAAAAAAAATTCTTCTCCTCTGAAACTACTGAGCCAATCTCAACCAAACTTTGCTGAAATGATCCTTAGGTGGTCCCCTTTCAAAATTGTGTCCGTCAGCGCCGTCCAGTATCCAAGATGGCCGCCATTACTAAAAATAGAAATTTCTTCAAATGGCCAAAACTGCTCTATTTTAAGCCAGAAAGTGCCCAAATTTGAACTGTATAAGCATAATGATGAGCTTTTTAACATATATTACGGGATTTTTTATGAACTTTGAACTTTTACCGATTTTGACCGATTATGAAATTAAAAAAAAGGGGGGATGAAATTAAAAAAAAACTTCTCCTCTGAAACTACTGAGCCAATTTCAACCAAACTTTGCTGAAATGATCCTTAGGTGGTCCCCTTTCAAAATTGTGTCCGTCAGCGCCGTCCTGTATCCAAGATGTCCGCCATTACTAAAAATAGAAATTTCTTCAAATGGCCAAAACTGCTCTATTTTAAGCCAGAAAGTGCTCAAATTTGAACTGTATAAGCATAATGATGAGCTTTTTAACATATATTACGGGATTTTTTATGAACTTTGAAATTTTGCCGATTTTGACCGATTATGCAAATTAGAAAAAAGGGGGGATGAAATTAAAAAAAAAATCTTCTCCTCTGAAACTACAGAGCCAATCTCAACCAAACTTTGCTGAAATGATCCTTAGGTAGTCCCCTTTCAAAATTGTGTCCGTCAGCGTCGTCCTGTATCCAAGATGGCCACCATTACTAAAAATAGAAATTTCTTCAAATGGCCAAAACTGCTCTATTTTAAGCCAGAAAGTGCCCAAATTTGAACTGTATAAGCATAATGATGAGCTTTTTAACATATATTACGGGATTTTTAAAGAACTTTGAACTTTTACTGATTTTAACCGATTATGCAAATTAGAAAAAAGGGGGGATGAAATTATAAAAAAAATCTTCTCTGAAACTATTGAGCCAATCTCAACCAAACTTTGCTGAAATGATCCTTAGGTGGTCCCCTTTCAAAATTGTGTCCGTCAGCGCCGTACTGTATCCAAGATGGCCACCATTACTAAAAATAGAAATTTCCTCAAATGGCCAAAACTGCTCTATTTTAAGCCCGAAAGTGCCCAAATTTGAACTGTATAAGCATAATGATGAGCTTTTTAACATATATTACGGGATTTTTTATGAACTTTGAACTTTTACCGAGTTTGACCGATTATGCAAATTAGAAAAAAAGGGGGGATGAAATTAAAAAAATCTTCTTCTCTGAAACTACAGAGCCAATCTCAACCAAACTTTGCTGAAATGATTCTTGGGTGGTCCTCTTCCAAAATTGTGTCCAGCATTTCAGAACACCGACCAAGATGGCCGCCACAGCCAAACTTAATTTAACATAGGACCCTATGGGAAATTCCCATAAAAATCTTTTTGTCTGAAACCATTTGCTCAATAAGAACAAAATTTTGATGAAATAGTCATTGGATGGTTCTCTTCCAAAAATGTGTTTGGCGATTCGACCCTTCGATCAATTTTTTTTTTTACCTGCAATTTTGAAGTAAATCTGATTACCCATCTTGGAGTTCTTGCCCTTTTTTCATCAAATTTATAAAAATGACGAAGGCTACAATTGTTAATTTTTTTTACCGAAGTTATCAAGTTTTATTGACTGATGTTGTTATTATACCCAGGTGAGCTATACAGGCTCCTGGGAGCCTCTAGTTTTTTATTTTTTTAATTTAAACATTTTTGTCTGATATTTCAAAAACTATTAGAGATAAAGGTTAAGTTTAAATTGCAAACATGTGCAGCATATTAAGATCTACCTACCCTGTAATTTTGAAGTTAATTTGAGTACCCAATTTGGAGTTATTGCCCTTTTTTTCATCAAATTTTCAAAATGTTAATACCTTTTGTCCTTTATTTCAAAAACTATAAGAGATAGATGTTAAGTTTAAACAGCAAACATGTTCAGCATGTCAAGATCAACCTAGCCTACAATTTTAAAGTAAATCTGATTACCCATCTTGAAGTTATTGTCCTTTTTTCATCAAATTTTAAAAATGTTAATACTTTTCATCCTTTATTTCAAAAACTATAAGAGATAGATGTTGAGTGTAAACTGAAAACATGTTCAGCTTGTCAAGATCTACATGCCCTGCAATTTTGAAGTAAATCTGATTACCCGTCTAGGAGTTATTCCCCTTTTTTCATCATTTTTTAGCTCACCTGACCCAAAGGGCCATGTGAGGTATTGCCATCACTTGTCGTCCGTCCGTTAACTTTTTCATATTTTAATCTTCTCCTCTGAAACAACTTGGCCAAATGGAACCAAACTTGGCAGTAAGCATCTATGTAAGGTCCTCTATAAAGTTTCTCCATTTCGTTCCATTTGGCCTATAAACATGGCCGCCAAGAATAATTCTTTTTTCTGATTGGCTAATGTTAAAAAAATCTTCTCCTCTGAAACAGCTTGGCCAAATGGAGCCAAACTTGGCATAGATGGTCCCTGGGTGTGTCCCTTTTAAAATTGTGTCCGACAGCCCCACCCTCCATTCAAGATGGCTGCTGTTTTTTAAGGTAATGATTATCTCCCTTTGAAATTTGCTTCAGTATCATTCTATTGTCAGGTGAGCGATACAGGCTCAGTGGGCTGAGCCTCTAGTTCTTTTTTTAGATGACAAGATATTATCAGAGTCGTCAAAAGAAGAAAAAGCTTCCTTAGTAAAAACTTGTAAAGATATTTTTGCTGATAAGAAAGAGGCATTAAACAACATAAATCACCATGCAGTCTGGTAAGGTTAAAGATAAGGAACCACATCAGTCGTGTGATTGTTGACGGGCTTACCTCAATTGTGGTAGATCGTGGGATGAAGCCCCAGTCAGGTCAAACCAAAGACTATAAATTGGTTTTTACTTCTTCTCAGCTAAAAAATCATGCAGCATTACGGAGTAAGAGGAAAGACAGATTTGCTAGGAACCAGGATAATGTTTCCAAGTGGAGCGACATATTGACCTGTTGTTTCAGTGAGTTAGCACTATAAAAATCCAACTATGCATGTTTGTCCAGTACAAAGGAGACATCATCATCTCATTAAAATGCAGCTTGTTCTCACCATGATACAGCTGAAAAAATACTGCTTTAAACAATAATCACTCACTCAGGGCATTTCACTCATTTTCAAGTAGGAGGTGAAAACCTTGGTTGGGAAACCCCCGTGTTTTTTTTACACTTTTTACCTTGTCTACATATGGCACTGTCGTATCAAACTGTTTCTAAGACACTTACCTAATTGCCCATGTTCGAATTTCAGTCGGTACGTCGATCTTTTCCAAGAAATCTCACCGAGAATAGCGAAGCAGCTTCTTTTCCAGGTCAAACTACATCATCTTAGACGGAAGTGCAAGAACGATAACCCTGGGTTTTTTTACGAATGGAATACCTGCAATGAAAAACCCAGATGCGCTCCGGAATATTTGGACGGAAAATATAAATCGCTGAATATCTGAATATGGAAACATTGAAATAATTTCATGGGAAATAACTGTTAACACATACAAAGAATTTCTCTGGGAGAAATTCAAACTGAGAAATAGATATGATTGAATGGTTAGAACTGAAGTCAAAATTTCAATGAAAAAGAAATATTCAGCTTGCCTCTACTTCAAATTATTAAAATCATACACAAACAAATACATATACAATGTATAGCTAAAATAAAAAAAAAAAACAAAGGAAGAAGAAGCTGAGAACAGCTATAGAATGGGACTATGGCATTTTACCCCCTTCCTCAATAAAAGGGCTCCCAACTGATAAAAATGTGTAAGGGAGCCAGAGGGGCTATTTAAGTAAGGGGGCTATTTCTTTTTCATTTCATGTCACTGATTTTATAAAACAATAATCTGTCTTACAGGGGTAAAAAATAAACTAGTATTACTGTGAGCACAGCTCACTAAGATATACCCCCAGCTCCCCACATCTGTCCAACCTATTTCCATAACCAAAACATTACTGATTGTTCCGACCAAAAATGAAAGGGACCCTTCTCTCTTCACCAGTAAGCTGCTGATAAAATTTCAAAACATTCGGAGAAACACTACTCACGTTATCATACGACATAGCGTAAAAATCCTATTTTCCGTCATATCAAGTCCAATAACTCTGGAACGGCAAAAGTGAAAATCGTCAAAAATGAAAGGGATCCTCCTCTCGTCAACGTTAAGCTGCTGATAAAATTTCAAAACATTCTGAGAAACACTACTCAAGTTATCATACGACGTAGGGTAAAAATCCTATTTTCCATCATATCAAGTCTGATAACTCTGGAACAGCAAAAGAGAAAATCGTCAAAAATGAAAGGGATCCTCTTCTCTTCACCGGTAAGCTGATGATAAAATTTCAAAACATTCTGAGAAGCACTACTCAAGTTATCATACTACATAGGGTAAACATCCTATTTTCCGTCATATCAAGTCCAATAACTCTGGAAAGGCAACAGTGAAAATCGTCAAAAATGAAAGGGATCCTCCTCTCGTCAACGTTAAGCTGCTGATAAAATTTCAAAACATTCTGAGAAACACTACTCAAGTTATCATACGACGTAGGGTAAAAATCCTATTTTCCATCATATCAAGTCTGATAACTCTGGAACAGCAAAAGAGAAAATCGTCAAAAATGAAAGGGATCCTCTTCTCTTCACCGGTAAGCTGATGATAAAATTTCAAAACATTCTGAGAAGCACTACTCAAGTTATCATACTACATAGGGTAAACATCCTATTTTCCGTCATATCAAGTCCAATAACTCTGGAAAGGCAACAGTGAAAATCGTCAAAAATGAAAGGGATCCTCCTCTCTTCACTGGTAAGCTGCTGATAAAATTTCAAAACATTCTGAGAAACACTACTCAAGTTATCATACGACATAGGGTAAAAATCCTATTTTCTGTCATATCAAGTCCAATAACTCGGGGAACGGCAAAAGTGAAAATCGTCAAATGAAAGGGATCCTTCTCTCTTCACCAGTAAACAGCTGATACAATTTTAAAAGATTCTAAGAAACACAACTCAAGTTATTGTACAACATAAGATTTGTCTACAGCGGGGGGTATAATAACTTGTGTAACTCCAGTTTTCAGCAGTGACAGAAATCAGTGTTAAAATCCAGGAAAAAAAAATACTATTTTACTGTACAAGTGGTTATTTTGGTGGGTATTTAATTTTCGCTTTCTTCGCGAGGATGTTAAATGCGCGAAAAAGTCCCCTAATTATTATTTCACGTTCAAATAGTATCACATAAATAGCCATTGCGAAATTTTGTGGCGTAAATAAATGCCAAATTTTGCTCCCGCGAAAATAAACAGTTATATGGTATTTGTTTTCCATTTGACAAGAAAATAAAATATTCCAGAGGAATAAGCCCCCACCAAAAGATTTGAACGGTTGGTCCCTTATGATGTAAAAAAAAAAGGGGGGGGGGGGGTAACTCTAACTACTCTGCTGTGCCAAATTTTTACAGTGCTGGCACACAGAAGTACAAAAATGAAACTATGCGACAGTCGGAAACATTTTATACCAAATCTGAGTAAACCAGTTACTGCTGCTTATAGTGGAGAAACAGAAAATACCAATTTTGAATTTTTTGGTTTGACCTATAAAAGGAGAACTAAGTGTTGGTCCCTGAGACTGGACATTAGCAGTCGGAGGCAATATTTATATACATATACATAAGCAATAATGATATTTTATTGGGGGGATGGGGGAGGGTCTCCAAAATAAAATAATAAATCAATCAAACAAAAATGACGAAGCATTTTTTTTTTTCCATTTAATACAATTTGTTTCAATTTTTCTTAGGTTAACTGCCAATATTAAAGAGGACAGAACAGGAAAAATATCACTTCGGGACATCCAGTCCAAAATGGAAATAACCATATCATCTGTTGGTCTTGGAAGGTTGATGGTTAAATTATACCCAGAAGTTAAGTGCAAACAAGAACGTTTAAAATCAGAATGGAATAAAAGGGAGTGTGTATTTCATGGTGTGAAATGGAGAGTTTAAGACAATGCATGTTCCCCTCGAATTTCTGGATATATTGAAATACACTGAAACATGTTTTCTTATTCACAAGACACATGAAGAAATTACAGTTGGCATGTTTACAGGGGATATTCTAAATGGGAATAGATTAATTGCAGAAATAAAGTTTAGAATTTACTTGAAATGGTCTGTTAGTGTTTGTGGCAAAGCAATTGAATTAGAAAAAATAGGCCTGACCAATAATATTTTAATTACGAAAGGTAGTATCCATGGTATAATAGATACTGTTAAGAAATTCAGATACTGTAAAGGAATTCAAGATTCTGAATATGTGGCTTTGAATGAACAGAACTTTGTTAAGGAAGTGTGGTCAAAATCTGGGAATGAGTATTACAGTTATTTACCATGAAATTATTTCAATGTTTCCATATTCAGATGGTCATTGTGCCATTTTTATGAAATAAACCGTCTACTGTTATGTTTTTTCAGCGATTTATATTTTCGACCACAAAATTCCGGGAAAAATATTCGGAGCGCATCTGGGTTTTTCATTGCAGGTATTCCATTCGTAAAAAACCCAGGGTTATCGTTCTTGCACTTCCGTCTAAGATGATGTAGTTTGGCCTGGAAACGAAGCTGCTTCACTATTCTCGGTGAGATTTCTTGGAAAAGATCGACGTACCAACTGAAATTCGAACATGGGCAATTAGGTAAGTGTCTTAGAAACAGTTTGATATGACAGTGCCATATGTAGACAAGGTAAAAAGTGTAAAAAAAACATGGGGGTTTCCCAACCGAGGTGAGCTATATGGCACGAAATATGAAAATTGAGTTGCTTACCTTCTCTCCTATACTGTATCATTCGAAAAACTGTGGACACATATTATTCATGATGTATGACGTCTACTGATATTGTCAAATGAAGAAAAACGAATGATTATGAAAATTTTGAAAAAGGAATGATTATGAAAATTTTGAAAAAAGGGGAGGTAGTAGAGAAAAGGGGGGATGAGGAAACGAAATCCATGCCCTATGTGCCTGTGGTAGGGACTTTGTAAACATGTACTTTTGGGAGTGAGATGTCAGTAGATCATGCAAATATCGTCTAGAGGGATAGTAGCAACAATCGCTGCATCAGCTGGGCAAAACGGAAATAAAATGTAATTTATTTTATTAATATAAATTGTTCCAAAGTTGGGACTGTGTTTGTTTATTTATTATCTAACTTCCGGTTTTATAATATTAATAATCTTCTAATAGTCGTTATATGTATGATTTTCACCCAAAGAACACAGTCGTTAGTCGCGTTAGACAGTGGGTTGTTATATAAAGGTCAAATGCACGGGAAAACGCTGGGGAGGAATAAATAAGGTCGGCTAGTTCAAAGGAAGTCGTTATACGGAGGGGGTCGCTAAGACAAGTTTGACTGTTATAATTAACATTTCATTTACCGCTTATGAATAAGAATAAATAGTTTTAATATGGGTTTGGGGTTAATGATGTTTAACACCACTTTCAGCAATATTTCAGGTATATTGTGGCGGTCTGTTTTAATGTTGGAGAAAACCTTCGACCTGACGCAAGTCTCTGACAAACTTTATCACATAACGGTTGTATCAAGTACAGCTCGCCATCATCAGGATTCAAGATCATAACTTCAGTGGTAATAGGCTCTAATTGCACAGGTAGTTGTATATCCAACTGTCATACGGTCACTCACGACCATGGCGGCCCCTACTTTACAGTACAATTGAAAATTTATATTGGATATTAAAAGAGAAATAGTACAATACGTGTAATGTAAAACTGGTGTCCATTAAATCTGATGTAGATTTGTAAATAATTACTTATGAATCTCTCTTCTACATTACAGAATGTCATTCAACTGCTGACAATACTGAATACAAGAGGTCGGCGAAGCTCAAGGAGCACAGAAAGAGGCACCACCCAATTTGAATTTACTGGTCCGAATCAAATTCTTGAAATTATTTTATATATAATAATATATTAATAATATAATTATACCCCCGCTCCCCGAAGGGGGAGGGGGTATACTGTTTTACCTCTGTCCGTCCAAGATATTTTTCGTCGCATTTTTCTCAGTAATTGTTGATGGCAGAAATGTGATATTTGGTCACAAGTGTCATATAGGTATACCATATTGTGGGTAGCGTTTTTGGACCCGTCAGATTCCTACTTCCTGTTTGCCGACTTAGTTGGTTTTTATACACATTGAACATATATGCACATTTTTCGTCACATTTTTCTCAGCAACTATTGATGGCAGAAATCTGATATTTGGTCACAAGCTTCATATAGGTACCCCATATCGTGGGAAGCGTTTTTGGACCCATCAGATTCCTAATTCCTGTTTGCCGACTTTGTTGATTTTTATACACATTGAACATATATGCTCATTTTTCGTCGCATTTTTCTCAGCCACTATTGATGGCAGAAATCTGATATTTGGTCACAAGCTTCATATAGGTACCCCATATCGTGGGAAGCGTTTTTGGACCCATCAGATTCCTAATTCCTGTTTGCCGACTTTGTTGATTTTTATACACATTGAACATATATGCTCATTTTTCGTCGCATTTTTCTCAGCCACTATTGATGGCAGAAATCTGATATTTGGTCACAAGCTTCATTTAGGTACCCCATATCGTGGGAAGCGTTTTTGGACTCATCAGATTCCTACTTCCTGTTTGCTGATTTTGTTGATTTTTATACACATTTAACATACATTTGTATATGTACATTTTTCGTCGCATTTTTCTCAGCAACTATTGATGACAGGAATCTGATATTTGGTCACAAGCTTCATATAGGTATGCCATATTGTGGGAAGCGTTTTTGGACCCGTCAGATTCCTACTTCCTGTTTGCCGACTTAGTTGGTTTTTATACACATTGAACATATATGCACATTTTTCGTCACATTTTTCTCAGCAACTATTGATGGCAGAGATCTGATATTTGGTCACAAGCTTCATATAGGTACCCCATATCGTGGGAAGCGTTTTTTGACCCGTCAGATTCCTACTTCCTGTTTGCCGAAGAGCGGGGGTATCATAGGTGAGCATTAGCTCACAGTTCATCTTGTTGTACATGGTTTAAATAGTAAAATTTTATTTACTATTGAGGGTTAAAATTTAATGATAATTTTTCAGGTATTTGGTGTTTAGCACCACTTTCAACAATATTTCAATTATATCGTGGCTGTAAGTTTTATTGTTGGAGAAAACTGGAGTACCTGGAGAAAACCACTGACCTGTCGGAAATCACTGACGAACTTTATGACATAATGTTGTATCGAGTACACCTCGCCATGAAAGGGGTTGCAACTCACAACTTAGGTGTTGATAGGCACTGATTGCACAGGCAGGGTGTCCACTGAGTTTTGAAACTGGGGGTACAATGGGGTACAATTGCTGTTTTTTCCTTAACTTTGTACCCCTGCATGTAGAAAGTCCCTACAATTTTGGGGGTACAGGGCCTATTTTGGGGGTAAATGGGCATGCTGACAGGTAGTTATAAACCCAACTATCATACGATCAAGATGTCCCCTAATTTATTATTGAGGAATAAAAGTTAATAATAATTGTTAAAAGTTTAGAGTTAGGAATATATTTTTTTTCATAATTTGATTAATAATGTCCACTTTTATACATGTGGTAGTTAAAGGTTATGGCAACATGGGCTTAACGACATACTTTCGGCAATGTTTCTGTTGTGTCATGGTTATTAATTTGTTGATTGAGAGAAACCGAAGTAACATGAGTTATTGGCAATGTCAATTGTAAAATTAATAGGCTAATAATAGTTATAACTGTCCTATATGGAATATGAATGGAAAGATGCGTGTATGACGTTTTTAGAATACAGGAGTATTCCATGATTTGAGTAGGGAGGTGTGTAATGACTATGGTTATTTACTTTGGTTTCATAAATGTTTAGAATCCTGCTCAGGCGAGGTGTACTCGATACAACATTATGTGATAAAATTTAACAGTGACTTGCAGAATGTCTGTGGTTTCCTCCACCAATAAAACCGACCGCGTTAAACAACATAACCCCCCCATAAGTGTTTATTATTAGTTAGCCTCCAACAAGCTTCACAAATGTACATATTTTAACATACTTAAACTTTTTTTTACATGTTTTGTAAAAGTAATGGTCACAAAAATTTACAGTAGTTGGTCTTAATTAGGTATATGATGTTATACCATTGTCACTTTTCTAAAAGAAATCAGCTATAAATTGTTTTCGAGACGGGCTTACAATAAGTTCGTACGTTTCAACTTTGTTTGAAGATACCAAAGCCAAAGGGTTAATCAGAATCAATAAATCGAAAAAGGACAGACAACTCAATGGCTAAAAGAAAAAGGACAAACAACAATCTACAAAACATTACACATAAAACTAAAGTAACACGAACCCCACTAAAAACCGGAGTTGAACTCAGATGCTCCAGAAGGGAAAGCAGTTTCTGCTCCACTAGTGGCACCCATCAAGTTCCCAGCTGACCCACTTATTATTCATTGTAGTAAAACTAATGCAGTACAGGTCATGTAACCATTGCATTCTATTTAGCTCACCTTGCCAAAGGCAATGTGAACTTTTGCCATCGCTTGGCATCTTTCGTCCATTAACTTTTCACATTTTAATCAATGGCTAAAAGAAAAAGGACAAACAACAATCTACAAAACATTACACATAAAACTAAAGTAACACGATCCCCACTAAAAACCGGAGTTGAACTCAGATGCTCCAGAAGGGAAAGCAGTTTCTGCTCCACTAGTGGCACCCGTCAAATTCCCAGCTGACCCACTTATTATTCATTATTCTCTTTTCCGGGGTGACGTCACTTCCTCTAACAACAACGAGTCGGCCATCTTTAGGCGGTGAAAATCAAATTTAAAATGGCGAATGTTTCACCGCCTCAATGACAAGGTAGATAATTCGTTGACCGAAATACCCGGATGCCCGGAAAAGAGAATAGTAAAACTAAAGCAGTACAGGTCATGTAACCATTGCATTCTATTTTTATTCTATTTTTGTGGACAGTTTTCCGAAGAAGAAATGTGGTGATGGGAATCGATGTTCGGTGGGTGTCCAGGGGGAGGAGAGATGTTGTTTCTTATCACAAATGGATGACAAGTCATAACTTTTTCGATTTTGGAGTTACCTGTTCAACTTTTATTTCACTTTGTCCGAAAATAAGGAACACCGGGCTTTATTTTTATCTAGCTTTTGATTTTTTTAAACTTCGGAAAAATAGCTTCCAGATGTAAAATGCACCCTCTTTCGGTTGAAAACTAATCTGATAGTATACATTCTTATATATATATCTTCGTAAAGTGACATTTTCCCTATAAGAATGAGATTGTTATTAGAGCAGAATTTATTTAAATTCTACATTACTGATTAGCAGTGCACCTGATTTGTCGAAATCATTATTTTTCCAATAACAATTTAGCCAAAATAATGGAAATACTGAGATGCTGAATAAATGTCCACGAGACAACGATCCGACAAAACAGCAAATTACAAAGCCTCATTTATATACATAACGCCCAGCATTTTTGTCAAAATAAGTTTCATATTGGGTCCTATATCAATAAAACCAATAGTTTACAAAAATCAAGTAAGTGGCTATGGTTTCTGGATTAAATATTTCATGGTTTTCTCATACACTGTATTTCTCAACAATATGTTTTTAAGATACAGGGGCGTATCCAGGATTTCAGGTTAAGAGTAAAAAAAAATAATAATCGGAGGGCTGAGCGAGGCGAGAAATTTTTTTGGTATCAAGATTTCATGCAAAAATCGTATTTTTTCTATTTGTAGGGGGGCATACACGCCCCAAACCCTCGCCTGACTAGTAATCCATATATCTATTAGGATATTTTGAACCATTCATTTACAAAACAAAAATTCTAACTTTTAGGTGGTAATCAGTTGGATTAGAGTCAAGGCCTCAATGTCCGCCAAATGTCAATGAGTTCCATTCAAACTCCATATTATTTCTAAGGACAATAATGTATGCTTTAAAACAATATAGATACTTTACTGATCTATTCTAGGTCTACATGCCCGTACACAAACAAATTCAAATGGGTGTGATTCCTATGGAAAATTGGATTTTAGTGAATTTTCTCTACAGATTTAATATGCTCTTAAAACTGAGGCAGGGGGTAGGGGTTATTTATTCAAATAAAACAATGTTTATCAATGTTTTGGTGAAATGGTTTAAAAAAACAAAAGTACATACGTTATCTATAAAACTTTCAATTAGTAAATTTCAGATAGTTAAACCTTCGGACGTCTTGTTTTAAATATTTGCCTTAGTATTCCTCATACGACATGTATCTGAAACAAAAATTCGCCTCTAAGGGACCAGGCAATAGGGACCAGTGCAAAAGGCCATGGGACAAAGATATTTTTGCAACTTTTTGTTTTCATGGGACCTCAGTCACGTTTTCTTGGCAGAATTTGGTAAAACCTATATTATTTTCATTGAAATTAGGCATGGGATATGTAGTTTTTTTCCCCATAAATATTGAACCACAGGCTTGTGTATTGAACATGGGACAAAGACTTTTTAAGAGGCAAAATTGAAATGTATCGGTCCCAACCCCTGATAAATTTTGCCTGGTTCCTAACTACCGAACAGCCCGTGCTTGGGGCACGTAGCTCCCAAAATGTGCACTTACTGACTTATCCCGTTAAAGAAAATATTCAAGATGTAATATGATGAAATTATATAGTTAATGTGCATAATTTTGACAGAGGACATTTTTCAAGATGTTGTTTTCCGAAAGCCCTGTGCGAGTCCCGGGCGTCATAAAGAATAGGCCTGAAGCAGTTCTCGGCTTGTCGTAAAAGCCGATTAAGAGTACTTAGAGTCTGGCCGGGGGTCGGATGCTCAGCCCCCGGAGCAACTAAGATGTGTACCTTAGGTGACTCGATGGCTAAATAAGGTAGCCCTCGCTTCGGGAGTTGTCGGGCTATTAGAGGAAAATCTTACGCGAACCATAGTAGGCCAACGTGTGTGGAGGGTGCCACTCTTCATGCACGTATAAAAAAGATCCCATCTGTAGATTTCGTAAGAGTATGCCCCATGCTACCTTGAGGCCGCTACAGATGGCAAAATTTTCCGCCCCTATCCAGCTCTTCCCTTTTCCAGGCCATTGCAGTCAAAAATTGTTTTTCCTGTTTCCCATCCCAACCTCGCTTTTCTTTACCAATTTGATTTTTTTCAACTTGTTCTCGTCCCGATTATGCATGAAATATTAGCGACTGAACGTTAAACAAACAACAATAAATAAATCAATCCGAAGTGTGCATCCAGTCGGTATCAAATAGAAAATACTGAGATGTGGAATGTTATTGTAATTTTCAATCAAACTTCAATGTATGATCCCGCGAGTCATGCTTCGTGACCATAGGTGGAGATACGTCTCGATAGGTAGCTTAGGTCGAGTTACGTCATTTTATTGGATATCTCTAGTAGTGCTTACAACGAATGAACGTTTATTTCGTTTCGATTCTTGTCTTACTTTACAGAATTCGTTCTTTTTTTCATTTGATATTGCTTTCTTACTTTATAGATTTCGTTATATTTTGTTTTCTTACTTTACAGATTTCGTCGTTTCTTTTCGTTGGATTTCGTTTTCTTACTTTACAGATTTCGTTTCATTTCGTTGGATTTCGTTTTCTTACTTTACAGATTTTGTTTTCGTTTCGTTTCGTTTCTCAGTTTACCGGTACCCTTTCCAGATTGATTGAGACAAGGAAAAAATATATTTTAATGCAAGAGATTTAAGTTGCCTTTTTTCCTACTTTTTAAAATTATATTTCGATTTTTTTATTTCTATCAATATTATTAAGTCCGTAGAAACCGGAATTGAGTATGATAAGAAGTTGTCCAGACCGTTTGGAATTTAAAAACGAGTGTTATTCCACTGTAAATCAGTCAATCAGCAAAAAAACAACGATATTTGCATTAATATTATGGTAAGAACAAAGACTAAACCGTTTTTGAAGCGAAAAAAGGTGCCGAAATTCTACTTTCACTTTGGGCAGCAAAAAAAGTGTCCTCCCTTCTCTTTTAACATATACCTGGCGATGTGAAAATATAACTGCGAGCCTCTGTGTATAGAGGGTGTCCTTATACTAAATAATACAATTTGGTGACTATGTTGATCACATTTCCCCAATTTAACCTGAAATAAAGAATATATACCACAGATACACTAAGCCTGCTTCATACCTTGACATAAAACTAGAATTGAGGGCCGGTGAGAACAAAACTGACTAACGTTAGAGAAACCCAAAGGCGCGATCAACAATGAACAATCCAGAGACACGGCGATATTTAAATTGGCACAAGACACAGGTTGTTTATAAATGGTCGACTATTAACATTACTACCGATTAACATGGTTGTGTCCTGTTGTGTGATTAACTGTACCAACAGATTTAACAAGTATAATCCAAGAAGCTTCTACCGCATTCCAAAGAAACCAGATGATCGTGGATCGACGCTATTAAGCGTGTCGGTCCAAACGGTCAACAATGGGAACCTACAGTAGCAACTGGCATGTCTTCCTAAGCATCATATATTCATATTTTTTCACTTTAATTCTTTGAACAACAGCTGAATAATTGGAGAAAAAAAGATTTGAAGTTAACTGCCTATCTAAAACCAAGACATGGGTTCATATTCATAGGTTGGTAGGCACTTTTTTTTTTAATTTTCGTTTTATGAAAAAAGTGACCCAACTTTTTCTTCACCTTTTCTTTGTATCAAATATTCAAAAACAACATACCAAAGGCATCATATACATGTTAACATTCAGAATATGAAAAAATGGGGCATATTTTCAATAGAAAAAAAATATACTTTAAATAAAGCTTATTGTATTGTATTATATAGAAAAACTAGAGGCTCAGTGGGCTGAGCCTGTGTCACTCGTCTTTCATTCTGCTTTGAGGAAACTTTATATAGGACCTTCCATAGATGCTTCCTACCAAGTTTCGGTTCATTTGGCTAAGTAGTTTCAGAAAAGATTTTTAGAAATTGACTAATCAGAAACAAGAATTGCCTGCGGCGGCCATGTTTGTTAACGAATCGGGACGAAATGAGCAATCTTTGACCTTCCAAGGATGCTTCCTACCAAATTTCAGTTCATTTGGGAAAGCGGTTTCAGAGGAGAAGATTTTTTAGAAATCAACCAATCGGAAACGTGCTGATTGCATAGGTCGTTATAAATTCAACTATCATACGATCACGACTACGGGGGCCCTGGTCTTGTTTGACATGTTAAGTATTTTACATGACTGTCACAATGACATGTTTGTGTATTAGTGCTTGTTATGTTTAGGAGGTAAAAAATAACATTTATATAACTATTATATAAAGCGTTAGTAAGGCCACATTTAGAATATGCCAACCAAGTATGGTGTCCACATCTTAAGAACCATATTGAGGCTATAGAGAATGTACAAAGAAGAGCTAGCAAACAAATACCGGGGCTATCATCACTATCCTATGAAGATCGACTTGGGGAAATTGAAATTACCAACTTTAGCATACAGAAGATCACGCGATGACATGATAGAACTCTAACCGGTAAATACGATGAAGATGTATCTAACTTCCTACGAACAAGAGATGAATCAACAACAAGAGGCCATCAATACAAATTGTATAAATCACACACAAGACTGGACATTAGAAAATACTCATTCACACAAAGAACTGTTGAAATATGGAACAATTTAACATCTAAAGTTGTCACAGCACCAACCACCATGTCATTTGAATCAAGACTAGACAAATTCTGGGAAAATCGACCAAGAAAATACAACTACAGCCATGAAATTGTGATAAACACGACCGGACACGACCTAAACATAACTAGATTAGACAAGGAGCTGACAGAAGAGGCCTCCTGCGGAGACCTACAGTCAGAAGAGGATCTGTGAGAGTATAATAAATGGAAAATGACTTTTCCCACACAATTTTATGAGGTAGAACCCCCAAAAAAAAATTAACCCTTACTCCCACCAAAATTTGAACAATCTGAATCTGTTCATATCAAGCATAGTCACGAATTCAAGTAAATTGTTTTGTAACTAGAGTAACACGACGGGAACCACTAGTGGAGCATCTGAGCGGTGTTCGTGTTACAAGATTTTTAGTTTTATGGGTAATCTTTTGTAGATTGTTGCTTGTCCTTTTGGCCATTGTGTTGTTTGTTCTTCGATTTACGGATTTGGAATACCCCATTGGTATCTTCAAAATCTTCTTGTAAGAAGATAAATGACTTGGTTGTGTATACACGATACCGGACGAATAAAATAAGTCGAAAAGGAGCACCAACATCCACAAAATTGACCATTTGCAATTCCATCATGTGTATGCGTTCATATATATCACACATAGTCCACATTCCAAAAATTATATAACTATCAATATATAAATCAAACTTGTTTAGGGACCGACCATTTAACTTGGGGGGGGGTATGGTTTTTTGTTTCGTTCAGAATTTTTTTTTTTTTCAGACAACACTAGAGTTAGAATAGTTATTTTTTTTGTCACGCAAAGCGCGAAATGTTTTTCCAGAATTCAACATTAGGTTATATGACAAACACTCTGAATCAGATTTTTTTTTTCCCTCCACCAAAATCAAAATTTTTTTTATCAGCAACATTGGGAATCAGAATATTTTTTTAGAAAAAAACCCATAAACACCCCCCCTTCAAATACCTTATAAAAGAACTAAAAACCATTCAGAAAAATTTGTCAAACTAAAAATCTTTCTGATCCTGATCTTATCAGCATTTCGCTGGTAAAATTTGGCCCAAAATTTGATTATATTTTACTTCCCATCCAAAAAAATAATCAAACATTATCCAATGACTGACTGACTTATTCAGTTATTGTCAGACGAGGATATTCAATGCGGTTACGAATTCCGAATTGACCGAACTTGTTCCGGTATTTACAATACGACCTGCGTTTCCGACTTCCGTTAAAAAAGTAAACACATCATTCAAAAATGTTTGGCGGACATGGGGACTGGCATTACAGACGTTATTGGCGGACCTCATGATTTTCTGCCCCTTAGGTCCGACAAATTTCAAAAACTCTGTCTCAATACCAAGTATCACGTGACGTCTAAATACCACCACACCCCAAAACAAGCGTGACAAACCGGGACCTCATTCAGTGTCGATATGGCTTGTCAGGCGTACGGTTGTTCAACTCGACAAGGGTATGGCAAAAGCCTATTTTGTTTTCCTGACCCCGTGAAAAAGAAAGACCTCTACTTGACTTGGCTGGCCAACCTCAGCCTAGAAGAAAGCTTCACCAGTACTAAAAACAAGTTGGTTTGCGAAGACCATTTCGAAACTTCCTGTTTCGAAGGAAACTTGATGGTAATTCTTTTTATTTTTCTTAGTACTCTAAATATATGAATTTATTACACAATCACTTTTTGCATATTTACGTTTTGCTTCTATAGATTATGGCAAAACAAATGATTTTTTTCCAAAATCGAAGAACTACGAAATTAAGTTAAAAAAAGAACGGACATCGGAACAATGCCCTGAATTTGTTAAAAAAAAAATCAAAAAAGGCCTATACTACGGGCCAAAATTGTTTTAATGACATTATTCAGTAAGATCGCACTTTGTAATCGATCATTCATGCACTACAATAAAGCTACACATAATACAATATTCGTATTCGCCAACAGTAAAAAGATTAATCTGTTTTCATAACGGTTAATTCCAGACCTCGGAAACAGGTATAACAGGTAAAGGTAAAGGTTATTTCTGATTTGAACAAAGCGTAACATATAATATGTCTCTGCATAAAGAAAACATTTTTTGTTTATTTTAATCACGTCTAATCTCGGAATAGTCATACAAAAATTTGGGTTTTTTTATAAGGAAAAATTGCATACGAATGGTTTTTTGTCTATTTTGCAAGAAGAATTTCTACCCTGCCCTGTTCACCCTGCTTTACTTCATAATTTTGGTTGTTGCTACATCATTCTGATGGGGCACAAAAAAATCAAGATAAAAATGAACAATTCAATATAGCTTACGATCAATGGTAATCTTAAGATTTTTTGTGAAAATAGCCCATGAATCATTGCTGCATCAGGTGCGGATCCAGCAGTTTTGAAAACGGGGTGCCAGGCTCTTGTTTGCCAATTTTTACCCAATTTATACACAAATTTTACTAAATTGTCGAACACCCTCTTGATCCGGCAGTGTGCATTAATATGCACCCATTCCTAATGTATACTTCAACGTGATCAGGGTCGTGTATTTTGATCACCTATTAGAACCTTTAAAATGTGTATTGCATCTGCTATTCTAGGCACGGGTAGCGTAATTTGTTTTCATTTTATTTTCTGTTCTTATTATGTTTTTGTCTATTTGACTTGTGTATGCTGTTTGTATATATTCCTTGTACATGCCTTCAACCCTTAGGGGTAAAATTGAGCATTAATCAAGTTAGTTAGTTAACGGGTCACAAAATGTGCATTGCGTTTCTGATTATTGCCAAATATTGTGACACATGTATTCAGGTATTTGGTCAGAGTCCCGTCGACTGGATGTAAAATGACACTTGTATATTCTGCCTGGCGATTTCCTGTGTGGACCTAAACTCATTACGCAATATTAGGTACCCTGCTGAGTGAACCGGTGTGAATGTACCTGTCGTTTTCAGAATGAAAATAGAAATAAGTAAATCCCGCATTTCACTTCTTACTTCAGGAATTATTTGCCTTAATTTATTGAAGAATAAAATATTTAAAATTAAAATATGGTCTGAAAATACATAAAAAATATAAGAAATATATTTTCCGCATAATATTTTACGTTTCGCTCATCAAAAATGACAAACAAAAAAAGGAAAAGAAATTAACACTTTTAAATCACTTGCTCGCTCTGGACAAGGTTTTTAGCACTAAATCCGAAGAACAAGAAGTAAATCTGGTGTGGCCTAATCTCTTTTTAATTTTTGACTGCCCTTCATCTGTTTATACCGCTCATGATCGTGATCTCTTCCAAACTTTGTCTGAATGAATATCAGTGGATATCAAAATTATAGGTAAAGTTTGCTTACAGGGTTCCGAGCTGAAACAATCATATATTTAGGTTTTGTGCCTTTTGGGGGTCACTGAGCAAAGAGGTTTTTTTCTTTAAACACTACCTTTGTAAACTCAGTTGCCACCCAATCTCCTTACTTTTCATTTTTAGTTCTTTAGGCCATACCAAATTAATTTCTTGTTCGTCGGACTGCCCACACGTAAAAAGGCTTCAAGAAAAAACTTGTTTTTTCTTCTTAAACCTGCATCAGTCACGGAGCCGCCCGCATCTGTTCCAATATTTACAAAACAACATTTTTAATCTTTTGAGCGTTTTTATGCAGCCAATTATGCAGTGATTTTTAAGCGTAAAAACGATTGTTATTGAGAAAATTGTGCATTCGAACACCATGGCCGAGGTGTTTGTGGCCTCGGTAGTGTCTCCAGTGAAAATACTATTGTGTAACACGACGGTAGAGTGTGACCCAACCTTCAGCTTTCTTCAGCTATTTCAGTTACTTCAGAAAAGACAATCGGACAGTAGTGATTCCATCCATAGTTTGAACTACGATAACATTTCTAGTATCATTCTGAAGTAAATGATGAAGAATTGAAGCTTCTCAATATAGTTTAGTCAAACCAGTCCTTAAACTATATGCCATGTGATGCTTGTTCTTGATTTTATCCGGTACTATGTTGTTTAATATGTTTAAAATTGTGGTACTGTACGAATTCTTTCACAGTTTTGCTTTGTTTGAAGGACCATCAACAGCTTGCCATGCAGTGTGTGTTTTACTCATTGTTGAAGGCTGTATGGTAACATGTTTTTGTGTTTAATTGCAGTATTTATTCGGTGGTTTTGGGTTGTCTCATCGACATTTACCCCATATCTCTTTTTTTGTGTTGCCTGTGAAGCGGGGCGACACTTAGGAATCACTTCTCTGTCGTCTGTCCGTCCGTCCATCTGTCACACTCTTGTTATATCAAGATAACTTTTGTTGTAGTATGAAATTTTAACACAGTGTTCCTTAGCATACAAAGAAGGTATTTTTGGATTTTTTGGATTGTGGCCCCACCCGTTTCCTAAAAAAGAGCCAAAAGGGGTCAAAATTAGTGATTTTTGCATATTTAGATGTAGAACATTTATTATTGGTCAGATTTGTATGGGGTTTCTTTTATTATGTTCCTTAGGAAGTTCCCTATCTTACTTCTATAACAAAACCTGGTTAATAGTTTTAATACAGGTTCAATACAGAGAAAATACAAATGTATGACACAAGATTATCAAACTTAACATATTAAAGTGTTATTCCGAACTCACCAGAAAATTAAATTAAAACAGCATTTCACAAGAAAAAAAACATATATTAAAACAGTAAGAGACACACAGACGATTTAGCTTTACCCTGTTGCCAATTCATCAATAGAACAATACTAATGTTCCTCTTGAATTGCAGGTATAAAATAGGCATCCCTGTCAAAACAGATGTAGTCTGGGACACTGAACACTGGCTGTTTGTACCATTATATAAATCCAAACAACATTTTCAAAAAAAAAAATTGTGTCTATCGCCTCTGATCAAATATGTCGCTTCCAAAAATTCAGTTTCTGTGAAAAAATAAACAAAAATAAAAATTTCGCTCGCTCGCCCCTATTTTTCGGGTCAAGTGTCCGAAAAACAAGATATTAATTTGGTGTGGCCTTATGTCAAATTTCTTAATTTTGTTTTGTCTCCACCTGGCAACCATTCAGTAACAGCATTGTTATAGAGTAATAAGTTTTATACATGTATATTGAAATTCTTTTCAGACCAAATTGCTAGGCTTTACATCTAGAGTCCGTCGTCGGCTAAAATCAGACGCAGTGCCAACATTTTTTTCTTGTAACCAAGACTCACGGGTGGACACCAACACAGCAACAAGAAAAAAAGAGCTACAACAGGTACCGAATGCCAGTGGAACAAAGTGCGTTGGAGAGAATTCAGCTCTTACAGAAATAAAAGGTAAGCAAACAAATACACATATTATGTGTCACGAATCAGGGTACTTAGATCATAGTCAGAAAAATCAACAACAAAACTGAAACCTATATATTCTATTATACTACATGTATACCGGTTTTAAAGTTTGAAAGCATTCCGTAGACATGCTGATATTGTTATTGCCCGAAAAAGAATGCGAAATGGACGTATAAATTTACCCTTGTCCGTACATATTCTGTACTACGTCCCGATCTTTTTATAGTTTTTGCACTTGGGTTCATTTCTCTGATACTAGACATGGTACACTTTTCTGCTTGAGCTAGTTGGTTAGTTTCAGATACTAGATATGTATAGTACTTGATCATCACATTATTAGATCTTTGGTATAAAAACAAGGTACATGTTTACAAACCACTTATTGGGTCACATTTGACCTACATTTTCTGCTAGAGTGAATGTTATAATCTTTTGTATTTGGGTCCATTTCTCATCAAGTTGATAACTTTGGAAAACGGGAGGGGCGTACTCTATCTTATAGACACATTTTCTCAGTTTTTCCTAGTGTTCAAATTGTTTATATCCATTGCAATAATTTCCTTTTCAGAAAACAACATTCCACAAAAGAAAAGGTGCCAGATCGTGAATACAGCCGTGAGAGTCGAGGGAGCTTTCAAGGATAGGGTAAGTATTATTTATTATAGGAAAGGGAGAAGCCAATGCTGTGGTTAAAGAAGGCATTTATAAACTACCATAGGTTGTTGGGAGGCTGAAGTCAAATAGAAGGGGATTGTAATTCTTTCTAATAGCCATTCCACTCCGTCCAACCGCCTGTCAAACTTATAAGGGGTACCTACTTTGTGTAATCTGATACTCAAAAACCTTTTAATGGTAATTATTCAAATGTTACACAGTGTTTATATACATATTGAAGATGTGCATCTCTTACTATAGACAAATTCTACAATTTTTTTCTCAAATTTTGGGTATGATGAACTTAGTCATTTTTATGCGCCCATCTCGAGACGGGCCGTATTATGTGATTGGGTATGGCGGGTGGTCACACAGGTTTCGCTAAAGTTTATTGGACCTACTCAGTTCTACAGCTTACAAAAGGACATTGCATTCCCCCACATTGACCGCTTTTACAACCTCCAAAGAAACGTTATTCTGCAACAACTCAATGGTATAGAGCTCATCCTTAGTGGAGATGGACGTTGCGATAGTCCCAGGTTTTCAGCTAAATATTGTACCTATACAGTTACTTTCATGGACACAGCAACAGGTGTTATACCAGACATCAGCCTAGTTCCAGTCTCCGAGACCATGTCATCTCCAGTAATGGAATTATTAGGATTCCGGCATTCTCTTGCTAACATTGAGGCTGCAGATCTTTCAGTTGATGTAGTGGTTACAGACCGGCATGTACAAATACGTAAAGAAATGGGAACAGACCACAGTGAAAAGACTCAACAGTTCGACGTCTGGCATATGTCTAAGTCCATTAAGAAGAAGATCCTAGCCATCAAGCCAAAGAAACTACTCAATGACATCAAACCTTGAATTCCCTCCATCTGTAACCATGTTTGGTGGTGCTCCAGACAAGCTGAAGGTGACCCAGATAAGCTTGAAGGGATGTGGAGAAGCCTGTTGTACCACATCTCCAACAGACACACCTTTCCTGGGAAGATTGTAACCCGTTGCAGACACCCCCACTGAGCCCTGATGACATCCGGAAGAAGAGATGGTTGCTGAAAGATTCACAAGCCTTTATAGTACTTGAGAAGACTCTAACAGACAAGCATATTCTACGAAACATTCGTCATCTAGACCTGTTTTGTTATACCGGAGACTTAGAGACCTATCATTCCATGATGCTGAAGTACTGCCCAAAAAGACAAGAATTTGACTACCCATCCATGGTTGCCTGTACTCAACTCGCCGTCATCAACATCAACATCGGATGTCAGCAGAAGACCGACTCCAACGGTAAACTGTTATTCGCCACTCAATGCCCGAAGAGCACTGGTAGGTGGACAGCACGAAAACTGTATGAGAAGAAAGATTTCAAGTTCAAGTCGGAGATATTACAGTTTGCCATTGCCAATCAACAAGAGGGTAATAAGAGGAAAACAGTGCACCAGTTGAAGTCACTTTCGCTGCCAGGAAACATTAGCAGGCACCCTGCACCATGTAAAGAGGATTTGGTTGAAGACCACAGATCACGCTTCTCCTAACTTGATGTGCTTCTGTTCTTGATGACATTAGACATTTTCATATTTTGCAATTGTATGAACACTATGATATATTTATAACATTTCTATACTATATATGCAGCATTGAGTGATAGGATAATGAAAGAGGGGTAAAAAATAGAAAATTGCAGATGGAAATATCTATTTCTTTCTATATCTATCTATACCTTTAAATAACTTGAGAAGTTTGTCATTATATTTTCCAGTTACATGAATAATAAAGTACAATACTTTTCAATTCAATTCAAAAATATTTTATTGTTTAAAGGACACATGACACGATTTTTTATTTTTCACAAAACTTTGTGAAATACTTCCAAAATGCTGTAAAAATAATTACTTTTTCACTTTCATGTGATTAACGATACGTAAAAAGGGATAAACATCCCTTTTATCGCCCTTTTTGCCGACCTAGTTTGGTGGTTAGTAAAAGTGGTAGCCCGGGTCCGGTTCCAAATTCGTATTTTCTTTATTACATCTTTATTAAGGCATTAATTTTAATAAAATTTGAGCATAATGCATAAAATTATGTATTTTATCACATTTTTTAAACAAATATAAAAAAAAATAGTTTTATTAACGAAATATCGGCAATACAAGTTTTCGAAGTTAGTAAAAGTTGTAACCCGGGCCAAGGCAAAATTTTCAATTAATCGATGATTACACCTTTATTTCTCGTTAAAACTTCACAATATTCAGAATGAACATTTTTCAGTATTAAAGAAATGTAAAAAATATTTTAAATTCAATGGTAATGTTCTCTTTTGTCATTATGGGAGCATTTTAGATTCTGATAAAAGTTGTAACCCGGGCCGGAGGTTACACTAATGACTTGAAAATTGACCTGAAAAGATATGATCGTGTATATCTTTTTTACTACTCAATATAATCGATTCAAATTTTGGTCAGCTTGAGATATCAGTATATACTTTACAAAAAATAAAAAAAATAAAATAAAAAAAAATATTGTGTATTAGTATCAATATTTACCTGTACAATGAACAGTCTTTGTTTACAAATCTTAATATATTAATATTGCATCGTGGAGAAAAAAGAAAACTTTTTTTTTTAAGTTGATAAAATATATTTGTTGTTGTTGTATTGAAGTATGGCTTTACAAAATTTCAAGAATTTTAAAGAAGTAATAAAGGTGCAATCATTGATTAACTGAAAATTTCGTCTTGGCCCGGGTTACAACTTTTACTAACTTGGAAAATTTATATTGCCGATATTTCGTATAAAAACTTTTTTTTTTTACATTTGTTTAAAAAATGTGATAAAATACATAATTTTATGCATTATGTTCAAATTTTATTAAAATTAATGCCTTAACAAAGATGTAATAAAGAAAATACGAATTTGGGCCCGGGTTTTTGGAACCGGACCCGGGCCCGGGTTACCACTTTTACTAACTACAATTATGGGTAAAAAGCAGATATTGAGTGCGATAACGAGGCTGAACCACTCGTGACGGGGTTGGTCTAAAAACAGGACGGGGAAAAACAGGACGGGCAAATATTGATACATTTTTAGACATAACTTTTTTATTATTTGAGCTTTTATTAAAATTTTAATTGATTTGTAAAGTAGAAACAAATATCTAACGTTTGCTATAAAGTTTATTTGGAAATATTGAAAGATGAATTCAAAATCTTGACAGGACGGACTTTCACGGAACAAAATGACAAGAAAATTATCAGTGGTCTCGTCTTTGATGTCAAATTATTCTTTCAATAATAATTTTTGTCAAAAGATGATTATATATTTGGAAAGCTTGTACAATAAGCTTTATTTTGATATAAAGTTTATTTGGAAATACTGAAAAATGAATTCAAAATCTTGACAGGACGAACTTTTTCACGGAACAAAATGGCGAGAAAATTATCAGTGCTCTCGTCTTTGATGTCAAATTATTCTTTTAATAATAATTTCTGTCAAAGGATAATTATATATTTGGATAGCTTGTACAATAAGCTTTATTTTGATATAACGTTTATTTGGAAATACTGAAAGATGAATTCAAAATCTTGACAGGACGGACTTTTTCGCGGAACAAAATGGCGAGAAAATTATCAGTGCTCTCGTCTTTGATGTCAACTTATTCTTTTCATAATAATTTCGGTCAAAAGATAATTATATATTTGGAAAACTTGTACAATAAGCTTTATTGTGATATCAAGTTTATTTGGAAATACTGAAAGATGAATTCAAAATCTTGACAGGACGGACTTTTTCGCGGAACAAAATGGCGAGAACATTATCAGTGTTCTTGTGTTTGATCTCGAATCATTGTTTTAACATTAACTTCTGTCAAAAGATGATTATATATTTGGAAAGCTTGTACAATAAGCTTTATTTTGATATAAAGTTTATTTCGAAATACTGAAAGATGAATTCAACACCAATTACACATTTTTATTTTTTTACCCTTCTTTCCATAAATACAAGAATAAAACTGAGTAATTTACCCTCCAAAGAGGAATAACAGAACAAGTATGATTATTAGGAGCATACATGTATCATTCTACTAAAGAAATGGAAAAAAAATAATAATGAAAATTAAAAATTAAATAAAAAGCCTGCCTGCCGGCCTAGGAAAATTTTCCCACGTTAGGGGAAACCAACAATCAATTTTCCATAGCCTTATCTGGCGATTGTCATAAATGTAAATTTTCCATTGAACAATACAAATGTCGTGTTTTGGCACCACTGTAACAATTTGTATATTTTATCATGTTTATGTTACCTTGATTGTGACAAACAAACACAAGCCGAAAAAAATAAACTTGCGTAATCATTTCTATCTTGCTTAGCAAAGAGTGCACATCGTTTAATACAATTTTGCTTATAGTTCATATAATTATAGTGTTAATGTTATTATATACATTTATATATAATTTATATTTTATATAGTGCTAATAATATATTTGTCTAGTGCTTTGAAGTATTCTCTGTGCTATTTAAAAGGTCGAATTTTATTTGACGGCTATTTTGTGCCTGTAACATGTCTTCTGTTATGAGTTATCCTTGTGGTAGTAAGGTGTCTTCTCCTGTGTCTCGGGTGTCTAGTTGTCTAGTTGTAGTAAGGTGTCTAGTGGTATTGAAGTGACTCGAGTCTCTCCTCCTTTGTCTCGGGTGTCTACCCCTCTCTATTTTAAGGGTGCTGATCACATTTTATCAAATTTTTATTCTTGTACCCTTATCTATCAAGGTGTAACTTTTGCCAGTTCTGAACATTTGTATCAGTATCGTAAGGCTGTTGAGCATTCTGATTTTTATTTGGCTAAGCTTATTTTGGAAGCTCAAACAGCTAAGGAGTCCAAATCTATTTCAAAACATATTAAAACATCACAGCAGTGGTTCTATTCCAAGCAAAATATTATGCTTGAGGTTTTGGCAGTTAAATTTGACCAGTGTGAAAAATTTAGAAACTACCTTTGTAGTACAAAAAATAGACAACTGATACATAATGTTGCAGATGGGTTTTGGGGAGGTGGTTGGAATGGCCGGGGCAAAAACATACAGGGTAAATTGCTGATGCAATATAGGGACAAAATGGTCACTCCACTAGCTTCACCACTAGTGTCACCTACTGTTAGTCCGTCAGTGTCATCTGTTGGTCATTCAGTGCCACCTTCTGTTAGTCATCCAGTGCCATCTACTGTTGGTCATTCAGTACCACCTTCTGTTAGTCATCCAGTGTCATCTACTGTTGGTCATTCAAGTCCACCTTCTGTTAGTCATCCAGTGCTGCCATCTACTGTTGGTCATTCAGTGCCACCTTCTGTTAGTCATCCAGTGCAATCTACTTTTACAGTTCCTATTGTTTCAAAGGTAGGTGGTGGACATCCACTACCATACATGAGTAGTATTGACGAACTTAACAAAGATGTTATTGTTAGCATTTTAAGCAACCCCGACAAGAGCAAAGTGATCACTTTACCACCAGTGAAGCCGAAAGGGGGTGATATTTTTGTAATATGCAGTGAAAATGTAGATGATTGGAAGTGCGACCAGTATATGTGGATGAGAGATGGTCTTCGCAAATTTCAGTACAAAGATGTGGAGTTTTCGAAAATAAATTATAAATCAAGGTTGCCTGGTGTAGAGATTAAGTCTGGATGTAAAAGACCTAACTATTCACATAAGTTTAAAAAGTTAGGACATTGGTTGCATTCTGATCCACATCTTGTGCTAGTGCATTACCTTGGTGATGAAACCATTTATAAACCTATGGCTCATGGAAATAGTAAGCATGAGACAGAGTTTAAACGTACTATGCCATCTGTAATTGACAAAATGAAATCTGAGGAAGGTGGTGCAAAAAAGGTATACAGGAAAATGGTATGTACCGATCAATGGCAATATGCAGGGAATTGCAAATCCACGTAACACAAAACAGGTCAAAAATGTTCAACAGATAAAAAAAGAAGGTAGCATGTTAAGCAGAGATGATTTGTATAATTTGATTCAGTTGTCTTCACATCTAGACGGGTTTGTAAAACATGTAACACTATATCCTGATTTGTTTGTATTATTAGTTTGCCTGAAGTGATTACCCAGTTCAACCAGCTTGTAGATGTTAAATCCACCGAGCAGTTATTTCTATCTTATGATACAACCTTTAATTTGGGTGATTGTTATGTGTCGGCTATTGTTTTTAAGCATATCTGATTTAAGGAGACACCTTTGGTTCCTCTGGCTTTCGTTATTCATGACAGAAAATTTGGCAGTGTCCATGAGCATTTTTTCAGCTTCATCAAATCTGCTATTCCTAAAATATCCAAAAAGAAAATTCCTATTGTAATTGATAGAGAGCCAGGTATTCGAAAAGCTATTCAAACTATACTCCCTGATTGTCCGGCACTTCTTTGCTGGAACCACATACGTGGAGATTTTAAGTATCATTTACAGCAGATTCGTTGTCCCCCTGATAATCTGAAGGTGTATCTTGATCAGCTTAAGATAATGCTTGCTTGTGATTCTGAGGAGGAATTCTTGGATTGTTCTATGTCGATTACTTCAAAGTGGTCAGAACCAGCAGTCTCTTACTTTGAACGGGAACTCAAATCTGATATCATTAAATATGCAGGTAAATGGTTATTGGAAGAATTTGATGGACTCTATGATCCTTACTCTGGTATAACTAATAACCTGTCAGAAAGCTACAACGCTGTGATGAAACAAGAAAATGATTGAAAGGAGTTACCGGTTGACATGCTTGTTCTCGGTTTTCATTTTTTACAAAACTTTTGATTATTTTGAGGTTATGAGAGGCTTATCGCGTGTGGGCGACTACCATTTAAAACCAGAGTTTTTAAGGGCTAGCATTCCAAGTGATGAGTTGGTTCTCCCTAAAAAATTAGTCGCACCTTCAGAAATAATTGAGTACCTAAAACAAGAACAGACAGTACAAACAATTTTAGCACACCCACAAAGTGAAAATTCGGACGAAACTGTACATGAAGAAAAAAATCATACTGAACACTGTGAACCAGAATATCTAGACACACACACAGAAGTTAGCAATCACACACACCAGTTTCCTCCATCGGTAACTAGCCAACATTCTCTTGCTAGATATGTTATTGACAATAACTTAATAACACATGTTCCATCACAGGGGGTATTTATTGTTCAAGGCAGAGGTGGCAAGTATTGTGTGACACTGTTCCCAAAAGAAACACGCCAGTGTCCTTCCACAACTACATGTTTTCATTTACTCGCTGCAAAAATGAGCATAGGACAAGAACCCATTGAGAAAAGAACAGTTGTTAATCTCCGACTTCTTCCAAAAAAAAGCAAGAAAAAAATTGACAAAAAGTCTGGCAGAAAGCAACCCAGAGCAAACGATTATGAAGCGACATTCGTAGAACCTGCTCCAGACTCCGACTTTGTTTTGAATACACCAATAACACCACATTCCACCATGACAAAACTACCCACTCATTCGGCTCTAAAACGACAGACAAAAACACCACTGTCCAAGAAAAAACTACAGTTTGATTTAGAGCCGGGTGACGAATTGGATACGACATCCGAGGTAAGACCTGAAGTCAGTCCTGATTTACCACATATCTGTAGAGAAAAACGCAAACAAGAAATCAATACTAAAAACATTCCAATGAAAAAGCGGGAAATTGATTTCAGCACAAGAAATCTACAAGCTGAAATTTTATCGCAACACACACCATGGGTAGGAACTCTCACACAGGTTCACAAAAAAATTATCTCTGATCAAAAATGCATAGATTCGGACATTATCAATCAAGTTCACACAGTGTTGGCTAGACAGTTTTCAGACATAAAAGGCTTTCAAAATACAACATTCGCACCACAATTCAATAAAGTAGAACAAAAGTGGATATCAAACACAATATTTACAGACATCAGGGGTAAATGTACACAAATACACCACACAGGTCAGGATCATAGGGTCACATCTGTACAAACCGAGACAAATGAAACGTACATTTTAGACAGCTTGTTTGAAAAATTAACAGTGTCACAAGAAATTCAACTGTCTCAGATTTATTCTCATGGCAAAAAAAGGCTTCTTGTGAAAATGCCAGAAATACATAAACAGACAAATTCTATTGATTGTGGTTTATATGCAATTGCAAATGCTGTAGAATACTGCTTAACTGGATACACTGGTGGCTTGCACATTAAGTTTGATCAAAAATACATGAGAGACCATCTAATATCGTGCTTAGAAAAGAATCAATTCAGACCATTTCCAAAATGTTACATGTCAAAGAAATCTAAAGTTGAATCAATAAATTTTATAATTGAAACAAATTGTGACTGCGGGGAGACTGATGGCATGCAAAATATGGTTGGGTGTGAATGGACAAAGGGATTTAAGACATGCAACACATGGAAACATAAATCATGTGCAAGCCCAGATTCTACTAACACATGGTATTGCAGTAAACACAAGCCACACTGACACTTTTAATTATTAGTTACTAAAATTATACAATTAAAACATCCTAAGTTAAATAAACGGGTGCGTAGTTATGGTCCGACAATTCTTTAGTCCGATAGTCCCACAGTTCGATAGTCCGACACAATCGTAACTACTTAACAATTTCCGTTGCACGGAAAACAAGATATGATTATAATCTAACAATTGTGGAAGTCTCCCAAACCGGCCACTGACAACAGGTTTATATGAACACTTTGCATTATGACAAATCCTGAGCTTGATTGTTTGCGGTATTGTGGTGGCCATTTTTAAAATGGAGACTGGTAGAAATTTTGCGATGTCGGGAATCAATTCAGAACATCATAATCTACCTACATACGAATTTTAAATATTGAATTTTTGCGGTATTGTGACGGCCATTTTGAAAATTTTGACAACGCAGAATTGCTCCTCTAATGGTGACCTATCACTATATATATGTCAAATTTTATGTCTCTATCATTATCCATTTAGAAGTTATCAACATTAATGTACGAAATTTCAACTCTCCCATAGGATTCTATTGTAACCCCACACCATTTGAACCCCTCAAAATATGACTTTGACCCCCTTAACCACAAAGCTGAAAACTTTAGGACCAACTAGAAACATATATCTATAACTCCACCAAGTTTCATGAATTTCTGTCCAGTAGTTCCTGAGATCTGCCGCGGACACGTTCATGTCGCACGGAAAGAAAGGAGAATAATAATAATAACCTTAAAATAATGGTAATAACAAAATTACCGAACTCCGAACAATCTTACAAAGGGAAAGTCAAAACTCATAAGTATATAAACAGACAAAATCAGTCAACAACCGGAAAACTGTGAAAACCGTAATGACCCTGACTTGGTACAGGCATTTCTAAAGAAATGGTGGGTTGAATCAGATTTAAAGCGCCAAACCTCCCGCTTTTATTACGGCTCAAAGGTTCCGATTGTCACTATAACAGTATTTATAACAATACTGGAACAAAATAGGTAAAATATTTTGACATTTTTGTTGACTTCCTTATCTTTATACATTTTCACTATATGAAAATGCATCGTTTATCATTTTCTCTGCAGAGACGGAATATATTTCGACAAGATCTTGGTATCGGAATATAAATTTTTTAAGAGATCGAATAAGGCGAATCTTTTTATAGCCCTGGTCCAGTAGCCTGTTTCTCAGATGAAGATGACGTTTCAGGAAATCAGAATAATTGCTACTGGCCCTTGCATACCGAATCAATTGCGAGATGTAAACACCATATGCAGGAGAAGCTGGTATATTGCTGCACATATTTGGAAAATTTATGATTTTAAAATTGAAGTCGTTCCATTTATCATAAATTTTAGTACTGAGTTGACTACTGTCGTCAAATTCGAGGTATAAGTCCAAAAATGATGCGGACGAAGCTGTATCTGTGGTCTCTTTAACTTCCAGCTCTGGAGGATATATCAATGGAAGAAATTCTGCAAATCTAGAATTATTGATAGATAAAACGTCATCAATATACCTGTATGTGAAATTAAAGGTTCTAGCCTCATGAATCTTCTTATCTTTTACAAGCTTTTGAAGAAACTCCGACTCATATGAGTATAAAAATAAATCTGCTAGAAGAGGGGCACAATTCGTACTCATTGATATGCCGACGACCTGCTGAAACAGTGTCCCTCCAAAGGAGACACATATGTTATCGATGGGGAACTCCAGCATACTGATCACTTGTTCCTCGGAGTAGCATGTTTTATCTTTTTGAATTTTGTTTGAAAAATATGCGGAACTGTAGCCTAACACAACAAATTTTGAGCCATAGTTTCTATGACTGAAAGCTTTGTGAATTGTTTCTTTTAAGCGAGTTTTTAATTTGTCATGCGGTAGGGTGGTATATAGAGTTGAAAAATCAAAAGTTTTGATGGAGGATACCTGAGAGAAAGATCTTGATTTAAGGTTATCCAAAAGATCTTTAAAGTTTTTCAAAATCCACATGTGATTTATGCCACTACGCGAGTAAACAGTTTCACAATATTTCTGTTGTCCCTCTTTTACTGCCGACATAATCTTTGTCAGATGAATAGACAATTCTTTCGTCGAACAAGTTGATGATCCCACTATGTACCTTTCTTTGTATGGTGTCTTATGGAGTTTAGGTATCCAATATAAATAGGGTAAATCCTCAGACTCTTTACCATAGGGAATGTTTAAAGAGGTTATGAATGATCTGTGGTTAGCTAGGATTTCATCTTTGTCAAACGAAGTTGGTTTGTATGTGGTTTTACTAGAGGTGTTGCTATTTATGCCCAATTCCTTGATTAGGCATTCGAAGTAATATGATTTACATACAAACACGATATTGTTGGAAGCCTTGTCCGCAGGAACGATAACATATTTGTCATGAAGAGAGGAAAGACACTTAATAGCTTCTTGGTCTTTAAATACAGACTTAGGTCGACTATTAACATAATTTTTGAGTTTGTAAATCCGACCTTGTACTAGAGACCTAATTGTTATAACCCAGTCTGACAAGGACTCTAACTCGGGATCTTGGCCTATTTCTCTCTTTATCCACCTTCTGGCATAATCTTCAACAGCATCCATAATTATCTTGAAATTATGTTTCCAATTGATGTGTTGAGGTTCTCTGAATTTAGGACCATGATAAATCACCTTTCGGAGACTCTCATGTTGAATGATATTCAGATCACCAGTGATTACATGTCCAGATGGGTTGCATTGAAAAGGAGAGTGGGAGCAGTCACAAGTCAGAGGGTTCTTAATGTACTCTTCTATGTTAATATCTTGCAATGCTTCTTTGTAGTTGAAAATTTTACGGCCAATGCTGTTAGTGTAGTCCTATAGGAGACAATGGGAACAGATTGATTTACGACCTCTTTTCTATTAAGAATGTTGCTGATGTTAATAGCATCGTTAGCAAACGGAATATGGAGGAATTTTCTGTTGTTATCATGAAGAGGTTCAGATCGAACTGGTTTGAAAAGACGAAAAGACGGCACGTCACATATAATACTAGACAATCTGTACTTAGGAGAAAAAGGATCTACGTCTCCTTTGTCAAGTTCAAAATCCCTAAGATCTTTGAGATAGTGAACATAAGATTGTACGAATGTGATGAATTCCAAGAGGTTTCTGTATATTAGAAAGTAAATCATTAAAAGTATCTTGTAACGTTCTTGGTTTAGAGGACTTTTTAACATTTGGATGTTGAATTCTTTTATGCCCATGGCTACGTTTAGTTCTTGGAATAGTATTAAAAAGGCTCATCACGTTGATTTCGTTGCATCCAGGACTTGACAAATTTCCCACTCCTTTGATGTTATCATTGCAAAAGCCACTGTAATTTATAAAATATATATGCAATTTATTAAAAACATATAAATTTACTTGATAGAAATCATAATCATCCATTTAAATATCATTTTGTGCTTCTGGACTCATCTGGACTCTTGTTCTTTGTTCTGGAATCACTTTCGAGGTGCCGGTAAAAGTCCGTCCTGTCAAGATTTTTATACTTTATAGGTTTAAAAAAAAATAGATATATGTATCAAAATAAAGCTGTTTTTACACGCTTTCCAAATATATAATCATCTTTTGACAGAAGTTAATGTTAAAACAATGATTCGAGATCAAACACAAGAACACTGATAATTTTCTCGCCATTTTGTTCCGCGAAAAAGTCCGTCCTGTCAAGATTTTGAATTCATCTTTCAGTATTCCGACATAAACTTTATATCAAAATAAAGCTTATTGTATAAGCTTTCTAAATATATAATTATCTTTTGACAGAAAATATTGTTAAAAGAATAATTTGACATCAAAGACGAGAACACTGATAATTTTCTCGCCATTTTGTTCCGTGAAAAAGTCCGTCCTGTCAAGATTTTGAATTCATCTTTCAGTATTCTGAAATGAACTTTATATCAAAATAAAGCTTATTGTACAACCTTTCCAAATATATAATTATCTTTTGACAGAAATTATTATTAAAAGAATAATGTGACATAAAAAACGAGAACACTGATAATTTTCTCGCCATTTTGTTCCGTGAAAAAGTCCGTCCTGTCAAGATTTTGAATTCATCTTTCAGTATTCCGAAATAAACTGTATATCAAAATAAAGCTTATTGTACAAGCTTTCCAAATATATGATTATCTTTTGACAGAAATTATTATTAAAAGAATAATTTGACATCAAAGACGAGAACACTGATAATTTTCTCGCCATTTTGTTCTGTGAAAAAGTCCGTCCTGTCAAGATTTTGAATTCATCTTTCGGTATTCCGAAATAAACTTTATATCAAAATAAAGCTTATTGTATAAGCTTTCCAAATATATAATTATCTTTTGATGTAACAATATTAATTATATTTTATTATACCGGATTTCAGTAATACTTATTTTAGGCGCACCCGCTCTCTCACTCTTAAAGTTTATATTTAGAACTTGTGCTCACGTGTACTGTGTATCAGATTTGTGTAATTAAATATGTCGTCTCAAGCTGCCTTGGTTATTAACTCGGCCATACATCCAACCATTTGACAGAAATTATTGTTAAAAGAATAATTTGACATCAAAGACGAGAACACTGATAATTTTCTCGCCATTTTGTTCCGTGAAAAAGTCCGTCCTGTCAAGATTTTGAATTCATCTTTCAATATTTCCAAATAAAATTTATAGCAAACGTTAGATATTTGTTTCTACTTTACAAATCAATTTAAATTTAAAAAAAAGCTCAAGTAATAAAAAAGTTATGTCTAAAAATATATCAAAAATTTGCCCGTCCTGTTTTTAGACCAACCCCTCGTGACGTCACATGCGCCAGTCATCCATTTTCTAAATCAGAGTAATATATTTTATGTCGTGATAGACTCTAGTCACTATCGTGTAAATACTAACTTAATATTAAGTGGAAGTGGATTATATGTTTTATTACGTGGTGGAGGATAATTAATACAAATTCTTCCTGCTAATAGGAGGCGTGCCTTGATTGGCAGAATAACATTTACAGAATACAGAATACAGATGATTGATATCGACACGTAATTTGCATAACAAAGCCGTGATTAGAAAACCAAAACAAACATCCACGTGGGTGAAATAGCTAAAAGTTTCAAATGGTGTCCTGTGCAGCGTTTGGGTGCAACAACAGAGGAACCAAAGGCAATGGACTGAGTTTTTTCTCGTTCCCAAAGGACGGCCAGCTGAGAAAAGCCTGGATCCATTACTGTCGACGATGGAATTTCAATCCAACATCAGGTCACAGATTGTGCTCCGCCCACTTCACCCGTGACTGCTTTGAAAGGGATCCTTTCAGAATGATGGAACTTGGTGTTGGTGGAACCTTTAAGCGACGACTGAAGCTAGGTGCAACCCCAAATGTGCACCTAGCATCACTTGACCCGGAGAAAAAAGATGGCGAAACTCCAGTTATTCAATATCTACACATTCCCAGGGGAGCACTACAGAAGCGTCAAAAGGTCGAGGTATGTGATTTTTAACATTACAACATTACACATGTGCAAAATATACATTCAAACAAAGATGGACAGAATGATCATAAATAATATATATAACATAGTTCAGAGTAGTTTGCAGTGAGTCAGGGGAGGTAACCCTCCCTCAACAAGATTTGAAAAATAGCATTTATATTTCCTAAATGTAATTTGGGAAGTGAACCCTCACCAGTTCATTAATATATTAACTGTTATCAGTATATAATTATCTTAGATTAATACAATAAACAACAAGATGTAAATGTCTGAAATGTAACATGTATTATATAACTGAATCACTGCAAAAAGTCTGAGATATTTTTAACACACAAAATTTATAGTTTATTTATTTGAGATATGTGTACCCTTTTAAGTACCATCTATATTGAGATGATTTATTTCTTTCTATTATATTATTATTTATATATTTTTCATATGTATAATTTGTACTATATTTTTTGTTATTTTTTACTAAAGAAAAATAAATATGTGTCAATAACTTAATTTTTTTCATGATTTTCAAAATTATGATGTGTGTCGACACCATGTACAATGTACATAAAACATAGCCTGAATAAGAACCCTGAGGAAATTTTCACCTTTGTTTTTTGTTTGTTTGTTTTTTGTTTTTTCGTTTTCCTGTTCATTGCTTATGTAGTTAGGTCATCCGGATTTTGTCTTCGCCCCTTGACTAGGATGACACTGCCAAATATAGTCCATCTTCATACAAGTATACCCAGGCATGACATGGAACATACAGCTGTATGAAATCTACTTAGAAATACAGTGGCAGATATTAGAGTGTACGACGACATGCTATCTGTTCAGCTGATTAAGTACTTTTAGCTAGCTTTCAGTAACTGCGGGCCTTATATTGACCTAGATGTCGTTTGTGGATTGTTTCTGTGGTCTGGTTGCCGTCTCGTTGATATTTATTTTTTGTGTTTTAACGCCACTTTCAACAATATTTCAGCTATATCATGGCGACCAGTTTTAGTGGTGAAGGAAGCCGGAGTACCCGGAGAGAACCACCGACCATGGGCAAGCAACTGGTAAACTTTATCACATGCGGCTGTGAGTCGAGTGCACCTTTTTTGTAATTTACAAAGCCGGGCGCGAACCCACGGTTTTGTATGCCTTTAATTTTATATATCTATCTTTATTTATGCCATAAACTAAATATATTTGGTTCTTGACGGTTCTTGACAATTCTTGTCGCTATTTACTAATTTAGTGAGACTCAGGGTTTCCGTTTGGCATCGGTCGTGGGCCGATAATTTGCGTATATGACGGGAAATAATTTGACATTGCTGTCAAAATGACCGTTTGTTTCAAAATAAGTGGCCAAAAAGACAGACACATGCATCGGACATGTGATCGAGTATTCTCCAATTTGTCCATAATTTATTTTGTTTAAAACTAAAGTGAAACGCCAGATCAAAACTCTTTTATTTTATCATTTATCATTCCTCCATGCTTTGAGTTCAAGGACATTGACAAAATTAAAGTCGCAATCTCAGAAACGCTTTAATGAACGAAAATATCAATATTTGAAATATAACAACAAGAATCACTTCGGACCGGACACGTAAAAATTATCGGATATCAATTTGGTGCCAAATTTAAACTTGTCTTTTGTGCAAAATACGATAGAAGACTTGATTTAGGTTTTTGGGAAATATTGAAACCTTTGAAATGAACAAATATTACAAGCTTTTTCCTGATTAAGACTAATGGTTGAAAAGATCCACTAAATTTGTTATTTCTCTGTGAATTTAGATAAAAATAAAATACTTATATTAAAAAAAAAAATCTACAAAATGTTTACTTCAAATCAGACTTTTTTGTAACCTATTTAGGGTAGCTTTCTCTTAAGTCTTTGACTCATTCCTCATTGGGGAATTTGATTTTAATTTCTATTTATTTTCACTTAAGTTTAACTCTTTTTTGGAAAGAGATGGGACCTCTGAAAACCTGTCTAGTTGTCAATTCCAAATATCATAATAAGTATGCAAGTTTGAAACAAATGAATATTAAATTAAGCTCCAGCTGCATTAAATGAATCAAACCACACCTTAATATATCATTAAATGACCTATAAGTTTTAAGCAAATTAGGACACAATTGACCTATTGAATAACTGCCTTTCAGGACAAAAGGCCTGAGGAATTTATATGAGTCAGGTCATTTGATCTTAGTATAATAAAATCCAGCTGAAACCCTGAGACCATTTATTTGTTCTTGATAAATCATATTCATTATGTAACATGATCAACATTACACGCTATTAGACAACATACTTTGCTTCCACCATATATAAAATAAAGGATGACCAAAACTAATAGATGAAAAATCTTCAGTCGCAGATCCAGGATTATCAGTGTGGGGGGGGGGGGGGGGGGGGGGGAGGAGGAGAGGTCAAATTTGACAAACAACAAAAATGGTTTTTCACTGCCATTTTAATTGCGTTTGGGGTTATTTTGCTTGTTATAGTACTTTGATTAGATTGAATTGGGTAGAAATTAATTTCTTTTTGCTTATTCCTGGGCAAACTTTTATTTTTGCGAATTTTAGGGGGGCACCGGATGTCAACCCCTACAGGAGCCACGCTTGCACTTCAAGATATTTGGAGCATATACTGAGACCATATTCCTATAAGATTTGAAGTTGTGGGAAAAAAAGATTGTATGTTTTATCAATTTTAAAGAGTGTTCATGTTATATCACTTGTTCAACCAAAGTTATAGTGTGTATATGTATATGTATCTATATATTGTAGTTGGTTTCTAGTTTAGAGGAAGAGCTAGCTGTTGACATATCACACCAGCATGATGAATGTGAGGATTCTGTTATGGCAGAAGCAAGTGATACCATAGTCGAGGTAAATATTGAATTGAATCAATTCATATACCTACTTGAATAAGGTATAATTGTAACAGTAAGTTTATTGAGCACTCAAAAACTGATGGATATATGAAATCACAATTAACCTATCTGCCTATTAGTACTTCATATTATAATTCAAGCAGAGAAAGTATATATGTAGGACTCGCAAACGTGTCCGGTTCCACAAACGTGTCCGATTCCCCAAACATGTCCGATTACGTCATCTTCCCACAAGCACATCCGATTTTCACCACAAAGGTGTCTGATTTGGTTGGAGGGAAAACGTTCACCACATTGACGTCATAATATAACAACAAAATATACAGCAGTTCAAAATATGGATGAGACTATTCCGGACGTTGGCTTTTCCATTGGTACCATTCAACGGAAAAAACCTGTATCAAAAGACACGAATCCTGAAACTTTCTGGAACAACTTTGATCAAATAATATCTATTACAAAGCTGAAGCACAACCTGTTGCATTTACACAAACAATGATTTATGGATTTATAAACTGCAATTTCTAGACAAGTCAAAGAAAAATTTATACAGAATGTAAGGTTTATTCGACTGGCTATTACAATATATAAAATTGATCAAGCTTATTGATCATTGATGATATTTGTTAGCAGGGGATACTACGATATTACAATGTACTCATTCATATTCAATGAGCACTAAGTCATATGTTTATCAAAAATGGATTCCAATTACCCCTTTGCTATCTTCAAAGAATTCATAAACTTTTTTGTGAAAACCAATTTTTAAAATGTTTTCGTCTTAAATTATGCACTACGTCAGTATATAAAGGAAAAAGCATGTATATATATATATATATATATATACGTCTGAAAATTAAACCAAACAGTGTTAGAATTAGATTTTAGAGCTGTCAAATTTTTGTTCTTCCCTCGACGGGATTTGAACCCACACCATTGATACACTGCAGCACCATTCGCTTAGCCTTACGTCCAGCGCCCTAGACCACTCGACTACATCCACTCCCTAAAAAAGGAGCTTCAATAGTCGTAGTGTTACCTTGTCTCGTAAGGAAAATCTAGGGATAGACGTAAGACATGTGTATAAGCGTGTGTAGATGGTACATATATACTTTTAATATTATAATTTGACAGCAATCTAACTCAGCAATTTTTAATATAGTGTATAGGATAATGAAGAATTCATTATACAGTCACAGGAAATAAAGTATATTATACAAACGTCTAGAAGCAAGTGACAACCATACAATATATCTGTCCCACTGGATCTCAAAGTTACTTTAAAGGATACTAGGTTAATACTAAATATTATATACGTCTGAAAATTAAACCAAACAGTGTTAGAATTAGATTTTAGAGCTGTCAAATTTTTGTTCTTCCCTCGACGGGATTTGAACCCACACCATTGATACACTGCAACACCATTCGCTTAGCCTTACGTCCAGCGCCCTAGACCACTCGACTACATCCACTCCCTAAAAAAGGAGCTTCAATAGTCGTAGTGTTACCTTGTCTCGTAAGGAAAATCTAGGGATAGACATAAGACATGTGTATAAGCGTGTGTAGATGGTACATATATACTTTTAATATTATAATTTGACAGCAATCTAACTCAGCAATTTTTAATATAGTGTATAGGATAATGAAGAATTCATTATACAGTCACAGGAAATAAAGTATATTATACAAACGTCTAGAAGCAAGTGACAACCATACAATATATCTGTCCCACTGGATCTCAAAGTTACTTTAAAGGATACTAGGTTAATACTAAATATTATATACGTCTGAAAATTAAACCAAACAGTGTTAGAATTAGATTTTAGAGCTGTCAAATTTTTGTTCTTCCCTCGACGGGATTTGAACCCACACCATTGATACACTGCAGCACCATTCGCTTAGCCTTACGTCCAGCGCCCTAGCTATATATATATATATATAGCTTGAAAAACCTTCATTTGACAAATTTACAATTATTTCTTTTTGCTCAGTGGTTAGTTCCTTACCGTGCGGTGCCATTGTTGCTTAGCAGACGATATTTTGTTTATCTAAGGGGAATAATAAAACTTTGGACGACTGCAGGGACATTATAATTATATAAAGTATTACCATGGTCATAATTACACTGTATTTTTTTTTCAGGTAGAAGAACAGGAAGAATGTATGGAGACAGATAATGGGGATGTAGTGATTCAGTTTGAGACAACTGGATGTGATTTACCTGTGAAGGAAACCATTAAACTTTCAACATGTGAATATCTGACAACTAATGAAAATCAAGAAGCTAGAGTGAATTCTGATGGTTATTATACTTTCTGATATTTAAGCTTTCATCTGTGTTCTCCTCATAATATTCAAATATACCGGTACTATACATGGAAAATAAAAATACCACCTAGAGTAGAAGGCACAATAATATAAGGTCAAAATCTGGTTTAAAGTTCAACTTGAATCATTTTTGTGTAATGCTATTATATAGAAAAAGGGTGGGAGGGCATAACGATGTATGTCAGTTATATCACTTCAGTATATGAGTTGACCAACCACAATGTTCCAAGGAAATATAATTTAAAAATAAATACTTATTTTTTTCTCATGCATAAATCTTTTGAACCTTCAAGTTTATGACTGTTTGTTTGAACCACAAATCTACTTTCACTTTTAATGTAGACATATGATGGACTGGTTTGGTTTGATGGTGTTAAATGCCACTTTCAACAATATTTCAGTTATATCGCAGCAATCAGTTTTATTGGTGGAGGAAACCGGAGGAACCGGAGAAAACCACCGACCTGACGAACTTTATCACATAATGTTGTACATCTCATCCTGATCGAGATTCGAATTCACAACATTAGTGGTGATAGGCACTGATTGCATATGTAGTTGTAAATCCAACTACCATACTATCATGGCCATGATGGCCCCTATGATGGACTGAACTTAGTTTTAACTTTAAATAAATGTAAATGAGACCATGTACAAATCTTTATAAATGTAATTTGTTTTAGGTTGTAAATAGAGAAAAAAGATGGTAAAAAAAGAATTCTGCTGCTTTAATTTAGTGTCATCAAATGTTGTGTAGAAATATTTATTAATTTTTCACTTTTTCTTGTATGTAATTTATTACTCAGTTTTTGTTGTAGTCTAGTATATATTGTTTTAAATATTTGTTTGTGTATTTCAGGTACTAAAAGCAACCACATTGAACATCCATACCATGTTCCTTCTATTAACATGGGATACTCAAGCGAATCTGATCGGCGGATAGGTACGTATATGTATATATACGCAGTAGCCATTTCATCGCCATCGCTGAAAAAATGACGGAATTGGAGAAAACGAAAGGCAAGGGAGGAAGAAATCTTATTTTGAACGTAAAAGAAACAAAGCAAAATTCAACTCAGAAATAAATAAAGCACAGGTTTATGTTGGTGACCAGTATGATCGTTGGACACAGCAGAAGGAAGATCTGAGACTGAGATTTCATACAAAATTTGCAAAAATTTGGTTAGACCGTTCATGTTTGTGTATTCTACACTTACTTCTAATAAGAGAAGGCACATCTTTGCAAGAGTAACGAACATAACATTTAACTTGCGTCCAAATATATTTTTTTAGTCATAGCCCACATGTTTGGGAACAATCATCATACGATTGACCAAAATCCCTATGCCTGTGTAGGAGATTTTTTGTTAGTTCGGGCCACAGTCTGGTCAAACCAAAGACTATAAAATTGGTATTTGCTGCTTCTCCGCTAAGCACGCACCATTAAGGAGTAATAGGTAGTTGTAAATCCAACTACCATACTATCATGGCCACGATGGCCCCTATGATGGACTGAACTTAGTTTTAACTTTAAATAAATGTAAATGAGACCATGTACAAATCTTTATTAATGTAATTTGTTTTAGGTTATAAATAGAGAAAAAAGATGTTAAAAAAAAGAATAATAGGTTCTTACATACGTTCTTGGGAAAGACCGGATGATCTCCCACGGGTGATAGAAATTTTATGTCTTTTTGTGAGTGGAGCGCAGCGAAATGAGCAAAAAGAAACAAAAATTTCTATCACGAGTGGAAGATCACCCGGGCTTTCCCAACAATGCATGTAAGTACCTATTTCTTCTGTAAACCAACAACTTTCACTATTGCGAACTCCTAGAGACCCCCGCCATTGATCAGTAACTAATTTGCATAAATTATCAGATCAATATCATTGAGCGTTGTGAAATACAAATCACATAAAATTGATTTTTGTGACACCGATTGATAAATTAAGTAGCTTTCTACTGATATTTGAGCTTTTCTCACTAATATTTTTATTGAAAGTACAGTATTTTTCTTCATGAGACACCCCATACATGAAATATGACGTGACACATATTTTGACGTCATTGAAGAATGATGTCAAAGGTATGGAAAAGGACATCTAGAAATACGAAAAAAAGAAAATAAAAGACAAATATATTTAATACGGTTGGAGTCTGTATTTGAAAAAAAAAAACAATGGTTAAATCCATAATATATCTGTTATTCAGCTATCGGACAGGGTATATAATGTGACATTCCCGGCTTAGGATATATATTTAAACGATTTTTTTCTTATTAGAGACGTTCTGATTGGATGTCACAACGAGTAGAGACCAGTGCACGTGCGGTCGTCTCAACCCGAAAACGGCCATTTACGGAAGAATTCTGCTGCTTTAATTTAGTGTCATCAAATGTTGTCTAGAAATATTGATTAATTTTTCACATTTTCTGGTGGATAATTTTATACTCAGTGTTTGTTGTAGTCTAATATATTATTGTTTTAAATATTTTTTGTGTATTTCAGGTACTAAAAGCAACCACATTGAACATCCAGACTATGTTCCTTCTATTAAAATGGGATACTCAAGCAAATCTGATCGGCGGATAGGTACGTATATATGCAGTACCCATTTCATCGCCATCACTGAAAAAATGACGGAATTGGAGAAAACGAAAGGCAAGGGAGGAAGAAAACTTATTTTGGATGTAAAAGAAACAAAGCAAAATTGAACTCAGAAATAAATAAAGCACAGGTTTATGTTCGTGACCAGTATGATCGTTGGATGCAGTAGAAGGAAGATCTGAGACTGAGATCCGTTAGACCGTTCATGTTTGTGTATTCTACACTTACTTCTAATAAGAGAAGGCACATCTTTGCAAGAGTACGGAACATAACATTTAACTTGCGTCCAAATATATTTTTTTTTAGTCATAGCCCACATGTTTGGGAACAATCATCATACGATTGACCAAAATCCCTATGCCTGTGTAGGAGATTTTTTGTTGGTTTGGGCCACAGTCTGGTCAAACCAAAGACTATAAAATTGGTATTTGCTGCTTCTCCGCTAAGCACGCACCATTAAGGAGTAATAGGTAGTTGTAAATCCAACTACCATACTATCATGGCCACGATGACCCCTATGATGGACTGAACTTAGTTTTAACTTTAAATAAATGTAAATGAGACCATGTACAAATCTTTATTAATGTAAATTGTTTTAGGTTATAAATAGAGAAAAAAGATGTTAAAAAAGAATTCTGCTGCTTTAATTTAGTGTCATCAACTGTCTAGAAATATTTATTAATTTTTCCCTTTTTCTGGTGGATAATTTTATACTCGGTGTTTGTTGTAGTCTAGTATATATTGTTTTAAATATTTTTTGTGTATTTCAGGTACTAAAAACAACCACATCGAACATCCATACTATAAGGAAGGGAAAAAGAAATGCAGGGTCAACATTTTAGGTGATTTAATATTATTTATCCAAATGTTTTTTTCAATATTAATACATAAGGATAAAAACACAAATTTAATCAACAAGTTTTTAAAATTTCATTAGATTTTAATCGATAATTCATGAGTAATTGAAACCAATGTAACAGTACCCCCCAATATGTTAAAGTGAAATCGATTAACTCGTCAATATCTCGTATGCCCCCCTTGCACATCTGTTACAGCCCTAATTCTCCTGTGCATGGAGTTCATCAGAGCATTTATCCTTCTCATGGGGATATTATCCCACTCTTCCAACAAGGCAGCCCTTAATTGGTTGAGAGTAGCAGTGGCATTCTGACACCCCCTCACTCTCCTGTCCATTTCGTCCCACAGATGTTCAATTGGGGACAAATCTGGACTATACAGAGGCCAATCGAGTGGGTTAATGTTATGATTGGCGAGAAAATCTTGACAAACTCTGGCTACATGGGGCTGGGCGTTATCCTGCTGGAAAATTAGGTGATGCTGTTGCACAAATGAAACTGCAACCGGACGGAGGATTTCAATCCCTATATCTTACGCCTGTTAAATTACCGGCTATCGCAATCAACGGTGACTTTAACCCATGAGATATCCCTCCCCAGACCATAACCGAGCCACCCCAAATCTATCCCTCAAGAATGCAAGCGTCGATGAAGCGTTCCCCACGACGTCGACCGTCCAGACGAAAAAGAGTGAACCACGACTCGTCTATGAAAAAGACCCGTCTCCATTGCCTCATTGGAAATTGTCTGGGACCATGTGCCGCCATCCAAGCCATATGACGCGCGCGACGTGCACGAGTGAGAATAAAACCAATATAAGGTCGACGAGTTTGCAGACCAAACTCGTGCAATCGGTTTCTCACAGTTTTTGGGTGAATGTGGCAATTATGATTGCCTACTGTAGTTAAAGCGGTTTCAGTGGCAGTAACGTGGCGATTACGCAGGTGGCCAAGACGAATAGCCCTGTCTTGACGTGGCGTCATTACGCGCAGACGTCCCCATTGGGGACGGTCTGCAACCCTTCCAGTATCTCTCAGACGACGGACAAGACGTTCTATGACGGAAACATTCACACCAAATTGCAATGCAGCTTGTTGTTGCCTTTGACCTTGCATTAGCAATGCAATAGCCTGACCCCTCTGAACTTCCGTCAGCCATGGCATGATTACAAGAGATTCAAATTAACTTTAAATAGTGGAAAGCGATGTGTATACCTCAAGAGTATAAAGTGGTATGACACGATGTGTTGACGAACTTGTTATCATTATTCTGCATGTGTTATTTGCTTTTTATCACTTTCTCTGTCACATGATACCTTTCACGGTTGAGTAAATTTAGATGCCGATTTTAGCGCACACTGACCAAACCACTAGTCTGCCCAGTTTTCGTAATTTTACGCCACACAGTTAAAAAATAGGAGCATATTATGTTACCCTGCGTTTCTTTTTCCCTTCAGTATATGTTCCTTCTATTAACATGGGATACTCAAGCAATCTGATCGGCGGATAGGTACGTATATATATATATATATACGCAGTACCCATTTCATCGCCATCGCTGAAAAAATGACGGAATTGGAGAAAACGAAAGGCAGGGGAGGAAGAAATCTTATTTTGAACGTAAAAGAAACAAAGCAAAATTCAACTCAGAAATAAATAAAGCACAGGTTTATGTTGGTGACCAGTATGATCGTTGGATGCAGTAGAAGGAAGATCTGAGACTGAGATCCCATACAAAATTTGCTAACATTTTGTTTGACCATTCATGTTTGTGTATTCTACACTTACTTCTAATAAGAGAAGGCACATCTTCGCAAGAGTATGGAACATAACATTTAACTTGTGTCCAAATATATATATTTTTTTAGTCATAGCCCACACGTTTGGGAACAATCATCATACGATTGACCAAAATCCTTATGCCTGTGTAGGAGATTTTTTGTTAGTTCGGGCCACAGTCTGGTCAAACCAAAGACTATAAAATTGGTATTTGCTGCTTCTCCGCTAAGCACGCAGCATTAAGGAGTAATAGGTAGTTGTAAATCCAACTACCATACTATCATGGCTATGATGGACTGAACTTAGTTTTAACTTTAAATAAATGTAAATGAGACCATGTACAAATCTTTATTAATGTAATTTGTTTTAGGTTGTAAATAGAGAAAAAAGATGTTAAAAAAGAATTCTGCTGCTTTAATTTAAGTGTCATCAAATGTTGTCTAAAAATATTTATTAATTTTTCACTTTTTCTGGTGGATAATTTATTACTGTTTTTGTTGTAGTCTAGTATATTATTGTTTTAAATATTTTTTGTGTATTTCAGGTACTAAAAGCAACCACATTGAACATCCATACTCGGCTAAAACACAATCAGGTGGGGATTTTGTGTGTCACATTTAAAAAAAAATGAAAACTGTTTGGCTGACTTTATTTTTATTTGAAATGATACTGTGATATATGGGGTATGTAACCTCAACAGGATTTTGTTTTCTATCCTGTGATCATTTTTCAAATTGGCTTTCATTACCACAAGGGAAATGGTCTACGCATCAAAATATATAATACTATGTAGCTTAAAACAGGTCAGAGATATATTATAGCTACTATCCATAAAATTTCATCAAAAGTTTCAACCTAATGCAGTTTTAGAAATATCATAACCTAGAGTGACACTTTTACTCATGAAAAGTTTCATTTTTACAATTTTTGTCTGCATTCAGATATTATAGTTACCTTCCTCAAAATTTAGAAATGCATTAGTTAATATAATTATATTTAATAAACTTAACATTAATTATGTCTCCCCTTCACATGAAGGGAGACATATTGTTTTAGTCTGATTTTTTTCTTCCGCTTCTTCTCAGCGAAGCTTGTCCAGACCATAACTTTTTTATCTTTCCAGATAGGTCAATTATATTTGGTATGTGGGTGCATGACCATAAGGCGGTGTGTCACATACCGTAATGACCTTCGTGGGACTTGACCTTTGACCTCAAGGTCAAATAATTGTTTTTTAAATAGTATTTTCTTGTCGGGGCCATAACATTTTTGTCTTTCGAGATGGATCAATGATATTTGGTATATGGGTGCATGACCATAAGGCGGTGTGTCACGTACCGTAATGACCTTCGTGGGACTTTGACCTCAAGGTCAAATAATTGTTTTTTAAATAGTATTTATTTGGTATGTGGGTGCATCACCATAAGGCGGTGTTCGCATATCGTAATGACCTTTGACCTCAAGGTCAAATAATTGTTTTTTAAATAGTATTTTCTTGTCCGGGCCATAACATTTTTGTCTTTCGAGATAGATCAATGATATTTGGTATGTGGGTGCATGACTATAAGGCGGTGTGTCACGTACCGTAATGACCTTCGTGGGACTTTGACCTCAAGGTCAAATAATTGTTTTTTAAATAGTATTTATTTGGTATGTGGATGCATCACCATAAGGCGGTGTGTCGCATATCGTAATGACCTTCGTGGGACCTTGGCCTTTGACCTCAAGGTCAAATAATTGTTTTTTAAATAGTATTTTCTTGTCTGGGCCATAACATTTTTGTCTTTTGAGATAGGTCAATGATATTTGGTATGTGGTATGTGGATGCATGACCATAAGGCGGTGTATCGCGTACCGTAATGACCTTCGTGGGACTTTGACCTCAAGGTCAAATAATTGTTTTTTTAAATAGTATTTATTTGGTATGTGGGTGCATCACCATAAGGCGGTGTTCGCATATCGTAATGACCTTTGACCTCAAGGTCAAATAATTGTTTTTTAAATAGTATTTTCTTGTCCGGGCCATAACATTTTTGTCTTTCGAGATAGATCAATGATATTTGGTATGTGGGTGCATGACTATAAGGCGGTGTGTCACGTACCGTAATGACCTTCGTGGGACTTTGACCTCAAGGTCAAATAATTGTTTTTTAAATAGTATTTATTTGGTATGTGGATGCATCACCATAAGGCGGTGTGTCGCATATCGTAATGACCTTCGTGGGACCTTGGCCTTTGACCTCAAGGTCAAATAATTGTTTTTTAAATAGTATTTTCTTGTCTGGGCCATAACATTTTTGTCTTTTGAGATAGGTCAATGATATTTGGTATGTGGTATGTGGATGCATGACCATAAGGCGGTGTATCGCGTACCGTAATGACCTTCGTGGGACTTTGACCTCAAGGTCAAATAATTGTTTTTTTAAATAGTATTTATTTGGTATGTGGGTGCATCACCATAAGGCGGTGTTCGCATATCGTAATGACCTTTGACCTCAAGGTCAAATAATTGTTTTTTAAATAGTATTTTCTTGTCCGGGCCATAACATTTTTGTCTTTCGAGATAGATCAATGATATTTGGTATGTGGGTGCATGACTATAAGGCGGTGTGTCACGTACCGTAATGACCTTCGTGGGACTTTGACCTCAAGGTCAAATAATTGTTTTTTAAATAGTATTTATTTGGTATGTGGATGCATCACCATAAGGCGGTGTGTCGCATATCGTAATGACCTTCGTGGGACCTTGGCCTTTGACCTCAAGGTCAAATAATTGTTTTTTAAATAGTATTTTCTTGTCTGGGCCATAACATTTTTGTCTTTTGAGATAGGTCAATGATATTTGGTATGTGGTATGTGGATGCATGACCATAAGGCGGTGTATCGCGTACCGTAATGACCTTCGTGGGACTTTGACCTCAAGGTCAAATAATTGTTTTTTTAAATAGTATTTATTTGGTATGTGGGTGCATCACCATAAGGCGGTGTTCGCATATCGTAATGACCTTTGACCTCAAGGTCAAATAATTGTTTTTTAAATAGTATTTTCTTGTCCGGGCCATAACATTTTTGTCTTTCGAGATAGATCAATGATATTTGGTATGTGGGTGCATGACTATAAGGCGGTGTGTCACGTACCGTAATGACCTTCGTGGGACTTTGACCTCAAGGTCAAATAATTGTTTTTTAAATAGTATTTATTTGGTATGTGGATGCATCACCATAAGGCGGTGTGTCGCATATCGTAATGACCTTCGTGGGACCTTGGCCTTTGACCTCAAGGTCAAATAATTGTTTTTTAAATAGTATTTTCTTGTCTGGGCCATAACATTTTTGTCTTTTGAGATAGGTCAATGATATTTGGTATGTGGTATGTGGATGCATGACCATAAGGCGGTGTATCGCGTACCGTAATGACCTTCGTGGGACTTTGACCTCAAGGTCAAATAATTGTTTTTTTAAATAGTATTTATTTGGTATGTGGGTGCATCACCATAAGGCGGTGTTCGCATATCGTAATGACCTTTGACCTCAAGGTCAAATAATTGTTTTTTAAATAGTATTTTCTTGTCCGGGCCATAACATTTTTGTCTTTCGAGATAGATCAATGATATTTGGTATGTGGGTGCATGACTATAAGGCGGTGTGTCACGTACCGTAATGACCTTCGTGGGACTTTGACCTCAAGGTCAAATAATTGTTTTTTAAATAGTATTTATTTGGTATGTGGATGCATCACCATAAGGCGGTGTGTCGCATATCGTAATGACCTTCGTGGGACCTTGGCCTTTGACCTCAAGGTCAAATAATTGTTTTTTAAATAGTATTTTCTTGTCTGGGCCATAACATTTTTGTCTTTTGAGATAGGTCAATGATATTTGGTATGTGGTATGTGGATGCATGACCATAAGGCGGTGTATCACGTACCGTAATGACCTTCGTGGGACTTTGACCTCAAGGTACATAATTTGAGTTCTAAAGCTTAAAATATGAACTTTGAAATATTGATCTACGGACACTACGGTCTACAGACAATCTTTTGCTCAACTCTGAGGAAAGCTATGTCACATCTATCAAAAACTGTGTTGCGTTATACTCTCTATGCCTTGGTCTGATATTGAAAATAATAAAATATTAAACTGAAGTGCAATATGTTGTAGTCAGGTGATCTCAAAACTATGATCTACGGACACTACATAAAAACATGCATCTTTAAGATTTCCATTCTTAGCCGAGTTGCAACAAAGTTGCAGTCGGCTTATGTTTTGGCGAAAGGGGGGCAGGCGGGCGTATGTTAGCTTATCTTCGTTAACGCGATAGCGCTCTTACTTTTTGGCCGATCAACATAATTTTTGGTAGGAAGCATTATTATACTATTATTTAGAGCGAGTTCAAAATTCAGATTAATCTATTGTTTTTTTAGCTCACCTTGCCTGAGATCCCATACAAAAGCAAATTTTGTTGGACTGTTCATGTTTGTGTATTCTACACTTACTTCTAATAAGAGAAGGCACACCTTTGAAAGAGTACGGAACATAACATTTAACCTGCGTCCAAATATATATTTTTTTTCTTAGTTATAGCCCACATGTTTGGGAACAATCATCATACGATTGACCAAAATACCTATGCCTATGTAGGAGATTTGTTGTTGGTTCGGGCCACAGTCTGGTCAAACCAAAGACTATGAAATTGGTATTTGCTGCTTCTCCGCTAAGCACGCACCATTAAGGAGTAAGAGCATAGACTGGTTGGCTCTGAACCTGGATAATGTTTCAAAGTGGAGCGACATGTCTGCCCACCGACTGTTATTTCAGTGAGCTAACCCTATAAATATCTGACTAAGCATGTTGATCTAGTACAAAACGGACATCATCATCATTTCATCGCATGTAACTTGTTCTTGCCATGACATAGCTGAAAAATTTCTCATTTGGCGTTAAACAGCAATGACTCACTTTCTGATATGAAATCATTATTTACAAAGTAGCTGTTAAGTTCAACAACCACAGGATAAATAAGATTATTGATAAATACATTTTATTAGTTTTTATTCTTAATTATTTTCAGAAGAGATGAATTCTAATAATGTACAACCCAATAATAAAGGAATTCATAAGCGTAAAAGGAAAATGGAAAAAGTGACACCATCTGAAAGTACGCCTCTGATGATGATGGTGACGAGTCATATAAAAAATACCAACAGCATAATAGTACCTGTCAAATCTGAAATTTTAGAACAGCCGGAATCATGTTCAAATCCAAACTTTCAATACGTGTCCCTTTGTAGTAGTTATAGGCCTACAGTAGAAAGCTCAGGTTCTAATGTCAACAATATCTGCATTGAAAACCAAAATTTAGGAAGTGTTGCACATGAGATCAATTCTGGACTTATTTATAACATAAAACAGGAACCTGTGGATGATTATTTTATAACAAATGTATACAATGAATCTCAAGACAGCACACAAAACTCTGTTGTAAATAATGATAGTCAAACCAATTCATTTTCTCCTATTATATATGATAATGTGAACTCAAATGACCATAAAAGAAAAATGAAAGAAGTGGCTTCATCCTCAATACTTAATAAAACACATGTAAATCAGGAGAAACAATCAAGTACACCTACGATGGTTTTCAGACATGCAAAAAACATTCAAAAGACTACTATTACAGACAGTATGGGAGATATCTTTAGTCATAGCATGGGAGACAACAGCATAATAGTACCTGTCAAATCTGAAATTTTAGAACAGCCGGAATCAGAAGTTCTTCCTTCATGTTCAAATCCAAACTTTCCAATGTTCATTTGTAGTAGGCCTACTGTAGAAACTTCAGGTTCTAATGTCAACAATATCTGCCTTGAAAGCCAAAATTTAGGAACTGTTGCACATGAGAACAATTCTGGACTTATTTATAGCATAAAACAGGAACCTGTGGATGATTATTCTCTAACAAATTTATACAAAGAATCTCAAGACAGCACACAAAACTCTGTTGTAAATAATGATAGTCAAACCAATTCATTTTCTCCTATTATATATGATAATGTGAACTCAAATGACCATAGAAGAAAAATGAAAGAAGTGGCTTCATCCTCAATACTTAATAAAACACATGTAAATCAGGAGAAACAATCAAGTACACCTACGATGGTTTTCAGACATGCAAAAAACATTCAAAAGACTACTATTACAGACAGTATGGGAGATATCTTTAGTCATAGCATGGGAGACAACAGCATAATAGTACCTGTCAAATCTGAAATTTTAGAACAGCCGGAATCAGAAGTTCTTCCTTCATGTTCAAATCCAAACTTTCCAATGTTCATTTGTAGTAGGCCTACTGTAGAAACTTCAGGTTCTAATGTCAACAATATCTGCCTTGAAAGCCAAAATTTAGGAACTGTTGCACATGAGAACAATTCTGGACTTATTTATAGCATAAAACAGGAACCTGTGGATGATTATTCTCTAACAAATGTATACAAAGAATCTCAAGACAGCACACAAAACTCTGTTGTAAATAATGATAGTCAAACCAATTCATTTTCTCCTATTATTTATGATAATGTGAACTCAAATGACCATAGAAGAAAAATTAATGAAGTGGCTTCATCCTCAATACTTAATAAAACACATGTAAATCAGGAGAAACAATCAAGTACACCTACGATGGTTTTCAGACATGCAAAAAACATACAAAAGACTACTACTTCAGGCAGTATGGGAGATAACTTTAGTCATAGCATGGGAGACAACTCTAGTCATAACACAGGAGGCAACTCCACCACTAATTTATTTTCTGACCGAGTTGAAGTTCCTCGATTACAAACCAAAGACAGTGGAATGGACAGATTAAATGGAAATCAAAGTTTAGAACCACAATTAGACAATATTAAATGGAGAAATAACTGTTTAGAATTCCTAAAAGATGCTCTTCAAAATACAGTAAGTATAGATTTGTTAAATTAATCATGTTATGTTTGTTACTGTAGAAAAATGTAGGAAGGAAAGTTTGAAGGTACCAAGGGGGTAATCGGAAACCTTGAATCAAAGGAGGACAGACATGAAAAAGGACAAAAAGACAAACAATGAATTTTTGAAGATACTTATATACTGAGATGGTAATCAGAAACCTTAAGAGGACAGACAAGATAAAAAGACAAACAATGAATTTTTGAAGATACATATATACTGAGATGGTAATCAGAAACCTTAAGAGGACAGACAAGATAAAAAGACAAACAATGAATTATGCTGTACAGGGGTTGACTTAAGAAATTTTTTTTTTGAACAACTGGCCCGAGAAATATCGGTCCACGAAGCGGACCGATATAAAAGGGGGGATTTGTCCCCCCCTCCCAAGAAACAGGAAACTAAAGATCGAGCAATATGAACCCCCATTAAAACCTTGGGTGAACTCATTTTCTCTGGAAGGATAAGCAGTTCCTGCTCCACTAGTGGCATCCGCAAATAATTAAATTGACTGTCAGTGATTTAAACATGTACATATAGTTTTTGTATTCTATGAATGAATGTTGTACTTGCTTTAAACAAGGGTAAAGTTCATGACATTTTCCCATACATGCAGTGTTTTTAATGCATTACAATTAACAGGTATGGTTAGAAGATAATCAAACAATCTACATATAGATAGTCAAACTTGTTATCAAAAGTATATAGTTTTAACCTTTGATTCATTGTTTATTGTATATATGTTAACTTATGTATTAACTAAATTTAATACGGCGCTCGGCCAATAATCTTCAGTAGTGAAGGACGGCCAGAAATATAAAGAAGAAGAAGTCTCAGCGACCCTCTCTGTATAACGGCTCTCTTTTTTAGCCATCTTATTTATTCCTCCCCAACGTTTTCCCGTGCATTCAACCATTATATAACGACCCACTGTCTAACGCGACTAACGACCATGTTCTTTGGGTAAAAATCCTTCATATAACGACTATTAGAAGATTATTATCAAACCAGAAGTTAGATAATAAATAAACAAACACAGTCCCGACTTTGGAAAATTTTCCGTTTTGCCCAGCTGATGCAGCGATTGTTGCCAATATCCCTCTTGCTGATATCGGCATGATCTACTGACTGAGTCCATACCTGTTACTAGTTCATAATAATAGATTTTTCATATTAAATGAAGTCACGATTAGCGTTATTGTGTATCCGCCATTTATTTTTACAGGTAAGATGTTCACGTGATGATTTATTATTGTTGTTTGGTTTATTTGGGTTTATTTCTTATTTATATTAAATATTTAAAATTGCTTACTATAGAAAATACCGTTTTAATCTTTCAGTTTTATAAATAAATAATCGTGATTTTGAAAATTATTGAATTATGAAGTACTGGTTCCCAGCAGATATTTCTGTCAATATTCGTTTAACGTGCGGTAACAGATCAAGGTAAACACATGCTGATTGTGTGATTAGGCTATTTATAGCTTTCGGCGAGTGATTGAAGTTGAATTTTAACGTTTTATCTGGAAATTTCATTAGTCTGTTATCAGTCGATATTGAATGACACGGAAGAAACGAAAGTTGCTGGCCCAAGTGGCCCGAGAATATTAACTGGCCCAGCGGGCCGATCTTTGTTCAGTTTGACTGGCCCGACCGTAAATATACTGGCCACGGGCCAGCGGTTACATCGACCCCTGCTGTACAAAGCAAATCATAGAAAACTACAGATTGAGCTACGCAAAGCCCCACAAAAATAAACTGAACTTAGGTACATCTGCAGGGCAAGCAGTTCTTATTCTTCTAGTGGCACTCGTGAGAACATCAAAAAGCATTTTTTTTCTCAGATACTAGAAACTTGATAGAATCCAAGGGAACATCAATAATTGTCACTGGGCTATCCCAAGAAAATTCAAAGTTAGCATTTTTTTTATCTATGAGAATATGATTAATAACTTCTACTCAGAAACTTCAAACCTGCTTGAACAGACTGCATGAATATTAATCATGTGAGTGATACAGGCTCAGGCTTGCATGCATACACAGGTGAGCTGGTAGTTTCAGTGAATTAGAAAAAGTTCAGGTGAGTGGCTTATCTACATTTGTAGTACAAAGCAGACATCACATCTTCAAAAAACTGCATCAGTGATGTAAACGGTTGGAGTGTTCACCTTGAATGTGGTAGATCGTAGGTTCGACACCAGATCGGGTCAAACCAAAGACTAAAAAATTGGTATTTGCTGATTCTCCGCTAAACATGCAGCATTAAGGAGTAAGAGCAAAGCCTGGTTAACATGGTATTGGGATAATGTGTCCTGAGTGGAGCAACATGTCTACCAGCGAACTGTTGCTTCAGTGAGCTATCACTGATCCAATTAAGCGTGTGTGTCTACTACAAAGCAGACATTAAATGTAACTTGTTCTCACCTTTGACCTTATAATAGCTGAAAAATTGTTCATTTTGCATTAATCAAAAATCACTCGCTCACATCATCAAAAAGGTTGTTTGATGGTGTTTAATGCCACTTTCAACAATATTTCAGTTATATCGTGGTCGGCAGTCAGTTTTCTTGTTGGAGGAAACCAGAGGACCTGGAGAAAACCACTGACCTGTCGCAAGTCACTGACAAACTTTATCACATAATGTTGTACACCTCGCCCTGATCAGGATTCCAACTCAATACATCAGTGGTGATAGGCACAGATTGCATAGGTAGTTGTAAATCCAACTACCATACGATCACGGCCATGACACCCCAACAAGCAATCAAAAAACATATTAAATGTTGGGGTTTTTTTTGTCTTTGTAGATAAATAGACTTGAAGATCTTGGTGTTGATGTGGCAGCATGGGTTCTTATACCTAACAACGATAAATCTAGTCTGATATATCAAATGGGAAGTATAAAAGGGAGAGAATTCGTCAAGAGTAAACCAGATATTAATACTGAATTACATCTGTTTCTGCAAAATTATCAGAAAAAAGGTAAATTCGGGGTATTTTCTGGAAATTTACAATTTTGGTGATTATATGAAAAATATTATTAGAATAAAGGTAAATTCAGGGTTTTTTCTATGAAATTTACAATTTTGAAGATTATATGAACAATATTATAAGAAAAAAAATTATTAGAAAAAAGATTAAATTCAGGCTTTTTCTAAGAAATTTATAATTTTGGTGGTATGTAAATTAGATGTATTATGAAAACATTGACACAATAAACATTGCAAAAAAATTGAAATCATTAAACAAGTTTAAACCAAACATAGATTTGATTGTTTTCTTTTGATGTTTCCTCAGATGAAAGTCTAAAACCTACACAGGGGATGTCGTGGTCGTGATCGAATGGTAGTTGGAGTTACAACTACTTGTGCAATCAGTGCCTATCACCACTAACATTGAGTTCGAATCCCTTTCAGGCAAGGTTTACTCGATACAACATTATGTGATAAAGTTTGTCAGAGACATAGAGACAGGTTTTCTCCGTTTTCCTCCATCAATGATACATAGTTTCACAGTTACTTTTGGAGCAAAATATTTGACAGGCATGGTTACTAGTGTTCCTCTCTACGAAACTTTCAGTCTTATTAAAGATAATATCATCAGTCTAAAAACTACGAAAATGACTTAAAAAATTTAAATATTAGAGGTATGTGACATACAGTTTCGTAAATATGTTGTTCATATCAATGGGGATTTTTGATGATAAGCTCCGTCCTCAAATTTTGTCAGTAAGCACTACCGCAAATGTTGCTTCAATGTGCCGTCCCCCCCCCATCTGATAATTTCATCTCCAACAACAATGTACAATAAAAAAAACTTATTAGTATATATATTTTTTAATGAATATTAAGTATGATCTTCGTGAACAATTATGTAGTTTTGAAGACAACTTTAACACCTGTTTAATTTACAGACAATGGTAAGAAAAATGACAGTAAAGAAATCTCTAAAAAGAAACTTGAAGAAGACTCATATTCTGTGGAAAACATGGGAACTTCCTCCTGTGGTGGAGAACCACCTGAAAGTATTTCTGAAAATAAGGCCATTGCGTGTAGTATTTTAAATGATTGTAAACCTACAAATGTTTTGTTTTCTGTCAAAGGATTAGACGATAATAGTAGTTGCATCGTAGTTCGACAGGCAGAAAACTCGTCAAAGGAAGAATTACAAGTGAACACACCTTGTACCTCCAGTTCTAATAAGAAGGAGAAAATACTAATGAAGAGAAAAATCAAGACAGTAGATACAGATCCATTATCAGGTCAATTTTAAGTTCTTGATAATTTGTGTTATTACTTCCAATCCAAGTAACTTTGGCAACCTGGTCTATTTGCCATCTGGTCATTTCAATATCATAATTCAACACCAAGCAATAGTTATTCTTGAAATTTTCTATAACCTAAATCCAACTACCATACGAACACGTCCACGACGGCCCCATATTTATTAGACGTATTACTTTGCAAACAATAGTCCCCCTATTCATGCCAATTTATGAGAAGAATAAAAAATGTACTCCTTAACAACCACCTTATTCATGATGACAGCTGATGTGAGTTCGAATCCCGCCCCAGCGAGGTGTACTAAACACAATTTTATAAGATAAAGTTTGTCAGCAACAGGTCCGTGGTTTTCTCTGGATACTCCGGTTTCCTCCACCTATAAAACTGACCGCCATGAAATAGCTGAAATATTGTTGAAAGTGGCATTAAATACCATACCACCCCTCATACTCTAAAATGTTCTACAAATGTCAAAATATTACATTTGGTTTTTATGCAACCACAAAATATTTTGTGGTTGCAATTTAAAACAAAAAATGTAGTATGGGGTTGAGTTGGATTATTGTGTTTAACACCACTTTCAACAATATTTCGGTTATATCATGGCGGTCAGTTTTATTTGTGGAGGAAACCGGAGAAAACCACCGACCTGTGGCAAGTCACTGACAAAATTTATCACATAATGTTGTATCGAGTACACCTCGTCTGAGCGGGATTCGACATCACAACGTTAGTAGTGATAGGCACTAATTGCATAGGTAGTTGTAAATCCAACTACCATACGATCATGCCCACGACAGCCCCGGTAGTTTAGGTGTGTCATGGTTGTCATTGTCATTTTCTATTTATAGACACAATGTTTTATGTCAGTAATTTAACTTCTATTAGACTTGTCCTTATTAGATTAAACACAATGATAACATGGCTTAAAATGCAAACAATTTTCAGTAATAAACATAATATGTCTTTACCTCATTTGCTAAGCTTAAGTAACATGGGTTTATGGTGTTTAATGCCACTTTCAACAATATTTCAGTTATATTGGTGGAGGAAACCGGAGAAAACCACTGACCTGTCGCAAGTCACTGACAAACTTTATTACATAGTGTTGTATCGTGATGAATGAGGTTCGAAATAACAACTTTAGTGGTGATAGGCACAGGTAGGTGTAAATCCAACTGCCATACGACCACAACTACGACAGCCTCTACTAAGCTTAAGTAGCATATTGTATTCTTACTCATTTGTTAACATTAAGTAATTAATTTACTCATTGGTTTACCACCATGATTTTATAATATTTCTTTCCCTTTTTTTTAGATGACGAGAAATTATCAGAGGCATCAAAAGAAGAAAAAGCTTCCTTAGTAAAAACTTGTAAAGATATTTTTGCTGATAAGAAAGTGGCATTAAACACCAATAATCACCGACCAGTATGGTAAGGTTAAAGATAAGGAACCACATCAGTCGTGTGATTGTTGACGGGCTTACCTCAATTGTGGTAGATCGTGGGATCGAGCCCCAGTCAGGTCAAACCAAAGACTATAAATTGGTGTTTATCTCTTCTCAGCTAAAAAATCATGCAGCAAGGAGTAAGAGCAAAGACAGGTTTGCTAAGAATCAGGAAAATGTTTCCAAGTGGAGTGATATATTGACCAATGCACTGTTGTTTCAATGAGTTAGCACTATAAAAGTCCAACTATGCATGTTGGTCCAGTACAAAGGAGACATCATCTATTCGAAATTCAACTTGTTCTCTCCATGATACAGCTGAAAAAAATACTCACTTTGCTTTAAACAATAATCATGCATTCACTAAATATAGATATTAACATTTCATTTACCACTTATGAACAAGAATAAATAGTTTTAATATGGCTTTGGGGTTTATGGTGTTTAACACCACTTTCAACAATATTTCAGGTATATTGTGGCGGTTGGTTTTAATGTTGGAGGAAACCGGAGAAAACCGACCTGTCGCAAGTCGCTGACTACTTTAATACATAAATGTCGTGTCGAGTACAGCTCGCAATCAGCCAGATTCAAACTCACAACTTTAGTGGTGATAGGATCTGATTGCACAGGTAGTTGTAAATCTAACTACCATGCGGTCACGACCACGACGGCCCCTACTTTACAATAAAATTGAAAATTTATATTGGATATTAAAAGAGAAATAGTATGATACATGTATAGTAAAACAAGTGTCCAGGAAAACTGGCATAGATTTGAAATAATTACTTATGAATCTCTCTTCTACATTACAGAATGTCATTAAACTGCTGGAAATGCCTTGAGGTGTGTGACACGCAAAGGCGACTAGAGACCCATGGCACAGCAAGACACCAGTTTTTACGGATAATGTGCCCTTGGTGTTACAAGGACAACACTGAATACGAGAGGCTGATGGAGCTCAAGGAGCAGGGACAGAGGTACCACCCTCTGGAGACAAGGAAGTGTGTTTTGATTTCAAACATAAAATTTAATGATAATTATTATTAAAAGTAAATTTAAGTTTTACTAATAATGTTCACTTTTATACATGTGGTAGTTAAAGGTTGTGGCAACATGGACTTAACAAGATACATTCAGCGATGTTTCTGTTGTGTCCCATGAAGGGCCCGGGTGACTCAATGAGTTAGGTAGTTGGATTACCTAACAACTCATACAAGCCTGTCACCAATACAGTGTGGATTCTGGCCCGGTTTTGTAAATTACAAAAAAGGGTGCACTCGACTCGCAGCCACAAGTGATAAAGTTTACCAGTTGCTTGCCCATGGTCGGTGGTTCTCTCTGGATACTCCGGCTTCTTCCACCACTAAAACTGGTTGAAATATTGCTGAAAGTGGCATTAAACACAATAAATCAAATCAAATCTGTTGTGTCATGGCTATTAATTTGTCGGTTGAATCCGGAGTAACATGAGTTATTTACAAAGTCAATTGTAAAATTAATAGGCTAATAATAGTTATAACCTATATGGAATGTGAATGGAAAGATGAGTGTATGACGTTTTTTGAATATAGGAGTGTTCCATGATTTGAGTAGGGAGGTGTGTAATGACCCTATGGTTATTACTTTGGTTTCATAAATGTTTAGAACCCCTCTCGGGCGAGGTGTACACGATACAACATTATGTGATAAAGTTTGTCGGTGACGTTAGTTTAAACAATATTTATTTCAAGAAATTTCAGCATACAATTATTCCAATATATATACTTAAACAATGTTCAATGGGATTCAGAAACAAGTTATGAAACTTATGTAAATCTATCTCCCTAAAAATAAGTGGCATTAAACACCATAAACCCTGCATAAATGTTTATTAATTTAGCCTCCAACAAGCTTTACAGATGTACATATTTTAACAAACTGTGTTGAACATTGTTTACATGTTTTGTAAAAGTAATGGTCACAAAAATTTACAGTAGTTGGCCTTAATTAGGTATATGATATTATACCATTGTCACTTTTCTAAAAGAAATCGGCTATAAATTGTTTTCGAGACGGGCTTACAATAAGTTTGTACGTTTCAACTTTGTTTGAAGATACCAAAGCCAAAGGGTTAATCAGAATCAATAAATCGAAAAAGGACAGACAACTCAATGGCTAAAAGAAAAAGGACAAACAACAATCTACAAAACATTACACATAAAACTAAAGTAACACGAACCCCACTAAAAACCAGAGGTGAACTCAGATGCTCCAGAAGGGAAAGCAGTTTCTGCTCCACTAGTGGCACCCATCAAGTTCCCAGCTGATCCACTTATTATTCATTGTAGTAAAACTAAAGCAGTACAGGTCATGTAACCATTGCATTCTATTTAGCTCACCTTGCCAAAGGCAATGTGAACTTTTGCCATCGCTTGGCATCTTTCGTCCGTTAACTTTTCACATTTTAATCTTCTCCTCTGAAACCCCTCAGCCAAATGAACTGAAACTTGGTAGGAAGCATCTATGGAAGGTTCTTTATAAATATTGCTAATTTTGTCCCGATCTATTAACAAACATGGCCACCACCGGCAATTCTTGTTTCTGATTGGCCGATTTTTAAAAGTCTTCTCCTCTGAAACTGCTTGGTCAAATGAACCGAAACTTGGTAGGAAGCATCTATGGAAGGTCCTCTATTAAGATTGCTCATTTAGTTCCGATCCGTGAACAAACGTGGCCACCACAGGCCATTCTTGTTTCTGATTGGTTAATTTCTAAAAAAAAATCTTCTCTGAAACCGCCTGGCCAAATGAATCAAAACTTGGTAGGAAGCATCCTTGGAAGGTCCTCTATAAAAATTGCTCATTTAGTTCCAATCCGTTAACAAACATGGCCACCACAGGCCATTCTTGTTTCTGATTGGTTGATTTCTAAAAAATCTTCTCCTCTGAAACCGCTTTCCCAAATGAACTGAAATTTGGTAGGAAGCATCTATGGAAGGTCCTCTATAAAGATTGCTCATTTCCGCACGATAACTTTAGTTCTGTATATTGGATCTTTACCAAACTTGGCCACATGATTCCCCTATGGAAGGGGAAGAACCCTATTTATTTTGGGGGTCATTAGGTCAAAGGTCAAGGTCACTGTTAATATAAATATAATTTTTGACAACAGGGTCGTTTCCGCATGATAACTTTAGTTCTGTATATTGGATCTTTACCAAACTTGACCACATGATTCCCCTGTGGAAGGGGAAGAACCCTATTTATTTTGGGGTCATTAGGTTAAAGGTCAAGGTCACCATTACTATAAATAGAATTTTTGAAGACAGGATCGTTTCCGCACGATAACTTTAGTTCTGTATATTGGATCATGACCAAACTTGGCCACATGATTCCCTTGTGGAAGGGGAAGAACCCTATTTATTTTGGGGTCATTAGTCTCACAAGGTAAATCAATACAATATTTCTACCTATATATCCTATTAAAAATATATAGTTGCATATTAACCTAATGACACAAAAGTGATGGAATGCCACAAAATTGCTAACCTCAAAGAACTTAATTTTCCTGCTCCCATGATTAGTTGTTTGACTGAATTACGATTATACCGTTTGATAATTTATATAGATGGGCATATTTTGTGTTGCACACATTCCTTGTTTTGTATTGTGAAGATTTGTCTACTGTTGGATTCCATGTGTGTAGAGATTTATTCTATTGACCCAGAATTGACTTTGTTTTGTTCTTCCAATAGGGATCATTCACCAAATTTCTTTCGACAGACGCAGTACAGTAGAGAACCGGGTTCAGTTATCAACATACTAAAAGATTTAAAATTACCAATATTATAATAGAAATCAGACGAAAAATTAAAAGGCTATGCTTGTTTCACAAAACTTTTCATCATCAGATAGCGATAACCATCCCAGATTATATAAAACAACAAAACAGGACAACCAGGCAATATCGCCCACAGAAATTCAGAAATGTACTGACATCCAGTAACACTTACAAATACAGCTTCTTTCCTAGGACCATCAAGGACTGGAATAATTTATCATCAAATTTGTTGAATATGGATAATGTAGAGGCATTGAAGACCAGCCTCCCATCGTATTTGACAGAGTAACATGCAAGAAACACTGTTTTTAAACTGCACATGTAAATATGTTTTCAATGAGCACCATATTGGGTAACAGAACATGAGATACTTGGTCGTATGAATATTGTGCTGGTCAACATTGAAATTTTACTGGATACAAGAAAATCAAACGGCGACGTATTTCCTTCGTTCTAGGCTATTTACGTATGATATTATGAAAAATTTCAACTACAATTAAAACATCGAATATTGGCAACTTTTAATAATAAAAAAAAATCAATTCTGACAGCCTGTATGCCTTTAAAGAGGATCATTTGGAAATACATGTCCTGCATTTTGCATATTGTTCAAGTTCAAGTGTAGTAATTGTTTTATTACATAAGGCTCTATTTTACTCTAATTTTGAAATTTTTGAAACTTTTTGAAAATTTTATCATTGCGTTTTGAAATTTTATGAAAATTTTGCTAAAACAAAATTGAAATTTTAAGAAATTTTCAAAATTTTGATTTTTTTTTTACAATTTTGAACTTTTAATTTTTGTTTTGAAATTTTTCTAAATTTTGAAATTTTATAACATTGATTAGCAAAAAGCAATTTCTGTGCAATAAAAAACCATATTGCACTCTCGTGCCAAGTAATTTCATTCATTGATTTTGCACGAGAGTGCAATTGCTTCTAGCCAATAGAAAAACAGTAAAATAGAGCCTTATGTAATAATTATATTTATTTCATTGACGAAAATAAAAGATATAGTCGAAAATTTAGATAAACTATGTTTTCAGTGTTCCTGCGCGTCAATGTTTACTTAGCGACGTCGCTTAGGACATATGTTTTTGACCATACCATTTAACATGTTTTACTATATTGCTCTGAAATATGGGAACTTTTTATTAGAAACTTTGGACATGTTTTCAGTGTTCCTGCGCGTCAATGTTTACTTAGCGACGTCGCTTAAGACATATGTTTTTGACCATACCATTTAACATGTTTTACTATATTGCTCTGAAATATGGGAACTTTTTATTAGAAACTTTGGACACTTTTCCCTTGTTGAACAGTCCAGAAAATTATATGAAAACCGGATATCCTCTTGGTATGGTACTTTACAACAAATTTTGAATAACATTTCTAAGCTTAAACAACTGTCAACTAATCAAAAAGTTTCAAAGCAAACAGTCAAGAAAATACTTCTAGAAGCACATAGGCATCAATGGGCCCTAGATAGGAACAAATGTTCTGATGGTAAATTGAGAACTTATGTAAAATTTAAAACTGTTTATGGAAGAGAAAACTATCTTTCTCTCCATATTGAATCAGGTCGATATATAAGGGTACACCTCCGGAGTCAAGGATATGTCAGCAGTGCAGCTCAGGTGAAATTGAAGATAAAATGCATTTTTTAATGTCTTGTTCAAAGTATGATAAAACTAGGCAAGACCTTTTTAGTATAGTTGGGATGACATGTATCAACTTCCAAAACTTAAGTATAGAAGAGATATTCTTGTGTTTAATGACATGTGAAAATCACTTAGTCTTGAAAGAGATGTGTCAATTTATCTGTAATTATTGCAGATGATTTTTTTTTCTTTCTGACATTTCTATTCCATCTTGTTCTTTTGAAGGTCAAAATTTTATTGAAACTCTATGGGAAATAATATTTTCATCATCTTCTCGAGAAACACCCAACAGAATACTACCAACTTGGCACATTTGTTAATTTGATGTGTGTTTACAAGTGTCCTGTGCGGAGTCAATAAAGAAGTGAAGGAAAATAACAACAACAAAGGGCCAGGTGAGCTATTGCCATCAGTTGTTGTCGTAAACTTTTTCAAAAATATTCTCCTCTGAAACTACTTGACCAATTGAAACCAAACTTGGTCTGAATCATCACTAGGGTGTCTAGTTTCAAAATTGTGTCCGATGATGCCGTGCACCAACCAACATGGCCGTTGTTACTAAAAATAGAACATATGGTAAAATTGCTGGTTTTTGGGTAATTACTCAAAAACCGTTAATAATCTGACATGGGATAAAAATGATCAGCACAGCAAGATCTACCTACCCTGCAATTTTTAAGTAAATCCCATTACCCATTTTGGAGTTATTGTCCTTTTTTCATCAAATTTTCAAAATTTTAATACTTTTCGTCCTTTATTTCAAAAACTATAAGAGATAGATGTTAAATTTAAACTGCAAAAATGTTCAGCATGTCAAGATCTACAAAAAAGTTCCACAGTTGAAAATATCTGACAACTGTGTGAAGAGTTATTCCTCTTGAAATGCATTTTTTTTTACTTTCACTGCTTTTGGTTACTCAAATAGTCAAAGGGAAACAACTCTATTACAAAATGTGAAGTAGCAAAAGCTAAATTTTGAGAATCATTGACATTTATGTTTTTTTACAGCAATGTTGATAACTTACATTAAAGTGGGAACCCCTGCCCAAATTTTTTTGGAGAGGGGATCTGCAATGACGAGGGCTACATTTGTTATTTGTTTACCGAAGTTATCAAGTTTTATTGACTGATGTTGTTATTATACCCAGGTGAGCTATACAGGCTCCTGGGAGCCTCTAGTATATATACAAACCTGGGGAGCACAGACAACAATCTAAAGGGAAAAAACACACAAAATTACGAGCCCAATGAGTTCGACCGAATGCGAGTGAAGCAATTTCTGTCTGAAACTGTTGCAATGCAACCGCAGTAATGGTCGCGGGTAGTACGGGTCTCTTCAACAAACCGTACGCATCTGATGCAATGGTAGGTAGGTGTCTCAACTATGACTTGATAACTTGAAAAGGTAGGCCATGTATTTTTGCTATCCTGAATTTTTAGGAAAATATGACGGGAATCGAAGAAACGAACTAATCAGAGAAAGCATTTTTATTAGATCTACATGAAATGATATTTTCTTTTGTAAAAAATATTTTGTTGGGCCGCGCTGAAAAGCTTTAAAAACAATAGCGCTGCATGCGAAAAAAAACTTCCGACTCCGGGATAAAAACCATGCCCCTTTAAAGTTAAATGGGCAGCCCCGTACTGCATTTGGATTGCTAAAAGCGCCAGAATTGCAAAGACTATCGGTCACTGTCGAAGTATTAAGAGTCGGAGTAATAAGTGTAAGTAAGTAAGTAAAACTTTATTTCAATTCGGCATGTAATATAAACAAAAAACATAAGCTCGGAGTATTGAGTGTCGGAATAATGTACACATATATACAAGGGAATATTTTTATCATGCAAATTGAAATGTACAAAATGCATATGTACAGGACAATTTTTACCATGCATTGGCAGGAATTAAATATGCACAAGATAATTCTCCCAGGCAACCACGAAAAATAAGTATTTGACCCAACATTTAAAGAAATGACAATCCTGGTTTATTTGCTCACAAAGACTTAAATTATTTGGCTTTCTAACCTTTTGATTATGAGCGTTTCTGATGAACCCAGACACGCGCACCAAATTCGATATCTACGTTTTAAAACAAACTAAAAGAAGCTTGTAGGATCCTTTGATTTCACGTTCCGCTATGTAGAGGGTGTCCTTTTACTAAATAATACAATTTGGTAACTATGTTGATCATATTTCCCCAATTTAACCTGAAATAAAGAATATATACCACAGATACACCTAGGTCTGCTTCATACCTTGACACAAAACTAGAATTGAGGGCCGGTGAGAACAAAACTGACACGTTAGAGAAACCCAAAGGCGTGATCAAAAATGAACAATCCAGAGACACGGGCGGCATTTAAAATGGACAATCCAGAGACATGGGCGGCATTTTCACAAGACACAGAACGAAGACAAACGAAACAAGAAACACAATTTACCCCGACCCCACCCAAAAAAATGGGGATAAAAAAAAGAGACGATTACAATTTTCACATTTGTGTACTATATTTGTAGCAACATTCAAGTATCACATATATGTGCACACGGAGTATATATCTCTATGTTGATATGATATTCAAGAGCTTGTGTCTCCTGTCGTGCAGGATTTCTTTGCTGACCAAATGGCTCCTTGTGGCAGAGTGAGTCAGAATTTCGAACGTTTTACTGACGCCAGTGTGATTTGATTAACCATCACGTAATTAGTGCACAGGGCCTTGTCACTATCCAGGTAAATATACTATCAATGTATAAACATATACAATTCCTGACAAAAACGACCGCTGCGCCTTCACAAGAGGTAGTCGAGGGGAGGTCATGATATTTTTTGAAAAGAATAACGTCTTGGGAGTTGAACCAAACAGGGTTTTGAATATATTAGAAGGAATTTAAAATACAAACACGACTTGAAGCGAGTGGGGGTAAAAAAGATGTCCGCCCTTGTATATGTTTATACATTGATAGTATATTTACCTGGATAGTGACAAGTCTCTGTGATTAGTGGATAAAAAAACGAATGTACCATTCTGCAGCACCCGAGTTCGTGTTACTCAATCTTTAGTTTTGTGGACCATTGTTTATCGTTTTAATCATTGTATTGTCTGTCCTACGCTTTACGCCTTATGACGACCCCTTTGGTGTTGGTGTCTTCAAACAATTTCCCATTCTCTATCCAGAGTTGTCGTTCCTGCTATGCTACACAACATAGCGTAGCAGGAACGACAACTCTGGATAGAGAATGACAATTTCCTATGAAAACTACTTTAACAATGTTAAGAACTTGGCCATCGTGGTCATGATCGTATGGTAGTTGGATTTGCAACTACTTATGCAATCAGTGCCACTATTGTTGTGAGTTCAAACCCCACTCAGGCAAGGTGCACTCGATACAACAATATGTGATAAAGTTTGTCAGTGGCTTGTGGCAGGACGGTTGTTTTCTCCAGTTAATGAAAGTGGCGTTAAACACCATACTTGTCATATGGGGATCAGATTTTCGTTCTGATCTTGAATCCGGCGCAGACATGGGGTAATCGTAATTTGTAATCGATTACATTTTTTTCATGTAATCGGATGTAATCTGTAATCGGCCATTTTTCAGATTACATGTAATCGTAATGTAATCGATTACATTCATGTTGACCCTGTAATCATGATTACTTTCTGATTACATTTAGATTACTTTTCATCATTTTGACTTATTTTGTCTTGACTGAAACATATCTCCTTAGATATTTAATGTACGATTTATGTAAATGAATTTTCTTCGCGAAATTTATTAAGCAAATAATGTAGAATGGTTTACTAGACAAAATATAAAGTTTATTGACATCTAAATTAAAAAATATGTTATGAAATTCAATTGTTAAAAACTCAAAATAAAATCTATTAAAATTAAGTGGCAATCACAACATGATCAAAAGATATTATTCTATGTTTAATTGCAATCAAAGCTATCACAGGTACAAAAATTATTATGTATTAATTATGGCTTCAAAGACTTGATATCCAAACAAATAATATCTCAATTTCAATTACTTTAGGATTTCAAAATGTCCAGTGAAAACAGTTTGTCGGCTTGTGTAAAACACAACAAGCTCTAAAATTTTAAATTATCTGACACAACTGTCAAAATTTCATATATGAAATTGCTTCTATGAAAGACTATCGCCATGTCCTCATGATTCCCATACGATAAGGAAATATAAACCAAAACATACCTGTAGGTATTTCATGAAGATTTCTTATACAAGTTTAAATAAGGGTAATAACAAAATTACCGAACTCCGAGCAATCTTACAAAGGGAAAGTCAAAACTCATAATTATATAAACAGACAAAAAGAGATCTAAATTTCAATAAAGATATTATATAAAAAGCAAAATGTAAATTAAATAGTAGAATAACAAAATATTTTCAATCATACATACCTGTATTACAAATTAAATGATAAATAGCAAGTTGTAATATTTGTAAAATTTTTGATTTTTTTAAAAGAATATTCCAATGTATCTGATATTCAGAGATATTTAATATTTCTGCTTTTTATATTGGTGCTGATTTTCATTTTAATATTGGATTATATGATCATTTTCATTATTTGTGGGTTACTATGCAACCTGTAATGGATATTTTATTAAATCTATTTACATAAATTAAGGATTTAGTTTTCATATTTAGACTGAGAAATTGTGCATATTTTTAAGCAAGTTTTTATAATCAGAATGACTTGTTTTTTTATCTTCTGAATTATATATCACATTGAAATGGTGTGAAATTTAGTAATGGTGATTGTTACATAATTTGGTGTCATAGATAAGACCATAATTACAAATTTTATCTGTGGCACAGGTTAACTGCTAGTTTATTATCCACAATAACCTTTTGACAGGATGTTTGAAATTATTTTATATATATTATTAAAATGTGCAAATGTATGTTATAATATTTACTAATTTAGTATAAGATGGAATGAATATTAGTTATAGTAACAAGACACAATATATTTTTTGAAAAAAGGAAAATGAGAATTGCTGTTTATAATTTACAATGTACTGTATGTTATTGCATGTAATGATCACATTAAAACTGAATTGTAATTCATAGTTCTGAGTAAGAAATACATTAAATAAGAGATATTGGACAGATGCACAGGAGACAAAATAACATAAAACACTAATATATTGGTTGTCATGACATTAAATGTAATCAGTAATGTAATCGATTACATTTACAAAGTAATTGTAATTTAATCGATTACATTTGAAAATTGATGTAATCGTAATGTAATGTAATCATGAAAATTGTAAAGTAATTGTAATGTAATCGATTACATTTGAATGTAATTGACCCCAAGTCTGATCCGGGGATGACCGTATGATATATATTTGCTCTCTATTCCTGTTGAAGGTATCTATCTGTTGTGTGGAGTCCAAATATCCTCGATTAAACTATGTTTGTCAAGTTGTTTACGCTTAAAGTGAACTTGTATTTCACAGACCTTGAGATAAGAATGCGAAGGTTATGTGACATTAACCGTATATATATATATATATACATGTAAACTGTTTATGGATTCTTGTAGTACATTTTACCTACAATGTTTTGAATAGCATTGGACAAAGGCGAAGGAAACGGGAGAGGGCGAAGGGAATGTGTTCCATTTTATGTTTTAAGTGTTCTTATAGTGACATGCTTCTGGGTGTAAATCTGTGCAAGAAATACATTCTGCACAAATGGCCTTTCAGTTACTTTCCATGTACTATTGAAAGAATGTGTGTTTAATAATTTTGAACAAAAAATGTTTATCAACTCGACATGAAAATTTACAAAAGTCCATCAATGCAGTATTCCTGAAATTTAATCGTTCCATCAAGCATGCAATGTAGGCTATATGTTAAACTATGCACTGCAGTCATAGTCATATTGGATTTCTGATCGACACAAAAACAGTCGTTTCAGAACTATCAAAGGGAAACACCGAATAATGTAGTGATTTCAGAGAAAACGTTTTGAATAAACTCGTACTACACTGGTGGACATTTTGGATATCCAATCAACACTAGAATAAATATTTTGTTAGGGACAATCTATGCTATACCCATGTACAGTTTTGGTTAGACCAATTCTTAGTTTCTGAGAATTTTTTATTTTTTTTTATTTTCACATAGTGTTCTATGTTAAAACTTTGCATGGCGACGACAGCCGTTTTTGGATTTCTGTAGAAAATAGAACTGTTTCAAATCGATTGAAAACGGACCAACAATCCAACAGTATTTCTCTATGCGTAGAAATTTTAGAATATTTGAATATTGCATATTATTGTATATCGGTATACCGAACCCCCTTTTTTTCTCCGTGTTCGTCCTCAGAGACATGATTTTCTTAACCCTTTATTTTGGTTTGTTTGTTTGATGGTGTTTAACGCCCTTTTCAACAATATTTCAGTTATATCGTGGCTGTCAATTTTATTGGTGGAGGAAACCCGAGGATGCTGTATATCCCGCCCTGATCGAGATTTGAACCCTCAGCATCAGTGGTGATAGACACTGATTGCATAGGTAGTTGTAAATCAAACTACCATACGATCACAGCTACAGCGGCCCCCTTTATTTTGGTATGTAAAATGAAATCTAAAATGTGTGCACATTTATTATGGTTAAAAGTATTTAAAAAAGTAATGCAGACATATTTATAAACCTCCTAGATGCTTTTGTAACTCTTAAAAAAGCTTTGAATAAATTTAGACTTTTAAAGAAAAGCATTGATTGATGTGTATAAGCTTATAAATCTAATAACTAAAGTTGGGTCTTGTTGATACTACACGTTGTAGACTTTGTGGAAGTTGCTTTGTAATAAAAAAGAACTTTTCCAAGTATTGGCAAATATCGATATACTCAAAAAAACATTAAATAATTACGCATTTGTTTAATTTGTATATTACGGGTAACGGTTTTTATTTGTGGAAGTTGCTCTGTAATAAAAAGAACTTTTCCAAGTATTGGCAAATATCGATATACGGCGCAAAAAACATTAAATAATTACGGGTTTTTTTAATTTGTATATTACAAGTAACGGTTTTTAATCGTTATCTTTATATTACGGATTTTGACGGCGACTGTCTCAAACATTGTTAGTTGGTGTTTAACGCCACTTTCAACAATATTTCAGTTAGAAATCTGAAATTGCATACAATATATTAGTTTACTTTGTAGAGATGTATTAAAATTTCACTTGTAGTTTACTTTGTAGAGATGTATTAAAATTGCACTTGCAAATATTTAAATATTAATTCATTTTTATTTGAAATATAAATTATCAATTGTAACTAATTCTGAATGTAATAAGCATGAAAATTTAAATAAAAGTTCAATCTAATGCACAATATTGTCAGAACTGCACTTTGTCCAAGGACGGTAACTCTTGTGTTTTAGCCTTGCCGCTACAAACGTTATGAATGCACCGACCAATTTGATTGGACAATAACGTCCAGTCAAATTTCATCTTTCATACACAGTATGATATATTATTTTACGTCTGTGACGTTTTTTAGCATTCTTTTTCAAGATGTTGGTAATTGCTGTTGTAGTTGTGGTTGTCTATTTCGGAGTAGTAACGTACAAATCCTTGCGATATTTTTATTCTAGCTTGAACGTAAAAGGTAAGTTTATTACATGTATTTTATTTTCACATTTCGAAAAGAGTAGGCGCATTGTAGCCGCTATAAAAGACTAGATCTTGTGTCCCTACCCAAGTCGCCATACTAAATTACAGTGTTAGTCAAAAGTCGCCGATCTCTTCCCTCATAGTCATATCTACAAAGTTTTTCTATATTTTTGAATTTGCTCTTATCGGGCTACTTGTATTTTCCTTAACATAATTTGTGTGTTTGCATTTTTTTTCTCTTTTCTTCTCCTTTTTAGTTTTATTTCAGTAATGGCAGTATCCACAACCAAAATATCTTATAAGGCACAGGCTACGAATACGACGGAAACGTATTCGTAGCCTGGGTTCTACAAGTACGACGGGCGGAAGTTGTGACTAAATGATCAACCGGTTTCCGGACATGGACACCTATTTTACGGAAATTAATCACGTATTGCTAACATCTAGAGGCTACGAATACGACGGATTTCTCGATTTTCTTAATTCTATTGTTTTTATTTCATTAAATGACAATGTATGAATTTTTTACATAATTTTCTGTTTGTAGTTTATTTTTATTCCAATAAAATCTGATGCATTGAAAAACTAGTCTTACAATACACGATTAAGCCCATAGATTTCACTGGTATGAGTACTTCTCAGAGTACAACACACTTCCCAACACTAATTATTTTCAAAATGGACGACGATAGCAGTGCGCTCCGTGTTGGAGCAAAGTATAAATCTTTTACACAGATTTAGAGTGTATCCTAAAACAAAGATCTTCTCTGTAAAGGTGTTTTGGGCAATTTTTCAGTTATGTTATGTTTTTATGAAAATGTATTTACTGTTAACCATTTTTGGCAAAATAAAGTTGCGTTAACCTATGTATATTTTTTTTTCTTTAAACTTTATAGTATCACAGTAATAAATGTCTAAGAACAATATATTTAAGAAAACAAAAATCCGTCGTATTCGTAGCCTTTAGATGCTAGCAATACGTGATTAATTTCCGTAAAATAGGGGTCCATGTCCGGAAACCGGTTGATCATTTAGTCACAACTTCCGCCCGTCGTACTTGTAGAACCCAGGCTACGAATACATTTCCGTCGTATTCGTAGCCTGTGCCATCTTATAACGTTCATACCGCATCGGTACTGTAATGTTACGGTTAGCGTGCGTGCCCCGAGTGTGGTAGTTCGTGGATTTAAAATTAGTATTTGTTGCTTCTTCGGCAGCTAAACACGCAACATGATTTAGTGAGTAATTGTAAATAAGCCCCATTAAATCATTATCCCACACACCTGATTAGTTCAACTAAAATGCGCAGTCCAAAAATTCATTGCATAATCTTCAACATGATGAAGGAGGCAATTGCATGGCAGAAACAGAAAGAGCAAAGACTGGTTGGCTCGGAATCAAGATAATGTGTCCGAGTGGAGCGACATGTTTATCCGAAGACTGTTGTTTCATAGATACGATAACGTAACCCTCAGTCCGCTTTTGCTCCAGCGAGGAGGCCCCGCTCCTCACTGGAGCAAAAGCGGACTGAGGGTTACGTTATCGTATCTAGTTGTTTCAGTGAGCTAGAACTATGAAAATCTAACAAGTGCATTGGTCTACCACAAAGCGGACATCATTTCAATGAATATAACTTGTTCTCGCTATGTTTAACTGAAAAACTGAAAAAGTATTTGTAAGTTATGGACTTTAATCCAATACATGAATGGGTCATCAATAACTGCAAGGGCCCGGGTGGCTCAATGAGTTAGGTAGTTGGATTACCTAACAACTCGTACAAGCCTATCACCAATACGGCGTGGATTCGCGCCCATCTTTGTAAATTACAAAAAGGGTGCACTCGACTCGCAGCCGCAAGTGATAAAGTTTATACCAGTTGCTTGCCCATGGTCGGTGGTTCTCTCTGGGTACTCCGGCTTCTTCCGCCACTAAAACTGGTCGCCATGATATAGCTGAGATATTGCTGAAAGTGGCGTTAAACACGATAAATCAAATCAAATCAAATCAATAATTGCATAATATAAGACTGGATCTAGTTTGCATACTCAGAATATATTAATGGGTATGTTTTTAATGCTGAGAGAATATGTAAATAAGGGGTGATTTTTAAATCCCAGCGGCACCACCATCTCGTCGAATGTAACTTATTCACGCCATGAGATAACTGACAAATTGCTCATTCGTGGTTTAGAAAAGTTTGAAGATATTAAGGGGTAATCAGAAGCTGTAATTATTGGTGAAGGACAGATAACACAACAACCACTATTCACCCAATCACTATAGCGCTTACAGGATAAGACACAACCTGACCCCCCCCCCCCCCCCCACGTCAAGCATGTGTTAGACATTTCAGGGGCGGATCCAGGATTTCAAGTTGGGGGGGGGGGCAAATAAAAAAAATTGCGCCGAGCGGAGGGAGGCGCGAACATTTTTGGGGTATTTCGTGTGAAGAATCGCGATTTTACGCCAAAAAATCATATTTTTTCCAATTTTAGGGGGAGAGCACCGGGTGCGCCCCCCCCCCCCCCCCCCCTGGATCCGCCCCTGCATTTTATTGTTTTGAAGAATTTGTCAACAATTTGCTACAACTTACAACCTTTGCAGACTGATGATTGAACATGCATTATTTTCATTTTCAGGGAGAATAAGTGGAAAGTAATCATTCATACGAGTACAGATATAATGGTCGTACATAGTGACTAGTACCAAAAACATTGACCTCACTCAGGTCTGATGAGTACAGATATAATGGTCGTACATAGTGACCAGTATCAAAAACATTGACCTCACTCAGGTCTGATGAGTACAGATATAATGGTCGTACATAGTGACTAGTACCAAAAACATTGACCTCACTCAGGTCTGATGAGTACAGATATAATGGTCGTACATAGTGACCAGTATCAAAAACATTGACCTCACTCAGGTCTGATGAGTACAGATATAATGGTCGTACATAGTGACCAGTATCAAAAACATTGACCTCACTCAGGTCTGATGAGTACAGATATAATGGTCGTACATAGTGACTAGTACCAAAAACATTGACCTCACTCAGGTCTGATGAGTACAGATATAATGGTCGTACATAGTGACTAGTACCAAAAACATTAGCCTCACTTAGGTCTACATATGTTTTCATATCCAGCTTTTGGTATATATGATATTCTGACTTTAAGTTATGCGAGGTTTGGTGATTTTCTGGATCTTTTCTGTCAAAATGACCTTGATATTAAGGATACCACAGACACCCTAATGTCTCCTCCATACCTTGACATTACACAGAATTCGACAATGAGGACCCATTGAGGTCCAAATTTCCCGGTAAGCTAGATGACCTGATGACCTTACAATTGTGGGGGTTTTCCAGCACCTGCATACAGAGGTTATGCATCTCAATTGATACGATATTGCAGGGAATGTGCATCCAGTTATGATTTACTGTATAGAGGATTGCTGCTGATGAACAAACCGCTTACACATGGGTTCATATTACTCTTCTGAGGAGACCCAGATATATAAATTGTGATTTAAAAAGACGTTGTTTGTCTTTTATTACGGTTTTTTTTTATTCTGTATATTTTTTAATATACACTGACACTGTACATTATTTATTTGTTAATATTTTAACATTGTATAATATATTTTTAATTTTAATTTGATAATCAAAGTTTTATGCATATATTTTACATTGATTGGTTTAGCTCTTTGCTCTACCAAAGTTTGTACTAATCTTTATTTATTTATTTATTTATTTTTCTAATGACGTGTACTTTTGCAAATTGTTAAACTTATACAAACCTTCAACAACAAAAATAACAATCTGGCACCTAATTTCAAAATTTGTACAATGCAATCATGAAAATTCAAAATTTGAACAACATAATACAAAATAATGTCCGATTGCAAAGCAATACTAAATGTTGAGTATAAAATAAAATATACCATTATTTGACCCCCCCTGACCCCCCAATTTGTACCCACTTGTTAAGTCCTGTTAGGGTAGTGCACCACGACATTTTTTATTCTGATGTGGGATGTGCAATAATACACACTTTATGTGATGTTTTACTTATATTTTATACCTAAATTTCATTGCCAGTATTATTATCTATCACAGTGGGCTCAATTTTTCTATTTACATTTTATAATTTCTACAGTTGTTTACATCTACGATCAATCAAATTTGTGTTTAAACATAATCCTATTGTTAAACATCAATCACCTGATTCTTACTTATTATGTTTTTCCTCCTCCTTCGTAGGAGTATCATGTGAGGCGTTGTCATCACTTTGCATCATGATCCATCACTTTTACATTTTCTGAAACCACTCGCCACTAAAGATACTTGATTGATATATGGTGGCACATAATTCTTATGTTTTAAACACACATTTGTTTTTATCTTGTTGTTTGTTTTCTGTGTTTCCATAGTGATGTATTGTTTTGAAATAAATTTGCTTGCATTATTGATGTTCAGTTTGACTCTTCTATCTGTTCCTGTTCCTTTAACAATAAGAAGCCCACATCAGTGGTGTAATTGTTAGCATGCTCGCCTCGAGTGTCGTAGGTCGTGGGTTCTGGCACCTGGTCAGGTCAAACCAAATGTATGTTAGCCACTTCTTGGCTAAGCATGCGGCACTGAGCAAGAGCATAGACTGGTTGGCTCGGAATCTTGGTAATGTGTCAGAGTGAAGTGACATGTCTACCAACAGAGTGCTGTTTCATGAGCTAGTACTATAAAAATTCAACTAGGCGTGTTGGTCTAGTACAAGAAGAGTTGAAGATACCAAAGGGGCAATACAAATCCGTAAATCGATGAAGGACAGACAACACAATGGCCAAAAGAAAAAGGACAAAGGGACAAACAACGATCTACAAAACACTACGCAGAAAACAAAAGGTCGAGCAACACACACCTCACTAAAAACCGGGGGTGAACTCAGGTGCTCCGGAAGGGTCGGCAGTTCCTGCTTCACTAGCAACATCTGTCGTGCAACACAGGGAGCACATGCCTCCTGCCCATTTGGAAAGGAGAGAGAGGCAAAACTATGTTTTTGCTTCCCCCATCTCCCCCCCCCCCCCCCCCCACACACACTTATTTTGGCAAAAATTTAGAAAAAGCTAAATTTGTAGCATGGATGCAAAATAAGTTCAGTACAATATTATAGCGTGTTTGAAGCCAACTGACTTTTTTGTCAGTTTTGAAAAGTGTCCCCCACTTGCAGGTCCCATCCTGGAGCTTTCACCAAACTTTCCGGTCATCTCTTAAGAGTCCCCCTCCAGCAAGTCATTTAAAAACATTGCCACGTAATGTTGTATCGACTACACCTCGTCACGAACGGGATTCGAACTCACAATTTTAGTGGTAATAGGCACTTATGGCATATGTAGTTATAAATCCAACCACCATACGAGCACGAGCACGACGATCCCGAAATAAGTATGTGACATAACATCTACAGAAATGACAATTATACAACATGTACCTCATTTTATTTCCTCAGAACATCTGAGATATTGGATTAAGTAAAATTTAAACCCAACAGTACCCCAGTTAAATTTCTGAGCATAACAAAAGCAACTAAAAGTGAGATTCGATACAGTTCTCGGTTAGCAATTTCATCTATGAAAAATTAGACCTGGCAGGACCTGCATGCTTTCCACGATAACTGTACAAGATACTTTTATTTTCCAAATCAGGGCCCCTGGAGGGCATGATACAACATTTATAATTAGCACATACACAATAAATAAAGTAAAATATAATAATTATGTTATTACCATCAACCATGTCTGTCACATATTAGAACAAAGGGAAGTAATTCAAGCAAGATTGTCTTAGAATTTTATATTCGCATTCGTGTTCCAATAGTTAGTTTGCTCGCCACGGGTGCTGTAGATCGTTGGTTCGAGGCACGGTAGGTTCAAACCAGCGACTATACAGTTGGTATTTGCTGCAGCACCGCTAAGGACGAATTATTCAAGGATAAGAACAAAGACGGACTGCCTCGGAATCGGGATAATGTGTCCGAGTAGGGCGATATGTCTACCCGCTAGCTTTAGATCCAACTAAGCGTGTTGGTCTAGTCACCTGGGATTTACTCGCGGCCACTAAATTTGCCCCACTTACTATCAATGTATTACCCATTAAAAATTATGATAGTAAAAAAAAATAAGTTAGGCAAATTTAGCGACCGGGAGCAAGTCCCTGTGGTTTAGTACAAAGCGAACATCATCATAATCTCATCAAAATGCAGCCTGTTCTCACCAACATATAGCTGTAAATTTGCTCATGCACTTGGCGTTAAACAACAATCACCCACTTGCTCACTCAAGGATCATTATTAAGTGGGTCATTAAGTGTCTTTATTAAATGTAAGAATATATAGATCTACTAGTTAAAGGTCCAAGTTGACATTTAAATGAAAAATAAACTTCACTGTGTATTGATTCGAAAGATCAACACCTGAGTAGGTACAAATCAGCTGTTAACTTTCAGGTCTTATCACTAGTCGTTTTCTACCTGTGAACATTGTTATTTATTACATGTATATATGCTTACAAGTATATTAGATCCTAAAACACAAAAACACTGCAATTCAACGTAATTATTTTGAAGTTTTTTCGGATGTATGTTTGTGTGTTTAATGGGTGAAATATTAGTTTTACTAGTTAATGTTTAAACGGATACCATGCACCAAAAATATCTTATCTTGTACGTGTTTGTAATACCGGTATCTAAATTCTTAATGGAAACCGAAATCTAACAGTTTTCAGAAATCACTTCTTGAATATTAGATGTAAGTATTGTTTTCATACAGATCTACTTTTCATTTACAGTTTTATTTTTGTTTTCAACTTTCATTTATATATGTATATATAGATACATATCTGCACGATTTTTATATGACCACAAACTATAGGTGGTCGTATAATTATGTACCTATAACTATTCCATTCGTCGACCCTATGCGTTCGGATTTAGTTTCCTAAATATTGTGTTTATAGGCCCATTAGAATTCGTTGACACACGTACCCAAATTCATAATTATATCTTCCAGTGGTGATAGGCACTGATTGCATAGGTAGTTGCAAATCCAACTACCATACGATCACGGCAAAAAATGAGAATGAAGAAAACGACGTCTTTAACTTGATAAATATGTCAAGATATTATTACATTGCTAGCAATCCATATAAATTGCTATGCACATTGATTAGATCAAGATCTGCTATAGATCCGTCACATACAACTTGTGCAACTATTGGTTTTTTTTGCAAATTCATGCAAGTTCTTATCTTAACAAACGCTTCATTTGTTTGATCGCTAAGTCATCTGGTTACTTAACAGAACAGGCTTGGGATCTCACCCACTCGTCACAGCTCGGCAGATTCCACCCCAATCTAATATAAGGAGAGCATCGGATACACCAGAGGTTTCCCGATTGGGACTTCACCCAACAAGCTAAATTGCTCCGTATTTTTGTGTTGCCACAAAGTTGAACGATTCTCCCACAGGTCGTTGTATCTGTTTTAAGTTTAAGGTTAGATAATATGTTATATTTGGTAAGTGTTTCTTGTTATTGTGGTTGGTACGACCTGCAAAGCATTACAAATAAAACTAAAGATCGAGTAACAAGAACCACACTAAAAATCGGGATTGAACCCAGTTGCTCAGGAAGGAAAAAAGTTCCTGCTCCACTGTTGGCAACCGTCGTGGTACTCTAGTTACAAACCCGATGATAAATCATGAATGAGGAAAGGACCGGAGAGTGTTTACGACAAGTGGAACATGTTCGTAGTCATTTGTGACATAGATGTTCCGTAACGGTTAACCAATTCATGGTGGCGACCGTAAAACTTTCGAAGTGATGACTTCAACTTAACCAATATTCCCTTGGTTCAGTAACTTCCTTGTTAGCAGAAATATATTATCGTAACAAAATTGATCGCTTCAGAGATTTCGTTGAGTTACAATGTAGTTACAGTAATTATAAATAGAACACTGCACTTTACAGTGGTCTATGAATATACGGTAGTTATATATTAAACAAATATCTACATTTTGCACAAGGAACACAGCGGTCTCTTTAATACTGTACAAGGTGACGTCATATATCGTGATTTTTCATACTCAGTTTTGTATTCAATATTATTGGTTTTACATTTAATCTTTTGTGTCTTAAAAATAATCTTTTTAAATTGATATGTTTGAAAAGGAGTTTCGTTTCTTTTTGTCACATGTAGCATTCATACCTCACGTTTCTTCACCATTTTATTTCTATGGCTACGGAGTAACGCACTGTGTTTTCAATGACACTTGTTTCATGTGATGGTCAAGTCCGTCTACCCTACTACATTCTACAATGTACTGAACAAGGACCGACCATTTAATTTTTAGGGTGGAGTGGGATATAAAAAACAGAAATTCAGATTATTTCTTGGATATGGAAAGTCGGCAATTTTTCTTCAAATATTTCCAAATTTTCTTGTTGTAAACTGTTTCAGAAAAACAAAGCTCCCCACTCCCGGTCGGTACCGAATATGAATATTTGAATAATAATTGCATACCATCTTGAAAACAATATCTCCCCCCCCCCCCCACAACTAAACCACACGTGTAAGACTAATAATTTTTTTTGCATAACACGTTATACTATCTCCGCTAGCCAATGGTAACGTTACGCCTCCCCTCCCGTTCAAGAGGAGAAGTGGCGGGTCGTTACCTTGGTCAAGCGAAGATAGCGTTATACGAGATGTAGGAATATATTACGAATTTAGTTTGTTACACATATTTTCATTGGTTCTTCAACCCTGAATGTCAGCATATATTCGGAAAACAGACGGGGTATATATTTCAGTCCCCAAAAACGATTAAAACATGGACGACGAAACATTACACTTCACTGAATCAATGGTATAATACGGAATAATAAATGTATTTTTAACAAATTAAATGCTGTTTTTATACTCAAAACGGCTGCATAAACAAAAAAATATTACAACAGTTAATCCCGTCACAAATACCTGATCGATTCAGCAAACTCCTATGTTCCACGGCTGTACCATAACAAATAAACAAAATGTTGAGCCTTGAAAACTTTCGACGTCATGAGGCCACACCAAGGTTTTATTTACATGTTGTTAACATTTAAATTATTGAAGCTGTTTCGCAAACCCGTTGTTTTGTTATGTGATATATGAATGTTATATTTATAAAGTTTATAAAATTTATTACATATGAAACTGTATTGATTTAGAAATTTAGTACAGTATTTTCCTTCATGAGACACCCTATACATGAAATATGACGTGACACATATTTTGACGTCATTGAAGAATGACGTCAAAGGTACGGAAACGGACATCTAGAGATACGAAAAATGAAAATAAAAGAGGCAATTTTATTTAATACAGTTGGAAGTTGTATTTAAAAAAAAATGGTTAAATCCGTAATATATCTGTTATTCAGCTATCAGACAGGGTATATAATGTGACATTCCCGGCTTATGATATATATTCCCTTCGGCTGCGCCTCAGGGAATATAGATCCTAAGCCAGGAATGTCACATTATATACCCTGTCTGATATAATATTTCACGAGTGTGGAAAATTTTGTCTTTTCTCTAGTGGAGTGTAGCGAAAAAGTAAACGTGACAAGCAACCAAACAAAACAGTTAATAAACATATAAGGGAATGGGTTAGAATGATCCAAAGTTCCTGGTCTTTATACAGTGCTTTATAAGGGTGATTTTAAGTATGTTTAGTGCAAAGACTGTATCTTATCCAATTATTTTTAAATGTTTTCCTTTCAATGTTCTTTAAAGTTTGAAAGGTAAAGATAAAGTGAATTTTAAATGAAATATGTTCTTTACACTTTTTGTACCAACAAGATTTGAGTTCACCGATTTCACATATAAAATGTGCTTGGTGTACACGTATATAACTTATGATAAAATTTTAAGTGCTATTTTCTAACGTTTCTTCCTGGTGAATATTAGATTTACCTAATAGGTATAATTTAGGTTTATGATGTTTAACACCACTTTCAACAATATTTCAGCTATATCGTGGCGGTCAGTGTTATTGATGGAGGAAACCGGAGTACCCGGCGCTGAGAAAACCACCGACCTGTCGCAAGTCACTGACACACTTTATCACATAATGTTGCATCGAATACACCTCGCATAAATGGGGTTCGAACTCACAATTTTAGTGGTGATAGGCACTGATTGCACAGGTAGTTATAAATCCAACAACCATACGATCACGACCACGAAGACCCCTTTACCTAATACATTAAAACCTGTCTAAATCGAATTTAACTGGGACCATTCTTGTGTTCAGAATATGCATGTGTTCGGTATATACAACAGGTTAAAATAACAAAGATATCCTACATAGGGGCTTTATTTACAGTTCGGTTTATGCAAGATTTCGGTTTATCCAGTGTTCAGTTTAGACAGGTTTCACTGTAAACTGATTTTGCAAAAATGTATCATGGATTAATTCTCGCCGAGTCTTTAGAGGCGAGATACTGGCTGATACGGTACTATACCAATACACTTGAGTTGAATTTTTTTTGTAATTCTGATTAAAACGTTGGTACATTGTGTGTTTTACGCACCATATATATACTTGTAGTAATTAAATAGCTAAACTAAACAATGTAACACACAAACAAACCGGGATACCGGAGAAAGCCACCGACTTGTCTCAAGTCACAGTCAATGTTGAAACTTTATAACAAAATGTTGTATCGAATACACCCCATTATTGAACGGCAATCGAACTCTCAAATTTTTATTGGGTTTAGGGTTTATTGTGCTTAATGTGCCACTTTCAACAATATTTCAGTTATATAGTGGTGGTGGTCAGTTTTATTGGTGGAGGAAACCGGAGTACCCGGAGTAAAAGACTGATGCCGCAAGTCACTGACAAATTTTATCACATAATGTTGTATCGAGTACACCTCGCCTTGACTGAGCGGGATTAGAACTTACAATTTTAGTGGTGATAGGCACTGATTGCATATGTAGTTATAAATCCAACTACCACACGATCACTATCACTGTGATATACAGGGGCGGATCCAGGGGGAGGCGCACCCGGCGCGCGCCCCCCCTAAAATTGGAAAAAATATGATTTTTTGGCGTAAAATCGTGATTTTTCACACGAAAACCCCAAAAATTTTCCCGCCTCCCTCTGCTCGGCGCAAATTTTTTAAGTGCGCCCCCCCTAACTTGAAATCCTGGATCCGCCCCTGATATAAGTAACAAGTTATATATTTATGTGGGACCGTTTTTTCACAGGACAAGCATTATTATCATGGAGCCCACGTCCGATGACCAAAATTACATTTTCAACAGAAAAAATATTATAAGATAAGAAAACTTTATTTTGATTCGGCACATAATAAAACAGTATGACGTCTGTGTTTGGGTTCGGGACTAAAGAACGCAATTTATGATCTATTTACGAGAAGGGAGGTAATCACTGAGCGCGCCATATTATATCGAGCTTCAACACTATGCGTGCTGTTTTACTGATAGGTCGGAAATATAAAAAAACCCGAAACAAGGACCTAAAGAGCTACGGTTCCACATGATTTCAGTGGAGATGATGTTTTGTTGATGACAACTCGCACCCGTCTTTTTTGCTGTTGTTGTAAGTTAACATAATTGTACCTGAAACTATTTGCGTCTGATATATAGAAACTTTGTATTTGTTGGACCCGAGTTGTGATTTCTGATTGATTGATTGATTGATTGATTAATTGGATTTTAAAGCCACTTTCAGCAGTATTTCAGCTACATCATGGCGACCAGTTTTAGTGAGGGAGGAAGCCGGAGAGAACCACCGACCCTGGGCAAGCAACTGGTAAACTTTATCACTTGTGATTGCGAGTCGAGTGCACCCTTTTTGTAATTTACAAAGCTGGACGCGAACCCACGCTGTATTGGTGATAGGCTTGTATGAGCTGTTAGATCCAACGACCTAACTCATTGAGCCACTTGTGTTTTTTTTTGTAGTAATTTCAACTAAACTTCCGTTTGATTTGAGTAGCAACAGGCATGATTTTCCTGAAAATCAGATTTATTTATGTTTTTTTCCTTTAATTCTTTGTACAGCATAAATTTAATTGATAAAACAAGATTTTAAGACAAGTTAAATGTGTTTATAAAACCAAGATATGGGTTAAAGTTCATAGGTTAGTAATATATTTTTTAAGGAAAAATGTCATTTAAAAAACTGACCCAACTTTTTCTACATCTTTTCTTTTTATTAAATATTCAAAAACAATATACCAAAAGCATGATATGCATGTTAACATTCAGAATATTAAAATATGGGGCATGAGGTGGTATTAGTGAAGATAGAACTGTAGACTCGTACTCGAAATCCACCACCATCATGACCAAAGTGTTTAATCAATTTTAATAAAGGCGAGGATGATGACGGGTGTTTAAAATACTGAATATTCCAAAATGGAGTGCAACTGTGCAAGGAAAATTACTGAAGGTAGAGAGTACAGTGCATTATGACAGCATAAGTATGATAGTTCAATGATAATGTTAAAATAAAAATGTATAAATACACCTTGGCAGGGGGCCCCTTATATCTTTAGGCCCTAGACTTTAGCATGTCAAGCCTATTGGTAAATTGATGGAGAGGATTTATATAGGCTATTGCCTGCTATCCAATCCATTTCATTTATTTATGAATAAAATATGTTTAAAATGAAAATATTGGTAAATACGACTATCAAGATGGCCACCATTACCAAAAATAGAAAATTGATCCATCTCACTTTATTTCAAGATAGAATCTGTTTTAAATTTTAATTGTAAGAACATATTTAGGAGCTGATCCTTAGTCAAATCCATAATGAAATGTACAATTGTCATTATCAGATAATGGTTTTTGCAGGTCATCGATTCAGGCTCAAGTGAGCCTCTGGTTACAACATATTAGGGTTAAATACCTACAATAAGTATCAGATATTGACCTTTATTGACCTTATGATACTGGGGTAATAAACAGGTACATGTATCATATTATTGTCCTGTTTACAAACATTGTCTTGGAAAGTATGGAACTGATATTAAAATGTTAACATCAACAAATTAAAATTTATGATGATTATTTTGTTTTTATTGTCGAATGTACCTGTTTGAAAAACAGATCTATAAAAAGCCTTTGAAGATATGACAGGTGTTTTTTTGTTTTTTTGTCACAGGTTGAACAATGCATCAGCCTATTGATAAATAAAAAATTTAATATTTTGCACATGATAAAAATGTGGATCATCCATGCTGACGTCGGTTAGGCTAATTTCGGTAGTCTACAACTGATACTGATTTTCATAAATTTTTCATCAAAGATCCGCTATTGATAATTGTTGATCATAACCTATATGTTGGTGTGAAGTGTATGAAATTAACTGGGGCTGTCATGGTTTGAATTACAACTACCTATGCAATCAGTGCCTATCACCACTAAAGTTTTGAGTTTGAATCCCGCTCATGGCAAAGTGTACTCGATACAGTATTATGTGATTAAGTTTGTCAGTGACTTGCGGCAGGTTGGTTGTTTTCTCTGGGCACTCCAGTTTCCTCCACCAATTAAACTGACCACCACGATATAACTGAAATATTATTGAAAGTGGCATTAAACACCATAAATCACTAATCACAATCATGAAATTAACTGAAATCTCACATTTTGACAGATTTTCATATATTTTATCCTACTTCATCATAAGGTTTCCATGGAAACAAAAGCATGGATCAACAGAATGAATCAGAACTTTTTAATGATACTATAGTAATATTATATTATAATGACGTCGACAGTAAAGTCAAATCTTTTTTTTTGGCAAACCTCAACAATTTAAAATTTGGAAAGCTTTTTTGAATTGAAAACAAAAAACGCTTCAAAAACCAGTACATAGACCTATATGCAGAAAAATTACATACAAAGAAAAAAAATTGAGAAAGAATCAGTCCAGTGTACTTTTATTTTTCATGACCTATAAACTTTATGATCAAACACCTGCATTATATACACTTACTATATATGGCAATTGTTCAAGTTCAAGGTCGATGACCTATTTTTATTATTATTCTAAGTTATTATCATATTCTGCTTTACATTTCTCTCGCACAAATCTTTTTTTTAATTTTTATTTTTAAAATTATATCTACAGGGTTTTCAATATTTTTCAAGTGTACCATACTTCACTATTTACAGGCGGTACCAACTTTTTATTAAAATTTTAACAATTTTCATGAATATCTTATACAACCCTCTTTAAAATCAGGAGGTACCAAAGACCATTTTAGGTGGGTAAAAGTACATGGTACCACCCTTTATTGAAAGGCCTGTATCTAGTTATATGAATGTTATGGTAATGACCTTATGAATTATAAAGTTATTAAGGGAGAGTAGAGTTCAATGACCAGATTCTATAATGAGAATTATATTGTTCATAATTTTAACCCATGTTACATTGACCTAACAGAACTTTAATGTTATCATTAGTCCCAACATCTAACAAAAAATAATGTTGTATTGATCTTACAGAACAAATAACCGGTAGTTCACAACTTTTAGCAGAAATAGGTCGTCATAGCCATGATCTCAGGCCAAAGACCCCCCCCCCCAAGCCCCCCCCAACCTGTGTTTCTGCTTACCCTATCGACTCATACTTTCAGTTTCTATTACTATTTTTGAACAATCAATGTTTAAGTCTGATTCACTAATTATGAAAATAAAGTTTAAACATTGATGGTCAACCTTTCCACCAATATTGACAAGCAGGAACAACCACCTCTCATATTAGCACACTGAACACAAAAAAGGGGAGACCATAACATAAGACATTGCAAATCCAGGTCCTGGCTTGGGACAGGCATAAAAATGTGGCAGGGTTAAACTGGTTAATAGGATCCCAACTCTTCCCCTCTTGATGTTAACTGAATCTCCAACGACATATATAAGCATGATTTTTAAATTGATTAGCAATTTATTACTGACCATGCTTAGCAATTTATTACTGAGCATGCTTAGCTATTTATTACTGACCATGCTTAGCTATTTATTACTGACCATGCTTAGCTATTTATTACTGACCATGCTTAGCTATTTATTACTGACCATGCTTAGCTATTTATTACTGACCATGCTTAGCTATTTATTACTGACCATGCTTAGCTATTTATTACTGACCATACTTAGCTGTTTATTACTGACCATGCTTAGCTATTTATTACTGACCATACTTAGCTATTTATTACTGACCATGCTTAGCTATTTATTACTGACCATACTTAGCTATTTATTACTGACCATGCTTAGCTATTTATTACTGACCATGCTTAGCTATTTATTACTGACCATGCTTAGCTATTTATTACTGACCATGCTTAGCTATTTATTACTGACCATGCTTAGCTATTTATTACTGACCATGCTTTGCTATTTATTACTGACCATGCTTAGCTATTTATTACTGACCATGCTTTGCTATTTATTACTGACCATGCTTAGCTATTTATTACTGACCATGCTTAGCTATTTATTACTGACCATGCTTAGCTATTTATTACTGACCATGCTTAGCTATTTATTCATAAATCATTTAACATTAGATTGTTTTAAATATAGCATCAAATGATTTTTATCTTAGATTGAAAAAATAATAATAATAATTTTTGTCTTAGATTAATCCTTAATTTTTTGCTTTCTTTAAAAAACCCAGATGAATCATCAGGTTAGATGATATTGTAAAAGCATGTTTAACACAGAAATGCATAAAGCTTAACTTGCACAGAAACCTTGGGCCTGTATTTTAATTTGTACAATAATACCTCCAGCAACACTATTGTAAATGCGGCCTCTGATATCACATACAGGCCGGTAATAGAGGCCGATGATACAGGCCGTTAATAGGGGCCGATGATACAGCCCGCTGTACTTTAATAATTTGAACCATTTTTGGGACAAGGTTGATATCGTTTACGTAATGCATTTCTCTGACGTCACACTATTGTTCGAACAGTGGATTATTTTTAAGAATCTACAGTTTATTCTTTTGTTCTTGAATATATGAACTTTAACCTTTTACTGTTTTAGGCTTAAAAACGCGTTTTGCTTATTTTTGGGCTTTCGTGTCTCGAACCATGCTGGGCTTTTCAAAGTCTATTTTGACTTTCAAAACTTCCATCTAACCACTTGGCTATGGTGACCACACTACTATATGCTATAATTAGTATATTTGACTCTTGATAGTAAGATTTGTAAAAAAAAATATCAACAATTTGTTTAAAAAAACAATATACAAGACACAGTACAAGTATTTCAGATCTGGCATAATTTATGTTCAGAACTGACGAGTATGTGAACTTTTAAAATGTATTCTCGCAATACAAAAACAACTAACGAACCGACGGCAAGTAATAACAAATCAGACAGACCACAGGTGAAGATTTGGGACACTTGAAAGACCTTGAAATATCTAAATATAAACGAGAATCGAAAGGACGTTGACCGATAAAAATTTGTCGTTTTATTTTTGTTAATTGTTGTCTTATTTGGCTTTCTAAACATTAAAAGTGTAAAAATATATGCCATACCATATATTCTTGTAACAATACTATTATTGTACAAGTTAGATACATTATTATTGAAACAAAAGAATTTGCCCGTATTGGATATAACGGGTTTCTTTTTCTGCTACGCATACGCATATGCACCTCGGCCTTCACCTGAGTACTCATGCGGAAAAAGAAACCCGTTATATCCAATACGGCCGCTTCTTTTGTTTCAATAGTACTGTATCCTATACATACACATCTCTATTTAGAATTGATAACCTTGAGGTTAGGCCATTTGTAATAAATGATGTGTTTGGTGTTATATAATCTTGACATTAGGGCACTTGTAATAAATAATGTGTTGTATACAATGTTATATACAGCCAGTAGGGAAAATAAACTGAAAATGTACACATTTTAGTGCCTGTCATGGGGATCCAACAACATATGTTGTGGTCTTTTTTGGTGTTCAATGATTTTAGATGAGAGATAATTGTTAGTTTTGTTGATATTAGTGGAATTGTTGACAATTGCTGTTTAAACTTTCTTTTCAAAAGAAACATTCCACTTTGGTCATTTAGAAAGGCAAAAGGCATAGTTTACAATAGGACCCAGTGGGCAAAATGTTTTAAAAACCTTCTTCCCAAACACCACTGATCAATTTGAATGTTCCTTACACAATCTTCTCCATATTTTGTGTTGATTAGAAATCCAGTATAGCTAACATTGACTACGACATAGTTTAACATAGGACCCTAAGGCAACAACAATTTTCTTATTAAGGGGGGGGTGCTTTTTTCAGTACCTTCCTCTGTCAAAATATTTTTTTCTCATGAGAAGGAAAGCAAAATTTTTTTTCCCTATCATGTGGAACAGAAATACATTTTTCCATAAAAACAATACATTGACATACAATTCATTTTATTTCACTGGACTGATGTTTATAATCTGCTAATTCACTATCTCATCTGTTGTTGGTTTTATACTACTCAAATTCAGCAGCGCAATATTTTTTTTTCTAGCCGGTGACAGCATAATTTTTTTTTCAGCTACAATGCAAAATCTAATTTTTTTTCCGGTCAGCTAGGGCATTAAAATATTTTTTTTTAAAAAAATAGCAGCCCCCCCCCCCCCCCCCCCCAGATAAGATAATGGTTGTTGCCTAATTAAGAGAAAGAGTTAAAAATCTCCTGAGAACCCAAACAGTTTCCAAATAATTATTAATACTAAGGTTCAACTCCTTATAAGTGACCTTAGTCAATTTTAGCTCTCCTGTTTAGGCTCTCTGGTTTTCTTGTTTACACAGACTTCATTTAATTGGCTTTCGTTTCATTTACTTTGAGCATATCTGATGGCAGTTATTTGGCTTTCGTTTCTTTTACTTTGAGCATATCTGATGGCAGTTATTTGGCTTTCGTTTCTTTTACTTTGAGCATATCTGATGGCAGTTATTTGGCTTTCGTTTCTTTTACTTTGAGCATATCTGATGGCAGTTATTTGGCTTTCGTTTCTTTTTCTTTGAGCATATCTGATGGCAGTTATTTGGCTTTCCTTTCTTTTACTTTGAGCATATCTGATGGCAGTTATTTGGCTTTCCTTTCTTTTACTTTGAGCATATCTGATGGCAGTTATTTGGCTTTCCTTTCTTTTACTTTGAGCATATCTGATGGCAGTTATTTGGCTTTCCTTTCTTTTACTTTGAGCATATCTGATGGCAGTTATTTGGCTTTCCTTTCTTTTACTTTGAGCATATCTGATGGCAGTTGTTTACAGCTTTATTATTTTGTTGATTATGACTACAAGGTTCATGGTTTTTGTATTTAAACGGAATCCGAGTAGGCTGTCACTGAAGAATTTTTTATGATTAAAGCCACACTGTCTAATTGTACATAAGATTGTAATTTTAAAAGGCCATCCATCACCAGTTTAATTTTGATTTATAGTAATATATTGACCTATGCTTTGCAAACACATGTGCTGCAATAACAAGACCATTTATAACCAAGGGACTCACAGGGGCTTGTTACGATTTTTTTTAATCCCTCCACGACTGTTTTTTTTAGAGTAGTCGAGGGATTAAAAAAAAATCATAACAAGCCCCTGTGAAGGGACTTTTAAAAACACTACCCGAAACTCATAGAAACAGTTTACCTCTTAAAAATAAAATTTTCTGCAAACTAAAATTCCTCCATTGTGGACCCCCTTCCAACACACAAACACCTAAAAGGACAAAAATCTCTTCAAAATGTGTCACCATTTCTTTACCTAATATGACCTTGAAAAATATAATTGATCATTATTGACCATGCAGTCAGTTGGCAACATCTGGTTAAAGATGTTTGATACAGCTAATAAAGGGGCACATGAAAGGGATTTTTAATAAATTGACAAATTGAAGAATGTACTTTTATAAAATGATGTTTTGGTATAAGAAAAACATTCATATTGATGAAATTCTGTTGAATTTTGATATTATGTAATATTTTACAAAAACTGTATTTTTTAAATTATTATGCAAATTGTTTGATAAGTTCCCTTAATGTACCCCATTTCTTATTAACATGAGATTTCCTTGAACTTATCATTATACATTTATACCAAGGTTTCATTCAAGAACCACTTTCAATGCATGTTAACAATTTTTCTGTACTTCTGACACTTTTTCATTTAAGAATTGAATGCAATCTTTTGAAGTTTTATTGGGGTATAAAAGCGTTGACCGAAGTACATTTTCAATGAAGTGCGATGAAGTAAATTGGTTGTTTTCGTTTTGTGATCGGCTGTTTGGTTTTTTTTCGTAAAAAATACAGTATTTTAAAAAGATGTCTATATTATTCCTGACACTCGGTGTTAAAATAAAAGTTTGTTTGATTGAAGATGAAAATGATTGTTTGTTTTCGTTGTCTGATCGGCTGTGTTTTTTTTCTAAGAAAAAAAAAAAGAATATTTTTAAAACATGACTATATTATTCCTGACACCAGCTGTTAAAATAAAAGTTCTTTTGATTGACGATGAAAATGATTGGTTGTTTTCGTTTTCAGATCAACCTATAAAAAAAAAAGTAGAGTATATTTAAAAGATGTTTATATTATACAAGACACCGGCTGCTAAAATAAAAAAGTTGCAACAATTCTTTTGATTGATTTCCTGGGATAGCAGAAGTTCAAATTTTCCGGGACGCAACTGTACTATCACAGTAAAGAATAGCATTCAGTTATAAAAGTTGAACATGGCATTTTTTTAAACGACTGTTTCATACATGTCATATGTGTATTGTTTTGTCCCTTTCTTTTACCATTTTATTGTCTGTCCTTCGATTTATGGCTTCTGATTACCTGTTTGGTATCCTCAAACTTTTTATACTGAAAGGGACATTTTGTGACAATATATAATATATTAACATATATGTATATAAAAGATTAAGAATAGGATACAATTTTTTCGTAGTTTCTGGGTACCTGTGGACCTATGAATGCCTATTTTGTGGTCATGTTTGTAGGTATCCAAGTAAGAAATATCACCACTTAAGTTGTGAGTTTGAATCCTGCTCATGGCGAAGTGTACTTGATACAACATTATGTGATAAAGTTTATCAGTGACTTGCGTCAGGTCGGTGGTTTTCTTCGGGTACTCCTGTTTCTTTCACCAATAAAATCGATTGCCAGGATGGATAGAACTGAAATATTGCTGAAAGTGACGTAAAACAAGTGACCATAACCAAAACCCAAGTAAAGAGATACATTGTCTCATTCCAGAATGATTCTGCATTAAAATGAAGTATTAATACAACATATTTAAGCATAATGCTTACATATATCAATAGTTAAATAAGACAACAAGTATCGAAATAGCACTTCAAACCCTGTAAGAAAATTTTCAAACAATGCTGTGCCTTCCCCAAACCCCCTTTGAGGATCGCTTACTTTCTGACTTAATATCTTGTTTTTAAAAAGTTGAGTGAAAAATCTAATACCTCCAATAAAAGTAATCTTTCAGAATTATTAAACAAATTAGGGGCTCAAGGTCATTGACTTTTGACCTTAAACCTAACAACACTGAGTTCAACCCCAGATATCGACCTCAAAACTACACAGTGAATTTTCATGTAGTACCTAGTGCCACTATTTAATTAGTATGTAAATGAACATGAGAGATCATTCAACATTATACTTAGACACAAATTTAAAGTCAAGGAACAACACTTTTATTGCTGTCCTACATTTCACAGTCACAGTAGGGTCTTCAACAATGAGAATAACTCATACCCTAAAATGAGTGTGAAACGACCCCTAGCCTGCAGCTTCAGCGGTACTCTTTACATCATAGGCTGAATTATTTACTAAGCAATGTCTTGGTTGGGGGTGGGTTTCTCTATGCTAAAATAATTTTCAGAAAAGTAATTGATTAAAAATAGATTTTAATTAGAAATGTGACGTAAATTAAAACTATTCATGACATACTGAGAGTATTCTTAAAATCATTTAAATAAACAGATTACAGGCCCACTGACTATTAATACTTTTATATTACCTATTCACATTTCTACCTAACAGGTTTCATTTTCCTTATTGAATTTAATTTTTAAAGAAATTGATAAGAAGAGTTTTTATTTGAAACTTTATTACGAAAAAACTAATTAAATAAAAACTTTTTCATTTTTGTTGAGAAGTTTTAAAATTTAATTTCCAAAGTCTGATAAATAGCTCAAGGCCGACTAATGGACTACGATTGTGAAATAATAAATTGCTGAAACATGTAACTTTATTGTTGTACATTTCAACCTGGTTTTGGGAAGTAGATTTTGTGATCAGTTTCACGTAAGTAGATTTCAGTTTTTTATTAATAATTTACATAATTATTTATTGAATATATAGATAAAATAAACATAAATCATCAAATATATCAATAATGGAAAGCATCAGAGCTCACGCGCAAATTTTAAAATGTCTTCTTTTTAAGATTGATATTTCCACCCCCCCCCCCCCCCCCCCAACAAAATTTGGCAGGAATGTTTATTTGGTGGTACTTTTTTAAAGTTTGAGTTTTTGGTGTTGATCGGACATTCAATGTGGGTGCTAGGGCCAATAATGTGTTCTAATTAGCTATAATTAAAAGAAAATCTTTTAAGAATTCACAGGGCAGATTGAATTATGATATTGTTGCATTATTCATTGGATGGTTATATACTAATTCAAACTTTTTCGTGCCAATCGAAAATTCAAGATGGCCACCATGACAGTTTTGAACATAGGACACTATGGGAAAATGGTATAAAAACTGTTTCTTTGAAACAACAAACATGAAGTAAACAAAACTTTACATTAAGGGTCATTGGAGAGTCCTGTGCAAGATTGATATTTTTTGTGTGGATCAGAAATCTAAGATTGCCACCACTGCCAGGCTTACTTTTTTTCTTAACAAAGGACTCTATGGGGAAATGAAAACATTTTTTTTTTTTTTTTAAATACAAACATTATTGAACCCAACTGTGCATGAATGGTCATTAGATGGTCCCTAACAATGGACATTTTTATGTGAGGAGGAAGCCCTTATGAAAAGAAAGTTAGACAGTTGATGGTCAATAATTCCACCAATATCAACAAAACAAACTATCACCTCAAATCATTGAACACAAAAAGACCACGACAAATGACATGTGACATTGACAATCTTAGCTTGGAACAGGCAGAAAAATGTAGCATGGTTAAACTGGTTATGGGATCCCAACACCCCCTTTTGATAATTGGATATCCAATGGCAATACAAAAATGCACAGATTTAAACAAACAATACAAAATCTGCACAGGTTTGCTTTCACTAAAAAACCCACATACTAGTATTATCACAAAAATGAATAACGATGTAAACATGGACAGTACAATAGCAGGGTCAATGAATGCCAATAGTTAACTGACTACTAGCTAGGAAGGTAGGCCTTTCAATAAGGGTACTCTTGTCTGCCTAAACTAGTCTTTGGTACTTCCTGATTTTAAAGAGTGTTGTATAAGATATTCATGAAAATTGTTCCAATTTTAATAAAAAAAACTACCACCTGTGGAGTACTGGTAGACTTGAAATATATTGAATGTCCTTGGAAGGTAGAATCTGTTGGTCACACTGACAGTACAACAGCAGGGTCAATGAATGCTCCTAGTTAACTAACTACTAGTTAGGAAGGTAGAATCTGTTGGTCACACTGACAGTACAACAGCAGGGTCAATGAATGCTCTTAGTTAACTAACTACTAGTTAGGAAGGTAGAATCTGTTGGTCACACTGACAGTACAACAGCATAGTCAATGAATGCTCCTAGTTAACTAACTACTAGTTAGGAAGGTAGAATCTGTTGGTCACACTGACAGTACAACAGCAGGGTCAATGAATGCTCCTAGTTAACTAACTACTAGTTAGGAAGGTAGAATCTGTTGGTCACACTGAGAGTATAACAGCAGGGTCAATGAATGCTCCTAGTTAACTAACTACTAGTACTAGTTAGGAAGGTAGAATCTGTTGGTCACACTGACAGTACAACAGCAGGGTCGATGAATGCTCCTAGTTAACTAACTACTAGTTACATGTAGGAAGGTAGAATCTGTTGGTCACACTGACAGTATAACAGCAGGGTCAATGAATGCTCCTAGTTAACTAACTACTAGTTAGGAAGGTAGAATCTGTTGGTCACACTGACAGAACAACAGCAGGGTCAATGAATGCTCCTAGTTAACTAACTACTAGTACTAGTTAGGAAGGTAGAATCTGTTGGTCACACTGACAGTACAACAGCAGGGTCAATGAATGCTCCTAGTTAACTAACTACTAGTACTAGTTAGGAAGGTAGAATATGTTGGTCACACTGACAGTACAACAGCAGGGTCAATGAATGCTCCTAGTTAACTAACTACTAGTACTAGTTAGGAAGGTAGAATCTGTTGGTCACACTGACAGTACAACAGCAGGGTCAATGAATGCTCCTAGTTAACTAACTACTAGTACTAGTTAGGAAGGTAGAATCTGTTGGTCACACTGACAGTACAACAGCAGGGTCAATGAATGCTCCTAGTTAACTAACTACTAGTACTAGTTAGGAAGGTAGAATATGTTGGTCACACTGACAGTACAACAGCAGGGTCAATGAATGCTCCTAGTTAACTAACTACTAGTACTAGTCAGGAAGGTAGAATCTGTTGGTCACATTGACAGTACAACAGCAGGGTCAATGAATGCTCCTAGTTAACTAACTACTAGTACTAGTTAGGAAGGTAGAATCTGTTGGTCACACTGACAGTACAACAGCAAGGTCAATGAATGCTCCTAGTTAACTAACTACTAGTTAGGAAGGTAGAATCTGTTGGTCACACTGACAGTACAATAGCAGGGTCAATGAATGCTCCTAGTTAACTAACTACTAGTTAGGAAGGTAGAATATGTTGGTCACACTGACAGTACAACAGCAGGGTCAACGAATGCTCCTAGTTAACTAACTACTAGTTAGGAAGGTAGAATCTGTTGGTCACATTGACAGTACAACAGCAGGGTCAATGAATGCTCCTAGTTAACTAACTACTAGTTAGGAAGGTAGAATCTGTTGGTCACACTGACAGTACAACAGCAGGGTCAATGAATGCTCCTAGTTAACTAACTACTAGTTAGGAAGGTAGAATCTGTTGGTCACACTGGCAGTACAACAGCAGGGTCAATGAATGCTCCTAGTTAACTAACTACTAGTACTAGTTAGGAAGGTAGAATATGTTGGTCACACTGACAGTACAACCGCAGGGTCAATGAATGCTCCTAGTTAACTAACTACTAGTTAGGAAAGTAGAATATATTGGTCACACTGACTGTACAACAGCAGGGTCAATGAATGCTCCTAGTTAACTAACTACTAGTTAGGAAGGTAGAATATGTTGGTCACACTGACTGTACAACAGCAGGGTCAATTAATGCTCCTAGTTAACTAACTACTAGTTAGGAAGGTAGAATATGTTGGTCACACTGACAGTACAACAGCAGGGTCAATGAATGCTCCTAGTTAACTAACTACTAGTACTAGTTAGGAAGGTAGAATATGTTGGTCACACTGACAGTACAACAGCAGGGTCAACGAATACTCCTAGTTAACTAACTACTAGTACTAGTTAGGAAGGTAGAATATGTTGGTCACACTGACAGTACAACAGCAGGGTCAATGAATGCTCCTAGTTAACTAGTTAGGAAGGTAGAATCTGTTAGTTAAAGACCACTACTCTTGCTCCTTGGTCATGTTTATCCAATAATTTGACACTAGTATAAATAAGATGAACTTTGCAAATAAAAGTACAAACTAAAGTTATATAAACACATCTAAATGTCAAGTTCATGGCTGTTGTTGAGAAAAACTAATTGTGTTGTTAAATTACATGTGATCATCTCAAATAGAACCAATTTATTGTTCATATTAACAAATTTATGATGTTGCCAGGAGAGAAAAAAATTGATATTTGGATTTATTTTTATTTGCTATTATAAAATATCCATATATATATATATACACACAGTCAAACCTGTTTTATGAGGTCACCTTTGAGAAAGTGGTCTTTTAAGACAGGTGACCTCTTAATAGAGGTTCAATTCATATGAAATTTTCTGTGACAGGACAAGAAAAAGGTGACCTTTTAATACAGGTAACTGCTTAATAGAGGTGACCACTTGGGAAGGTTTGACTGTATATCTAAAAATGTTTATGTGCAATGAAGTCTGCCTTAATAATAGAAGTTTTATAAAAAAAAAAGAAGGAAAAAAAAAAAGATCTTTGAAATTCAACATAAAATGTAGTCCTGTATTCTTACTAGACAATGCATCACTTTCTGGTACCCTGTGTTGCTTTATTTTTATTTTTTTTAATTTTTTATAGAAAAGACATTTTCTTGAAGATAAGCTCTAATCAGATCATCTTTGCTAGCCAAGATCTACAATCCACATCTTCTCCTTGAGTAGGGGAGTAAGATATTAACCCCTTGCTTGCGAAGATGTAAACAGATTAGTGCCCAATATTTTATGTTATTTTATTATCGCATAGCGAAAAGTCGTTACTTCAATAAAATTATTCTAGAATTGGTTTGCTTTGTTGGGTACTTGTGATGATTTCTAGGGCTCAAATTGCCTTAAATTATAGAGCACAAACACAAGACTGTCCATGACAAATGCAGATGAAAATCCAGATGACAGGCACAAATATGTGAAATATTGTTCAATGTGGTGCTAAACACCCATAACTCAATTCCTAATTTTTATTAATACGTTTGTTTAGAATGAAAATATTTTAAGAGGAATAATTGAGATAGAACAGTTCATTCCACGATATAGCTGAAATACTGCTAAAGTTGGCATTAAACACCAATCAATCAATCAATTGGGATAGAAATACATGTACTAATGAAAAGAAAGTTTAAACAATGACCGTCAAGAATTCCCCAAATATCAACAAAACAATCACCGACCTCTCACCTCAAACATTGAATTGAACACAAGGAAAGACAGCAAAATCTGGCGTTGAAAATACAGGTCCTGGGTTGGGACAAGCACGAATATGTGGCGTGGAATCACAACCCTCCCCTTTGGCCTCCTCTGATAAATGAACCTCCATATTTATTTACTGTGAAAATTTTTACTGTTACACTATGTAACTAGATTTCTCTCAATAACATAAAAATAGAAACTGACCCACATAACGTAATTCACACCTACTTATTGTTATCATAAATCTTAGATTGCTGGATCATCTGGTAAATGACCAGTTTATTTTGATTAAGTGCTATCATTGACATCTGAATGTACCCTATTTTATATGTTAACTTGCTAATTTAAGTAGATGTGACCCTATTTCAATGTGCCCTGGAAGATCACATACCAGAGGTTTGACAGTGTGAGTATATATAAGTCAAACCTACCCATGTAGTCACCTCTACTAAACAGTCACCTGTATTAAAAGGTCACCTTTTTCTTGTCCTGTCATATAAAATTTCATATAAATTGAACCTCTTTCAAGAGGTCACCTGTCTTAAAAGACCACTTTTTCCTTGCCCCAAATATGACCTCTTAATACAGGTTTGACTGTATTATCAAGAGAAATAAATATTGACACTTACATGATAAATTGTCACAAGGTGTGTTAAAGTTAGAAATACAAAGTTCTAAAATTCCAATAATTTAACTTTATTGAAGAGCTGCTGTGGGTGTCATATGGTATTTTGAACCCCTGAAAAATTGATAAAAATTTACCCTGGGCTCCATATACCATATGGTTCAAAATACAATATGACACCACCATTGGGAAAAGTTGATGACATAAATCATGTCCAATTACAGAATTTATCATCTGGAAAGGGATTCTTTGTACTGGTGCTCTTTCCATGAGCTCAGCAGAAAAATTGTTAGGGGGGGTGGGGTGGGGGTTCTGGTGTTTAACGTCACTTTCAACAATATTTCTGCTATATCATTGCAGCCAGTTTTATTGGTGGAGGAAACGGGAGTACCCGGAGAAAACCATCGACATGACACAAGTCACTGATAACATTTGTCACCACAACCATTAAATGGATTATTATGGTTATGATGTTTTACGCCACTTTCAACAATATTTCAGTTATATCGTGGCAGTCAGTTTTATTGGTGGAGGAAATCAGAGTATCCGGAGTAAACCACCGACCTGCCGCAATATTGTTGTTTTGAGTAAACCTCGCCTGAGCGAGATTTGAACTCACAACTTCAGTGGTGCTAGGCACTGATTGCATAGGTAGTTGTAAACCCAACCACCATATGATCACGACCACGACGACCCCCCATTAAATGGAGAAAATGAAACTACCCTCTATAGATAGACATCGATTTGTTATATATAGGTGCACTTTTAGGCTGGTTAGACTGAAAACAATAATTACTTATGACTTTATAATTGCAGATTTTAAAGCATCTGAAGCAGTAAAACCATGGCTAGATGTGCAGGAAACTATTGAAATGCAATATCATGGTAAATATATGTTATGTAGATCAATGTTGAACAGTTAAATGGTAACCTGCTTTTGTTGAGCGAACTTACTACTTAAGTTCCAATTAGCCAAGCGTTTGAATTATTAGGATAATTACTATGAACAGACCATATCCTTATGTACATGTATAGGAAAACGAGTTCAAGATAACAAGATTCCATAGTAGTATTTTATTATCTCAGTGCTTTTAAAATATATCCAGAGGCTGTCGCGGTTGTGATATATGGTAGTTGAATTTACAACTGCCGATGCAATCAGTGCCTATCACCACATAACGTTTTCTTTTAAGGTCCTATGTTAAACTATGTCAATGCCAATGTTGGACATACTATATTTCCAATCAACACACAATATGGATAAGATCATTCAAGGAACAGGGACCGTTGTGTTCGTGATCGTACGGTAGTTGGATTTACAACTACTGATGCAATCAGTGCCTATCACCAATGAAGTTGTGAGTTCGAATCGCGCTCATGGCGAATACAATATTACGTGATAAAGTTTGTCAGTGACTTGCGACAGGTTGATGATTTTCTCCATGTACTCTGGTTTCCTCCACCAATAAAACTGACCGAAATTTAATTGTTTCCCGTTAATTGGTGAAAGGGGACAAATTTCTAAATAATTTAGCCATCTGTGAATAATTTTAAGGATAATTGCATAGTACAATGGAAAGTTTGAAAGAGATACATCCATGTATGAATTGGTTTAAAAATGGGATTAAATCTTGTAGGATTACATATTATAAATATTTAATTTATAAATAATATCTCAATTGGATTTAAAATAGGTTTTATATCTATATATTGTGTGTATATAATATTTATATATATATATATAGTATTCAAATATTCTTATTTTATACTTGAGGTAGTTCAGTTTTTTATCCTTTTCGGACCCTGGGCTTATAACATCTTCCACTGTATTGAACTAAAGATTAAGAGTTTTTTAAATGCAGATCACTAAATTGATAGGCCATTATAAAGATGTGTATTGATTTTATGTGCCAAAACAGAGATGCTTTTCATTATTCACCTTGAATTACCAAAAGTAAAAATGGTTCATTCATGATGGTTCCCTGTTTATAATCAGTATAGGTAAAAAGGTGTACCAGATCCTAATTCAACCAAGTTCAGCTGCATGATGGGAAATACCACAAAAACCAAAAAGTATAAAAATGGTTCATTCATAATGGTTCCCTGTCTATAATCAGTCTAGGAAAGAAAGTGTACCAGATCCTGGTTCAACCAATTCCAGCTGCATGATGGGAAATGCTCCAGTAATTTTTTAAGAAGTTTCACTGTGGCTATTTATAGATCAGTACTTTAAAATTGAATTGTTATTTTATTAAATGTAATTCCCTGAAGGCAGTAAGGTTAAGTAAACATTATAACATATAGATAATTTAATACACAAAAATCTTTTGTTATCCTTGCAAATCCAACAGAGTACAAAATACAGGCTGTCAAATCTGAGCTTGCAAATTTGTACCAGTAACTTAAGTCGAGAATAAATAGATAATGTCAAATAAGATTAATTGCATCTTTTGATCCATTCAACATGTAGTACAGGAGATTTGTACATATTGTTACAGTATTATGATTATTTTTATTAAAATCATAATTTTTTTTTTCTCATTCCTTTTTTTTATATCAAATTTTAATTGTATGGACATAATTAGGAGCTCTTAAACATATAGTCTGTTTTTTTTGTCAAGTTCAAAGGGTTAGAAATTATGAGGATCTGAGGTCCTTGACCTTGCACTATTGACTGCATACCACAGCTTCTTTATTTGAAGCCAGAATTAGCTCCAATTTTAACTGTAGGGGCATAATTAGATGCTCTTAATATATTATTCCAGATTTTTTTGGGTAAGTTTATTCTTTTATCAATTACAGAAATAAGGCATATTTAAGCAAGTAATCATTAAAAAATCCTTTTTCTCTTAAACTACTTTGCCAATTTGAACCAAACTTGGAAGGAATATAGTCATTTGGGTCCATCAGGGCTGTTCTAAAAATATAACTGATTGATCTGATCTCACAGTGACTAAAAAAGTAAATCCTAAAGTGACCAATCTCGCCATATTTCAAACCAGAATCTGCTAAATTTTTAACTTTAGGAGCAAAATAAGGAGCTGTTTCTATGGCAGCCATTTTGAAGACAATTTGTTGTAGGGGACATGCATCACTCAGTGATTCTGATCTTTCTTGTTTATCTTCCATGGAGTGCAGACCTTTCAGTAAGGGGTGGTACCAGGTAATAGTGGCGTTTAAATTTTTAAATGTTCTCGTCCTGAATATAGCTGAAAAATTGCTTGCTGGATGTTAAACACCAATCAATCAATCAATCAATCAATAAAATGGTAATAGGTACCTCCTAATTTCAAAGACTGTTGCATCGGATATTCATGAAAAATGTTTAGATTTTAAGAAAAAGTAGTGCCTGTAAATGGTAATGTACTGGTACAATTGAAAAATATTGAAAACCCTGAGAGTGTTGCCATGGTAACAGTCAGTAATAACATCTATATATCTGCTTGGAAAGATTTTTTTCTTTATGTCATTGAACCCTGCATTTACTTTAAATTCATTGAAGGGTAAAATGTATCTTTTATCTGTTTTTAACAATGTCTCGAATTCTTATTCAATAAATGATTACCTTCTATGATTCTTCGACATCAATATTTAATGAGTTTTTAAGTTTTAGATTATTTAATAGATCCTCAATACATCTATGTATATTTATATATATGATTCAGCCAGGAGCTAGGTAAACTTCTCTATACCTTATATGTAATATATTGAATTGTCAACAGATGTTATGCGATATAATGGGACCATGTTGAGTCAGTAGATTTCTTTATTTTTTGTTAGATAATTCTTTTCAAGAGGTTTATATTATTTGATTTAAAAAAAAATTCAATAAAAGTTTTGAAAATTTTGTAAATCAAATGTGCTGTACTGTTTAAAGTGAATTTTTTTTTAATCGAAAAAAATACTTCGATATATCTTGTTGACGAAAAACGTTACATTGCAGATTTGAATTATTAATCATTTGTGTGAATATTTTCTGCATTCGACTATTTTCATTTTAACGAAACGAGGAATCATCAATTACCGGTACTTTAAAAACTATAAAAAGTGCATCATGGGACATTTGATTTCAAAGTGCATTAAAATGGATATATAAAAACCAATATTGAGATTGTTTATTTTTGTAACAGGAACAAAAATTGCTGAATTGCCAAAATAAAAACAGTTTTGTGTCTGTAGTGATTTTTCAACCTGTATTAATTTTACAGATAATTGTTAAGTTCATTGTATTTAACAGATGTGAATAAGGACAGTGACATGGTTGTACCACAATCTCTTCATCCGCAGCATTACTCATTTCCAATATTTTATAAAGTTTTGTTGAGTCATCTTAAGGAACAGCACAGATGAGTATAGAATGTCTGGTTGGCATAGCCTTTCGGGATATCTCCATTTTCGACCAGGAGGAGGGGGTGAGTACAAATTATATCTTGTAGAACAAAATATACTGATACCTGTTGATTATAAACGTTCAGGTAACAGAAATAATTTGAAATAATATATTGGTTAAAGACACAGGGGGGTGGAGGGGGGAGGGGCATCATGGTTGTGATTGTATGGTAGTTGGATTTACAACTACCTGTACAATCAGTGCCTATCACCAATAAAGTTGTGAGTTCGAACCCTGTTCATGGTGAGGTGTACTTGATACAACATTATGTGATAAAATTTGTTAGTGACTTGCAACAGGTCGGTGGTTTCCTCCACCAATAAAACTGACTGCCACAATATAAATGAAATATTGTTGAAAGTGGCATTAAACACCATAGCCCTAACCCCTTGATTTTGAAGGAAGGCCAATACTTTTTGTAATATATCCCCTCTGGGCATTATGGTTTCCAGTGTTAGACAGTGTATGTTAAAATGTTATCAATTACATGTATGTAATTAATGCTACAAGTGTTAAGTCCCTTGATAAGTATAAAATAAATACATATATTCCAGGTTAAAATTCCATATAATCAGTGTAATTTTTAAGCAATTGGAAAACAATTTGTGGTAGTATTATGGTATGGGTCTATTGCTTTCTTCGTCAATGACTCATCGTTTGTAAAATAAATGGTCGAAGCTGATCCATATTGATCTCTCAGCTAAACAAATATACATCTTAAAAATGTATTTAATTGGTGGTTAGGGTTAGGGCTATTGGTGTTTAATGCCACTTTCAACAATATTTCAGCTACATGTATATCATGGCAGTCATCTACATCTACATCTACATGGTACGTGCTGGGGGGGGGGGGGGGGGGGGGGGGGGGGGGGGGTTGCGCACTAATTTAAATAAATAATTTTGTACAATCCTTAAGAAAAAGTATGAATTACAGAGAAAGTAGGAAAGATAGAAAGAAGAGAAAAAAAAAAAAAAAAAGAATAAAAAAAAGAAAAAAAGTGTATATAGGAAAGTCAGAGGAATAGGCGAAAGATTTGTCAAGTTGCATGTTCATATCTTCAGAATTAGTCCACTCTGGCTACCGTAGCGGCCACTGGGTATACACCCAACCAGCACAGCACTATCAGCCTCACTAGATACTACTTACAACAGTCAGTTTTATTGGCAGAGGGAATTTACTATAGGATCTAAATAATTTTAGTGAAAGTATATTTCACATCACAGATTGCCAAATATAGCTGTCAAACATCTAATTTTAATTCCAATGTTAAAAATACAATATTAGAATCATGTGAGCAATTTAAATATGAAAATAGTATCAAAATTGATAATTCAATTATTTCTTAAGCTCTTGAGGGTAAACATATCATTTTGCTCTTATAGTACCAGTGATCAGGAAAGAGGAAATGATTATGGGCCATTGTGGCCCCATCATCACAACATTCAATGGGCCATTTCAGTGTAGTCTTTGTAAAAACTAAAATATTTTATGGGCCTTTTAATTTTTGTATGGGGCATCTACACAGAATTACAAAACTGTATGTATCAAACGGCCCATAGCCCTGCCTTTCCCAATCACTGTAGCACTAACTGGTACATCATAATACAAAACAGAAGTTGATAAAGGGGAATTATGTAGAATTTTATTCCTAAATAAACAAAAAATGGACAATTTATTTTAGCTGTATGATTAATGTTAAAATGTGAGTGGGAACAGTAAATAAAAATCACCAGTCAAACATAAAAATAAATATAATAACAAAAGAAAACAAAAGATGGGAGAGCAAACAGGTGCTTTTAAAAGGAAACATTTTCCTGCTCCATGCATAGCACATGTCATGAAATCATCATTTACAAAGTGGGTGAATATGAAAAAAATTAGTACATGAGAAATTTGTCCAACTCAATTACATTAAAATGTGATAAGGTGTGTCTACATGGTCACATGCTTGCAAAATGTGATAAGGTGTGTCTACATGGTCACATGCTTGCAAAATGTGATAAGGTGTGTCTACATGGTCACATGCTTGCTAAATGTGATAAGGTGTGTCTACATGGTCACATGCTTGCAAAATGTGATAAGGTGTGTCTACATGGTCACATGCTTGCAAAATGTGATAAGATGTGTCTACATGGTCACATGCTTGCAAAATGTGATAAGGTGTGTCTACATGGTCACATGCTTGCAAAATGTGATAAAGTGTGTCTACATGGTCACATGCTTGCAAAATGTGATAAGGTGTGTCTACATGGTCACATGCTTGCAAAATGTGATAGGTGTGTCTACATGGTCACATGCTTGCAAAATGTGATAAGGTGTGTCTACATGGTCACATGCTTGCAAAATGTGATAGTGTGTGTCTACATGGTCACATGCTTGCAAAATGTGATAAGATGTGTCTACATGGTCACATGCTTGCAAAATGTGATAAGGTGTGTCTACATGGTCACATGCTTGCAAAATGTGATAAGGTGTGTCTACATGGTCACATGCTTGCAAAATGTGATAAGATGAGTCTACATGGTAACATGCTTCAAATTAATTTCAAACTTTTTCTGTACACCTGCTTCAAACAAACACACGTATCTAACTCGAGCTTCCTTCCAATATTTGATGGATGCATCAAACGTGTTTGATGATGTATTTAGACTGTAAAAAATTTTTGTTTGAAACATGTGACCATTTAAATGCCCCTCTATAGGCCTTTCAAAATGGGGTGATACCAAGTACTTTTATTCCTTTATGTTATGTATGTTGAAGATACCAAAGGGAGGTAATCAGAATTCATAAATCAAAGAAGTACAGACAGCACAATGGCCAAAAGAAAAAGGACAAATAACAATCTATAAAACATTACACAGAAAACTAAAGTTTGAATAACAGGAACCCCACTAAAAACCAGAAGTGTAAGCAGTTCCTGCTCCACATGTGACACCTGTCATGTTACTCTAGTTACAAACCGTGTGATAAGTCATGAATGAGGAAAGGATCGGGAAATGCTTACAACGAGTGGAACATATCTGTGGTCATTTGTGACACAGATATTCCATAGCGGTCAACCAAGTCATGGTGGGGAATGTAAAACTTTTGAAGTGATGACTTCATCTTAACCAATAGGAACCCTTGGTTCAGTACCTTCCTTGTTAGCAGCAACCCTCTATCAAGGAAATCCTAATAGGAATCACAAGCTCTGGAATATAGGATATTCATGAAAAATGTTCAAATTTTGATAAAATGTACCACAGTGTAAATATCAAAATATGTACATGTACTCTTGAAAAATATTGAAAGCCATGAAGATATTGAAATATCGATTTATATCTCATTGACATGTTCATGTGTTTCTGTCACCATTTTGTCATCCTTATAGAGCATTGATACTTTTCTATTGCAGGACTTAGTTTATTGAAAACAAAGCGTAAAGTTTGGTGTGTGTTAGACGAGGGACAGTGTAAACTTTTATACTACAAGAACGAAGAGGAATTACATCAAAATAAATCACCGCAAGGCAATATCAACATTAAAGGAGCTGGTATATCTCTGGACCTGGATACACACAACCAGTTTATTATCTTGTAAGTTTTGTTACACTTGCTACAGTTTGTTCTACTGATACTGTGAGCTCACTTGTATTTGTTGAAGAGTCCGTCGTGGTCATGATTGAATGATAATTTGATTGATATCCCAGAGTCAATATACAATAGGATTCAAATACCATGACACCGATAGCAATATGTTGATGGTATATATCATGTCCAGTTATAATGTTTATCACCTGAAAAGTGATTTTTCGTACTAGAGGGAGTTGCTATAGTCATGATCGTATGGTAGTTGGATTTACAATTACCTATGCAATCAGTGCCTATCACCACTAAAGTTGTGAGTTCGAATTTCGCTAATGGCGAGGTTTACTCGATATAACATTATGTGATAAAGTTTGTCAGTGATTTGCGGCAAGTCTGTGGTTTTCTCTGTGTACTCCGGTTTCCTCCACCAATAAAACTGACTGCCACGATATATCTGTAATATTGATGAAAGTGGCATTAAACACCATAAGCCTCTGTATTTGTTGATTACAGTAGTCCCCCTAGCTCTTATAAAGTCATCATTCCTGCAATGAAAGAATGGCCTTATAATAGAGGTGACCTCTCTTGAGGGGGACAATTTACTAGTATTTAACTCTCTCAGTGCATCTGAAATCAGGCCTGATAAGAGGGGTGGCCTTTGATGGGAGATGCCATAAATGAGGGGACTATGCTCAAAAGTTAAATCTGTTATGTTTGTAATTGTTTTTTAATAAACTTCCATAAATTATTTAACCAGTTATAAAAGTTAAAAGTTATTTAAATATTGAAACAATACATCAATAAAGAAAATACTATAGTCCCTTGGGGGATATTTCACTACCTTGTAAGTTCAACTTTTATGTACTGTAAAATTAATTGTTTATACTGAGGGTCTACAGGGGGTATTATAATACAGAAACATAATTCTTCAGTCTGTTGGGGAATTCTGTTCAGGATTCTTCCAGATGTCGTTTATTTTGATGGTCACTACAGGGATATTTCACTAGCTGTAAGTTCGGTATTATTGAACTGTGAAATTAATTGTGAAAACCACTGACCTGCTGCAAGTCACTGACAAACTTTATTACATAATGTTTTATCGAGTACACCTCGCCATGAGCGGGATTCGAACTCGCAATGTTGATTTGAAAGCAATTTGAGGTTTGGTCAAAACAAATGTCCAGTAAACTGTGGTAATTGGTAAAGAGAAGTTCCCAATCTCTCCAACAAGTTTGAATTGTGATATCACAGAAGAAATTTCATGCAATTTGAAAAAAACCCGAGAGATAACAAGCTGCTATTTTAACTAGAGGCTCAGTGGGCTGAGCCTGTGTCGCTCACCTTTCATTCTGCTTTGAGGAAACTTAATACAGAACCTCCCATAGGTGCTTCCCACCAAGTTTTGGTCATTTGGCTAAGCAGTTACAGGGAAGAAGATATTTAGAAATCGACCAAATAGAAACAAGAATGGCCTGTGGTGACCATGTTTATTAACGGACCGGAACTAAATGAGCAATCTTTATAGATGACCTTCCAATGATGCTTCCTACCAAGTTTCGATTCATTTGGCTAAGCTGTTTCAGAGAAGAAGATTTTTTTAGAAATCAACCAATCAGAAACAAGAATTGCCTTTGGTGGCCATGTTTGTAAATGGATCGGAACTAAATGAGCAGTCTTTACAAAGGACCTTCCAAGGATACTTCCTACCAAGTTTCTATTCATTTAGCCAAGCGGTTTCAGAGGAGACGATTTTTTAGAAATCAACCAATCAGAAACAAGAATTGCCTGTGGTGGCCATGTTTGTTAATGGATCAGAACTAAATGAGCAATCTTTATAGAGGACCTTCCAAGGATGCTTCCTACCAAGTTTCGGTTCATTTGGCAAAGTGGCTTCAGAGGAGAAGATTTTTTTAGAAATTAACCAATTAGAAGCAAGAATTGCCTGTGGCGGCCATGTTTGTTAACGGATCAGGACGAAATGAGCAATCATTATAGAGGACATGCCATAGATGCTTCCTACCAGGTTTCGGTTCATTTGGCTAAGCGGTTAAAAATCGGCCAATCAGAAACAAGAATTGCCTATGGCGGTCATGTTTGTTAATGGATCGGGACAAAATGAGCAATCTTTATAGAGGACCTTCCATAGATGCTTCCTACCAAGTTTCACTCCATTTGGCTGAGGGGTTTCAGAAGAGAAGATTAAAATGTGAAAAGTTAACGGACGACGGACGCCAAGTGATGGCAAAAGAGCTAAAAATTAGTACGAATGAACAAAAAATCTCATGCGATCGCACGATTTATACATGTTGACGAGATTTTGTAATTGGGTCACCAACCTCTATAAATATTCAATATATGGCAACAATGGATAAAATTTAACATAGTATCGAGGTCAGCCTTCTGGTAATATAGCAAATTATACAATTACTTGTAATTTTGCATAATAATACCATATTATTAACTTCAACAAATTTATGTAATTTCCTCTTCAAAATTATCTCCCTTACCGATAATTGCTTTATCGAGTTATAAATAGCAATATAATTTATCCTGCACTTGTTCCAATTGAGCAGGCAAATTGCTTTGACTGGATAAATTTGTGTTTTATAGTGTGACTGCCCCAGGAAAATGTTGGAGAGTTGGATATTGATATTGACCTAACATTTAGTCTTTTGTAGTGGCTACAATGCACCTACTTTTTTTTCCGAAACCTACAAACGAGATCTCTAACATGCAGGGAGCAAATTGGCTCTCTCCTAACATGTTACCTAATGTGGTCCATTGTCAGGCTTTCTGTATTATTCTATAACCTGATAACCCTCTTCGAGAGAACAATTTCTATTCACCACCCGGAGACGTGTTGGACAAATCTGTGGGTCGAGCTCTGAAAAATTTACATAAGATCAATGCACATTAGCTTTTTATGTTTCAAACCAAATAATACATTAATAGATCTCTTTTAAAATCTAATTCATCAGTGGAGATTTACTTCTCGTAAGAGTATCTCTACCTGAATTATTTAAAGAGCTGCACAATAGGTAAACAATAGGTATTGATTCAGTAAATCTCTCGTGATACAATATCAATTGAAAATTGATTGTTTTCTGTCATCGAGATGCAATGATATAAGGCCATTTTAAAATGGGGTCACCGTCACTGTAGTTGTCAGTTCCATACATGAAAACAAAGACATAATATATTCTGATAAACATGTACTGTAATTTATTCTTGACGGCATTGGTGGTATAAATTGGTTAGCGTGGCGTGCTTGCCTCGAATACAGTTTGGTAGCTTGTAGCCTAGATCGGGTCAAGCCAAAGACCATAAATTGATATTTATGCTGCTTCTCCGTTAAGCATGCAACATCAAAGAGTAAAATTTAAGACTGGTTGGCCACAAAAAAAAATCCAACTAAGCATGTTGGTCAAGCGTACGTTATGACCATTTCAGCGAAAGTAACTGTTCTCGCCATGATATAGCTTAGAAAAAAATCGGTCAGTTGATGTTAAACAGCAATCACTTTGCCATGTCTTGATTTAAAGAAGTTTACTCACAAGGTAGATTTTGGTATGGGCCAAAGTGACCTAATGGTCTACAGCAAACAATCATATATTTACACTACATGTACTCTTACCAGTTTTCTATAATAAATCATTAATATCGGACACTGACATAGTCAGTTTTATTTGTGTATATTTAATATTTGACATTAACAAAGGTTGTTAATCAGTCTCATTTTTTTTCTTTAAAAACATCTGTTGAATGTCTTTTTTTTTAACAAAGCCTGATCAATATCAGTATAGACAAAGATTAAAAGTTGAGAATCCATTCAGATTGAGTGAACAATAAAAAAATCAGTAGCGCACCGCCGAGTTGCGAACATATGGATGGACAATGCCTGTGTACCAAGATTCACTTAGATAAGACATTTCGTTCTTGAGATATCGTGCGGTAACAAAAAAAATATCTAATTTTTGTTCTATGTTTAGAAGTTGTGACCTTGACCTTTGACCTACAAACCTCAATATCAATAGGCTTCCTCCTCTCACCATCAGGCATGTGTGTACTAAGATTCATTTAGATCTGACATTTCGTTCTTAAGATATCGTGCGGAAACAAAACAAGTATCTAATTTTTGTTCTATTTTTAGAAGTTGTGACCTTGACCTTTGTCCTACAAACCTCAATATCAATAGGCTTCCTCCTCTCACCATCAGGCATGTGTGTACCAAGTTTCATTTAGATCCAACATTTCATTCTTAAGATATTATGCGGGAACGAAAAAAGTATCAAATTTGTGTTCTATTTTTAGAACTTGTGACCTTGACCTTTGTCCTACAAACCTCAATATCAATAGGCTTCCTCCTCTCACCATCAGGCATGTGTGTACCAAGTTTTATTTAGATCTGTCATTTTGTTCTTAAGATATCGTGCGGAAACGAAAAAAGTATCAAATGTTTGTTCTATTTTTAGAACTTGTGACCTTGACCTTTGTCCTACAAATCTCATTATCAATAGGCTTCCTCCTCTCACCACCAGGCATATGTGTACCAAGTTTCATTTAGATCCTACATTTTGTTCTTAAGATATCATACGAAAACGAAAAAAGTATCAAATTTTTGTTCTATTTTTAGAAGTTGTGACCTTGACCTTTGTCCTACGATCCTCAATATCAATAGGTTTCCTCCTCTCACCACCTGGCATGTGTGTACCAAGTTTCATTTAGATCAGACATTTCATTCTTAAGATATTGTGCGGAAATATTGCGCCGCCCGGACGCCATTCATCTTATTATAAGCCGAGTTCGACTTCGTCGCAAATCGACTAAAAAATGTTACAGAAAACAAAGATAAGAGAAAAAAAAATGTGGAAATTTAATAATACAATGTACAGTGAAGCGTGTTTAAACTGAACTTCCTTGGGAACAAACTTTTTTGTTCAGAATAGACAGGTGTTCCATTGTTAGCAAAAATTTTCTTCATTTGGATTATATTGAAAAACTAGTTTATACAGGATTCTGGTTTATTCAGGATTCAGTTTAGACAGATTTCATAGTACATATTTAATACAATAGTATCCCTTTTATAAAGCCATCCATTCTTCAATGAAAAAGTGGCCTTATAAGAGGATTGACCTCTCTGGAAAGAGACAACTTAGTAGTATTTTGCTATCCCAGTGGATCTGAAATCTGGCCTGATTAGAGTTGGTAAGAGTTGCCTGTACATAAAACTACATCTGTCTTGTTGTTAGTAGTTTTGTTTTCTAGTGGTCTTTATAACTTCAGTGGTGTAATTGTTGACATGCTCGCCTCAAATGTGGTAGATCGTGGGTTCGGGCATCGATCGGGTCAAACCAAAAACTATAAGTATAAAATTGGTATTTGTTGCTTCTCCACTAAGCATGCAGCATTAAGAAGAAAGAACAAAGACTGGCTGGCTCAGAATCAGGATAGTGTCAGAGTGTTTCAGTGAGCTAGCACTATTAAAATCCAACTAATCATGTTGGTCTAGTACAAAGCGGATATCATCATCATCTCATTGAAAATTAACTTGTTCTCGCCATGAGATAGCTGAAAAGTTGCTGAGTTGGCCGTTAAACAACAATCACTTAATCACTAATAAGAGGGGATGTAATTTTAGAATACATCAATAAAAAATGTAACATAGTAAAACTTGCTTCACGTCAGACTTAAAAAAAAATGGAAATTTATTTTTAGTTTGATGGAACAAAAGTCACATCAGCTTTGTCATCACATTATGTCCATCGTTGTCTGTCGTCATGTTTCAGTATCGATGTAATTCTTTGAAATTATTCTATTTTACTTGGAACCAAAAATAACATGGATGTTCCCAAAAATGTTTGTGTTTTTGATGCTGATAAGAAGTCCCAAGATGGTTGCCACCACAGGACATAGTTTTCATTGATTTCTTCTAGAAAACGTAAACATGGCTGAATGTGCAAATTTTTGTGCATATCAGAAAGAACATTGGAAAGAATCAGATTCCAGATAGGGGTGCTGAGCCAGTCATTATTCCAGCTTTGCCAGAAGATGCTTCTTCTAGGTTGTCTTGCCCAATCAGAATCCTTAGCATATATCTAGATAGAACTAAGAATTCTCGTCCTGCCAAGAATACTAGGCTTTTTCTTCCTTTGAAAAAGGGAATTTCTGACATCTCTGCCAAGACTATTTCCTCTTGGATTTGCCGTACTATTCTTCTGACTTACGAGTCTTCAGGAGAAGAATTTCTTAGCCGCCACTCGGTTAAAGCTCACGAAGTTCGTGCCCTTGCTTCTTTCTGGGCACTTTTTAATTCAGCCTCTATTTCAGAGGTTTTGTCGGCTGGGTTTTGGAGATGTCAGGATTCTTTTACTTCCTTTTATCTTAGGTCTATGTCTGCACAAGCAGACAGTCTTTTTTCACTTGGACCTATAGTTGCTGCTCAACATGTCAGTGTTCCTTTGGTTTCTGAGAGATCAGGGGATTCAGCTGTCTGTTAGATTCTGAGTTTCTCAGAATTTATAGTGGTAAGCTATTTATTGCTATAAAATTAGAATTTTTTCTAAGTAAAATTTACTTTTATTAAATAAATACTTCCCACTATAAATTATAGGTCCCACCCTTTCCTCCTCTTCATTCCCTGATGAGGCTTCTCTTGGGGAAATGGAATGAGGTTTATAGGTGATTTGTTGGGATATATCCAGTGTTGAGGGAGTATCTCAATGTTCTTTTTATTGTGGTTTTCTCCTACTGTGGGTGAAGGTCGCTTGTGGGAGTGTCTCCACTATCCACTGATCTGAAATTAAAAAATAGCCATATTATTGCTGGGTAAGGTTTAAAATGACTCCATGGAGAAAAATCCTCGAAATGAAAATTTGAATTTACTGGTCTGAATCAAATTCTTGAATTATTTTTTATATAGTTCTAAATAAAACTGAAAAATTTACTGGTGTTGGGCCGGAGGACCGATGCTCATCGTGAGGACTGGGAGAAATGTTTGAACACACAATATATAGCATGTAGACAAAGCAATGTTTTCAAAATATCCACATATATTTCATATAAAGCCACATTTAAAAAAGAATTTATCCTGAAGTCATTTTTATGCAATTTTAATGTAATTTTTACCATCAATATCAGAAATTTACATAGTTTCATATTCTTATTTCAACATAATTGTTTTTTTCTCTCAAAATATCACTTTACTTCATATGAAACTGCATTGTTGTTTTTAAGAATTTGAACAATGAATTTTAATTTTTGACATCATAATTCATTATATAGGTAAGCTAAGTAAATTTATGACGTCAATAAATTCAAGTTCATGTTTTATGAATCGTGATTTATTAAAATCCACAATTTAAAAAAGAAATAATGAATTTTGCCCATACTGTACATAAATCATCATTTAAAGGAATAGTGCCTGTAAGTTTGGTAATTTTTTTGAAAGATATTTTATGTGTTGAAAGTTAATATATATCTTCAAAACATGAGTATAAAACGAAGTTAGGCGAGATTCGACCAAAAAACGTGTATTTTCGTTGTTTTCTGTGTGCAGCTTGTCTCCCAGCATCTTTAATTAGTAGGGATGGCAACGATTACTCGGTTAACCGTCGGAAAGATCGTAACCGGTTAGCTATTTTGCGATTCGATTATTCGTTAAGTTTTGATAAAATATGATGAAAATATCTCGATCTTGTCACTGTTTTCTCAATTCATAAACATTAAAAAATATTTAAAGTACATGTATAGTGTAACAGTACAAATAAGCTAATTTTATTACACAAAATTCTCCATGATGAAACACCTTTATATCTTTTAAATGAAATTCTTCTACAAGCTAACCACCAATCTAGTTATAATTTGAGATTTAACCAAGTTTTTGAACCTCCATTCTGTAATACCACTTCATACAAATGTAGTTTTTTCCCTAATGTAATTGACAGTTGGAATTTACTTGATGTAGACATGCAAAATCAACACAGTAGACTGATGTTCAAAAAGCAAATAAGATCTAATATATCTGTCCCTCCCCCCTATTTTGCCTTTACAACATATTCCATTGTCAACTTAGAAACTTGGCAAGTAACTTGAATCAACACAAGTTCTTGTCATACTTGTCAGATGGTTCAGGATGTCCTTGTGGGGATGATGTTGAAGACAACTTTCACTACTTTTATGTCTGTCCACTTTTCATTTGCCAAAGAATTTTGCTGTTTATTCAACTGAGAGATTTAGCCGACTTCCTAAACATTGATGTACTCTTAAAGGGATCACATGACCTTTCTTTTGATGATAATGTACTTATTATGAACTCTGTCCACACCTTTATTTGTAGAACCAAGAGACTTGACTATTAATATTAACATTTTTCAATTTGATTTTGTATTATTTGCTTTGAATCTTTTTTGATTTATTGATGTTTAAACAAATATATATCTATATTTATGTGTACATGTGTATATGTATGCATACATGTATGTATGAATATGCCTTCTTATTTGCCTATACATGTATATACATGTATATATGTATCCTTAATATACAGAAGAATATATTACTTACAAGTTAACTTATTCACACTCTAAATTGGCAAATTTCACAATTATAAAGAATAAATGGACAGTTTTAAAATTATTACAAAATTTTGAATTTCTCGTAAGTAAAAACTTTTGTACACTAATTACAATGTAAATTAATTAATTATTCTTATCATTATACTTGATGTCCTTAGTTATTGAGGGAGAGCACTTACATAGACTATGCCTGATGTGCAATCCCATTGGATATTGTATTTATGCATTTATTCAATAAAATATTTGAATTGAATTGATATTGTAACAGTAAATAAACTTAGATATCGGATTAAATCAATAATTAGATAACTGTGATAAGACACGATAACTATCCCTCTGGCATTCGTGTTTTTACAATCATAACTAATCACAACAATTGTAAAAAAACAGCTGCGCCAAGAGCGCATGATACGCCCGTCATCAACATTCATACAATATTTGTAAAGACTTTCTTTCCCATAACTCTTGAATGAAAAATCAAAATTTCACCAACAGCTGCACCATAAACATGAATTGGAACATTTATACAATATTTATACAATTGAAAACAACATTTTTTGAGAAATCAGTAAAGACTATCAATTCCAATAACAGTACGAAGTTTGAAGTGAATTGGCGAAGGGGTTCTCAATTTACAGCGTGACATACGAAAAATCGCCTACAATTTGATGAATAAAGTCCCATAACTCTAGATCTGGAATGAAAAATCGAAATTTCACCAAAAAGTATACAGACCGTAAGACTATCAATTCCAATAACTATGCGAAGTTTGAAGTGAATTGGCCAAGGGATTCTCTATTTACAGCACGACATACGAAAAATCGCCGACAATTTGATGAATAAAGTCCCATAACTCTGGAATGAAAAATTGAAATTTCACTAAAAAGTATACAGACCATAAGATTATCAATATGAATTGGCCAAGGGGTTCTTAAGTTAGAGAGTGACATGTGAAACGGATGGACGGACAGTATACCTTTAATAATAAATTTAGAAAAAAGAATCTACAATTTATTCCAAGATAATAAATGATATATTTAGAAGATAAATATTGTCTTCAGAAGGAAATGAAGCTCACAGATGTTGTATGAGAGTCATGACAATGTATTATTAATGTATGAGCAGACAATGTGTCACTAATGTCAACATAAGGTGTTGTTTTATCAAAAGATCAAGAAACATTATTTTAAAGTTGGTCAATGTCCTGTATGAAACCTAGCTACATTTCAACTATAGTTCAATCTACACGCTTAAAGTAATAATTTTTTTATTAGAAAACGGAAAAATCTAAATATTTCGTAAAGCGTAGATTTTTTTTTAATGCATCCAACGAGAGTTTTGTCAGGAATTTTACTACCATTTTGGAATTGTATAAATATTTATGGTTGAAATTATTCTGAAGGCCCTGCTCATCTGAAAAATTACCAATTTTTGGCGTTATTTTGGTCTTTATTTCAGGCTAAGTTCTTCAAAATAGGCCAAGTTTGCTCGTTAAATGTGACAGCCAACTCACTGTGGACGTAATCCCATATAACAATAGGAACGACGGTGGTCCCGCAGCTGGTCTATTGTCTCTCGTCGAAGTGCCGGAGAAGGCTATTGTTCCCTTCATGGTTAATGCATTTGACTACGTGACATTTATACACATGCTTACCTGAGATTTACCTCGAAAATTTTGAAAAAAACTTGAAATCATAAATTTCCATAATTACTGATTTTTAATTTGACCAAGCTATTTCAATCTTTCTGAAATAATTCGAAAAAGAACGGTCTTTTCTGCTAATAAATTCACTGAAGTTAGACATAGAGTACACAATTATTGGATATGAATAAAATTTTATAGGTAAAAACGTTATGTACAATCTGTCATTTACAACCGGTATACCCGTTCAATATGTAATCATGTTGGACTGGATTCAGCTTTCCTCGTCGCTGGACTCGTCGTCATCAAAATCAATTATTATTGGGGGAATCTCACTCCTATCAATGCAATTCTATTTCCCATACTCCTTTTCTATTTTTAATACATGGTCTTCTGCCTTCGCCCAAACCTCCCTTGTAATTCTGCCAAACCCCCCATTAAACAAGTTCTTTCACATCCTTCAAACGAAAAGTTGTATTGTTTTCTGCAACAAACCCTTTAACCTGTGCCCAAATAAGTTCTATGGGGTTCAATTCGCAATGGCGAACAGGGGTTCTTAGAACTTCGTGACCGTGTAGGTTGGCAATTTTATCAGTTTTAAAAATGGAAAGGAGTTTCTTAAATTTGATTTTTTCATAAAGTTGTTTTTTAGTTTCAAGGGGCTGAAAAGGAATGTTGTGTTTTGAAAGATAATCTTGTAAGACAGCTTTTCTCTGATTAAAGTTTGGCACAACAGTTTCTTCAGTCTTGATGTTGTGATAACTGGCATTATCTAAAACGATAACACTTGGGCTTTTTAATGCTGGCATAAGCTGATTTTCGAACCAGTTTAGAAAGATGGGCCCGTTCATTTCTTGGTGATAATCCCCATCTTTAGCTTTGGCAAGAAAAACCAGATCACACCTATCAATCAAACCCTCCTCACGATTACCAGCGTGCAAAACTATCAACCTTTTACCTTTTCCTGAAGGGATCTTTGGGGCATCAGAACCATCAACTGGTAACCACATGTAGTCAGTGGCATGATTCTGATTAACCCAGGTCTCATCCAAATATACAATTTCATACCCATCCTCTCGAAACTTCCTGATTTTTCGGAGGTAATTACACCGATCATTTATTACTGACCTCTGATCATATAAAAGCCTCTTATTGTCGCCGGATAGTTTGTACTTATAACCAAGATCTAATAAAGTTAAAGTAAGCGTTGATTTCGAGATTTTAATTGTATCTTCAATTTCTTTCTTAATTTTTGAGACTGTTGGGGCAATTTTCCTGTTGTACATGCTATGAACGGTCCGTTTAATAATGCAACGGTCAAAATCATCAAGAGTTTTCTTTCTTTCTTTCGGTCTGTTGGATTCAGGAGGACTTTTACCGTTTACAACTCTATACACAGAACTGTAAGATATGCCAGCAGCCTTGCATGTTCTTTTAATCAAATTATCTGGGGATTAAAATGGTCTTCCCCTGGCCCTCTCAAGCTGAAAAAACTTGAATAGATTTAACACAATGTTTTTACAATCTTTTGACAAGTCCTTTGTTTTACCCATTCTTGCGATGTTTATATATATGTTAAGATGTCAAAAAATAGGTTTATGAAGAAATTTTATGTGAACTTTTAGAAAGATTTTAAAGTTTAAAAATGGAGTGTCAAAATATGCCTGTACACGTGTCTCTGTCTCTATCAAGGTAAGATTTACCTGGCTGCTACCTCTAGTTAGTTTACTCCCACCTCTATTTTGGCGGTAAAAATCGGGGAAAATGTCAAATTTCAGATGAGTGCAGCAATAATGAAAGGTTATTGTTAGATGAAATGCATATTTTAAAAATGGTAGTAAAATTCTTCACAAAACTCTCGTTTACTGTGTTTTAAAAAAATGTATTGTTTTCGAGAAAACTCAAATTTTCCGTTTTCTAATCAAAAAATTATTACTTTAGTTGGATTTTGTTAGTGCTAGCTCGTTGAAACAACAGTCCGCAGTAGACATGTCACTCTACTCTGTTTACTCTCATTATCAGCTCATTGAAACAACAGTCCACAGTAGACATGTCACTCCACTCTGTTTACTCTCATTATCAGCTCATTGAAACAACAATCCACAGTAGACATGTCACTCTACTCTGTTTGCTCTTATTATCCTGATTCCCAGCCAACCAGTCTTTGCTCTTTCTCCTTAATGCTATGTACTTAGCATAGAAACATTGAATACCAATTTTATGGTTTTACCCGACCTGAGCTTGAACGTGTAATCTACCGCACTCAAGGCGAGCACGCCAACCATTACACCATTGATGCGGTTTCTACAGTAAATGTTATTTAAAGCAATTTGAACTGTTGCTTTATGAGTATTAGGTATCAGTTATCTGGGGCTGTTGTGGTCGTGATTGCATGGTAGTTTGATTTACAACTACATGTGCAATCAGTGCCTATCACCACTAAAGTTGTGCATAAGAATCCCACTCATGGCACGGTGTACTTGATGCAACATTATTTGATCAAGTTTATCAATGATGGCAGGTCGGTGGTTTTCTCCGGGTACTTTGGTTTCCTCCACCAATAAAACTGGCCGTCATGGTGTAACTGAAATATTGTTGAAAGTGGTATTAAACACTATAACCCTAACCCTATAAGTTATTGTATCATGTAAAAAAAATTTAGCACCTGTCTGTAAAAGATTAGTTTTGAAAATAAATATCCTATTAAAAGAATATAAAAGGTATTAAATCTCCCTTGTTTATTTTGGCTCCTTGTAAATTTACATAATTGATTATTTTTATGTTGTACAATCGACAATTTAAATGTTTAAATTAAGATGTTTTTTGGTAATTGTTAAAAAAAAACTAAAACAAACTAATACCAACAAAACGACACCAGTGAAGGATAAAAATAAATGAAATAACAATAGATTGGATGTTGCAAGTAGTTGGGTATAACTAGGAATTTAATAGACCATTTACATACCTACTATACTTACTTAACAACTACTGGTAAGGGGGAAAAAATGGGCTCTTTATCATGCTTCTCCTTTTCTTTTACAATTAAAATCAAGGTATCAATCATTTATTGGAAGTGCAATTTCAAAAATGTACGAAGGAATCCTAAGCTTTGATGATCTTTTCCCTTTAATGTAGATTGTTTGCTTTCCTCTATCATGAACAAGACTTTTACCGTACTTGTGCATAAGACAGCAGGTGTCTTGTTAGAAACAGGAACTGCTTACCCTTTGTCAGTAATTGAGTTCACCCTCAGTTTTTTTTTTGGTGGGGTCTGTGTTGGTCATTTTTTTAGTTTTCTCTGTTGTATTGTGTTTTTGTTTTGTTTTGTTTGTCTTTGTTCTGTGGCTTGTATTCAATGCGTCTCTTTGCTCCTTTAGTTGTCTCTACCGTTTAGTTACCCCAAAAGAAAGAAAGAAACAAGCAAAAACTTTTTATCAATGTTTAAAAATCACTCTTCAATATGAAGATATGAAAATTATATGGCACTTTTTCCTTCCATTCTATAATCAGTCTTCATATTACCTTGTAAGAGCTTGTTTCTTGTTTAAAAATAGATTTCATTAATTCATTCTTTAGTCATAATAACGAAAACTGAGATTGATTAATGCTTAGTTTTCTATATAATTACAAAAAAAGGAGAAAAACATATTTGTAGGTCAAGGTTAAGATGAAGCATGTGTTATGGATATTAAGGCCTTAACACACATGACTCATTCACACTTAATACAAGATTTGTTTGCAACACAAGCGAACCTGTCTTTAAAGTCTACACTGTACGCTGGAAAAAAGTTTATCACATAATGTTGTATCGAGTACTACTCAACTGAGCAGTGTTTGAACTCATAATGTTAGAGGTGATATGCACTGATTGCATAGGTAGTTATCAATCCAACTACCATTCGATCACGACCACGACGGCCCCTAATTTCATAATAACCTTTTTCCTTCACTGTTAAATTTCGACTTTTAATAATAATAAAAAAAAAGATTTATATCTATGGTAAAAATATGCATTTACACAGCTTGTATAAAACTTATGTAAATACATATATAGTGCATCTACATTTATTTAAACAGGTATGCATACTTGTACATAGGTACATATACACAATGCACATGTAACATACTTGTATGTGTAAACATTTGATTTTGTATTTTAACCTATTTCTGAAAGTCCTCGAAATGAAAATTTGAATTTACTAGTCCGAATCAAATTCTTGAATTTATTTTAAATATATATCTAAATAAAAAATGAAAAATTTACTGGTCCGAACAAAGTTTTACTGGTGTTGGGCAGGAGAACCGGTGCTCATCGCCTCATCGTGAGGACTGTGAAAATATTTTTTGAAACTGAATATGATTTTAGCAATAGTTGCATTGTGCCGAGACATTTCCAAATAAAACAAATGTTAAAAATTTCTTCTTTAAATCCACAGAGTAAAATTAAGCAATTTATTAGCAAGTGCTTATGGTCATGATAAGTATTTCAAACACAAATTTTGTACTTGTGCTAAAAATAACTACCAATGATATACAATGTATTATGTATGTGATGTGCAATGGAAAACAAAAGAATGACCAATCACAACATGTATTAAATACAGTCAAGCCTGCTCATGGGGTCACCTCTATTAAGCAGTCACCTGTATTAAAACACCACATTTTTCTTGTCCTGTCATAGGAAATTTCATATGAATTGAACCTCTTAAGAGGTTACCTGTCTTTAAAGGCCACTATTTCTTTGTTCCAAAGGTGACCTCTTAATACATGTTGTGACTGTATATACAGTGTTTTGATTGGACAATTTTGGAATATGGGTACGAAACTTGATCATACTTGAAAGTTTTAAATATGACTGCAAATTAAAGCCAGTTGTGCAATTACTGGTTCTTAGGAGTCTGTGCTTCATTAATTCCACGACAAAGAATGAAATATATATAAAACCATATCAATGCAATGTTGATTTTTAAAGTACTGTCTTAATAAAAGCATAGATATCAAATTTATTGCACAGGACATGTTTCTGGAATAACCTTCATCAGGTACGCTCAAGATCGAAAGATTGGAAAACCAAATAATGTAAAGTTTTGGGAGTGCTAAAACCAAAGGGCCTTAACAGGATAGCCAAAATCGGCTATAGTCACCTATGCATGTGGCAGCTGAACCTTAGTTTTATTGATAATTTTGTTTAACATGCTTATTCCACATGTGTAGTAACTTCTGAAAAGTGTGACAAAGCTATCATTTTATTTGTATATCATTTGTATGTTATGTTACACAACAAGATTAGAAAAAGTTCCGAAGAATTGATAAAAACCTTTGTATGTTCTGAATGACCTCTATATCAACAAAAGACCGGCCAACAGTTGGCGCATGATTCATTTTACGTCAATAAAAATGTGATTTGTATATTTTTTTAATGGTATTATTTATGTTATTATGGAGGCCTTACAGATTTTTCTTTATAGTAGGGCAAAGTAGTGCAGTACTTTTTTTGGAAAAAAAATTGATTTAACGGAAAACATCAAAAGGTTGTCAGAGAATAGATAACATTTTAACTCTAATTTTAATCATCTTTTTTATTATGGTAGTTACTTTTGTATGATACTCACCTTTTTACTCAGATATTTTGACCAGCATAACCTTGCGGTCATAAAACTTTCTAGCACAAGTTTTGCAAATTAATACCCCAAAAATAACTAATTAGAACGTTGTATCCAATAAATGCGTTGTAGCTTTAAAGAGTAAGAGCAAAGACTGGTTGACTAGGATTCAAGATGATGTGTCCGAATGGAGCAACATGTCTAACTGCAGATTGTTGTTTCAGTGAGCATAGCACTATAACAATCCAACTAATATTGTTGGTTTAAATTTATTACAAGGTGAACATATCATCATCATCATCATCATCATCTAAATGTAAGTTGGTCTAGTCATGTTATGGCTAACAAATTACTCACTTAGCTTTATACAACAATGACTAACTATACACAACTATATACGGTACATGTATTATAGTGTGAAAAATGGAGAAAAAAATTTGTCATTCTCATAAATCAATAAGCGATTTGAAATGGTAAAAATGGAGGTGCGGTTTCAGAGAAATTTTAGCCCCTACCCTGTAAAAAGCAAATAACAACAGATCAGCTGCTGATCTCCTATTTGTAAATCGGTGACAATACTATCTTGTAATTTTCAGGGACTTATGGGGTTTTGTTATCCTGGACCTTCTGGGGACCTTAGACTCCATGTCTACAAAATGCACCCCCCTTTGCATTAAATTCTGAATGGTCTTTGATAAGATTTCTTTACATGAGTAAAACAGTTTCTTGTTGCCAAATGGTGTACTGCTAAATACGTCTCCAATCTGATTAAAATCCTATGTTAAAAAGACTACACTTCATTAACATGTGACATGACTTAATATAATCTTTACATCAATATGAAATTTATAGATTAACAAATAAAAATGCTGCTGGCAAAATTTAGCATGCGGGTTTGGTTAAAGGCAGTAAAGATAAGGTCCGATAGAATCGAACAGATTTAAAAAAATTCACTTGCATGAAATACACTTTTATGCATTGTATCACCTTGACTGGGGCAAAATACAATCTTAGATCATTCAGATATTTAAATAAGCACTTTGACCTCTTGAAGTATTTGCTTTGACTGATATGGTTGTTGTAAATCAGGGCAGTCGTGGTCATGATCGTATGGTAGTTAAATTTACAATTATCTGTGCAATCAGTGCCTTTCACCTCTAAAGTTGTGAGTTCGAATCCTGCTCATGGCGAGGTGTACTCGATACAACATTATGTGATAAAGCTGGTCAGTAACTTGTGGCAGGTCAATAGTTTTCTCCAGGTATTCCAGTTTCCTTCACCAATGAAACTGACCGCCATGACATAACTGAAATACTGTTGTTAAACACCATAACTCTAACCCCTGTTTTAAATCAAAACTACTAATTCTCAACATTTAAAAAATAGTGAATAAATTAAAACATATTACATGTTGAATTTTATTTGTACTTATTTAAGAGACTTTTAGGGGTGGGGACTATGTTTTTTCCCCTGGGCCAGAAAATTTGTTTCATCAGGTTATTTATTTTCGGAAATGCGAATGTAGCAATTTTTCTTCAAATTGTACCAACATTTCTCGTTGAATACTGCAGGTTCAGGTTGTTTACATTTTTGCAACTTTCACATCAAGATATTTTTTATTGGACAGAAATTTAAAAAAAAAACAAAAAAACATAGCCATAATACAATCAAATCTGCTTTAAAAGGCATCTATATTACAAATTACTGTCTGTATAAAAAGGCAGTCTCATTTTTCCCATTAATGAATAGTGCATGTAATTTTAACCTGTATTTAAAGGGCAACTGTTCATAAATATCACATGTTCAGGTTCCCCTGAATGCCCTTTATATAGAGGTTTGTCTGTACTTCTGATTACCACCTTTAGATAATCTATTCAATAAATATACATATTTGTAATAAAACAATCATTGACAGTTTAATAGCAGCCATTTATTATATATTAGCTACACTTGAATTAAATGCACACAAAACAGAATGTGTAATTTTCTCAGAAAGAGCATAACAATCACGAATGCATATGTACGAAGGTCTAGTTATGTCATTTGGTGGCATTTTAGAATTGTAATACCAAAGTGTAGAATAAATAATTGTATTATGGAGAGGCAGTCGTGGTCATGATCGTAAATCGTAAATCCAACTACCTGTGCAATCAGTCCCTGTCACTATCAAAGTTGTGAGTTCGAACCCCTTTCATGGCAAGGTGTACTCGATACAACGTTATGTGGCAAAGTTTGTCAGTGACTTGCGGCAGGTCTGTGGTTTTCTCTGGGTACTCAGGTTTCTGAAATATTGTTGAAAGTGGCGTTAAGCACCATAAACCAAACCAAACCAAACCAAACCAAACCAAAGTTTAGTATAAATAATTGTCTTATGAAATTTGTAAAAAAGAAGTTACTTTCTGGTCCATTTTGTAATTGTGTTTTGCTGACATGGTCTAAAGGGTCATATGAGGTAATGTAATCATACAGTATGTTGTTCTCATCAACTGTATGTAGCAATTCACTCTCATTATATGACTGCTCATACATTAATCTCGACAAATAGCTATGATGTTTTGTATATAACTGCCACCTTAAATAGTCATACCTTCTAATGAAGTTTGGTGAGGAATTTTTTTCTTACATTTTTTGGTTTGATGGCATGCCTCCTGATGTGTGTATGTTACGAGTGTTAATCAGTTTTAACTTAAACTTGAAGCAAATAAAAATCTCAATCAAATCTTTTTGATTTTAAATTGAGTGAATATTGTTTAACTCCAAATGAACCATTTTTCAACCAAAGCATGGCAAGAACAATTACATTTGATGAGATGATAATGATGTCTGCTTTGTACTAGACTAACACGCTTAGTTGGATTTTTATAGTGCCAGCTCACTGAAACAACAGTAGACATGTCACTCCACTCCGACACATTATTCTGTTTCCATGCCAACCAGTCTTTGCTCTTACTCCTTAGTGCTGTTTACTTAGTGGAATAACAACAAATACATATTTTATGGTCTTTGGTTTGACCCCATGGGGGCTTGAATCCACGATCTACCGCTTTCGAGGCAATCATGCTAACCATTACATGTACACTACCTATGCAGTAAAGACCACTAGAAAACTTAACTACTAACAATAAGACAGACATTGTTTCTGGGACTCGTCAGGTTTAATCCAATACTACAATTTTGGTAGATGTATTTACAAAACCATGATTTTATCCATATTTCATTATTTTCAGATCTGAAGCAAAAGAATACATATTTACAGCAGAAAACCATGAGTCTCTTATGATATGGCTCATTGGACTACAGGTATGTATGCTTTATCTAACGTTATGTAATCAAGACATATGATATCAAATTTAGTTCACACGACACCTTTCTGGAATAACCTTGAATAAACTTGTATGTATGTTTTCCTTTGAAATTAATCAAAAGTAACCTGTCTGATACAAGGCACCTGAAGAATGATGTATCATCACAATGTGGGGGATAAAAGAATGTTGCATGTGATGTTCTCGGCCAGGGCACTTTTCATGACATCACACTATGGGAATGCTATTAAGACATCTCAGTGTAAACAAGGTATCACAAATTCAGTTATATTCCCATTTACAAGGACATAGTTTCAATATTTACGACAACTGTACTATTCATAAACATTTATTCTACATTTATCAAACAGAAGTATAATCTGATGATTATTTAGTCACACTGAAAATGATTGAAGCGACCAACATGACATTTGTGAATGAACAGCAACAAATAACATGATGTCTTGCACATGACTTAGTTGCTCTTATAATATTGTACTAAAATTAGTAATTTTCAGTCCTTGTTATTTTTTTAGATAAACTTATTACATACATAGTATATTAGTGAAGGACTTTGTATCAGGTCTCGACTGTCGTGCTAGCTTAATCCGCATCACTGCTTTTTATTGAAGTCGCTACTCTGACTGACATGTTTGTTTAATTTGTCTCTTAAGTGTAATGTTGGATATCCTCTCTGATGTTCATATATATTTTTGTACATCCACATCCTTACAGATGTTGCATATACAATTAGTATCATAATTATCCTGATTATTTAAATTATTATTAACTTTAGTTTTATATTTAGCAGTTTAAAAAAAAATCACTATATTGTTAAAATACACGATGCTATCTAATGATCATTTCTGAGATCATTTTGATTTTTATTTCCATAGGCAAAGCGTGAATCTAGTATAAAGGATCAAGATAAATCAGTATCTGTACCGGAGGGCAAATTACCTTGTACAAAGGTAAAGGTCATTTATATCAGTACTATGAAGTCAATCTAGCATTTAATGTAAAACAAAGATATCCCTACATCTGTAAGGGACCAATCATTTAATTTTTTAGGGAGGGACACAACGTTTTTTTCCCTGAGAAAGAAAATATTTTACACACAAGGCTTAATTCGGATGATTTTCTTAGATATGACAAATCAGTAGCTTTTCTTCACATTTAAGCAAAATTTCGGACTGAAATTAGTAGGGTTTAGTTTGTGCGTCTTTTAGGTCAAGATATTTTTTTCTATAAAATTTGGCAACAGAAAATAATAAAAAACCATTCCCCCCTTAAAAGTTACATGGTCATTTGTTCCCTAAATGTAAAAAAAACTAATGTAGCATTTATCAGAATTCCAAATTGAAAATTAGAATTAAACAGTTATGGTCAACAATATAACCAACCAACTGCTACAACACCAAGAATTCTTTGTGGGGGTCAAAATGGCCTTATTGTGCCTCGTTCTTTTATGGCTTTGTTGTAGCTGTGAATAGTGCTAAATTATAATGAACTAATGATTATGAAATTATGAAAAGAAAGTTTAAACATTGATGATCAACAATTCCACCAATATCAACAAAATGAGTAACCACCTCTCCCCTCAATCCATTGGGGTTAGAGGCTAGGGTTATGATGTTTAACGCCACTTTCAACAATTTTTCGGGTATATCGTGGCTGTCATTTTTATGGGTGGAGGAAACCGGACTACCCGGAGAAAACTATCGAACTACCGCAAGTCACTGACAAATATTATCTCATAATGTTGTATCGAGTACACCTCATTCTATTGCACAGACACACAAAAAAAGATGATGGCATATGGCATTGGAAATCTAGATAAAGACTGGTTTTTTTTTAAAATTATAATCCAGTAGGTTTCAAGAAACCTTTGAATCAATTTAATTTCAGAGAGTTTTAGACAGTGGCGACTCCAACATACCAATGGGTGTTACAAGGAGAAAGGTCAACTGGCAGACGTACAAAAACCAAAAAGGTTCAGAGTCGCTGGATGCTGCACTTTTCAGAACAAAAAGTAAGTTTATTTCCATAAATTATGTATGTTTAAACTTGACATTAAATAATATTTTCAAATTTATCATTAAAATTAAAAAAAAATGTTCTGATAGTGAAACCTGTCAATACTGACACTGCTGGTTCTGTAACTGGTACCAATGTTATAGTTCAGAATAAACATGGCCCTAATTTCAATGAATTATCTCCCTTTAACAACAGCAAACTGCATACCAGTGATAATGTATGTCAAGACCTTCAAAACTGATGTTTTTATGTGCTATATCATAATTTCTTTGACGTCAGCCTGACTGATAATTTTCAGTATCTGAGTAAATTCGTTGATACCTGACAATATCCCTCGGTGAGATCAAAGAAAAGATGTATAAATTATTAATAAATTTGTACATAATAGAATTACCATGATTGTCATTATATACAATTTACTACAAATGTTATCAGCATTTAAAATTTGACATATTGTGCTTTCAGTATTAAACAAAAGGTGGAATGCAATGATTTTTTTAGAATTATTACTGATATCTTAATTTGATTGCTTGTACTAAAGTAAGGTCAAACTAGAATAACATCTTTGTTGAATATTCATTGAAATTGCTATATAATAGTTTTTTTATATTTCATTATTTTTGTTGTACAAACTGGTTGTTTCCTTAGACATTTATTTTTACATGTGACCTTTCATTATGGCTAATCATAAATGAGTGTTTTTGAGAGGAAATAAGCAATTCTGATTTTCCCCCTGACATTCACAGAAGTATTGTTATCACATGGAATGCAATATAATGTAAATTTATGCTTATTCATGTCTATAAATAGATGAGGAAATTAAACCTTGCATTTCACATTTAATATCAGACGTTATAGTTTCATTGTTGATGATTGAGGGATTAAGGTTAGGGTTTTGGTGGTTAATGCCACTTTCATCAATATTTCAGTTATATCGTGGTAGTCATTTTTATTGGGGGAGGAAACCGGAGGACCCGGAGAAAACCACCAACTTGTCGCAAGTCACTGACAAACTTTATCATATAATGATGTATCCAGTACACTTCACTACAAGTGGGATTCAAACTCACAAAGTTAGTGGTGATAGGCACTGATGGCATAGGTAGTTGTAAATCCAACTACCATGCGATCACTGCCACGATGACCCCCAGTTTACACACTTATTTAAAACAAAAATGATTTTGTATATCTAGAAAAAAAAATATTTTCGAAATATTTTTTTATCTTTTTGTAATATTTTTTTTTTAATGAAATAATACCACATTTTACCCATCCTTAAGATTATACCACAATATAATTCTATCATTGCTAATTAATTCATGTAGTCTTTTATAATTAGCTGAATTTTTTTATGAAACTTATATATTGCTGTGCACTGCTTGTAAATAAGAGTATACTATTTTGTATATAAATCATGTATGTAGGTCATCAAGAGGCATGTAGATCTAGGTCACTGCCACCAGTGTTTGAAGGTAATTCTGTCCCTAGTTATGGATCCCAGTTTTCTTTACTGCTAATATAGAGACAATCCAATCAGTTTGCTTTTCTGCTAATATAGAGACAATCCAATCACTTTTCTTCACTGCTAATATAGAGACAATCCAATCACTTTTCTTCACTGCTAATATATAGACAATCTAATCACTTTTCTTCACTGCTAATATATAGACAATCCAATCAGTTTTCTTCACTGCTAAAAGGGAGACAATCCAATCAGTTTTCGTCACTGTTAAAGGAAACAATCCAATCAGTTTTCTTCACTGCTATAGGGAGACAATCCAATCAGTTTTCGTCACTACTAAAAGGGAGACAATCCAATCAGTTTTCTTCACTGCTAAAAGGGAGAAAATTCCATAGGTTTTCTTCACTGCAAAAAGGGAGACAATTCCATAGGTTTTCTTCACTGCTAAAAGGGAGACAATTCCATATCTCTTCTTTACTGATAACAGGGAGATAATCCAATGAGTTTTTCTTTGGATATTCTAATCAAATTTATCTTTGTTTGGAAATACAATTCGTAACAAATGTTTTTAGGGAACATCTCAAAAATTCTCATGCAATTTTAGACCTTCCACCTTGACATACTTTTTACAAAAGGGGTATTGCCTAAAAGATAAGAGGACTAAATACCACCCACCTACTACACAATGTTTTTTTTTTATAATAATAGTAAGAAAACTTTTGAGATGGTCCCTAAATGTATTCAATTATATTCTGTCGATTTTAGCAATGAATTAAACTTTTTCAAATAATATAGCACATTAGCTCAGTTTGACCACTCACCGCTATTTACTAACAGCTGTTGTGTTATTTTTGAAATTATGTAAAATTTTTGCATAAATAAATTGTTCGGATATGACTAGATCAAAGGTAAAAGATGTGCACAGTACAGATATACATGGAAGTCCACATAAGTTAGCGATATCAATGGGTTTTTTTTAAAGAAAAATAAATAGACTTTCAAATAAGATTTCTGTAAATTAATATAAAAAAATTACTGGGCTTAAATTCTCATCAATTGAATTTTTCAACTTTATACGTTTTAACCCGAATTTACTCTTCTCCTCGTAACAGAGGAGAGTGGTGTCTGTATCCTCTAATTACAGGCTAGTCCTCATTCCTCCTCATAAAACTACTCCTGTTCTCACTATACATGAAGGACGGCTCTATATCCTCTAATTTCAGGCTTGCACTCATTCCTCCTCATAAAACTACTCCTGTTCTCATTATATATGATGGAGGGCTCTATATCCTCTAATTTCAGGCTTGCCCTCATTCCTCCTCATAAAACTACTCCTGTTCTCACTATATATGAGGGAGGGCTCTATATCCTCTAATTTCAGGCTTTCACTCATTCCTCCTCATACTAGTTATTTACTGTCGTATTTACTTAGATATCGAGTCTGTTCTGTATTGCATGTTTACCGTACATTCTATTGTTTCTGACCAGACATATTTATAAGACAATTTACTGTCGTATTTACGTAGATAACAAGTTTGTCCAGTATTGCATGTTTACCGTATATTTCTATTATTTCTGACACAGACATATTTATAAGACATATATCCTGTTCCTTGTTATAGCTACCCCCTCTTCATCACCAATTACTATCCGTGAGTATTTATGTGTTTGGGTAGTGAAATGTATTGTGGACGATTTTTGTTTACCTAAATTATGATTCAGTTAAAGTAGAGTACATTTATTTTTGGAAATTGTGAAGTCCTGTTTAAAAATATTTTATCCACAAATTTTGGTAAACTTTGAAGAAAAATTACTGCTTTTTCATGTAAAAAAATATCTGATTTTTGTTTCGTATTTTAACTACAGGGAAAAACATATCGAATGGGACATGGGTGACTGAGTGGCTTAATTCATTGACTCTTGACCTGGGTTCTCAGCCAGATACCCACCTTTTAGGTTAAGATTTTGAGACACCTAACAATGTTTGGCCAATTCACTGGTCACTTCATTATTACTGTCCAGGTGTTCTTCCCCTATTAAGGCTGGTAGTCAGAAAACTTACCAAATCATTCCTAACAGCATCCTCAGTAACCCACAGCTGATCACGCTTCAATTTCTCATCACCCATGGATCAACTGGCAGAGAAATCCTCATGTTCATGTGATCGATTTAATAAAAGAATTTGATAAATCCCTTTATAGCCAATCAAATTACATCTTTTAAAAATATCTAAATTAAGAAAGAAATTCCACTCAAAATATGGGAGTCCCCATTTTTCTGTATTGCTTTTTCACCTCAAAGAAGGAGATTAAGAATATCAAACGATGATTTTGATTGGTAACTATTAAAAGGCTTTTTTCAACGAAGCGAGGATTTCTCTACCAAATTGACCCACTGGGGATGAGTGGAGAGTAACCAAGCTGTGATTGGGTGTTGGTTACCAACAATGTTCCAACAGTTACATTGTTTGCGCAGCAAAGTAATGTGACATATACAATGAAGAACTAACAATTACCTGAATCATTTTTTAAGGTATTTTTGTTGTATTTTTTGTGGACTAACTTTTGTTTATAATTCGGTTACTTTATATTGCTATATTGTTTTGTGATCTTTAGCTTAATCCCAGTAGTTTAGCTTCATGTTCATGTCAGGTGTATTAGTTTTTTACATGTCTATTAATTAGTTTATTATGTTTTAAGATAATGTGATTTCATTTAAAATCTTGGATGCCGATTTTCGTGGTTTAAAGAAAAAATTTCATTTACATGGATACGTAAATTTTTGAAATCTCTGCTATTAGTCAGTACATATACCTATGGATACAAACATTCAATTAATTGTTTTGTTTTTATGCTATCCACGAAATCCACAAAAATTGGTATACCACAAATAATAATGAATTCACAGTCAATCTGTTGATCAAGAATAAATTGTGATTGACCATTTACAGGCAGTTTTATATAGATATAAATCACTATAATATAGTCGGAATATTTTTTTAGGACCGTAAAATTGACAGGATCTTGTAGCTACGCGGTAGCTGAATGAGGAACTAACACATCATCTGATTCTGTCATGAAAGCCTGTTGTCATAATAATATTATATAGCTGAAACATTTCTGAAAATGGTATAAAATAAACATTCATCAATCAAATTTGGGACTTCGGACATACACCATCATTGAAATAAGACGTCCAAAAGGTCAAAATTTGAACCATAAGACTAGTTTCAAATGAAATTAAATTTAATTGGTGAATGTTTAGGACCGATTGAAAAAAATGGACACATAATGAATATAGTAGATTAATAATGCTCATTATTTTATGTAGAAAAACTATTAAAACATCATTTACTGATCGCTGAGGAAAGACAAGAACAATTTTGAGATGCAATTATGTTATGTTTTTCAATGAATATAATTTATTTGGCTTTCCAACATTTTGACTTTAAGCGTACCTCATGAAGGTTATTCCAGTAAGCATGTCGTGCTCACTAAATTTGATATCTACGTTTTAATTACAATCTCAAATAGTATGTGAGAAAAAATAATAAAAGTTGCTACTAAGACGTAGGATCAGAAAAAATGTTCAAATGGTATATATGAAATTTTCTTATTATTTTTTTTAAAGCGATGGAATCTCCAAAGCTATCTTTGGCACACACGATAATGTGTTTGAGTAAAATGTATATGTAATTTTCTTATTTTTTTTTTTAAGCAATGGAATCTCCAAAGCTATCTTCAGCACATACGACGATGTGTTTGAGTAAAAGTTGTGATAATCCAAGGAAATATACAATAGCAGGACTAGAAAGTTTGTCTCGGTCATTCCGAGAACACGGTCACAAGTTTTTACCACAAAATACGAGACGTGAATCAAGCAGTGGGGACAGCGATGATGTGTTTGATTTATCTGAATTTAATTCTGAGGATCGTCAATATTTGGCCTACTTACAAAAACTAGAGACAATTGATTCACATAGTGATACTTCACCAACGATTGATCCGGTAGAAAGGAAGGAGGTCGGAAGTTGGTGAGTACTTGTAGGATAGTACAGTAATCCCCCTCTTATAGTCAGTGACTTGCAGCAGGTCAGTGGTTTTCTCCGGGTACTCCGTTTTCCTCCACCAATAAAACTGATCACCACAATATAACTGAAATATGGTTGAAAGTGACATTAACTACGATTACACTACCCCCACCCCTCTTATAAGGCCATCACTTCTATGATGAAAAAAATGGTCTTATTATAGGGGTGGTGACTCTACAGAGGACAATTTAGTAGTATTATGCTATGTCAGTGCATCTGAAAAAATGTCTGATAAGAGAGTGGAGCCCTGATAAGAGCTTTCAATTTGGAGAAAGCATTTTAATTGCTATTATACATTTTGCAGTCACACTAGGATCTTCGATAATGAGCATAGCACATGTCTTAAAAACAGTGTGAAATAAACCCCTAGACTACAATTGAGTAGCATCACACATGCCCTAAAAACAGTGTTAAATAACCCCTAGACTACAGTTGAGTAGCATCACACATGCCCTAAAAACAGTGTTAAATAACCCCTAGACTACAGTTGAGTAGCATCACACATGCCCTAAAAACAGTGTTAAATAACCCCTAGACTACAGTTGAGTAGCATCACACATGCCCTAAAAACAGTGTTAAATAACCCCTAGACTACAGTTGAGTAGCATCACACATGCCCTATAAACAGTGTGAAATAACCCCTAGACTACAGTTGAGTAGCATCACACATGCCCTAAAAACAGTGTGAAACAGTCCTTAGCCTGCAGTTGAGTAGCATCACACATGTCTTAAAAACAGTGTGAAACAGTCCTTAGCCTACAGTTGAGTAGCATCACACATGCCCTATAAACAGTGTTAAACAGTCCTTAACCTACAGTTGAGTAGCATCACCCATGTCCTATAAACAGTGTTAAACAGTCCTTAGCCTACAGTTGAGTAGCATCACACATGTCCTATAAACAGTGTTAAACAGTCCTTAACCTACAGTTGAGTAGCCTCACACATGCCCTATAAACAGTGTTAAACAGTCCTTAGCCTACAGTTGAGTAGCATCACACATGTCCTATAAACAGTGTTAAACAGTCCTTAACCTACAGTTGAGTAGCATCACACATGCCCTATAAACAGTGTTAAACAGTCCTTAGCCTACAGTTGAGTAGCATCACACATGCCCTATAAACAGTGTGAAACAGTCCTTAGCCTACAGTTGAGTAGCATCACACATGCCCTAAAAACAGTGTTAAATAGTCCTTAGCCTACAGTTGAGTAGCATCACACATGCCCTAAAAACAGTGTGAAACAGTCCTTAGCCTACAGTTGAGTAGCATCACACATGCCCTATAAACAGTGTGAAACAGTCCTTAACCTACAGTTGAGTAGCATCACACATGCCCTATAAACAGTGTTAAACAGTCCTTAGCCTACAGTTGAGTAGCATCACACATGCCCTATAAACAGTGTTAAACAGTCCTTAGCCTACAGTTGAGTAGCATCACACATGCCCTATAAACAGTGTTAAACAGTCCTTAGCCTACAGTTGAGTAGCATCACACATGCCCTATAAACAGTGTTAAACAGTCCTTAGTCTACAGTTGAGTAGCATCACACATGCCCTATGAACAGTGTTAAACAGTCCTTAACCTACAGTTGAGTAGCATCACACATGCCCTATAAACAGTGTTAAACAGTCCTTAACCTACAGTTGAGTAGCATCACACATGCCCTATAAACAGTGTTAAACAGTCCTCACACATGCCCTATAAACAGTGCTAAACAGTCCTTAGCCTGCAGTTGAGTAGCATCATACATGCCCTATAAACAGTGTTAAACAGTCCTTAGCCTACAGTTGAGTAGCATCACACATGCCCTATAAACAGTGTTAAACAGTCCTTAGCCTACAGTTGAGTAGCATCACACATGCCCTATAAACAGTGTTAAACAGTCCTTAACCTACAGTTGAGTAGCATCACACATGTCCTATAAACAGTGTTAAACAGTCCTTAGCCTACAGTTGTTATTTGATGTATAGAATTTTTTTTATTTCCAAATTCTTGGCATATCAACAAGAAAATAATATATGGGTGATAATTAAGTAAGTCTTTATGGTGAAAATATGGATTTGACAATGATATCACATTGTAAACATACCAAGGATAATTTTGCTAGTGTTCAAAAAACCATATGACAACGGTACAAAAATCATGTCTATATTTTGTTGTCCTGAAGAAAATTTGGTTTCTCAGTTTAATCAAATTTACAAAAAAAATTGATAAAGTTCTCTATTTATATTATTATAAAGGTTTTTAATTACTGTAGTTATTCTGGAGAAAGATGGGGGTTGGGGGTATGGTGTAATCTGAAAAAAAGATTTATGAAAATTCCATTGATGAATTTGGAAAAGGGGAGATAATCCAGAAATAAAATGTTAACTTAACCATGGGACAAAACTCTAGATTACTAATACAGTGCAATATTTGTTTGATGAGTAATAAAAATCAATGTGTAACATATGGTTAAATTAAATACATAATGAAAGTAATAAACCCGAAATATTTAAGGTATTGAGGGATCTAGATATAATATTAATGTAACCAGTTTCCAGAGGATCTTATTTTTAGTACATGTAGTTCATTGTCAAAAATGGTTCTGAATGAGAAGTTTGATTCAAAGAGGTAATTATGGGATGTCTATGTCAAAAAATTTGAAATCTTTCAAAAAATGTTTGAAAATAAGGTATAGATTGACCTTTGTTTGAAACGTTTCTTTGTTTGTTTAATGGTGTAACTGTTTAATGCCTGTTTCAACAATATTTCAATTATATCGTGTTTGAAACATGTTTTGTTATGTTACATAAAATTGAACTATCAATGGCCGTCCAATATGTTACTTTTTTTAATTTTATTTTCATGAGTAAAAATATATTAAATAGTATTCAAAATTCTGCATTTCAAGCCTATAAATGAGTGCTAGAAAGGATGTATGTATATTATTTTCTAATCTGGTCCCTCAATTCGCTTATCCACTCCGTCTGTTTAATTATTTGTTCCCTCAGATAAGTAATAAATTCCTTCGGTTTACTAATTGTTCCCTTGGATAAGTAGAATCTGTTTCATCGATGTTCCTAGATCGCTACGGGAGTTGCATACAAACGACTCATAGTCAGAAACCATTTCACATATTTAAACCAAATCTTGCGTGAATGATATTAGGGTGGACCTCTTACTAATTATGTCTCCCCCCCACTTTGGTGGGGAGACATATTGTTTTTGTCCTGTCCGTCTGTCCATCACACAGTTTGTCAGCACAACTCCTCTGAAACTACTGAACAGAATTTCATGAAACTTGGTAGATAGTAAGGACACCATATGTAGTTGTGCATATTACCAGGAAATTTTGATCGCCTGAATTTTGTGGGAATTATGCCCCTTTGAAGTTAGAAATTTCCCGAAATTTACTACTGAAGCAGCTTCTCAGCGCAACTCCTCTGAAACTATTGAACAGAAGTTCATGAAACTTGGTAGGTAGTAAGGACACCATATGTAGTTGTGCATATTACCAGGAAATTTTGATCCCCTAAATTTTGTGAGAGTTATGTCCCTTTGAACTTAGAAATTTCCCCAAATATACTTCTGAAGCAGCTTGTCAGTGCAACTCCTCTGAAACTACTGAACAGAATTTCATGAAACTTGGTAGGTAGTAAGGACACCATATGTAGTTGTGCATATTACCAGGAATTGGTGATCTCCTAAATTTTGTGGGAGTTATGCCCCTTTGAACTTAAAATTTCCCAAAATATACTTCTGAAGCAGCTTGTCAGCACAACTCCTCTGTAATTACTGAACAGAATTTCATGAAACTTGGTAGGTAGTAAGGACACCATATGTAGTTGTGCATATTACCAGGAAATGTTGATCCCCTAAATTTTGTGGGAGTTATTTGCAAACACTCTAGTGTAATATCCCTTACTGAAACTTGTATATATATATATATATATATACGTCTGAAAATTAAACCAAACAGTGTTAGAATTAGATTTTAGAGCTGTCAAATTTTTGTTCTTCCCTCGATGGGATTTGAACCCACACCATTGTTACACTGCAGCACCATTCGCTTAGCCTTACGTCCAGCGCCCTAGACCACTCGACTACATCCACTCCCTAAAAAAGGAGCTTCAATAGTCGTAGTGTTACCTTGTCTCGTAAGGAAAATCTAGGGATAGACGCAAGACATGTGTATAAGCGTGTGTAGATGGTACATATATACTTAATATTATAATTTGACAGCAATCTAACTCAGCAATTTTTAATATATTGGATAGGATAATGAAGAATTCACTATACAGTCACAGGAAATAAAGTATATTATACAAACGTCTAGAAGCAAGTGACAACCATACAATATATCTGTCCCACTGGATCTCAAAGTTACTTAAAAGGATACTAGGTTAATACTAAATATTATATACGTCTGAAAATTAAACCAAACAGTGTTAGAATTAGATTTTAGAGCTGTCAAATATATATGTACAAGAGTCTATCATAATGTCACTATTTCCCTGAAAAAGTTTTCATCACCAATCCATTGATTTTAGAAGAACTAAACTCCTCTAAAATCATTGGAACATAGGCTGAGCAATTTTCTGGAATGGGGAACTTTGCCATGACAATATGGAATAGTACCTGTAACCCTTGCTTTAGCACTTTTGATCAAATTTTTTTTTTGCGTTTCATGGATTAAAAACAGTTTTTTTTTGTTATTCATTGAAGCTTAATTTTATTTGTTACCCAAATAGATTTTTTACCTATGACTACAGTTTGTGGGACGGGGGGAGACATACGTTTTTGTCGGCAAAAACAAACTTTAATTTTTAGTTTTCGGTGCTTATCGGAAATCAGATTTGGCGGCTACCACCAAACTTAATTTTACTCAATTAAATCAATTGAAACCAAACTTGGCAGAAGTATTAATTCTGTGATCCTCAACATTTTATATGATTGAATCTAAATTGTACATGAATAATCATTTGATGATCCCTTACAAAATTATCATTTTTGTGTTGATCTGAAATCCAAGATGGTTGCCACCTTAGGACAAACTGAAACCTCCAAATCATTTGACAGCAAACATGGAATGTTACCTTGGATAGTCCTTTGTATATAAATTTTGTGTCAATCTGAAATCCAAGATGGCTGCCACATTCTGACAAATTTAACATTGAACACTGTGGAAATAATGCCTTAAAATTATTCTGATATGAAAGCCTAAATCATTTGACAACAAGCATAGAATGTTTCTGGGATAGTCCTTTGTATATTTAGCCACTGCTGTAAGACAAAACTTAAACATAGCACCCTATTGAGAAAAATGAAAATTAGATGCTAGAAACTAGGTTGAATTCAAACATTACATGAATTACATAGTTTTAATTTTGGTGTTGTTGTGTGGATCGGAAATCCTATATGACATATACCACAGAACCAGGGGAATATAAATATAAATTTTTTTTCTCAAAAACTGCAAATATGCATGAACCCATACACTGAAATGGTGCATGACTAACCAAGTGAGTGATACAGGCTTGGGTGAGTCTCCAGTTAATAACTCAGTCATTCGTGATTCAATTTGAACAGCTGCAATACTGTTGTGCATATAGGGTGTAGTCAGCATAGAAGATTAAGATTTTATAATGTAGTAATCCATATTATTACATAATGATTTTATTTAAGCAATTTTATTGGCTATCATGCTGTCACCTGACATTCCGTAAAATTTGATATTGTTTGATTAAAACTCGTATTGACTTGGTTTCACTTTCGTTTTCGTTTAATGTAATAAAACAATTACAGTTTTTTGTATCGGTCAATACAAGTTTTTATGGACCTTAGAAATCAATATTCACCTCAGCCTAAAGGCTTCGGTGAATATCGTTTTTAAGGTCAATAAAAACTTGTATTGACCTCAACAAAAGACTATAATTGTATATTATTATATAGTAATAAATATTTTGCTATTAATTTCAATGGAAAAGAATCGTGCAACATATCCTTGTATTTGCACGCTATATGTATATTATTATCATCCTTCCCTCCCGCTATATCTACCTGCTGACTCCATAAGCAAAACTCGTATCAAAGTTCGCGTGAGCTGAGCTGGACTTATCAACAGTGAGCAGGAGTTATCACCAAATTCTCCCAACATTTAAACGATAATTCCTGTGAAGATGACAAAAGTAAATAAAATTCAGCAACACCATTAGCTAGTTAACATTTTATTTTTTAAACATATATCAAATTAGGAACTGTCGTGTCAGCAATATCAACAAACATCGTCCTACAAAAATGTACTTGTCACAATTCTTGATAACCTCTGCTGAGACGTCATAATTTTTACGTCATAAGCGAGGTCGTGACCTTTATGTTTTCTAAAACAGAATGGCATTGGTAAACAAAACCGGTGAATTGCCGGCTTTGATGTTTGTAATAAAAAAAACCAATGAATATCACCATTAAAGGAAAAATTCAACAATCTTAACATTTATATAAACCTGTAAAAATGAATGATATATTTGCAAACTACTTATGAACTATGTTTTGGGGAAGCATATTTTGAATATTTTGAATCATGCGATTTTTCCCACGAATATACAAATATAGATGTATCTGTGTTTATGTTTGATTTAAGGATGATAAACATGTCATCTGAATGTGAATATGATTGATATGTATATGTTATCTGGATGTGAATTGATTGATACCGAAAATATCAGCATGCCGAGCCAGAATATGCAGTTTGTTGTCGAGTGAGCGAAGCGAATGAGTCACAAACTTCATATTCTGTCGAGCAGGCTGATATTTTTCAGTATCAATCATATTCACATTCAGATGACATGTTTATCATCCTTAAATCAAACATAAAGACGGATACATCTATAGGTTTCGATATTTGTATTTTCGCGGGAAAAATCACATGATTCAAAATATTAAAAATACGCTTCCCCAAGACATAATTCATAAGTAGTTTGCAAATATACCATTCATTTTTACAGATTTATATAAATGTTAAGATTGGAGAGTTTTCCTCTTTAATGGTGATATTCATTTTTTTTTATTACAAACAGTCACCATTTTCATTAAAGGTTTTGTTTACTAATGACGTTCGGTTTAGAAAGCACAAACGTCACGACCTCGATTATGACATAAAAAAAAACCAGTATTCCCAGCAGAGGTTATCAAGAATTGTGTCAAGTACATTTTTGTAGGATGATGTTTGTTGATATTTCTGACACGACAGTTCCTAATTTGATTTATATTTAAAATATGAAATGTTACCTAGCTGATGATGCTGATGAATTTTATTTACTTTTGTCATCTTGACAGGAATTATCGTTTAAATGTTGGGAGAATTTGGTGATAACTCCTGCTGACTGTTGATAAGTCCTGCTCAGCTCACACGAACTTAGATACGATTTTTGCTTATGGAGTCAGTAGGTAGATATAGCGGGAGGGAAGGATGATAATGAAAAATATCAGCCTGCTCGACAAAATATAAAGTTTGTGACTCGTCGCTTCGCTCACTCGCCACCAAACTTCATATTCTGGCTCGGCAGGCTGATATTTTCGGTATCAATCAATTCACATCCAGATAACATATACTTGCACTATCTCAAAAATTTCAAAATTTTCATAAAATTTCAGAACTTGTTACTAAAATTTATTACTATATAATAAAAGGGTTATTCCAATAACCATGTACTACTAGACTAGGATCTCACATTAGACATTTTTTATTTTAATTTCTCATTTCAAAATATTAAAGGAGTGGTCGTGATGGTATGGTAGTTGGATTTACAACTACATGTATATGTGCAGTCAGTGCCTATCACCACTAATGTTGTGGGGTGTTCTTTTGGTTGTCCCCTTTCCATCAACACTGATCGATAGTCAGGAATAAAATGACAATAATTTTACCCATGTTAAATAGTTATACAAACTATGGTTTCCATGAATTATTTCAATTCTGATAGAAAAAATTGAACTTATTTTTTTAAGTGAAAGTCAGTAATGGAAATTCATGGCATAACAAAATTCCAATAACATTCATGTTAACATTTGTTTTTTCTATCTATAATAAAGAAATCAAGTTACTGATATTTTCAAATTTTGATGGCATTTTGATTTTAGCAACTTATACAAGTAAAATGCTAAAAAAAAATGTAAAATAAATCAGTAATCAGCATGTGTCAATGTCACTAGCGTTCCTTGGAAACTACGTCACTTGAAGACGACAATTTACAAAAGTCAAAGTCAATATAGAGTTATCTTAAATTTTTTGTGTGGAAAAAATGAATGTGTATAGAAACAAAGCAAACAATTTAAAGTTTGTAATCACAGTGGTCCTTTATATATACTCATGTGCAAATTCAAATATATTGGGAATTTTATCATGGCATTGTTTATATAGTCAATGAAGGACATCATATTAGAATTAAGAAATAATTTATGGCAGCCATAGTTTGTATCCAGTTTCAACATGGCATTATTTTCATAAAATTTTATCCTGAGCAATAGCATGTGCGGATTAAAATATATTGGGAATTTTATCACGGCATTGCTTATATAGCCAATGAAGGACGTCATATTAGAATTAAGAAATAATTTATGGAAGGGGTAAGTTTGTTGGAGATTTTAATATGGGTAACATTATTTGTGTAAAAATTTTACCCCGAGTGATAGCGAGATTTTAATATGGGTAACATTATCTGCGTAAAATTTGCACAGATAATGTCACCCATATTAAAATCTCCAACAAACTTACCCCTTCCATAAATTATTTCTATTCTAATAGGACATATACAGTAAATTTTTAATCCACATTCCTTTATAGTGTACCCATATTAAAATCTCCAACAAACTTACCCCTTCCCATATTAAAATCTCCAACAAACTTACCCCTTCCATAAATTATTTCTATGACGTGCTGTATTGGCTTTGTAAACAAAAGGGTATAATAGAACAGCCAAATACGTCATGATCATTAGCGTGTGTAAGTCATAATAAATCGGGGATTTTTATACCCTTTTGTTTACAAAGCCAAAACAGCACGCCATATTAGAATTATCATTTTATTTTTTGTTTATTAGCAACATGTTTTAAATGTAGACAATGGTATGATAAGTACAGAACATGTGTTGCAATTTTTTCCCTATAGATTCAAATGTAAACTCAGTCAGTCATGTAATTTACACTTGATGAAATGTCAACTTCTATCATTTTTGGTAGCAACTGACATTCTGAACATTAGAAATATTTTCTAGATAAGGAAGCTAATATTTTCAACATTTAAATTTCTAGTTTAATATTGAAATTTATTTTACTTCACGTAAAATTGTAAATGACATACTGAACATTAGAAATATTTTATAGATAGGATACTAATGTTTTCAACGTTTTGAATTTCAAATTTAATTCAAAATTTATTTTACTTTTCATAAAATTGTAAATGATATTTTGAACATTTTTAATATTTCGTAGACAGGAAACTAAATTATAATGTTTACAACGTTTAAATTTTTATTTTATTTTACTAGACGTGTAATAAACATGACCGAATTGATAATAATTCATTCATGGATACGGATTTAGTTCTATCCATATTCAAATGTTGAATAATTTGGAAGACTGAGTTTATTTGCATGATGCAAATGAATAATATATTTCAAAACATGATAAAGAGATTTATATACATAATTTGAACAATGACTTTTATACTGGATTATTTCAAACTACATGTGTTGGTAGATGAAGTGAATATGTTGAAGTAAGTTGATTATAACTGTAAGTAATTCCGTATAGGAGAATGTCCGAGTAACTCTCCATTCATGAAAAATAATGGAGCCGAGGCCCCGAAGGGGTCGAGGCCCATTGTTTTTAAGGAATGGAGAGATACGAGGACATTCTCCAACTTAAAATCCACCCATTGTACTTTATTAATTTTATTAATTATTAATCTTGTAACAAAAAAAAGTCTGTGTATAGTATCTAAAGTACAAAGAGAACAATAACTCCGCCCCTATCCACATTGTTCATAACTCCATTCCTTAAAAATAATGGAGAGTTTAGACAATAGATTTACATCACAGGTGGATTTTAAATACATGTGATCTTCTGCAGAAGTAAATTGAGACCAAATATACCCTTCTGGGTGTTGAAAACTCCAGTGTTAATCACATTCAATCAAATTTTATAATTTTGTGTTTTCATCATCAAATTAATTGTTCTGCCACCTCACTAAGTTAATCATAGTCTTGCCCTTCAGGTATTGGACAATTTACACTTATTCTTGTGATCAGCAAATTTGATGAATTAAATTCAGAATTTGTATAGAACAGTTTATATTATGAATGGCATTAATTTGAGCAGTTCTAGAGTAGAAACTATTTTTTCCCAAAATCATACTCAAACTTAACTTATTTTTTCTCTCAAAAATGTCTTGTTTATCCACATATCTAAGAACAGCCTGTATTTTTTTTCAAAATGAAATTCAAAATTATCAATAATGAAACCTGTCTAAAACAAACCTCATTGGGGCCAGCTTATTTGTTTGGAATAGACAGGTGATTAGCTTACACAGGTTAAATTAAAGATTGTTTACATTGGGACTTTATTTACCGTTTGATATTTACAAGATTCCACTTTATTCAAGATTTGGTTTCATTGGGTTTTTTTTCTGTCTCCAAAAAGTTTAGCTTATCCACATATTTCAGAAATGTTTGTGTAAATTTCCATCTTCAGTCGTAAAGATTCCCACAATAAAAAGTAGAAACGAAAATTCTACTTTTTCAATGTTTCTTTAATTGATTGATTGATTGATTTGTATTTAACATTAATCTTAACAGTGTTTCTATAGTAACCAAGCAATTTTGTTTATGCTTTGTTGTGTGATTTTGTGTAAACCCATGTTAGTTGTGTTAGTATTGTGGTCAGAAGTCAACGACCTTAATCAATCAGTCGCACATGCACAACACCCCCTCCCCCTCCCCCTCCCTTTATTTATCTGAATAAAAACTAGAAATGTGAACATCGCCTGTTACTAAAAAGGACTTATTAGATTCATTATTTTCAAGATACTTTTTATAATTTATACCTCTCAGACATTAAAATTCTGTAACTAGTTTTATCGATATGTTTTAAACTTTGATTCCGGAAGAGTATAACATAATATAATGAACACACAGTTCAAACTCGTTTTTTCAAACCCAAATGCGGCGGTTAGGCCAAAATAAAAAAAATACGCATGTTTCTGCTAACCGTACCTGTCCATCACTTTTAGTACCTACCCTAAAGTTCTTATTGCCATATTTGGACAAGCACTCTTCAAGTCAAATCCTGATCCTGTATAACCTTACCTAGGTAAAAATGGAAAAAAAAGATCCAAAGTTTTACCTAGCTATCTACCCTATTTTTTTTCAAGAATGTTAACTGTATCGCAGGTTTTTTTTTTTTTGCCTCACTTGGATATCTTGAAATTAATGTATGGTTCATTTATAGTACATTGTAGTAATTAAGCTAATTATTTTCATATGTCAACTTTTGAGAAAATTAATTGCTCTGTACCTTTGACTTTGACATGTGACAGTAAACACACATATTTTTTTTAGCCTAACTAGTATTATCGGTATGTTTTAAACTTTGATTCCGGAAGAGTATAGCATAATATAATGAACACACAGTTCAAACTCGTTTTTTCAAACCCGAATGCAGCGTTTAGGCCAAAATAAGATTCATGGCTATTTCCTAGAATGTCATTAAGGCCAAAGTAAAAATAATACCTGTGTTTTTGCTAACAATCTTAAGAAATAGGGTAGAAATATCTTGTCCAAAAATGACAATAAAAACCATAGGATAGACACTAGAAATTAGTGTCGGTAGGGTTAACAGAAACACAGGTATTTTTTTGGCCAATAAAATAGTCCTATTAATTATGCTGACCAAATTATTCTTAAAAATCTTGTCAACAAATGATATTTAAGATGTGACATAAATATTAAGATGATTGATAACAAATGGAGGATACATGTTTTTATTATTTTCAGCAGTTCTTTGTCCAGTGATTCAGCCATAGACAGAGGGGATGCTAATTCTTCTGAGTTAGCTGGACGTCTTCAAGAATTAGAAAAAGAACTCATGTAAGTTGTTCCCATAAAACATGCTGGACGTCTTCAAGAACTAGAAAAGGAACTCATGTAAGTTTGTTTTAGATATTGGTTCTCATGAAACATGCTGGACGTCTTCAAGAACTAGAAATGGAACTCATGTAAGTTTGTTTTAGATATTGGTTCTCATGAAACATGCTGGACGTCTTCAAGAACTAGAAAAGGAACTCATGTAAGTTTGTTTTAGATATTGGTTCTCATGAAGCATGCTGGATGTCTTCAAGAACTAGAAAAGGAACTCATGTAAGTTTGTTTTAGATATTGGTTCTCATGAAACATGCTGGACGTCTTCAAGAACTAGAAAAGAAATTCATGTAAGTTTGTTTTAGATATTGGTTCTCATGACGCATGCTGGACGTCTTCAAGAACTAGAAAAGGAACTCATGTAAGTTTGGTTTAGATATTGGTTCTCATGAAGCATGCTGGACGTCTTCAATAACTAGAAAAGGAACTCATGTAAGTTTGTTTTAGATATTGGTTCTCATGAAACATGCTGGACGTCTTTAATAACTAGAAAAGGAACTCATGTAAGTTTGTTTTAGATATTGGTTCTCATGAAGCATGCTGGACGTCTTCAAGAACTAGAAATGGAACTCATGTAAGTTTGTTTTAGATATTGGTTCTCATGAAGCATGCTGGATGTCTTCAAGAACTAGAAAAGGAACTCATGTAAGTGGTTCCCCATGAAACACGCTGGACATCTTCAAGAACTAGAAATTTAACTCTTGTAAAATGGTTTTTCATATTGTTACCCATGAAGAATGCTGGCCTTTTTTTTGATAGAACTAGAAAATAAATGTGTGTTAGTTAGTTTTTCATATTATTTTCCATGAAACATGTTGGACACTTTTAAGCATGTTAAGCTTTACATGACTCTCTCTGGGGGCCTAACTTGGTCAATAAATATATTCTATTCCATTCTTTTACCTATAATCTAATACAAATGTAATTATAGCAATAAGGCACTAATGGTTATTTTTGTAGTTAAATTAGAATTAATCTCAAATTTCAAATGTAATTGCTAGCCCATGGGCAATGGAGAAAGATAAAATTTAAATTAACAATGTAATAAAACAGATTTAGACAAGATGACCTATAAAATTCTATGATACTCTTGTCTCTTTGAACCCTGGATCTTCCCTTGTAAACTGGTTCCCTATAATTTCTTCAGTGGTTGGTAGGTAACCAGTTTAAGGGACTTGCATTTTGTTTTAGATCGTACCTCTTTATTTGAGATGGAGGGTCACTACTATGAAGTAAAACATTTTTACTTTTTTACTTTCAAAGCAATTAGGGTTTGAAAGTTTCATGAATACATATGTAGACCTTTTTTGGCAGAAATTTTGTGAATTTTCTCTGGTAAATAACTTTATGTAACAACTACAGTCATTGATAAAAATTTGTTTTTCAAAAATCTTGTGGAACCTTGAACTAGAATAATAATACACCATACGTCAGAAAGTAAATGACCACGAAAAATTGATAAAAAATATAATACAATGCATTTAGTTATTCCAGGGGGCAGGCAATCTATTAATACCACCAAGTCTGACGAAAGTGACAAGTACGATATAGTTCATGGAAAGTTTGAAATCATGACATGTCTATTGTAGCACTGCTGACTATTGTATCAAAACTGATGTTGATTCATCAGCATAAATGATAACAGCCAATAGACCTTTCTCACATTCCGACATGTTTATATAAAATTATGCGTTTTCATACATTTTGAAAGGAGTTATTTCCCTGTAATACAGGCAAAATTATCCCGAAGTTCAATGAAAATAACATAATATTTTTTCATAATTTTTTTTTACACAATTAGAAAGTTTAATTAACTTGTGAATTTTCGTTTTGCTGTCAAGCTGTCATCTGATTGTTTACAAGGTTCAAATATCTATAAAAACACTTAATTTTAGAATCAAGAAGTCCCACTCTGATATGGCCACCCCTTCTGTAATGAAAAAGTGGCCTTATAATAGGGATGGCCTCTCTTAAGGTGGACAATTTAGTGATATTTGACTATCTGAACTCTGGCCTGATAAGAGGAGAAACCTTGGGTGGGAGGGGCCTTATAAAAGATGGATGATTAAAAGAACTCCCTCAAATCACGATCAGGGCGAGGTGTACAACATTATATGATAAAGTTTGTCAGTGACTTGCGACAGGTCGGTGGTTTTCTCCAGGTCCTCCGGTTCCCTCCACCAATAAAACTGACTGCAGCAATGTAACTGAAATATTGTTGAAAGTGGTGTGAAACACCATTTATAAAACCAAACCAAACCAAACTCCCCTTTTTTCAACTTTCCTATGTCCTTGATTGACATACATGTAATAAAAAAAATTGATGACATCCCCTGAAAATTAGTCAGTAGTTGTTATTCCCTGTATTGTATTGATTTCAATAATCTAAAGGTATATGGTGTTAGCCTGCCAGTGTAACACATGTGTAGCATGTAGTAGGGGAGGTACAATGGCGGGATCAGTGTCAAAATTATTTTTCTAAAATGTTACTGTCGTTTGTGGATTCGTTGAGGTAAGAAATTATTAAACATTGGATGAAAATGAATTTGAAAATAGTAAGGAGGGGGAAGTAGGATTAAAAATTAAAAAAAATATGTTGCCTGCATTGTTGTCCTACTTTATCGGATTTGTTGTTTTCCGTCTGCTGTGAGGTCACATACAAACCTTTTATCCTGGAAACCATACATATTTAAATGTCATAATACTGAGGGAGGGTAGAGTAGGGAGGGTGCAAAAAAAGTTTTTTGTCATGATAAATGATTAAGTATTGTATAAAAATGCATTTGTAAATAGTTAGGAGGAAAATGTCATAATACTGAGATGTGTGTGTAGGGGGGGGGGGGGGGGGGAGGAGGGGAGAGAGGTTCAAAATAGATATCAAGATTTTAAAAACATGAGTTATAGCCCTTTTAATATTTTTACTTGGGTTAAAATAGTGACAGACAATAAGAAACAAGTGCATCTGAATTTTTATTCTTGCATACCTTTACTTTTTTGAAGGAGTTAAGACATATACTGATCTACATTTGTCTATTGATATGTCTGGCTGTCCATCACACTTTTCCATTATATTAAAAATTCTTACCAATTCTAAAACACAGTTTCTTAATACAAAGATGACATTTTTTCTCTGATCAGCAGATTTCATTTTTTTTTAACAAAATATTTGGAATCAAATGTACCAAACTTGATCCAAACAGCTAGAATATGATGATTTTTGGGCACTGTAGAGGAGGGTTTCCCTCATTTTTCATGAGTGGGTACTTTTATCTCTGCTTATTTTGCATACCAAGATTAGCCGTATGGTATGGTACATTTTCAGAGTGGTGGTTTATCCACTCTCTGATAGCTGACCTCTTGAAATTTTGCTTCGTATTAAAATCACAGATAAATAAAAACCCATCTTTTTACAAGCAACAACTAAACCAAACTAATTATTTAGTATGAAGCTATATTGAGGTAATCCATACAGTGAGATCCAGTTTCATGTCTATCGATTATCTACTATTCATAGAACTACATGTATCAATACTTTTTTATCTGGCAATCCACACAATCGGTGAAATCCACTTACTCATAGCAACATGATGTATCAGGTAAAAGGTCATATTTCAAAATTCATTTTCCAATCGGCTACAAAATCTTTAGGCATTGAGCACTTATCAGTCTGCATCCAGCAAAGTTTCACCTTTTGACCTTCTTCTCCTAAACCACCAATTGAAAACAAACTTTGTAGGACTGGATGGTCCTCAACAAAAATGTGTTTTTTGTTCCGATCCAAAAGCCACGTACGAAACAACTGGGCCCCAAGATGCCAAAGAGGTTGTTTTCTGTTTTTTATATATGGATCGTTTCAACCAATTTTTATTTTATTTTCTTTATGTTTCTTATAAAATTCTCTTGATAAAGTATGTCAACAGATTTTGTTTGGCTTTTACCATTTTCAATGTACAACAGGGTCAAAATGAGTCCAATCCCCCAAATTTTGAATTTTAATTTTAAATATAATTTTGATAGGATTTTTGTCTTTAGTTGCCATTTGAAATTTCATTTCTGCTCTTTTCAATTTTTTGTGTCGAAAACAATAACAGTGAAAAGTACTTTTTGCATGTCTCTGTAGTTCAAAATAGAGTTGTGTCCTCATCTGTTAGTAAAGGATAGCATATAGATTTAATCAGATTGTACACATATTATATACTTATTAGCAAGTTTATCTTTGAATAAACTTATTACATACATAGTGTGTTGGTACAAGACTTTGTATCAGGTCTTGCCTGTTGTGTGAACCAGTATCACTACGAGTCGTGATAGTGACGAGTTATGATGCGGTTGGTTCACGCAACAGGCAAGACCTGATATAAAGTCTTGTACCAACACACTATGTATGTAATAAGTTTATCTAACATTTCAATAAAAACAAATTTTAAACAAATAGCAAGGGTTGAATTAAAATGTGTACAATACTCTGAGGGAGACTACATTTTGTGTATGACGTCACGTTATTTTTTCCGTTCATTCATCAACATCAGGTTACTGTGTTTTGTCTCACATTCCAATGTTATGACATCATGTCAAAGAAGTTCGGCAGAGAACGTCTCGTGCAACGTCGTACCATTCTTTTATCACCACAGTGTGGTGATACAACATCTTGTATCAGACACATTGTATCAGACGGGCTGCTTTCTTCAATTCCAATGGAAAACGTACTTAATGTTCGATAATAATTGATATAAAAGCATAGATATCAAATTAAGTGTGTACGGGACGTTTCTAGAATAACTTTCATCAGGTACACTCAAATCCAATATATTTGAAAGCCAAATAACTAAATACTCTTGAGGAGCAAGAAAACCAAAGGGCCTAAACAGGATAGCCACCATCGGCTAAGGTCACCTGAGGGAGGAAAACCTTAGTTTTAATAATAATTACATTATTTAGGAACTGTAAAATTCGATAAAAAATATATCTAATAACTAATAAATTGTGTCAGTGCCAAAACACTGACTAATCTGCGGATGATACCATCGGGGACTAATAGTAGCATTGACTAATCTGCGGATGATACCCTCGGGGACTAATAGTCCACTATAAGTAGTATAGTAATTCTTACTCGCATGTTTTTTTTTTCACTCTAGAAACTGGAGATACTAGCCTTCACTCTGTCTCGTACAACTCATATTTTATTATTCAGATCAACAAAATGTGAACTAGCCAAGGTAATGAACAGACAGTCTAGTTTCCAAGAATTACTGGTTCAGAGAGAAGACGCTATCAGGTTCTTAGAAGGACGATTAGATACTTCATCTACCGGGAAACTTAACACAACTGTCAATAGGTGCGATAAAAAAAAGGATTTTTTTAAAAAAAAATTTTTTTTTAATAAGGAATTATAATTGTTGCTAATACAATGTACAGTGGAAATTTGTTATCTCAAACTTGGAAAAGTTTGGTTCTTGATCTGAGTTTTAATGCCAAGTAAACAATATTTGGCTATATCATGTTGATAACAACTCACATTTCCATGAGATGATGATTATGTCCACTTTGTACTAGACCAACATGCTTAGTTGGATATTTATATTGCTAGATCACTGAAACAACAGTCCGCAGGAAAACATTTTGCTTCAATCAGACATATTATCCTGATTCTTACTTGTATGCAGTTGAATATCAGTTAGTCATCAAAGGAAATCAATGGTTTATGTGAGAGACACAAATAAGAATAAAACATGAGAAATGCAGGTATTAAGATGGTACCATACACTTCAGGTAAAATTTGATCTGCTCGTTTAATTTTCTTATTTTTTTGGCAGTGTGTTTGAATATATCCACTGTAATAAATATCAAAATTTTAACAAATTCCAGCCAACAGACTCAGAGCTATATATTCACTAGCCACATAGCAGCTTTTCTCTCTGTGGTTTTGATCACTGAGATGCTTGAAATCTGCATACAAACATCATATGATCAAAACGTTCAACTGATTTTAAAGAGTTATCTCCCTGTAGTGTATGGTACCACCTTAAATAATTGCGATTAAATTTGTTAATTATGTAGATGCTATTTTTACTTATTCTTGCTCTTCATACATTCATTAGGTAATGCATACTTCAGTCACTTGTAGCAAACTTTTGATAAAAGAAAAAACAGTTTACCCGTAGTTGTCCTATAATTTTAAGGAAACAAGAAATAATATTGCAATCTTTTTAAAGATTGATAATTTTTTGAAATTAATAATTTCAGCAAATCTGGAAATTCTTCAAAAAATGATAAGGATTTACAAGAAAGATTAAGAGTTTTACAGAATCATAACAGGTTCTTAAATGAAGAAGTCAGAAAATTAGCAAAATTACGAGAGACAGATCGTAACAGTTTTTATCAACAAGAGGAGTAAGTAACCATTTTAAATTGAAAAAAAAAAGTTTGAAGATAACAAAGGTGCAATAACCAAAAGAAAAGTTTGAAGATAACAAAGGTGCAATAACCAAAAGAAAAGTTTGAAGATAACAAAGGGGTAATCAGAAGACGTAATTCGAGGAAGGGCAGACAATTCAATGGTCAAAAGGAAAAGGACAAAAGGACAAACTACGATCTACAAATTAATACAAAAATTCTAAAGATTGGGCAACACGAACCCCACAGAAAACCAGGGGTTGGGAAGGGGTATCAGATGGTCCGGAAGGGTAAGCATTCCTCGAAATGAACATTTGAATTTACTGGTCTGAATCAAATTCTAGAATTTTTATTAAAAAATATCTAAATAAATACTTTAAAATGACCAGGAGCAAATTTTTAATGGTTCTTGGGCCGGAGAACCGGTGCTCATTTAGTGGCACTCGTTGTGTTACTCTTGTCAAAAATCCAGTGGTAAATCATGAATGAGGACAGGACAGGATTGTGTTTACGACAAAGAGAACATATTCATGTTTATTTATGACACAGATATTCCATATCAGTTGACCAAGTCATGATGGTGACCATAAAAAATATGAAGTGATGACTTCAACTTAACCACTAGGGCCCCTTGGTTCAGTTACTTCCCAGAAATTCTTTTTTAACATCAATCAGATATTGCATGATTTTACATTATGAAATGAAAACAGTACTGTGGTTCAAAAATTTAGTAGTAACCTGAAAACTTGACAACTGTAACTGAGACATGTATACATCTACATATTTCTTTATATAAGAGGGGCCTCCATGGCTTTATTTGTTTGTTAACCTGGAACCTTGGATATAATATAACAACAACAAAAATATTCCTACGAAATTGAAATTAAGGTTAATTTTTTTTTTATCAATAAGCAAAATCATGGTGATTTTCATTTACTACAAGGTTGGTGGTTTTCTCCAGGTACTCTGGTTTCCTCCACGATAAAACTGACCACCATGATATAACTGAAAATGAAATATAACCCCACCATTACTGCAATACACCAAAATTTAAAATGATGTTATATCATTGGTTAATTGCCTATTGTTAACACCAATTTCAACCAATGAAATTACTTCTGATTATGAATGTCCCATAATGCACTAGTACTAGATTCTAATATAACAAGCCAGGACCAGGATTTCCAATGTCATATGTTGTGGTGTTTCTTGTGTTCAGTGAGATCAGTTAAAATAAGAGGTGACTAACAAATTCTTAGTAGTCAGTTAGCGAACAACCATTTAACTTGAAGGGGGGGGGGTTATGGTTTTTTTGTACTGATCTGAATTTTTTTTTTAAAGTTTTATTTTTTTTCAATTGCAATCAAACTAAATTTTTTTTTCTTACCAAGTTAAAACAATACTCTTAAACCAGATTTTTTTTTTCTATACTATAATAAATATGTAAAGCAGAGAATTTGTTTGTGGCCAATGCTGTGACAGATTATTTAATTTCTTTCCCTTTCTAAATCATAATATTTTTTAGGAAAAAACCATACCCCCCCCCCCCTTTTCAAGTTAAATGGTCATTCCCTTACTACTAGCATTTTGCATATTGCACTGTCCATGAGTATGTTGTCATTCATTATAGTGATACTATGTGGTCTTTTAGAGTGGCAGAGAATCTGTGCAGATTTTTTATCGTTTGTTTATATATGTATTGCCACTGGAGATCAAGTTATGAAAGGGGGGGGATCCCATTAACTAGTTTAACGGGGGGGATCCCATTAACTAGTTTATCCCCGCCACAATTTACGTCCTGGTCCCTTTTTGTGTTCAATGATTTGAGGTGACAGGTGATTATTCGTTTGGTTGATATTGTGTTCAATGATTTGAGGTGACAGGTGATTATTCGTTTGGTTGATATTGTGTTCAATGATTTGAGGTGACAGGTGATTATTTGTTCGGTTGATATTGGGGAAATTGATGACCATCACTGTTTAATCTTTCTTTTCATAAATATGTTTATTTACAGGAAGATAAGAACTCTAGAAGCAGAGATAGAAAAATGGAAGTTAGACTATGTTTTGTTGATCCAATCGAGTATAAGATTTCCTATGGGTGATAGTGTTGATGACTCTGAACTGATACTTTTTGGAGGAGACAGGGTAAGAAGTAAACCCCCCCCCTCTCCTGGGATATTGTATGATGCAATAATATGGTTGTAAATCATTTGAAACTTGGATAAAGATAAATGATTAAGAAACACTTCTTCATCTGTCTGTCAATTAAGTTCTGCAACTCGATACATTTATAGGGGCCTTGGTGGTTGAGTGGTTAAAATCATTGATTACAGACCACAAGCCTAACATCACTGATGTTAGGATCGTGTCCTGGTACCAACCTTAAGTGTCAAGATTTCCAGAAAACTACCCATGTCAGATCAGTGTGTTGTAACTCTCCATTAATTTCTGGGGTCTAGTGAAAAAAGGTTGTGAAACTTTGTTGAAGATAATGTATTTAAAATACTTTTCAGTGAAATATTCTTAATATATTATTATAATTTGCTGTGTCAAAGGTATGGATGGGTGGGGTTTGAGAATATGAAATTATACATTGTGCTGTTATTAAATTTTGGTTTGATTGATTGATTGATTGATTCTGTTTAACACCAATTTTAGCAGTATTTCAACTATATCATGGTAAATTTTGGAAGTATATTCTGCCATTTTGAGTTGCAAATATGATTGCTGTTTATTTAAATAAATGCATTTTATTGGGCGATCATCTTGGAGAAATTAAAAAAAACACACTTTTATATCAACATTTTTCTACAATTATTATTCTATTTTATCATATTAAAGATTAGCATTATTTCAACAAAAAAAAACTGACAACTTCAAAACTCCAACAGACTTCCAAAAAATTATTAGCTTCTGAAAGCAAAGATTGATGGTTTAACGTCGAATGAGTTATGTATTAAGTATTTTGACTATATTCAGGACGAGAAAAAGACTACACACAATAAATTTGTGCGTGTAGAAAAGTGTCATTCAGGGTAACAGGCCACCTATGGCCACTCCTAACAAACTTTTTCTTGTTAGAAGCTATTACAAGTTGTCTTTCACACTTAAGGAGTTTGAGAGTTTGACATTCTCCATATAGAGTCAAGCCTGTCTAAACCAACTTATGTTTTTGGTATAAACAGGTGGTCAATTTATACAGGTTAAATTTACAAAGATTGTCTACATTGAGATTTTATTTAAAGTTTGATTTGATACAGGGTTCTGGTTTATTCAAGTTTCTGTTTAGACAGATTTGACTGTGTAAGAAAATCATTTATATCCTGTCCGGAATTGTGTATTTGCAAGCAAAGATACACGTCTATACATATATATATATTAAAAAGTCAAATGAAATCTGTATGCTGGTATATATATATAAAAGAAATTAGTAAAAAAAGAACAAAACGGATTTTTCACAACATTCTTGTACTAACGTTTTCACTGCTGTTGCAGATCTTCAGGTACAATGTACAATGTTTAAACATTGTACCTAAAGATCTGCAACAGCAGTGAAAACGTTAGTACAAGAATGTTGTGAAAAATCTATATATATATATATATATATATATATAGAAGTCTAGAAGATTGTGCAACGATACCGATAAAGATGTTACAAAAAATATATTGACAAAATTTTCGATCAACAAATGACCTTCCTCAGTGTCCATCAAAGTTAGACTGAGTTTGTAGAGATTAGATGGTATAATTACAACTCAATAAATAAACGCTGAGGAAGGTCATTTGTTGATCGAAAATTTTGTCAATATATTTTTTGTAACATCTTTATCGGTATCGTTGCACAATCTTCTGGACTTCCGTAATTTATTTTGTTTGTACTGCATCGTTATGTCTTGACGATCCGTTACTTATTAAGTTCTCTGGTTGGTAGATTCCCTTAGACTTTATATATATATATATATATATAACAGAGTGCCATTTGTCATTACATACCATCCTGCGCTCAGTAATTTATCCAGCATCGTTCGTGAGCACTGGACAACCATACAAAAACACCCAGAACTGTGTAAAATCTTCAAAGAACCACCCATCTTGGCCTTCAGGAAACCCAAAAGTTTGAAAGACATCTTGGTGAGAGCTGACATCTCCCCTCGATCTGCCTACAATGGTCAGTGTCAAAAATGTGATTCGAGACGATGTATGACGTGCAAAAACATCCAATGCACACAAAAATTCAGCAGCACACATACAGGAGAAAAATTCAACATATACTGCAATGCCAACTGCAAGACAGAAAATATTATCTACCTCCTGGAATGTGCAATTTGTGGTCTTCAATACATCGGAGAAACTAAACAACAACTTAGTAAACGCTTGAATGGCCACAGAAGCGATGCAAATTGCAAACCTGACCTTCCACTCAGCAGACATCTCAGATCGACGGGCCACCATGATTCTTTCGGCAAACTGAAGGTCACCATAATTGACCATAACCCCAAGTGGGATGATAAAAGCAGACAGGAAAGGGAAAGCTTCTGGATTAGAAAACTTAAGACCTTATCACCGAATGGAATCAATGAGAAAAAGTAATATCCTCTCTTGACTCCTATTCGTGTTGATCTCCTCCAGTCGTATTAGGACATACAGTTTGCTCTATTGGCCCAAAGTATATATTCCACACTGTGGCGGGCCGTTTTTTTGAATGAGTTTGGGTATCATACCGTTTTCAACAATATTTTGACAGTGCTATTTGATACATTTACCAATAATGTCTCATTTTTATATTTATTTTTATTTCTAATTTAACATTTATTTAAATGTGTAGCCCTATTGTATATTTATATTATTGTTATTGTACTTTTATTAATTTATATGTAGGATTTCCATTCTTTTATGCATGTAGTTTCATATGTGCATCTTCTGGTTCTTTTGTGCCGTACATGGACCGTCAAAAACTTTTTTGAAATTTGAAAAGTCGCCATATTGTTTCGAGATTTTATTTAATTAGACATTGATAAAGTCCCTCGGTGGGACGAAAATTTGGTCATTCTACGAAGTGTTTAATTCTTTATCACTTTGTTTAGTGTACTTGGTGTTGTTTTACAAACCATTTTAGACGTTTATAATTGTTTTACTTGTATAGTATCGTTATACCGTAACGATCCAACACCCCGTAAGATTGATCGTTGACTGGTTTTTCAGACGTTGTATATATATATAAATATATATGTGTGTGTGCTTGTGCGGAAAAAAATAAGACATTAAAATTATTTCTCAATAATAAAACTAGAGGAAGACATTACTGTTTATCCCTAGTATTGTGAGATTCAACAGGTTACAATTTATTTCATGTTTTCTATTTTAGCACAAGATAAGGATTAAACGATTACTAGAAGAAGCACGAAAGATCAATCCTGGATTACCAACATTTGAGAGGTACTTCAATAGATTCCATCCACCTATTACCACTTTTTAAAAATTCATTAGAGACCGACCATTTAACTTGCAGGGGGGGGGGTATGGTTTTTTGTTTCGTTCAGAATTTTTTTTCGGACAACACGAGAGTTAGAATATTTCTTTATTTTGTCGTGCGAAGACAAAAACTCTGAATCAGATTATTTTTTTTTTCCTCCACCAAAATCAGAATATTTTTTTAGAAAAAAACCATACCCCCCCCCGCAAGTTAAATGGTCAGTCCCTTAAATAAATCTAACATTTCAAGTGGGAATACCTGTAATTACTATATAAACATTATACAAACATTGGTATTAGGGTGTATAAACACGTACACATTAACTTCAGGTAAACTTTGTGTGTCTAAGTTGCTTACGGATGCATTTGGTTAGTTTTTTGTTTGTTTTTTTTATGCTCAAAATGAACTTCTTATCATGTCTTGCACCTCAAACTTCGATGTGATATTGCTTGGAGAAATCTATTTTCGCCAAACAATTCTAATGACTACACATTTTCAGGTTCCCTTGAGTGCCCATTATTTACAGTTTTGACTATATATTACAAAAATGTGGAATGATATTATGAAAAATATTTTTATAGAGATTGACAAGAAATTTTAAAGAAAGTTCAAGTTTTTGAATTACATTTGTATATACAATATACATTGTACAATTTCTCTCTTTTCAGTTTAAGCAACAAAGAAGTACATGTAGATAGCTATGGATTCCGTCACAAGTTTGAGGAACAGAGTCTACTCCTTCATTACCTATGTCAAGAGTTGGCCCAACATTATCTGTCTCAGGCAGGAACCTATGAGGAACATCAGAGACGATGGACACATTTTATGAGGCAGCATGGGAAATCTATTGCTAACCATGTAATCATATATATATTATATCTGTCTTATATTTGTATCTTATCAGTTTTCCAGGTACATCCAGGTACATCCAGGTTTCCTCATTCTATTAATACCACTAAATAATAATATTTGTATCAATTTTAAAGGATTTGCAGAAAATGAGATTTTTGTTGATTTTTTTATTTCGTTGTTTTAATACTTGTTAACATGATCTCTTGTTCTATATGCCTTCATCATACCCATGAAAACCACTCAAATTGTTACTCAAAGAATAAAAATGAATTCATGGTATTCAAGAAAAAAAAGGCAAATACAGTTTTGCTTTGTATTGGCTGAGTAATTTATTATTGTTTAGCACCAATTTAGAAATTTTTCAGCCATATGATGGCAAGGCCAAGTTACATTCCGATGAGATGATGTCTGCTTTGCACTAGACTTGCACGCTTAGTTGTTTTTTTTTACTGAAATAACAGTCCATGGGTAGACATGTCGCTCCACTTGGACACATTATCCTGATTGCAAACCAACCAGTCTTTACTCTTATTCATTAATGCTGTGTGCTCAGTGGAGAAACAGCAAATACCAGTTTTATAGTAGATTTTGTGTTTTGAATTTGGTTTAACTCTAACCCATAAACTACCACACTCGAGGAGAGTATGTAACTCTAACCCATAAACTACCACACTCGAGGTGAGTATGTAACTCTAACCCATAAACTACCACACTCGAGGTGAGTATGTAACTCTAACCCATAAACTACCACACTCGAGGAGAGTATGTAACCATTACACTTCCAATGTGGTTTTACTCTAACCCATAAACTACCACACTCGAGGAGAGTATGTAACCATTACACTTCCAATGTGGTTTTACTCTAACCCATAAACTACCACACTCGAGGCGAGTATGTAACCATTACACTTCCAATGTGGTTTTACTCTAACCCATAAACTACCACACTCGAGGCGAGTATGTAACCATTACACTTCCAATGTGGTTTTACTCTAACCCATAAACTACCACACTCGAGGCGAGTATGTAACCATTACACTTCCAATGTGGTTTTACTCTAACCCATAAACTACCACACTCGAGGAGAGTATGTAACCATTACACTTCCAATGTGGTTTTACTCTAACCCATAAACTACCACACTCGAGGCGAGTATTTAACCATTACACTTCCAATGTGGTTTTACTCTAACCCATAAACTACCACACTCGAGGCGAGTATGTAACCATTACACTTCCAATGTGGTTTTACTCTAACCCATAAACTACCACACTCGAGGAGAGTATGTAACCATTACACTTCCAATGTGGTTTTACTCTAACCCATAAACTACCACACTCGAGGAGAGTATGTAACCATTACACTTCCAATGTGGTTTTACTCTAACCCATAAACTACCACACTCGAGGAGAGTATGTAACCATTACACTTCCAATGTGGTTTTACTCTAACCCATAAACTACCACACTCGAGGAGAGTATGTAACCATTACACTTCCAATGTGGTTTTACTCTAACCCATAAACTACCACACTCGAGGCGAGTATGTAACCATTACACTTCCAATGTGGTTTTACTCTAACCCATAAACTACCACACTCGAGGCGAGTATGTAACCATTACACTTCCAATGTGGTTTTACTCTAACCCATAAACTACCACACTCGAGGAGAGTATGTAACCATTACACTTCCAATTTGGTTTTACTCTAACCCATAAACTACCACACTCGAGGCGAGTATGTAACCATTACACTTCCAATGTGGTTTTACTCTAACCCATAAACTACCACACTCGAGGCGAGTATGTAACCATTACACTTCCAATGTGGTTTTACTCTAACCCATAAACTACCACACTCGAGGCGAGTATGTAACCATTACACTTCCAATGTGGTTTTACTCTAACCCATAAACTACCACACTCGAGGCGAGTATGTAACCATTACACTTCCAATTTGGTTTTACTCTAACCCATAAACTACCACACTCGAGGCGAGTATGTAACCATTACACTTCCAATTTGGTTTTACTCTAACCCATAAACTACCACACTCGAGGCGAGTATGTAACCATTACACTTCCAATTTGGTTTTACTCTAACCCATAAACTACCACACTCGAGGCGAGTATGTAACCATTACACTTCCAATTTGGTTTTACTCTAACCCATAAACTACCACACTCGAGGCGAGTATGTAACCATTACACTTCCAATGTGGTTTTACTCTAACCCATAAACTACCACACTCGAGGAGAGTATTTAACCATTACACTTCCAATGTGGTTTTACTCTAACCCATAAACTACCACACTCGAGGCGAGTATTTAACCATTACACTTCCAATGTGGTTTCTTTTATGTACAATTTTTCAAATGAAACAAATAAAAAAAAATCTGTATTGCAAGTAAAATTCAAAATGTATGAGATGGCAGTACTGGGGTCACATGGGTGCTTGACATGTTTGCATTTCATGTGAAAAACTTGACTTTAATCATTGATGCTCTGTGATTTTCCCGGGGAACTCATGGCTCATTGTTGCTAAATTTGGTTGACAATTTAATGATAAAATCAATTCAAACAATTAGTAATTGTATTAACAGTAGTCAAACTCTTATAAGACAACCCTTTCTGCAATGGAAAAAATAAAAGGGACAATTTAGTAGTATTTTAGTATCTCTGTGCATCTGAAATCTGGGCTGACCTTTTTAGAGGGGGATTACTGTACTTCTATTTTATTTCATTTGACTCTCTTTTTCGGAAAGACCATATTATGTTGTACATTATGTTTTTTGTTCTTTTAGCCTAAAGAATTGAAGCCTTTGTGTAGAGGAGGAATTCCAGACAGGTTCAGAAAACAAGTTTGGCGACAATTGGTACATTATAAAGTTAGAGACATCATAGAAGAAAAGGGTCCACATTATTTCAGAAATCTGTGTAGTCACTTACCAGATTCACCTGTAAGTATACAGTTGAACTTGTCCTATGTGATTTTCCAAGGGAGCATGAAATATGGTCTCAATACACAGGTTGTGATTAAATACAGGTCTAATTAATATGAAATCCACTGTAAAGTGAAATTAAAATTGAGGTCATCATAATACAAGTTATTGCTTAATTTGAGGTGGTCACTAAAGCAGGTTTTAATATATAATAAACCAAGAATATACTATAAACTGACTATCTTATAAAGTTTTAATATTTTGACATGTTTAAAAAATTTAGCTTCTCTAATTCAAATAATATATAGATAAAAATGTAGAAATCTAATTTAGTGTGCACAGCACATTTCTGGAATAATCGTCATCAGATATGCTGATAATCAAAAGATTGGAAAGCCAAATAATTTTAAAAGTTTTTAGGGTAATATATATTACCCTATGGCTAACTGTTTTTCGCACGGTACAAATTTTGACCCCAAAATTTTTTTAAAAAAAAATATCAAAATTAAAATCCCAAATTTTAATGTAATGAAATTTTAATCATGATTTGGAAAATTCAAAATGTGAACTACTGTTTGATGTTTTTTCTTGTGAAATCACGAAATTTGTAACACAACCTCCTCCTTCCAAAATAATCTATGATATGGTATTTCTGACAAAAATCTTGACTCCAAAGGTAATTATTATAGACAGGTTCTACTGTACGAATCACGATATTTAACAGAAACCTGTGTACAGCAAACACCAGATGTCTTGTTGAATCTCCAAAATAACGTTTTTCCCTCTCCTGTGACTAGTGCTGCATTAAGTCATCAGATTTTAATACAGTCAAACTTCATTATCAAGAACCTAGATAAAGCCCCTTTGGAATAGTTTGAAACTTTTTATACTTCAGATTACTAGAATGTTTTGTTAATATGTAGTAAGCTTGTTGATACCTTCAACTTAGAAATAATTTGATAAGATTATAGAATTGTCTTTCTTACTAGTAATGTATTTATATGTTTAACTTAAGGTGGTACCTAACACTACAGGGAGATAACTCTTTAAAATCAGTTGAACGTTTTGATCATATGACGTTTGTATGCAGATTTCAAGCATCTCTGTGATCAAAACCACAGAGAGAAAAGCTGCTATGTGACTGGTGAATTTATAGCTCTGAGTCTGTTGGTTGGAATTTGTTAAAATTTTGATATTTATTACAGTGGATATATTCAAACACACTGCCAAAAAAATAAGAAAATTAAAAGAGCAGATCAAATTTTACCTGAAGTGTATGGTACTACCTTAAATATATCATTTATTGTTCTCTCTTGGCCGTCAATGTAAATGTATTGTAATATAATTTAATTTGCTGTGAATACTGCAATCTGATTGGTTGATCCATCTGGAGCAACATTGATTATGCTTGATAATTTGGGTTGGTATTGTGACGTCGCCAATGTAATCATTCGCAAACGAGTAATTCAAATAGTTCCATGAAATAATCGAAATTAAAATCAAGGAATCATTAAATTTTGTTGTAGAAATTAAATTATAAAGAATAATTGAAATTTAGATATAGATTCTCCTTCAGTTGCCCGTGGGTTACGATATTTCTCCACTCAAGAGAGTTAAATTTAAAATTTTAAATTTAGCTCTCGAGAGTGGAGAAATATCATAACCCACATGGGCAACTGAAGGAGAATTTGTTTCTCCAATTATTTAACACAAACTTTATTTCAAAATCCTTTGGTGGACCTCTACACAATTCTGTTGCTAGGACGCGGGGAAAGGCATGAGACATTTTGATCCTCTAGAGGATTACAGATTTTTCCACCACTGGTTCAGCGGGGTTAAAATGCCGTAATAATGGAAGAAAACAGGTTATACTTGTACCGTCTATGTAAATGCATTGTAAGGTTACTCTTGTTACAGTGTAAAAATGTCAGAGTGATTAAATAAATATTGGAGAGAGAAAAAAAAAGGAATTTTGACTATATGAGAAAATATCCCTTCTGTATTTTTATTCCAGCTGGCCTCACGTTACAGGAAGCAGATATCATTAGACTTGATGAGGACAATGCCAAGTAACATCAAATTTTCGACGATTGGATCAAAAGGGGTAAGGTTTTATATTTAGATCAGTATTCACCCCTCTTATAATAAAGCCATTAAAGGGGTAAGGCTTTGTTTTTAGAACAGTAGTCCCCCCCCCCCCCCTCTTGTATTAGAACCATCTCTTCTGCAAGGAAATAGTGCCTTATTAAAAGCTTTATATGAGGGGCGGCCTCTCTTTGGGAGTGGGGGGATACAATTTAGTAATATTTTGATATCTCAGTGTCTCTGAAATCTGACCTGATAAGAGGGATGGTTTTTGTCGGGAGTGGCTCTATACCAGGAGGATACTGTATTGAATTAATTTGTTGTATTGGTGTAGATGATGTAAGATACAAGTTGACACAATTGTGAGGACATTCTCTAAACACATGAGACACCCTTACATCCAGCAAACACCCCTTTAGAGGGATGGGGGGGCTTGCAATGTAGAAGATAGGTACATCTATAGCTCCGTCTGGGTTCACTCCTGAGTCTGATTGATAATTTATATTTGTCTTGAATTCTTGGAAAAATAGTTCCCACTGAAGAATGTAATTGAGTCCATTTGTATTTTACTATGGAAGGAATTTTGTTCTTGTGAAATAGAAGCATGGGAAGGATTTATATTGTTTTAAGCTAGACAAATGAAACTTCACTGTTACAAAATTGCCCATAATGCCTGTCTCTTGAGAAAACGATAAATTTTTTTTTTATCTTAATAAAATAAATTTTCAACCTGAATTTTCAAAAATAAAGAAATGAATAAAGGGTCGCATTTCAGTGATATTCTCAGATAACTTAACAAAACAAATGATCACATTTCAGTGATATTTTCAGATAATTTAAAAGAACTAAATAAAGAACTCCATTTCAGTGAGGAGAAAAATGCTAAAAAAGAAAAAGAAAAAGGGCATAAGAATCCCATTTCAGTGATATTTTATGATCTTTTCAGATAACTTAAAAAAAAAAAAGGAATAAGGAATCCCATTTTAATGATATTTTGATGTTTTCAGATAACTTAAAATATGAATAAAGGATCCCCTTTCACTGATATTATGATATTTTCAGATAATGAACCTACAAGATGTACTACTGGCTTACTGTTGCCATAATCCTACCATTGGTTACTGTCAGGGGATGAACTTCATTGTAGGATTAGCATTATTATTCATGGATGCCGAAGACGCCTTCTGGTAATAATTATATGTTCCTATGATGGAGGGGGGCACAATCCCACCATTGGTTACTGTCAGGGCATGAACTTCATTGTAGGATTAGCATTATTATTCATGGATGCCGAAGACGCCTTCTGATAATAATTATATGTTCCTATGACGGGGGATACAGGGTGGTCTATGGGGTGGGGGGTCACAATCCTACCATTGGTTACTGTCAGGGTATGAACTTCATTGTAGGATTAACATTGTTATTCATGGATGCCGAAGACGCCTTCTGGTAATAATTATTTGTTCCTATGACAGGGGATACAGGGTGGTCTATGGTGGGGGGAGAGGGTCACAATCCTACCATTGGTTACTGTCAAGGTATGAACTTCATTGTAGGATTAACATTATTATTCATGGATGCCGAAGACGCCTTCTAGTAATAATTATATGTTCCTATGACAGGGGATACAAGGTGGTCTATGGGGGGGGGGTCCCAATCCTACCATTGGTTACTGTCAGGTGATGAACTTCATTGTAGGGTTAGCATTATTGTCCATGGATGCCGAAGACGCCTTCTGGTAATAATTATAATATGTTCCTATGACAGGGGATACAGGGTGGTCTATGGGGGGGTCACAATCCTACCATTGGTTACTGTCAGGGGATAATCTTCATTGTAAGATTAGCATTATTATTCATGAATGCCGAAGACGCCTTCTGGTAATAATTATATGATCCTATGACAGGGGATACAGGGTGGTCTATGGGGGGGAGGGGGGCACAATCCTACCATTGGTTACTGTCAGGGGATGAACTTCATTGTAGGATTAGCATTATTATTCATGGATACCGAAGACGCCTTCTGGAGGGTGGTCTATGGGGGGGGGGGGGGGAGGGTCACAATCCTACCATTGGTTACTGTTAAGGTATGAACTTCATTGTAGGATTAGCATTAGTATTCATGGATGCCGAAGACGCCTTCTGGTAATAATTATATGTTCCTATGACGGGGGATACAGGGTGGTCTATGGGGGGGTCACAATCCTACCATTGGTTACTGTCAGGGGATGAACTTCATTGTAGGATTAGCATTATTATTCATGGATGCCAAAGACGCTTTCTGGTAATAATTATATGTTCCTATGACAGGGGATACAGGGTGGTCTATGGGGGGGGGGGGGGAGAGGGTCACGATCCTACCATTGGTTACTGTCAAGGTATGAACTTCATTGTAGGATTAGCATTATTATTCATGGATGCCGAAGACGCCTTCTGGTAATAATCATATGTTCCTATGACGGGGGATACAGGGTGGTCTATGGGGGGGTCACAATCCTACCATTGGTTACTATCAGGGGATGAACTTCATTGTAGGATTAGCATTATTATTCATGGATGCCGAAGACGCCTTCTGGTAATAATCATATGTTCCTATGACGGGGGATACAGGGTGGTCTATGGGGGGGTCACAATCCTACCATTGGTTACTATCAGGGGATGAACTTCATTGTAGGATTAGCATTATTATTCATGGATGCCGAAGACGCCTTCTGGTAATAATCATATGTTCCTATGATGGGGGATACAGGGTGGTCTATGGGGGGGTCACAATCCTACCATTGGTTACTATCAGGGGATGAACTTCATTGTAGGATTAGCATTATTATTCATGGATGCCGAAGACGCCTTCTGGTAATAATTATATGATCCTATGACGGGGGATACAGGGTGGTCTATGCGGGATCTATAATGCAGACTACAGGTACCCAGATGTAGCCTTTATCTGCATGAATAAAGAATACTGCTCAACTGCAGGCTAGGGGCTGTTTCACTCTCATTTTGGAATACAAGTTATGCTCATTGTTGAAGACCCTACTGTGACTGTGAAATGTAGAACAGCAATACAAGTGCTGTTTCTTTACTTCAATTTGTGTCTAAGTGTAAAGATGAATAGTCTCTCTTGTTCATTTACATCCAAATCCTTTCTACTAATTAATTTACAAAGTTTGTATCTCAAGTGAAAATTTTATAAGATATTTAACCATGTCCTGTTGTTTTCTCATTGTAATGTGCACAATTTCTTCTTGAGTAATTCACCGTCAAAATATATAACCAATCAATTTTCTTTATAATGGTGAACATTTTCAACTTCGTGCAGAAGAAAGGTTGCATCTTCTTAACTCTGTGAAAAAAAATAGGCACAAAAATTGTGCTTGTCAATGTGAAAAACACATTGGTGAGAACTACTTGCTGACCAGTAAGGAACCAATTTTTCCACATGTCTTTTTTTTTAACTTTCAGGACATTAGTTGCAATAGCTGAAAAGTTTTTTTCCAACCATTATTTTGATCAGAATTTAATTGGTGCACAGTCAGACCAACATGTTTTAAAGGATCTCTTGGCACACAAGTTGCCACTACTTAACCGCCATCTGGAAACCATTGATATTGAATTGTCCACGGTTACACTAAATTGGTTTCTAGCCGTCTTCTTTGATGCTGTTCCTTTTTTGGTAAGTAATACTATGATTAGTTTTGTATAATAGATGTACTGACTTTTTTGCCAAAAAAAAAAACTTCTGGCCAGCCTTGGTGAGTGTTATGCACAAGAATACATAAAGCAAATTTGGTGAGTGTTATGAACAAGAATACAGAAGGTATATATACTTATATAACATTCAGTGCTTGAAATGTTAAGAGAATGGAGAGAGAAAAAATATATGCATACTGTGTAAATCCAATTATGATATACAGTTTTCCAGGTAATTTTGAGTTTTAAAACTACTTGTTATAAATGCGAATGGTACACATCCAATTATGGTATACATATATTTGGCTCCAATGAATGGTCAGTTGTTTAAAAGTATCTACTGATACTTTTATCCAGAATCATGTGAATACAGTCAAAGAAAATTTGAGATATAAAATGAATGGAAACAAATGGTAGTTGCCCTATAATTTTAGACATACATGTACATGTACTAGTTTTGTACTACATAAGACACTGTGCAGTAATGAAAGGTAATCCTGAATCATATGAATTTTTAATTGACAAAATTAACATATTTTATATAGTTTTATCAGCTGATATTATTCTTAGGGAAATATATTAATTTCTGTTGATAAAAATGATATTTTTCAACCTATATTAACCGATTACTATTACTCGTTATCTGTAATAGATAATTAATACATTTAATTAACTTGAAGTATATCATGTAAATCATCTGATGTTGAAAAAGTCAGTTGAAATACTGTTTTTTCTAGACTATAAGCTAAGTCTATGTGAACTATAGGTGTAGTTATCAAATCTCTCTCCCCCCCCCCCCCCCCCACAAAAAAAAATTGAATGGGAAAATTTAAAGTAAAAAGGATTAGGGTTACTGTTAGATTATTAAATAACATTTTCCATGTCAGACCTGGTATAACGAAGACTTTCATATCGAACTGAGGGTTTTAGACTGAGATCTGATGGATCGAGAGACGATATGGAAAATGCCATGTAATGTACCTTTTATCACATAATTCAAACTGGAAATATATACTTTCATTGATTTGTTTTGTGAGAATGGATTGTTCAGAGCAATATCACATCACTAGTATCACCACTAATTGAGTTTGAACCCCGTTCATGGCGAGGTGTACTTGATACAACATTATGTGATAAAGTTTGTCAGTGACTTGCGACAGATCGGTAGGTTTTCTACGGGTACTACGGTTTCCTCCACTAATGAAACTCACCGCCACGTTATAATTAAAATATTGTTGAAAGTGGCGTTAAACACCATAAACCAAACAAATCAAGTTGTACCTGAAACAATTGTCTATTATTAGGTTACAGAAAATAAAATGGTTGATGCTCTTATTTGTATATTGAATTAAATATTTTATTGTCTACATCATATATTGGGTTTAATTTTCATTGCACTATATTTTAACTGGATCCATTCATCTTCGTAAAAATTATACCACACCATTCCTAACCGAAATCGGCCATTGAGGTTGCTATAGTGACAGTGTTTATACCACCACCCAGCAGTATAAAACATGGCACAGTGTGAACTACTCCCATCATTGTCATGGTCATGAGTACTAAATCCCATTTCGTTGGAATAACTCAAGCTATCGGAACTGTTCCCATGGAAACCGCTTATAGATAATTTGTAATTTTTGTCTTCACTTGCTATTGTAAAACGGTCATACACCACTGTCAAACAGGCGCCATTTATATCAATCATATCAATTTTTAATGTTGAATTTGAGGTAGTTAAAATATGAATCAGTTCATTGCCAAGCCAATATTCACCAGAAACATCACCAAAACCTTTCTTATAGTCCGTCCATGGTCGATCAAAGTTTTCGCTTCCGTCCAATCTTTTCTGGATTACAGTCCAACCAGTTTCGCCATCTTCAAGGTCACAGTAAACTTGAAGTGTTAAATTAGTGTTGATAGGGTTTATTATGTAGATGCCCGAATCTTTGTAACCACTTCTGTAGTAACCATAGCAATCTAAAGTAGAAAAAACACAGTTTTCTGTAGTTACCATCAAATTATTTTTTGTGAAGCATGGTTTTTAAAATACAGTGAAACCTGTCTAAACCAAACCCTGAATAAATTGGAATCGTGTATAAACCGAACTTAAATAAAATTCCAATGTAGGATACCTACATACAGTGCTGTTCCATAATTTGAGATGGCGGCATTCAAGCGTAACGGGTGTCACAATAAAATACACTGTTGTATTTCATCCTGGGGAATAGATAAACATCTATTTTATGACAATGTATTTTTAAACCTTCTATTTTTAAAATAAGACCGGAAATAAACCTGTCGTCTGCTATGTTAGTGCAAAAAGTTGATATTTTCACTCCCGGTTTTTAGTGTTGTTCAATCTTTAATTTTCTGTGTAGTGTGTTGTAGATCATTGTTTGTCATTTTTCTTTTGGCCATTGTATTGTCTGTCCTTCGACGATCTACGACTTCTGATGATCATTTTTCTTTTGGCCATTGTATTATCTGTCCTTCTTTGATCTATGACTTCTGATGATCACTTTTCTTTTGGCCATTGTATTGTCTGTCCTTCGACGATCTACGACTTCTGATGATCACTTTTCTTTTGGCCATTGTATTGTCTGTCCTTCGATCTACGACTTCTGATGATCATTTTTCTTTTGGCCATTGTATTGTCTGTCCTTCTTTGATCTACGACTTCTGATGATCATTTTTCTTTTGGCCATTGTATTGTCTGTCCTTTGACGATCTACGACTTCTGATGATCATTTTTCTTTTGGCCATTGTATTGTCTGTCCTTCGATCTACGACTTCAGATGATCACTTTTCTTTTGGCCATTGTATTGTCTGTCCTTCGACGATCTACGACTTCTGATGATCACTTTTCTTTTGGCCATTGTATTGTCTGTCCTTCGACGATCTACGACTTCTGATGATCATTTTTCTTTTGGCCATTGTATTGTCTGTCCTTCTTTGATCTACGACTTCTGATGATCACTTTTCTTTTGGCCATTGTATTGTCTGTCCTTCGACGATCTACGACTTCTGATGATCATTTTTCTTTTGGCCATTGTATTGTCTGTCCTTCGATCTACGACTTCTGATGATCACTTTTCTTTTGGCCATTGTATTGTCTGTCCTTCGACGATCTACGACTTCTGATGATCATTTTTCTTTTGGCCATTGTATTGTCTGTCCTTCGATCTACGACTTCTGATGATCACTTTTCTTTTGGCCATTGTATTGTCTGTCCTTCTTCGATCTACGACTTCTGATGATCATTTTTCTTTTGGCCATTGTATTGTCTGTCCTTTGACGATCTACGACTTCTGATGATCATTTTTCTTTTGGCCATTGTATTGTCTGTCCTTCGACGATCTACGACTTCTGATGATCATTTTTCTTTTGGCCATTGTATTGTCTGTCCTTCTTTGATCTACGACTTCTGATGATCACTTTTATTTTGGTCATTGTATTGTCTGTCCTTCTTTGATCTACGACTTCTGATGATCACTTTTCTTTTGACCATTGTATTGTCTGTCCTTCTTCGATCTACGACTTCTGATGATCACTTTTCTTTTGACCATTGTATTGTCTGTCCTTCTTCGATCTACGACTTCTGATGATCATTTTTCTTTTGGCCATTGTATTGTCTGTCCTTCGACGATCTACGACTTCTGATGATCATTTTTCTTTTGGCCATTGTATTGTCTGTCCTTCTTTGATCTACGACTTCTGATGATCACTTTTCTTTTGGCCATTGTATTGTCTGTCCTTCTTTGATCTACGACTTCTGCTGATCACTTTTCTTTTGGCCATTGTATTGTCTGTCCTTCGATGATCTACGACTTCTGATGATCACTTTTCTTTTGGCCATTGTATTGTCTGTCCTTCGACGATCTACGACTTCTGATGATCACTTTTCTTTTGGCCATTGTATTGTCTGTCCTTCTTTGATCTACGACTTCTGATGATCACTTTTCTTTTGGCCATTGTATTGTCTGTCCTTCGACAATCTACGACTTCTGATGATCATTTTTCTTTTGGCCATTGTATTGTCTGTCCTTCTTTGATCTACGACTTCTGATGATCACTTTTCTTTTGGCCATTGTATTGTCTGTCCTTCGACGATCTACGACTTCTGATGATCATTTTTCTTTTGGCCATTGTATTGTCTGTCCTTCTTTGATCTACGACTTCTGATGATCACTTTTCTTTTGGCCATTGTATTGTCTGTCCTTCTTTGATCTACGACTTCTGATGATCACTTTTCTTTTGACCATTGTATTGTCTGTCCTTCTTCGATCTACGACTTCTGATGATCACTTTTCTTTTGACCATTGTATTGTCTGTCCTTCTTCGATCTACGACTTCTGATGATCACTTTTCTTTTGGCCATTGTATTGTCTGTCCTTCGACGATCTACGACTTCTGATGATCATTTTTCTTTTGGCCATTGTATTGTCTGTCCTTCTTTGATCTACGACTTCTGATGATCACTTTTCTTTTGGCCATTGTATTGTCTGTCCTTCGACGATCTACGACTTCTGATGATCATTTTTCTTTTGGCCATTGTATTGTCTGTCCTTCGATCTACGACTTCTGATGATCACTTTTCTTTTGGCCATTGTATTGTCTGTCCTTCGACGATCTACGACTTCTGATGATCATTTTTCTTTTGGCCATTGTATTGTCTGTCCTTCGATCTACGACTTCTGATGATCACTTTTCTTTTGGCCATTGTATTGTCTGTCCTTCTTCGATCTACGACTTCTGATGATCATTTTTCTTTTGGCCATTGTATTGTCTGTCCTTTGACGATCTACGACTTCTGATGATCATTTTTCTTTTGGCCATTGTATTGTCTGTCCTTCGACGATCTACGACTTCTGATGATCATTTTTCTTTTGGCCATTGTATTGTCTGTCCTTCGATCTACGACTTCTGATGATCACTTTTCTTTTGGCCATTGTATTGTCTGTCCTTCGACGATCTACGACTTCTGATGATCATTTTTCTTTTGGCCATTGTATTGTCTGTCCTTCGATCTACGACTTCTGATGATCACTTTTCTTTTGGCCATTGTATTGTCTGTCCTTCGACGATCTACGACTTCTGATGATCATTTTTCTTTTGGCCATTGTATTGTCTGTCCTTCGACGATCTACGACTTCTGATGATCATTTTTCTTTTGGCCATTGTATTGTCTGTCCTTCGATCTACGACTTCTGATGATCACTTTTCTTTTGGCCATTGTATTGTCTGTCCTTCGACGATCTACGACTTCTGATGATCACTTTTCTTTTGGCCATTGTATTGTCTGTCCTTCGACGATCTACGACTTCTGATGATCATTTTTCTTTTGGCCATTGTATTGTCTGTCCTTCTTTGATCTACGACTTCTGATGATCACTTATCTTTTGGCCATTGTATTGTCTGTCCTTCTTCGATCTACGACTTCTGATGATCATTTTTCTTTTGGCCATTGTATTGTCTGTCCTTCTTTGATCTACGACTTCTGATGATCACTTTTCTTTTGGCCATTGTATTGTCTGTCCTTCGATGATCTACGACTTCTGATGATCATTTTTCTTTTGGCCATTGTATTGTCTGTCCTTCTTTGATCTACGACTTCTGATGATCACTTTTATTTTGGTCATTGTATTGTCTGTCCTTCTTTGATCTACGACTTCTGATGATCACTTTTCTTTTGACCATTGTATTGTCTGTCCTTCTTCGATCTACGACTTCTGATGATCACTTTTCTTTTGACCATTGTATTGTCTGTCCTTCTTCGATCTACGACTTCTGATGATCATTTTTCTTTTGGCCATTGTATTGTCTGTCCTTCGACGATCTACGACTTCTGATGATCATTTTTCTTTTGGCCATTGTATTGTCTGTCCTTCTTTGATCTACGACTTCTGATGATCACTTTTCTTTTGGCCATTGTATTGTCTGTCCTTCTTTGATCTACGACTTCTGCTGATCACTTTTCTTTTGGCCATTGTATTGTCTGTCCTTCGACGATCTACGACTTCTGATGATCACTTTTCTTTTGGCCATTGTATTGTCTGTCCTTCGACGATCTACGACTTCTGATGATCACTTTTCTTTTGGCCATTGTATTGTCTGTCCTTCTTTGATCTACGACTTCTGATGATCACTTTTCTTTTGGCCATTGTATTGTCTGTCCTTCGACAATCTACGACTTCTGATGATCATTTTTCTTTTGGCCATTGTATTGTCTGTCCTTCTTTGATCTACGACTTCTGATGATCACTTTTCTTTTGGCCATTGTATTGTCTGTCCTTCGACGATCTACGACTTCTGATGATCATTTTTCTTTTGGCCATTGTATTGTCTGTCCTTCTTTGATCTACGACTTCTGATGATCACTTTTCTTTTGGCCATTGTATTGTCTGTCCTTCTTTGATCTACGACTTCTGATGATCACTTTTCTTTTGACCATTGTATTGTCTGTCCTTCTTCGATCTACGACTTCTGATGATCACTTTTCTTTTGACCATTGTATTGTCTGTCCTTCTTCGATCTACGACTTCTGATGATCATTTTTCTTTTGGCCATTGTATTGTCTGTCCTTCGACGATCTACGACTTCTGATGATCATTTTTCTTTTGGCCATTGTATTGTCTGTCCTTCTTTGATCTACGACTTCTGATGATCACTTTTCTTTTGACCATTGTATTGTCTGTCCTTCTTTGATCTACGACTTCTGATGATCACTTTTCTTTTGGCCATTGTATTGTCTGTCCTTCTTTGATCTACGACTTCTGATGATCACTTTGGTATCTTCAAACTTTTCTTGACAATACTTCATCCCAAAAGGGTTCAGTTTAGACTGGTTTCACTGTATTCATGATTTAAATACAAGCTTAAGGTGGTACCATACACTTCAGGTAAAATTTAATCTGCTTGTTTAATTTTCTTAATTTTTTGGCAGTGTGTTTGAATATATCCACTGTAATAAATATCAAAATTTTAACAAATTCCAACCAACAGACTCAGAGCTATAAATTCATTAGCCACATAGCAGCTTTTCTCTCTGTGGTTTCGATCACTGAGATGCTTGAAATCTGCATACAAACATCATATGATCAAAACGTTCAACTGATTTTAATGAGTTATCTCCCTGTAGTGTATGGTACCCCCTTAAATTATTTGTCTTGTAAAGTACTATGATGGTATTGTGTTTTTGACATTCAAAAACCAGTTTTGTGTTTAACTTGTGATGTCTTAAGATTCTTAGATTATACAATTATGTAGAAATTTATTAAACTATACTTAAATTCAGCTTTTGCTGATAATAAGAATTTACTTTGGAATCTTTTTTTTTTTTAAATATGGCTTTATATAAAATTTATAGTAAAAAAAATTACAGTGACAAATACTTTTTGCATATCTCTGTAGCTATTCCAATTACATACCTTAAAAATTCTAAACAAATAAATCTGTTTAAACAGTTAGACACACAAAGAATACACCCAATGCCTGTACATATTGACTGAAATATCTATCTTCCCTCCCACCCCGACTTTTCATCGTGGGGGCATATATATATATATAATCTCCTGTTGAGGGCAAAGCTTTCTGCATGGGAAAATATACACTGTGGGGATAGAATTTATTAAAGACAGAATTTTGTGTATGTTATAAATAACCTCTGGTTAAAGACTGTTGTGAATTCATTTAAATTCATAGATCCATACCAATTTTCGTGATTTGAGGCAAAAATATATTATCAAGGATGCGTAAATTTGTGGATCCTTTGCTATGAGTCAATGTATAAAATATGCTGACATTATTAATTTTGTGGTTTTATGCTCTCCACGAAATCCATGAAAAGTGGTTATTCATGGTTAGAAGCAAAAATGTATTTTCAAGGATACGTATATTGGTGGATCTATTACTATGGTTACAAATATTTGTCGAATTTTTAATTTCCGTGGTTTGATACTATCCACGAAATCCACGAAAATTGGTATACCACGAATAATAATGAATTCACAGTATTGTTTGTTTGTTTGATGGTGTTTAAAGTCACTTTCAACAATATTTCAGTCATATCGTGGTGGTCAGTTTTATTGGTGGAGGAAACCGGAGGACCCAGAGAAAACCACTGACCTGTCACAAGTCACTGACAAACTTGATCAGATAATGTTGTACACCTCGCCCTGATTGAGATTCGAACTCACAACATCAGTGGTGAAAGGCACTGATTGCATAGGTAGTTGTAAATCCTACTACCATACGATCACGGCCATGATGGCCCCTAAATCACAGTATTAAAATTACCTTCAGGCAACATGAATTGGAAGAAATCAATCTGGTCTTGAAGGTAGGCGATTTTTGGAATTATTTTATCTATTTTGCCTATATCTTGTATGATGATGCTGATGACCTCACTCTGGTTTCTGTTAGTGGCAAATTCTTGATACAACTCTCGTCTGATTTGATTCAGTATAATTTTGACCATTTTGGAAGCTTCAGACATTTTCATAACTGAATTTTCTATTTGCATTATCTTAGCGTCTTGATATATGTCAGCATTTGCCTTCTTACACTCCAACAAACTTTCGTTGATAATTTTCAACTCGAGTTTTGTGATTCTGTTTTCATTATATACAACTTGCAAGGCTATATCTTCCAAACGTGATTTCAGAGTTTCCATATTCGAGTTTCCGTTGTCTATAGTGTGAACGTAAACTGGAGGAGGAAGATTCTGAGTTTTCTTATTGTGAATTTTACGATTCCAGTCCTCTTTCATATCTTGAACAGTATTGTTGAGCTGAATTAAATGAATTCGTAACAAACTAAACTGTTGATAGCTAAGAGATTGAGCATGAGAAATTTTCATTTCTAATTCCCTGAGAAAATTTGTGTTATTAAATAACATATTTGTAAGACCTGCTATTTGGTGCTGATTTACTTGTGTTGAATTCACGAGCTGACCACTCGCCATTTTCCATTGGTCCATAGTTAAAACATTTTGTGTAAAATTGATAAATGCTTCTTGAAGTTTTTCCATGAAATTCCCCAGTCTTATTTCTTGCAAACGACCTTCCATAACGGAGAGGCCGGTTTTTAAATTATCGTACATGTCTAATAAAGTCGTAATTTCAAGGTCACGTTCTTGAAGTTCTAATAATAGATCTCTTTTCTCTACGTAATCTTTATGGAAATGTTTAGAATATACCGGAATCGTCGCACCACTTCCCTCTTCTCCACTACCTACCTCGTTCCATAGTTTATTTTCTACAGAATTTGAAACGAGGAAATCAGATTCTATTTCTCCAAAATTATTTAAAGTAGAGCTGGATACTGGTGGTTGCCTAGATACATTAAAAATTCTATACAAATTTTCAAATCTTTGGCCTAAAGTCTTCTTTCCAAGTTTAGCCTGAAAGTCAGTTTGATTTTGAAAGAACGTCTGCAAATTGTTTGTATTATTTTGTATGAGGGCTTTAAGCTCTGCTATATCAGAATTTATAATTAGCACACTTCCAGAACAATTTTCCTGTGTCTTTAACAAATCTTGTGAAATTTTGCTGGTCTTTTCATCTACATTTCCAATTTTTGCTTTTAAACGTTTTTCCAGTCTTCGTTGGGATTTTCTGGTATGGTCTTTTAATTGTTTCCAATTTCCAATATCGGACTGTAATTGTTTTTGTATGAAATTCAATGCTTTCGATTCTAGTTGTAAATCTCCAACATTTTCATCCAGTATCGTGACTTTGCTTTGTTGTTCTGCACGCGTCTGCAAAAGCTGGATGACATCACTGTGAAGGGTCACTGTTTCAGCATGTGTCAACATTAATCTTGTTTCCATTTCTGCATATTGAGATCTGTAAGATATGAATTATAGAATTATTTCGTTGTGGTTCCTATCAGGATTTCCTTGATAGAGTGTTGCTGCTAACAAAGAAGCTACTGAACCAAGAGTTTCTATAAGTTTAGTTGAAGTCAACACTTCGAAAGTTTAATGGTCGCCGCCATGACTTGATTAAACGTTACGGAATATCTATATCACAAATGATCACAGATATATGTTCCGCTCGACGTAATCACTATTTGGTCCTTTCCTGATTCATGACTTATCACCAGGTTTGTAACTATAGTAACACGATGGGTGTCACTAGTGGAGCAGGAGCTGCTTATTCTTCGGAAGCACTTGAGTTGTTTTTGTTGGGGTTCGTGTTGCTCAATCTTTAGTTTTCTGTGAAATGTTTTGTAGATTGTTGTTTTTCCTATTGTCCTTTTTCTTATGCCATTGTATTGTCTATCCTTCTTTGATTTACCACTTCTCATTACTCCTTTGGCATCTTAAAACTTTTCTTTCCCTAATTTGGTAGACATTGGTAATGAGCTTGTGACTTGTGACTCATTATAAATTGGGAGGAAAATAAAAAAAGAGGAAATTTAGAAAGAACAAATGAATAAGAAAACCACCCTATATTTCAATCTCATTATTCTCAGCTGCTGCAATGTGTCTTTTAAGAAAATCAACCCCCCCCTATTTTCTTCCACCAACGTCTTTCGTACTTAATGTTTAATATACAAATTGCTTTGATATACTTTACACTTGTATATCGGATTATTCTAGGCTGCTGCAAGGTGTCTTTTAAGAATATCAACTCCCCCACCCTCCCTGCCAGGTGTCTTTTAAGAATATCACACCCCCTTTTTTTTCTTTCCCTAACATCTTTGTACTAAATGTTTAATATTATTGGTTTGATATACCTTACACTTATAAAAGTAATTATTTTGTATAAGTGGTAGCCAGGTGATAAAGGAGCATCTTCTCTGTAATTTTTTTGTCATAATAAAGTGATCCTTCATTTGCAAAATAATTATTTTCAAAGTGGGAAGAAATAAAAAGATCTTAATCTGTTTGGTTTATGGGATTTTATTACAAATCTTCATTGCTTGGTTTCAATAAAAGCAGAGAAGATTTTCACATAATCTGCATGACAGGTGGAGTTTTATGTCATATTGAAAAATAAGTTTTTTGTATAGGTGTGCAAAACCCCCTTTTAAAACCTCATTTAAATTTTTTTTTCACACCTGTATCATGTGGACTAACTTTATAAATGACTTTGTTGCATGTGAACATTTCTTTCTTTATGTTTTGTAATTTTTTAAATGATTTTGGTTTTGTTATTATTTTTTTATTTACACAAAAAAGATTTAAAGAAGATAAATATTAATAAAAAAAAAAAATTTACAGTGAAAATTTGTTTCTTTATGTTTTGTAACTTATAAAATGATTTTTGTTTTTTTTTAATATAATTTTCTTCTACAAAAAGTTAAAGAATAAAATAAATATATTTTAATGGAAAATAAATGATTATATGAAGATGAAAAAATTCTAAACATATACAGGTACAAGTGATTTAACTAAATTAAAAAATAATTACCATGGTATAATTTTGATATTTAAATTTTAAAATGATGATGAAATGTATAAATATATACTTACTTGTCATTTTTACTTTGTTTTTGAAGTTCTTCAATCTTTGTTTGTAAAGTTTTGACCATAACCTCTAAATTTGTCACCCTGTCTTCAGTTGTCTCATCTGTCTTCTGCTCCTTAATGGTCACATGACCACTCTCCTCAGTAGTCACCTGACCACAGACAGAAAACAGTAACTCCAAAAACAACAAAGTTAAAAACATTTTTTAAATGCAGGGAAAAAATATTACAACATATAATATTGTTCAGTGAATAAAATCCTAAATGATATTGATGTTTTGACCTTCACATTATCGCCCTGGTAATATTACCCGATTGATAGCTATAGTGGCCTCCATGGCTTGGTACTGGCAAACACTGTCACACTTGCATGCTGGGTTGTGACATGTGAGTAATGTTATGATTTCAGACAGTATCCTTTGATAATTACAAGGGGCTACTTAAAGGGAGTGCTGTAATATCTAAAAAAAAAATTATATTTATATACTCGGCCTAATATGTTACAATTTGAAAGATGATGTCGTTTTTTGGTCAGGATATAAAGGGACTTGAAATAAAAAAATATTACAACAATAAAATTGAAAACCGAAGTTAAATTTTAAATACAAATGTTTAAATCAATGTTTTTTTTTATACTAACAGGTGTTATTTTAAAATAAAATATCTTTCCTGCATCAGTGATCCATAATATTTAAGCTTTTTTTTAAATTAGCTTTTTTGAAGTCATGGAGGTAAAAATGTCAATTAAAAAAAAATGTTCCAAAAATCCCCCCCTCCCCCAAAATAAAAATAAAGCCAATGACAAAAAAAAATCCTTACAGTGTCACCCTTCACAGCATGTCATAATAAAGATGATTTATTTTGGTAAATTCAACTTGGATGGGGGTTATAAAATTAACTTTTTGACAATGAAATTCTCAACAGGAGCCATCAGGCATCATAACAAATGGGGTCTAATCTTATAATGAATAGTTTAAATTGTGGGGAGAAAATCAATACACAGTCATACTTAATGATCAAAGTTTTGTTAAATCTTTACAATTGGATCGGGAAGTTACAAAATTAACCCTGATTAAATATTTCAATAGTAGTATTGACTTTAGTTGGTTCAAATATACAGTCTCTTTTTAACCCCCCCCCCCCCCCCCCCCCACAAAAACCCCCCAAAACTATAACAAACAAGCAAAACCAAAAAACACCCCCCAAAACACAAATAAAAAAAACCCAACGAATATAAAAACAAATAACCGAAAAACCCCATAAAAACTGAAGATAATGATTATGTACTGTACTTATGTATAATATGAAGAAACATTGCATACTTATTTACACCTAATGTTATGACAATAAAAAAAACAAAAAAACTGATACCCCTTTAAGTGTAACCTTTGATTTGACTTTTAACCCCAAATCAATGTTGTTCATTACCCAAAATTAAAGTTGTTAAACAATTAAGCTTCAATTTCTTATTTCTTGTAACTCTGTATTGCCTTACTAAGATTGACCAATTAGAAGTGGTTAACCTTGAAATAAATATATTAATTATGTTGTCAATTTCTGATAGGAAAATCTGAAGAGCAAACATTTCTATTTTGAATTGGGCAGAAAAAAGGTTATGCAACAGAGAGCAAACACTCTTGTTTTGTATTATCTGAACTGTTATTTTGAGTTGGGCAGAAAAAAGGTTATACATGTATTATCCTTGTAATGCCTTTTCTGTGATTTGACGGAAAAGTTGTGAGAAGTTTCAGACACATTAAAAATAGAATATGCCTTTCAGTAAGGGGCAGTACCAGGTACTTTTGTACTTTTACTCATTTAAAATGGTAATTGGTACCTCCTAATTTCAAAGAGTATTGCATAAGATATTCATGAAAAATGTTAAAATTTTAATAAAAAGTACTGCTTTTAAATAGTGAAGTACTGGTGCACTTGAAAAATATTGAAACCCTTTTTTATAGTCAAAATTATGGCATGTTCTAAAATAGAATTAGTACTGATTTTTAAGTTGTTTAATCACAAGACTATTTTCTGTATTGAATAAGGAAAAAAAAAATAAGTAAATTATTTTCATTCAATTTTGAAATATTTGGTCCTGAGTTATTACATTGTACAACTGTCAAATATTACTGAATGGAACAGATTCAAGCCTCATTCAAATAGTTTTCAAAGGTGTCCTCTTCCAGGTTGTCTCTTTCTTGTTGCCGTTTCCAACTGTTCTCTCTACTTGCATCAGGTGCCAGACAAACTTTATTAGATCTGTGACTGAAATAACACTGAAGTTTATTTGACCCTTCTATTTCAACTGAACTATCGGTCCATTATATAAAAAGTACACTTTACCAGACCAAACCCATATTTGACCGGTCTCAAATTGTCATTATATTATTCTATAGAATTACTGCTATGACTGGATATAGCTATCCTTAACTGGATCAAACCAGTTTTTACTGGACTCTGCCCAATATCCAGCATACCTTTTCTGCTAGGGGGCCGTTGTGGTCGTGATCGTATGGGAGTTGTAATTTATAACTACCTATGCAATCAGTGCCTATCACCACTAAAGTTGTGAGTTTAAATCCCACTCATGGTGAGGTGTACTTGATACAACATTATGTGATAAAGTTTGTCAGTAATTTGCTGCAGGCCGGTGGTTTTCTACCGGGCACTCCGGGTACTCTGGTTTCCTTCACCAATTAAACTGACTGCCATGCTATAGCTGAAATATTGTTGAAAGTGGTGTTAAACACAATAACCCTAATCCCCCTTTTCTGCTAATTCAATGTACTTGCATTTGACTTTCACACTAGATTTGACTTTACATGTAATTGACTTGTGTATAGGGTTTCAACCAGCTAAAGTACAATGTAATTTGTATAATTCAAGCAGAAAATTGATAGTCTTATATTATAGGCTAATCATTATAATGTATAAGATATTATAAGGGCATTTTATCATAACTTATAATTACATTCAACATGAAACATCATATTTAAATGAGAGTTTGGGTGGTCTTGTCATATGACAGATAACCTTATTTTACAAATTGACCCAGTATGTACAGTAAAAATGTGATTTCTACACGAAAAATAGCATTGATAGTAGAACCTATTGATAAAGACAATATGGTTTTCAAGATTAAAAGGGTTAAGAAGGGCTAAAGGGAACCAGTGACTGAAATGATGAAATGAGACGAATGCCCAAAATAGAGTGGGCTAGATAAACTCAACCGAAAGGGGACAACAAAAGCCGAATTAAAAAAATTTAACTTTCTTATTTTACATCCAATTGAAATGCACTTTTTTTGGCAAAAATGATCATCTTTATGGGTTATTGATGGACCATAAAAAAGTTTGCTATTTTATTTCGAAAAGGGATCTAAAAGGGGCATACATTCTGAAATTTCACATACTTGGAAGGCATATTTAACACTTGAAATAGTAAGACAAGACAAATGTCCAAAATACAATGGGCTCAGCAAATTACTGTGTCCAGCAAAATTGTGTCAAACAAAATACTGTGTCCACACTTGCTTTTAATATATACTTGCTCAACTTTCCCTGGTCGTATCATGCTTCGCTCTACGTAGCCCTTTATTAATTAATCTATTGTATTTTTTTCAGACACTACTGAGGATTTGGGATTGCTTTTTACTGGAGGGACCAAAAGTCCTTTTTCGATTTTCGATGGCAATTTTAAAGATTCATGAGAAGGATATTATTCAACGGTCTGATACCATTAGTGTGATGAGACATATTAAAGCCAGTGCTAAACTTTCCTTTGATGTCGAAGGTTTAGTTAAAGTAGGTATAATTTAGGGAGGGGGGATGTGGTATTTAATGCCACTTTCAACAATATTTCAGTTATACCACGGCCGTGGTATAATTTAAATAGATTGAAATATTGGTAATTTGATATAATTTTTGCAGTAGTATTTTAGGAGTAGAGGTGCAGTGTAACCTGTTTAAACCAAATCCTGTATAAACCAGACTTTGAATTTTAAACCAAATCCTATATAAACCAGACTTTGAATTTTAAACCGACTCCTGTATAAACCAAACTTTGAATTTTAAACCGAATCCTGTATAAGCCAGACTTTGAATTTTAAACCGAATCCTGTATAAACCAGACTTTGAATTTTAAACCAAATCCTGTATAAACCAGACTTTGAATTTTAAACCAAATCCTGTATAAGCCAGACTTTGAATTTTAAACCGAATCCTGTATAAACCAGACTTTGAATAAAGTCCCAATGTAGGAAATCTTTGTTGCTGGTAATTTAACCGGTATGAACCGAAACACCTGTCAATTCCGAACACAAAAGCAGATCCCAAGGAGGTTCGGTTTAGTTGTACTTTTATGCAGTTTTAATGATAATGGTGTTTAATGCCACTGTCAACAATATTTCAGTAATATCCTGACAGTCAGTTTTATTGATGGAGGAAACCAGAGTAGCTGGGGGAAAACCACCAACCTGCCGCAAGTCACTGACAAAATTTATCACATTAAGTTGTAACGAGTACGGCTCACCATGTGGGGTATTCAAACTCACAACTTATCACCACTGAATACATCGGTAATTATAAATCAAGCTACCATACGATCACGACCACGACGTCCCCTCCTTGGGAAGGCATCTGTAAACTTTAACACTTGAGGTGAGTATCAGATGAGTACATTCATTGTATATGTAATTTTATTGATACAAAATAAATGGAGATATTGTAAGGATTTAAGATGAAATTAAGATTGATGAAATTGTAAGAATATATTACAAGTGCAATAGAATCTTTCATACCTCCATTAATCTGAAAATTCCCACCAATTTGCTTTGATCGTTTTGGTAATAGGAGAAACAGATTCTCCTTCTGCTACCTGTTGATTACGAATACTCTTAACTATCTTGAGTGAAGAAATATCGTAATCCACTGGTAGCAGTAGTATAATCTATATATTACCAGTACATGTATATTATTTTTATTTTTAGATGGCATTTGACGACATAAAGCCGTTTCCAAATAGACAGATAATAGTTACCAAACAAGCTTGTTATCTGAATACTTTGAAGGAAAAATACAAGAAAAAAGAATTACAAAGACTTGCCTTTACAGAAAGAGAACATTTGGTAATATAGTACTAATAAGGTGTTTTTGTTGAAAATCACTGCCAATGTACCACTGTGAATGTGAATGAAACACTAGCAAATCACAGCCTCTATATCGTATAGGTAGTTTTCTCCGGGTACTCCAGTTTCCTTCAACTATAAATCTGACTGCCACGATATAACTGAAATATTGTTGAAAGTGGCTTTAAACACCATAACCCTAACCCTTGTATATTGATTGAATGGTGGGTTGGTGAAAAACGCCAACTTTAGCCGTGTTTCAGCTATATGGTGACATTCTATAGTAGAGAAATACACTAACATGACCATAAATGTAAGGGTCATATCTGAAAAATACCAACAATCACAGCAGTAGCACAGTGTAAATGTAATTGTACTTGGTATGAATTATTGTTGTGAAATGGAGAATTGATTTGCCTCCATTTGTACGTAATATGAGCAAAATATCTGTCATATATATGTGTGTTAGGGGCATAGATTTTGCCTTCGTTTAACCGTATCGGTGGTGTAGCATGCTCGCCTAGAGTGCGGTAGATCGTGGGTTCGAGCCCCGATAGGGTCAAACCAAAGACTATAAAATTGGCATTTGTTGCTTCTCCGCTAAGCATGCAGCATTAAGGAGAAAGAGCAAAGACTGGTTGGCTCTGAATCAGGATAATGTGTCCGAGTGGGGAGACATGTCTAACCACAGACTGTTGTTGAAAGTTGCTGAATTGGCATTAACCAACAATAACTCGCTCACTCGTTTCTGTGATATTTTCATTGGATTTCGGAAGTGTTCTGATGGTGTGGTATTTTTCATTTTTCGTTTGATTTTATTTTATTTTTATATTATTTTTTATTTTATTTTTTTATTTTTTTTTATTTTATTTTATTTTTTATTTTATCATCAACAATTAATATTTTATTGTTATTTTTTTTCATAAGTATATGGCAATGGAGGCAGAAACAGGAAATATTATGGCCATAGGAACTGCTGAAGTTTTTGAAGAAGGTAGGTACTGTGATGTCAAAATTAATCATGGATTTTTTTTATGCCCCTGCTACTAGATGTGGGGTAAATGATTGAAATCTTACAAGAAAGTTTATTATCTTTTTTATATTTTTAAATATCCTCATTGGATGAAAACTGTCATGTGATTAAAAAACAAACAAACTGTTTTATAAAAATTGACGATCACATAGCAACCCTATTGTACCCTCCAGACATGTCAATTTCCCCTGCAAGGGAGAAAACTCTGTAATTTGTCTGCAAAACCTCAACAGTGGCGATCTAAAAAAATTAAGATGCATATGGTGCAATAATACGTCAACGCTGTTGTTTATTTCCAGAAAATGGGTTGTTTCATATATTTTCATATAAGATATGTGCATGCTACTGTAGAAAAAAATTAAACAATTATGGCCCTCATCTGAGGTTGACATTCAGATATATCAACCCTTGACAAATTGTTTTCTCTCAGGAAAACAGCCTCTCTCGGGTCAGCAAATCTGAACATCTACCTCAAATTAAATTATGAATTTCTGAGACCTAGCTTAATTGTTTACAGGCAAGGTTTGGTATTGCTATGGAGACCAGCATATTGGAAAAGTGTGCAAAGTGACATGTGAGGAGGGATTGATGTATGACATGCCAATACAGGTAAATAAATAGGATTATGGTTAGGGTGTTTAACTCTACTTTCAACAGTTTTTCAGTTATATCATGGCTGTCAGTTTTATTGGTGGAGGAAATCGACGAAAACCACAGACTTGCCGCAAGTCACTGACAATCTTTATCACATAATGTTGTATAGAGTACACCTTGCCATGAGCGGGATTCGAACTCACAACATTAGTGGTGATAGGCACTGATTGCTTGGGTAGTTATAAGTCCAACTACCCTACAATCAAGACCACGACGGCGACGGTAAATAAATAGATCAAAGGGAAATTTTGTAAAGTGATGTGTGAGAAAACTTTAATATATGATGTGTCAATACAGGTAAATAAAAAGATCAAAGTCATTACCCTCTTGGTCCACGATTAGGCTTGGGGACGCTCTGGGCAGCTCTGTGTGTTGAGCCCTGGGAACATCAACTGTCACCAGTAGCCAGTCTCGTCTTTACAGTCTAACCTGTATTAAGAGGTCACCTTTGAGACAAAGCAAAAGTGGCCTTTTAAGACAGGTGACCTCTTAAAAGAGGTTCAATTCATATGAAATCTTCTATGACAGAACAAGAAAAATGTAACCCTTTAATACAGGTGACTATTTGTTTAATTATCTCTTAATTATTCAAACATTATGTACTGGTATGTATTGATGGTCAGTATTTGTTTTTTGCAGTTTGATACAAGGATCATGTGTATGTGTCGTGTCAACGCCAATGTGATTTTGATAGGTACCCTGTCTTGGGTAATCTATGCTTACAGTACACAAACAAGGTATGGAGTTATCTACCCTGATGATACTTATAACCTAAGAAACTAAATGATTTTATCCTGTGTATCGCTTTCTGTAACAATATCATGCCACTACTTAAAGTTGAGTGAGTTAGGGTTATGGTATTTAACGCCACTTTCAACAATATTTCAGTTATATCGTGGCGGTCAGTTTCATTGGTGGAGGAAACCGGAGTATCCAGAGAAAACCACTGACCTGCCGCAAGTCACTGACAAACATTATCACATAATGTTGTATCGAGTACACCTCGTCGTGAGCGGGATCTTTAAATTGACATTGCATCTCTTGTCAAACAGCTTTTAAAATTATGCATTCAGAATGTATGCTCAATACTAAAGGTGGTTAACATGGCACGATTTCCAACCAATTTTCATCTTATTTTCACCTGAGATATCACTTTCAACAAAGGTTGTGCCTTAAAAACAGAAAAATCAGATGTTGTTTGTTGTGTCAAAAATTCGTTTCAAAATTGTTTTGTTCCCTATTTTCATCTGACAGAATGACAAATGCTTTGCATGCTGCGGGCAATCAGATTGACCGAAAAAGGTTATAGCCATATTTATCATATCATAATATATTCATGGCTAAAACCTCTGATGATACTATGATTTTAGGGAGTGCTTATGGAGTCTACGTCTGAGTGACGCCATTTTGTCACTGTGTGTGTACTGTGATGATGATTCACCCATGATTAGGATATTTGCTGGCTTGGCTGATGGAACATGTGCAGTTTTAGAGGTATTTTTTTTTTTATCTTAAATTGTTTATTGGTTATTGTTTAAATTATTAGTGTTTATCATCACTTTGGGCCCATGAAACTACTTTAACCCTGCCACTTTTTATTGAAATGCCTGTTACAAGCCAGGAAAGAGAGTGGACAAGTATTTGTGTTTTAAGAGTATCACTTTTGCCTCTTTCTAAGATTTTCTATTAGATTTTGTAACTGTTTAGACAGTGTGATATTTTTTGTTTTCCTTTTTATTTTAGCCATTTTTCAGCCATATTGTGACTATTAGATTTATTTGGGGAGGAAAGCATTGACAGTTATGATGAACTGACTGATGAAGCCTTAACACATGAGGTGGGTACCAGGGTCAAGAATCTGTATCAGAGACCCCTCAAACAAATGTTGATCCCACCATCTAAACAAAAACAATAATTTTTGTTCCATTTGAATTTGTTTAATTCCTTTCAAGACTCTTTATATTTTATATTTTATTCAGCAGCAAAATATTGAGAAGCCAGGTCCAGGGAATGATGTTATGTATATATCTATTGGTCAAGCTCCAGTAGCTTGTCTGCTGCTGTTGGATGAAATGTTATGGTGTGCCAGTGGTAACACAGTCTACATTATACATGCAAGGTAAGTAGCTTGTCTGCTACTATTGGATGAAATGTTATGGTGTGCCAGTGGTAACACAGTCTACATTATACATGCAAGGTAAGTAGCTTGTCTGCTTCTGTTGGATGAAATGTTATGGTGTGCCAGTGGTAACACAGTCTACATTATACATGCAAGGTAAGTAGCTTGTCTGCTGCTGTTGGATGAAATGTTATGGTGTGCCAGTGGTAACACAGTCTACATTATACATGCAAGGTAACATAATAATAATAATGATAGGTTAGAGTTATGTGGGGCAGGCACAACAATATCTAGATATCCAGCAGCCAAACAGAAATAAACAAACAATCAAAATACAGTGTGTACATGTACCTGACTAGATTTGTTTTAATGCAAAAAAAGCTTTTTCACAGAAATGACAAAAAAATAAAATAAATAACACACCTTTAAATGTTAATGAATAGATTACAGCCATAGCATTTTCCATCTTGAAATTCCTTCTTTTTGAAATATTTCTCATGGGATAGAAGTTATATTCATTCACAGTCATGCACATAAGTTTTTTTTTTTTTATAGAAAATACATACCTGTCGGTTAACCTGTAAATTTACCTCATCACCTGTATATAAGAATTTGAAATTACCTTTCAGAACTTTGGATGGTATGGACAACTTTAATGTGTCGGTCAACCCTTATGACCATATCTTGGCCATGGTATCCAGCGAATATGGTATTTGGATAACTTTACGAGGTTCTTCAATCTTAGAATTATGGGATCCACGTTCACTCAACTGTAAAATGTTGTATGACACGAGAACAGATCGTTATCCACAGCTGAGAAAGGTATTGTTATGTTTTAAAAGAAAATTGTACAAGTGATTGTTGTGTAATACCAAATGAGTACTTTTTTCAGTTATATCATGGCAAGAACAAGTTGCTGTTGATGTGATGATAATGATGCCTCCTTGTACTAGACAGTGATGATAGTGTACCTCTGATTACAATCGTAACTACTCGGCCATTCTCGCTGCCCTGCAAATAACCTTGTACGTAGATAGTAGAAATTCTTCTTAAATTGTTTGCCGGAAGTTAAGCCGCAAAAGAATATAGTCCCCGAAAATCCAATATGGAAGACATACTAAGTAAAATCTAATCATGCAAAACTAATTAAATCTTTAACTTTTATCCATGAAAATAATTGAAATATAGTATAGAAAACTGTTTAAAATATAACTTTATCAAACTTTCATGTAACTGACATGTGAAAAGTAGTTCTATTTATCCGCAAAGTAGTTCTATTTATCTGCCACCTCCTATTTATCTGCAAAGTAGTTCTATTTATCCGCCACCTACGTATGAGGTTATTTGCAGAGTAGCGAGAATGGCTGAGTAGTTATGATTGCCTCTGATTAATGAATTTCCTCTGTTTTTAACAAACTATTTGGAAAAATATTGGGGAAAAACATCTACAAAAAGGAAGGTTTTAGAGAACTGTGTAGGGGATTTCCTCTCTTTTCCATCAGTAATCACTATCAATCTCTGACAAAACCAACATACAATTACACAGCTGGATTTTTACAGTGCAAGTTCACTGAAGCATAAACATACCACAGGTAGGCCTCTTTAATCATTCTTTGCTCTTACTCCTTAATGCTGTAAAAAAACAAACATGTCTTGTCCATGTTTATTAAAGTTATTGATGAACAGAACATTTGTGTCTGACAGTAATGACCAAATTACTGTTTTACTGATACAGTATTAGTACTTGGCATTCATAGGAACTGCATCGGTAGTGTTAATAGTTACCATGCTTGCCTCGAGTGAGGTATATCATGGGTTCTACAGAAATGATTCTTTTCGGTTATATAACTGATTTCAACTATTTTCCTCTGAAAATAGTCTTCTGAAAATTGCTGGACACTGTTAGAACAGGTCAAAAATAACCATTTTGAATGGGGGTGTAGATGGTTTCAGCTATTTTTCATTGATTTCAGTTATTTTATTTTCTACCCAGGATCATCCCTAGTTCTAGGCCTGGTCAGGTAAAAACCAAAGAGTATTAATTCGACATGCAGTTATGTGCCAAATTCAAACAGTTATTTTTCGACATGTTCATATTCACTTACAGTTATTAGCGCTATGTGTAATATGCTGGGGGAATAATTAGTTATTGCTGATCACCAAAAAAAAAAAGCGGTAGAATAACACAGTTATTTCTTACTGTGATATTGGAGTAAAGAATAATAATATAAAATAATGTGTGATGGACATATAATTATTCTGAAAATATTCTTTTTAGGAGGATGATACATACTTCAACAGGTCTAGAATAACTGCCATCATGGACATGGGACATTCTGTTTGGATTGGTACAGGAGAAGGCAATATGATTGTATATGAAGTCGCTGAACACATTAACTTTAAAACACCGACTGATTTATCCTCGTCTGTAGACACACCATCTAGTCGGTCTGGGAAATTGTTTTTATCGCCTAGTCCGAGAAATAGTTCTTTGGGTTCAAGAGGAAGAAGGCCAAGTGAACGAGAAAGGAGTCGGAGTAAGAGCCCTCGTGATAAGACCGAAAAACCATCATTTTTGGTCGAAATCGATGATGGTTCCGGAAAGTGCATAGACAAAGTTGACAAGAAACCATTAAAACGAAGTCTGTCGAGTGAAATATCTGTTGCTCAGTTAAATGAAAAAATACTTCATTCTGATTCAGCTTCTACTGGCACTTTAACACCAAATGTTCCATCTCCCCGGTTAAAACACCAGGAGAAGAAATCGTCGAATGAAAAAGATATAACGGAAGAAATCGATAGTCCAAATGACAGTCCTTACGAAAAGGAAAGAGAGAGAAAAAACAGTGTTATAGAAGTTCCTCAAAATGGAGATGTTCGTAATGAAGTTGAAAAAGATTTGAATGATTCTCTGCAAATAGGTGATGAGAAAAAAGACACATTGGCTAAAAAATTGTCTTTTGAATCGGAAGAAGAAAATTCAAAGTTAGACGAGAATGTTGAAAAGAAAAAGGAAACTGAAGTCGGAAATGTGTCAGATAAAGATCAGAAGAATCGACCTACTCACCTCAAATTAAAGGTCAATAATAGAAAAAAATGGTTGTTATCACAACAGGGCAAAGGTCAGAACTTTATAGATGAACTTGATATTGCACTAACACAACTTAATGGTGTAATTGACAAGGCTAAATCTAGAAATGGATGTGTTTTGCAAGGTCAAAAGGTTAAAGGAAAGGATGATTTAGTATCTAAGAACCAAAAGGAAGGAAAGGAATGCAATGAAAAAATTGAACAAAATGGAGTGACATCTGACAAAGATATCAACAGAGTAGACCTTGAACTTAATCAATGTAATGGTTTATCAGATGCAGAAATACATTCTCCCACAGAGGAGACCACTTTTAATAACCTTGACATTCCATATGACATCAAAGAAATGTCAAGACATCACAAGGTCAACACATGGCTCAGTTCACTTGAGGAGACTGAAAAAATGGAAGAGTCTATTAGTGAAAATGGGGGAGAACAGGATAGTGTAAGTTTAAATGAAAGTGGATTTTCTGACTCTAGTGCAACGCAATCTTCTGAAAATCACCAAAATAATACTCATATTTCGAAAGATATTTTGAATGACAAAAACAAAGAAGATGTCAAACCACAAGAAAAGAAAACTAATTCTCCAGAAAAAGTGAAAGTTGGTTCGCCAGGAAAATTAACTCTGAAAAAACAAAATAGCAACCAGTCTGAAAATGGTGGCATGAAAAATGTCAAAAATAATGATATTTCGCCACAGGCATCTTCTCAACCTAAATCTGAAATTTCTGATGGTAGTTCAAATAGTCGTGGTTCTAGACATCACTTGAAAAGACTCTCGGAGCGTATGTTGGATTACAACAGGCAAAGACCACCATTACAAAAGGGAGAATCATTTCAGTCAGATTGTGGAAGTGAAAGATTATTACCTGCTTCAAAAATTGTGTCAAATGACCCAGATGTCCAGTATAGACTGGATTTTTCTGGAATGTATGTAGAAACTGATTCTGAACTAGATCTAGCTCGGCAGTCTAGATCAGATTCATTGAGTGAATTCAGTATGTTTGAATCTCGAAGACAAAGTGCCATGGAGGAGCCATTTACTCCATTGATAGATAAAAAATTTGAGGCAGAACTGAACAAATTTGAGATGTGGACAAACAGTGCTGATAATTCAGGGGTGACAACTCCTGTAGACAATAAAATGTTTGAGTTAATGCAGACACCTAGTTTGATGAGTCGGCACATTTCTGTAAACAAAGTATCCCGTGACCGTCAAGATTGGAGTGATCTTTCAAGTAATCGAATGTCGTCTGCTAGTGGCAGAAGTTCTCTTGACTATAATAAAGTTCAAGAATTCCTCCGCACACCTAGTATTAGTAGTAAAGCCAGTTCTGTATGGTCGAGTTACGATGAAATATCAACGCCATCTGTCAAAGAAGATGACGAAGACGTGGATGGATTCGGGAGAAAAATACAGACTCTTAGTGGATTAATCTCACACACGGCAAGTAATTCCTCGCTATGTAGTATGGTGGATTCCTTGTACACTGTGGATGTTACTTTACAAGCAAAAGTTAAAATATCAGACAAACCAGTTAGAAGTTTTGTCAAAACAAGGTGAGTTACAATTTTGGACATTTCACTGACTACCCATACAGGTATTGGGGCCTTTGTGACCGTGATTGTATTATTGCCTATAACCATGAAAGTTGTGATTTCAATTCCCGACTGAGGCGAAGTGTACTCGATATAACTATCATGTGATAAACTTTGTTACATATGATATGTTAATGGTTTTCTCTAAATACTACAGATTCTACTACCAATAAAACTGATGGCCACAATATAATTTAAATATTTTTGAGAGTGGAGTTAAACACACATAATCAGACTGCTTTATGCCAAGCAAGAACAAGTTACATTTCATTATGATGTTGTTTATGTCTCCTATGTACTAGACCAACACACTGAGTTGGGTTTTTATAGTGCTAGCTATCACCACTTACGCTCAGGTGAGGTGTACTCGATACAACATTATGTGATAAAGTTTGTCATTGACTTGCGGCAGGTTGGTGGTTTTCTCTGGTACTCCGGTTTCCTCCAACAATAAAACTGACTGCCACGATATAACTGAAATATTGTTGAAAGTGGCGTTAAACAACACAACCCTAACCCTATAGTGCTAGCTCACTAAAACAACAGTCCACAGGTAGACATGTCGTTCCACTCTGACACATTATCCTGATTTCGAGACAACCTTTCTTGGCTCTTATTCCTTAATGCTGTATGCTTAGCAGAGAGGCACCAAATACCAATTTTATTGTCATTTGTTTGACCGAACTGGGGCTCAACCCAGACTCTACCACATTTAAAAAGAGTTTGAAGATACCAAAGAATCCGTAAATTGAAGGACAGACAACACAATGGCCAAAAGAAAAAGGACAAACAACGATCTGCAAAACATACACTTAAAACTAAGGATCAAGTAACACAAACCCCACTAAAAACCAAGGGTGAACCTAGGTACTCCGGCGACCACACTAACCTTTATACAATTTATGATAACATACCTATTATAATGAAGGATCCTTCTTTTGTCTTCGGAAATCCATTACTGTCTTCCTGTATATTCTGTTGTGAAAACCTATATATCCTTGTTTATTTTGGGATTTTAAATGGCTTAAAAGTCAAAATAATGAAAAACGGTACATATTTTTATGCAATATGCCTGTTAACATATACATTAGTTTTGTGTGTTAGAATTATTACTCCCAAAACTTTAAATTATTTAGCTTTCCAATCTTTCGATTTTGAGGGTACCGGATGACGGTAATTCCAGAAAAGTGTTGTGCACACTAAATATGATATCTATGCTTTTATTCTTAATAACACATGCACAAACATGGACATCATGTGTTTCAGAAATCTATCTTTGTATGAGAATCATAGAATAGAATTTAACGATTTCATTAATTACAAGACAGATATGAATCCGTTTGTTTGTGTTTTATTTTTTCAGAAATTGTGGTGAACCATGTGTAATCAGTTTCTCCGGTTGCTATGGTGATGATGAATCTGTTTTGAAATGGAGAAAAGAACCAAATGAGGTAAAGTACAGAAAATAGTTCTGTTTTTATTGTTTTTTTTTGTTGGGTTACATTGTTTTCCTGTCTTTTGACTTAGAATGTACCTGATGAAGGTTATTTTAGAAATGAGTCATGCACACTAAATTAGGTTTGGGTTTGGATTATGGTGTTTAACGCCACTTTCAACAATTTTTCAATTATATCATGGCGGTCAGTTTTATTGGTGGAGGAAACCGGAGTACCTGGAGAAAACCATGGACCTGTCGCAAGTAAGTGACAAACTTTATCACATAATTTTTTGTGATAGGCACTGATTCGCAGGTAGTTGTAAATCCAACTACCATACGATGACGGCCCCTAAATTGCATCTAGAATACAATCATAAAATCTTCATTTCAAACAGACTTGTTATTTGTTGACATTATTATGACATTAAACTTTCTTTTCATAATTTGCTTTTTAAAATGTGTTAAATTTATATTTTGTAGCGATTATGGACTAACGAACCAGTTTTAGTGATGTGTCCTAAAACCAAACAGACAATATTGCCTTCCTATATGAGAGGCAGACTGTCGAGTGCTTCAAGTGGAGGTAGTGGTGCTAGTTCAAGGAGTGGATTCAGTTTTCATAGTGCTAATTCACAAGTGGGAAAGGAAGGATAAATAACAGTGCTTAATTATTTAGCATGGTGTATCACGATGCTAAATTTGTGCAGTTAACCCTTTAAGATGAATATTTTATACTTTTTCAGCCTTCCATTGTAAAAGACATCATTTGTAATACCATTATGCAATAATTTGCAATAAGTACGGAATAATATGTGCAATGTTATTTTTCATGCAATACAAATGTATATATAACATGTTATGCAATTAAAATTATTGTACTGGGGTATTTCTGATTATGATTTAACTTTTTTTTATCTGTGATATTTCAAAATGTTCAACTTCTCAAATTAATTTTTAGTCAATTAAATAATTGGGCAAATTTGTAATAAATCAATTTGCATATTTTGCTCAATTTCAGACAGAATAATAGACACTGTCCTTTTTTCAAACTTTTGTACATGTATTTCCAAAACAATATATATTTATTATTGAGAATATATTAGCTTATTGAGAATATATCATTGTATGTAATATTTATGCCACGGTTTTCCGGGTTAAACAATTGAACGCAAAGAGTGCGATTGTTTAACAGTTTAACTCGGAAAATCATGGTATAAATGATTTGTAACATGAAGCCATGCAATATTACATCTAGGTCGTTGATTATTGCACGACTCTCTGAGAATAATAAAACTACAGTCCAGATTTAAAGTGTGCAATATCTCGTATCTGCATGGATTATTTCATAGTTCTTAGCTGTTGCTTATATTCTGGTATATAAACCATAAAAAGATCAAAGGAAAAGAATGCATCCGTGTTACAATAAACATTGAGTCTAGAATATATACCAAGGATACCTATAGTCCGCATAGACCTTAGCCCAAAAAATTCCAAACCCAATTTTAATCAAGACCTCTTTAAGTTATGTAGACTTAAACGAGTGTTATTTTGTCTTCCATATTTACAAATTTGTTCTTTAATACATTCCATATATTAGTTATTATTGGTATAATACAAATAATTTCTGTTTATTTGTGCAATGAGTTGTGAAGGTGTCCAAATTTACATACATTTTAAAAATGATGCAATTTATATGTGCAATTCTTGCTTCTTGACTTATTTATTGAAAGCATTGTTTCATATTGTATTTAGATTTGTTTTGTTATGTCACATGATTTTTAGGATTGTTTTTGTTGTCACATGATTCGTAAAATTGTTTTGTTATGTCACATGATTTTTAGAATTGTTTTGTTATGTCACATGATTTTTTAGAATTGTTTTGTTATGTCTTATGATTTTTAGAATTGTTTTGTTATGTCACATGATTGTTTTGTGATGTCACATGATTTTTAGAATTGGTATGTTATGTCACATGATTGTTTTGTTATGTCACATGGTTGATTTGTTATGTCACATGGTTGATTTGTTATGTCACATGGTTGATTTGTTATGTCACATGATTTTAATTGTTCTAACATGTTCTTTTACATTTTGTATATATTTTGTAGATGTTTCTTACATTTATCATGTTTATTGTTATTATTTTTATTATTAAAGTTTTCTTGTTTGAACAGACAGTGAAAACGTTTCTGATAACATATGTAGAAGTATATTAATAATACGCAAGTCCATACAGAAGAATTATGCTTCTCCATTATAAGCATACTCAAATAATTTAAGTTTTTTGTCAAATAAAATTCCCAATAGAATATCAGCATTTACTTTAAAATCTATTCTAAAATTCCAGTTTCAATTTTTTACGGTAATATTTTACAATAATAAACTTCAAGCAAAGAGATATTGTACATTAGTGCAACTATATATTGTATGAATATGGTGATGGGTATTTAACATTGTTTCGTGATGCAGGCACCGTTGGCAATAAAAGTGTAAAATAGGATCTCAGTTTACTTAGAATGAAACTTTCGTTACACCACACATTTAGTTTAAAAGTTCAATAATTAGTGATGCAAAACAAGAATGTATGAGAATATAAATTGTTTTTAATAGTATTTTTTTACCCAAAAGGTGGAAAATCTCAATTTTTTTATTATGTAAATTATAGTGTGTAAATATCTCTATTATTTCTACACAAATGTTTAATATAATAATATTTTTAACGCATGATGAATTTTTTTTTCTAGTCATTTTTCTGTTGTGAAGAAGGATTTTAATCTGTGTTGCTTTCAAATTATTTCTTTGTACATTTTATATTCTGATAAACTTTTAAGAAATGTCTGTTTTATTCGTTAATGCTAAGCCCGTGTTATTTTCTGAACAACATTATCAAAGTATATATGTTACAGTAAATAAGTGTAAACAGTAATTACAGGTAATTACTAAACATTTCAGTAAATACTCGTAATAACTGATGGATTTGTCAGTAATTATGAGTAATAACTAAAATAATTGGATGATTTTCGTTTTATTTACTGGTTGCTAATTTTGAATGTTTGGTAACAGACAAGACTCACTCAACCAATATATGAAATGCAAATAGAATATACTTTACGCTGATTCTAAAATATATTTGTTTTAAAAGACATGAATAAGTAAAACATCATCTATTTACATGTAAGATAAGAAATTATGTGTCCTAAAAATCAATATCAAAAAGTTCATGACTTATTTTGGCATGAGTTATTATTATGGCACCTTGAATTACATAAAACATTTGATCTGGCACATTTACAAGTTTTTCTTGCACAACCCGTTTTGAAACTGCATTTATCAAAGCATTGTCCGTCTCCTATTGATTGTAAGCAGGCTGCCTCACGGACGCTAATTTCGGTGTTCGAATCGACCTCAGCTTGAACGGTGTTCCTTTTAAGAAGTATAACATTTTAAATACCAAATTAAAAACATGAGTAAAATAACTAATATCCCTATTTTTTTTTATATTAATAGATGCTTAGAACATTGTTTGCAAGATGTAATGATCAGTCAGTAATTAAGCATAAAACTTTAAATGTTTGCTAGTAATTATGTGTAATTCCTGAACAATTTGAGTAAATACACGTGATTACTAAGGCAATTAGGGATTATGCGTATTTACTGTTTTTTCAGTTATTACTGGTTATGCTTATTTACTGTAACATATATACCAATAACATTTTGAAATCAGTTGTAATTAAGTAAAATTCAAGTAAATTTCCAAATGGAATATACACCTCTGTGATGTGTTAATTCTTGTAAAGGGAGATAAATCTGGTAAAAGTTCAACCTAAAAACTGCTAAGGAAGATAATTTTATATGAATTCAACCAAAAAGTAATATTTTATTTTTTGGTATCCCTCTGTTAATTCTTGTAAAGGGAGATGAATCTTGTTAAAGTTCAACCAAAAAACTGCTAAGGGAGATAATTTTGTATGAATTCAACCAAAAAGTAATATTTTATAGATAATTGTTGGGTTTGAATAAGGGGGTACAGTTGTTTTGATTTTTGAAGAGATTTTAATTATTTTTATAAAATTTACAAAGAAGTAAGTGACAGTAAACAGAAGAATGTGATGAACATATTGTATGTGATATTGTTGATGCATTTGTTGATTGTTTTTTTTTAGAATCAAAGATCTGGGAGTACTGCGAATCTCATTGTTTCAGCTTTTATAAATGTACATTAATGATTACTTGTTAATGGAAAAATACTTTGTTTTAGTTAAAGAAAATTATAATGGTTAATTTGAAAATCAATATAGGTAAATGGAATTAAATATAAGAAATTACCTGAATAAATAAACTTACCTTTTTGTATTGAATTTTAGTTAATCATTTATGTTAAAAATGATAATCACGTTTTTTCACTTTTTAAAAACATTTTTGTTGGAGGGGAGGGGGAGGGGTATTTGAATTAATAAAAATATTGTAATAACAGATAAACAAAATATATCTTTTTTAATAATAATTTATTTCCTTATTTATGTTTTGGTTTTCGTTTCTTTTTGTCTTTTTTTTTATAGGGAAAAAGTAGAGGAAGCATTTTGAATGAATTTTTATTAAGCATATAGTAATAATATATTTGAAAAAAATAATATTTGATTTCAATTTCTAATACTAAAGTTGAGATTGAACAAAATAAATTTCTGATTTAGGTATTGTAATTGTGGATAGTATTTCCTGATCTGTTGATTCTTTAAATTAAAGGGAATGATTAATTGTTAATTATTATCTGTCATTCCAACTGTTATCATTTAGTAATAAATTTAAATAAATATATGTTGTTGTTTTAATGCAGTCAAAGCTGTCTATGTTATCACTTGTATTAAGCAGTCACCTGTATTAAAAGGTCACCCTTTTCTTGTCCTGTCATATAAAATTTCATATGAATTGAACCTCTTGTCACGTTTTCTTTGTCCCAAAGTGATCTCTTAATACAGATTTGACTGTATATTCTTGAAAAGCCAGACTTACCAAGAACAGGAAACAGCATCGGTGATGTAATGTTTAGCGTGCTCGCCTCTAATGCAGTAGATTGTGGGTTCGAGCCCTGGTTGGGTCAAACCAAAAACTATAAGATTGATATTTATTGCTTCTCCGCTGTGCATGCACTATTAAAGAGTAAAAGTAAAGACTGTTTGGTGCGAAATCAGGATAATGCGTCAGTGGTGTGACATATCTACCCGCAGATTGTTGTTTCAGTGAGCTTGCAACTAAACGTGTTCGTCTAGTACAAAGTGGACGCCATAAAAATGTAACTTGTTCTCGCCATGATATATCTGAAAAAATTGCTCAAATCAAAATGGTGGTATAATGTGATCAACTACATTGATCAACAAACTACATATCAAGACCAAATATCCTACCAAATATGAAAGCTATCAGACCAACGACCTCAGAGGAATTGCTTTAACAAAGTATAACTATATTGAAAGTGCATGAAAATGTTCAGGTGCCTTTTCTTCTACAAAAATTGTCGATTCAAAATGGCAGGATAGTATGATCAACTACATATCATGAACAATCATCCTACCAAATATGAAAGCTATCAGACCAACGATCTCAGAGGAATTGCATTCACAAGATATAACTACAATGAAAATGCATGAAAAACTCCTACAAAAACTATGTGATCAGAATGGTGGAATAATATGATCAACTATACATCATGACCAATCATCCTGTGTGCCACACAGATTTGTTAAGGTACATAACATCTCTGAATCCTGTGCACTGCACTGCACTGCACTGCACTGCATTTGATCTTTCCAATGAATAGTTTGTGCTATATAAGCTCCAAATACATGAATCCTGTGTGCTGCACAGAGCTCGTCAATGAATATGCTGTGCACCGAACAGATTTGTTAATGTACTAAATATTTCTGAATCCTATGTTAATGTACTTATCACATCAATTCAGTGCACGGCACAGATTTGCTAAGGTACAAAACAGTTCTGAATCTTGTGTGTGGCACAGATCTTTTCAATGACTGCTGTGTAACACACAGATCTGTTAACTTACTTAATACATCACTCCTGTGCACAACACAGGTCTTTTCATTCAATATCCTATGCGCTGTACATATTTGTAAATGTACTTTACACACCAATCTGCATCTCACTAATGTTGTGAGGTCGAATCCCGCTCAGCCACAACATTATATTAAAGTTTGTCAGTGACTTATAACAGGTAAAGGTTTTCTCCCCGGATTCTGTGGTTTCCTCCACCATTAAACTGACCGCCCCAATATAACTGAAATATTTTGAAAGTGGCATTAAACACCATCAAACAAACAAACAGATTAGTTAATCTACATAACACATCAATTCTGTGCGCTGCACAGATTTGTTAATGCACACCACTCCTGTATCTCAATTTTTATAATGGCAGTGAAATAAATAACAAATTACAATTGGACATTTTTTTAATCAGGCATGTGATTATTATACATGTTTGTACACAAGAAGCTAAAACAACACAATCAGTAGTGACCAGTCAATAATATCACACGATTACCATAATTTACCACATATAGTATGCAGTTTTATTTTACTGTAATTTACCACATATAGTATGCAGTTTTATTTTACTGTAATTTACCACATATAGTATGCACTGTTTTTTACCATAATTTACCACATATAGTATCCAGTTTTATTTTACTGTAATTTACCACATATAGTATGCACTGTTTTTTACCATAATTTACCACATATAGTATGCAGTTTTATTTTACTGTAATTTACCACATATTGTATGCACTGTTTTTTACCATAATTTACCACATATAGTATGCAGTTTTATTTTACTGTAATTTACCACATATAGTATGCACTGTTTTTTACCATAATTTACCACATATAGTATGCACTGTTTTTTTTTACCCATAATTTACCACATATAGTATGCACTGTTTTTACCATAATTTACCACATATAGTATGCAGTTTTTTACCATAATTTAACACATATAGTATGCACTGCTATCGTAATTTACTAAATATAGAATGCACTGTTAGAAAGTATCATCCACATAAACAAAAATATTATCTCCCTTCCTTTGAGGAACCAATGATATCACAAAGATTTTCAAAATTACATCCAATTTAAACAGTTTGCAAACTAAATTTTATTATCAATTAATAGAGAAACACATTAAAAAATTGAACTTTTAACAATACAATTCAATAAAAGAATAACAGACATTTTGGTCTTGTCCACACATTAAAAAGTTTTTTTTTTTTTTATGGTAAATGTATAAAATGTATATGCAAACATTAAATTATCATATTTCAGTGATAAAAAAAAGATGAAGAAAACTATGTAAAGATAAAATCTTGTGACATTTTTATTTGTGACATTTTTATTTGTCAATAAATAATAATAAAACTGTTCCTTGTGTAATGTCAAATCTTTATAATAAATTATAGGCTAAAAATATTACATAGGTGTAAAACACAGCAATATGTACAAATGTGAGATAGTCAAAATGGAATTTACAAATTTAAAACAAAATCATCCCTCCGTCAATTTAAAGAAACTATAAAGTGATATTTATGAAGTAGTTTTATCGGTTAAATGAATATTTACAAAACAATTAGTATTTAAACAGACATAAAAAAAACATGGTTTGAGCATTCCAAGGTTCTGTATGTAGAACAAACATTTAAGAAAATTTCCAACAAAAAACGAGTACCATTATTTCTTTTCCAAATGTAAAGTACATTATGGTGTGGAGACCATCTTTAGATTTCTAGGCCATGTTCTAATATTGTGGTTTAAAATTTAGGAATGTAAACTTTGATATATCTAAGTGGGTATATATATGTATATATAAAGGGCCTAAACATGACTCCACAATTATCTCATTGAGGTTGCAGGATATCAATAGTTGATGTAGAGTATTTATTTTGTATTGAAGTCACATATTGCTTTTTTTAAAGGTTGATTTTTATGCCCTAAAGGCTAAAGTCAACCTTAAAATTGCCCAAAGTCACAGGTCGGACAAGACCATTCTGGGGGTATGCTGTGTTTTGTTCATGTTCTTCCTAATAAATATACAGTCAAACCTGTATTAAGAGGTCACCTTTGGGACAAAGAAAAAGTGGTCTTATAAGACAGGTGACCTCATAAAAGAGTTGCAATTCATATGAAAATTTCTATGACAGGTCAAGAAATAGGTGACCTTTTAATACAGGTGACTGCTTAATAGAGGTGACCACTTGGGCATGTTTGACTGTATTTGAAACCTGAGATGGAGTTAAGTTTAAGCTTTAAATTTGCACACTCTATTTTGACTACCTGTAAAACAAACTAAAAATATATTTACAAATACAATGGCACTACCTTTTAATATTGCAAATAACTTGGCTCAACAAATTTGTTCTTCAATACAAATTATTAACAGATGATCTGAAATTTTTTTGTATCTAACTAAGGACAAATTAACATATATGACATAATGGTAAATGAAAATAACACACTCTTTTACTCCTAAATTTTTTTTTTGTTCATTTCAATTATTTATTATTGCACATAAACCATTCTAAATATAATGATGCTTAAATGTTAAAAATGAACTTGTTTGCCTTCTTTATCTGAATTTAACTCTATAAATAGAGTTATAAATGCCATGCTATAAATAGAATCAGCATCTGTGTATGCCTTGCTGATAACAAGCTGCAGATACTGACTGTGTCAGGGTGATTTGTAAATTTATCTCAAATTTACACATACATTAGAAAATCATAATTATGGGCTATTTCTACACATATTTTCTGATAACATCCTATGAATTTTTTGTTAAGGAATAAACGAGGAACAAGTTTGTGAAGAAAAAATTGCATTATATTAATTAGTTACCCACTTGTGAAAACGCGAGTGTGGCTTCAAGTTCCTTCCTTGGGGGGAATTGAGAAATCCGCAGCATATTTTGTCCCGGACAAGGACATCGTCAATAAATTCATCCGAGATGAATAGCCTAAAAAAATCCAACATTTGACTGTCCTCCCCCATGTCAACATTAATTTTTTTCTCCCCTCGAAATACTGGACAATTTACGTCAAGATTTCCTCTGACCCACGTGTCCACAAATGGCATTGTCCCCTCGTCATTTTCCAAATCTTTGGGATCAAACCCCAAAAACTCTTCTTCCGAATCTTCTTTCAAAAATATTTCTCTGAAAATATCCCTGTTTTCTGGATTTACTTGATCTAAAATAGTGTCTCCATCGACCACGTTCTCAACAACATCCATTTTGTTCATCCATCAAACCATGTGCGTCAAAGTTTCATTTCTATAAATATTTTATTCCGTAATTTCTTTAAAAAAAATCAACCAATCATTACTTAGAATTGAAGGAAAACCTTCTATTTTAAGTTTTTGGGCTCAGACTAAAGGGATTCCCACGATTTCATTGGTCAAAATCCAATAGAAATTACCTTTTATACAAAATCGATTTAGTGAGGACCGGCAGTGAAAGGAAAACATAGCGGACATCACTATATCGACGACCGGCAGTGAGCGAGATTAAACCGGGTCGTCACTATATCGATGACCGGCAGGTTAAGAAGTTCTCATGAATGCAAAAAAAAAAGGAAAGAAAAAAAGACTGTTCAAACTGTATTAAAAGATAGCAAACAGAGGACTAATGTCTAACACAGTTGACTTTACTGTTTTTACTTTACATCCCAAACAGCTGTTCTGTCATTTATTTTATCATGGACAAAATGGCCGGTCACATCTGTAAAGCAGGCACTTTTTGTACACATGACAACATTATTAAACGAAAATAATTCAGTGTAACAATACAAGAAAAACAGGTCTCTCATACTGTAATTTACACTACAAGTTAATGTTGACAAAAACCCACAAATATATTACAACACTTAATTTGGCCCCGAAATAACTACAAAAATCTTATATAAAAATTATTGCATTATAAACTTCTTATGATTGCATATGGAAAAACTCATATCAATAACACTTGCCTTATTAACATTTCGTTCTTGTAGTTAAGATTTTCAAGAAATAGCATTTCAAACATATTCAGAATTTTTTTATGTACATTTTTTCCAAAAAATCTATAAAAAAAATTATTACAATTTTTTTTGTTTTTTTGTTTTATATTTCACAATTACGAGCCTAATATTTCTCTCGATCTAAAGTCAATTATTCTATATAAGTCTGTGGTGGGGTCAACAAGGTCATGCAAAAAACAGGAGGGAAAAAGTGTTGATTGTGGATTCATCCGATCTACCCTCAAATAAATTTCTTTATGGAACATCTCTAAATAATTTAATTTCAAATTTATCTTTTATATAAAAAATCAAACTTTCAAAATTGCAGACTTTTAGCATTTCATAGAAATGATATTAAATGAAAATTGACATTATTATTGCAATAATTGACAATATTATTGCAACAATTGCCATTATTACTGTAACAATTGAAATTATCATCACAATTGATATTACTGTAACAATTGACATTATCGCACAAATTGACAATATTATCACACCAATTGCCATTATTATTGCAACAATTGACATTATTATTGCAACAATTGACATTATTACTGTAACAATTGCCATTATCATTGCAACAATTGACATTATTACTGTAACAATTGACATTATTACTGTAACAATTGACATTATTACTGTAACAATTGACATTATTATCACACCAATTGACATTACCATCGCAACAATGACAATATTATTGCACCAATTGACATTATTTTGAAACAGATGACATTATTATCGCAACAATCTATAACATATTGATAAAGACCAGCTTTTCATTACAATTTGAACAATTTGTTATTTAGACAAATTCAGATTACAATAATCAAATAGCATATAAAAATGGTAAAATTGTTTATAACCCATGTGGACACGTGTGAACAACAACAAATGTATTACACATAAACAAAATGTGTATTAGTGTTTTAAAAATATCACCAAGGGGTACTTGGAAGTTTTTTTATCAATAAAATGTAACATGTATAAAAATATGTGCATGATTAAATAAGTGTATTTTGCATATTAAAAACAAACTACCGGTATAATTGACCATGTTGCATTTATTTCTGCTTAAAGTGCATAATGTTCTTTTCATACGTTTTTTTAAAATATTTTACATTTTGTCAACAATTTCGTATGTAAGACCTAAATTGTTTATTTTCCCACTTACGGCAGGTTGGTGGTTTCCTCCTGGTACTCCTATTTCCTCCACTAACAAAACTAAGCGCCACTACCGTTAAACATTATAACCCCCCTCCCCCCTTATTTTCCCGATAAGTACCAAGAACAATGGACAAAACTTACTTCTCAATGGGGATAGAAAGTGAACAATAATTACAATATGCAATTATGTTTATTTGTTAAAAAATACAAAATATAAATACAAATGTAAAAATAATGTGCCAAGGTACAAATGGGGGGAGGGGGTGAAAGGGTTGGGCCGAATAACAATAAGTTTCAAATGTATAATTTCTTTTGAAGATATATTTTCCAGAAAGAAATTGAAAATAAATATTATTACCGCTTGACCAGCTTTTCACCAGACGCTGCCGGTCTTTAAATAATTGCTTGAATAATCCATTGCTATTAAAAACAGGTTTTATGTATTTAATTTAATATAAATTTTAAAATATGGCCAACAGCATCTGGTCACAAAACTTGCAAATTTTTAATAATATATTGATTGATTGATTTTTGGTGTTTAATGCCACTTTGAGCAATATTTCAGCTATATCATGGCAACCAGTTTTAGTGGTGGAAGAAGCCGGAGTACCCGGAGAGAACCACCGACCATGGGCAAGCAACTGGTAAACTTTTATCACATGCAGCTGCGAGCCGAGTGCACCCTTTTTTGTAATTTACAAAGCCGGGCGCAAACCCACGCTGTATTGGTGATAGGCTTGTATGAGTTGTTAGGTAATCCAACTACCTAACTCAATGAGCCACCCGGGCCCTGTTTATAATATATATACAGTGGAACCTGTCTAATCCGACACACCAAGGAGCCAGGGAAATGTGTTAAATTGTACAGAATGTTGGAATACTCAGGTTTTATTTTAGTTAACAGAAATACTTTGGCACAATAAATTTTTGTCGGATGTCACAGGATGTCAGAAAACTCAGTTGTCGGATTGCACAAGTTCCACCGTATTGCAATAGATTCCTCTCAAAAATAACATTGATACATAGAAAAAAACATAAGCTCAATTGTTTTCTACCGATCTAAACACTACAATCTACATATATCCCAGTCCAGCTGGAATTTGGTCTTTAAATAAATTATATAAGCTTAATATACAAGCAATATCAATCAATACATCTTAACATACAAGTAGTCTTCACGCTAGCCCACTTGCCCGAAACAAGTAAAACTGGATTCGGACAAGTGAAAATTATGAAAGAATTTGTTTGAATAAATAGAAAAATTTTCTAAATTTGGCTTTCAGGCAAGTGGGTGAAAAAACATTAAGGCAAAGACTGCATACAAGTACAATTTGGTTCATAGTATCAAATGTTTGATCTTGAACAATAATTCTGAGACCATGTGACCATATAAGCCAATTGTTCTTCTTTCGTGTACCTGAGTTGCTAAAAGCACGTATTTGCATAAAAATACTGACTAACCGACTTCTTCCTTGCTTAATTTTACTCCTAAGTAAGTAATTTCTTGATCTACTAATGAAAGCAATTCAATAATATAAATATATAGCAGAGAATAAAATCAGTCTCCTTCTAGATATTTCTATACTAAGTAAAGAAAGTCAAATAAAAATAAAATATGAACCAAAAGACTCAGAATATCACATTTTACATCCAGAGCAGACGGAGTAACAAAGTCATTAAAACTCTTGTAAAGCATGTCATATATAGCACCTTCTGAAGCTCATTGCTGATCCAGATTCTCAAAGACTTTGTCATTTTCTTTGACTATTAAATATGACCTTGACAATGAATATCTTGCCTTTGTGACTCAATAATGCTATAATTTTCACATCACGACTCGGGTCTTGGTTCTTTCTTTCTTACGACTCTTGGTTTAATTTTTTCTGATATTTGCCATAAACTCTCCTCAGAAAGACAGTCCTCAAAGTTATTGAACACAGATAATATTCGCTCATTCTTTTTCATCTCATATTTGCTGTAAGGTAAAAGAAACAATAATCAAATCATCTTATATTACACATGTCACTGATTTTATTCAATAACCAAAACCTATGTGAGGTTTATCAGCTGGTTTTTTTTGTATGTTTTGGGTTTGGTTTGGTTTATGGTGTTTAACGCCACTTTCAACAATATTAGTTTTATTAGTGGGTGAAATCGGAGTACCCGGAGAAAACCACCAACCTATCGCAAGTCACTAAACAACTTTATCACATAATGTTGTATCAAGTACACCCTGCTGTGAGTGGGATTCAAACTGGCAACTTTAGTGGTGATAGGCACTGATTGCACAGGTAGTTGTACATCCAACTACCATATGATCACGACCACAATGGTTTCTTCAATCATATATAGAAATTAAGGAAAAGATGGGTCAACTCGGTCAACAACTTTTGACTATCATTGAAAAAGTATAGAGAGTCGTGTTAGAGATGAAATTTTTCTAAATCTAAAAGAAGTCTTAACATTGCAAGTAGTGTGGTATCTTATTAGTATATAATGTTTTAATCAGGGTTAGGGTTATGGTGTTTCACGCCACTTTCAACAATATTTCAGTTATATTGTGGCTGTCAGTTTTATTGGTGATGGAAACCACTGACCTGCTGCAAATAACTGATTTCATGCCACTTTCAACAATATTTCAGTTATATTATGGCTGTCGGTTTTATTGGTGATGGAAACCACCGACCTGCCACAAATAACTAACCAACTTTATCCTATATATGATTTGGATGTCTCATCATCATTCTCTGTGGTTTTTTTTTGGTTTTTTTACGATAACTTAAGTTCTATTTGACCGATGCTTCTGAAATTTTAACACAATGATCACTGGCACAGAATAAAGATGCATATTGATTCTGAGGATTCTAGCCCTATCAGTTTCCAAACAACAGGCTCAGACGAGAGGTAGTTTGTTACATTTTTGTGACCGTATCAAATCAGAATCTAATTTGGATTTCCATCACCATGTGTCATGGTCATTTTTGTTTTCAATAATTTGAGGCGAGCAATTAATTGTTCATTTTTCTGATATTGTTGGCCATCGCTGTTCTGAAAAACATTCTTTTCATAAATAGTCAATTATGTTTTAAAGTAGATAATACAAACCATTTCTTAAATCTTCTCATACTGTCTAGTATGTGGAACTGTTGCCATCGTTTGGCAAAGTTGATATTTCCGTCTGGTAAGAAATCTTGATTACCAATGTTGATAAATGTTAAATCTTGTAGAATTAAACCACTGAAAAAATATATAAAATATATCTCCAAAGATTTCAATTACTTGTACATGAGTAATTCCCTAATACAGTGAAACATGTCTAAACCCAACCCTGGATAAAACGAAATCTTGTATAAACCGAACTTTTGGTAGTCTCAAAAGTAGAAAATCATTGTTAATTTAATCTGCAAAAACCTGTCTATTACGAAAAATAAAAGTTGGTCTCGAGGAGGTTCAGATTAGACAGGTTACACTGTATATGTATTAAAGTATTTCTTTTTGAGTGAAACAAATGTCTATACAGACAAACTTCATTAATAGTGAAAATCTGTGTAGTAAAAAATAAAATTTTATCAAACAATACATTTCAACTAGATCATGCTAAAAGATACCAGACACTAAAATATACAATGTAAGATTGCGCTGTTTGATTCAAAATGTCATTATAAAAAAATAATTCACAATAACACAGTTATTGTATTCATTTCCCACTCCCTGTAGGAAGGCTTAAGGTACACACATTTGTGCATTTCAGCCAATCAGAAACTATTAAGGTTTAAATCTGATACTAGAGAAACTTACATGTATGGTATACAGGGTGGTTCTGTTTCAGCTAAAGCTTGTCTGTAACATCTAAATGACAAGGAACTATCTATAAGCTGGCAAAATTCTTTCAATGTCTGAAAAAAAAAAAAAATCATATATCTAATTTTTAGACATTGAAAAAACCATCTGCGTCCTTTTTCAGTACACTAAGTTCATTCTATCAAATATGATATAAAGGGTTACCCCTAGCAACAATCTGTGATTACTCGATACAAGATTATGTGATAAAGTTTGTCAGTGACTGGCGACAGGTCAGTGGTTTACTCCTGGTACTCTGTTTTCCTCCACCAATAAAACTGACCGCCACAATATAACTGAAATATTGTTGAAAGTGGCATTAAACACCATAAACCAACCTGACATTACCACATCAATAAAAAGATACATTATGTAATCTAGTGTGCTTGACACATTTCTGGAACAATCTTCAACAATCAGTTCATTTTAAGCACTTTTGGGCCTCTTGTTTGGAAACAATTTTTTTTTATAGTGGTGATCCTTGAGTGTTGTCTCTGCTATGCAAAGACCATGAAAAATAAGTTGTGGTAGAATTTCCATTTTTCTTTAAAAATTGGAGCCATAGTTTTGATTTACAGTGATTTGTCAGCGACAGATCAATGGTTTCCTCCAAGTATTCCAGTTAACATCCACCTATAAAAAAAGGTTGCCATGATATAACTGCCTGGAATGGATTTCCAACATCATATGTCATGGTCTTTTTTTGTGTTCAATGGTGATTGCTTTGTTAATATTGTTGGAATTGTTCACCATCACTGCAGTCCTCACGATGAGCACCGGTCCTCTGGCCCAAGACCAATAAAATGTTGTTCGGACCAGTAAATTTTTCAGTTTTTATTTAGAACTATTAAAATTTTTTATTTCAAGACTGTCATTGTTTAAACCTTCTTTGCATATCCTTATAAAACTACTACCTCTAAATTAGGTCGCTGCCACTCCAATCTTCTAATGGGCGATGAATCAACGGCAGACAGTATTGCTAGATAGGAATTAAAGTTATTTAACTTTCTAAGATGCTGAAATAAAAAACAGAATGACAATATATTTATTATATAATTTCTACGAAATATGGAACAAGATATTTTTGAAAAATTCTAAAGGAATTGTATGGAAAAAAATAATGTATTGCCTGAAAATATAACATTAGGATCGTTGATGTTCAAATATCACGATCACAAATTATAAATCTTTCCAAAAAGATAATTTACTTAAAAAACTATTGGATATTGTAAACAAATAAGAGTGTTGGGATCCCATTAACCGGTTAAACCCTGCCACATTTTTGTGCCTGTCCCAAGCCATGACCTGGATTTTCAACATCATTTGGCATGTCTTTTTTTTTGTATTCAGTGAGCTCAGTTAAGATGAGAGGTGATTGTTTGATTTGTTGATATAGGTGGAATGGATGACCATCACTGGTTAAACTTTCTTTTCATAAATATATTTACTTCAAACGAAAGGTTATAATAAATGGACAAACTATTTTTACTTCAAATGAGTGAGTATTTCAAAGATGAAAAATTAAACAACAGTTGATAACGTTCCGCTTTTTGAGTGTCAAACTGTCAAATTGCAATAATAATTGTTGAATTACACATATTTAAGGCAAACTAAATTATTATCTTAATCTATTAATAGTTAAACTAAAGTGTTATCTAAAACTTTCTATCACTTTCAGATAAGGAGTTTTTTTTGTGTTTTTTTTATTACTTTTAGCACTAATTTGACCTAGTAGAAAAGATTACAAAAATGTTTTCTAATACATTTTAATTAAATACCAGAGGCTCTCAAGAGCCTGTATCGTTCACCTGGTAATAAAAAAAACCAATTGGTCCTATGTAAAAACTATGTCCTGCGTCATCTTGGAATTACGATCAACATAAAAAACACAAAGTTTGTAAAGGACCTTCCAATGATTGATGCACAGTTTAGGTTCAATCAGTGCAATAGTTTCAGAGAAGAATATATTTCTGTATTTTCCCCATATGGTTCTGTGTTAATACTATGACCTGTGGTGGCAGCCATCTTGGATTTCCGATCGGCATAAAAAAACAGGACCTTCCAATGATCATTCCTGGGCAGTTTGGTTTCAACTGTCCAAGTGGTTTCAGAGAAGAAGCATTTTGAAACATTTTTCCCATAGGGTCCAATGTTAAACTAAGTCCTGCCGTAGCCGCCATTTTGAATTTCATATCAGAATAAAAAACGTATATGTTGTAGAGGACCATTCAATGAACATTCATGTACAGTTTGGCTTTAATCATATTTGTAGTTTCTGAGAAGAAGGCATTTGAACATTTTCCCATAGGGTCCAATGTTAATCTATGTCCTGCGGTGGTGGCCATCTTGGATTTCCGATCGGCATAAAAAACACACACCTTGTAGAGGACCTTCCAATGATCATTCCTGGGCAGTTTGGTTTCAATTATCCAAGTGGTTTCAGAGAAGAAGCGTTTTGAAACATTTTTCCCATAGGGTCCAATGTTAAACTAAGTCCTGCCGTAGCCGCCATTTTGAATTTTATATCGGAACAAAAAACGCAAAGTTTGTAGAGGACCATCCAATGAACATTCATGTACAGTTTGGCTTTAATCATATTTGTAGTTTCTGAGAAGAAGGCATTTGAACATTTTCCCATAGGGTCCAATGTTAATCTATGTCCTGCGGTGGTGGCCATCTTGGATTTCCGACCGGCATAAAAAACAAAAAATTTGTAGAGGACCTTCCAATGATCATTCCTGGGCAGTTTGGTTTCAACTGTCCAAGTGGTTTCAGAGAAGAAGCATTTTGAAACATTTTTCCCATAGGGTCCAATGTTAAACTAAGTCCTGCCGTAGCCGCCATTTTGAATTTCATATCGGAACAAAAAACGTAAAGTTTGTAGAGGACCATCCAATGAACATTCTTGTACAGTTTGGCTTTAATCATATTTGTAGTTTCTGAGAAGAAGGCATTTGAACATTTTCCCATAGGGTCCAATGTTAATCTATGTCCTGCGGTGGTGGCCATCTTGGATTTCCGATCGGCATAAAAAACACACACCTTGTAGAGGACCTTCCAATGATCATTCCTGGGCAGTTTGGTTTCAATTATCCAAGTGGTTTCAGAGAAGAAGCGTTTTGAAACATTTTTCCCATAGGGTCCAATGTTAAACTAAGTCCTGCCGTAGCCGCCATTTTGAATTTTATATCGGAACAAAAAACGCAAAGTTTGTAGAGGACCATCCAATGAACATTCATGTACAGTTTGGCTTTAATCATATTTGTAGTTTCTGAGAAGAAGGCATTTGAACATTTTCCCATAGGGTCCAATGTTAATCTATGTCCTGCGGTGGTGGCCATCTTGGATTTCCAACCGGCATAAAAAACAGAAACTTTGTAGAGGACCTTCCAATGATCATTCCTGGGCAGTTTGGTTTCAACTGTCCAAGTGGTTTCAGAGAAGAAGCATTTTGAAACATTTTTCCCATAGGGTCCAATGTTAAACTAAGTCCTGCCGTAGCCGCCATTTTGAATTTCATATCGGAACAAAAAACGTATTGTTTGTAGAGAATCATCCAATGAACATTCATGTACAGTTTGGCTTTAATCATATTTGTAGTTTCTGAGAAGAAGGCATTTGAACATTTTCCCATAGGGTCCAATGTTAATCTATGTCCTGCGGTGGCGGCCATCTTGAATTTCCGATCGGCATAAAAAAACAGAAACTTTGTAGAGGACCTTCCAATGATCATTCCTGGGCAGTTTGGTTTCAATTATCCAAGTGGTTTCAGAGAAGAAGCGTTTTGAAACATTTTTCCCATAGGGTCCAATGTTAAACTAAGTCCTGCCGTAGCCGCCATTTTGAATTTTATATCGGAACAAAAAACGCAAAGTTTGTAGAGGACCATCCAATGAACATTCATGTACAGTTTGGCTTTAATCATATTTGTAGTTTCTGAGAAGAAGGCATTTGAACATTTTCCCATAGGGTCCAATGTTAATCTATGTCCTGCGGTGGTGGCCATCTTGGATTTCCAACCGGCATAAAAAACAGAAACTTTGTAGAGGACCTTCCAATGATCATTCCTGGGCAGTTTGGTTTCAACTGTCCAAGTGGTTTCAGAGAAGAAGCATTTTGAAACATTTTTCCCATAGGGTCCAATGTTAAACTAAGTCCTGCCGTAGCCGCCATTTTGAATTTCATATCGGAACAAAAAACGTATTGTTTGTAGAGAATCATCCAATGAACATTCATGTACAGTTTGGCTTTAATCATATTTGTAGTTTCTGAGAAGAAGGCATTTGAACATTTTCCCATAGGGTCCAATGTTAATCTATGTCCTGCGGTGGCGGCCATCTTGAATTTCCGATCGGCATAAAAAAACAGAAACTTTGTAGAGGACCTTCCAATGATCATTCCTGGGCAGTTTGGTTTCAATTATCCAAGTGGTTTCAGAGAAGAAGCGTTTTGAAACATTTTTCCCATAGGGTCCAATGTTAAACTAAGTCCTGCCGTAGCCGCCATTTTGAATTTCATACCAGAACAAAAAACGTAAAGTTTGTAGAGGACCATCTAATGAACATTCATGTACAGTTTGGCTTTAATCATATTTGTAGTTTCTGAGTAGAAGGCATTTGAATATTTTCCCATAGGGTCCAATGTTAATCTATGTCCTGCGGTGGCGGCCATCTTGGATTTCCGACCGGCATAAAAAACGGAAAATTTGTAGAGGACCTTCCAATGATCATTCCTGGGCAGTTTAGTTTCAACTGTCCAAGTGGTTTCAGAGAAGAAGCATTTTGAAACATTTTTCCCATAGGGTCCAATGTTAAACTAAGTCCTGCCATAGCCGCCATTTTGAATTTCATACCAGAACAAAAAACGTAAAGTTTGTAGAGGACCATCTAATGAACATTCATGTACAGTTTGGCTTTAATCATATTTGTAGTTTCTGAGTAGAAGGCATTTGAACATTTTCCCATAGGGTCCAATGTTAATCTATGTATTGCGGTGGTGGCCATCTTGGATTTCCGATCGGCATAAAAAACATAAAATTTGTAGAGGACCTTCCAATGATCATTCCTAGGCAGTTTGGTTTCAATTATCCGAGTGGTTTCAGAGAAGAAGCGTTTTGAAACATTTTTCCCATAGGGTCCAATGTTAAACTAAGTCCTGCCGTAGCCGCCATTTTGAATTTCATACCAGAACAAAAAACGTAAAGTTTGTAGAGGACCATCTAATGAACATTCATGTACAGTTTGGCTTTAATCATATTTGTAGTTTCTGAGTAGAAGGCATTTGAATATTTTCCCATAGGGTCCAATGTTAATCTATGTCCTGCGGTGGCGGCCATCTTGGATTTCCGACCGGCATAAAAAACACACACCTTGTAGAGGACCTTCCAATGATCATTCCTGGGCAGTTTGGTTTCAACTGTCCAAGTGGTTTCAGAGAAGAAGCATTTTGAAACATTTTTCCCATAGGGTCCAATGTTAAACTAAGTCCTGCCGTAGCCGCCATTTTGAATTTCATACCAGAACAAAAAACGTAAAGTTTGTAGAGGACCATCTAATGAACATTCATGTACAGTTTGGCTTTAATCATATTTGTAGTTTCTGAGTAGAAGGCATTTGAATATTTTCCCATAGGGTCCAATGTTAATCTATGTCCTGCGGTGGCGGCCATCTTGGATTTCTGACCGGCATAAAAAACGGAAAATTTGTAGAGGACCTTCCAATGATCATTCCTGGGCAGTTTGGTTTCAACTGTCCAAGTGGTTTCAGAGAAGAAGCATTTTGAAACATTTTTCCCATAGGGTCCAATGTTAAACTAAGTTCTGCCGTAGCCGCCATTTTGAATTTCATATCAGAACAAAAAACCTTAAGATTGTAGAGGACCATCCAATGAACATTCATGTACAGTTTGGCTTTAATCATATTTGTAGTTTCTGAGAAGAAGGCATTTGAACATTTTCCCATAGGGTCCAATGTTAATCTATGTATTGTGGTGGCGGCCATCTTGGATTTCCGATCGGCATAAAAAACATAAAATTTCTAGAGGACCTTCCAATGATCATTCCTAGGCAGTTTGGTTTCAATTATCCAAGTGGTTTCAGAGAAGAAGCGTTTTGAAACATTTTTCCCATAGGGTTCAATGTTAAACTAAGTCCTGCCGTAGCCGCCATTTTGAATTTCATACCGGAACAAAAAACGTAAAGTTTGTAGAGGACCATCTAATGAACATTCATGTACAGTTTGGCTTTAATCATATTTGTAGTTTCTGAGTAGAAGGCATTTGAATATTTTCCCATAGGGTCCAATGTTAATCTATGTCCTGCGGTGGCGGCCATCTTGGATTTCCGACCGGCATAAAAAACAGAAAATTTGTAGAGGACCTTCCAATGATCATTCCTAGGCAGTTTGGTTTCAACTGTCCAAGTGGTTTCAGAGAAGAAGCATTTTGAAACATTTTTCCCATAGGGTCCAATGTTAAACTAAGTCCTGCCGTAGCCGCCATTTTGAATTTCATATCGGAACAAAAAACCTTAAGATTGTAGAGGACCATCCAATGAACATTAATGTACAGTTTGGCTTTAATAATATTTGTAGTTTCTGAGAAGAAGGCATTTGAACATTTTCCCATAGGGTCCAATGTTAATCTATGTCCTGCGGTGGCGGCCATCTTGGATTTCCGACCGGCATAAAAAACACACACCTTGTAGAGGACCTTCCAATGATCATTCCTGGGCAGTTTGGTTTCAACTGTCCAAGTGGTTTCAGAGAAGAAGCATTTTGAAACATTTTTCCCATAGGGTCCAATGTTAAACTAAGTCCTGCCGTAGCCGCCATTTTGAATTTCATATCGGAACAAAAAACCTTAAGATTGTAGAGGACCATCCAATGAACATTCATGTACAGTTTGGCTTTAATAATATTTGTAGTTTCTGAGAAGAAGGCATTTGAACATTTTCCCATAGGGTCCAATGTTAATCTATGTCCTGCGGTGGCGGCCATCTTGGATTTCCGACCGGCATAAAAAACAGAAAATTTGTAGAGGACCTTCCAATGATCATTCCTGGGCAGTTTGGTTTCAACTGTCCAAGTGGTTTCAGAGAAGAAGCATTTTGAAACATTTTTCCCATAGGGTCCAATGTTAAACTAAGTCCTGCCGTAGCCGCCATTTTGAATTTCATATCGGAACAAAAAACCTTAAGATTGTAGAGGACCATCCAATGAACATTCATGTACAGTTTGGCTTTAATCATATTTGTAGTTTCTGAGAAGAAGGCATTTGAACATTTTCCCATAGGGTCCAATGTTAATCTATGTCCTGCGATGGCGGCCATCTTGGATTTTCGATCGGCATAAAAAACAGTAACTTGGTAAAGGACATTCCAATGATCATTTCTTTACAGTTTGGGTTCAGTCAGTTCATTAGTTTCGGAGAAGAAGATCTTTGAAATTTCAGCCAATCAGAGCATATTATTGGCCCTGGCAGCCATATTGAATATCCGACTGGAACGAAAAACAGTAACTTTGTAGAGGACCATCCAAGGAACATTCCTGCTAAGTTCGGTTCCAATCGGCCAAGTGGTTTCGGAGAAGAAGCTTGAAATGTGAAAAGTTTACAGACGACAGACGACAGACGACAGACGACGGACGCCAAGTGATGGCAATAGTTCACATGGACCTTTGGTCCAGGTGAACTAATAAAATTGTATATGTATCCACACAGAAATAATTACAATTATTTGGTTTTATGACCATCTATGTCTAAACTTACTCTCATTATTTTTATAAACTTCATGAGATATTTTTCTCTATCTTTTGGTTCTTCTTGTGTTAAAATTCTGGTGCGTACCCTGAAAACAGAAAAATATGAAATAAATTAAAGTAATATAATAATGTAAGCACCAATTTAAAGTATTTATTTCAATTATAGTCCTTGCACTGTTGATGAAATCTTCAGCATCTATTCAATGGGAATTGAGTGATTGTTGTTTAATGCCAACTCAACATGACGAGAACAAGTTAATTTTCGATGAGATGATGAAGAGGTCCACTTTGTTCTAGACCAACATGCATTTATATTGCTACCTCACTGAGACAGTTCGTGGATAGACATGTCGCCCCACTAAGACACATTATCCTGATTTCGAGGTATCCAATCTTTGCTCTTTCTCCTTAATGTTGCGTGTTCAGCGGAGAAGCAACAAATACCAATTTTATAGTCTTTGGTTTGACCCAATCAGGGGTCATACCTACAATCTACTGCACTCGAGGCGAGCACGCTAACCATTACATCACCGATGTGGTTAACTGAGAATATATACTCTATACATGCTTCACATTGTGGTAAAAAACTTCCAGAAAATATTTTGCTGGATAAATATTGAAATTTTAATTTCTTTCATGTGTCTTCAATCAAGGATGTCTTATCAAAAAGACATTAAATAAATTGCTTGAGTATGTAAGGAATGTGGTCAGAACTGTGCCACCCCGGCTCCTTAAACTGTTTGATCACAAAGACAACCGTACAATAGACAAACAAAACTTACCAGTATGACATTTTATTAAAATGTTCTGTAAAAGTGGTCAAATTTGGACTTCTCTCTTCTGATTGTTCCTTAGCCCATAATAATACTTCTGGTATCTGTAAAAAAAATGTATTTAAACAATTGAATTAGTTGTCTTCTTTATGCTTAGAGAGACCCAAAATGATTTCACTTTTGTGATATAATTGACTTTTTTTTAACCATAGATGTCATTAGTATGTTTTTTTTTAAAGAAAACTATTTTTTGTAACACACCTGTGAAAGAATGTTTTGTCCCCTTTTAGTTTTGACAAGACTTTCTGTGTGTTAAATACCACTTTCAACAATACACCGTGTCTTTCTTTATTGTGAGTGAGTGATTGTTGTTTTCCATCATGTGAGTAATGTTTCCGCTATATCATCACGAGGACAAATTACATGTCAATGAGATGATGTTACACTTTATACTAGACCAACACGCCGAGTTGGATTTTATTAGTACTAGCTCACGGGAAAGAAAAATCTGCAAGTAAACGTGTCATTTCACTTGACCACATTATCCATTCTGATCCAACCAGTCTTTGCCGCTACTCCTTTATGATGCATGCTAAGGGGAGAAGATATAAATACCAATTTTATAGTTTTTGGTGCGACCCGATCAGGGCTCAAACTTACAATCTACCCCACTCAAAGTAAGCATTCTAACCATTACGAAATTAAGAAAGTATTGGTTTATTTTATAATGAAGTAAAACAAATATTGACAGTAACAAAACATTTTTTTTTAAGGAAAATAGAAAATCAAATAAAGCTTACCTCAATTTTTTGGAAAAGTTCAGCATCCAACAACGTCATTTGTTCAGCTACATCATGTGACTTCACATGCAGCATATCTGATGGACTGAAAAATATATCGTTGGATATTTATTTTGAATCACAGTAGAGCCATGTTAATTCAAATTCTGACAATTATCACTCGTACAGTAACAATGCTGTAAATCATGAGTGAATCTATCGTTGTTTGGCTTCGAGTGATTGATTTTTGATATTTGGAACAGCATTTCACCTTAAGTGTCTTACGAGGAAATATTACCCCAGTTCCTATCCTGGTCAGTCCTTTCTCCATCCCCTAAGCATTCACTTAAGGCACAATACTACTGAGTCGGTCTTGGGTCCATTGCTCTTTCTAATTTTTATAAATGACGTAGCAGACAATATGACTGGCTTTGGCAGACTATTTGCTGATGACACTTGTATTGGCCATATGGCACATAATGAAGAAAATTTACATACATTAATAAGTACAGATTTAGAATATTTAAATGCATGGTCATATAGATGGCATGTGAAATTCAATCCCAATAAAACAGATATCATGATTTTTAGTACTAGGCATTTAGAAAATAATGTACTATTTGACTTTAACAATATTTCACTATCTCCTGTGCATATGCATAAACATTTAGGTGTTATTTTTAGCAATGATTGTAAGTGGACAAAGCATATTGATGTACTTATTGAAAGAACTTCCAAGCAACTTAACATATTACGAAAACTTAAATACAGGTTAAAAAGGGATTATCTTGAAAAAATATATTTAGTTTTCATTCGACCTATTTTGGAATATGCCTCAGAAGTTTGGGATAATTGTGGACAAACAAATTGTAATCGTCTAGAAAAAATACAAATAGAAGCAGCTCGTATAGTGACTGGATTATCTATATATGCTAGTTTTGATTCAATCTACAAGGAAACGGGGTGGGAAACATTGAGTACAAGAAGGAAAGTTAAAAAACTGCTACTTTTTTTTTACAAAATTGTCAATAAAGAAGCAACAGATTATTTATATGAATTAGTTCCGCCTTTAGTGGCAGCAAACGTTAATTATAATTTACTAACAGTCACAATATACATGTACCTTTTAATCGTTTGTCTGTTTACCAAAATTCTTACTTTCCATGTACTATTCAAGCATGGAATTCTTTGGATCTAACTATTAGAAATCTTCCTACGTTTTCCTCTTTTAAACTAAAACTTCAGCAAATATTTTATACTAGGAGGAGAAATCCTCAATATTATTCTATAGGTGACCACTTTCTCAGTGTATTGCACTCTAGAATGCGAAATAAATGCAGATTTATATCATGCAAATTTAATTGTAAATTATAATTGTTTATGTGGATACTTTAATGAAAATGCAGAGCATTACTTGTTACACTGTAACAGATTTACCTTATCACGTATTATTATGTTATTTGAAATAAATAAGTTGAATTTGATTGGAATTCCGGTAAATATTGATTTATTATTATTCGGAAATGAAACACTTAACTGTGATATAAATTGTTCCATATTTTTGCCTGTACAAAAATACATTAAAAACACCTGTCGCTTTTCTATGTCATGATCATAAATAAGTCATATTTGTAATGTGTAACAGGTTAATAATAGATTTATGTCTTACTTTATTGATCAAGATCGTATGAACTAGTTTCGAGACAGCCTCATGCAACTGGATTATTGAGTCATCATATCATAAATAACCGTTTTTAACAAAAATATTATAAAAAAGCAGTATACTTACCGAACGTTAATAGAATAATGATTCCTCCCTATATTTTCACATGTTAACTACCTTAATTAAGCACCCACTTTATATATAAATCCACTAAAAAGTTAAATCCCAATTGAATGTTTGGTGTGTTCGTGTCATTAAGATGAAAGGGTGTGTTCGATTAAGTATACTTTAGCTTGGATAATCCACCTGCATGACGCTCAACATTTTTAGTCTTTGTTTGTTTTTTTCGTGTCATCACTTAATATGAAATATGTATATAATATTATATAAGTTCATTTTGTATTAATTCATGTATGTATTGGAGAAGACGTTTCTAAGTTGTGAAACTTGTGTCCTATCCAATTGTTTCTTATTGAACAATAAAATATGTTTAAAGTAATACTACTGAAAACTATTCATGCTTTTTACTCATAACAGTCTTTATACAAAAGTTTCAAATATATAGTAAAACATGTACAAACAGAACCTGATTGGGACCAACTTTGGAACAGACAGTGTTCAGTTTATGCAGGTAAATTAACAAAGATTTCCTACATTTAAAACTTTATTTTAAGTTAAGTTTATAAGGGGTTTTGGTTCATTTAAGGTTCAGCTTAGACAAGTTACACTGTGACACAAAATTTTACCTAATTAATGCATTAAGGGTTAGGGTTATGGTGTTTAATGCCACTTTCAACAGTATTTCAGTTATATTGTGGTGATCCGTTTTATCGGTGGAGGAAACCAGAGTAACCGAAGAAAACCACCGACCTGTGGCAAGTCTCTGACAAACTTTACCACTTAGTGTTGTATCGAGTACAACTCTACATGAGCGGGATTCAAACTTACAATTTTAGTGGTGATAGGCACTGATCGCATAGGTAGATGTAAATCCAACTACCATGCCATCACAACCATGACTACCCCTTAATGCATTGATGAAACACTTGAATTTAATATATGAAGAGTCTGAAGATACCAAAGGGGTAATCAGAATCCACAAATCGATGAAGGACAGACAACACAATGGCCATAAGAAAAGGGATAAAAATATTCCATTACGGTCAACCAAGTGATGGTGGCGACCGTAAGATATACTGTGATGCTTTATTGACTTACCTGGTTTGTAAAGATATAGAGGACATAATAGTCATAGAAGGAAAGATATCAGCTATGCCTTGCTTGGATTCACATTTTTCGATGATTTTTTTCCGTAACACTTTGGCCAACATCAAATCACCTTGACATAACAGTTCAAACACTAAATCCATTATTTTTTTTGTAGTGTCATCTTTTAATTCATTGCACCTACAAAATACAAAATCAGAATTAAAACAAAAATCTATATTTTCAACCACTTTTTTTCAACAACTCGACTTGAAAAGGTGGGAATAATCCAGATATTTGAACATTATCAAGTTCCTTGAAAACTGTTAAAATGCAAGAAATAAATCAAGCACAAGCTGGACGGAAACTTATTCCTTAGATCAACATTTTTTTAAAACATACAGATAAGTTTTCCATCACCAAACAATGTTTCTTTTTTCACATTTGGAAAGTTTTGTCTCCCGACGATTTTCTTTTATATATTTTTTTCTGTTCATGCACCCATGGTAAATACTTTAAATTAACAGGGTCTTATTTCTAAGAGTCTTCTAGGTAAGAAAATTACTTTATAAAATTTGTTCACGCCACAATATAGCTGAAATACTGCCTAAGTTGGCATTAAAAACCAATCAATCAATCAATCAATCATAAGGTCATGTAGCAGACTTTTTCCAAATGCAATACTGTTTTAGAAATTCCTTATATATATTGAGCATTACGACATTCATTGATGTGACATACTTATGGGTGCCACTTTGTGCCCATTACCACACCTACAGTGGAATTTCAATTCTCCATGCATTTGAGTGGATGACCAAATTGACTCCACAGCATATTCACCAACGAGACTCCACCCTTCATTCCCCACCGTGAAGACAGGTAGTCTTGTGATAAAACTGTCCAATTATACTTGCCTCACTTCGTCAATTATACGTATAAGCAAAGCAAAGCCATTGCCTGCTACTTTCTTCTTTTTGTCAGGAGCATGATGAAATTTTTGGAATCTGTATAGAAGCTTGTCAACTAACTCCATAGGAGTTATAAATGTTCTGTACGTCGTTAAAAACGCTTCTTGAAACAGAAATTCTACAAAAATGATAATTTAGAAATTAAATTCAATAATACCAAATACTAAGAATGGTTATTTTTCTTATATTATACTTTTCAATAGTTAATAGATTTTTTACCTGTATTAAGTGGGAAATTGGCAAAAAAAAAACACACAAAAAAACCAAATAAATAAAGAAATATTCAGCTATTTACTTTTTTTAAGGGTCAATAATCCCTTTTAACTAGAATTTTATCATATTTGGGATTTTATCCCATAATATTAGCTATACCAGTTAAGTTCAAAATCTGAAATTTGATAAAATGGACTTATTTATATAAGGTAATTACCCAATTAATAAAAACAAAGTTATCAATATTGTTTTGACACAGACAAACTTTGTTATGTCAAAGTCTAAAGCCCGGTATACACGATGCAAGTTTTGCATCCAAGTCTCCATTCAAGTTTTTTGATCGTGTATACCATACAAGAAACTTGAATCAAAAAACTTGAATGGACTTGGATGGAATAGAAATGCATCCTATTTTTTTTCAATTTGGATGGAACTTGGATGGAGATTGACCAATCAGAAAACAGAGTCCTTATCAGCATCAATTGGTGAATGTAAATAATAACAACTACATGCGTTGTGCAAAGATGGCGGGAAAAGAGGAAACTCCAAAATGCAGGAAAAAGACAGTTACATGGACTAATGAAATGATTGAAGATCTAATAGACTTCATAGAAATACATCCCATCGTTACCTTCGAAGCCATTTACGAGCCCATGTTGACCTCTTTTTGGAGCTTAATCTCCTATACAGTACAATTGTACATAATAATGCAATACAAAGGGCAGCACCCTCCTCTCCTCCCAAAAATGCCATTTTGTTTATTGTATCTCCCGCCAAAACTTGTGTGTATTCATCAAAATTTCTTGCATCGTGTATACACAAACTTGAATTCAAGTTTTCTTGAATGGAGACTTGGATGCAAAACTTGTATCGTGTATACCGGGCTTAAGGAACCAATGATTTTGCTTCAAAATATCCAATCATTCAAGATATCTGGGATAAATTATGTCGGAAAAAGCTACTACGAAGAGAACACATTTTTACTTCTAGAAAATAACTTCTAAGAGATGAAAGAGAAATGAGGTTTGACTATAAAATCTCATAAAAAACTGGTACAGTACTAGCAAGGTGTTTCTGTTGAAAATCACACTGCCTGGGGATTTTTTACAGTTGTGTCACCATTGCAAATGTAAGCAAAACACCATAAAATTACATCTTGTATATTACATAAAAATACATGGTAAATGTGTCTGAAAAACACCAGCAATCACCATGGTAACAGTATGTGTCAATTACCAAATAATAATACCCTTCAACAACAATAAAAATGACCTACAAAAAATATCTTAAAATAAATTCAATTAATGGCTACCATTTCATGCTATATTATGACATATTTTCCACCAGAATATATATATAATATACACAATGCAAATGTCACAGAGCATGCAGGTATAAATTTTATACAGTCTGTCAAAAGGGAGTGTGCAAATCTTAAAATTTAACCTTGTCAATGTTATTTTAAAAACAGATTTCAAATCCATTTTACTGAAAATTGGTTGCAGTAAAGTAAAAAAAGAGCAAATATTCCCATTTTACAGGCTTCTGTTATTCATGTTGGAAACAAATAAAACTAGAGGCTCAGGTGAGCCTGTATCGCTCACCTGACATAAATAAGTCCTCTTAAGAATGTCTGCATGCCGAATACATCTAAGTTACTATTCAAATCCAATACTGCCATAGGGTTCTATGTTAAAACTATGTCTGCTCATGGCAGCCATCTTGGATGGAGGTCGTGGTCACCGGACACAATTTTGAAAGTATACTACCCAAGGACCATCCATGCCATGTTTGCTTTAAATTGGCTGACTGGTTTCAGAAGAGAAGACTTTTAAACAATTTTCCCATAGGGTTCTATGTTAAAACTATGTCTGCTGACGGCGGCCATTTTGAACCGAGATCGGGATCACTGAACACAATTTTGGAAGTTGACCACCTAAGGACCATCGATGACATGTTTGCTATATTGGCTTACTGGTTTCAGAGGAGAAGATTTTAAAACATTTTTTCCCATAGGGTCCTATGTTAAAACTACAGTATGTCTGCTGAAGGTGGCCATCTTGGATGGAGGTCAGGGTCACTGGACACAATTTTGAAAATTGACCACTTAAGGACAATCCATGCCATGTTTGCTTTAAATTGGCTTACTGGTTTCAGAGAAGAAGATTTTTAAACATATTTCCCATAGGGTCCTATGTTAAAACTATGTCCACTGATGGTGGCCATCTTGGATGGAGTTTTGGGTCACTTGATATAATTTTGAAAGTTGACCATTTAAGGACCATTCATGCCATGTTTGCTTTAAATTGGCTTACTGATTTCAGAGGAAATTTTTTTTAAACATTTTTCCCATAGGGTCCTATGTTAAAAATATGTTTGCTGATGGCGGCCATCTTGGATGGAGGTCGGGGTCACAGGACATAATTTTGAAAGTTGACCACCTAAGGACCATTCATGCCATGTTTGCTTTAAACTGACTTACTGGTTTCAGAGGAGAAGACTTTTAAACATTTTTTCCATAGGGTCCAATGTTAAAATTAAGTCGAGTCATGGTGGACATCTTGAATTTCCGATCAGCAAACGATTCACAAATTTAGTACAGGACCACCCAATGATCATTCCTACAAAGTCACAATTCAATTGGCTTAGTGGTTTCTAACAAGAAGATTTTTAAAATTTCGACCAATCAGAACACATTATGGGCCCTGGCAGCCATGTTGGATTTCCGATCAGCACCAAAAACAAAAATCGTGTAGAGGACCATCAAGTGAACATTTCTGGCAAGTTTGGTTGAAATCTGTTCAGCGGTTTCAGAGAAGAAGATTTAAATGTGAAAAGCTAACGGACGGACGGACGCTTACCCATGACAAAAGCTCACATGCTTTTATTAATGTTCTTTTTATTACATCATCTCCAATGATTGTGATACAAAAATAAGGTTATTCCATGCTATATGAAAATATTAGAAAATAAGAGTGACCTCCCTTTAAAATTTGCAGGCTCCACTTTGACAGATTATATAGACACATATAATTCTATTTCTAACATCAACACATTTTTTTCTAATTTCACAAGATGTAAGAGATTTGTAGGCTAGCTATGAAAATTTGAGATCACATTTAAACTATGCCAAGATAAAAGAAAATATGGCTATAATATACATCGGCATGAAATTCCATCTAAGGAAAATATTATTTATCTTTCAATAACTGAATGTTGCAACTGATTTTAGGGAAATCTTTTGAATAAAAGAAAGATTACAAATCCAAAAATTGGATTGAAATGAACTGATTTGGGAAAATTTTGTGAATAAAAGGAAGATTACAAATCCAAAAATTGGATTGAAATGAACTGATTTGGGGAAAATCTTGTGAATAAAAGAAAGACTACACCAACCAAATCCAACAAATTGATACAATATATAGCATTTTACACTCTACAGCATGCACTATTAATATATGAAATGGCTCAACAATCTTATAGTTACAGTTTTAATTTGTTTGATTGTCAACATTATACTCCAGTGCAAAATTGCAAAAGAACTGGCCACCAATAAGCTGCCATTTTTTGGTAGTGATGCTGTAATCCCATGAGGGGTGTTGAACAAAGCTTTTAGTATTTAGCATACCCTTCTTCATATAAGCTGCCTAAAGCAGTTTTCTGTGTAATGTTTAATGCCAATTTTAGCAGTATTTCAGCTATATCTTGGCGTGAAGGATGGAAAATGACATGAGGTTACATTCAACATGTAACAAAACAATCACTTATGATGACGGAGTATTGAAATATGACAAATTGATCTCTTTGTGAAGGAAATACTATGTAACAGAAAAGAAAAAAGTTATTCGATGAATTCTTTTCCCCCCGAAGAAATTAATGGGTTTTCTTAGTGTAAGATGCATGCCGACTACTTTCAATCGATATGCAATATGTCAAAATTGAAAAATTGCATAAACTTGAATAGGCATTTGGAAACCTATAAAAAAAATCAATATTAACGAAATAAAATAAGAGGTACACATCAGTCTTCTATTAAAATAAATTCTGTAAGATATGGTTGAATTGTTTGGCTATTGCTATATTCTGTCAGGTTTGGTTAAATTTTGTCAGGTTTGGCTAATTTCTGTCAGGTTTGGTTAATTTCGACCAGGTTTGGATAAATTATGTCAGGTTTGGCTAATTTCTGTCAGGTTTGGTTAAATTCTGTCAGGCTTGGCTAATTTCTGTAAGGTTTGGTTAAATTTTGCCAGGCTTGGCTAAATTCCTTCAGGTTTGGTTAAATTTTGTCAGGTTTGGTAGAAAATTTAACAATAGTGTAATGATGATGTGGACAATATTGGATGTGGATGACACAAGACAATGGATTTGTGATAACTAAATGTTGACTATTTCTATGCATGCGATAAAAAGAAAGAGCAGAAGAGATATAACAGTTCAAAGGTCAGTAGGAATGTGAGCCACTTCAGTCAATACAAGAAAGGAAACAAACAAAACAATCCACAATTTCTGAGAATAACATTACAACAACATATTTATACTGATTGACTGACGAAAAGGTCACGCTAAAATTGAACTTACCCTCCTGATTGACAGAATCACTTTCAGAGCCTTTTTAAAATTGAAAGTAGTATATAATGGACAAAATGAATTTTTTAATTATTACAAAAATAAGTTTCCATATTGTGTTGTTAAATATGAAAATATATTCCACTGATTATCATTATTTGGAGAAAGTGAAATATCAAGTAAAATGAACATACTAAAAATAAAAAAAACATTTTCTGTCAAAACTACAAATTCTAGTAAAACATTCCATAATTATAATGTTTCATAAATGATACATTCTTGGTATAAATAAACATTCCTATCTTAAACCCACAACCATTGTCAGGGATTTTTCTTTGTTTTTTTTAAGATAATTTTTTTTTACTTTATAAAATCTTAGTGTAACTTTACAATCATGTAAAATGATCATCCATGTTTTGTAATAAGACCATTTGCACATTTCCAACTCGATTCTAACATTATACGTTTTTACACATCTTTATGTAAGTTATTTCCCTTTAAATAAACATGCCAAAAGTCCCAATTTATTTAAAATTAAATATAGGAAAATTATATTCAAATTCTTTGTCCTTCCTGTTGCTCTGCTAGAACAGGCACCATTTTGCCTGTCATAAGGGAAATAAATTCTATACAAGTAACAACATATAATTTTAGAATCAAATCTGGAATGTGCAAAAGGTCTTGTTGTGGTTCAATTTATTTTTAAAAGATCAGTTTGTATTTTGTTATGCAAGGTTGTGCTTACCTTGAGTATCAACGGGTACTACGATACCTGCCGAGTCAGCAAATTGTTTTAAGCATACACCCCCCCCAAAAAACAAGTCTTACAAACTCTATCTTTGTAAAATGGAAAACAATGGAATATGTCTACCAGTATTAAATCTTCCGAACATAAAAAACACAAAAATATCCCTGTTATTCATTCAATAATATTATCATAATAGTAACGGGATATTTACCATTTCTATTAACTGCTGAGGCGTGGACAATCAAAGCATCAATCGCACCTCCCCGTATAGTTGGTCCATCTTCATCCTAAAATATAAAAGACGTAACATTATATGAAATGTCCCAGTTGCTTTTAATGCTTTCCCTGCAAACAAAAAAGTATCTGATTTTTTTTTGCAATTCTTGGCCAGATGTGCTCTACTTGTATGTGAAAGATGATGCATACAAATATAGCACACCTATTAATGTTGTCGTCGTAATATGTGATATATTGTTTTGAAATTAATCTGTACATTTTTATGTGTGGATGTGGGAATATCTATTTCAAGAGGCAGTTCTCCTTGGATTTTTTACACAACTTGATTTCTATCAACTGCTGTCACTTTTTTTTTTAATTTCTTAGTGTTTTGAAGAGAGATTATTGTTAAAATATCAAACAAGCATTTTTTTTAGCTATCTAATGGCCAGAACAAGTTACATTTCGATGATTTCCACAAAAAAAATGTGTCTGAGGGGAGCAACAAGTCTCCACCCGAACAAAATATTCTGATTCCAAACCAACCAGTATTTGTTCCTACTTATTAATGCTGGATACATAGCAGAGAAGCAACAAATACCAAGTTTGTTGTAACAGTACCTCTTGTAATGCATAATAGGGGCCGTTCTGCTCGTGACTGTATGGTAGTTGGATTTACAACTACCTATGCAATCAGTGCCTATCATCACAAACGTTGTGAGTTCGAATCCTGCTCAGGCGAGGTGCATCCGATACAACATTATGTGATAAAGCTTGTCAGTGACTTGTGGCAGGTCAGTGGTTTTCTCCGGTTTCCTCCATCAATAAAACTGAACTCCACGATAAAACTGAAATATTGTTTAAAGTGGCATTAAACACCATAACCCTAACCCATGTAATGCATAATAAACATACTTCTTTTTTCTTAACTAACTGATCAGAGACATCAACATCATCTAAAGTATTTATTTCAGCAAAGTCGGAATCGGCATCTCTTGGAATCTCTGGTTTTGATTGTTGTAAAGCAGCTTCCATTTTCTCCTTCAAATGACCTGGTGGTGCAGACGACCTCTTTAATTCTCTGAAAAAATGAGCAACTTTTATTAAAACGAATTCTCTAAAATCAAGTCTTATTAAACATACAAACTTTTATCTTTTTGATCACAAAAAAAACTTAAAATTTAAAACAAAATTGTGCTAGTCATTCAACATTATTTCATTCCGTTTTATTTCAGTTTATTAGTTTGGGGTCAAGCTTGGTCATCTGATATAACAAAAAAAAACCTGCACTACGAATTGAAAACAAAGGGGAGGATATCTATAAAGAATGATATTTTTTTTTAATCCAATTCTAATATATATGCATACATTAATTTACAAAACCAGGGACCAGCATGATGAAATAAAAAACAAATAGAGATTGACAAATTTAGATTGGTGGTGATGGCTAGTTCTTATTTATCAGTTAATAGATAATACTACTTAGTTGTTGACACTAGCGATGAAGTTTGTATTAATTGACTGATTCAATGTCTAGAGGGTTGGGAAGTGTCATTTGTGTTTTTTGTCACTTTCAGTAATTTTCAGCTATATTGTGACTTCCAGACTAAATACTTACACATCACCAGATGATCCTGTGTTGGCCCCTCTACCATACTAGCAGCCTCTTCACAAAACAATTCTAACTAACCCCCTTTTAGTGCCCCATACTTACACATCACCAGATGATTCCTGTGTTGGCCCCTCTACCATACTAGCAGCCTCTTCACAAAACAATTCTAACTAACCCCCTTTTAGTGCCCCATATTTACACATCACCAGATGATCCTGTGTTGGCCCCTCTACCATACTAGCAGCCTCTTCACAAAACAATTCTAACTAACCCCCTTTTAGTGCCCCATACTTACACATCACCAGATGATCCCTGTGTTGGCCCCTCTACCATACTAGCAGCCTCTTCACAAAACAATTCTAACTAACCCCCTTTTAGTGCCCCATATTTACACATCACCAGATGATCCTGTGTTGGCCCCTCTACCATACTAGCAGCCTCTTCACAAAACAATTCTAACTAACCCCCTTTTAGTGCCCCATATTTACACATCACCAGATGATCCTGTGTTGGCCCCTCTACCATACTAGCAGCCTCTTCACAAAACAATTCTAACTAACCCCCTTTTAGTGTCCCATACTTACACATCACCAGATGATCCTGTGTTGGCCCCTCTATCATACTAGCAGCCTCTTCACAAAACAATTCTAACTAACCCCCTTTTAGTGCCCCATACTTACACATCACCTAATGATCCTTGTGTTGGCCCCTCTACCATACTAGCAGCCTCTTCACAAAACAATTCTAACTAACCCCCTTTTAGTGCCCCATACTTACACATCACCAGATGATCCCTGTGTTGACCCCTCTACCATACTAGCAGCCTCTTCACAAAACCCCCTTATAGTGCCCCATACTTACACATCACCAGATGATCCCTGTGTTGGCCCCTCTACCATACTAGCAGCTTTCTCTCTAGGATATTCCAGTGAAGTATCAGACTGGATAGATGACATAGAATCACGGTTTTCACTATACTTTCTCTTGGTTGGCAACGGTGGTATTGGCAAACTGCTACTCGATAAAGACGAGTCTAAACTTATGTCTGATATCACACTTATTGTATTGGACCGTGGATATGGAGTCTGGATTTCAAATTGGTGTTCATGCCACTGGGACTCGTAAAAGTTCATAGAATGCCGAGAATATATACAATCAGAAATTGTTGTTTGTGGTTGTGAGTAGGACCCAAATGTCCGCATGTATTCTTGTACTGAAAATATAAAAAATGTAAAAATAATTAAAAACAAACTGAGTAGGACCCTAATGTCCTCATGTACTGAAAAATAAACAAGATATGATTATAATCTAACGATTATGAAGTCTCCCAAACTGGCCATTGACACTATCTACCCACATATCAAATTTTGATGATATCGGACAATGTTGAGTTTTTACCCCCCATTTTTATGCCGTGTTTTGGCAGCCATTTTGAAAATGGCAGACATCTTGAAAATTTTGAAAAGGCAGAATTGCTCCTCTAATGGTGACCTATCACTATGTCAAATTTTATGTCTCTATCATTATCCAGTTAGAAGTTATCAACATTAATGTACGAAATTTCAAGTTTCCCATAGGATTCTATAGTAACCCCCACCCCCTTTGAACCCCCAAAAATATGGCTTTGACCCCCTTTACCACAAATCTGAAAACTTTAGGATCAACTAGAAACATATATCTATAACTCCACCAAGTTTCATGAAATTCTGTCCTGTAGTTCCTGAGATCTGCCGTGGACAAGTTCATGCTTCGTGGAAAGAAAGAATAAGAATAAGAATAAGAATAATAATAATAAAAATAAAAATAAAAATAATAATAAAAATAATAATAAGAAACGGAGCAAAAACAATAAGTCCCCCAAACTTTGTTTGGGAGACTTAATTAAATAAATGTAAAAATAATTAAATACAAATATAACATCAACATCAGTGGTGATTGGCACAACATTATCAAGTCATATGGAATGTGATTGGCACAACATTATCAAGTCATATGGAATGTGATTGGCACAACATTATCAAGTCATATGGAATGTGATTGGCACAACATTATCAAGTCATATGGAATGTGATTGGCACAACATTATCAAGTCATATGGAATGTGATTGGCACAACACTTTCGAGTCATATGGAATGTGATTGGCACAACATTATCAAGTCATATGGAATGTGATTGGCACAACATTATCAAGTCATATGGAATGTGATTGGCACAACATTATCAAGTCATATGGAATGTGATTGGCACAACACTTTCGAGTCATATAAATGTGATTGGCAAAACATTTTCGAGTCATATTGAATTAACACTAAAGAATAATTTTTGAATTTTAATCAATTTGTAGATATACTCATACATTCATTTTTTGTGTCTTTCGTTGGAATTATAAACCGTGAAAAGTTGAAATTGCACTTAAGAGATTTATGTAGAAACGTTTTCCATTGTCATTTGGATTATGGCTATGGTGCTTAACACCACTTTCAACAATATTTCAGTTATATCATGTCAGTCAGTTTTATTGGTGGAGGAAACTGGGGTACCCAGAGAAAACCACAGATCTGACGTAAGCCACTGACAAACTTGATCACCTATTGTTGTATCGAATACACCTCACCATGATTGGAATTTGAACTTACAACAGACTAATAGGTTCTTACACCAGTCCATATTGGAGATCAGTGATATCTTCCCGAGTGGAATGCAGCAGAACGAGGGAAAACTATGCAGAATAGCACATATATCAAAAGAAACACATGCCCATAAATGGCACAAAATCACATGAATCATGTGTCGAATCGATAAATGAAACAAATATCATAAGAAACATATATCAATATATGGCACAATTATCACAAGAAATGTACATACATGTCCATAAATGGCACAAATTTCATGATGGCACAAGAAACTCAAACATGTGTAGAATTGAGTTAATAAACGGCACAAATATTACAACAAATCCAGTCAATGACTAGTATAAAATATCATAACGTGTCGAATTCAGTCAATAAATAAAAATTTTATGCATCACAAAATTTGTTTAAAAATATGTATCAAGTCAATGATTGAAACATGAACTTTGAACTTTTATAGACCCACCTATATAATAAGTGTATTTATACAATTATAACACAAATTATATAATCTATGAATCATGTTTGACATAATTATTTTTTCATATTACACATTTTTTCATGTATCAATTGGACTTGGTCAAGAAGTGACGACATAAGGAAGCTATTTCTTTCCACTTCTGAATGGTTCACCATCTACAGTATGCAAAGATATAATATACGTCGTTTGTAGAGGTATCATAGTTGACCCACGGTCGATCACGTTCAATTTAATCACCACTCATCACCTGTTGGTCAACTGACTGAGAAATCCTCATAGTCAAGAACTATTTGTGAGTCATTTAATTTTTTTTTTATTTCTACTGACGAACTGTTTAACATCCAATCAAATCATACACACAGTTTTTAAAAGGGAAGGGAATTCAATGTAAATTAACATTATATAGAGAAAATGAACGGGTGGCAATTACCCTTTGTTTATCGACAATAAATGCTATATCTTTCCATAATCTGTTAAATAAATCTAATGGGAAAATTTTTACAGTTGGGGTGCTTAACAATATTTCAGATATATCTTCGCGATCAGTTTTATTGGTGGAGGAAACCGGAGTACCCGGAGAAAACCACAGACCTACCACAAGTCACTGACAAACTTTATCACATAATGTTGTATCGAGTACACCTTACCTGGGTGGGATTCGAACTCACAACGCTTAGTGGTGATAGGCACCGATTGCATAGGTAGATAGAAATCCATTTACCATACGATCACGATCACGATGTCCCCGGAATTTTTGTTAGTGATGTTATGCTTTTATGGAAACTGCTAAACACAGATCAGTTAGGGAACAAACATGAAAAAAATGTTTTTCATATAAACTGACCAAGGGTGATAAATGGAGTCGTGGGTTAACACAGATGTTGTTGTTGAGGTAGATATGAGTTTTTATTGACCTAAGAATTCACAAGTTAACAAGGCCATGTTAAATGCTACAACAGCAGGATATAAACCTTGCAGAATATATGTTAACTTACTGTGTTTTTTCTTTGGTGGTAGTGGTGGTGGTTTTGGCAGACTGTCAATGCTGGAGTGACTGTTACTAGAGAATGCCTCTGAACTTGAACACGTCTCCTGCGAACTTGTTCTATGTGTATATGATACTGAAGTTGTCTTTTGAGAAATTGAAAACCCTGAAAATGACTGTGAACTACTCGTGGAAGACGATGACATCCTAGCTTCCATCCGACTCGATAGATTTATACCACTATCTGTAACGTTATCATACATAGACTGTTGTCGCTGAGTTCGTTTCTGTGGCAACGGCGGTGGAGGATTTTCTCCATTCTGATTGGTTAATTTTGCAATTCCCTTGGTCATTTCGTCAATTTTTGATGTTAATTCATTGATCTGGTCTATTGTTCCATCAGACTGCGAAGCACTTTTACTCATAGACGTACATTTTTGCATACCCCTAATACCCGATTCTGAATGTACCCTTGAGAAACTATTTGTCCGACTTTCGCGTAAATTAGCACTATGTATTAAATCTTCAGAAGATTGGTTAAGTCCAGATCCTATGCTACTCACAGGCGATCGGCTTAAAGGTGAAACACTCAATGGTGAATTTGAACTATCCATAATACTGCAAAATGAATCATGTGAACTATTTATAATCATACTGTTGTGAGGTGATTGGTTGGATGGGGTAGAAAAATCTGATAAAGAAAGCCCAGATTTTGGTGTACTAGTGAAAAAATCTTGGCTATTTGTAATTGATGGACGTCTTTCTTTTTCAGGTAACGGAGGCGGCTTGTTTCCATTTTGTAACCCGTCAGAGGTTGATTTGGTTCTCAATTTTACAATTCTACAATAAAAGAAAAAGGTTATAAATCAAAGAACAATGATATTGTCTAGTCGCAGATTAGCAGATCCATGTGCAACTTTCATATGTCAATGTGATATAAAGTACTGATATCTACGATTTTAGGTTTGGTTTATGGTGTTTAACTCCACTTTCAACAATATTTCAGTTATATTTTGTGGTCAGTTTTATTGGTGGAGGAAACCGGAGTACCCGGAGAAAACCACTGGAGAAATGAAAGAATTAATATACGAGCAACAAGTCACTTTAATATAGATTACTGTATGTAATTCAAATATATTAAGCTATCATAAATGACTATTATCATCAAGATAGCGTTAGCAAGCAAAAACAAAATTTCGTTGAGAGGAGTTTGAAGTCAACGACTGATTTAAAATGTCTTGCATATTCAAAATAAACAGGTACCTGTGAACAGCAGCAGTGTCATTTGGCAAAGGCGGCTTAGGAGGGGGGGGTAACTCCTCCTTGGGATCTCGACTATGACTTAGAATACTATCAGATGACTTTGATCCTGTGAGATGTGCATTATCGTAGAGACCCATTCCACTAGTGTTATCCAAGATTTCTTTCTCACGAGGTGTCAGTGGAATGTCTGGGAGTGATGCTCTTTTTTGTCTGTAAATGTAATAAAAGAATTATTAGTACTGTTCAAAAGACTCAGTTGTTTGCTCCAAAAAACTTGAATTGACTGAGTAAATATTATATATAAGAATTGAGAAAGCCATCTTCCTGTAAAGTTTGGTTCTAATCAGCACATTGATTTAAAGTAAATAATGAAAATGAAATATGATAATGGAGGAGGGGGTGGTGGTGTTTAATGCCACTTTCAACAATATTTCAGTTATATCGTGGCGGTCAGTTTTATTGGTGGATGAAACCGGAGTACCCGGTAAAAATAATCGACTTGTCACAGGTCACTGACAAACTTTATCACAAAATGTTGTATCAAGTACATGTCACCCTGAACGGGGTTCAAACTCACGACTTTAATGATGATAGGCACTGATTGCACAGGTAGTTGTAAATCCAACTACCATACAATCACAACCATTTTCCATTTTAATTTTGAGGTATTACCTAATAAGCTCTATAGACCACATAATATAATAATTATGCCGAAAATACAGTATTTGTCATCAACATTTTTAGTGGCTTCGAGACTTCTATATGCCATTCCTGTTGAATTTGGTTCTTATTGCCACAATGGTTTAAAGGCAATAATGAAAATGAAATATGATAATGAAGGACAACAGACGCCAAGAGAAGCAAAGTGTCACATGGCTTTTGCTCAGGTGAGCAATAAAATACCTAAAAGATAGCCTTTATTGTCAAGACAGTAAAACAATTTTAGTAAAATGAGTACGAATAATAATTTGGCTTAAAAAATAATTACCCATCATGCCTCTGTAATGGATCAGGTGACGTAGGAGGTGAAACATTATTTTTTCGGCCCTGTAATTTGTCCATACTCAGCAGTTTTAATTCCTGTAAATAGACATTCATTTTAATATATGTACATATATACAAAATAATGTACATTACATTTTTCCAACAAAAAAAATTTCCAGACATCTTAATAGTTAACATTTTACCAAAAAAACAAAACCAACTTAGATGATTGATTTTTGGTGTTTAGCATCACTTTCAGCAATATTTCAGCTATATCATGGCAACCAGTTTTAGTGGTGGAAGAAGCCAGAGTACCCGGAAAGAACCACCGACCATGGGCAAGCAACTGGTAAACTTTATCACTTGCGGTTGCGAGTCGAGTGCACCCTTTTTTGTAAATTACAAAGCCGGGCGCGAAACCACGCTGTATTGGTGATAGGCTTGTATGAGTTGTTAGGTAATCCAACTACCTAACTCATTGAACCACCCGGGCCTTTAAAACCAACTTAGAAATCTAATTTAGTGAGCAAAACACGTTTCTAGAATAACCTTCATCAGGTGCTCAGAGCTAAAAGATTGGATAAGCCAAATAATGTATAAGTCATTAGGTGTAATAAAACCAAATGGCCTAAACACAGACCTGATTATACGAGGACAACAAAAAAGCGGAAATCGGCAATCGGAAGTATTGAATATACTATAAATAAAGAATCGTAACGGTAAAATCCGGAATAAAAAAAGTGGAATTCCGCTTTAAAGCGGACGAAAATCAGGTCTGTAAACAGAATAGACAAAATCAGCTACATTTCAAGTTGTATTTCGATAAGATACATGATGATGATGATGTCTTCTTTGTACTAGACCAACATGCTTTTAAAATTGGATTTTTATAGTATTAGCTCACTGAAACAACAGTCTGTATGTATACTCATAACCAAATAACTCACTCATGCATTGCTTGGATTCATGAGTTACTGCATTATTTGCTCATTTGTGACATATTTTTGAAAATGAAACTCATCAATTAGTTATAGTATTAATATTTTACCTCTATCCCATCAGAAAGGGCTGTAATAACATCGTGTGCCATGGCCTTGTTCAAGCCTTTTTCTCCATTTAAAAGGATGTCGTCTGCCCACTTGATGAATACTGCCAGACACTGACACACCTTCTTGTGGATGGAAGGCAAAACATTCCTGTAAATAATCAAAGTCACATTTTTATTTTGCCTTATTAATAAAAATATAGCAATGCAATAGCAGCTATGGTCACTTTACACTATATTGGTGGAGGTAACTTAGCTACAAACTATAGTACCAAGAGAAAACCACCGACCTGCAGCAAGTTACTAATAAACTTTAAAACAGTGTTATTTCGAGTACACCTCTCCACAGTCCTCACGATAAGCAGATCAGTAAAACTTTGTTCGATTCAGATCAGTAAATTCAAATTTTCATTTTGAGGACTGTCGCCATGAGTGGGATTCAAACTCACAACCTTAGTAATAAAGTAGTGATAGTCACTGATTGCACAGGTGGTTGTCAATCTTACTACCCATGAGTGGGATTCAAACTCACAACTTAAGTGGTGATAGGCACTGATTGCACAAGTAGTTGTAAATCCAACTACCATACGATCACTACCATGACCACCTCTGTTATTATCAGTAACCATATCATACAAAAAGATGTTCATCAAACATAAATGAAAATATCACCCGGAAGCTATTACTTTAGGATGGACGGATGGGATGATTATAGGATCCCTTGAATTTTTTTTTGCATCACTAAATAAAATGTGTTGTATTAAGTAGGAATCACAAACTATGGAGGTTTCTATTGCTGATATGTCATATGATGAATGTAAAAATATCCTTACGTGTCTTTTGTCAGGAAGAAATGACTTAGAAGATTAAAGACATCCATGACCGTTTCCAAGACAACAGTTGCTGTGGTGGGTATGACTTGTAACTTCTCGTGGTCAACGACAGCCTTGATGTAGTCAAGAGATCGATACACTTTGTTTACTTCTTCTTGAAGTTTGTCAACATCCTGAAATAAAGAAGAAATCTGTCAATAATACATTGTTTAAACTGAATCAAGGCCTATTAAATAGCAAGAAAATCTGCACTTACCATATGGTACATAGCAAGAAAGAAAATCTGTTAAAATTGTACTGAATGCGCTTGATGTCACTCAGGTGAGAACATGATTAGTGTGACCTAGGCTGTATGGGTCATACCTTCCGCTATACCCCTGCAGAAATGCATATATCAAAGTAAAAAAAAACATAGAAAACTATACAAGTTAGAAATGCTCAAGTAAAATCCTGAGCTAAAGAAAATACACCATAAAGTACTTCAGTGCCGTATGTCACGGAAGTAACAACATATATACATTGTATTATGTTTGTGGTTTTTTTTTATACGTTTGCATGTTTTTTTTATTGTAATTGCTTGACCCATTTGGGTGTAATATGCAATTTGAATAAATAAATATTATTGATGTGACCAAAGCTGTATGGTGCTATACCTCTGCAAATTATCCTAAAAATAAATGAATATACAATTATCAATGCAGTCCTCGAAATTAAAATTTGAATTTACTGGTCCGAATCAAATTTTTGAATTTTATTTTTATATAGTTCTAAATAAAAATATTGAAAAATGTACTGGTCCGAACAAAGATTACTTGTTTTGGCCAGGAGGAACGGTGTTTATCGTGAGGACTATCGATGTAAACAAAAACATGTATTAGAATTTAGAAGAAAGTGATTATTCATTACATGCCCTAACAAAATCATAAATATTCATTAGTAGTTCAAGGATACTGGTACCTTGATCATCAAATTATATACACAATATCAACAAGTAAGTCCACAGGACCTTGTTCAACAGAATTTGTCTTCTATTTTCCGTTGCTGTGATAAGTACCTCTTTCTTGTCAAAAAAAATTCAGGAAAAAGTCTAGTTAGTGTGTGTAGTATCTGCAAAATCTTTTCTCAGAAGAGAAAGTCATAGTATGATTCTTATGATTCCACACACACACTTTTTTTTTTTTTTACTTTTCACTGATATTCTGTATAAATAGATCTCTATTTATTATTTTGACTTTTAAACAGTATTCTGTTTCCCTAATTCAATTTGAGCTGCAAATAATATTCTTGCATCCATGCTCCCCCACCCCCCTTCCCCCCAACTAATTCCTTCAATTATTTTTAGCCCTTACTTTCATCTGTCTTGCTTTGACCAGATTTATAACAGTGGCATAGGATACAAGAGTTAAGCAGCATGCAAGTCAAGTACACATCATTAAAAAAAAGATCTTTATCTAATCTACATGAATCATCCACTGTACCCTGAAAGTGGTGTTAAACACCATAACCCTAACCCTGTACCCTTCTTTTTGTTATACTACCCTGTACCCTTCTTTTTGTTATACTAACTGTTTGAAATTGAAAACTTTTTATTCAAATTGATGTGGAATACATTTTAATTTCTGTTTTGTTATTGCATTAAGATATGGACATTTGGCGTTAAACAACAATCACTCACTATAAAGTTCCAACTAAGTGTGTTGGATAAGTACAAAGAGAACCTCATCAATATCTCAATGAAATGTACATTGTTCTTGCCATGAAATAGCTGGAAAATTGTTCATTTGGCGTTAAACAACAATCACTAACTCACTAGATATATATAATAGTGTGTTGGTTGAGTACAAAGCAGACATCAACACTATTTCATCGAAATGTATCTTATTTTCACCACGAAATAGCTGGAAAATTGTTCATTTGGCGTTAAACAACAATCACTAACTCACTAGATATATATAATAGTGTGTTGGTTGAGTACAAAGCAGACATCAACACTATTTCATCGAAATGTATCTTATTTTCACCACGAAATAGCTGAAAATTTGCTCATTTGGCGTTAAACGACAATCACTCTAACATTCCTTTCATCAACATTAGATGTTACATAAGCCAACAATACCAGATAAAACTAGTATTACTGTGAGCACTAAGATATACCCCCAGCTCCCCACATCTGTCCAACCTACATTGTATTTCCATAACCAAAACATTACGGATTGTTCCGACCAAAAATGAAAGGGACCCTCCTCTCTTCACCGGTAAGCTGCTGATAAAATTTCAAAACATTCTGAGAAACACTACTCAAGTTATCATACGACATAGGGTAAAAATCCTATTTTCCGTCATATCAAGTCCAATAACTCTGGAACGGCAAAAGTGAAAATCGTCAAAAATGAAAGGGATCCTCCTCTCTTCACCAGTAAACAGCTGATAAAATTTAAAAAGATTCTAAGAAACACAACTCAAGTTATCGTACGACATAGGATTTGTCTACAGACGGACGGGCGGACATGGTGAAACCAGTATACCCCCCTACAACTTCGTTGCAGGGGGTATAACTTTATTTTTCTTAATTTCTAAGACAAGCCACCAATACCATATAAACTTTATTTTTCTTAAATTCTAGGAACCTTTCCTCTTCATTTAATTGTTTATTTATTTATTTATTTATTTTAAACATGATTGCCAACAGCCAATGGCTACAAAGGGTTTTCCTCTTGGATAGAAGCCGATAAAATGATAAAATCCTGAACAATTGTTTATCTACTGGAGTAGCCATCAAAGCATACACTTGATGTAAAAGCAATTACATGCACAGATACAGATCAACATTTAGATTTCTTATCACATGTAATAACATGTATTAGCATGTCAGGATAATCTGAGGGTCTCTGGGGACTCCTAAACCTGATTTATTTCTTTTTCACATACCAAAGTTCCGATGAACCTCAGATGTTAACATGTATATTAGCATGTCAGGGTAATCTGAGGGTCCCAAGGGATTCCCAAAATCTTATTTATTTCTTCTGTCCATACCAAAGTGCTAATGAACCTCAAGTTAAAGTTCAGGGGTTATATAAAATGTATTAGCATGTCTGGATAATCTGAGGGTTCCAAGGGATTCCCTAAACTTTATTTATTTCTTCTGCACATACCAAAGTACTTATGAACCTCAGGTTAAAGTTCAGGGGTTAACATGTACTTGTTGACATGTATAAGTGTGTCAGGATAAACTGAGGGTCCTGAGGGACTACTAAACCTAATTTATTTCTTCTGCACATACCAAATTACTAAAGACAATGCATAAGTATGTCAGGATACTCTGAGGGTCCTGAGGGACTCCTAAACCTAATTGATATCTGCTGCCCATATCAAAGTACTAATGAACCAGAGGTTATTAAAGTTCAAGATTCCCCACAGACTTGTCGATTTCTCTTTAATTCATTTCTTATCAAGATACTGACACTATCAAGCATGTATTATTGTAATCAAGAGGCCCACATAGGATTTTCATACATTACACAAATTGTGAATTTTCTAAAATTAGTTACGGGATGGTCGTCTGATGGTTTATTTAAAGTGTTGGTACAGAAAGGTGAAATATAAATGATATTCACAATATTTTACTTGTTACAATCCTATAAATCAGTTTAATCCAATCACATTTTTGTGCCTGTCTCTAAGATTCTTATTACCACTGTTTTAACTTTCATGTTCAATCCCTCAAATGAACAATTCTAGAGTTAAGAAATATCATATAGTGACTTGCAATTATGTCCTTTAAGATGTGTAGAAATTATCTTTTATATAACATAAATGAAACTGAAGAGACAAAGAAGAATGGAAAATTGAGAGACTTCGGCAACATTGGGTACAGGACACAAAACAAAGAAAAACAAAAACTAATATGTGCTCACTAAGATATACCCCCCGCTCTCCACATCTGTCCAACCTATTTCCATAACCAAAACATTACTGATTGTTCCGACCAAAAATGAAAGGGACCCTCCTCTCTTCACCAGTAAGCAGCTGATACAATTTCAAAACATTCTGAGAAACATTACTCAAGTTATCATACGACATAGGGTAAAAATCCTATTTTCCATCATATCAAGTCCAATAACTCTGGAATGGCAAAAGTGAAAATCGTCAAAAAACAAAGGGATCCTCCTCTCATCACCAGTAAACAGCTGATAAAATTTTAAAAGATTCTAAGAAACACAACTCAAGTTATCGTACGACATATGATTTGTCTACAGACAGACGGATGGACGGACAGACGGACGGACATGGTGAAACCAGTATACCCCCCTACAACTTCGTTGTGGGGGGTATAATAAATGAGTTATTAATATCAGCAATGAATCATTGTGCCCATGATGGTATTGTAGTTGGATATATCAGTATCAATCACCACTGATATTCTTATTTATACAGGGGCCATCGTGGTCGTGATCATTTGGTAGTTGGATTTACAACTACCTGTGCAATCAGTGCCTATCACTACTAATGTTGTGAGTTCGAATCCCGCTCAAGCGAGGTGTACTCAATACAACATTATGTGATAAAGTTTGTCCGTGACTTCTGGCAAGTCACTGGTTTTCTCGAGTTACTCTGGTTTCCTCCACCAATAAAACTGACTGCCACGATATAACTGAATATTGTTGAAAGTGGTGTTAAATACCATAACCATATTTTCTTTAAAAAAAAACAAAAAAACACTGATACACTATGTTTAATGGTTAAAGATGAAATTCTCTGAGAATATGCTTTGGGTGGAAAAATGGCAAGAATTGCAATTAAAAAAGGGAAGCAACTCTACATAAAAAAAAATCATCATGAAAATCAAATTATTTTTTTTTAAATAGAGTTACTTCCCAATGTAATTACATGTTTACCATTTTTCAGCCCAAACATTTTTTTTACATAATTACATCTTCAACTTTTATTTACAAAATATGTCAATAATTAATTAACATTTTGGAGAAAATTTAAATAAAAGAAACATTAAATGTCAATCTACTAGCAGTTATAAATTAATCAAACCACTTTTAATCAACATCAAATGATTCAGAATTTCATTACAGAGAGTGAAGTAACATTTTTAAATGTCACTATCATTATTAGTGTAGACTGGGGCTGTTGTGGTCGTAATAGTGTGGTAGTTGGATTTACAACTACCTATGTCTATCACCACTATATAGTAGAGGGGCTGTTGTGGTCGTATGGTAGTTGGATTTACAACTACCTATGCAATCAGTGTCTATCACCACTAAAGTTGTGAATTCGAATTCCGATCATGGCGAGTTGTACTCGATACAACATTATGTGATCAAGTTTGGCCGTGACTTGTGACAGGTCGGTGGTTTTCTCCACCGATAAAATTGACCGCCACGATATAACTGAAATATTATTAAATATCATAACCCTAGCTAACCCTTTATTAGAGTAGACTGCACTTGCTCTACTAACACAGTCCTCGAAATGAAAATTTGAATTTACTGGTCAGAATCAAATTCATTTATCTTTATATTGTTCTAAATAAAAACTGAAAAATTTACTGGTCTGAACAAAGTTTTACTTGTCTTGACCAGAGGACCGGTGCTCATTGTGAGGACTGCTAACATCTCTTTATCAACAACCTCCCTATGATTCTTGGTAGGAAATATTTACCATCTGACCGTGGCCAGTTATATATAGGGATACAAGCTGCAGTTCGGTAAAAATTTCAGTCAATACCTAATATGGGAGGTGAAAACTTCTTGCACAAGAATAATAAATTGATCGCCATTGTTGTTTATTGTTGAACATTTGACATTCAAAATTGTATCTTTGCTTCACTGACAAAATACTGTGTGTAATTTATATGCAAATTAAATAAATAACACTATACTTTAAATTTAAATTCAGTTATGCAAAATGCTCAATTCCATTCAAGTAAATAAAAACCTTTATGTAAGGTTGATAAAAACATTTTGACTCCATTTGAATTTCAAACCAAAATTATTTAAAAAAAAATATATGGAAGGGTGTGTCCATTGGACACAGATGTTACCACTTTCAGCTAAAGTAATTGGGTATATTTCAGCAAAATCAAGGGGCATAACTCCAGAACTGAAAATGTTAGAAAGTTAGAAATCAAATTTGGCCTTCATTTTATGGTCCCTGACCGTATGTATAAATTTCAAATGATTTGCTAAAAGGGTACTTAAGTTATTGAGAGGAAACCAAATGTGGAATGTACAGACGGATGGACGGACAGACATACGGACATAGGCAAAAATTTTTGCTCCTCACACCAAAAGGTGTGGTATAAAAATATTTTTAATATATTACTTCCATCCATTTAGAGAATTTTTAAGCTTATGATGTTTAATGCCACTTTCAACAATATTTCAGTTATATTGTGGTTGTCAGTTATATTGGTGGAGTAAACCGGAGTATCCAGAGGTAACCACCAACCTGTTGCAAGTCACTGACAAACTTTATCACATAATGTTGTATCGAGTACACCGCGCCATGCATGAACATCGAGCTCACAATGTTAGTGGTGATGGGCACTGATTGCACAGGTAGTCATAACTCTAACTACTATATGATCAGGACCACGAATGCCCCTTGAGAATTTTCAACATTTTTTAAAACTAAATAACCAATTAATTGATCACAAGTAAAAATTACATCATATATACATGTATGCAAGGCTTCAAACAAATAACATGATTAAAGTCCTACGTGGTATGTTCTGAAAGACAATACAAGTTCCCACGCGGACGAGAAATTAATAAAATATCTAAAAGAAACATGCAGAAGATCAATAAATGATGCCATTTAATGTAAAATAATTTCCATTCTGACTACAGAAGAATACTGGGTTGGTTTACTATTGATCCATCTGCTCATTTAACTACCAGTTAACCCAATGCACATTGTACAAGTCTCTATTTTATTCAACAATTTAAAACATTTATCAAGATTGCCAAAGGAGGCATTTGTTCGATAACGATTTTCTACATAAGTCTGCAAAATTTGCATTTTACTGTTACAAATAGAAATGTCATGTACGTACTAGTAACAATAGATTGTATGCCTGTTATATCTATACCATACAAAATGTGCTTAAACGTTGTTCAAATGGCTTATGGTGTTTAATGCCACTTTATACAATATTTCAGTTATAGCATGGCAGTCAGTTGGTGGAGGAAACCCAGAGTACCCAGAGAAATCCCTCCATTACATAGATTGGACTATTTCAATAAAGGAGTCATTGCTTATTGCCAAGTGAACAATTTTTCAGCTATATAATGGCGAGAACAAGTTACTTTTCAATGAGATGATGACGATTGCTGTTCTGTACTAGACCGATATGCTGATGAGTTGGTTTGGTTTATGGTGCTTAACGCCACTTTCAACAATATTTCAGTTATATCGTGGCGGTCAGTTTAATTGGTGGAGGAAATCAGAGTACCCAGAGAAAATCACTGAACTGCCGAAAGTCACTGACAAACTTGATCATATAATGCTCTATCGAGTACATCTCATCCGAGTGGGGTTCGAACTCACAACGGACCCTGTGTTGGATTTGATTTTTGGTGTTTTAACGCCACTTTCAGCAATATTTCAGCTATATCATGGCGACTAGTTTTAGTGGTGCAAGAAGCCGGAGTACCCGGAGAGAACCACGGACCATGGGCAAGCAACTGGTAAACTTTATCACTTGCGGCTGCGAGTCGAGTGCACCTTTTTTGTAATTTACAAAGCCGGCCGCGAACCCACGCCGTATTGGTGATAGGCTTGTATGAGTTGTAAGGTAATCCAACTACTTCACTCATTGAGCCACCCGGGTCCTCAATTGAGTTAGATTTTTATAATGTTACAAATGTATTTTACTGAAAAAACACTCCACAAGCAGACATGTCGCTCAACTCTTATCACATTATCAAGACACTGAGATGAATAGTCTTTGCTATAATACTCCTTAATGCTCTGTGCTTAGCAGGGAAGCAGCAAATACTGTTTTTGATAGTATTTGGTTCGACATGACATGGATTGAACCCACAATCTACCGCATTCGATTCGTGTACACAACCATTACTCCTCTGAAACAATTAAGTTAATAAGATATCATGTATATTGTAGATACTTGCATATATATTATAAATTTATATTGAATATAATGTAATACAATCTAGCATAGGGAATAGAATTATGGATATTTTATTCCATTCTCGATAATATTTTAGTTACCGATATGCCATGGCAGTCAGTTTTATTAGCGGAGGAAATCGGAGGATAAAACCACTAATCTGACGCAAGTTAACCGACATACTTTATTACATAAAGATGTACAAGTACATCTGGCTACTGGCTATAATCACAATTACATACCTTAGAATAGCATAGGTACAGGTAGATACCTTAGAATAGCATAGGTACAGGTAGATACCTTAGAATAGCATAGGTACAGGTAGATACAAATCAAAACTAACATTTGATTGCTACAAAGGCAGCCCCGGTTTTTTGAAAGATAAAATATCTTAATTACAGAACAAGATGTTTATCTTAACGAAGTCTATCTTAACTTTTGTCAATAATCTTTTCATCCTACATTTTTGTTGTTTTAATTGTCCGTGTATTATTGGCTATTTTAACATACATGATGTTATATTGAAATAACAGACAAGCCAGAGAGGCCTGAATGTAGAGTACAGATATAGATGTATATCCAACCACTAGGTACCGTACAATCACAGCCACAGACAAACACATGAAATTTGTTGACATCAATAGTTTTCCTAATATATTGTATACTGTTCTATAGGACATCCACATTTTGCTGTTGTTGTAAATTCAAGGATGGACAGATCTCACAATCAATGAAAATCGAAACACTACCAGTGTTTCTTAAGGTAAATTGAAGTTGAATGGACATTCGGTCCAGTAAAGGAGTACAAATTACTGGACCAAGCATCAAGTTTACAGGACATTCACAACCTCCACAGAGGAGGTGCTCAGATTCCTAATGGTCCAGTATTGAATAACCTTTTACTGTACCAAACCAATGACCTTGAAAATGACTGAGTTACTCCACGAATAATGATGATTTCACAACATTTTGTTCTAAATTTTGACCCTAATTCTGGCATAAATAATGTTTAGATCAGACATACTAAGAAGTATATTGTATCATACTATATATACAATGAATAATATTTACTGTATCATCAAGCCTAAGAATCGTAGAGTGAGAGCTTTACAATCTAACCTACCTTTAGAAATACCGAATGTCTATCAGTATTAATCATCTCCCTTGGTTTAACTGGGGAGGAGTGTCGTGAAAAAACCTGAAATACACTCACGATTTCAAAAAAGCTTAGTGGTGATTTTAATCCTTTTTTACTATAGTAAGCAGTGTTTCAGCTAGACATCAAAATCTTCAGGACAATTGCCAGTTTCATCAAAATTTCTTCAGGACATTCTCTAATAATCAAACTAATGCTTATAGAGTTCTTCAGGACAATTTGAGAAATAGGTGGGCAAATGTCCTGAGACCGGTGCATAGCTGAATCACTAAAATTTAATGTTATATCATAGAATTCATGTCTAAACTTGATTATGAATTGTTAAATTTTGACCTCATAAACATAATTAATTCCGAAATTACACAAAAAAAACATTTCTGAATTATTTTCCATTAATTGTATGAGAGAAAAGAAGTTTCATTGTAAACGAAACATAAAAATGACAGAATTTAAGATCGTTTTTTCTTGTTTTTTCTTGTTGAATCACTGAGTAAGTGAGATGTGAAAAAGATTTTAAAAGTTTTAAATTTGTTCCGAGTAAATATTGTTTTACATTGATGATAAATTTGCATTTAATTGTACATGTTATATGATAGAAAAAATTGTAACCAGGAATATGAACTGGTTCTATGTAAAACTATGAATTGTGTACTAGATCTCTGTACATGGTAAGTACACTACTAATTTTTAACACACTAGAAAATATGTTTAAAAAAAAAATTGCATAGTACATGTCACTACTGTAATTTTTGGAATAAGTACAAATGTACATTTAGCAAAGCGTTGTCTTCATCTACAATAATATTTTAATTTTTTTTTTGAATTTTTAAAATCTTGAATATAAAAGCGTTAATTCTAATATACATGTATGTACCTGTATATATTATTGTAGAGCTATAGCTAGAGAATATATAAAGAAGTCTCCAATGATGAACTAGAAAAGAAGTATGCCCCCGCACTTGATAATTATGGACAAATTTGTTTTGTTAGGAGTGATTTTTTAAAAATGAAGTGTGTCTGTAAGACACAAATGATTTCCCCGCCTGACCATCAAAATCCTGTGGACTTGCACACCTCCATTATGTGTATAAACATCATACAAAATATTAAAGCTGTAGCTCCAAAACTGTAGGAGGAGATAGCCAGACAAACCATGTATCTATATCTGGATAGACAAACAAAATGACTAAGTCCAACTACCTGCCATTTTGAGAATATTTGATGAAAATCAAAATCCTGTGGACATGCACACCTCCATTATGTGTATAAACAGCCTGCAAAATATTAAAGCTGTAGCTCTAAAACTGTAGGAAGAGTTAGCCGGACAAACCATGTTCTCTTTATGCAGCTAGTACGAAAAAAATGACTAAGTCCAACTACCTGTTATTTTGAGAATATTTGAAGATTATAATTGCAAAAGGGTAAACCAATGTTTTGCTTATTCAGCATCAAGCAGAAATGATTGAAATAAATGAATCTGTACCTAACAATGTGATGTTCTATTGGTTGAATGATTGCCGGTGCGATTTGTTTCATGTCAGAAACATCTTTAAGTGAAAATTAAGTTTTTGTATCTGTGGATTTAAAGTATAAGGAGCGTTGTTTACACGTTAACAGGTTTCAGTGGCTAAGTTCATATATGCATAATTTTGTAAGAAATTGTTGAAAATCAAAATTCATATAATATGCACACCTTCAGTGTTGGTACTAACTGTCTACAAAATATAAAAGGTCTAGCTCAAAAACTGTAGGAGGAGTTAGCCGGACAAACCATATATCCTATACGGATTTAGCAAAATCTGTCTAAGTTCATGATGCATCCATAAATTTTGTAAAAAATTGTTGAAAGTCAAAATCCACAAAATATGCACACCTTCAGCGTACGTACTAACTGTCTACAAAATATAAAAGGTCTAGCTCAAAAACTGTAGGAGGAGTTAGCCGGACAAACCATATATCCTATAGCAGTATAGGGATTTAGCAAAAATCTGTCTAAGTTCATGCATCCATAATTTTGTAAAAAATTGTTGAAAATCCAGAAAATATGCACACCTTCAGTGTAAGTACTGACAGTCTACAAGATATAAAAGATCTAGCTTAAAAACTATAGAAGTTAGCCAGACAAACTATGAATACTAAGTGTGACGAACGGACGGACAGGGGTAAAACAATGTCCCCCGACCAATAGTCGCGGGAGCATAAAAAATTGTCACTCACTACTGAGGAGGGTTATGGTACATATGCTTCAGAGAGCTTTTGAGGTGGGGTTATGGTATTTAATGTCACTTTCAACAATATTTCAGTTATATCGTGGAGGAAACTGGAGTACCCGGAGAAAACCACCGACCTGCCGCAAATCACTGACAAACTTTTTCACATAATGCACTGTTGAGGAGAGGAAGGAACAAATTCTTTAATAATCTCAAGCGCTTGCTTAATATATATCTGCTGATTATATGCTTACTGAACTGTTTACCTCTCCTTCAAATATTCATTTGAACACACCTGTGGGTGGGGGATTTCAGAGTGTTTATACAATCCATGGAACATAGACATTTAACCTTTGAACTAATACTGACAAATATTCCTATGAAGTCTAAAAAAATAACCATCTATATATTGCTCAATTACCAAAGGTCATCAATGTTTTTCCAGCACACCATTCATGGGACATAGACATTTAACCTTTGACCTAATATTGATGAATATTCCCAAGAAGTCTAAAAAAAAATAACCATTGATATATTGCTTAGTGACCAAAGGTTAACAAAACTTTTCCAGCACACCATTCATGGGACATTGACATTTTAACCTTTGACCTAATATTGAGGAATATTCTTAATAAGTCTCATAAATTCATTGAGTTATAGATACAGGTATATATAAAATGGAGATGTATAATCGTATAATAAAATCTATAGCATATTAATATAATAAAATGTATTTGTTATTTCCTATAAAGTATAAAAAGCTTCAGTAAGGAGATAAGCAGAGTTCTATATTTTGACCTACCTTCAAATATAATGAATGTCTATCAGGTTTATTTGGACTTTGTTTAATTGGGGTGGAATGTCGTATGAGTCCCTGAAATATATTACCCATCATGCAATAACACATTGTACAACTGCTCAAAATATTATATGTTGAAAAATCACAAATCTGAATTTGGACATTTTCAGAATTTCAAATGTTTTTCTGTTAAAATATGAAAATGCTCTGTGTTAAACAGAAAATGTTTGAAATAGCCAGCACTTGCCATGAATAAAATATGCTCAAAAACTCAATAATAATATTTTTTCATCTAGCAGATTGGGAAGAAATCTATAATATTTTCAATTATTTTCTTATACGTGTACATGAAAGTTCAAAGTTCAATAGGTACATTTGTACTTAACACTCAAATCAGGGTTAATGGTTACAATGTAAAACACAGATTATGGTACATATTCTACTTATATATAGTATTTAATGTATATAATATGGAGCCTGTCTGCAATATCATGTAAAATCATTTGGTCAAAATCATACAGGAAAAATACAAGTAGCAACATTATATATTTGTATAGGCTGATTGCTTACTCAAAATATGTTAGTGTGAAATATATTTTTACCAAATTCCTTTTTTAGAGGTTTGGGTTATTGGGTATTTAATAATTTTCTATTTTGTCCTCTATATCATGCTATAAACCAGAATCATTAGGGGGGGGGGGGGGGGGGGGGGGGACAGCTGTGACAGATGCAATGAACTGACTTTTTTTTTACACTGGACAGAAAGAGAGAGACATTGTGAAGACATTTAAAGACGGAGGTTTAACATGTAAAAAATGTATAAGACGTTTTATTAAATTTCTAGTAATCTCAGTCTTTGCCTTAATTTTTTTCACCTACTTGTCTGAAAGCCAATTTTAGACAAATTTTCTATTTATTCAAACAAATTCTTTCATAATTTTCACTTGCTCGAATCCAGTTTTACTTGTCCCGGGCTTCGGCCAACTTGGTTAAGCACGAAGAATGTCATTTTTTTTTGTCAATAATGTTATCAATGAACAATGAACAGTTTTTGTCAACTTCCACCCATTTTCATATTATATTACAGTACCAGAATAGATCAAACATTGAATCTCATTAGTATTATAAGCCCATCACATTTTGTCATCCCTGTCCCAACCAGGAACTAAAATAAATCAAACACTGAATCTTATTGATAAGTACATTTGAATAAGCCCACCACATTTTGTTTTCCCTGTCCCAACCAGGAACTAAATGACCTCTCATCATTATCGGAGTGGTATATATTGTCTATTGTGCCAAATTGGGGTTGACCACATTGTCAACTATTATTTTTTAGCCACCTACATCTTATTGTTTTACATACAGGAAGTACAACTTACATGTATGTTCATATAGGTAAATGAGTGATGTCTTCTTTGTTACATAAGTCAATCAGGTCAATTATGACAAATTTACTTAAACATATATGCAAGACTCAGATCGACATCCCGCCTCTAATTGACGTCCAATACTCAAATCTATGTCCGATTTCTATGTCACAGATATCTGTATCTCAGATCTATGTCCTTTTTTCAAATTCTCAATTCTATGGCTGTTTTTCACTTTCTCAAATCGATGATGCCCTAACCCTAACCTGATCCAATAAATCAGCCATTGATATGAGAATTTGGAAAGGATGCCGATTTGAGAATACCCTTAAATACGACTGTGATTTGAGATCAAATGACTTCAGAGAATGCTGATTGGAGTCGGACGGTGATCTGAGTCTATAATATATAATCTCTTTTATTTCAATTATTTCTAATGGCTGACCAATAATACAAAAAAACAACAAAAAACCACTATATATACAAAAAATGTGCTAATACAGTCTGCACCAAAAACTACTAGCCATATGCCCATCTAGAAAAAATTGGTTCAGCTTAATGAAAATTGCATAAAATTTGCAACATCACAAGTCATGTTCTTCATCTTCCTTTGTAGAGTAGGACTCCTTCGAGTGTAAGTGACTCTGGTCTCAATGATTTGAAGACAGAGAGGTGGTCGTTCATTTTGTTGATATCGGTGAAATTGTTGACCATCAAGGCAACACTGTACAAACTTTCTTTTCATAAACAGTGCTTACCACAAAAAGTTTTATGAGTTCAATATATAATTCAAGATATTTTTTCTTCATATTTCAGTTTCATATAATAGCCCACATTATTCAATATCCGTCTGCTGGTACATGTATTACAAATGTCACAATTTCAATAAATCTTTAAAAGTCACATAAAATACATAATTACAACAAAAATGTATTCTTATTTTCAATAATGAATGTCAAAGTGATTATTGGTGCATGTAATATTAAACAAATATAATTACATTATAGGAGTGCAAAGTCTTTGGTTACAAATTGATGCTCGCATGCATATAAGCATACTTGTAAAACTGGTTCCCTGAATAGACTTTATATAAAACTGGTTCCCTAATTTAAATAGACAATCAATTATCTACCAAGGTACATAGTAAATATAGACCGACAGAAAGACGGATGGATGCGATAATGAGAATTACCTATTTTTTTAGTTTCAGAGGAAAAAGTGACCTCATCCTGGAAAGGTCTGATGCCAGACTATTTTGTGCCCTAGACTAGACTATCTATTTGCATGTTGAAAACAAAAAACTATGTTTGATGTACTGTATATTCTGATTATTTTCTAAATAAATATTGTTTAAATTAAACAAAAAACTGTTGATAACCAATTGTCTACTAAGAGATATGTATATACAGACTGACAGAAAGATGGATGGACATTATAATTAGAATGATCTTTTCTTTTCTTTTTAAGTTTCAGAGGAAAAAGTGACAGGGCCACCACCAGACTATTTTGCACCATAGGCAAGGCCAGCTATGTACTCACCTGGACAGGGCTGTCACCAGACTATGTTATTGCACCCTAGGCAAGGCCATCTACTTGCATTTTGAAAACAATAAACTGGTTATCAACTACCAATGAACTATTATATTTTCTTTTTATTAAATTTTTTTTCGCTAAACAAAATAATTTGCATAAAACTCTGACCCATTAAGGTTCAGCTATGCACTCTTCGGAGGTCTACTACCCAAGCTGACTAGTGGGCCAAATGGGTGCACTGGCCCTGGACCTGGAAAACCTTATGACATAAAGTGACATAGGGGGTAATTCAACCTACATGCTGATAATCACTCATGGTAGGAAAGGTCAATCAGAATACAGATCCCCCTTATGTACCCCTGAGAGGTGACATAGGGGGTAATTTAAATTACATGCTAATAATCACTCAAGATAGGAAAGGTCAACTGCAATACAGATTACCCTTATGTAACCCCCCCAGACAAAAGCTATTGACACCATTAATCAATTTCTTGTCATGTCTGACTAAGCATTTCCATTGTTTAACAGCTGAGTATGATATAATAAAAATACAACTACATTGTTTTGGTACACAAGGTTGTTTGTGTGTGCAGTTGTGTGATCAACCCTCCGGATAGTATTATATACTGAATGGTCATACTGATTCACTATGCCTATCCCCCCCCCCCCCCCCCCCAAATACAATCACTGTTTAAATTTTTCATTTCAAATTAGTAACAGCAAACTTGTGATTGAATTGGGAAGACATAATAAAACGGATATAATAACAGAATTTGTTCCCTGTGTAAAAATGGAGTTGAGGATGAATATCATTTTATTATTTTATATTCCAGCCTCAACAATATTAGGAGTAAAATGTTTGCCAATATTCTTAGTATTTTTCCATCTTTTCATGTATTTACTGATGTGAAAAATTCCTTTATTTATTTCAATGTGAAGAATATGATATTGTAGAAATTATTGTGAGAGGAGTAAACGAAATGTATAATAGGAGAAATGAGTTGATTGATAAATAATTTTTTTTAAGATTTCTGTAAAAGGTATATTTGTGTATTGTTTAAAAAATGATGGCAACTCATTGCACAATGTGACAGTTTCATGAAAATATACATGTACATCACTATTATATGTTATATTTTGATTGATATTTAAATCATATTTAAAATGTACCACCTCCTCATACTAAATGTCATTAGGGAGTCATGTGTTTCAAACATGTATATATGTAGTTTGATTGTATTTAACAGTTTCTTTGTTTTGTATTTAATGTGTTGTTTTGGTAACAATCCTTTGTATATGGATTTCAGACCAATAAAAATTCTGTTCTGTTCTGTTCTTTTCATAATCAATTTCAAATCAATTGAAATTTATCACATCAATGAATGGTAACAATTTATTTCAATTAGGAGCAATTTTAATTTTTAAATATCTTTTTAAAAAGCCCTAAACTGTATTAAAGTTATTATGTCAACATGTTCAAAAAATGCATTTTTATAATAATGACTTTTCTTTCTCTATTCCCCCTCTCCCTTTTGCATGCCCCCTCCTCCATCTTCAATCTATCTTATAATATAATTAGCAATTCTGCTGATTATCTGTAGATTATAAGATTTTACCCCCTTTTAAATCAAGATACAAAAAACAAAATGTACATGCAAGTTTCTAAAATAACAATTAAAATACCCACCCCCCAAAAAAAAACCTCAAAAAAAAATTTCATGCACCTTTTAAAACCCACATTAAATTATCTAACTAGTGTCTTGTATTTGTTATCTATTATAGACTATATTTTATTTCTGTAGCGAAAATAAATTGATTAAATCCAAAACACCTGTTCCCTTTCTCCTCTCTACCTAATAACCTACCTTTATCTCTTTTTTCTTCTTTCTATCCAAAGTAGAGAATTTTCCCTTTTTGTTAAAAGTATGCATTTTTCACGGAATCTGAATCCTAATTCGACGGGTTATCAGAAATCTGCAGTCAGAAAACTTATCTATTCACTCTTGTCCCAGAAACTGGTTATTGATCAAGAAGAATATTTTGTCATCCATTACGCAGAGAAATCAAATAAATAGTTATGCCATATTCCATACAATGATCGGGACGATGATGATTCATTTCAGACAGACAAACGGTACTTGTCCTGTCATTGTTGTTTCTTTGTAAACATCCAATTGTGGCGGAAAATCTAATTTCTAACTTTGTCTTTTAAAATCTAATTAAAATTTCTCTGACATCAAAATTTTATTTTCTTATTCTCCATGAATAATTCTTTAGCCAATTAATATTTATGATAGAGCTACAATATAATCATCTAATTCTGGTCATGTATAAACGATTTGTAAACATAACATCAAGATGATTATTATTACTCATAAAATAAACCACACAGAGTTTCCAAAGACACACTCAATATTGTAGGCTATAAACTCCGACAGTTAGTCATCACACCAAGGCTTGAAGCAAGTCAGTGCTCCTTTGGATAAAAAATATAATAATTCTTCATTCCAATCCAATTTGTAAAAATCTTTCACAACAAGATAAAAAATAACAAAATTTTCCTTATTTTTGAGATTTTCCTTCTTTTTCCTTTGTCCAATTTGTAAGAAAACCTTTCAGGATGAGATAAAATTTCCCTTCACTGTTCTTTGAACAGAGCAAGATTATATAGATTATAGATAAAAATACATTCTCTTTGATCAAAAAATCAGTTAAGTTTCTTTTTAATAGTCTAAATTTAATCGGCAGGCAATTTATAGTAAATTAAAAAAATTCAATCATTTATTACATCCATAAACAACAACAAACTTAGTGCCTTAACTGATCAATATTACCAATTAATTTTAAAATTAAAATTGTTCGTCTAAGAATAAAAAAATCTTTAAATCAACAATGCATATAACATGAAATATTCATTTAGTACACAAATTAGAAAAAAAATCTTTTCAGTTCAAATAATTAAACAATGTACTCCAAATGAAATATAATCCAAATTTTCCCAGGAACTGACCTTTGGGGTCAAATTACATTTCACAATATTCCTTATATCCATACAACGATCGATCAATATTTGAAATTTACTCCAACTATACAAAGTTTTCAGGAAAACTTACAAGTGGAGATAAAATTCAAAAAGTAATCGTTGATACCGGTAGATCGATATCTATCATTATTACCATAATCCAAACTTTTTACAATCCAAAAAGTAATACTAGATCGATATCTGTAATTAATAATCGTAACTTTTTTCAGTATCTGCTAAATATACACACACAACATTAGAGAAACTGAATGGTATCTTATCTCAACCAAATCACTATATATATAGATCAATACACTGAGTAGAGGTGTTAGCACTACTTGTATAAAAATCTAAACTTCCTCTCTACACCACCACAGACACAGACAGGCTAGCTATTACTATGATTCACTGTATGGCTGATAGATAGATGTATAATCCCTTCATGTTTCCTTGATAACCAGTACAGGACTGTAATAAACATGGAGTGGACTCTTTATTAGGCCACAGTGAATTATTTTTGGTCTTCATGATTTTTTGTTCCCTGTTCAATATTTTTTAAAACCCATTTTTTTGTGAGAGTCAAATGAAAGTGAACTATTTTTTTGGTCTTAAAGGAAATGTATATAAATATAGCTAGATTTATTAGAAATAGTACTTTTTGTTCCCTGTTGTGTACTAAACGGAAATCAAGACTTGAATTCAGACAAACGAAAACTCACAATAGAAATATGTAAGTGGTAAAAATTAGAAGTTGTTATCTAATACAGAAAGTTGTCTTCTTAAGGCCATTGTCTTTTCTTTTTTTTTAAATTATAAATACAGTCAAACCTGTCCATCTGGTCACCTCTATTAAGCAGTCACCTGTATTTAAAGGTCATTATTATCTAATAAGTTCTCTTCTTAAGCCATTGTCTTTTTTTTTTTTTTATATAATAAATACAGACAGTCCATGCAGTTACCTGTATTTAAAGGTCACCTTTTCTTGTCCTGTCATAGAAAATTGCATATGAATTGAACCTCTTTTAAGAGGTCACCTGTCTTATAAGACCACTTTTTCTTTGTCTCAAAGGTGACCTCTCAATATAGGTTTGACTTTTTGTTTTGGATTTTGAGTGAAACACGAAGATGTCTCTTCTGTTGTGGCATGGATGTTGGGTGGCATGTAAGATCTTGGGTGGCATGTACATTACTCAATATAATTTTTGAAAAGACCCATTAAATGTTGTTATTCATAGTGTCTGTCACAGTCTGTGACAAAACCTACTAGCCCTAACACCCAGTCTAGTATAAATTGTTCCATGCTAGTAAAAAAATATTTAAAATTTGCTTAATCAAATACAAAAAATTCCCCTATAATGCCTTTCCAGTTAGTTTATCAAAATGTTTTTGGTACAAAACTGCTACCATTTTAAAAGGCAATTCAGGATTTTATTATCTTAGAAATAACTTATAAGGTATCAAAAAAATTGGATGGTTATAATTTAACCAAATATTTTATATGAAACAGACCCTGATCTTGATGACAGACCCATAAGGGGTACAGCATAATAATATTATTTTGGAGTGGTGATATTGATGAGAATCATTACGGGGACAACATCATAATATTATTTTGGGGTGGCCTAACAACTGATGATATACAAGAAAGCTAGACATCATCAATGTGTTATAAACTACAAGTTGGACAGTAAACTCAATTATTTTACATGGAACAGACCCTGATCTTGATGACAAACCATTTTGGGGACAATATACTAATATTATTTTGGGGTGGCCTAACGACTGATGATATACAAGAAATCTAGACATGTCAATGTGTTAAGTACATGTTAACCATGTTTTTTGACATCAAAATGATATAATTATATTTATATTTATGCTGAGTGATACATGTATTTGTGTCATGGAGATGTCAAGCTAGCAAGACTTATTACATGTATTACATGTACAACTAGCTTTCAAAGTGCTAACTGACTAAGTGCAGACATTCCCATGCTTGAATCTATACATAGCAATAATTTGCAATCTTATTAGTGGGGTTGGATAAAAAATAAATTTTATTTAGTATTTAGGGGGGGGGGGGGGGGGGGAGAATTTTTTTTTCTAATATTTCAACATCCCTCTTTATTCATACTAGCGGCAATATCCCTTTGTAAGTTGAAAAAAACTATCCTTCAACTCGTAGACAAAAAAAATAATTCTGTCTGTACAAGAAAACACAGGCCCCAAATTTTTCTAATATTTCAACATCCCACCTTTTTCCCTATAAGCCCTTTGTAAAAAAAGAAAAGAAAAGAATTATGCACAGAACTGAGGACGAAAAAAAATAACTCTGTCTCCAACAAAGAAATCCCATGCCCCATCTGCATCCCCAGATATGAACAATTGTTAGTTTTTAAGATACCTTTTTTTAGGACTCATAATGGAAAATTTGCTATTATGAAAAGCATGATTTTTCTTACCCTGACCAATCCTTTATTTTAATATTTTTCTGTTTTCTGTTATATTATACCAATTAGCATTTATAAATATAACTCCTTGAGTAGGTACTTGTACAATTATAATACAATTATTATATAATACAATTATAATATAATACAATTATAAGAAATATACAATTACATGTAAAACATAGGGACTAACTATAAGAAAAACAACCTGCCTTCCTGCTTCCTTTTCTTTATGGACAGTTTACCTTATAGCTAGCTATTGTAGCTATATACCAATTAGCATTTATAAATATAACTCCTTGAGTAGGTATTTGTACAGCTATAATACATGTATAACATAGGCACTACATGTAACTATAAGAAAAACAAGCTGTCTTCCTGCTTCCTTGTCTTTATGTACAGTTTAATTACCTTATAGCTAGGTATTGTAGCTACAGGTACATGTTGTATTATCTTCCTGGTACATGTACATACACATTATATGTTATTCAGGTGCTAGACAGGGTATATGCATATAAATCATTTCTTTATATTCCTAGCATCAGTATTTATATACTTGTATTGTCATTGTATGTGAACATGGATTACGCATTGTTATCTGCTGTGCTTTATCCAATAAAGAACAAGATGAACTGTGAGCTAATGCTCACCTATGATACCCCCGCTCTTTGGCAAACAGGAAATAGGAATCTGACGGGTCAAAAAATGCTTCCCACGATATGGGGTACCTATATGAAGCTTGTGACCAAATATCAGATTTCTGCCATCAATAGTTGCTGAGAAAAATGCGACGAAAAATGAGCATATATGTTCAATGAGAAAAATGCGACGAAAAATGAGCATATATGTTCAATGAGAAAAATGCGACGAAAAATGAGCATATATGTTCAATGTGTAGAAAAATCAACAAAGTCGGCAAACAGGAAGTAGGAATCTGACGGGTCCAAAAACACTTCCCACAATATGGCATACCTATATGAAGCTTGTGACCAAATATCAGATTCCTGTCATCAATAGTTGCTGAGAAAAATGCGACGAAAAATGTGCATATACAAATGTATGTTAAATGTGTATAAAAATCAACAAAATCGGCAAACAGGAAGTAGGAATCCGATGGGTTCAAAAACGCTTCCCATGATATGGGGTACCTATATGAAGCTTGTGACCAAATATCAGATTTCTGCCATCAATAGTTGCTGAGAAAAATGTGATGAAAAATGTGCATAAAAACCAACTAAGTCGGCAAACAGGAAGTAGGAATCTGATGGGTCCAAAAACGCTTCCCACGATATGTGGTACCAATATGACGCTTGTGACCAAATATCAGATCTCTGTCATCAATAGTTGCTGAGAAAAATGTGACGAAAAATGTGCATATATGTTCAATGTGTATAAAGACCAATTAAGTCGGCAAACAGGAAGTAGGAATCTGACGGGTCCAAAAACGCTACCCACAATATGGTATACCTATATGATGCTTGTGACCAAATATCAGATTTCTGCCATCAACAGTTACTGAGAAAAATGTGACGAAAAATATCTTGGACGGACGGACAGAGGTAAAACAGTATACCCCCCCTCCCCCTTCAGGGAGTGGGGGTATAATTATTATTATTATAAATCTGAAGTCAGGAATGCACGGGGGCCATCTGAATAATTATTATAATATGGTGCATATCTTTAATTTTGAAAATTCAAACAATTTCATGCCTTTTTAACATTACGGAGAGTCTGTTTCTGTATCGGACATCGTTTTCGTTAGGTAGAATATGCTATAAACATCACCATCTGTTACGTCATAGCGACGACATTTCAGCTCCATTCTAAGTTTTTTCCAAAAAGAACATTTTATTTTACCGACCAGCACAAGGAAATGACTAGGTAATTTTATAAAGCCATAACAGAATAGAAAACCAATGCTAGGATTGGCAGGCGATGATATTTTTAATCATTTGAATCACGTGATATATCTATGGCTGTTCATCTTCAGTTTTCTGTCTTTGTTCCGCTTCGATCATTGTTGGTCTTTGATTGATTGGTTGGTGTTTACACCAACCTTAGCAGTATTTCAGCTCTAACATGGAGTTAACAAATTTTTTTGGGGAGAAGGGGGGTATTTGTCTATTTTTTTTAATAGTTAGAAACAAATTTATCTTTCTCTTTTGATTTATGTTTATCATCAAGTCTTCTATGTAGTGGTACTTGTTATAAAGGAAGATTATCATCAACACCCACCCCTCCCTCCCTCCCTCCCTTTCCCCCCAAATCTTTCAATAAATCAAATCTTTAAATTGAAAGAAGACCATGCATAACAAAGCTATATATTTGTGAATCTGCAGCTGAAGGCAGACAGAGCTGGCAACCTTTCAACAGTTGTAAGTGTTTGATTGAAAAAATTAAGATAGAATGCCAAAGTCTCCCTGTCTGATTAATCCTTAAGGCCCCAGGATATTGATTCTTAGTTTTTACAGTACAAATCAAGATCTTAATCAGTTAATTCAACCCCAAACTCCTATTATCCGAGACTGCTACATAAACATCAGTTCTTTTTCTCTTAAAATTTATACATGGGCAATCACACTTTTAACCCTATTTAAAAAACTCAAAATTGATAATAAAATGACCCACACTTTTAAATTAACAATGAAAATTGAAAATTTAAACTTAGGCCACTCATAAGCAAATTTTGATTTTCCGTAACTGGACAAAACCATCAAATTCTCTTAAAATTTATACATCGGCAATCACACTTTTAACCCCTATTTAAAAACTCAAAAATGATAATCTTTTAAATTAGCATTGAAAATTTTAATTTAGGCCACCCATGAAAACATTTTGGTTCTCCGTAACCGGACAAACTCACCAAAAGCTGCTCCAACTCAAAAATTGTTATCAGGGATTTCAAGCATTCTTTAACTATTTTTAGCTCATGTTTTTTTGTGTTAAAGCATTTTTTTAAATAAAAAAAAAAAACAAAAAAACTTTTACTTTTTCTCAGCTATATTATGGCGAGAACAAGTTACATTCGATGATATGATAATAATGTCACTTTGTACTAACTAGACCAACACACTATTTAAGTTGGATTTTTATATTGCTAGCTCACTAAAACAACAGTCCAAGAGTAGACATGTCGCTCAACTCAGACACATTATCCTAAGTACGAGCCAACCAGTCTTTGCTCTTTCTCCTTAATTCTTGGTGCTTAAGGGAGAAGTAACAAATATCAATTATATAAGTCTTTGGTTTAACCCAATCGGGGCTTGAGTTGATGATCTAAAACAATCAAGGCAAACACACTAACCATCAAACCACAGATGCCGTTCCTCACATTTGGAAACAAATCTACAAACTAGATTCATGTTTCTGTATTTTTTACTTATAGTTTTGAATGCTACATGTACATGTGGATACAGACAGTTTTGATTGCTACATGTACATGTGCATACAGACAGTTTTGAATGCTACATGTACATGTGGATACAGACAGTTTTGATTGCTACATGTACATGTGTATACAGACACAGTTTTGAATGCTACATGTACATGTGCATACAGACAGTTTTGAATGCTACATGTACATGTGCATACAGACACAGTTTTGATTGCTACATGTACATGTGTATACAGACACAGTTTTGAATGCTACATGTACATGTGTATACAGACAGTTTTGAATGCTACATGTACATGTGCATACAATTTTGATTGCTACATGTTCATGTGTATACAGACACAGCTTTGAATGCTACATGTACATGTGTATATACAGACACAGTTTTGAATGCTACATGTACATGTGTATAGACACAGTTTTTAATGCTACATGTAAATGTGTACAGATACAGTTTTGATTGCTACATGTACATGTGTATACAGACACAAGTTTGAATGCTACATGTACATGTGTATACAGACAGTTTTGATAGCTACTTGTACATGTGCATACAGACAGTTTTGAATGCTACATGTACATGTGTATACAGACACAGTTTTGAATGCTACATGTACATGTATACAGACACAGTTTTGAATGCTACATGTACATGTGTATATAGACACAGTTTTGAATGTTATATGTACATGTGCATACAGACAGTTTTGAATGCTACATGTACATACAGACAGTTTTGAATGCTACATGTACATGTGTATACACAGTTTTGAATGCTACATGTACATGTGTATACAGAAACAGTTTTGATTGCTACATGTACATGTGTATACAGACACAGTTTTGAATGCTACATGTACATGTGTATACAGACACAGTTTTGATTGCTACATGTACATGTGTATACAGACACAGTTTTGAATGCTACATGTACAAGTGTATACAGACACAGTTTTGAATGTTACATGTACATGTGCATACAGACACAGTTTTGAATGCTACATGTACATGTGTATACAGACACAGTTTTGAATGCTACATGTGTATAGAGACACAGTTTTAATTGCTACATGTACATGTGTATACAGACACAGTTTTGAATGCTACATGTACATGTGCATACAGACACAGTTTTAATTACTACATGTACATGTGCATAGACAGTTTTGAATGCTACATGTACATGTGCATACAGACACAGTTTTGAATGCTACATGTACATGTGTATACAGACACAGTTTTGAATGCTACATGTACATGTTCATACAGACACAGTTTTGAATGCTACATGTACATGTGTATACAGACACAGTTTTGAATGCTACATGTAGATGTGTATACAGACACAGTTTTGAATACATGTACATGTGTATACAGATACACTTTTGAATGCTACATATATGTAAGTATAAAAAAGTTTATTTGACCTCTGACCTCTTAATTACATATGATGTGTCATCAAATAACTTGTATTATTGCTATTATGTAATGTAATTAGGTAATAGCTTTTGATTTGAAAATTATTTGATGAGAATATATTTGCACCTTGTTTGCTTTGCATGGCAAATATACGTGCATATTGCACTAAACTGTTCCAATTTCAACCCATTTTGATTCATGTGGTATCAAATAAGCTGATATATCCGATGGTCGTGTTCCTCAACAAGTGACGAATAAATTGCAGAATTTGTTGATTCACAAGATACCATTTAAGTTTTACGTATCCAACATTAACGGTCATTTGCCTCGATAGGTTAACAATTCAAAGTGACAAGCATTATAGAATTTTGAATATCTTAAATTTGGTAAAGATCCCAAGCATTTATGGTTTGAAAGGAGAGCATGTGCTTTTCAGCTAATCGCTTGTGTTGGTAATTAGGAGGTCTTGCACAAACCTCTTATTCACAAACATGAGGTGGGTTTCCGTTTTATTCTGTACAGTTCATAAGTATATCTCTGAAGAAAATGAAAGGTTACCTGACATGACCCCAAATGGAATGTTTTTAGATGTTAGCCTATCACCAAAGAAAAAAAGTAATAAAGATACACATGTACAACAAACAAATAAACATCTAATTTTAATTAGATAGATAGCCTACATGCTATATATAGAAAACAGATAAATATTTTCCATGTTATTTTTCTCATACGAAAAGATATAACCTACATCAGCGGTGTTAGATTTGCAGCCATAACTGAAGTAGTGATTGGCACTTATTGTATTGGTACAAGTACCGTAGGATCGCGACCATGACCTCCCCTCATATACAAGTATATTGTAGTTTAATGTACATGTGCATGTAGCTCTAGATCCATAAGCTACAAGTACTCGACGTATGTGTAATGATCTTCCTGAAGCTATAAAAATGTCAACAATTAATATAATGTAGTTGTTTCATATTCCTGGTTTGTGATTGGACAATGCTGTAATTTTTAAGGTATCAATTCCACGGTTGAAATATCATGAGATATTTTTAGAATTTTAGCTGATTACCACTTACGTCATCTTGTCAATAATGTGGCAATATACACATCTATACACACGATTACATTAGAATGGAGAAAACTGTATTGTATTTGACAATTTGACGGCATCAACAGTCAATTTAATGGTCGCTAATACAGATACAGTTTTGATTGCTACATGTACATGTGTATACAGACACAAGTTTGAATGCTACATGTACATGTGTATACAGACAGTTTTGATAGCTACTTGTACATGTGCATACAGACAGTTTTGAATGCTACATGTACATGTGTATACAGACACAGTTTTGAATGCTACATGTACATGTATACAGACACAGTTTTGAATGCTACATGTACATGTGTATATAGACACAGTTTTGAATGTTATATGTACATGTGCATACAGACATCAGCGGTGTTAGATTTGCAGCCATAACTGAAGTAGTGATTGGCACTTATTGTATTGGTACAAGTACCGTAGGATCGCGACCATGACCTCCCCTCATATACAAGTATATTGTAGTTTAATGTACATGTGCATGTAGCTCTAGATCCATAAGCTACAAGTACTCGACGTATGTGTAATGATCTTCCTGAAGCTATAAAAATGTCAACAATTAATATAATGTAGTTGTTTCATATTCCTGGTTTGTGATTGGACAATGCTGTAATTTTTAAGGTATCAATTCCACGGTTGAAATATCATGAGATATTTTTAGAATTTTAGCTGATTACCACTTACGTCATCTTGTCAATAATGTGGCAATATACACATCTATACACACGATTACATTAGAATGGAGAAAACTGTATTGTATTTGACAATTTGACGGCATCAACAGTCAATTTAATGGTCGCTAATATCCGTTTACTGGCTCTGCTATCGTGTCGCCAGTAAACTCAAATTGCGACCATCAAATCTCCAATTGATGCTGTGAAATTGTGAAATACAATACAGTTATCTCCTAAATATAATATTGTGACAAATGTTGGGAATATAAATCAATTACATCCTTTATGTATAAAAGAACAAAAAAAAACAACGAAATGTTTCTATTTTCAAATCTAAGACTTGATTTAGTTTGATACTGAAAAAACCAACTGTTGCCAAATTTTAACATAAACCAAACCCTAATTCTATTTTTCCAAGCTTAAGACATTTTTTCTCTACAATCCCATGTATTTATATAAAAAAAGGTGTATATGTATATACATACCATCTTCATAAAGATGCTTTTTAACTTCCCATGCGGTAAATATGGCTGAATATAATTGATTTAATTTTAAGGTAACACATGTGGGGATCTGTTACATATAATAAACAATAATACAGCATGTACATTCTTTATACAATTTTTCTCTGTCATGCTTGAATAATTCTTTTTTTCCAAAAGGTGAAATTTACCAGAAAATAATGTGTTTCTTCCCGAATTAATATTTTTTTGTGGTTTATAAGATATACACATGTAGGTACATGTATATACTCGATCTTAATTTATCATGGTATGTAATAATCTGAAACAGATTTTGTAATTTTGAATATAAAATAAAATTAATGTTGTTCATCCATTGAACATTTCTGATGATTTAAATGTAAATATATACAACTATATTGTTGGTTAGGCCATCCATTAAAAATTTAAACGAAATATTATATGCCCCCCATACTATCTATTGTATGCGGGGCATAACAATTATTTACTGTCACACAACCGGCCCATTTATTTATTGATTGATTTATTGTGGTTTAACTCTAATTTTAACATCATTTCGTCAATATTGTGGTGGTCCGACAGATCCATCCACAAAAATGTCCCTATTACAGAAAAATACAATCAGGAATCCCAAAAAAGCCACTTCAAAAACTGCATGTCAAGTAAAATGAAACCAGTGCTTAGTATGTTTACAACAACATCACCAGTACATCAAATTTATTAAAATGAAAACATTTCTGACATACTGAAGTCAAAAAGGTCCATACATATAATTATGTAATCATATTAGTTCACATTTTGTTTTAAAGGCACGTTTCCATATATTGGTAATTAAAGGTCATTTTTGACACAAAAACTAATTTCTTTCACTCCCACATTCTTCAACTCTTGAGAAAGATATAGGTACCTTGTATATTTAATTTAATTTAAAATGGAGTCCAGGAGGATTTTAGAAAAGGGCAATGACTCCTTTAAAAATGGCCGATTAAACTGTTGTCTGCATATGGTAATAAGCAATTGCAAGTATACAATTTACAAAGTTTTGAAGAATTTCTGTAATTTAAGATTTAGGACTTCTGCATACAAACTTTAAAAAATAAATATATTCCAGGAGAAAAAAGGACAACAACCCTACATTGCACATCAAAAATTGCACTTTTCTGTTGATTAGTACTTTTATAAGTCAAAATGGTACTCTTGATATGTTCCTTTTTCTAATTAAAATTCTTAAAAAAGTACATGTCGGATCTACATTATTTTGAGAGAATTAAAACTACCATATTGCCTTGTGGTTATTAAATTCGTACTCGTAAAAACATCCAATCAGAAATCATATTCAAATAAATATAGCATTCAGTCAGATTGGACGATTTTGGAGAATGAATATGGAACTCGTAAATGTACATATGTAAGTTTGAATATGAAACTTGTAAAAGAAAGCTTGAATACGAAACTCGTAGAAGAACGTTTGAATACGAAACTCGTAAACGAATATTTATTGACTATGAGGCAAGGATATACAAATGATATTCTAAACTTGAATATTATGCATACTGATTTCTTTAAAAAAAAATGTGGTACACATGCTTGCTTCCTGAATTTGGCAGTCAATATTGTACTGAATTCCTGAAAAGGTTCATACACCCTCTTATGAAAGGACAAAGTTGAAGAGTGGCATACCAGAGCATTTTTTTGACATTGATATAAAAACAATTTAATTAACTCACAGGTGTATTATATTACTCTCTTATTAATGCTTCAATTCATCAATGTTAGAAAAAACAATCCCTATAGAAATACTTATATATATCTATAAACAACACGGGTTACGCCCTCCAATAGGAAATAAACACGAAAATAACCAAAATTAATTGATTTATACTTAAACTTTGGAATTCATATAAAAAATTAATATGTACAAGTATGCATATGTGATGTATCAATACGAATAAAAATGCAAATCTTATACGATTGTTATAACCTTGAATGAAAACTAAGTCAATGGGTTTATTTATACATTACCAGAGTTTTCAATATTTTTCAAGTGTACCGGCCAGTACTTCACTATTTACAGGCGGTACTTTTTCTTAAAATTTGAACATTTTTCATGAATATCTTAGTACTTAGGCAACAATCCTTGAAATTAGGAGGTACCAATTACCATTTTAAGTGGGTAAAAGTACATGGTACCGCCCCTTATTAAAAGGCCTGATTACTCTGAGACAGTCGCATACAAACGATGATCAATTGATAGTCATTTACCATTAATCAATGGTCGTAAATAGATTTCATTGGGTCATATATTGTTCATACAACAGTCACAGAGAAGTACAAATGAGCCCCTTATGTCTTTGTCATCATTTATATCAATCTCTACCCAGAGTTGTCTGTCCTTACACTCTATCCAATCTCTGTCAATGCCTAAAAACCAAAAATCTTGTCAAAATCCATTTATTAAAGGGTAACTTGATATAAACCGGTTATAATGACCCCATATATTGTAAAATATGTTAAGAATACCATATAACTAATATTTGAGAAGCTTCTTTGTTTATTTTCAAACGAAGATAAGGGATTATTTTTTTATACGGTGATCAGTCATACAGCACTGTTCTAGTTCCTTGTTCAATGTTGCAATAGCTTCTATAGTTGCTGAACATTACACTGGTAATATTTTATAAAAAGGAAACCAGTTTAATACAAAGGTAGACTACTTTTTAGGCGTCGACAGAGATTGGAGAGAGTGTAGGACCGACAACTCTGGGTAGAGATTGCATTTATATATGTATTATGTACCATTCTGTTTTCAATTTTTTTTTAGACTTCCATGTTATTTAAGTAAGAACCACAACATTTAAACATGTACATGTACACATGTACCATAAAACTCAAATCTTCGTTTTACAACAGTTATCGAGAAGTATTAATGAGCCCCTTACGTCCTTATCATCATTTATATATATGTATTATGTACCAATCTGTTTTTTAGACTTCCATGTCATTCAAGGGCCACAACACTTAAACAAGTACATGAAACTCACATCTTCTTTTTACAACAATCACCGAGAAGTATAAATGAGCCCCTTATGTTACTGAGAAGTATAAATGAGCCCCTTACATGTATGTCCTTGTCATCATCATTTTTATATGTACCAATGTGTTTTAGACTTTCATGTTATTCATGGACCACAACACTTAAACATGTACATAAAAACTCACCCCTTCTTTTGACACACTGTTTTGTCGACTGTTATTTCGGCTGAAGGCATGTTCTCTGATTTCTGTCATGGAGTGGTCTGAAGCAGAGGAAGATGGCCGCCGTTTCAACTTGTTCTTGACATCATCTCTAAAAGACTTGGCCTTCTTCAGCATTTTAGACCCAGAGGCCTTTTCTAAAATAAAGAAAATAGAATATTATAAAACAATTATTCTCTCCTTATAACGGTAGGCTGTCCGATTTTTCCTTCTATATTGATAGCCAAATATCTGTTCACCGGAAGTTTAAAAAATAGATCAATTGATTATTTAGAAACGCAAAAGAAATATATTTCAATGAAAAATTCCCAATTCTTTAATTATTTACTCTATGCAAAATCGAAATAAACTTGAAATAAAATTCTAATAAAAAAATCTCTTTCTACGAAACTCCCGATGGAAGAGCGGCACACAGCAGGTAAAATGAACGGAACAGCTGTAACAAATCGGCTACAAAATTCATTCAAAATAACTTGTACATATCATCGTATTATTGAAATTTTAGGACTTCGTACCTTCAAACAGGTTGCCTGTCTCATATTAATAAACAATAGTCAAAGATAAATTGCTTCAAAGTGATTCAAGATTTACCAGTTTACATATACACTGCATTTTTTCACATTATATTCATAATTTTAGGATACGTCATGACATTTTTATTTTTGACAGAACCATATCTACAAAAATGTATACCAAATGTTTCAATTAATACACATAGACATCTAATCCACATAATACATTTATTCTAGATTTGATGGAGAAATAGAATTAATAAGGATGGATAAACAATGTGGATGGATGAAGGAATGAACATTATGGATGAAATTGTGGCCAATTTGGATGGATGGACATGAGCTCGAGGATCAATAAATGATTGACGGACAATGTGAAGTGATGAATGGTCGAGCAATGAATGTGGATGAATGGATAGAGTGTGGATAGGTGAATGGATGGACAATGCAAATGTATGTATGGATAATGTGGATGGCTGAATGGAGAAATGTTGATGGATGAATGGATGGACAATGTGAATAAATGCATGGAGAGACAATCAGACTGATGCATGATAATCTCACGTCTTTGCCATGTAGCAAGATTCCAAAAACAGAGTATTTACCCTTCTTCGATCACACACTCAAAAAAAAAAAAAGATTTCCAAACAGATATAAACATACTATGATTTCACTTATTTTCGTTGGGGTATCAATTTTCATGGATAAACAGAGCTGTAGTGAGAATTGTGGTCGACACTTGAGTTTTTGTGGTTTTGAAACTTATTCATAATTTCTCTTGTTACACATGCTTATCATGGTGCACTAAATTTGGTGGTTTGATAATACAAAAAAAAACAAAAACAAAAAAACTGGTGAATTTATATTTATATAACAAACAATAAAGTAACGTGCACTGATTTGCTTCAACTCAGATAGACCACTATTTGATGTTTTCATTGAAATATTTGTGTTGTATTGCAGAGTCTACAACACTGATAGCACTCTTCAAAATATTTCATCATACTTTCACGATTCATGCACTTATAATAATAAGCTAAGCATACCTGAGGTGTTCGATGTAATGTCCATATTTAAATCTATATCCTATAAATGACTTAATAATATATCGTTAGACACTTACATGTAATAAAAATTAGTCATTTCTGCCCCCTAGTACAATTTAAGGAACCCTTTTCGATTTCTCAATTAATTACATTTAATAAACAACAAATGTAGTACATATTTGGGTTAGAAGATTAATTTAAAAGTATTATGATCATTTTAATTATCGTAGACCGGATTTCGATATGATTTCACAAATTGAGTCACAATGGTCGTAACACTCGAAAATGACAACATCATTGATATGTCATTATCTGTGTCATCTCGTTGAACTTAAGAGGATTTATTTAGTAAAGAAAGTTAAACCATCTTATATGTAATAAGAAAAAAAAAATAGGATACATGTAGATGTACATGTACATGTATGTACATTTTTGTACGTGGGTGAACATGTGAAAACCAGGTAGAAATAAAAAATGAACAACGCTCAAAGATTCTTGTAATATAAAAATTTGACGAGTCTCAACCAAAAAGTCATAAATCCCACTAGTTTGTTATTATTTGTAAAATATGCTGATTCCCAAACACAAGTGATGATTCTAGGTTTCAGTCAGACAAGTTGTAAGTTAAGTATCTCTGGGTTTTTAACGACACTTTCAACAATATTTCAGCTATATCGTGGAGGTCAGTTTGATTGGTGGAGGAAACCAGAGTACCCAGGGAAAACCACTGACCTGCCGCAAGTCACTGACAAAACATTATCACATAACATTGTATAGAGTAAACCCCACCTGAGAGGGAATCAAACCCGCAAAGTTAGTGGTGATAGACACTGATTGCATAGGTAGTTATAATTCCAACTACCGGTACATACGATAACGACCACGATTGCCCTGATCGTTATAGGATATATAAAGTTTGAAGAGTCCCAACCAAAAAGTCAAGAGTTCCACTAGTGAATTCTTTGTTATTGTTTGTACAATCTGGTGAGTCACAAATTCAAGTGATGAGTCCAGGTTTCATCCACACGGATCACCCCCCTTTTTTCTAACTTTCTGTTTACAAATTTATTTTCAATATTCATACAATCTTATGTTAACATCAAATATTATTAGTATCTATATAGGGTCGACACATGCAATTTGATGTTAACATAAGATTGTATGATTTATGAATATTGACACGAACAAGTTAAAACAAGGAAAAAGAGATGAAATAATAAAGAAATAAAGAAATCTTATTGGAAATAAATTTGTAAACAGAAAGTTAGAAAAAGGGGGGTGGTCCATGCCATGAATGCCTGTGGTTTCATCTAGACGAGTTGAAAGTATCTGTTTTTTTTATTTTTTATTGTTGATCTTCTTTACAGACATCGTGAGGTCTTCATAAACATTATAAGAAATTTCATAGTTAAGTAAAAAAAAAAAAAAAGAAAGAGAAAAATATGGAAATTAAAGAAAAAATGTTAGAATAACTTTTTTTTTTAAAAATAATTGTAAGAAAAAAATTCCACTGTGACAAACAACAAAACGAAAGTGTGTAAAATTTTACTTACAATGTAAATGTAAAATTTATAAATATAAAATAAACAAAGCAAAGGAAAAATACAGAAAAAAACACCAACATTGTAATTAAAATGAGATTTTGAATTCATTATTGCTACGGTTATATCCCTCTCCCCCCCTCCCCCCCCTCTTTTCCTGATATGTTGCACATCAAGGTTGACATATCAGAAAATTAAAGGGGGAGTAATTACAGATTTAATTATATAATTTTAAATATGCATTTACAGAAATATAAAAGCCACACCAGGGAACCTGAAAATGTGGCCTTTATGAGCAGTTGCCTTTTAAATACAGGTTAAAATTATATGCACTATATATTCATTAATGGGAAGACTGTCCTTAAATAGACAGTGATTTGTTATGTAAAAGTGCCCTTTAAGACAGGTTTGACTGTACATATATCACATTTAGATGTGCAATTTCAAATTTTAATCTTAAATACACTTTTCTGCTTGTTTTTAATTTATTGTCTGTGAAAATTTGAATTTTTAATAAAAAAAAATCTTTAAAGAATATTTCAACAAACAACAGTTTTAATTTTTTGCTAATCAATGTATGAATCAGCCCTAAATAATTATATAATTGTTGATTTGTTATTTTACCGGCTTACAATATAATGAGTGGGCAGATAATTAATGCAATGTAGGAAAGAAATTTATTCTATTTTTTCACCCACTTAAAAATCATTCTTAATCATTATGAAGTAGGATAAAAAGAAAGATAAGATTATGTTGTTTTTATTATGAATAATATTATAGAAACTACACTAACATTATTTGATAAGGCGAATTTTTCAGAGGGTATATATATATGGATATAGAACCAGAGGTTCTCAAGAGCCTGTATCGTTCACCTGGCTATAAAAAGAACCAATTGGTCCTATGTAAAAACTATGTCCTGCAGTGGTAGTCATCTTGGAATTACGATCAACATAAAAACCACAGTTTGTAAAGGACCTTCCAATGATTGATGCACAGTTTAGGTTCAATCAGTGCAATAGCTTCAGAGAAGAATATATTTCTGTATTTTCCCCATATGGTCCTGTGTTAATACTATGACCTGTGGTGGCAGCCATCTCGGATTTCCGATCGGCATAAAAAACAGAGGACCTTCCAATGATCATTCCTGGGCAGTTTGGTTTCAACTGTCCAAGTGGTTTCAGAGAAGAAGCGTTTTGAAACATTTTTCCCATAGGGTCCAATATTAAACTAAGTCCTGCCGTAGCCGCCATTTTGAATTTCATATCGGAACAAAAAACGTAAAGTTTGTAGAGGACCATCCAATGAACATTCATGTACAGTTTGGCTTTAATCATATTTGTAGTTTCTGAGAAGAAGGCATTTGAACATTTTCCCATAGGGTCCATTGTTAATCTATGTCCTGCGGTGGTGGCCATCTTGGATTTCCGATCGGCATAAAAAACACACACTTTGTAGAGGACCTTCCAATGATCATTCCTGGGCAGTTTGGTTTCAATTATCCAAGTGGTTTCAGAGAAGAAGCGTTTTGAAACATTTTTCCCATATGGTCCAATGTTAAACTAAGTCCTGCCGTAGCCGCCATTTTGAATTTCATATCGGAACAAAATACGTACAGTTTGTAGAGGACCATCCAATGAACATTCATGTACAGTTTGGCTTTAATCATATTTGTAGTTTCTGAGAAGAAGGCATTTGAACATTTTCCCATAGGGTCCAATGTTAATCTATGTCCTAGGGTGGCGGCCATCTTGAAATTTCGATCGGCATAAAAAAACAGAAACTTTGTAGAGGACCTTCCAATGATCATTCCTGGGCAGTTTGGTTTCAATTGTCCAAGTGGTTTCAGAGAAGAAGCGTTTTGAAACATTTTCCCCACAGGGTCCAATGTTAAATTAAGTCCTGCCGTAGCTGCCATTTTGAATTTCATATCGGAACAAAAAACGTAAAGTTTGTAGAGGACCATCCAATGAACATTCATGTACAGTTTGGCTTTAATAATATTTGTAGTTTCTGAGAAGAAGGCATTTGAATATTTTCCCATAGGGTCCAATGTTAATCTATGTATTGCGGTGGCGGGCATCTTGGATTTCCGATCGACATAAAAAACATAAAATTTGTAGAGGACCTTCCAATGATCATTCCTGGGCAGTTTGGTTTCAATTGTCCAAGTGGTTTCAGAGAAGAAGCGTTTTGAAACATTTTTCCCATAGGGTCCAATGTTAAACTATGTCCTGCCGTAGCCGCCATTTTGAATTTCATATCGGAACAAAAAACGTAAAGTTTGTAGAGGACCATCCAATGAACATTCATGTACAGTTTGGCTTTAATCATATTTGTAGTTTCTGAGAAGAAGGCATTTGAACATTTTCCCATAGGGTGCAATGTTAATCTATGTCCTGCGGTGGTGGCCATCTTGGATTTCCGATCGGCATAAAAAACAAAAACTTTGTAGAGGACCTTCCAATGATCATTCCTGGGCAGTTTTGTTTCAATTGTCCAAGTGATTTCAGAGAAGAAGCATTTTGAAACATTTTTCCCATAGGGTCCAATGTTAAACTAAGTCCTGCCGTAGCCGCCATTTTGAATTTCATATCGGAACAAAAAACCTTAAGATTGTAGAGGACCATCCAATGAACATTCATGTACAGTTTGGCTTTAATCATATTTGTAGTTTCTGAGAAGAAGGCATTTGAACATTTTCCCATAGGGTTCAATGTTAATCTATGTCCTACGGTGGTGGCCATCTTGGATTTCCGATCGGTATAAAAAACAGTAACTTGGTAAAGGACATTCCAATGATCATTCATTTACAGTTTGGGTTCGGTCAGTTCATTAGTTTCAGAGAAGAAGATCTTTGAAATTTCAGCCAATCAGAGCATATTATTGGCCCTGGCAGCCATGTTGAATATCCGACTGGAACGAAAAACAGTAACTTTGTAGAGGACCATCCAAGGAACATTCCTGCTAAGTTTGGTTCCAATTGGCCCAGTGGTTTCGGAGAAGAAGCTTGAAATGTGAAAAGTTTACCGACGACGGATGCCAAGTGATGGCAATAGTTCACCTGGACCTTTGGTCCAGGTGAACTAAAAACAGTAAACAAAAGATAAATATTCAGGGATAATTCTGGTTAGAAAATAAAATAACTGAAATCAATGAAAATGGCTGTAACCATCTACGTATCCAGCAACTTTCTGAAAAATTTCAGAGAAAAATAGCTGAAATCAGTTAAATTACTGAAAAAAAAATCATCCCTCAAATTTAGGTTTCAGTTCCTGGATTTTTACGTGGCCGTGATCGTATGGTAGTTGGATTTACAACTAGCTATGCAATCAGTGCCTATCACCACTAACGTTGTGAGATCGAATCTCGATCAGGGCGAGGTATACAATATTATGTGATAAGAGTTTGTCGGTGACTTGCGAAAGGTCGGTGGTTTTCTCTGGGTCCTCCACCAATAAAAACTGACCGCCACGATATAACTGAAATTTTGTTGAAAGTAGCGTTAAACTCCATACAGCAACCAGAGGAATTACTTCTAATCAGCATCCATAAAAGGCTAAAAGTCAACATACATATCTTCTGCTACAATTAATGTACCTAACACTCAAAGGGAGATAACTCAAATTGTTTTTCTGTTTACCAAGTCTGGCCATACAAGTTCATTTCTATATTTTTACAGTGTATATCTATGACCAGCTGTCTAATAATGCATGTACAATGTATCTTCATATATACATGTATGTACAAGCATAAATCAAGCATTACAATTACTCATTTTCAGTTTTATATTTTTAACACCAGGTGTCCCTAATTTATTTCACCCTTTGATTTGTAATAAATTTAAATTTCATTATATATAAATTTATAGTCTTAAATATAAATAAAAAAATTTAAGGATATAGACTCAACACCATAATACTTATTTTTTTCTCTAAAATCTGTATAAAATACAAAGATTTTGCAAATAAAACACATCTTTGACAAATTGATCAACATTTTAAAGAAAACGTGAGATTCTCAACGATTTTGAAAACAATGTTCCCAGTTCAACATCGTGTTACTGGAAATTGTACTTTTGTTTATTAAATATCTTTATTTATTTATTTGTATGTTTTATTCAAATCATATCATATTGAGATAATTTCATCAACAATAAATGTAAACAAGAGTAACATTACGACAGGAACAAAATAACAAACAAAACATAACATGTAATTAAAAATGTTTATTTACAACTAATGTGCAATATTTTGTCAAAAAATCAAAACCCTTCATATAAAGGTCACCTGTATATAGTGGTCACTTTGTCAATCTCCCCCAGGTGACCACTATAGATAGGTTTGACTGTACATATTTGTAGGTTATACATTGTATAAAAAAAAGTAGTTTCTTACTACAAATAAAAAGTCGATTTTTCTTCTTTGTCTTAAAATATACAAAAAGAATGAATTTAAAAGCAAAATTTTACCTTTTAGAGGAATTTTACGAACAAAGCTGTATTTCCAGTATATATACATGTATCGATATATTCTCCTATATGACAGGAATTACATTGCTGTAGTGTTCGGCAAGATAAATTTGTAACTCCGACTTTATAAATATAATATAAGGAAAATACATTGTAATACACAATTACAAGAAAAAATCAGACAATTCCTTATTCGATCTCAGTTTCACATCATTTTTTCATACAACGGTAACTTTGTAACTGTTTAACCCAAGTCAAGGTGTTTTTAGCTTAATAAATATTCATAAAAGTTTAGAAATCTGACAATTCCTTATTCGATCTCCGTTTCATATATAGCGGTAACCTTGTAACTGTTTAACCTTAGCCAAGGTGTTTTTAGCTTATTAAATATTCATATAGGTTTATATCATATATATTGTATCATGTACCGGCACTAGAGTACAAGAAATTATGTAACTAGTAGATATATCAATGGAAGTCGACATACATGTATACAGTTGTACTAATAATTAGTTCAATACGATTAAGTCTTGGTTAACCAAGAGACAAGTTAACCTCCATCTCAATCAGCACACTGTGATTCCGGAATGCAGTTACATTTTTTGTATGTTCTCTTTCCTATGCCCAACTTGTTTTGATAGTATCTAATCATGTATCAAAGGATAAACACACATTTTTTTTACTTGTGGAGGTCAACTTCACTTTCTTGCAAAGATATTTGCAGGAAGACAGACAAGATATGGAGTAACTTGTAGCGAATAAAGTTTATATGATAACTATATATTTAATGTGATTGTGGAATTGCATGTCATTGTGAAAACTTTTTTCCCCCATTATTTCATATAAAACCATGTTTTTTGTGTGTTTTTTTTTATAGTTTTGTCAGCCCTAGCCCCCTCTAACTTATCCTGCTCTTCTTTATTGGCCCTAGCCCTCTCCAATTTAATCCTACCCTTGTATCCCCTCTCTAATTCTTTTTAGAATTTTGTGTCCGATCATTATAAGTGGCCATGATTTTAGTTTATTATGAAAAGAAAGTAAATGCAAATATTTTCTAGCCCTAGTCCCCTCCAACTTATATTTAATCCTATCCTTCTTTTCTTGTCCCACCCCCCTCCAAGTTAATCCCATCCCTCCCTTGTTTTACCTCTCTAATTTTGCTGGAATTTTATGTCAAATGCAGGAGGAGCCATCATTTTCTCAGCCCTAGCCCCCTCAAACTTAATCCTACCCTTCTTCAACCCTTGTATCCCCTCTAAATCTGTAGAATTTTGAGTCCGATCCTTATAAGGGGTCCAGATTTTGTTTTATTATGAAAAGTAAGTTAATGTAAATGTTTTCCAGCCCTAGTCCCCTCCAACTAGCCCTCCTCCAATTTAATTCTATCCCTCCCTTGTTTTCCCTCTCTATATTTTGTTGAAATTTTGTGTCAGATGGAGGAGAATCCATCATTATATATAACACAGATGTATAGAACTGTTATCTGTACTGCAGGGTTAATAGATATCTAAAGACAAGATACTACAACATCTGTGGATATATACAGTAAAACCATGTGTACCTATTGTAGACAAATGTGATGAGTTATCTCCCCCTACCACCAGCAAACAAAACAGACTGACAGCATGTCTACAGTTGCTATGTCCACCATATATACACAAAATAGAGGGATATAAAACAAATCTGTAGTTGTTAATAGATATCCAAAGACAAGATAATGCAACATCTGTGGATATATACAGTAAAACCATGTGTACCTATTGTAGACAAATGTGATGAGTTATCTCCCCCTACCACCAGCAAACAAAAGAAACTGACAGCATGTTTTACAGTTGCTATGTCCACCATATATACACAAAATAGAGGGACATATAACAAATCTGTAGTTGTTAATAGATATCTAAAGACAAGCAGGGGTTTCAAAGTTTTTTATAATAGGAGGTACTTCTTAAATTTTAGGAGGTACCTAAAAAATTAGGCCGAGGGCCGTAAGGGGTCCAGGGGGCGGAAGCTCCTGAAATCTAGCATTTTGTAGACCAAAAAATGTACTTCAGAGATTGCAAAACATTAACTGTTTTTGAAAGAAAAATCCCATTAACTTTAGAGTTCAGATTTCACCAAGAGTGAAGACCATGCATAATGACTGGATTCCCCCCCCCCTCCCCAATTTCTTTATTGAATATTTCAGTTTACAGACTTCAGCCAAGATTATTCATAGATAGTCCGCCATATCTTAAACAAACCCAAAAGGACCATAAAGAGCTACGGTTCCGCAGCTAGGCTTGACCAAGCCATTGTTATCAAAGCTTAAACTTCTCAAAATTCTTTTGTTGGCTTTGTCCTTTTCTTTTTCACAATACCTTGGCTTGTGTGTTTTTTTTAATTTATTACCAGTAAATAAAATCATCAAAGACCATTGGCACGGATCAAGACATATAAGTGTCATAATTAATGAAACATATAGCGATAAATTTAATTTGCAATCATCAATCTTTAATAAAATTTATAATTTTAATAGATCAATACAAATATAATTAAACAAAAACAATATATATTGTTACTTTCACGACTTATGTGCAAAAAAAATGTTCGAACAAAAACGATTCGCGGGAAGACATTTATTAACATTTCAATCACAAAAGTTAAATTATTTTGAAAAAAAAGTGGGGCCGGCGTTTTGACATTACAATGTAATTCGTATTTGAGCCATTTCCGGTCTTTTTTCAAGATTTCTAGTAATTTTCTATCCCTTATCTCCTCGTACTCCCTTTTAAAAATGTTTTTCAGCACACTTTCATTTCTGTGAACAACCACGGTAGGGCCCCGTCAAAGTATGTAAATAAATTAGCCATAGGTTTTTATTCTTTTTATACCGGAAGTTAAACAATATGGACGGAGTTAAGCAACAAGACAGTATGCCCCAGACTGATTCTACCCTGGGTTTTAAATGGATAAAAAAAATCGCACAAAATATTGTGTAGTGATATATTCATAATACATAATGATCATACTTATATTACTGAAGATTACACTAAATTGTGTTTGAACATAATTTGTAATCGGTCATTTTTTATTTTGAAATGATGTCAGCGTTGTTCCGGTCCGACTTTTACACAAGGATGAAAAGATATTGGGGCGAAAACATATCTATTTACCGCATGCGCAAACTGCTATTTACGATTCTAAGGTAAAGTTATTTTTAAAACAGGGAATCTCCCATCAACTTGGTCGTGACGCAGTTGTTCGATTTGAATGCGAGAATTCAGCAATTGACGTGATCATTAATTTTTTATGAAAAATATTCCACAAGCCTATCGACCATCATACTTGTGGTTTTGACCACCGCTAATTTTGGCGGGTTCAGTAATTTCTGCCGGTACTATACACGATCTCAGACGGGTAAAAGTACCGGGTACCGGCCCACTTTGAAACCCCTGGACAACATAATGCAACATCTGTGGATATATACAGTAAAACCATGTGTACTTATTGTAGACAAATGTGATGAATTATCTACCCTTATACCCAGCATACAAGAAGAGTTTGAAGATACCAAAGGGGTAATCAGAATCGAAAAAGGACAGACAACACAATGGCCAAAAGAACAAGTTTCAGTTCATTTGGCTGAGGGTTTTTAGAGGAGGAGATTAAAATGTGAATAGTAAACAGATGACAATTGACAGACGACGGACACCAAGTGATGGCAAAAGCTCATATTGCCTTTGACAAGGTTTGCTAAAAAGAATATTAAAATGTGAATACCTACTTGTAATGTATAGAATAAACATGTTACACTATATCAGAATTAGTAAATTTCTAAGGGAGATAATGGCAAGAGTTATATTTCTTTTAACAGTTTAGGCAAGAGTTATCTTTCTTTTAACAGAGAACATTTTTTAGAAATCAACCAATCAGAAACAAGAATTGCCTGTGGTGGCCATGTTTGTTAACCGATCGGGACAAATGAGCATTCTTTAGAGAGGACCTTCCATAGATGCTTCCTACCAAAATTCGGTTCATTTGGCCAAGCGGTTTCAGAGGAGAAGATTTTTTAAAATCGGCCAATCAGAAACAAGAATTGCCTGTGGTGGCCATGTTTGTTAATGGATCAGGACGAAATGAGCAATCTTTATAGAGGACCTTCCATAGATGCTCCCTACCAAGTTTCAGTTCATTTGGCTGAGGGGTTTCAGAGGAGAAGATTAAAATGTGAAAAGTTAACGGACGACAGACGACGGACGACAAGTGATGGCAAAAGCTCACATTACCTTTGGTAAGGTGAGCTAAAAAGGACAAACAACGATCCACAAAACAGACTAAATATTACCCTCATAGCATCATAAAAAACACACTGACTTCAAGTCTGCAGTTGCTATGCCAACCATATATACATAAAATATAAGAATTTATAATATTTTGTTAGTTCTTACACCTACCTCTATTCCTTCCCCTCCCTCGGCATTAAAAACAAGAATGATAACAAGTTTGCAATTGCTATTTATGCCAACCTTATGTACACAAAATAGAGGTATTTATAATAATAAATACATTGTATGCAGTTGTTACCACTATTCCCCAGAGACAAATTTGATGGTTAAGTACTAACAGACTGAAGGTGGAAGTAATATGTACATTTTGTATACAAAATAGAGGTGCAGTCAAACTTGTATTAAGAGGTCAAAGGGAAAATGTGACCTTATAAGACAGGTGACATCTTAAAAGAGGTTCAATTAATATAAAAAAAATTATGACAGGACAAGAAAAAGGTGGCATTTTAATAAAGGTGACTGCTTAATAGAGGTGACCACATGGTCAGGTTTGATTGTACTTAAAACAAAACTATATTTTTTACCCCTATTACCTAGGCTTTATTTATTTTGATCAGAAAAAATATGCTAAAAGATACCATTTGATTCTAATCAAACTTTAATCTAGCAGCAGCTGTAAAACATATCTGACTGTATCTACATATAAAGATAACCCATCTCCATCAAACAGAAGCATCTTATCTTATCATTTAATTAGAATAAAACTTATAATTTGTTCTAAATACTGGTCATTAAGTGACATTGACCTATAAATATATGTACATGTATATGTATACTGTATTTGTGACTCATTATATACATAAATGCATGACCAGAAGTTATGATCGCAAAGTAGGGAAAAAATAAAGCATGTCGCTTCTGATCACGAGCAGCATAAGTGTAAATGAATCCTGTTTAAAGGGTAAAATTTGGAGTTACAGTAAATGTTCTCATGCGGACACTTCTATTTAGCAGTCACCTGTAATAAAAGGTCTTATAAAAAATTCGGACTGATAGTCAAACTTGCCCATGAGCTCACATCTATTTATATTAGCAGTCACCTGTATTAAAAGGTCTTATAAAAAATTCGGACTGATAGTCAAACTTGCCCATTAACTCACCTCTATTTAGCAGTGACCTGTATTAAAAGGTCACATAAAAAATTGATATTACAGTCAAACTTTCTCATGTGGTCACCTCTATTTAGCAGTCACCTGTATTAAAATTAACAGTTACATAAAAAAAATGGTATTAGAGTCAAACTTGCCCATGCAATCACCTCAATTTAGCAGACAACTGTATAAAAAGGTCACATCTTTCTTGTCCTATCATAGAAACTTTCATATGAATTGAACCTCTTTTAAGAGGTCACCTGTCTTATAGGGCCACCTTTTCTTTATTTCTAGGGATATACAGAGAAGTACAACAATTATTTGTCACTAGAATAATTTTACTACATGTATACAATGTATGTATTTATATATATATATATATATATATACACGTCTGAAAATTAAACCAAACAGTGTTAGAATTAGATTTTAGAGCTGTCAAATTTTTGTTCTTCCCTCAACAGGCTTTGAACCCACACCATTGATACACTGCAGCACCATTCGCTTAGCCTTTTACGTCCAGCACCCTAGACCACTCAACCACATCCACTCCCTATATATATATATATATATGTTAATGTATGTCATTTAAAATAAAATGTTAAATTTTCCTATGATTTCAGAGGGTTAGGGTTATGGTGTTTAACACAACTTTCAACAATATTTCAGTTATATTGTTGTGGTCACTTTTATTAGTGGAGGACTCCGGAGTGCCAGAAAAAACCCATCGACCTGTCGCTGAGAAACTTTATCACATATTGTTGTATCGAGTACACCTCGCCTGAGCGGGATTCGAACTCACAACGTTAGTGGTGATAGTCACTGATTGCACAGGTAGTTGCAAATCCAACTACCATACGATCACGACAACCATGGCCCCGATAATACTAAAGCAGCTCACTGTGCACTTTTATTCATGAATATACAAAAGTATAAGTAGTGGGCACTGCCAAGAAATTACAGATGGAAAAATTATCACTCAAGGATACAAATTGACCACAAACATATACCTTCAATAAAAACAGCTCCCACAACCCCACAAAAAAAGTTGAGTAGTTGATCCCTTTAAACTTTTATGTTGATGGATCCAGGATATGTTTTATCATGTACCATTGCATTTATATATCCTTGCCAGTGCCTCTCATACAAAATCAATTCTATTTTTAGTAACTACAAACTATTTATTGAATATATCAGTATCATGATCTACACAGCTGCCAAAGATGTGCTTCTAACTTCTAAAATTTACAAATTTAAGAAACTGAGGTATTCATTGTATCTCTCTGGTGATAAAAACATTTCTAATGTTGCCGAACTCTTCATATAATATTGAGTGAGGTGGGCTTTGGCAATTAATAAATATCCAGTATGTGGACTGAAGTCAATCTTTTTTTTTAAACATTCCAATATATTTCATATAAAACCACATTTTTTTAACCCAAAAAAAATTCAAATCTCCTGTCGTTATTTTTTCTGCAATTTTGGACTTCAGAGCTGGGTTTGCACAAACGTTATTTAAATCTAAATATCGATTAAAACTTAATTGACACTTAAAATTACTTGAAAAGTACATGAAATTAAATCAGAGTTAAAGTTTTATTGAGATTTAAATTTAATTGAAGTTTGTGCAACTCAAGTCCAGAATTTTAGGTAATTTCATATTCACTTTCGTTAGATAATTTTTTGTAATCATTGTTTTTAAGAAATGGTGAGTTAAAAAGGAACTTGAATCTGTGACCTCATGATTTTACTTACATGTATACCTAAACAGTGATTTACTTGTATGACATCAAAAATTTAAGTTCGTGTTCAACTCGTGATTTTTGCAAAACCACAAGTGATTTTTGCAAAACCACAAGTGATTTTTGCAAAACCACAAATTAATCAATCAATTATGTGAATTAAGAATATGAATCTGCAGGAAAATCTGATTTTTTTTTAGTGAATATTTCCTCAAATTCATAATCACATTAAAATTGACTTCGTGAAATTTTGTTTTAATGTGGTTTTATATGAATCAAATAAAAAGGGGGGGGGGGGGGGGGGGGGTTTGTATTGCTCGATCTTTAGTTTTCTGTGTAGTGTTTTGTAGATCGTTGTTTGTTCTTTTGTTTTTGACCATTGTGTTGTCTGTCCTTCTTAGATTTACAGATTCTGATTACTCCTTAGGTATCTTCAAATTCTTCTTGAAAAAAGGAATTACTTTTGTCTATATATAGTACATGAAATATATTAATAATTTTAATATAATAATTGAAAACATTGGATTGGTTCTTTCCAAGTAACAATTGTTTAAAAAGTGGTTCAAGTACATGTATGAAATACAATTGTATTTGTCTCTAACGCTTTTGCACTTAAAATGACGTCCAATTGTCTGAAAGAATTTCTGTTGAAAAATATTTCCCCTTCATAATAATTTGAAATTATTAGATCATATAAAAAACACCAATAAAAATCTCTGCAGGAAAAAGTCTTTCATAACAAAAAATATCCGAATAATAAATATATTTCCTAAACTTTGATATAATAAGTTACAGAAAATGAAACTATTGGAAATATATATAATGCACATGACATGTATGTTTACAAACGAAAACAAATATGGAAATTACAAAGCCTGTTGAAGCATTACAATTTATTTATGAGATCATAATTTCCTCAATATACATCAAAAAGTATTATTATATTGTCAGTATATATACAAGTAACCATACATTAAGAATAGAGACTGGTAGACATGAACGTAAACTCAATTCCGTCTCTGTAAAACTTGAGTTGTTTCCAAGGTGTAGACAATTTATATATAAAATTTCCAAATCTATATAATCTAGATCATCCAAACTTTTTTATTTGGATGATGTCAAATGATGATCCTGTTTTTCTATCTACATTTATTGAGTATTTAGATAATAGCTTTTTATCAAGAAAAGTAAAGAAGACTAATTATTTTTAATGACTTTTTAATATAATAAATTTATTCATAAATAGTATCCTCTTTGTGGTTGACTGACTCTTTCCTCCGTATTATTTCTTTGTTTTCTTTGTGTTGTCTCCAAATAATGATTAAAATTAGTGTGAATGATTGTAAATGTTGATGTATGAATGATCTTCATGTTGTTGATTAATATGCCCATTTTGGGCCCTAGCCCTATGATTAGGAAAATAAAAAAATCTTATCTTATACTTCTAAGAAACAAAGGTAAAAGCTTAACCATAATTTTAATCAGAGGTCGTAAACAAAATTAAACGCATGAATGATCCAAAGTTATATATATTTATCTCCTTAAAAACTTCGGTGTTTAACATCACTTTCAATAATATCTCAGTTATATACTGTACATAGTGGTCTGCAACTACCACAAAATGTAAATTAAGGGCATACACAAATCCTTGCAACTCTCCTAGTCGAGTCCTGGACTCACCAAACTTTACAAATTTTAAATTCTTACAATGGTGGGACTCAGAATAATTTTCAGAAATGTCTCCTGGACTATACTCATCAAATGAAATTGCTACAAGTATTCCTGGCATATTGGGTTAGGTATTCTGAGAAGAAGAAGAATGATAACAAAAGAGTATCAAGAGTCGAGTGGGCACTCTTTTAAAATAAATAATTTTCCTTACACTTACAAGTCTGTACGCTATATCTTGATATGATTTGATGTAATAATTAGAAGTTTACCTGAGCCTGTATTAATTGCTCTCATGACTACTCACGAAAAGTTTGAGTTTATATTCCACTTTGTAGTTTCTGATCATGACCGAGTGCTCAAAGGCCATCGTGGTCATGATTGTATGAGAGTTAGATTTACAACTACCTGTGCAAATATTGCCTAATCACCAATAAAATTGTGAGTTTGAATCCTTTTCATATTATATGGTGAGGTGTACTTGATACAACATAATTATGTGATAAAGTTTGTCAGTGACTTATGCCAGGTTGGTGGTTTTCTCCAGGACTCACAACATGATGAGGTCCTAAATATGGGTCAGGTGAGCTAAAAAATATTAAAAGAAAATAAACATCTCATATTTCAAATTTTCTTTAAATATTTTGTAAACAGGAAATATATCATTGAAAGTTTTATGTATTAAGCCCATTTAAAACTTAAAAACTTCCTGACCAAAATAAATTACATCTAAATTTAGAATATTATATTTGTTTTCTTCCTCACAACACTGTTAACTACGAATACATTTTTATATATACATTGTATGTAAACAACTACAAATGTACATGTAAAGGACGTTTCTTTGAATACATGTACCATGCGACATTTATTAAGTTTGAAATGAAATAAACTAATGAAACCTCCATTGGGGCCAGGGCTACACCAAATTAATTGCATGATTGATGAGCAGTAGTTTAGCTATATGAGGGAGGTCAGAGTTTTTTTTAAATTACAAAATATTTGTTTATAATGTGATTAGATAAAATGGTCATAAGATTCTAAAAATCGGTCACTAGGTTCAAAAGTAAAAGTTACGAAATTTTGAAGATATTAATTTTACTAAAATGTACCTATTTTTTTAAATGAAATATGACTGCAGAAATTTACAAATAATTTCTAAAATTGGTTGAAACTCAATGACTATATATGTAGGTATTTTATTTAAAGGGGAATTTGAAGTAGCCACTACTGACAAAATTTGTGGGCGGAGCTTATCATCAAAAATCCCCGTTGATATGAATAGCATAATTTTGAAACTATGTCACATGACCAACATGACCTAAAGGTCTCATACCTAAGACATTTGAATTTTCGAAGTGATTTTTGTAGTTTTTAGACTGATGAAGAATATTAATTGCCACAGCTATTTATACCCACGGTTACGGTTTAAAGTATTTTAAAATATTTAATCTATATATTTAAACCTGTATAAATGCAACCTTAAAATATATTAATATGATATTGCACATTATGAAAAGAAAGCTTAAACAGTGACGTCCACAATTCCACTAATATCAACAAAACAAACAATCACCTCTCACCTCAAATCACTGAACATTAAAAGGAGCACTGCATATGACATTGGAAATCCAGGTCCTAGATTGGGACAGGCACAAAAGTGCTGTGGGGTTAAACCTGTTAAAGGGATCTCAACCAGTATACATGACGCATTGACTAATACAAATAAAATCAAAAATCAAATATTACATACATGTACATGCCTTTTACAAAATTAAGATTGGCTTAAATAAAAGTATCAAATGTGAATGATGCTCAATATCATTAAGAATTTTGATGAGGTTTAATCAGCTATTTCCTTTTATTAATATGTATGTACTTTGTATCAAAAGAAAATTGAGGGATGTCACTGATTGTCTAAAAATTTATCCAGTACATGTACATTTGTAGTTACAAAATGTACAAAAGGTACATACGTAAAGAGTACCCAACTGTCATGTTTTTGTGGCCGTCCCAAGCCTAGGTTTTTGTTTGAGTTTCTGTTGTCATCGTTTCTGTCTTTAGAGTTTTTGTACAATATATTGTCGACTATCGTATATAATATTGCTTATCTTTTAATTTTCAACTACCAGTCAGTGTAACACTCGAGATCCTTGCATCTTGCCTGTGAGTGTGACTACAAAATTTTCAAAAACAGTGTTTCAGCTAGACTTTGATATCTTCAGGAAAATTGCCAGTTTTATCAAAATTTCTTCAATAATTAAACCAATAATTATAAAGTTCTTCAGGACAAATAGGTGGGCAAATGTCCTGAGACTGGTGCACAGCTGAATCACTGAAAATGTCAAAAATTGCACTCTTTGCGCTAATCCACTTGCCCGAAGCCAATGACAAGCAAACTGGATTCGGACAATTGCAAGTGAAAATTATGAAAGAATTTGTTTGAATAAATATAATTTTTTTTTGTAAAATTTGGCTTTCGGGCAAGTACAAATGTAGGTGAAATAAATTAAGACATTGCTACAAGTATCCCTGAAGACTTGATAAAAGATCAGACTATAAAAGATTATACATTTATGTAGCTAGTATAAGAACTATTCTTATTGATCCTGCAACCACATACAAATTATAACAGAATTATCATCATTTCTGGTAAAAATAGTGAGTCATATTTCTATTGATTACAGAATCAGACATCAAACAGTTTAACCTTGGCACATCTCTGTAAATGCTAGAAGTTAATTTAAATATATAAGACGCCCTCGCAAAAAAGGCTGTCTGAGGGGCAACCAGTTATGAGAAAAATAAAAAAGATCTGTCTGAGGGGTAACACGTTATGAAAAAAATGGAAAGGATCTGTCTGAGTTATGAAAAAAACTTCAAAAACGATTCCATATAATTTAGATATACATGTACAAGACACCCTCATAAAAAGGCTGTTTGAGGGGCAACTGGCTATGAAAAACTAGTATTACTGTGAGCACAGCTCACTAAGATATACCCCCACTCCCCACATCTGTCCAACCTATTTCCATAATCAAAACATTACGGATTGTTCCGACCAAAAATGAAAGGGACCCTCCTCTCTTCACTGGTAAGCTGCTGATAAAATTTCAAAACATTCTGAGAAACACTACTCAAGTTATCATACGACATATGGTAAAAATCCTATTTTCCGTCATATCAAGTCCAATAACTCTGGAACAGCAAAAGTGAAAATCGTCAAAAATGAAAGGGATCCTCCTCTCTTCACCGGTAAGCTGCTCATAAAATTTCAAAACATTCTGAGAAACACTACTCAAGTTATTATACGACATAGGGTAAAAATCATATTTTCCGTCATATCAAGTCCAATAACTCTGGAACGGCAAAAGAGAAAATCGTCAAAAAAGAAAGGGATCCTCCTCTCTTCACCAGTAAACAGCTGATAAAATTTTAAAAGATTCTAAGAAACACAACTCAAGTTATCGTACGACATAGGATTTGTCTACAAACGGACGGACATGGTGAAACCAGTATACCCCCCTACAACTTCGTTGCGGGGGGTATAATAATAAAAAGGATCTGTCAGGAACAACATGTAATGAAAATAACCAGAGGCTCTCAAGAGCCTGTATCGTTCACCTGGTAATAAAAAAAAACAATTGGTCCTATGTAAAAACTATGTCCTGCGTCATCTTGGAATTACGATCAACATAAAAAACACAGTTTGTAAAGGACCTTCCAATGATTGATGCACAGTTTAGGTTCAATCAGTGCAATAGCTTCAGAGAAGAATATATTTCTGTATTTTCCCCATATGGTTCTGTGTTAATACTATGACCTGTGGTGGCAGCCATCTTGGATTTCCGATCGGCATAAAAAACACACACCTTGTAGAGGACCTTCCAATGATCATTCCTGGGCAGTTTGGTTTCAACTGTCCAAGTGGTTTCAGAGAAGAAGCATTTTGAAACATTTTTCCCATAGGGTCCAATGTTAAACTAAGTCCTGCCGTAGCCGCCATTTTGAATTTCATATCAGAATAAAAAACGTATATTTTGTAGAGGACCATTCAATGAACATTCATGCACAGTTTGGCTTTAATTATATTTGTAGTTTCTGAGAAGAAGGCATTTGAACATTTTCCCATAGGGTCCAATGTTAATCTATGTCCTGCGGTGGTGGCCATCTTGGATTTCCGATCGGCATAAAAAACACACACCTTGTAGAGGACCTTCCAATGATCATTCCTGGGCAGTTTGGTTTCAATTATCCAAGTGGTTTCAGAGAAGAAGCGTTTTGAAACATTTTTCCCATAGGGTCCAATGTTAAACTAAGTCCTGCCGTAGACGCCATTTTGAATTTCATATCGGAACAAAAAACGTAAAGTTTGTAGAGGACCATCCAATGTACACACATATGGACAGTTTGGCTTTAATCATATTTGTAGTTTCTGAGAAGAAGGCATTTGAACATTTTCCCATAGGGTCCAATGTTAATCTATGTCCTGCGGTGGTGGCCATCTTGGATTTCCGACCGGCATAAAAAACAGAAAATTTGTAGAGGACCTTCCAATGATCATTCCTGGGCAGTTTGGTTTCAACTGTCCAAGTGGTTTCAGAGAAGAAGCATTTTGAAACATTTTTCCCATAGGGTCCAATGTTAAACTAAGTCCTGCCGTAGCCGCCATTTTGAATTTCATATCGGAACAAAAACGTAAAGTTTGTAGAGGACCATCCAATGAACATTCTTGTACAGTTTGGCTTTAATCATATTTGTAGTTTCTGAGAAGAAGGCATTTGAACATTTTCCCATAGGGTCCAATGTTAATCTATGTCCTGCGGTGGTGGCCATCTTGGATTTCCGATCGGCATAAAAAACACACACCTTGTAGAGGACCTTCCAATGATCATTCCTGGGCAGTTTGGTTTCAATTATCCAAGTGGTTTCAGAGAAGAAGCGTTTTGAAACATTTTTCCAATAGGGTCCAATGTTAAACTAAGTCCTGCCGTAGCCGCCATTTTGAATTTCATATCGGAACAAAAAACCTTAAGATTGTAGAGGACCATCCAATGAACATTCATGTACAGTTTGGCTTTAATAATATTTGTAGTTTCTGAGAAGAAGGCATTTGAACATTTTCCCATAGGGTCCAATGTTAATCTATGTCCTGCGGTGGTGGCCATCTTGGATTTCTGACCGGCTTAAAAAACAGAAAATTTGTAGAGGACCTTCCAATGATCATTCCTGGGCAGTTTGGTTTCAACTGTCCAAGTGGTTTCAGAGAAGAAGCATTTTGAAACATTTTTCCCATAGGGTCCAATGTTAAACTAAGTCCTGCCGTAGCCGCCATTTTGAATTTCATATCGGAACAAAAAACCTTAAGATTGTAGAGGACCATCCAATGAACATTCATGTACAGTTTGGCTTTAATCATATTTGTAGTTTCTGAGAAGAAGGCATTTGAACATTTTCCCATAGGGTCCAATGTTAATCTATGTCCTGCGATGGCGGCCATCTTGGATTTCCGATCGGCATAAAAAACAGTAACTTGGTAAAGGACATTCCAATGATCATTCCTTTACAGTTTGGGTTCAGTCAGTTCATTAGTTTCGGAGAAGAAGATCTTTGAAATTTCAGCCAATCAGAGCATATTATTGGCCCTGGCAGCCATATTGAATATTCGACTGGAACGAAAAACAGTAACTTTGTAGAGGACCATCCAAGGAACATTCCTGCTAAGTTCGGTTCCAATCGGCCAAGTGGTTTCGGAGAAGAAGCTTGAAATGTGAAAAGTTTACAGACGACAGACGACAGACGACAGACGACGGACGCCAAGTGATGGCAATAGTTCACATGGACCTTTGGTCCAGGTGAACTAACAAAAAGGACCCAATACAAATAAATTTAAATACAAGACGCCCTTGCAAAAAGGCTGTCTGAGGGGCAATTGGTTATGAAAAAAAAATCAAAAAGGATTCCAGAAGAGTTTGAAGATACCAAAGGGGTAATCATGATCAGTATCTGTATATCGAAGAAGAACAGACAACACAATGGTCAAAAGAAAAAGTACAAAAGGGCAAATCCACAAAACAAACATACAGGGTGACCCAAAAAAAACCGAACCCATAAAAATGTTAATTAATCCTACACACAAAATGTAGGTCCATCAAATTTCTTCAAATTTGGTAGACTTAAACTTCAGCCTTATGGATGATCTTTCCTCAAAGTTTTAGCCATCTGAGTCAGTTTGCATAGAATTTTTATGTTCTTTCCAAAATGTGCTCCAAATGGCATCCTCAGCGTTGAAGGCACACTTGCATACGTCACGCAAAATTGTCAACGACTCGCACACATTCCTCCTATGGGATTTTCCTGATATTTGCTGTGATTGCTGCCTTCAGTTCACCAATTGTTTGAGGATTGTTCTCATACACATTATCCTTGAGATATCCCCACAGATAAAAATATAGGGGGTTCAAGTCTGGTGAATGCACTATGTGGCAGTACTGATGAAGTTTTGGGCATCATTGGGACGACGCAGAGGTATAGATCGAGATGAACAGTGGTTCCGGCAAGATGGGGCCACCCCCCTCACAACAAATGACTCCCTAGCCTGGCTTAGAGAGCTATTTAAAGACAGACTGATCAGCAGGAAGTGTGAAATCGAGTGGGCAGCGCATTCACCAGACTTTGTAGGATTAATTAACATTTTTAGAGGTGCGGTTTTTTTTGGGTCACCCTGTATAAAACTAAAGATCGAGTAACACGAACCCCACTAAAAACTGTGGGGTGAACTCAGGTGCTCTGGAAGGGTAAGCAGCTCCTGCTCCACTAGTGACACCCGTCATGTTAATCTAGTAACAAACCTGGTGATAAGTAATGAATGAGGAAAGGACCGGGAAGTGTTTACGACAAGTGGAGCATATCCGTGGTCATTTGTGACACAGATATTCCATAACGGTCAACCAAGACACGGTGGCGACAATAAAACTTTCGAAGTGATGACTTCAACTTAACTAAGAGGAACCCTTGGTTTAGTAGCTTCCTTGTTAGCAGCAACCCTCTATCAAGGAAATCCTGATAGGAACCACAAGCTCTGGTATATCGTATCAACTGAGAGATATATACTCCATATGCAGGTGCTGCTGGAATGTTGCTACATGTACATTGTACATACATGTACTGTATGAATGGAAAGTTCACAATGGAAAAATTGAAATCATCTCTTTTGTCGTAAAGTTTCGTTCTTAATCGCCCCTCACTGTCAATTTCGAGGTGTAGGTCAAGGTATGAAGCAGATCTATCTGTATCTGTGGTATCCTTTATTTCAAGTTCAATGGGATAGATGCGATCAACGAAATCACCAAACCTAGAATTATTTAGTGACAGGACATCATCTATTATCTATATAGCGGAACATGAAATTAAAGGATCGGGCTAGCTTCTTTTCGTTTTTCTTAAAAGGCTTATAAACTTTATAATTAAGACAAGAGTTTTTTAATATCATAATTAAAATTTTATACTTTTATGTTGAGTAAAAATAAACTAAACAACATATAAATATATTTGCAATAACTTTTTTTATTTACTGTTATTTGAATTTTGTATATAAATAAAAAAAAATTATATTTAGTGTTGTCAGAAGAGTTTGAAGATACCAAAGGGGCAATCAGAATCTGTATATCGAACGATCATGGCCGATTCATGATGGAGCTGCCAGATCATCAGCTGCATGACAAAAGTGTCTGCAATCCAATATATCATGTGGTTGAGATAGTCCTACGTCCAAAAATAATGCAGTTCAAAAGTGAAAACTGTTCATGAAAAAATAAAAATAAATTTGTTTACATTTTTGCTGGATTTGCATTGAAAGCTTTCTCTTTCTATATCACACCTACATGTACATTAACAATTTTTTTACCAATGACTATGGAATTTTTATTTTTTATTGATATATACAGTCAATACAGGTAATTCTGTGCTGAAGTGACTTTAATTCTACATCAAATAACATAGATATGCACCAAGCTGGACGGTGCATAAAATTACTCTCCAGCATTGTATAGTGTTTAGTGCCTGTACATGTCATGTGTACATGTACAGGTACAAATGTATGTGCAATGCATGAACTTCAAAATTGAAAATAGGAAAAAATCATATAAATGATATATTTTCCTGGTTAAAGTACTGCAAGAGTCAGAGCTCCAGATAATTTTCAAGTCCAAAGGGTAATTACCCCTTACTTTTGAAAATGATTGCTTACATGTACACTTTTAAAATTATGTTTGACACAAGTGTTATTTAATAAGCACAGGGAAGAGGAAGTGAAATGTACCGGGTATATCTCTGTTTAATTTGACACGATTGTGTCATGTTTATTATATTAATAAAATGTTGTAAATATTTTGTTCTGTGTTTACTTTATATAAAATAAGGGTAATAACAAAATTACCGAACTCCGAACAATCTTACAAAGGGAAAGTCAAAACTCATAATTATATAAACAGACAAAATCAGTCAACAACCGGAAAACTGTGAAAACCGTAATGACCCTGACTTGGTACAGGCATTTCTAAAGAAATGGTGGGTTGAATCAGATTTTAAAGCGCCAAACCTCCCGCTCTCATTACGGTTCAAAGGTTCCGGCTGTCACTATAACAGTATTTAAATACAGGAACAAAATAGGTAAAATAGTTGTCAAAGCAGTACCATAACTGACACCAGACCCTGACAAGCTATTTGCATAAGAACTACATTAAAATACAATAGAAGTTTAGAAAAACATGTTCTTGCTCATTTTCAACAAACGTGTTTCCAAATTTACTTTTGTTTTAGTTCTTACTTATTACGTAAACCACTCCTTAATAGGAGCAACCGCATTTATTTGTAATATTGACCGCGATTGGATGATTTATTGTTCCAATCAGATCTCTTTTGACATCGATGCTTAGAAAGGCAAACATTCGGTACCCCTCGGATGTATACGCTTTCTCCTTCGAAAATTATAAAGGAAAGTAATTATGGGGAATTTCTCAAAGACAAAAATGCATTGTTAATGTACACGACTGTATTATCGTTAACAAGTATGCTCCGAATTTGGAAAGTTTGCTTACACAGCAATATGTACATGTATGCGTAATGCGTAATGTGTACACTCTGATCTGATAATACATGCGTTTTTACTCGTTTTTATAGCGTAAAAAACGCAAATACGCAGCTTATCTGGAGCTCTGAAGAGTATTTAATATCCACTTCAATTAGATACAATGTCAATGTACAAATTACAATGTCATGTGATGTATATTTTCATTTACTAATTTGTAGAGTAATCTAGTACCAGTCAATAGTCAGAAAGAAAATACTAATCTCGTTGAGATTAGTCTTCCGAAGAAATGTTCTGCTCTGTATCTCCAGCCAGCTGATATTATATTTATTGATTTAATTGCATTTTACACCCATAACGGTCAAGCAATACAGTAATACAAACAATAACTAGGAAGAACTGTTTTAGATACCTAAAACTTATGTCTCCCCTTAATGCGGCAATCTGTACAACAATAAGCTACACATTATCATGATTATAAGTTGAATGATACTATATAAAAAACAATTATTTGACCTTGAGGTCAAAGGTCATTATGGTACGAGACACACCACCTTATGGTCATGCACCCACATACCAAATATCATTGACCTATCTCTAAAGACAAAAATGTTATGGCCCGGACAAGAAAATATTATTTAAAAAAAAAAAATGATTATTTGACCTTGAGGTCAAAGTCCCACGAAGGTCATTAAAGTACGCGACACATCGCCTTATGGTCATGCACCCACATACCAAATATAATTGACCTATCTTAGGAAAGACAAAAAAGTTATGGTCCGGACAAGCTTCGCTGGGAAGAAGCAGAAGAAGAAAAAATCAGACTAAAACAATGTCTCCCTTCGTTCGAAGGGGAGACATAATAACACAATACAACATTTTTTACAAAAGAAATAGTCTTTGACCGACATGGACCCTTTACCTTAATTCTAATGATTGTTTAATAAAGGTACAAATATCAGATGATCTGGATTTGGATTAAGAATATATTTCAATTTGTTTAAATCAGACATATTAACAAAGTTAGAGCAGTAATTTCCAATAATATTAAATAATAAATTTCTATATTGATTATTTATATGACAATGTAAAAAGAAGTGATCATCATCTTCAATGTTATTGCAAGTATTGCACAGTCTTTATTGACGGGTATATTTTTGAAACGATCTTTTTCAATTTCTAAATTATGATCACTTGACCGAAATTTTGTTACGAGTTGTCTATTTTTAAAATTGCTTAGCTGTAATAATTAGGGTTCCAATATAATATCGTTCTTTAGTTTACTATATAAGAATAATTTTGAACTTTCGGTTAGTTTTGAAAGTTTATCTTTAGTCTTTAAAGTATAATTATTAAGAGCTACAGAGACGTGCAAAAAGTATTCGGTCACTGTAATTTTTTACTGTATATTTCATATAAAACCACAATTTTTCAAACCATTATTCCAAAGTCAATTCCTGTTCAATTTTGATAATATATTTACCAACAGAAGCGAGAATGCATCTAGTTTTCTGTGATTTTTTTGAAGCACAGATTTTAAATATTCATGATTTAAACACAAAATTAAATTATTTGTCTCCAAATGTAATATCATTGTATTGTATTTTTTGACATTCAAAATTTAGCTGTGTTTAACCCGTGAACTCATAAAATTTATTGATTATAAAATTATGCTAAAATTACAGTGTAAAACTACATTTAATTCTGCCTTTGTTGGTACAAAAATCATCAAAATCGAACAAGAGTCGACTTTGGAATAATGTTTTTAAAAAATGTGGTTTTATATGAAATGTATAGTAAAAAATTACAGTGACCGAATACTTTTTGCACATCTCTGTATCTTAGTCTTCAATATCTAAATCAAATTCTTTGAAATTATTATTTACACAAGACACAAGTATACCATGAGTATTTGCCTTCATCGTGCATTTTTTTTTATTAGAGATTAAGAAAATACCAATTGCAGTGTAAAATTTTGCTTTTGACCTTTCATTTAAATTATAGTGTCAAGGTTTTGAATTAAAACTTTTAAACTTTACAAAGACTAATTCATTTTCATGCATATTACAGCTATATACATTTATATAAAAGAAACTATGCAGACTGCACAGCACACTCACAGTGCAGGGAAAAAAAACAAGTGTCTTGTAACATTCCAACATGCATTTTTTCTTTACCTGCTTTATCCATTTTAGACATCAATTGCAAACTGAATATTTGTATTCTCTTTCATCAAGTCATAATCAATTTTAAATAGGACATATTCCTTTAAATACTTATTTTTGAAATATCAATGTAATAGTACACTTCCTTTGGTATCATTTATCACTTCCCGTTCTTTTCAATATCATCAAAACGAGGCTTCAAAACAGAGCCGAGTTTTAAGCACGTAGCACCCTTTTTGCGTTACTCTGCAGTAATATACTTACGGACTGTACTTGAGTACCAAATTTAATAGCATAAAATCGTTCTAATTTAATAAAGGTGTTAATTGCTTGAGTTAATTATTTAGTGCGGGACATTACAAATTCAAGATGGCGCTGAAACTTGCAGTGCACGAAAGTAAACACAGTTGTTAAACCTTTATTAAGTCCCTTATGTTGAATATCTCTTGATGATCTAACTGTTTTCCTGATCAAACACTATGCATGATTTTTTCAAAACACAATTTTTTTTAAAGTGAAATGGCTTTTATTAATATTATGCTAGCACTTCATGACTTGTGTCCGGATCGATTTTCTGGTCGTCGGCCTCCCATTTTGGAAAATACTATTAATTCTTCCTTTTTATGGAAAGAAAGTCCAAATAATGTTTATTAACAATTCCACCAATATCAACAAAGCGAACATTCACATCTCATCTTGGCTCGTTGAAAAAAAAAAAAGACAACAGTGATGGGGAAAGATTTTTACTAAAAAAATGGGCCCATGGCCCCTTCCTCAAAATTTCAATGGGCCATTCAGAAAATTAATGGGCCATATCATAAACCCAATGAGCCATTCTTTACATGCATTTTTCGGTTTTAGTTGTGCAACCGATTTTCATTGTATTTTTCTTGCCAGCTTTCATACACACTTTACAAAACATTTTATTTTCATTTAAGTAAAGCCAGGGCCAAAGTTTTTCCGAAACCTGTCTATATTTATGGTGTTCGGACCTTTCACTTTCGGTTTCAGTAGTTTTATTGTTCGATTCTGACATTTGACTTTCATTTTGAGTTTCACTTTCAGGGTCAATGCCCGGGTTAATGTCATCGCCATGATCGGTATTTTTGTCAATGGCAGTATTTGTATTTGTATCAACTGGATTGTTATTATCATCTTTACTATTTCTAAGCGAAAAGTTAAATAATGTCTTTTGTCCTGGCAAATTTCGTAATCTTTGCTTCTTCGGTGGCAAATGTCTGTCAAATAAATGTTACACCATTTTAAAGCTTATATCTCAAGGATTAATAATATGCATAGTTTATTATTTTTGGATAAATACTTTTTGAGAAACCCTAAATTAATAAACTAAATATATTTATAATCTTTATGATACCAGCTTTACAAACGTACTGAAAATACCTGTCCTGATTATAAACTGACCCCGATAATTTAAGTCTAAATACCGTAAAAACACAATAAAATTAAAGGGGAAATAAACGCTACTAAATTCGTTTTTCACGGGGCAATTACTACAAAAATAATTATCATCTTTATAAATTATAGGATAAAAACTCCTTTCAAATATTTTAACTGTAAAATTAACCCATTTTCAGGAATTTTTATATAAACAAAAAATTATGTAATCATGGGATATACGGCAGTTGCGGTTTTTAGGTAATTTAGTCATTCCCGTTAGTGGAAAAGTTCCGAATGAAAAATTTTCTGTGGTGCTCCATGATTGGAGAAAATATCTGTAGGAATAAGACTACAACTTGCGATAAGAAAACACTTTAACAGTGCGTCCGACGGCGCGTCAGACAGTCAATTTAATGCGCCATTTCAATTGCAAATGCGCAAATTGCGCATGGCACGTGACTTTCCTGATCACTGGACAATACGTTGGAAATCCAGGTCCTTGTTTGGGACAGGCACAAAAATGTGGCGGGGATAAACTGGTTAATTGGATCCCAACCCTCCCCTCTTGATAACTTGATCACCATTAGCTATGCATATACAAATGTTAAAAATCCTGCACAGATTTGCAACCACTCACAGAGACCACATACTAATTACTATCACAAAAATGAACTAGAGAAAGTTGATCTGGTGATACCCCCACATTCCAAATTTTGAATGAGGCAATGAAAGGAATGAAACATGTTGTGATTAAGAGAAAAAGGGCCATAACTTATGAACGGTAAATGTGAAATACACCATAATCAAACTTAACCTGTATTTTATGGTATACAGCATTGTGTTAAAGTTTGAAAAGATTTGGTTGAGTGGTACTTTAAATATCATTCGGATACCTAAAATGTCTATTTTCTAAGAGAAAAAGGGTCATAACTCAGGAACGATAAATGTGAAATACACCGTAATCGAACTTAACCTGTTTTTAATGGTCCACAGCATTGTGTTAAAATTTGAAAAGATTTGGTCAGCATGCCCATTCACATACTGCAGTACGTGTTTCACGTAGAATAAAAAATCATGCACGTATAATTGAAAGAACCATACGTGCATGCACGTAAAGAACCCGTTGCGGACACTGTATAATTGTTTATAATTCACTTCAAAGTATGTATAATAGAATTGTTCTGATTAGTTAATTTCGGCAATATTATCCAATCAGAGCATTCCTTGCATATTTTAAGTGAGATGATATGATTTATAGATTGCCCAATTCTATTGGCTCCTTATTTTTTAATTGTCCAATCAGAAGAACTGTTACTGTTAATACCCATAATATTTACAAAAAAACAGCATGGTGCACGATGTTTAAAGTACAGTACACTCAAGGACATATTGTGCTAGATGTCCGACATGTCGGATTTAACATGTCAGACAACAGGTCGGATGGAGACAGGTGCAATAAAAAGGGTCATAAAACTAGAGAGTTGAGCCAACAGGTGTAGTTAACAAGATTAAATGTTTTATTGCCTTTAATTTCTACCTGTGACAGGATATGACTTGATTGTTGACATTTACCTGATTAGGTTAATTTTGAATAAAATATCTTTTTCATGTAACGTGGTTTGTATAAAATGGGTCATGGGTCATCAATATTTATTAGAATCAAACTGTTGTTGTTTGTGTAAGCATGTAGAAAATAATTTATTTCTGTCGAATTTTATGAAAATCAGTAGTCCTTCACTAAATATATTTTACAATTTATTCTATTTTCGTGGTTTTTTTCAACTCTAAGCTCATCTCTTGAATATTCATTTTTACTTGGAATCTATCTATTTTTAGACCTTATTTAGCGGTCTTTTCTCACTGAATCTACAGTACTCCTTTGTGGCAAAATTTGCTGACATTGAGAAGTACGATCGTTTTTTTGTTGTTTTTTGTTTGTTTTATATATGTGTTGTTTGCGTTTTGAATATTTTCAACCTTCAGCTGAATTGTGTTTTTTCGTGCACACAATTTTACAAGTGTGTGAAATATGATTTAAAATTTTGATGTGTATTTGTCCCATCTCTTGAATATTCATTATTTACCTGGAATCTATCTATTTTTAGATTTAATCTTGCGGTGTTACTTCCATTGTGGCAAAATTTGCTGACTCTCAGAAGTATGATCGTTTTTTTGTTTTACAGGTGTGTCATTTGCGTCAAACATTTAAACCTACAGCTGAATCATGTATTTTCATTCACATAATTTTACAAGAGTGTAAAATGTGACCTAAATTTATATGTATCGTCATTTGTTCCGTTCGCAACTAAATTTCAGCAGATTTTATCTTAAAAATACAAAACTTCAATGTTGTTTGATGTGAAGGTTAGCAATTTTTAAACTTAAATCGGCTGAAACTTATTGATTTACCCAACCGATATAATAACAAGTAACAACAAAATACCGATCACCAAGGAAGCTGTCTAGAGTGACAAAAACAATACAAAATACGGAAAAAAATCGAAGTCTGTGAAACAGACAAATCTGGGAATCAACAACCAAAATTGAAACAAGTTTTCCCTGAAAGATCCAGACACAGATCGCTCAAGTACTTTGCAGAAAAGCTTCAGCAACCAGAATTCCAGGCAAAGATCACTGGCATCAAACACCAGTAACAACGTTTACAGAAAACGGCCCTTTTTGAGGGCTACACAAATATTTCAAAAAGTAACAAAAGTTATTGTCAATTCTCAAATTAATGTTAACTTTTCCCCAGCCCCCATCTGACTGTCTCTTTCTCTTTTAAATTTGAAATACTATTTGACATACCAAAAAAAATTTTCTTTGAATATATCATTTTGTCTGACTATGGTCCTTTATTTTGCAATTATATGTGTACATGAATGTGTAAAAAAAAAAAAAAAAAAAAAAACTTCTAATGGACTCTAGTTTTGAAGTGATAAATTAAGTGGATTATATGATTTTTAACCATATTAGTTTTTCTTTGCATTCAATTTTGATAAATCATTCTTTACTATTTAAAGCAAATACACATTCATTGCTTTAATTTTTAATAATTATCTTTATTCATTCATTCTTCATTATTAGAAAAAATACAAATTATTTTACACATTTAGTAGCTTTACCTGTAAAAAACCATCTGTAACTTGTTTTAAGACAGCTTGATTAATTTGAAACTAATAATTCTTTTAATGTAAATGATCAAAGTAAAGTGATAAAAATGAAAAAATTCAAGTAGTATATTGATGTTAAAATTGTCTTTTATCAGTATTTATAAATATTGAATTACATTTTTTTTCAGTAAAAAGAAAACAAATGAGAATAACTAATTTTATTTTCTTCATCTTTTTTCACAAACATGGCCATGAATATCTGAGAAAAAAAAACATAATTATTTTTTTATTTGTCTAAAATTATTGAATTGAAATTGTAATGTGTGATTAAATAAATACAAGAACAGGTACATGTAAGTCATAGCTTTATCACCTTCACACACTCCCCAAGTATCAAAGATTGTTTGTGTTTAATTAAATATGTTTTGAGATGCTTATATATTGAAGATGACAACAGATTCATATTCTTAACTGAAATAAAAAATGTAGGTAAACCGGAAACTGACATTGATGTATAATATTCGGAACGTGATCGGACCATTAGATACGGATTGTTGGCTATATCTGCCTTATCTTTTTAGATAAAAATATGTATACAGATAAACATTTTATTGAGTTGTTTAATGATCATGACTATAGGTAATCTTGCATTCAGTTCTGTATAAAAACAAAATGTGACAGGTTATATACAATATTACAAAAAAATGGTGGGACAGACACAAAGGCACACAGAACCCCAGTTCCTGTCTGACCCAATGTCAGACAGAAAAAAAAGTTTTCGCCAACTCTGTACAAGAGGGACAATCCAGTGTCTATGACACGAAGAATACAGAATGCACGACCTTGCGTGGAGAAAATGCAGTTCATTTTCTTTGTACCACCAAATGAAGAGTTAGAGGGTACATTGCACCCCCAACAATTTTGATGTACCCCCAAAAATGAAGGTAAAAGGGTACATGAAAAAACCTGTGGGCATGCTGTTGGTTGAGCCATACTTTAAATATGATCCGGAAACCTAAAAAGTCCCTATTTTCTAAGAGAAAAAGGGCCATAACTCGTGAACGGTTAATGTGAAATACACCGTAATCAAACTTAACCTGTATTTTTATTGTACACAGCAATGTGTGAAAGTTTTAAAAGATTTGGTTGAGCGGTACTTTAATTATTATCCGGAAACCAAAAGTGTGACAAACGAACATGAGGATCCCTCTAATGTTGTGAAGTAATAGATTAAGGAGGAAATTTCCATCCACAATCAGTTGGTTTTCCAAGAAAAGTCCTAACTTCATGGTGTACTTTTAGACATCGGTTATTGCATAAATATTGACATAACCCAGTTCCTTTTAGCTGGAAAATGATTTTTTTCAATTTAAGTCAAATGTATGCGATAAATTGGCTCTAGTGAATTATGACAAGTTTGAGAATGCAGAAGCCACAAAAGGGTTATCAGAAGACGTAAATCGAAGAAGGACAGACAAAATGCAATGGCCAAAAGAAAAAGGTCAAACAATGATCCACATGTACATATACAATACACTACACAGATCTAGAGGAACCCCCACAAAAAATAGATGGCAGCATTATGCTTTGAATTACTGTACAGAAAACCAGGGGTTAAAAAATCTGAGGATCGGGACCGGCGATTTGTGGGTTCGGACCTAACATTTTCTAATCCCGTAAAGTCTGACGGACCTGTTGAAACTGTGCAATTACGGACTTGAAATAAATAGGAAGTTAAAAGTCTGAGTGACAGATTTTACTGCATAATGTTAATCCAGCATTCACTGCCTCTTTTAATCTTGTTAACATCGATAGGGTTACGTAATCTGAAATAATTCAAGATCAAGTGTGTTTTGTTCTGTACGAACCTCCAGTAACAGAGCACACGCACCCAGGATGGTGTAACAGAATATCTTAAGATCAGTTTTGCGCTTTACGGAAACTGTAATTCTTTCGATAATACTTAAGCGTATTAGTGAAGCAGTTCAAACATAAAAATGGCCCGAAACTCCGAAAGTCATTGACTAGTTTTTTTTTTTAAGTTAATGGGGTGGCTCGTGATACTTGACAACAATAAATTACATAATGAAAAAACACCACAACTAACAAAAGATCAAAGATACTATAGGCTTAAATGGAAGAGAACATTTCAAACTTCATGGAAGGAAAAAATACCTTGGGTTGAGACAAGTGGTATACTGATAACCCCGGCGATCTAATATCATTGAAATTAAATTTCCAAAGACATTTTCTGTTCTCTATCTCCAGATATTAGTCTTCCGAAGACATTTTCTGTTCTGTATTTGTGGAAGTCTTAAATCTCAACGATATTACCGGCGATCATGCTAGTGAGAATTATGAAGTAAATATGTGGGGTAAATACTGTAGAATATATCCAGAATTTGCACCCAAAAAACCCCCAACAACAATGCTTTATTAAAGGTACAACCAATATACGAAAATTGACTGATAGCCCAAGACAAAATGAAAAGCAGGTTTTATAAAATTAAGTGTACAGCAGCATCTGATCAGATATTAAATTCCCAACCTAAAATAGTCATTTTAAATAATATATGTTCCGATATTCAGGACCAGTAGAATAATTTTCAGGACCTGTAAATTCCTGATGCTCACTGACTGGTCCTGGACCAGTGACCTTTTGGAAAAAATTTTAACCCCTGGAAAACACAAGGCTACCAAGTGTTTACATGCCAAATCCATAAAAATTGCAAAACTAAACATTAAATAATTAAGATGCTCTATTTAGTGAAAATCACCTCTCTTTTTTTCTCACTTCAAAATGATAGGGTACATAGAACATATCAGCATGTTGATGAATTTCAGAAATTTTTGTTACGTTAATGAACTGAATGCATCAGTTGGACTTTTACCCTCCTAAAATCAAGTTTTATTGCTAATTTTTTTGGTATTATTTCTCGTAATGGATTTTAAAATTCTTATTTGTTGGCTTGCAATATTTTAAAGGTTAACATACAAATTGTATTAAGAATTATTTTGAAATCTTCATGTAAACTCTTTTGATGGAAATGGTTTGAAAACAGTTGTAAATTGTAAGGTGGATAAGAGGAATACAGTTACAAATTTGTCAAACACAGGACTGGAATACCAATAACATCTATGTGAATTTCAGATTTTTGTGTGACTAAACACTGGTTTGATAATTAGCCCCAGATGGTAATATATTTCATTGTATTGAAATACATATTTTGTACTTAATTTACTGTTATGATGTATTGACTTTTCAATACATCAATATTTTTGATTGGTCCTCTAAATTTAATAATCCTATGAAATCGGGGAATATTTCATGACTTGCTATCAGTAGTCAAGTCTACTAATTAATATATTGTTTCCATTTACATAAAGTTCAGCACAAAAAACTATAGTGAAACCAGTCTAAAACTAATCTCATTGGAACCAGCATAATATGTGTTCGGAATAGACAGGTTTTCAGTTTATACAGGTTAAATTAACAAAGATTTCCTACATTGAATCTTTTTGATACTTTCTTAAAGTTTGGTTTATACAGGATTCTGTTTTATTCAGAGTTCAGTTTAGATGGGTCTCACAGTACTCACTATTTTTTATTATTTTTTTGCTGTTTCTCTTCAGAAATCACCAATGATGTTATCCTCGCCTGTAAAAAACCAAACGAATGGAAGGTTCTGGTGGTGGATCAGCTCAGTAAACGGATGATATCAAGTTGTTGTAGAATGTGTGAAATAATGTCAGAGGGAATCACTCGTAAGTTTTAAAACATCGTTTGGCGACGATGTCTGGATGAATAAAATGAAAACCAAAAAAATATCACACGGTCAGAACAGTTCCAAAATCCAATTGCAAAATCTTAGACAGAGGCAAAAATCAACATCCCTAACACACATACATGTCTGGTCACTTTCCTATATTGGTACAGCCCACTACAGGCACTTCAATAAAAAGTTGCGAGGCTAATCTAGTGTTATGGACCCAAACCTTCGGGTTATCCCTTCTTAGTGAAATGAGGAGATCATGCTTTAACACCAAGACATTAGCAATTCAGATTGTCAGATCTGTATGTGATTACATTTCTTGTAAACATGGTAACCTTACACAATAAAATAGCCTGATCACTATATCCTGTTATAAAACACTGTGTTCGATTTTTCTCGGACATTTCAGTTTTTTTCAACTTTCACCGACATTTTCTTGATTTCACTGACGTCGGCCCAGAGTGATTTCTGGCTAAAACGCGCTGTATGTAACAGTTGTGAACTGCATCAGTGGTGTAATATTTAGCATCCTGACCAGATGGATTGTGGGATTGATCCCTGTTATAATCATTAAGGCATATGAGACCTGTTGTCTTGGAGTCAGGATAATGTTACAGAGTGTAGCTAGCACTATGAAAATCCAACTGGGCTTGTTTGTATAGTACAAAACAGAAATCATCATCTCATCAAAAAGTAACTACTTGTCACAATGATATAGTAGAAAAATTGTTCATTTGGCATGGAACAACAATCACTCACATCGTTCAAGATTCTATTATAGTCAAGATAAGATCAGTTTTATTTATAGTCGGCATATTTAAATAACAATACAACACAAGCCCTAGTGGGCTTTTGACCGACATAAAATGTCAAGAAATGTACTGAGAATCCTTGTTGTTAAAAAAACGCATTATACATATCAATTTACCATTCAAATGAATACAGTTTTCATGATAAACATGCAATCAGGCCTTGCGGTTATATAATCTTTTGAGTATTATTTCTGTACTTTAAATTAAAAAAATAGCCAATCAAAACACTGTATCAAATATATGAATATATGACGATTTTAATTAGAGTATGAATACAGAACTTGTACTCAGAAATGTTTATGACTAAGGCCAGAATATCACTTGTTTTTCTTTTGTAGTGGTTGAAGACATCAACAAGAAAAGAGAACCACTGCCATTATTGGAGGCAGTCTATCTTCTAACACCAGTAGAAAAGGTAAATAACATGTAGCTTAAACATATAAGGTAGAACCTTAATAAGAAAACAGAACCACTGCCATTATTGGAGGCAGTCTATCTTCTTACACAAGTAGAAAAGGTAATTAGCTGTAGCTTAAATATCGTAGAACCTTATAATCTGAAACTCGGATACTCAGATAAGTTGTTTTCCTGAATAATTTGGTTCTTATTTTAATTTGAGAACCACTGCAGTTTATCTTCTAACCCCACCAGTAGAAAAGGTAAATAACTTGTAGCTTAAATATATATATGATAGAATCTCATGGTCTAAACTTGTATAAGTTGTTTTCCTTAATAATTCAGTTCTTATTTTAATTTGAATAAAAGCTTAAGCAAAACCCCTAAATGTAGCTACTTCAGCCAGTAATATCATGATCCCTGCTGATAAACATAAAAAGGACAGTTATTGCTCAATATGAGTACTGTGGATTCATTATTATTCGTGGGATACCAATTTTCATGGATTTCGTGGGAACAGGCAAACCACGAATTTAAGTACTTTAAGTATCAAGCGTACTGCAATTTTTCAGTTGACTTGTTACTAAAGAAATGGCGAAACCACGTAATTAGATATCCTCGAAACCTCATTCTTTTCTACATCCATGAAAATTGGTACCCACGAAAATAAATGAATCCACAGTATCTCGCACACTCTTAACATGCATCATTTTATCCCTTCTTGTTAATCTTGAGATCAATTTTATGATAAGTATGTTTTATACAAAACTGTTTACCACATTGATAGTGTTATGGTTAGTGTGCTTGCCTCAAGTACGGTAGATCCTGGATTTGAGCCCTGGTGGGTCAAACTAAAGACGGTAAAATTGGCATTTGTTGCTTCTCCGCTAAACAAGCAGTATTAAGGAGAAAGAGTAAAGACTGGAATCAGGATATTGTGCCCAACTGAAGTACCATATCTACATGTGAACTGTTATAAAAATCCAAATAAGCAAGTTAGTCTAGTACAAAGTAGACATCATTGTACTTTTATAGAATGTAATTTGTTCTCGCCATGATATAGCTGAAAAATTGCTAAATTTGCATTGAACAACAAACACTCACTTACTGAAAAACTGTTGTCATCAATGTTATTATATGAAATGTTGTTGATAGTTTCTGTTCTTGTAAATAAAAATGCTTCTTATTTGAATATTTTCAATTTTCTTGTTTTAGTCAGTTAAAGCTCTTATGGTGGATTTCCAGAACCCTAACAACACGCAATATAAATCTGCACATGTTTTCTTCACTGAAGGTACAAATATACATTTCAATACAACCACTGTATTGTAATAGATATATATTGCATTACAATCATATTGTATTGTATTGAAGATACATTGTATTAATACAATTATTGTATTATAATAAATATGCATTGTAATACAATCAAATTATCCCAGGGGCAGATCCAGGATATCAAGAGAGGGGGGGGGGGGGTGCAGTTAAAAAAAATTGCGTCGAGTGGTGGGAGGCACGAAAATTTTGGTGGTATTTCGTATGAAAAATCATGTTTTTATGCAATAAAATCATATTTTTTCCAATTTTAGGGGGGGGGGGGGGGGGGCACACGCTGGGTACGCCCCCCCCCCCCCCCCCCTGGATCAGCAATATTTCAGTTTAATGTGGCATTAACACAATAAAAATATCATGAGCAAAGGATTTTCATATGCAAGTAACATGTTATTTTTTTTTCATGTGTAAATGATGCTTTTTCAAACTGGTATGCATATTGAAACGAAAGTTTAACTCTTTCCCTACCACTGACGTGTATACACGCGTTTATTATCACCCTTCTGATCGTATTGACTGATAAATCCGCTGTAATTAACTCCATGCTACTCTCAGTGACTGATATATCCGCTGTAAATAAACACATGCGCAATCGTAATGACAGATTTTTCCGTTCAAACGGGTAGTGTTAAAATGCGAACGATTGGTCAAATTCTTTGAAAGTTCAAAAGGTGAACCAATGAAATTCATTTTTAGAAATGATTTCTCTGCCATATGATACTTTCGTTTTCTATATTTGGTCACGCAAATTTCCAAAATGTATGAATGAAAATGTATAAATAAACGTGCACGTTGTTGTAAACAATGGCGGATGAATGGAATTCTTTGTTTAATTCTGACGACGATGACAGCGAATTTGAGGGTTTTAGCCCATCAGATATTGATGAATCGGAAACTAGAAGCATTGGGAGTGATATTAGTATCTCCGAGGTGGATACGGACTCGTCTGATGATGATAATCTCGACCAAATAAACCAAACGTGGTCGCGAAATTTGAAAACACCGCAAGTTGCCGATTTTCGTGAACAGATAGGAGCAACATTTCAACTAAATGAAGAAAAAAAGCAAATTGATTTCTTTCATAAATTTTTCCCTGTGAGCTTGGTTGAAAAAATAGTAGCTGAGACCAATGCATATGCAGTAAAATGCATTCAAGTATGACCTGACAAGGTGTGGGTCCCAACAACTTTCCCTGAAATGATGGCGTTTTTGGGAATCCATGTAGTATTTTCAATTGTTGGGATTCCTTCATACACACTAGCATGGAAATCAACTTGGCCCTTTGAAATACCTGCTGTACCTTCAATCATGACCAGGACACGTTTTGAAAGAATTTCAAAGTACTTTCATATGAATGATACTTCCCAAAATCCACCAAGAAGACAACCAGGGCATGACAAACTTTGTCACATTCGTCCAATTCTTAATGAACTGTCTAGAACTTGTTTGGACAACTACAACCCCAACAAAGAACAGTCTATAGATGAAGGAATGATAGCATTTAAAGGCAGACTATCTTTCAAGCAGTACCTTCCAGCAAAGCCAACTAAATTTGGAATAAAGGTTTGGGAACGAGCCTCCCCACAGAATGGATATTGCCACGAATTCCAAATTTATACTGGTAAAGTGGAAGGAGTAAGGACTGAAGAGGGACTTGGTTCACGTGTAATTAAAGACCTTTCCAGGCATCTTGTTGGGAAAAACCATGTGATTTATATGGACAACTTTTTTTCAAATCCAGCTTTATTTGAAAGTCTGTTGGCTGAGGGAATATACTGCAGTGGTATGGTTCGTATCAATAGAAGAGGTATGCCAGAGGCTATCAAAGGAGTAAAGCTAAAAGAAAAGGGCGACACTTTTACTGTTCAAAAGGGAAACCTTGTAGCCACTGCATGGAAGGATAAAAAGGTAGTTACATACCTAAGTACCAACTGTGATCCGACAGAAAGTAGGGTGGTACAAAGAAGGAAAAAAGATGGAACGTTACAGAATGTGTCAGCTCCAATCGTCTCAGATTTATACAACAAGTTTATGTTTGGTGTTGACTTAGCAGACCAAAAGAGGATGCAATATTCTACTTGTAGAAAGTCCAAGAAATGGTACAAGTATTTATTTTGGTTTTGTTTTGATTTGGCTGTTACCAATGCATTGATTTGCATGCAAGAATCTCAAAACCACCAAAAAAGGTCAAAAAACAACAAGGTCATTAAAATGACACAACTAGAATTTAGAACTGGCCTATCCCAGCAACTCATTGGACAGTTTAGAGGGACAAGAAAAAGGAAGGCACCAGCAACTGTTGGAAACTGTGGACTAGCACATTGGCCAACACAGTTTGACCAGCCAGGCAGATGCAAGGGATGTACAAAGGAAAATCGACGACATGAAGTGAAAATAGGGTGCAAACAATGTGACATTAGACTCTGTGTAAAACATGACTGTTTTGCAAAATATCACGAAGAATTACTTAAGTGAATAAATGAAAATTCAAGGATTATATTTGTATATTTTGGATAAAATATGTGATTTTTTCTTTATTTGTGTGACTAAACATTGACTTTTTATGTTCACTATGGATTTATTTCTTGATCAAATTGGATTTAAATAAGGAAAAACTAAATACAATCAATGGTGAGTTAGAAGCATGTTTTATTTTTTAATTATGTTAAGTATTTATTGAGATATAGGCAATTAAATCAATGCACCATCTCTCTGCTGCAATCAACTTCTCACTGTAAAATAATCTCTGGTAATTAACCATCAATTCAGCTGTGGTAGCCAGTCTTATCAGTGATGTGTAGTATGTAATCACTACAACAGCTATAGTAGATAAGAAGTTAAACAGTAATGGTCAACAATTCAACCAATATCACCTAAACGGACAACCACCTCTTACCTCAAATCAAAGAACACAAAAAAAAAGACCATGACATATGGCATTGGAAATCCAGGCCCTGACTTGCAACGGGAATGGGAATCATGCGAATTTGATGATTTTACAACTATCTATCCAATCAGTGCCTATCACCACCAAAATTGTGAATTTGGATCTTGCTCATGGCAAGGTGCTGTAAGTGACTTGCAACAGATCAGTGGTTTTCTCCTGGCACTCCGGTTTCCTCCACCCATAAAACTGACCACTATGATATAACTGAAATATTTTTGAAAGTGGCATTAAGCACCATTACCCTCACCCTGAATACTGAAAATAAGGTTAGTTATTAAACTTATTATTAAAATTGACATACAATTTTAATAAAAATTGTATAAATATAACAATTTTTTAACAAAGATGTCTCAATTAGAACAAGTCTAATTTTCATTGAGTCATCATTGGGTGGCTTATAGCTAAGTGTAATACTGTTCTGTCCTGAGCTTGTTAGTGCATTAGCGCTTATAAGTTCTCAACAGGTTGATAGTGAAGCTATTCCGTGAGCCCTTATATTTATGTCATTGGTGGGGGAGCAGGACAATAGCCCCCCTAGGACAATTGCCCCCCACAATTTTTTTTCAGTTTTATATTTAGTTTCTGATTACCTCTTTCTGACTCTTTTTTTTTTTTTTATATTTCACGTTTATTGATATAGAACTTCCAAATGGAATATTCTTGGTCTTGTGTCATCATTTATGTCAGAGAATATTGGGTCATCATTCAGGTCCGAGAGAGGGAGAAACACGGTAGACATCACGAATATAGACTCTATGAACTCCATTGCACTACTATACTTTCACTTCAAAATACACTCCTATTTAAGCCAGTTCTTAGCTTGTACTTACCTTGCAATCATTTTTTCTCAAAATTCTTTTTAATTATTAATCTTTGTACTTAGCTTTGATCATTGTTTAATCAAATTTCTTTTTATAATTTTTCTTTGAAGACCAATTTTGTAAGTTAATTAAACTTAATTGGAAAATCTCAAAATAAAATATCTAAAATTAATAAGAGAAAGTTATTTTTATCATAGCTTGTCCAAGCTGTATAATCCTTTTGATGATTAATATACAAAGAAAAAAATCCAACTTAAAAGTAATTTGAATACTTTAATCTGAGTTTTTGCATATTTATTTCTCATTTAAAAAAAAATGTTTTCAAATAAAAAAATAAAATAAAAATGAAATAAAAAAATTGGGGGATGGGGGACAATTGACCGGGGGGCTATTGTCCTAGACCCCATTGGTGGATTTCTCTAAAGCTCTTCTCGAATTTCTCCACAATATAGCCAAAAAGTTGCTGAAGTAGAAAATATTTATTGACGTATAGAGAAAATCTCTTTTTGCATTGACTTCTCTAAATAAATAATAAATTTTATAGATTGAAAAAAATATTAGCGATACTTTTACACTGATTCGTTTCAACTAACGGTAATGATACTTTTTATGTCTTCTTTTTTATATAGCTTGTCCAGATGAGTTGTTTAACGATTTATGCAAATCCTCGTCGGCAAAATTCATAAAGACATTGAAAGAAATCAACATAGCTTTTTTGCCGTCAGAATCACAGACGTATTCTCTGGACTCGGCAGAAACATTTCAGTTCTTTTATAACCCTGTTCGCACAGCAGGACGTACGTTAAATTTAGAAAGATGCGCAGAACAGATTGCCACATTGTGTGCCACCCTAGGGGAATACCCAGCTGTAAGATACAGGAGGTAAATATAAACATGTTCCTGTAATTTGTTAAGAAGAGTTTGAAGATACTAAAGGGATAATCAGAATTCATAAATCGAAGAAGAACAGACAACACAACAGCCAAAAGACAAAGTATAAAAGGACAAACAACGATCTACAAAACATTACATATAAAAGTGAAGATCGAGTAACATGAACCCCACTAAAAACCGGGGGTGAACTCAGGTGCTCCGGAAGTATAATGTGGATTTGTTTATTCTCACTAGTATCCATTTTTGTGGATTAACGGAAAATTGTGTTCATTGACAATTAAATTTGTAGTATTGATATTGTACTACAAATTACAATCGGTGTTAGATGTGCACAAAATTTTATGAACTGCATCGCTGGTGCTGTGATTAGTATGCTTGCCTCGAGTGCGGTAGATAGTGGGTTCAAGCCATAGTTGGGTCAAACCAAGAACCATAAAATTGGTATTTGTTGCTTCTCTGATAAGCATGTAGTATTAAAGAGTAAGAGCATATCCATATGTTTAGATTGTTGAGTTCGTGAGGTAGCACTATAAAAATCCAAGTAAGTGCTGGTCTCTTAATAAAAGTTCAAATTACATAAAAATGCTTTGGTTAGATACTGAAACTGAAGGTCCTTTTACACAGGTCTTTGCTTAATACAGGTGGTCTTTAAAGCAGGTTTGACTGTAATTAGATCCATAAAGAAAACACACACAATTTTAATTAGTCTAAAGACAGCATATAGCCACAAAAATGAGTACAAGCCAAAATGGGACAGTACAGGACTCCGACCACTCGGTTCAATACACTCTTGTGTAGAAATGCCTACTAGGTTTGATTTATGATATTTAACTCCACTTTCAACAATATTTCAGTTATATCGTGGCAGTCAGTTTTATTGGTGGAGGAAGTCACTGACAAACTTTATCATATAATGTTGTATCTAGTACACCTTACCATGAAAGGGGTTTGAACTCATAGCGTTAGTGATGGTAGGCACTGATTACACAGGTAGTTGAAAATTCAACTACCATACAATCACGACCATGACAGGCCCCCTAACCAGGTAGGTTAATAATATGGTTGTAAATTGTTTTATTTGCTAGAAAGCTATTAAATAAGTATAATTTTTATTTTTGTATAGTGAATTTGACAAAAATGCAGAATTTGCTCAAATGGTACAACAGAAGCTAGATGCTTACAGAGCAGACGATCATACTATGGGAGAGGTAGGACATTTTGTTCAATGATTATTATCTTGAAATACAACTTTGCTTGTCATATATATATATATATGTAAATATGAATACTTGGGCCATAACTAATAAATTGTTTGTTTGCCCAATTGTGACCTACTGGAAAAAAAGGTACATACTCGAATCCTTTTTTTCTTTAAAAACAAATTTATTATTATTATTTTTTTTTCTATATATTTCCAAGTTTCACAGTGATAAGTTATCTTATTTCAAATTTTGATACATTAATAAATAAAAAAAAGAATTTTTCTGCTTACCTATGCATGTCAAACACCCACAAGTCGGGTTTGGGCATACTAACATTTTGTTAATGATGGAATTACCAGTGGGTTTCAGATTTTGATGTAATTTTGTTGCCTTACTCAATCATCAAATTGAACTCGTTATAATAAAAGAAAAAATAATGGAAATTTTTTCTTACAAGTCATAAAACTTGACACTGGCCAATATAACATCCATACATGCATTACAACACGATATCAATTTTTTTAACAACATTTAGAATCATGCAACATTTCTCACATGTATGGTTTTTATTATACAGTAATATTGATCAGGGTTCACGTTGGAGGGCGATTCGAGCGAAGAAGTCGCCTTGTGAAGGTTGACTTCGCTTTCTCGTTGGTCAAAAGCGAAGTTCAAGTCGCATTGTAATTTTGAAGAGTCGCCCTATGTCGCCGCCCGCATATTTTCTCCACTTGTCATTTATTGAAATCTATCGTATCCATTATTAAGTATTTTGAAAGTGATTTTCTTGGAAAGTAATCCATTACGGTTTATAGAAACTTTAATTTCGTTCATTAGAGGTGTTGTTTATTGTTTATATATATATGCCTGGCTTAAAATAAAACTATTTGTATTTGTTTTTCGTAAACAAACAACAATGGCGCCATTTTGGTAAGGGGACACAATTCGGTACTGTGCTACGGGAAATGTTGACATAATTTTTTGTCCGCTCGAAGCTACTTTCAACAAAACGATCTTTTGATTTATTTTTTCTCATTTCTGTGACATAAAATCATAGTTCTCATATCAAATATGTTCATATATGCGAAGATTGCAATTCAAAATTTGTTGAAATGCACGTAGAGTACAGTACAGAAAGGGACATACCGTGATCAATCACCGTGATAGTGGTCATGTCTAGGAGAGTGATGGGGATTAAAAATTTTAATTCATGTCGGTGATCAGGGGGCAATAAAACACCAGGTGTTAATCTTGTAATCAAGTGTGTCGTTTTACAGGTTAACTAGTCAGATAAGATGTACAGGTGAAATTACGTTTTTATATCGCCTATTTTTTTTTCAGGTACTGTCTCAGATTCCCCTCAGAATTAAAAAAAACATTTTTATTTCTTTCCTCAAAACGTAAAACATCCTTCAACGTAATCCCGAGATCGAGAAAATGGCACGAGAACGGAGAGTTCATTTGAATTGATGAATAAAATGTAAATAATAAATGATTATTCAACTTCAATTCAGTGAAATCATGGGTTGTGCAAATTTGTTTCAAAGATTGTTAACCGTGGCTGTGTATTGCGTATCTACACCTAGTATTTTATTGACACGTGACCTGGCTTGTGCACAAATGAAGTTTCATAAACACATGTGCGATATGCGTGATTTGTTACGTTTTAAAGCGTATTTCCAGTTCAATATTACATTTTAGTTCACTAATATTTTTTATACGTTCAGTAATTTTTTTTATTTTAATCTTCGTAGAAAACCCAGTTAAAACCCTTTTGGTTGTAGAAATACGTACTAAATAATTTTTATACGTTCAGTAATTTTTTTTATTTTAATCTTCGTAGAAAACCCAGTTAAAACCCTTTTGGTTGTAGAAATACGTACTAAATAATTTTTATACGGTCATTGAAGAATTTGATTAAAAATTAACGAAACAAATATTTATAAACAGATCATTCAAAGAAGTACTACATGTCCAAAAGTCACTAAATTTATGGATATATTTTGGAAATTAGCGGCTAATCTGCAGAAAGTTTAGAAACGTGAAAGGAAATAAAGAATTAACCTTTATCATGATTTTACCCCTACAAATGTTTGACATTACACAGTATCTGACCAAAATCAAATGTCACCAGTTTATTTATTTATTCAAATTCAAATCTTAATTGGCTTTCAACCCAATAGATTTGTGACTAAATACAGCCAAAAAACCCCCAAAGTTATAGGTTTTTGTTTGCAATTTTAAAGAAAATTATTTTCATCTATAACGGAATTACGTAACAAGCCAAGTGTGTGAAACAGTTTACTTGAATTGTTAATTTTTTTCAATACGAGAGGTTAAAGTCCAAAACACAAAATAAACCAATAATCAATTTGAAGTCTGCTCTTTACCAACTAAACCCGCGCTTGCAAAGTCCGTGCTTCAAAACCCAGCGCCTGCGGTTTAACTTATAAACAAAAAATACATTTATGAAGTAGCCCGTATTTACGAAAAATTCAATACATACTGAATTCGACCCAACAGAAGAAAAAAAATGAGAAATTAAAATTAAACAAGATAAAGTTCAGTTGCGGTTTCAACAAAATTCTTAATCTAGAACTCGAGGTCATAAAGTAGAACTTTCTAAAACAAACGAAAACGATAACTAGACAGACATTCTTTGGCAATGAAAAGCAACAAACAGTCAAATATTAACAGCAAGAGGATACAAAATTAATTGTCAAAAATACATCCTTCAGTAACAATAATTACGGCTTACGATATTAAAAGTCAACAGGTAGAACAGGTAACGCTAGTCTCTTAATTGGTGGTAAAATATCAATCGGCGCACAAGTGACCTAGAGCCATAAAATTTAATCCCCACCACCTTGTTTTATGGTCCTTTTTAGGTCTATCACAGTGGGTTTATGTCCGTGATGATATGTCTAAAGGATTAAAAATTATGTTTCTCGGAGTGATCAATCACGGTATGTCCCTTTCTGTACTGTAGATGCTTCAGATATTTATCCATCCTCATTGGTATTTTATACTCGACACCGGGTTAATACTACAATCTACGAACTGTTTATTTACATACAGACATGTGTAAACGTTAACACATATCCAATTAAAAAATAAACTTTGAACTAGAGTAGCTTTCCTCCGTTGTTGCAATCTGATTTGAGGTCTGGCAAATAATAATTACAGCCTTTACTTTCTTCAGTTTTTGACTAACAGTGGCAATTTACGTTTGTGCTATATTTTCATTCCCTACTGTACTGTACTGTACTCCTATATATAGTTGAACCATTGAGTAAATTGACAGACATCGTTCTTCTGCTGAAGATCACACAAATATGAGTTATTACAATTTGTGTGGTATTGGATCACAACACAGTAATATTTCAAAAGGAAAAGGGGGGTGGGGGTACATATATAAATCACTGGTATGCAAGACTCCAATAGTCAAGGTAGACAGAAACAAAAATGTGACATTGAATAGATGTCCTTACGGTAGTTATGAATAAAAAAAGAAAAGGAAGAGAAGTAAAGCAGTACATGCACAGTAACAGATTTGTTTATCTTTCTGTTACTCTACTATATCTTCTTCCTGAGGTTTGAACTTCCACTTTATCAAGGCGGGGGGGGGGGCTTGTCTTTATCGTGAACGTATGGTAGTTGGATTTACAACTACCTATGCAATCAGTGCCTATCACCACTAACGTTGTGAGTTCGAATCCTTCTCAGGTGAGGTGTACTTGATACAACATTATGTGATAAAGTTTGTCAGTGACTTGCGGCAGGTTTGGTTTTCACCGGGTACTCCGGTTTTCTCCAACAATAAAACTGACCGCCACGATATAACTGAAATATTGTTGAAAAGGGCATTAACCACCATAAACAACCAACCAATCTTCAATAAAGAAATGGAAAGTTTGTCTAAGGTTTTGACAGGAATATTATTTTTTGGTGCATTTTTTTTTAGAATATTTCAGCAAGAATAATCATATTATTATATTTTCTTATTTTATTTGTAGGGTCCCCAGAAAGACCGATCACAGCTTCTGATATTAGATCGAGGATTTGATCCGATCACACCTCTGTTACATGACTTACATTTCCAAGCCATGGCTTATGATTTGCTGCCCATTGAAAATGATGTTTATAAGTAAGTTTCTATAATTAGAAAGTCAAGAAAATTTATTTTGAGTGTTGACACAACGAAAGGTCAAAATGGCTGTTCCAGTTTACTTCCTATTGAATGATAGGCAATCTGAATATATGTATCTTGCATTGGGAGTTTAGATTAAATCTTTTAGGGAACAATGTTTAGTGTGTATTTCATGAATATAATGGGCATTTTTACATCTTTTTGGGAAAATATTTAAGAAAATACAATTTAATAATACCCATTGTAATATTACAACAGATCATAGTGAACATGAATTGTTTCCTCTAAATTAAGATAGGAAAAATGTTCTTTTGTATAGTGCAGTAGTCCCCCGCCCCCCCTCCCCCTCCTGTAAGATCTGTCTTAGGCTAGATTTTAGATGTGCTGATTTTTCGTAAAATACTACTCAACTGTCCCCCTCAACAGAGGTCACCCCTCTTGCAATGCCATTTTTTCATTTCAGAAGGAGTGTCCTGACAAGAGGAAAACTAATGTATATGTAGAAAAAAAAATTTTGTATTTAAAATAAAAATATTTTACAAGATTTACAAGAATACATATGTAATAAATATAGATAAAACCTTTTTAAATGTTCATCTTTGTATATTTTATAGATATGAAAATAATGTAGGAAACGATGTAGTTGAAAAAGAGGCTCTGTTAGATGAGACTGATGAATTGTGGGTAGAACTTAGACATCAACATATTGCTATAGTATCACAGTAAGTACATAAACTTTCATTCTGTAAGAAATGCACACTTTGTTTTTCCAAAAAAAAAATTCAGTTCTACCCAATTTTATCATAACTCCCCTTTCCAGCTGACAATGTTAATATTATTTCATGCAAATTCATTGTAACGTAAATTCATGGATTTCGGTCTGCAGTTAGCACACGTATATATCTATATTTATATATAAATATATTCATGGTGAAACATATTAAACATATAAATGACCCACAAAATTCATGCGAAATGGTATACCACAATTAATAATGAATGTTACTGTCGGTTCTGTCAATAATTTTACCCTACTCTTTTTCAGACGAACTGTTACATTGCCCGTCAGTTTCCATTTTATATGTCTTTCACTGCATCGTTAGCGTAATCTTTAGCGTGTATGCCTTGAGTGTGGTGCATTGTGAGTTCAGGTCATGTTTGGGTCAAACTAAAGACTATAAAATTGGTGTATGCTGCTTCTCCTTTAGCATGTAGAATTAAGATGTAAGAGCAAGTACTGGTTGGTCTCTGAATCAGGATAATGTGTCAGAGTGTGCCTACATGTCTATCCCCCAGACTGTTGTTTCAGTGAGTTAGCAATATAAAAATCCTGTTAAGCATAGTTCAGAACCTGGTTGGGTCAGATCAAAGACTATAAAATTGGTGTATGCTGCTTGTTCTCTTAGCATGCAACATTAAGGAATAAGAGCAAAGAGTTAATATATGTGAAAATCCAGCTGTGTGTTGATTTAGTACAAAGCGGACATCATCAGCTCATTGAAATGAATCTTGTTCTCACAATTTTACCTGACAGTTCTTTAATTTTGTCTTCTACTTTAAAAATTTTCCAGGCAAGTCACAAAACAGTTGAAGCAGTTTGCCAAAGATAAGAAAATGACAGATGGAGACAAGGCTAATATCAAAGACTTATCTCAGATGTTAAAGAAAATGCCCCAGTATCAAAAAGAATTAAGTAAATACTCGACACATTTACACTTAGCTGAAGATTGCATGAGAATCTACCAGAAACATGTGGATAGATTGTGTAAAGTAGAACAGGTAAGCTGGGTTATCTCCCTTTGTATAAGGTAACAATGGTACCATCTCTGCATACTGCTTACCTGATCTTTGTCAACTACATGTATAAAGATTGAAATAAATAAGAAAGAATATGGACATGTAAGATTAATAACTAAGTATCAAACTTATATTAACGATCAGTTTAAAACCCTCACAACCGGATTTACATATTATTTTGACTGAAATAAACAGTCACCTCACTAACATGATCAGCGACGACTCAAAGTTTATCCCATCTTATCAGTTTACCAGTATTTAATGATCACTTTTCATTCTAAGCATTAAAAAAATCATCAGAAATTAAATTCATGGTTGTACCAATTAAGTTATCATATTATTGAATAATTATGTAACTAATTAACTATCAATCGTCACAAAAACACTGCAACTTTACAAGTGGACTGCCATTTTTTCCAATAAGTTACCTTCTGTTATTAAACAGTAATATGCAAATCATCACAGATCGAAGTTCACAATCCTAATAGATAGATCTTAAATAAAAGGTTAATTGTCATATGCAATCATTTTTCCTCTGTTCCAAAAGTGACTGTTGAATACAAGTTTGACCGTATGTTTGCTTTAGTTGGTAGCTGATAAAACCTTACATATATCATATAATAAAGAAAGAATTTAGATGTAAGTAAAGCTGAAAGGTAATTTATCTGCCATATCTACATTGGTGGTGCTTGCCTCTAACATGGTAGATCGTGTGTTCTAATCCCGGTCAGGCCAGACCAAAGATTATAAAATTGGTATATTTGTTTCTTGTCCGCTAAACATGCAGCATAAAGGACTAAGAGTAGAGACTGGTTGGCTAGAAATCAAGATCATGTGTCTGTGTTAAGCGACATGTCTACCCACAGACTGTTGTTTCAGTGAGCTAGCACTATAAAAATCCAGCTAAGCATGTCGGTCTAGTACAAAGCGGACATCTTCATCTAATTGAATGTGACTTGTTCTCGCCAAGATTTAGCTGAAAATTGCTCACCTGGGGTAAAACAACAATCACTCATTATAAACAATTTATATCATATGTTATGCTAAGTTTGTACATGTTTTCCGTCAATTAGACCCAGTTTTACTGGGTTTTTTCCTTATATTTTTCAGGATTTAGCCATGGGAACAGATGCTGATGGGGAGAAGATAAAAGATCACATGAGAAATATTGTACCCATTTTACTGGACCAAAATATTACAGCGTACGATAAAATTAGGATCATATTATTGTACATAATACATAAGGGAGGTAAGAAAAATTCAATCTAATTAAATCAGGGCTAATGGTTACAGGTTATGGTATTTAATACCACTTTCAACTATATTTCAGTTACATACCAAAAGATGTCTCAGTTTTGTTCTCCACATGATTAGAATTTGAGGGTCATGCTAGGTGGCGTTATTGGTATTTAATGTCATTTTCTGCAATTTTCCCAGCTTTTTATGTATATTTTTGTCTTGACCACAAACTTTAAAATATGAAATAAAGGTAAGAACAGGTATTCATTAACCGGATGAGGTGGTGGACAGTTTCTTGGCAGACATCCAGTCAACTACTCCACTCTCTCGATACCGATTCTCTTCTACGGCGTAGTGAAACAGAAAAAATACAGTATTCTAGGACGAGATCGAGATTGAATTACATCAGCAGCATGGGTCACTAATTTGCAGCCATGACCGAATTATAGAGTAGAGTTAGAGTTTGTGCTTTTATATTATCAACATTAATTTTTAGCTCACCTTGCCAAAGGCAATGTGAGCTTTTGCCATCACTTGGCGTCCGTTGTCTGTCGTCTGTCGTCCGTTAACTTTTCACATTTTAATCTTCTCCTCTGAAACCCCATAGCCAAATGAGCTGAAACTTAGTATGAAGCATCTATGGAAGGTCCTCTATAAAGTTTGATCACTTAGTCCCGATCCATTAACAAACATCGCCGCTACAGGCAATTCTTGTTTCTGATTGGCTGATTTTAAAATTCTTCTCCTCTGAAACCGTTTGGCCAAATTAACCGTAACTTGGTAGGAAGCATCTTTGGAAGGTCCTCTGTAAAGATTGCTTAGTTCATCCCGATCCGTTAACAAACATGGCCGCCACAGACAATTCTTGTTTCTGATTGGTTGATTTCTAAAAACATTTCTCCTCTGAAACCGCTTAGCCAAATAAACTGAAACTTGGTAGGTATCATCTATGGGTGGTCCTCTATAAAGATTGCTCAATTTGTCCCGATCCATTAACAAACATGGCCACCACAGGCGATTCTTATTTCTGATTGGCTGAATTTTTAAATTCTTCTCCTCTGAAACTGTTTGGCCAAATGAACCGAAACTTGGTGGGAAGCATCTATGGCAGGTCCTCTGAAGATTGCTAATTTTGTCCCGATCCATTAACAAACATGACCACCACAGGCAATTCTTGTTTCTGATTGGTCGATTTCTAAAAATCTTCTCCTCTGAAACCGCTTTGCTAAATGAACCGAAACTTGGTAGGAAGCATCTTTGGAAGGTCCTCTATATGTATTGCTCATTTCGTCCCCATCCATTAATAAACATGGCTGCCACAGGCAGTTCTTTTTTCTGATTGGTCGATTTCTAAAAATCTTCTCCTCTGAAACTGCTTTGCCAAATGAACCGAAACGTGATAGGAAGGATCTATGGAAGATCCTCTATAGGGATTGCTCGTTTCATTTTGATCCGTAGACAAACATGGTCGCCATAGGCAATGCTTGTTTCTGATTGGTCGATTTCTGAATTTTTTTTCTCTGAAACTGCTTAGCCAAATGAACCGAAACTTTGTAGGAAACATATATGGAAGGTACTCTATAAAGTTTGCTAATTTTGTCCCGATCCGTTAACAAACATGGCTGCCATAGGCAATTCTTGTTTCTGGTTGGTCGATTTCTAAAAATCTTCTTCTCTGAAACTGCTTAGCCAAATGAACCGAAATTTGGTGGGAAGCACCTATGGAAGGTTCTGTATTAAGTTTCCTCAAAGCAGAATGAAAGGTGAGCGACACAGGCTCAGCCAACTGAGCCTCTAGTTACAGATTGAAATGAAATGCACAATTTTATGTTAATTTAGCAAATTTTATTGTGCTCGACTTTTATTAAAAAAACATTATCTTGCTCAAAATCCTACGTCCTTACTTTAGGAAATGTTATAATAACTAATATATGTCACTAACTGTCCAATATATTAAATGCAGACACTTATAAACAAACAATATTCAAACATAGATTGAGTGAGTGAGTGATTGTTGTGGAATGCCAACTGAGCATATTTCATCTTTATCATGGCAAGAACAAGTTAATTTTCAATGAGATGATAATGAGGTCTGCTATGTACTAGACCAACACGCTGAATTGGATTTTTATAGTGCTAGCTCACTGAAACAACAGTCTGTGGATAGACATGTCGCCCCACTCGGACACATTATTCTGATTTCGAGCCAGCCAATCTTTGCTCTTTCTCTTTAATGCTGCGTGCTTTGCAGAGAAGCAACAAATACCATTTTTATAGTCTTTGGTTTGATCCGATTGAGGTTCAAACCCATGACCTACCGCACTCGAGGCGAGCATGCTAACCATTACACCACCGATGCAGTTAAACATAGATTGAAATTGAAATTGAAATCGGTGGTTTTTGAAAAAAATTTAAATTCGATTTGGGTTACATTTGATAGAAGAACATTATTATTCACACTTCCATTTTATACACTTTAGATGAAGAAGGTAAGAAAATCTTTGCAAAATTCTAACACAAACTTGAAAAAAAAACCGATCCATAAAAAATATATTTAAAAACAAAGTACCTTAGATCTGCTTTTATATCCATGCACGTATATATATTTATATATTCATTAGTATGGTAGGTATACGTTTTAACTATATCTTTCTTCCATATTGAACTATGATTAAATGTATGATTCTTTACAAACTATATCTACTTGGTAATGGACTCTTCCATGGATAAGGGCTTCAATGATAATGTTTTAATTGTAAAATGTTAGAATATCAAAAATAATTATAATTATGAAGTGACTTAATGAACATGCAGTTAGCAGGAATTTTTGATTTTAATGTAATTTTGTACCTTGATTAGATTTAGGTTTGGTTTATGGTGTTAAACACCACTTTCAACAATATTTCAGTTTTATTGATGGAGGAAACCGGAGAAAACCACCGACCTATTGCAAGGCACTGACAAATTTTCTCACATAATGTTGTATCAAGTACACCCCGCCATGAACGTGGTTCGAACTCACAACTTTAGTGGTGATAGGCACTGATTGCACAAGTAGTAGGATTTCCAACTAACATACGATCACAACCTTGATGGTCTCTGAAGATTTAGGTTGTTGCAAGAATTTAATTTAATTTGGTACATTGAAGATTAAGGTCGCAGGCTAAAACGTTAGAACAGTTGATGGTAATTATACAAACGTTGATTTGTAGTCACTGAAATAATGAACTATTAATTGCAATACGAATAAATAAATAAAAACAACATGACCATGAACAACTACAGATTCTACGACGAGGATGCCATTTTCCTCACGCTCGCTTTGTAGATAAATATCAGTTGAACTTCATCTCAACATCGGATAAGTAAAGGTGAAATTACAATCATCCCATTGTATTAATTTTGTAGTAAAAAATTGTCTGCCCATTCTGGGTATTGTACTAAAAAATTGAAAATTAATTGGGAATTTTAACAAAACTGTCGCAGATTTAAAATGACCTGTTGAAATATAAAATATGGATGACAAATATCACTATTATATTTGGAGCAAAATTATGCTGTACTAATTTCACCATTTTTTTTTAAACTTGCCTCTAATGCTACTGCAAGTTGACCTAATACCACTTTTAAAGGTCAATTTATGTAATTACTCTTATTGTCAGTAATTTGAACTGTCTGTCTGTCTTGACCTTCATATATATATTTTTGAAAGGTTTGGTATTAGTAATTGTATGAATATTGATGAAATCCTAGCTTCAACAAATTTCTAGAACCTGAAAAGATAAGTGACCACCTTCAATAAGTTATGTACAGTTAAGCTTGTATTCAAAGGTCACCTTTGGGACAATGGAAAAATGATCGGGTAAGACAAGTGACTGTTATTTAAAATCAATCGATCTGGATTGTCAGTTGATTGTTTATTTGAGTTAAAGTAACACGTAAATCAGGTCAGGAGGGTTTTAAACTGGCTGCTTAAAGCAGGTGACTGATAATTCAAGGGAACAGTTAGGGCATGTTTGACTACTGTATATATTTAGCAGACAGGACATCACCTTTTAATATTTATATATTTCTGTTTATAAGGTAATGGGAAGAATGTATTAGTCACCCAATGTGTTACAGACACAATATATATATATATTCTCTCCCCATATTGACTTTTTTTACTCCAAATTTAGCTTTATATTGAAACTACTCTCTGTGTATAGACAATTACACAGCTTCCATGTGATGTGGCTTATCCAATCAGATTATAGTATTTTTTAGATGGAAGGATTTTGGTGAATATGGTTTGAAGCAGAAAGCAAAAATTTACAGAGTAAAATATTTTGTGAGATAACCTTGCCTATTGATTGTTGATATTTAACTTGTTTTTTTTATAAGACATTTTTGGACTACTTATTTACCGTATTTTACGGACTATAGGTCGATGGGGACGGTAGGTCGAATTGCTGCTTTTCGGCTAAATTTGTTGGGAAATACTAAGATAGGTCGAAGCATTCCATAGGTCGAGGATGCCGATGACAACTTGGGTAAGTATCGTCACATCAAACTTTTTTTGTGTTTTTTTTTTACATCGGTAAACATTTGTCCTACAACGATGTTCTTCGGTAAGTATATGTAAGTATTAACTCAAGAATACTATTCTTATGTGTCATAAACGAAATAATTATGAAAATTAAATTAAATAAAATTTTGTTTTTAAACTTGTTTTTTTATGAGGAGTCTGGTTTGTAAAGCCAGACATCGATGACATTCAAATCAGGCCATCTGTGGGTGTCACAATAGATGGTAAACGGATGTTCATACAATAAAATAATCAAGCTGTCAAAACAATGTATCACCTTGTGCAGTTTTATTGACATACCTTTAAACTGTGTTTAATTAGTAGTACACAAATTATGTGATCGTCTCGGTCCAGTAAATTTTCAATCAGCTGATCAGGATAATTAAGTGCCGACTGATGTTCACCTGTGTTGATTATCTCATGGTGATTATTTTATTTGTTCCTAATTGACCAATTCAAGTGTAGAACATTCTAGTTTAACGAAATCGATAATTATTTTCCAGTATATTTAGTATAAAAAGCTTGTTCTCCACGTGTATTCAAATTATTGTGAGATGTAATGCAACCGCCATTTTTTACTACAACCCTGTGCGCATGCTCGTGTTAGATGGAAAACCTATATAGCTATATTTAGATATTTTGTGACAATAATTTTATATTGTAAAACGAACCACCCTGTGATTTTTTTTCAACAACATACATTTTTTATAGTATATATTTTATTATACAATTCAATATTGAACTGATTTTCGCTAACACTTCAATCATTGAATATTATTGATTTTTTTCGGATGTTGAACATTTTCCCCCCGGAATTGCACCCCTTGTTAGTATACTTTTATTCCCCAAGAACATCGATGATTTCAGTCTTCTTATTCAGAAAAAAAACCTACAGCAAATCCAAGGTATACTGTAAACAAAATCGTCATTTTTATCGAGATTTTTTTTTAGGGATTCCAGATTTTTTTAACTTCATCCTTGTATAGGTCGATGTGGACGATAGGTCGAAGCAAGTGTGTTGAGGGAAAAAAATATCGACCTATCGTCCGTAAAATACGGTAAGTTTGATTCTTGAATAATAAAAAGCCATCAATTAAAATTGCATCCTATTCCTATGGCATGTTATCTTCACTCAGCTACTTAACTTGGCTTTAACTATTTACAAGATGAAAGTTTCTTCCTTTAAAATCAAATTTTCCCTCTGTATTGTTTTAATCCTTACAATTAAGAATTTAAAATATTTTAAAAATGACTTTTATATATATACTAACACATTAACGGGACGGAATTTAATTTTGTGTCTTTTTACAATACTATTTTTTCAATTATACATTTTTGGAGATTATATATACATTATGCGTACATTGTACATTGTAAGTTAATTTGTACGAGCTTTAGAAACAGGTAGAAATGTGAGCCTTTGTGTTAATCCTGCAATGTCAAAAGGTCCAAAACAGTTGCCAAATTGTCTGAAAATAGCTGAAACAAGCATCATTATAATAGTTTTCAAATGTGCCCTCTGTGATGTCTGCTTACTGTTCCTGTTTCTTTCTGTTGCTCTACATGAATCAGGTACCAGAAAAGCTTTATTAGGTCCATGACTAAATAACACTGAAGTTTATTTGACCCCCTTTATTAGTACTCAAGATCACATAATTGCAGCATAAAGTTGAGGAATTAGTTGAAACATAGCTTATGATGAGGTGCACTTGACCTGGTTGTCATGGTAAATCATGACCTGGGCCTGTATGCATAAAACATCTTAAATATCCCTTAAACTAAGATTCCACTAAGGAATCCCTTAGTTAAGTGATGATATTAAGTAGTATGCACATAACTACTTAAGTTTGGACATAGCTTATCGGAACACTTCTCCATTTACCGTTTAATATTATATTTACTCATCCTTGGTAATTTTGCTTTAATTTTTCAATAGATAGATAATGCACGCTTTTATTACTTTGTGCGGGTAAACATTCAAGGTCGGGTATGTTTGAATGTTACTATTCGTGACTGTTGAAAATAAAAAATGTCTAAACGGAAGCCAAATTGGACAGATAGAGAAAAGGTTGTATTGTTGGAAGAGTACGAGAAGAGAAAAATTATTTTGAAAGCAAAGTTTTCCTCGTCGATAACTTCTGGGGACAAAAATAGGGCATGGCAGGAAATTGTAAACATAGTAAATGCCGGGAATTCCGTAAAAAGAGACATTAAAGAAATACAGAAAAAATGGGACAATATATGTGCTACTGCAAATACTGAGGTTTCATTACATCTAAATCTTTCAATTAATTCCAAATCATCATATATTTCTAATGGATTAGTTCTATCTCTAAAGATACGTTCCCTTCTCATAGCCCTCCTAACTTCTAGCATTCGATACCGGTTAACGTGAAACATTATAGTGACAATTTTTTATTTTGAAATGAATTTATATGGGCAGACCTGTACAAAGAATCAATGAAAATGTTACATAGCATGAATTGCACGCTTTTCATAAGATACTATACATGTATGTACAGGTATGTGGACATTTTTAATCAACGAATATTGATATTTTTGACACAATAAATCAAGTAAACTGCCCCGGAAAAGTTACGTATACTTTCTGTTGAGATATGAATTAATTAATAATTAAGAGTCCATAAAAAATATTTCGGACAATATACCCATCCGATATTGACGATTTTTCGTTGTTAATTGGTTCGAAGTCGCTGCATTTTACATATTTAAGATACCTCAATAGGTACCTTAGATTTAAGTGAAAACTTAAGTGTATTTTTATTTTAAGGAGCTTTATGCATACCACTTAAGTGGGATGGGTGGAGCTATTTAAAGCTAAGATTTTGCTACGGAAATTCTTAGTTTAAGCAGTTTTATGCATACCACTTAGGTAAAATGAGTGGAGTTACCTTAAATCTGATCCATTGGATTCCTTTTTTTTTATTTAATTTTTTTTTTCATTTAATTTTATTTTTACCCATACTTAAAGTTTGTGTTGCATGTTATGCTGTATTTTGGGGTATGGTAGTCCCTAATACAATGAAAATATGTGGTATGATAATCTGTAATAAGTTGCAGTGTACTATATTTTGTAAAGAAAGATAGTATACATTGATACAAGAAATACTGGTAGTGGTAGTCCGACTACAATAGAAATAAGGTAAAGAAAATTGAGGATTTATTTTTACAGCACAAATTTTTACAAACTTGCTGTTGTATTTTGTTATAGGTGTGATATTGTAATTTTTGTTGTTTTCCTCCTGTAGACACACATTCAACGATCATTAGCTTAAAAAAGGTTCGGATTGATTTGGAGATTCTAACTCTACTAGTTTCCAAAGAGGAGACCCAAAAGTGCCCACCCCCCCACACACACACACAAAAAAAAGTGGTTTGCTTGTTGCTGTAGTACCGAATACATGTAGCCATCAGGATTTAATAGCCTTTTATTTAAGTAGGGCTGTCATTTTTTTCGGTAAAATATTATAATTATTTTAGAAAAATACAAATGATTATGCTGTAGTACATATTAATGATTTGTTTGCACTGCTGGAATAGCATTAGCTTTGGGCCTACAAATTTCTTCATCAAGAAATGAAGTATGTTTTTACCTTAATTTTCCACAGAAACAGGTAAAAATATGATATTGTCCATGAAAATGGAGCACCTATTTATTGCTTTTTGCCATGAATCTGCACAGAAAAGATACAAGTTGGTTATTTTCAGCAAAAAAGATGATAACATAGCAATATTGCATCGAAGGCGAAGCAATGAGAGGTCTATTTCGAGTAAAATGTATCGGCAACAGTATGTTCAGGAGGATTTATCAAAGTAATGCCAATAAGCGTCATGTTAGATATCAATGATAATATGTTTGTATCATGCTTGTCGCTTGATAATAGATATTATTAAACCTCTCTATATATATGTATCTAGGATTGGTTCGATCAGCGATCACATGACTTTGACAATTGCAACGTTTCCTTCGACAATCCCAAAAATTCACTGTGCGAGGTAAATAATGATATTGTCACCCTCGACAACCCCAAATTTTTCCCCGCTAGGTGGCAATAACTGGAAATCGTCTGTTTGTGTAGAAAATATGGCAACTGCAGGTCGGTTTGCCGCTAGCTCAGATATAAGTATCACTTTTTGTCTATTGTCAATTTTAGACTTGTCATAAAGGTATCACTTTTTGTCCGTTGTTCGGTTAATAAAAGGATTATGGTCATCTTAGTCGCTAAGAAGGCCATAATTGTATATTATCATGTGTAAAAATCAATTGAGAAAATTTACAAATTATAGATAATACGATATTATCAAAACAAACAATAAATGTGTAGAATATTTTTATAGCTTTTTGCCTTGACTTTGCACTGCATAGAAAAAGATACAAAGTTGTTATTTTCACAAGAAAATATAGAAAAACTAACTTTTTTTACCAATTTTTCAATTCTGACTAGTAGCCCCAAATTTTAGTTTACTATACCGACCACCCTGGGACAATTGGTTTTGGTTAGAATAGACAGGTGATCTGGTTAGACAGGGTCAAATGTTCAACAGTTTTCAGATATTGGGATCAAATTTGATGTCTGGTTTATGTAAGGTTCGGGTTTAGCAGAGTTCGGTTTACATAGTATTCAGGCGACCGTTTCACTAAAGTGATCGTAAATCGTAAGTCTAAAATCACTCTTAAGATTTCCTTACGTGCACGTATGCGTGCATTTCACTAAGCTAGTCCTAAACTTAATAGTTACAACTTACAACTTGCAACTTGTGACAAGTAATATCTCCTATAATGGAGGTAAAAAGATATATTGTATCATACATTGTATATACCCAACAGCTGGGAAGCTGATTACATTAATAATCACATTTTGAATGTGTTAAAATACATTTTTAATATTTAACTAATTCTAAAACTCTAAAGTGATTTTTGAAATGAATAAATCAAAGCTATTAGAAAAATTGTTAAGTGTAAAATTTTACCAAAATTTGAGAAGAAATTTATTTTATGGAATATATTTTAATAAATTTCATGCTGTGTTAAGTGGAAATTAAAAAAATGTGACCATTGATTTGGCAATACATTCACATTCTGCACCGATATTCCGTTTGCGGTGCATTTCAATTGTGCAGATTTTTTTTTACATTTACGTGAAGAACTTGGAACACATGACAAATGTGCGGATTTTTGTTTACCTTTCTTTAAAGTAGATTTTGTATTTTCATAATATTTTATGGTTTTTATAAGCACTGTTGGTGCAAGTTATTTTTTACCTCTATATTTACCTCTTTTGCAAGCCAGAAATGGCTTAATCTGTAACCCCTACCCACCAAAAAGGGGGGGGGGGGGGGTGAGTAGGATTTGGGTAGTTTTATTGCATCATTGTATTCACACAGAGAATAATATGCTTCATCAACACATAAAACAACAACAATACACATCTTACAATACTAAACCTTAACATGTACTGTTGATTTATATAAATAATGAGTGTTTTAACGTTTTATATAATCAATAAAAACTACCAATGAATTTTAACATTTGGACTGCAGAATTATCTGTTCTCTTCAAACTTATTGGTTTTTTGGTGTTGTTTTTTATACATGTATGTTACAATTTGTTTTTTTTTTTTAATTATTTGTATTTTATTCTTATATTTTTTGTTTTCATTTTAAAGGCTGATGAAAGTGGTGAATAATCCATATTGCATCGTCAGTCATGCTGCAAAATGCAGAAAATATTATGAATAAATTAAATATATTCTAAATAACAGGCAATCCGTGCAAATGTAAAAAAAAAACTCTCGGGTATATTTTACGGGCAATTGTAATGCCCTTTCTCCGTGCAAATGTAATACCTGTTAATCCCCAAATCCATGCAAATGTAATGCGCCCTCTGTTTGCGCTTAACTGTATTTTTGAGCCATTGTTTGTACATGTACCCGATATCATTCATTTCTTGAAATTTCTTCTAAGTGCCCTTGTTGATATTGTAAATGCGGAACTGATAGAAAGTACACTGAAACAAATAATAATGTGTACATAGCTGTTTTAATGATTTTTTATGGCTCTCGAATTATAAAAATTGTTACGTACATCTAATATGTATTGCTCGCTTCATTTGATCAATGTTCATATTAAAAAAATACAGATAGCAATTCTTCTCTTTAAAAATAGGTTTACGATTTACGACTTACGACTTACGAGTACCTACCACCACTCTTAACTTTGCGATCACTTTTTATCGTAAGTCGTAAAAACTAACTATTAATTGGAACGGTCGTAACTCTTAAGAGTACACTTACGTCTACATTTACGACTTACGACCTTTAGTGAAGCGATCGCCAGGTTTATACACAGTTCTGTTTAATTGTATCACTGTAACAATATATTAATTGTTTTATAATATGGCTATATTTGAGAATGCAAGAATAAACCTGTATCCAGGACTAATTTTAATTGTCTTGTTTCAGGAATCTCCGATGAAAATTTATCGAAATTGGTACAACATGCGCAGATACCACAGGAAGAAAAATGTATTATAACTAATATGCAAAACTTGGGAGTCCCGATAGTGCAAGATGTAAGTATTACTCTTATAATTATATATATATGTATTATCTACACAGTAAAGGGCACCTGTTAGGGTTGTCATTTTCTTTGATTATTTGTTCACAGGTGTGCGAAAATTATAGCAAGGTAATGGGAAGTTCAATTTTTTTTTCTGCAATCTTTATCAATATAGGTTTATGCATACGTTACTTTGAGAAAGGGGAGGTAATTGGATTGTGCAAGCTTTTATTGGTGAAGAAGGTACAATTCATTTTTGTTGTTTCTTTTTAAGGGGACTTTGTATAGTATACTTTTTTTTTTTTAGTTGATCGGAAATTCAAGAAGGCCTCTATGACAGGACATATTTTATAATTGGACCTTAATAAAATAATCTCAAAAATCTTCTTCTCTTAACCCACTTGATTGATCTCAAATCGTTCATGAATGATACTTTGATAATAAAGAAATCATTCATACTGATTGTGGTTTTTAACATAAAACATGATGGGAATCCATTATTGAGCCTTTTATCTAGGGAAATGTATTTAAATTGGTCAAATTTTGAAATTTTGTGAAACAAGGAAGCATTTACAATATATAAGGATTTTAAAATGGAATATAATCGGCTTTCAAATAGGCTATTTTTTGGCAGACTAAGATTTTTGGTTAATACTTTGTTGCTGTTCTCTTCATATCAAAGGTCGCTCCCAGTATTGTATAAGGTTACTAAAGGTCTTACTTAATTCACATTGTGTTGTACCATTCAAAGTAAAGTCTAATGTAGTTTGAAAATTTGTCTCAATTGGTTAAATATACATGTGTACTAGTAATTTTTACAGTTTACAGATTTGTTGCTGTTATTTTTATAATTAAATATACTAATTAAAGTTATTCAACTATTTTTTTTTACAGTTTTATTACAAAATAAAGATACACATAATTAAAAAAAGGAAGAATGATAAAAAAAACCTCCCATATTATATTTTGAGGTGGACATAACACCTGATTATCTCCCCTTTTTTCCCTTGTTATTGTACTGAAGGCTTATAGGGTTTTGATATACAGATTAATCATCTTGAGATTTTGAAATATAACCTCATATAATTATTGGAGTTATTGAATGAAGGCATTTCGTTTTTGTCTGAAAGATGAATTAAAGGCAATCTAATAAATATTAGAAGTTTGTTGTATCTTTTAAAAAAAAACATTTCTTTTGCAACACACTAACATCTAACAACATCCTGTTAATGGTCATGTCATATAACCTTCCAATCATAGACAAAACAGCTAAATATTTCGACTGATCAAGCAACAGTACTTGAACTTGTTCTGAGTTCTGATAACTAAGATTTAGTAGGCTGATCATTGATTGGTTGGTTGAAAATATGAACCCTGATATGACCCCAGATGTTAGTGTATTGACAAAGGGGGGAAAAAATACAATAAACAGGGAACTATTTTGTCGTAGAAGCCCATAATTATTTTGTCAAAAATGTGATCGGCAAAGGTCAGGGAAATAACGATTCTATGCCAATCATTGAATTAAAAAACAACTAATTGTTATTTATGACGTTTTGCATGCTACTACTACAACAGGGCCAAGGTAACAAAAACTTGAGTGGAATTTTAGATGATTGTTCTAGTTATGGGACATTTCAGTCAATTGCCCAGGTGAGAAACCACAAAGTTTACTTAGTGGCGAGGGCTGAATTATCCTTTCTGAATGCACGACTCGTCTTTGGTGATGGAATATATTTTTGCTTTTTCATTTTTTTATTAGTTTTAATCAAAAGCGAAAGCAGAGATGACGATTATGGTGTTTTTTAAATTTCCGGAACCATATTCTTTAACCCTTTCTAAAAAAAATATATGTACAGTTTGGAAATTTTGATATTATTGAAATAATAAAGTAAAACTATTTTGACTATTATGGTATTTTTGAAATTACCGTTATCATATTCTTTTAACCCTTTCTGATTATTTTTTTTTTGCATACAGTTTGAAAATTATTATGTTATTGAAATAATTAAGTGAAACAATTTTTAGAAAAATGATTATGTTGGCCAGTCTTTGCCTTAATTTTTTTTCACCTACTTGCCCCAAAGCCTAATTTAGAAAACTATTCTATTTATTCAAACAAATTCTTTCATATTTTTCACTTGTCCTGGGCTTCGGGCAAGTGGATTAGCGCAAAGACTGTAAATCATTTTTTCTTCTTCCACAATCACATGGTATCTGACCAATAAGAATCAAAGAAACGCTCAAATTTACTTCCAATAAAAATGCTGTAAGTATAATTTACCTTCAATTTTGGAACTTTGACTCTCAAACCACAAAAATTAATATTCTTAAATTGATTTGCTTTCACATTACATTTACATTGTATGTAAATGATTGCTATATACAACACAGTCTTAATTAAAGAATCTACTCCTTTGTTATATACAGCTGTTCAGATGGAGTGTGCTGTTGGAAAGTTCAATCTTCCTCGCTAAATTAGGTTGTAGCACGTGGCAATCGATTCTATGCTTAGATTAACAGTTTTTATACACACTATTAACATTCTTCTTCTTCATCTTCTATATAGTAATGCATCAAATTAGCGGAAACTGCCTTGATTGTGTAATAGTGTGCCGACCTCGAGTGCGATAGATTGTGGGTTCAATCCTTCGTCAGGTCAAACCAAAGACTAAAAAATTGGTATTTGTTGCTTCTGTGCTATGCATACAACTTTTAGGAGTAAGACCAAAGACTGGTTGTCTCAGAATTTGGATAATGTGTCAAAATGGAGTGAAATGTTTATCTTCTTATTCTTCACTCAAATTAGCCAGAGTGGTCACATATTTTTAGCCGAGTTGCGACGAAGTCGAACTCAGCTTATAATATGATGAATGGCGTCCGGGCAGCGCAATCGTTTCCGCACAATATCTTAAGAATGAAATGTCTGATCTAAATGAAACTTGGTACAGACATGCCAGGTGGTGAGAGGAGGAAGCCTATTGATATTGAGGATCGTAGGACAAAGGTCAAGGTCACAACTTCTAAAAATAGAACAAAAATTTGATGCTTTTTTCGTTTCCGCACGATATCTTAAGAACAAAATGTAGGATCTAAATGAAACTTGGTACACACATGCCTGATGGTGAAAGGAGGAAGCCTATTGATATTGAGGTTTGTAGGACAAAGGTCAAGGTCACAACTTCTAAAAATAGAACAAAAATTTGATACTTTTTTCGTTTCCGCATAATATCTTAAGAACGGAATATTGGATCTAAATGAAACTTGGTACACACATGCCTGATGGTGAGAGGAGGAAGCCTATCTATATTGAGGTTTGTAGGACAAAGATCAAGGTCACAACTTCTAAAAATAGAACAAAAATTAGATACTTGTTTTGTTTCCGCACGATATCTTAAGAACAAAATGTCGGATCTAAATGAATCTTGGTACACACATGCCAGGTGGTGAGAGGAGGAAGCCTATTGATATTGAGGATCGTAGTACAAAGGTCAAGGTCACAACTTCTAAAAATAGAACAAAAATTTGATACTTTTTTCGTTTCCGCACGATATCGTAAGAACAAAATGTAGGATCTAAATGAAACTTGGTACACATGTGCCTGATGGTGAAAGGAGAAAGCCTATTGATAATGAGGTTTGTAGGACAAAGGTCAAGGTCACAACTTCTAAAAATATAACAAATATTCGATGCTTTTTTCGTTTCCACACGATATCTTAAGAACGAAATGTCGGATCTAAATGAAACTTGGTACACACATGCCTGAAGGTGAGAGGAGGAAGCCTATTGATATTGAGGTTTGTAGGTCAAAAGTCAAGGTCACATTGTCCATCCACATGTTCGCAACTCGGCTTTCGCACTTGGTTCGTTATTGATTTTTTATTTTTTTAAATATGCAGACCGCCAAATAATGAGCTCTAGACCAGTACACCATATCACGAAGCACACACAAAACTTGCATACATAAAAAATCTGTCAACAAATTTATGCATTTGAGTTAAATTGTATATACTGAAGTCCTACAGAATCTTAGTGAAACATTTGCCAGTTCTTTAGCAGATGTGTTATGAAGATAACATTTGTTCATTTAAATTCACCAGTAATCGGTTGTTTTTCCACCAACAAATATGGTTGTTATGATTTCATTGAAAGTGTCGGTTACGGTAACCATATCTTGTTACTCTTAATCAGACTTCAGTATTAAGAATTGTTTGAATAGTCATTAGTGAGATTCAATTTCTATAGAAGTTGGATTTACATCTACCTGTGCAATCAGTGCCTATCACCACTAAAGTTGTATTTTCGAGCCCCACTCACAGTGATACAACATTATGTGATAAAGTTTGTCAGTCACTTGCAGCAGGTCGGTGGCCTGATAGATAGAGCAAATCCTTGGAAACAATAAGAAAGACGGTAAAAATCAAATTTATTTGTATTTGCTACGAAACAGGCCTGAAAACCCAAAGTCTCGCTTTTTCACCATTTTCTAAAGCTTGTATAAATATATTTTATTTTTTCTGACAATATACATATATTGTACATTTAAATATTGGGGTAAAGAGGTAAAAAAATTGTCCATGAGTCTTTTTTTCTGAAATGGTGAATTACAGGCACTAGGTTACATCTAAACTAATATTCAATTCTTTCAGAGAGATGAAACAGAAAAATCCAGTTTTTTTAATTTGGTAAATGTGTGGCATCGTTTATAGTAACATTAAAATGAATTGAAATTGCCATAAATTTTAGATTTTCCTACTAATAATGTTTGCATCGTTTCACAAGACATCAAAAGGCCATCTTTCATGAATTTCAGTGGCTATTTTTTATTTTTTTTAAATTTGAAGAATTTTCTTTACTGTAATTTTAAGTCGAATTTTTTAAATAAAAAAATGTGTATCATTCTTTTAATTTTTATTATCTTTGCAGTTTTTATTTACAAAAAAATATTGCGTTAAACATGAACAAATTTGCTTTCTCAAAATTTGATTTATTTTTTCAATGTTTCTTAAAGAGTTTATTACCATAACTTATCTACTTATTTAAAATTATCCATATTAGAGATTTATATAAGGAGAGATAATCAGATTTAGAAGAAAAAAAATTGATCAATTATCCAGAACAGCACTGTAAACAGAACGTCAGTATGATTGGCAAATATAATATTTGAAAAATAAAATTATCACTAAGATTCATTAAAACAAGATATTTTTGGGGAGAAATATGGCCTTATGATCACACAGCGACTAAAAGATTTGTTTCTTGAGTTCTACTAACAAAGTCGTGTTATTTACATGTAGGACTAACAAATATATTGTTTTGTAGCTTGCATATTGAATCAGCATGTATTATATATGTAAAGTTTCATTATATATGTATATAAACTAGTCTACAGGGTGAAATTTTCAGTTATATATATATTTAAAAACTGTCAACGCCACGATATAGCTGAAATACTGCTAAAGTTGGCATTAAACACCAATCAATCAATATAAACTTTCGTTTACAGGATGAAATTTTCCTTTTATTTATAGAACTTAGAAATGCACCTAAAATTTTTCGGAAGCATTGATCAATGCACATAGTTATTATTCGGGAATACATTTTTTTGGGTCCTTTGGAAAATAGATGATTTTCAGGACATTCCAGAATTCAAGATGGCCACCATGGAGGTAACTTGTGATGAATGTCATTTCATAAGGTTTTGGACAATTATAAAATACTTCGTCTACCCATCTTGTAATTTTAAATACTTATAAATAACATACAATTAGAAAATGGTTAATTTTACAGCGACACAGGAAATACTGACAGACAGACAGATGTCTTCTTGTGTCTTGTACATAGTTACCAGTACATAGAATATTGGGGCCGTCGTTGTCATGATCGTATGGTAGTTGGATTTACAACTACCTATGCAACCAGTGCCTATCACCACTAACTTTGTGAGTTTGAATCCAGCTCAGGCGAGGTGTACTCGATACAACATTATGTCTTAAAGTTCGTCAGTGACTTGTGGCAATTTTGCAAAGCCAAAATTTTCTGCTTAATTTTGGGGCAATCTTTTTAAAAATATATATTATGATTTGTATGTTAAAGGGACGGTAAGAAAAACTCCCTTACTTAAATTTTCAACTTGAATGCACATATATGTAAATTTTGTCTGATGCTTAAAAGCGTTTTTCTATATTGCCAAACTTACAGGATATGAGCCAAGATGTTTTTGTGAACAAGCTAGGAATAAATGTATGTTGTTTTCTCTATGTGTGGAATGAGTGTTTTCCATCAAGCATGTGCCTATATTTTCATTTCAGTTGATATATTTCTTGTAAGTGGAGAGGCACCTTTATTACTGATTTGTTTTCCCCTAATCCTGTATCCTTATTTCAGTTCAGTTGTGGGTTCTTTCTTTAAATATGAATGGAAAAATTATTCGTTTTTTTAACTTGGAATAGTCTTATGTTAGAAAAAAAGTATATTCCTTTAAACAAAAGGGAAGTTTGTGTTTTCTTACATGAATACTGGCAATCGAATCAGAGAAATTTCTGACCAATTATTTTGATAAAAATTTGACATAGATTAAATTTGATATTTGGTCTAGATGTTATTTGAAAATGTAATTGTGGATTTCTGAAGAATTTATGGTAAATGTGTGTACAGAGGGATCAGTGTCACCATTTCAGAAACCAGTTGAGTCGGTGCTGTCAGTCTTGTGTTAGTTAAACTTTACTATTTTAGAAAAGTGTAGGACAGTACAGTGTAAACAAACCATAGGCAGACCTATGGGTTGACCTTTTTGTTCTCAATAGACAGGCGTTCAGACTCAACAGTTTTCTTTGATTTCGTGTAAATGACCTTTGTCCTGCAAATGAGGGTAAATCTATAGTTTGATTTTGTCATGGATATAGTAAACACAGTTCATGGAACCTCATTGTTTTGCCGTCTAATGGAACAACAATTTGACTACAAAGTACGGTAGTCCAGTTCCCCAAGGTACATTATACTAACTACTAGTATGAATGGAACACATTTTCTTCCAAAGTGAAAATTAATTTGTAAAATTTGTTCACACCACGATATAGCTGAAATACTGCTAATGTTTGCATTAAACACCAATCAATCAATCAATAATTTTTTCAGAATTACTCAGGTAAACCACTTATCTGAGCTTGAAATAAAGAGGTTAAACAGCACACATTTATATATTTAATTTGTGTGTGCAAAATATTTAATTTGTACATCGTAGAGAATTTAATCAAATGAAAAAGAAAAAAAATACTACATCAGATCAGACGGTTCCAAAATCACGTCAGAAATTGTAAAAATAGAGACAAATACGATACCTCAAACACACGACCACTCATTCTCCTGGCTTGGTACAGGCACTTCAATAAAAAGTGGCGCAGATCAACTAGATCTATGGGCCCAAGCAATCCATATTAGTGAAACGATGTGGTCATGCAAGTGTTTTCCATATGTGAGTGAATATTGACTCTCACAACTGGGTGAGCAGCGTTGTTATAAAAAGTGCTCAGTAAATATGTATATTTTAATTTATGTCCAACTTGAAGAAAGTAAATTATACATTAATTTAAACAGTGAGTTACCAGAAGAAGAAAAAAATATTTACAGATCATATAGATATAGAATCTCCTTCTGCTACCAGTGGATTACGATATTTCACAATTTGAGTTAAAATTAACTATTGAGAGTGGAGAAATATCATAATTCATTATTATACTTCAGTATATTTTTTCAATAGAAAATCTAGTGTAATATTTTAACTAATAAATCCTAAATTCCTTGTTTTCTCTATTTCACCGGTCATCAGTTTTTACTGATGGACGGGGGAAACAGTGATCTGGATCACCAAAACGCTTACGATATCGGTAAAATGACCATGATCTAAAACGTGTAGGTGACGTAAGTATGTATAAAATGGCCACCGCAGAAATGTTCGCATTTATCAAATTTTTTTTGCATCAAGTTTCAGTATAATAAAACAATTAATGCCTGCACTTGCAGTGAACATCATAATTGTTCACCCTTGGGATGTTGTTTTCGTTAGCACAAGGAGAATCTGTTTCTCTTATGACCAAAACATCAGAGACATTTTTAAGTTGTTAATTTCAGTCGTTAAATGACTGTCGAAATGAAGTTGGTTGGAATTCACATGCAGAAGTTAAACCACCGTGGTGTTAGAAAAATACATTACTTACATTTAACTGACTAGTTAAATCTAAGAAGAGAAGAAATTATTATACATTTAATTTAATAAAGAAATATACAGTGGGAAGTGTATATATATTTATTTAAATGATGATTTTGTTGAAGTACCACCCCCCTCTCCACCCCCTCTTTGTACTCCCTGTATCTTCCTCTCTGCTTATGCTTTTGTCTTTCTTGTCTGTGTGATATTCGTATGTTTATATATTTTTATTTACATTTGTGACTTTGATGTATGTGTGTTGTTCTATTAACTATAACTTTATTACGTTTTCAACGCTACTCTGCATTTTTACCGAGCTTAATTACTGCAAAGATGCAAACGTCGGCTCTAAATGTGCAGCATAGGAATATAATCTTTAAATAGTCATCTGCCTGCAATGTTTATTTGGTCCATGAATGTTTTTTAATTTGTGTGTTGTACATATAAGGGGATGACTAATGTATTTTCTTTTCTTTGTGTACTTTTTCCTTAAATACAGTTACACTTTTGTTATCTCCCCTGATATGCCATTGATTATCTCCCCTGATATGCCATTGGATATCTCCCCTAATATGTGATTGATTATCTCTCTTGATATGCCATTTATTTATCTCCCCTTATTTTTGATTGATTATCTACCCTGATATGCCATTTATTTATCTCCCCTAATATGTGATTGATTATCTCTCTTGATATGCCATTTATTTATCTCCCCTTATATATGATTGATTATCTCCCCTAATATGTGATTGATTATCTACCCTGATATGCCATTTATTTATCGCCCCTAATATGTGGATGATTATCTACCCTGATATGCCATTTATTTATCGCCCCTAATATGTGAGTGATTATCTACACATGTAATGTCATTGGTTATCTCCCCTCATATGCCATTTTTGTAGGCTGTAATTGAGCTAATTCAAAGTTCTGTATACTCGTTGATCCCTTAGACTTTGACATAACAAAGTTTTCTCGGATTTCTTAAATTTTCTTAGAATACATCAGAATATTTTAATGGGAAGAAAAACAATATGCAAATTTAACGTTGTACTTTTAGTATAAAGTACAATGTTATTATGAAGAATTTGTGAATATGTGTCTAGTTCACTGTGATCGTGACTTAAAAAAAAATAAAAGGAAAAAAAAAGAAATTAAAAATCTATACGAGTCAAATAATTTTTTTTTTAAAGAATTTAATACCCAGCAAATATTTCAAAGGGCAGTTTGAAAGTAATATCACGAATATAATTATTTATAAATGCATGGCTATTACAGTTTAAATTGATCAATTAGTGTGTCTAGAATCTCTCATATCAAAAAGACCAATAAAAAAACATAATCCTACGATCTCGGTAATCCAATTTTAGTTGAAGACACATTTTCAGCAATTCTGATAAATGTGTTGTTCAGACTTCAGCAACGATAAATACTATAATATTGGATATGATTAAACCTAATCTTTCCTTTAAAGATGAAATAAAAAAGACAATGTGGGTGGTCTCTCTTTGGAGAGGTCTCAAAATAGAGAGTTGTTTCAATGTAAAAGTGATCTCCCAAAAGAGAGTGGTGTTTAATTGGAGTGGTTTTTCTTAAGATGGGTTTCACTGGACCACACATTTTTTTTGCTATTTATAATTACAATCATATTCCTTAAAATTGCATCTTGTATTGGTGTTCTTTTCGTCTTGGTTATTTTTAGATGTTGTAGATGTCGTGTGTTTTAATTGTCTATTTCTATTTCTCTCATTCTAACATTTTTCAGCTAGAGGTACATGTACAACAAAATGTAGGTATGCTTTTTTTGGCAACTGCAGCAACAACATAATCAACATAACCAAGATGATAGCCAATAGAAATAAAGCATACAAGACGTCTTTTAATAATGTGTTATTTCTTATAAGTCAATGTAGAGGCAGGCAACAAGTCTTCATGTGCTCACACTTGTGTACTCTGTCCATGTACAGACAGGCAAGAAATCTTCATGCACTCACACTTGTGTACTCTGTCCATGTGCAGACAGGCAAGAAGTCTTTAAAAGTTCCGTCTTAGTTTGGGTTTTTTTAATAAAGCAATCAAGATGTCCTTTAATAATGTGTGTTATTTTCTTCTTTGTCCATGTAGAGAAAGGCAACACATCTTCATGTGCTCACACTTGTGTACTCTGTCAATGTTGACAGGCAAGAATCTTCATACACTCACACTTGTGGACTTAAAAAAGTTCTATCTTAATTTTTCTTTTAAAGCAATCAAGATGTTCTTTAATAATGTGTGTTATTTTCTTCTTTGTCCATTTAGAGACAGACAAGAGATCTTCATGCGCTCAAACTTTGTACTTTAAATTTCCATCTTAATTTGTAATCTTAGCTTTCCTGGCTTTGTCTATGATTCCTCTTCATATATATATATATATACATTTGTATACATGTACTTGCTTCCTGTAAATTTTCATCTGTCTTCCTGCTACACTTTTACCTTTGTAAATATTGTGTCATATAAAATAATACAGCAATTCTTGATCTATTACTTAAGCATGGCTACTGTATATGCACAGGTATTCTTTAGTAAGCTACAAAGATGTGGAGCCCACTTGATCGTGTCCATGGTAACTGGCAAAACAACCGTCTATCCCATCCTGACACCAATTTGTGTGACGAGATAGAATTTCAACAACAACATATCTTCCCATTGGAATAAAAAATACTTTTATCTATTCCAACAGAAATAATATTGCAATAATTATTCCATATGGAATAAACAGTATAGAATATTTGTTATTATGAATTAATGGGGGTGACTCACGGGTCATCTTGTATATAAAAATGTATTTTTAGCTTTATATTAATAGTTATGCCAGTTGTGAACAGGCCACTCATGGGGGCTTGTCAAGAATTTGCAAAGAAAAATTGCTATGCACATTGTCTAGAGTCAACTAGAAAAATAAAGTTTGTCAAGCGTCAGTATTTACTGTGACACAACTGAATATGTACCTGCTTGTCAACAGTCAAGAAATTAAGCTGTACCTTTTATTTTTACTGATTCTTGACGAGTGTGTGATCCATTGTAATTACGTAAAATACAGAGGCAAATAAACAAAAAAAGAGTCAAAAATACTGTCCCACAAGAAATATAGCTTGTATATAAAAAACGTGACCCGCAAGAACAAAAACTTGTATATTTTTATATACAAGTTATCATTCTTACAGGATGGTTTTTACATTGTGAAAAGACGGAATTACGTAAGATTTAAATTTGATGTAAATTTAACTAACACTTGAAAGCCAAGTATCTACTTGTTAGGAAAAAATAAAGATAAGGATACAGTATCTATATCTATACTCTGCTAGTGGGTTATTTTTTAACGACATGTTTTGACCTGTCTTTATTGATGTTTATAAAGAAGTGTACCTCCCACCCAATGCCACCCCTCTTATCAAATCCGATTTCAAAATCATGGAGATAGTAATATACTACTTAAGTAATATCTCCCTCTAGAAAGGACACCTGTCTTATAAAGCCACTTTTTCATAACAGAAGGGTACCCCTCTTATAAGGCCTCTTTTTCATTATGGAAGGGTTGGCCTGATAGAGAGGAACCAACGAATAACCAAATTAGTTTTAAGTCAAAGTTTTGGTGGAAAGTAATTCTATCTACATTTCCAGGTTGTGTCAGTCATGTTAATTTAGAAAGCTAGACAATAGAAAGTGTAGGATGTGTTATCATTTAGCCCCAATGACGCAGTTTAGGAGAAAAAATTGCCATAAACTCGGGAGGGGGAGGATACTAACTATGAAATTTAAGGATAAGATATTGACTATGATATTTTATGGTACTGGCTATGATATATTAAGATACTGGCTATGATAATTTAGGATACTGACTGATATTTTCGGATATGATCTTTTATGATACTGATTATGATATTTTAGGATACTGGCTATGATATTTTAGGATACTGGCTATGATATTGTATGATACTGACTATAAAATTTTATAATACCGACTATTATATTTAAGGTTAATGACTGATATTTTAGGATATTGACTGATATTTTGGGATATTGACTGATATTTTTGAATACTGACTATGATATTTTAGAATGCTGACTTTCATATTTTAGGATACTGACTGATATTTTAAGATAGTGACTATGATATTTTAGGATGCTGACTATGATATTTTAGGATACTGACTATGATATTTTAGGATACTGACTGTGATATTTTGGGATACTGACTATGATATTTTAGAATACTGACTACAATTATGCTTGTTATGAAGCATGATCTCACAATTAACATAACACATTGTTGTTATTTTTTCACAGGGAGGAAGGAAGAAGTCTGCACAGCCCTATCAGCCATTTAACAGGAAGAACAAGCCATCGGAAGGAACTTACCAAATGTCAAGATGGACACCATATATTAAAGATATCATGGAGGTAGACTGTCAGACTTCTGTATTAAGCAAAATCCTGTCATAATAGGCTGTCATAAGAACAACAGATTCTACTTTCTTAGCTAGTCGTCAGTTAACTACGAGCATTCACTGACCATGCTGTTGTAATATCTATATTATATATTTATGTGATGGGGTATGGTCTTTTTCACTAGAAGCCAATCTGTTCAGGTTTTTGTAGTTTTGTTGAAGATCCAATTATCTAGAGGGGAGGACCACATTGGTGGTGTAATGGTTAGTGTGCTTGACTCTAGTGTGGTAGATTGTAGGTTTCGAGCCCCAATCTGGTCAAGCCAAAGACTATAAATTTGTTATATGTTGCTTCTCGGCTAAGCACGCAGCATTAAGATTGGTTGGCTCGGAATCAGAATAATATGTCCAAGTGGGGCGACATGTTTATCCGCAGCCTGTTGTTTCAGTGAGCTGGCACTATAAAAATGCAACTAAGCATGTTGGTCTAGTACAAAGGGGACCTCATCATCATCTCTTTGAAAATTAACTTGTTCTCGACATGATATAGCTGAAAAATTACTGAGATGGCGCTAAGCAACAATCACTCACTCACTCACTCAAACGAAAATAAGAAGGTCCACGGCAACCATACGTGCAAGTCTAAAGTCAATAGCGAAAGGTCACCCCCTGATTTCAATCAAATGTGACGTAGTTATACTGGTTTTATGGACCTTCCATCTTAGTGAAATTTAATTTAATTTAAAACCTTTACAAAGAAATGACTTATTTAATTACAAGAAAACAATGTTAACTGCAAATCGAAATAATGCAGTAGAAAATATGTAAAATATTTGTTTTGACAATATGTTTTCCATCTTTTTAATAGGATGCTGTTGAAGAAAAATTAGACAATAGACAGTTCCCATTCCTGTCTGGTGGTGCTCCTAGATCAGGAGGATTTAACAAACCTCCTATAAGGTATTTACAAATATTAAACAATGTAATTATTGTCACAATTTCAGCAGATCTTCTTCATTAACAGCGATTGAATTCCTTTTGGTATATCTCCCACATAAATATACAGAGCTGGGCAGTCGTTATTGGTCACATGACCAATACAAATTGGTCACATGACCAATACAATAGCAATTTAGAATTTTATAACACATACAATAACAATCGTAAAATAACAAATTTCCTTCATCTAATCCAGTTGTATTATGGACTAGCGAAATAGTTCCTCATCAGATTCAAATCAAATTTATACACAAGCTGAATATAGAGAATATCTCAGTCATATTTGAATTGCTGTAGTTTTTACCATTTCCGAGATATGAGATGTCAAAAAGGGCATATGCCCAAGTTTAACAGATTCTACCTAGTGGACACCTTTACTGAACAATAATCATTTTCAGTAAAACTGATTCAGGAAGAGGCTTGGCTGCAATCTTATCATGCTGCACTTTGTTGGGTTTACAGCACATTCAGAAATTTGATTTACATTGTAACAAAAAGGGGCCGATGTGTCCATGATCGTATGGTAGTTGGATTTACAACTATCTATGCAATCAGTGCCTATCACCACTAAAGTTGTGAGTTCGAATCCCGTTCATGGCGAGGTGTACTCAATACAACATAATGTGATAAAGTTTGTCAGTGACTTGTGGCAGGTCTGTGGTTTTCTACGGGTACTCTGGTTTCCTCTACCAATAAATCTGACCACCACGATATAACTGAAATATTGTTGAAAGTGGCATTAAACACTATAACCATAACCCACCCCATTGTAGCAAATAGTTTTAGTAGTATAGGTAGCAAGAATTCCCAGTGAAAACCACAGAGCATTGTAACCTTTTCAATGTCTGTCAGTCTGTTGCACACAAGGGAAAAAAAGACAATTTAGTTTTGCTTTTGTTTTTCAGTAGTGCTAGATATGGAGTTTGGCACAAAGAAAAAGTACCTCCAAGTTATAAAAGTGGACCAAGGCTGATTATTTTTATAATGGGAGGATTATCTTATGCAGAAATGAGAATGGCATACCAAGTTACGCAGTCCTGTAAAAACTGGGAGGTATTAATAGGTAAGATAGGTATTGTTTATTAGAATCTATCAGCATGTTTGTTTTTAGTTCTATCTTTTCCACTAAAGTTGAGGCCAATTTTTATATCTATATATGATTAACTTGCTTGTATCCTAATGCAAAAAGAGGAGCGGTCTTTGTCATGATCGTATGGTAGTTGAATTTACAACTACCTATGCAATCAGTGGCTATCACCACAAATGTTATGAGTTAGAATCCCGCTCAGACGATGTGTAGTCGATACAACATTATGTGATGAAGTTTATTAGTGGCTTGCGACAGTTCGATGGTTTTCTATTGGTTCTCAAATTTTCTCCATCAAGAAAACTGACCCCCACGATATAGCTGAAATATTGTTGAAACTATATGTTAAACACCATAACCTTAGCCCTAATGCAAAAGACCACATCCGTGGGTCAAGGTTAAGCATGCTCATATCGAGTGTGATGGATCGTGAGTTCGAGCCCTAATAGAGTCGAACTAAAGACTATTTAAAATGGGTATTTGCCACTTCTCTCTTCTCAGGAGTAAGAGAAAAGACTACTTGCAACAAAATAATGTGTCTAACGAAAGACTGTTCTTTTAGTGAGCTAACACTATAAAGAGAAGGTTGTAGGTTCAAGTCCTGGTTGGGTCAAACCAAAGATTATATTATTATATCTGTTGCTTCTCCGCTAAGCATTTAGGAGCAAGAACAAAGACTGGTTAGCTCGGAATAATGTGTCGAAGTGGAGCGACATGTCTAAGCTGTTTCAGTGAGCTAGCACTATAAAAATCCAACTAAGCTTGTTAGTCTATTAAATACAAACGGACATCATCATCATCATTTCATTCAATGTAACTTGTTCTCCCCATGACATAACTGAATTATTGCTTATTTGGCGTTAAACAACAATCACTCAACCATGCTCGATATGAGCATGCTATGATTGCACTGCAGTGTCCGTCTCAAAATGGAAGCATTGTTTAAAACTTACTGTAATCAATATATATTCTATTCTACAGGGGCTACACATTTGTTGACTCCAGAAGGCTTCCTTGAAGGTCTTAAAGTGATTAGCAACTGATCAACAATAATATTTTAACCAAAAACTGATCAACATGATAAAACACGGGAGAGACTTTGTTAAATCAGTGTTAGTTGTAGTTCAATAACAGTGTTGTAGACGTTCTTTCTCAGAATATTCATTATAAGTGTGCTGTCGCTTCTTTATTCTGAGTGATGTATTTTAAGTGCTGACTTGTGTAGATTATTTAGCATTTTAAATACAGTCAAACCTGTATTTAGAGGTCACCTTTGGGACAAATATAAAGTAGTCTTTGAAGACAGGTGACCTCTTAAAAGAGGTTGAATTCACATAATGTTTTGTGTGACGGGACAAGAAAAGGGTGACCTTTAAATACAGGTGACTGCTTAATAGAGGTGACCTCATGGGCAGGCTTGACTGTCCTTCCCACTGTATGAACAATGATTTATTATTTTTGTGATTTGTTATGAAAATTATTTTGTCAGCATTGAATTCATTTTTAAATGAAATGTATGTTGTTTCTTATGGTCCCATAATATAAAGGAGAATAAATGTACGTCTGCTCAATAATCTAAATTATTTTTTTTAATCAGTGAAAAGAATATGCTTAGGATAAATATCATCCTCTTAGAGAAGAGGGGTAGGATGTGTTCTCCTCCTGAATTCTTGTCAAAATAAAGTTTTGTTTCAAGCAAAGAAAATCGGTTAAAAGAATATGTTTAGAATAAATATCATCCTCTTAGAGAAGGGAGGTAGGAGGGATTTTCATTCTTAATTCTTGTCGAAATATTATTTTGATTCTAGAATCCCTAAAACTAAAGAATAGCATCCCGAATCATGATATAGTTTAATTCTGAAATTTCAAAATTTATATGCCAAAATCCTGAATTCTCAGGAAATAACATTCTTAATCCAGACATTCCGATAAAGGACCTTCTGCCCTGCCCCTCTCTTAGATAGTTGTATATTTCAAGACGTATGTCAATTCACACTAATCTTTTTAAGAACAAAAGTTTAATATGGAATTAACAGTCCATTAATTCTTGAATGTTGATGACACACAAATGCAGTACGCCCTCATTATAATGCTGCATTTTGAACCCATATTACAACCCTCACGATAAGCACCAGTCCTCTGGCAATATATAGAGGGAGAAATTTACATGTAAACTACATATTTTTTTTAATCTGGACTATAGAAGGGCAGTATAGCGAAGGTACACACTGTATTAAAAATGAATTCTTTTTTTATTGTGATATATTTATTTATAACATTCCAATGCAGGTCCATTATTTAACTGATTTTCAGTGCCAATCAATGATATATTTTTTTTTTATCATTATTTCAGTTAAATTATTACACAATAGCATTGTAATTCCATTTCATGTATGAGTTAACCTATATAGAAATATATATTTCCACAAGAATAAATTTTCATTTATATAAACATTAAATAGCAAATTCTACACTTTTCACGAGAAATCGGGATATTATTATTACATTTAACTGATTTCAGCTATTTTTCACTGACAATTTTTCTCTCTCAAAAGTTGCAGAAAACAGGTCTAAAATTGACCCTAAAGGGTTTAGATTGTTTCAACATTATTTCATTGATTTTCAGTTATTTCATTTCTAACCAGAATCATCCACATTTTATAAGATCAATCCCATAGATAAAAAGGATCATTTTGCTAGTCATGATAATACTAATTTACATATAATTTGAATGATATATTTATATAATAGTTGCTGATATGGAGGGCAATATCAGGATATATAGACTGTCCAAGGGTCGTGGTACAGACCAGTGGAAATGATATTGCCCGAGTCGGAGGCGAGGCCAATACCATTTCCACTGGTCTAAGGGCAGTCTGTCTATCCTGATTTCCCTAGGCATTATCACCTTCGTTATTACCTAATTTGAATTGACTACAACAATTGTTTGAATGGTGTTCAACTTATAATGAGAAATAAAATGAGATTATAAGTAACATTGTCATTTATTAAAACGTAAACAAACAAATATCCGTGTATGGACCGGTCTATATCAGCATTCCAGTCTATATAATGGAATAGTGAAGGTCATGTGGAGAGTGTTCAACCAATTAAATGTATGATTTTTATTCTGATATGCAATAAATATAGAATAACGGTAATTGTGAAGGTCGAGAAAGACATTATTGCTAAAATACCAGCAAGGCCTTCAGAACAGCGTAATGCGTTTTATGTCAGATTGACCGATAAACTTGTGCATGCTGACTTAATATTTTTGTGGATCAATGTCAGTTCAAGGATCCAGGCTTTATCATCCACACATAACAAAGGGAAAATGTCCAATTTTTTCGATAAATTTCTATTATGATTAATATGAAAAATAGCATACATCAACACACTCTCAAATATAACTTTCACATAATTTCTTAATTTTTTTTTTTTTTTTTTTTTTTTTTTCTAGTAGACATATCTCTGCTAGAAAATGAAAAAAATATTAATGTCTTTACCACATTCGGCAATTCAATATTTAGTTTATAATTTTGCCGTAATCTGCCACATAACCAAGATCAAATGATTTACAACATATTAATACATAAAAGCAAAATGTACAATGTTGACATTTTTTTTTTGTGATTATTTATTTTTGCCATGAAATGCATTTGTCTTTTCAAAATATTGTAGGACAATCGTAACACTTAATCTACAATCTGGGCAATAAATATATTTCGCAGGGATTCCATTTTTAATTACTCCATTTCTTGATGGTGTCTATTTACCACAAAACTTGTGAATCAATACCCGAGTTGAGGTGAACATGAAACAATATGTATGAGTTAAAGTTTGTAAGTGACTTGCAGCTGTTCATTAATCTCTGGGTAATCTTGATTTCTGCCATGTTATATCTGAAATACTCCTAATAACTCATGGAGTATTTCTTGATACAGAAAATAAGATTTTTAACTGCCAGATATCTAAGATAGTGCTAAATATAACATTGAATATCAGTACACAATTTTAATAAGAAAATGTTTGTTCTACCTTAAAAGAAAATACAATATTTAGATTGTAGATGTACTAATTTCACTGGGTCGAAAGGACCTGGTGAATTATTGCCCTCACTTGGTGTTCGTCAATTTCCATCCATCGTAAAACACACATAAAGACTTTCAACTAGCCACACAAATTTACACAGTAGATACATTATTATCACTAGTTGAAAATATTTTCTGTTGTTTTTCCATTTGTGGAATATGCAAATTATGCAAGATGGCCACAATTTCAGGACATAACAAAATTAGTCTAAAACACTCAAAAATGCATGAAAACATATTAAACACTATAAATTTGATTGAGCTAAAGCTTTACATGAATGGATGATAAACAAATTATTTATAACAAGGTCAGCGATATCATACAGCTTTGTATGGGCTTAAATATTTTTATTTTAAAGACCAAAAACTGGTATTTTTCGTGCTTTTTTTCCTACACCACAATGTAGCATTTTTGTAATTTACAGATTTTGTATATAAGACATTTCTTGTGTACATAGACCCAACTCTGTGTAGAGTTCTAGTGCAATAAATTTCTTTATTATTTTTTTCTACACAGTGTTTTTTTTTTCATACAATATATATATATATAACTTGTTTGTAATTATTTATGTGTGTCGTGTCTGTGTGAAACAACCTTAATTCTTAATTCATTGATACCAATTTTCGTGGCTTTGGGGTGGGAAAATCGGAATCAGTAGATTGGACAGTTCGTAAAAATTATAATGCTGTGAAAGATCTTCAATTCATAGATTTCTATTTTCATGGATTTTGGGAAATCTGTTATGTTTTCCGATGGTTCTGCAGATTTTGTGCTAATCCACTTGGTCTGAGCCAGGACAAGTAAAACTGGATTCGGACAAGTGAAAATTATGAAAGAATTTGTTTGAATAAATAGAATTTTTTTCTAAATTTGGCTTTCGGGCAAGTAGGTGAAGAAAATTAAGGCAAAGAGTGGTTCTGATATCTAAATGATCCTAGATAGATCGATTAATAATACATATATGTATTTTGCATCCATGTTGAAAATTTGTGACTTGATTGACCCAAGAGATCCATGAAAATTGATAGGCCACGAAATCTGCCGACTTCACAGTAATTTGTTTATAATCTATGTTAACGTTGTTCGTTCAATCTTTCTCGTACTTGTTAATCATATAAATTATATGCTGTTGTTTTTTTGTCGAATATTTCTTTCTTGTTATATATAGCTCTCTTTTTTTTTTATTATTATTATTGACAATTCGTGTATTATTATTATTATTATTATTAAATGTTTTTTTCATCGTTATATGCTTAATGATAATATATAGAATGATCATGTGGAAAAAATATCGGGGATAAATCTTAACAAGACCAGTAAAATTTGGCCAGGGCCCCTAGAAATGTGCATACAGTAGTCCAGCTGGGTTCTTTTATTATGTCATGTGTAAAGTCAATTGCTGGGCCTCAACAATTTTCACTGTGCTACTAAAACTGATTTTTTTTTTAATATGTCATGTGTAAAGTCAATTGCTGGGCCTCAACATTTTTTACTGTGCTACTAAAACTTTTTTTTTTTTTTTTTTTTAATATTTCATGTTGTAAAGACAATTGCTGGGCCTCAAGATTTTTTTCTGGGTTATTAAAACTGTTATTTGAGGGAGCCCAGCTGGCAATAACAGCAAAAATGCTAAGTTTTGTCCCTGAGTATATTGTCTTAATATTTAACCCCGATGTATTAATTGGATTCGTCACATTTATGAATGTTTAGGATGTAGATTACATGTACATTTTGATTGAATTTCTTAATAACTCTTAATTAATAAAAAAATATGGGCATTGGCACACGTGGTCATTTTCTTTCTGTTATAATACAGGTAAATTACATTACCATATTTGGAAAGTGATGACTAAACATAAGAAATAAATCAATGTTAATTAGATGCACCAGATGCATACATTCTGTATTTAACTTCATCAGTGATGCTTGACCCCCCCCCCCCAAACATGTGGAAAACAAGATTTAAACACTAATCATTGAAGGAAGAGGAAAAGTCCAAGATGTCCCAAGCATACAACCAACCCCATTTATGGCTATCTAATATTTAAGGAAGGGAAAAATCCAAGATGTCCCAAACATACAGCCAACCTCATTTATGGCTATCTAATACTTAAGGAAGGGAAAAATCCAAGATGTCCCAAACATACAGCCAACCCCATTTATGGCTATCTAATATTTAAGGAAGGGAAAAAGTCCAAGATGTCCCAAACATACAGCCAACCTCATTTATGGCTATCTAATACTGAAGGCGATGAACCTTAGTTTTACAACAATAGCTGTAAGTTTCTGGATTAGTATCAAATAATTAACAGCTTGGTCTTTGGCCGATGAGCTTTTAATATTAAATTATGTAAAATCTGAATAAACGTTTTTAAGATCTTTATAGCATGAATTTACTTTACTAAACATGGTATTGATAGTTTACTTGGTGACTTGATAAGAAATCCAGCTCTAAATCTGTTTATTTTCTAAATATATATTGACTTGTTGATATGTTACATGAAAAGCTTGAATTGTTTTTTAAATCTTTTTATTGTACTACTAGAAACTGGAGAAATAATAAAGATATAAAATCTTGTGATTTAAACATTTGTGTACTTGATTCACTGATTTATCATTTTGCTCTATTTCATGTTAGCCGCATCGGTGGTGTAATGGTTATCAAGCTCGCCTCGAGTGTGGTAGATCGTGGGTTCGAGACCTGAACGGGTCAAACCAAAGACTATAAAATTGGTATTTGTTGTTTCCCAGCTAAGCATGCAGCATTAAGGAGAAATAACAAAGACTGGTTGGCTCGGAATCAGGATAATGTGTCTGAGTGGGGCGACGTTTATATCCAGACTTTTCAGTGAGCTAGCACTATAAAAATCCAATTCAGCATGTTTGTCTAGTACAAAGTGGACCTCATAATCATCTCATTGAAAATTAACTTGTTCTCGCCATGATATAGCTGAAAAAATGGCTGAATTGACGTTTAACAACAATCGCTCACTCACTCTATTTGATGTTTAACAATTGTTTGCGTGACCACAAAAAGTTTCCTGTCTTGAGTACTGCAGCAAATTCTTACTGTTTCTGAGATTATGAAATTCCTTCCTGCACTTTTCAGATTGTACCTAGTGATGACTTGCTAGATAATAATTATTTTCAGTTGGACTAGTGCAGGAGAAAATCCCTTGTATCATGCTATGCCCATGGCCAGCGTAGCCCTATATTCGCCTATTTCAAAGTTGTGGCGGGAGGCCTGAATATTCACAGAAAGTTTCTAAAAGGACAAGTCAAATACTCCTCATGAAGGAAGAGGTAGTGATTTAATAGACGATTTGTCTCATTCACTACTGGGCTTATAATCTTCATCGATAGTTTATTAAAGGTTACATCCATTTAGCAAATTTCACAATTACACACAAGCTCACATTACAACTTCAAATGTTACATGTGTTGGTCAGAAATCCAAAATGGCCACTACTAAAGGACATCGGTAGACCCTTGACAGCTTGAACTAGATTCTTTATTTCTTTAAAAAAACAAGTTACATGGTATAAAGAACAACTATCACAATTGATGGATCTCCTGTACTTGGCGATCACAATACTGGTATACTAGTATTGTGCACAATACTGGTATAAAAATTTGTTCCAATATTGTATACCAGTATTGTACCAGTATTGTGATTTAAAAAAAATATTTTTTACTTGACGTGTATAGTATTGTAGTAAGTATTGCAATAGGTATTGTGGAAATGTTAGTTCCTGGGTAGACCAGTTCTTGAAGTAGTTGTTCTTGTGTCGCTGTATAATAATCTTGACTCTATCCATAATGGATTGTTGTGTATTGTGATGTATTACTGATACGATGTTATAAATGCCAATAAAATGATACACAATGAACTTGTACTTTTAGTATGCTTTTCAACAGTTGATAACATGAACCTTCTAATATGAAGCAATCCAATTTCATAATTGAATTACAATACCAATATCTTAATTACATTACTGGTATACCAGTATTGTACAAAATTTTGAAAAAAATTCACAATACTGGAAAAAAAAAGTATACTAGTGATCGCCAAGTACAGGAGATCCCAATTGATAACATAGACAATAATGTACATGGCAAGATGATACTCGAAGATATTGATGAAATGTGTTTGAGTTATTGAAAGTTTTCGCTATCCCTAGTTTATCATTTCCCTGAATTGTCCCAAGACTACTGGGGCCGTCGTGGTCATGATCATATGGTAGTTGGATTTACAACTATCTGTGTAATCAGTGCCCATCACCACAAAAGTTGTGAGTTCGAACTCTGTTCATGGCGAGGAGGTGTACTCCGATACAACATTATGTGATAAAGTTTGTCAGTAGCTTGCGGCAGATCGGTGGGTTTTTTTTCTGGGTACTCCGGTTTTCCCCCACCAATAAAACTGACCGCCACGATATTTGATTTCATGACAACCTACTTCAATGGAAAAGTCAAAGATAAACTTTATCCACTGTGTTGAAGACCTTGGGGTGACCTCTGGATGGTTATTAACTTTGGTGTCTTTGTTTGGAGAGGGGATTTTGTCTCTATGACTTGAATATCATTCCATTTTTTCCAATTATGATGTTCAGTAAGATAATAACACAAACACTGTGACAAAATGAAATGCAATACAGAAGATAAAAAATTAGCTATTATTTTGCAAAATAAACAAACCATTATCATATTTAACAACAACAGATATACCACACATCACACATATAATCAGTTCACTTTTACACAAGAAGTTTGTCTAGATTGCACAAAAAACCTGAGACTTTAACAATCTGATCTCAACAATTTATTAGTTTTACTTTATCCATTAATTACTTATACACATTTAATAAGTGAGTGAGTGAACGATTGTTGTTTAACGCCAAATGAGCAATTTTTCAGCTACATCATGGCGAGAACATGTTACATTCTTGATGAGATGATGATGATGTCCGAGTTGTACTAGACCAACACACTTCGTTAGATTTTTAAAGTACTAGCTCGCTGAAACAACAGTCCGTGGGTAGAAATGTCGCTCCACTCAGACACATTATTCTGATACCGAGCCAAACATTCTTTGCTCCTTAGTGCTGCGTGCTAATCGGAGAAGCAACAAATACCAATTGTATAGTCTTCGGTTTGACCTGACTGGGGCTCGAACTCACAATCTACCGCACTGGAGGCGAGCATGCTAACCATTACACCACCGATGTGGTTCATTTAATAAGAGTTGCTTCCCTTAGTCCAATGCTGATTATACATTTTTGTACAAATGTATGTCATATGATCACTTTTTTATTTCATTTCAAATATGATGTTATGGTGTTTAACTCCACTTTCAGTAATATTTCAGTTACATGTATATCACGGCGGTCAGTTTTATTGGTGGAGGAAACCGGAGTACCCAGAGAAAACCACTGACAAACTTTATCACATAATGTTGTATCGAGTACACCTTCCCATGAGCGGGATTCGTACTCCCAGCTTTAGTGGTGATAGGCACTGATTGCATAGGTAGTTGTAAATCTAACATTCCCATAGTCAGGTTGGATTGTTTATGTTTGTCAACTTAATACACAATATATGTTGTTTTTTGTGTGTTAAACTCAAGACTAAAGAGGTGCATGTTTTCACTTTACGTTATGCATTGTAATTAGACATCTGGTTTCCATGGGGATTGGCAACAATTGATACATTGCATGCCAATTTGTAGGAAGTTTTACTTCTGATTTCATGGATTTTTCCTGGTGATTCTATGTGTATACATTTGGTATTATTTAACGCAGTTATAAACGGCTCTTATCTTGAACTCATTGTGAGAGAAAGGATTTTTGCTCATCACTACAGACTTCGCGGTGTCTGTAGGGTCGGTCTTATGAGGTGCGAGGCCCAATTGTTCTCTGTATAACATGCAGTGTGTTGCTGTGTGTACTTGAACAGCCGAGAATAGATAACTCCAACGTGGGGTCCAATTGGGAACAATTGGTCCATTTGGTTTAATGCTGACCCTGGGTGGTTGCACCAGTTGAAGAAGACCAACAATTAATGCGCCATTTCTTAAATGTTTTATCCATGTCTAAGATGGATTTTCTATGACGTATTCATTTCCTTTTCACAAAAACCTTTAATCGATGGTGTACTGGTTAATGTGCTCGCATCGAGTTCGGTATATCTTGAGTTCGATCATCAGATTGGGGCATTATACCAAAAACTTTAATATTTAACATTATGGAGTAAGAGCAAAGACTTGTTGACTCGGGAGTCCATATAATGTATTAAGAGTGGAGCGACATTTCTATAGACTCTGTCGTTTTAGTGAGCTTGCAATACCAAAATCTAACTAAGTGCGTTTTGTCTAGTTCAAAACGGACATCATTATCATCTCATCAAATGTAATTTGTTTTCGCAATGCCAGGTACATTGTATTATCTGAAAATTGCACATTTGGCGTTAAATAACGTTAAATCCCTCCCTCACTCACTCACAAATCCAACGGAATATGCATTGGTCTTGTACAAAGCAAACATTATTTCCTCGAAAAGTAACTTATTCCTGCCATGATATCGCTAAAAATTGCTATTGTAGTTTTAAGAAAAATCACTCGCTCGCTCCTTTTAAAATGGAATATAATTATTTATGGTTGAGATTACTTCTTTTAGTACCACCTTCATATGCTTCCGTTTTACTGATATTTCATACGGTAAAAAGTAAGGCATGAATAAAAATGGATTGTTAAATAAAGGTCATATTGCCAACGTCTGTCTGATAAGGGTAATAACAAAATTACCGAACTCCGAGCAATCTTACAAAGGGAAAATCAAAACTCTTTTTATAAGTATATAAACTGACAAAATCAGTCAACAACCGGAAAACTGATACCATAGAAAGCAAATTAGTCTTGTGCTGAAATAAACAAAACGCTATGTAAGATCCGCTATATAAATAGTTAATCACAGAAATTCCGATATAATCTAAGCACAGATGTACGTATGCGTCCTATATTTAACAAACACGGAAGTAAGTATCTCACAGGCAAAGTGCTGTTCAATTTGTAGCAGAAAACAGACATAACAATTTCTTTTGTCTTACATCTTAAATATATGTTTCTATTTGATTTGACGCATTTTAAAAGGATTGACCGATTTTTAACAAGATGTGTTGTGATGCCCCGCCGCCAAGAATAAACCGTGAACGGCCGTCCATCTGACTATCGAATTTGCTTCCGCCATTACCAAATCATTTAAATTTGATTGATTTAATTTGATTTATTGTGTTTAACGCCACTTTCAGTAATATTTCAACTATATCATGGCGACCAGTATTAGTGGTGGAAGAAGCTGGAGTACCCGGAGAGAACCACCGACCATGGGCGAGCGGCTGAAAGTCGAGTGCACCCTTTTTGTAATTTACAAAGCCGGGTGCGAACCCACGCCGTATTGGTGATAGGCTTGTACGAGTTGTTAGGTAATCCAACTATCTAACTCATTGAGCCACCGGGCCCTATTTAAAATTGAAATTCCAGGCGAAGAAGAGACCATAAAAGGTATAGGCCATGTTCGATTTTAGATTCCGTTCTGGAGCTATGTCCGTGTTTTTCGAAGTTGGAAGAGTGGACACGTTCTTCCATTTGTAAAAACATTAATAAAAAATTGTGTGTAGTCGTGGGTGCGCTCGCATGGTAATCAATGCCTGTCACCGCTAAAATTTTGAGTTCAATTCCCTCCCGCGGCGAGGTATCGTGTAAACTTTATGTGGTAAATGTTGCCAGTGACTTGTGCCAAGTCGATGCTTTCCTCAGGATGGGTGGGTTATCGATGTTAATCGTAATCATTTTCTTGGGGACCATCGTGATCGCATGGTAGTTCGAATCCCAGTCATGGCGAGGTGTGCTCGAAACAACAGTATGTGATCAAGTTTGTCAGTGACTTGCGACAGGTCGATGGTTTTCTCCGGATACTCCGGTTTCCTCCATCAATCAAACTGACCGCCACGATATAACTGAAATATTGTTGAAAGTGGCGTTAAGCACCTTAACCCTAACCCTATATCGGGTCTACCAGACTTAATAGGGGAGAAAATCGGCACTGACAGTTATAAGGAACGGACTAATGAAACTTACATCAATGGGAAACTTTAATACCTGTGGTAGATATCGGGGAAGAACACACGTTAGTAATGTTAGGCTTGTGGTCATATTCCACGACTTTAACCTCTTCACCACCCATACCCTTTTTTCTCTCTAGGTAATCCAGTTTCCTCCATCAATAAAACTGACCGCCACGATATTGCTGCAATATACATGAAGTTGAAACGCCATTAACTTAATCACTTATAAAAAAAAATGACAACAACAAAAAATACCACACTTTCGGAACGGTTTCAAATATCCAATCGATAAATCGCACTGAGACAAAATCGATACCCTTAACAAATATTCATGTCCGTTCACTTGGCATATTTAATGTTTGTTATTTCACTAGGGTATGCAGCTTCCATTGTCCGTTCTTAAGCTTATACATGGAATAAAATCGGAATGCATCTAGACGTGATCAGAAGCCATAAACCAATAAAAAAAAGAAAGGCGACAAAGTCAAGGTGAAAAGAAAACAAAGACATGGATAAACACATGATACAAATATAGAACACAAAGAACTAGAAAAGAGCAGCAGGACACAAAGAACTAGAAAAGAGCAGCAGGAACCACAACCTGATTGCAATCAGCTGGTAGGCATAGCGTATTATAACAGTTGATTGCACGAACCCAAACTAAAAACGGGGGCTTATGATCCCGGAATGCTAAGCATTTCTTGCTCCACTTTTGGCATCCGTCGTGTCACATATAGTCAAAATATAGTAAAAAGTAGAGTAAGAAGCTTGGGATAGTTTTATGACGAGAGGAACAGATCCTGTGAGATAGATTCAACAAACAATCAATCAATTATATCGCGATGGTAGAAAATTCCGAAAGTAGCCTTCACGGAACCTCACAATCACATTCAGTAATGATTCCCTAAGTAGCTTGTTTGACGTGATGGGATATTATAATAGGTATTTTGCAAAATAGCTTCCATGATGCTATTTAGCCTCTCCACCAAATTACATGTAGCATGTTGATACAATATTTATTGCAGTTATTAGAATTAGAAAGCAAATACGATATAGCATAAATAAATAAAATAAATGTTAATATAATTATTTGTTTCTCATTAGCAATAAATAATTCAACTAAACAACCAAAGTCCAGAATATATATTACTTTCTCTAACTGTTCTCTCTTTGTTGTAAGGGGTCATCGTGGTCATTATGGTTGGATTTACAATTACCTGTGTAATCAGTGCCTATCACCACTAAAGTTGTGAGTTCGAATCACGCTCATGACGTTCAGTGTACTCAATACGACATTATGTGATAAAGTTTGTCAGGGACTTGCGGTAGGTCGGTGGTTTTCTCCGGTTTCCTCCAACAATAAAACTGATCGCCACGATATTATTGAAATATTTTTGAAAGTGGCGTTAAACACCATAACCCTAAGCATAACCATAGAAAGGAAATAATGGAAAAAAAATAGATAGAATATCACCAAAAAAAACCCCGCATAGATACCTAATTATAGAACACAAGCATAAAATAAAATTTAACCCATTGTGTTTACCAAGCATTTCTTTTCCCGAGGTTGTACTTTTGTTGGAGTATTATATCCTAAGCTCGCTGAATAAATTGACTTTTAAAAGTAATCTGCAATTAACAAATAATCGTATATCAAACTATTACGTCAGACTTCAATCTAAAAGACATATATAACGTCTCAAGTTGAGAATATTTTGTACTTTGCCTTACTGTACACGACCTGAACGATAATTTTGTTTGCCTGTGTTGATATATTTATAGTCACCATACCACACAAGGAAGTAATTAAGATGACATATTCTATATCATTTATATACATCGTGGGAGTTTTATACGTCACATAAAAAAAAAATCAATTATCACGCATGCGCACCAGTTTTGCTGTATACTAAAGAAGAAGACCTTTGATGACAGATAATGCAATAATAACCTTATTTTGAGATTAAATTTTTGGTGAAAAAAGTTTTATTGGAATCATGGGTATAATACAATATAATTATCAAATGTATAAACCAAATGTTTTAAAGGGATATTAAAGCTCGTTTTAACACATATTTTTTTCAACTCGTGACGAAGGTTGTTTCTTTTCAATTTAATTGTAAAAACAATCCAAAAATACTTTGCACGCCCATATAATCCCTAATATCGTTAAAATATCACTTAAAAGGGTAGAAATGAATTTTTGTCCAGGAAGCAAAAATTAAATTATTGGAAAAACCCCGAAAAAACCGGAAGATATGACAGAATTATCAACGAATTATGTCACTTTTATGTCAAGTTTCATTGATAAAAACCGAGTTAATGTTTCATAAATATCATTTATTGAGCCAATTGCAAGTTTTCATGAGATACAAAAAATTACCAAAATGAGCTTTAATATCCCTTTAAGACTTCCTGAAAAGTTACTACAAATGTACTTCTATTAATCTGTGATAGATTTAAGGATCGTCAATCTGACTTTATCGTGTACACAAAAATAAAACAAAACACAGAAACCTCAAATGTCGCAGTGATTTTTGTTTTATAGGCTACGAGTATTTAATGCCACTTTCAACGGCATCCGTGGTGTAATGGTTAGCGTACGTGCTCACCTCGAGTGCGGTTTGATCGTCACGTGAGTTCGAGACCCGGTCAGGTCAAACCGAAAACTATGAAATTGGTAATTGTTGCTTCTCCGCTAAGCACGCAACATTAAGGTGAAAGGACAAAAACTGGTTGGCTCGGAATCAGAATAATGTGTCCAAGTGGAGCAACATGTCTAACCGCTGAATGTTGTTTCAGTGTGTTAGCACTAGTAAATCCAACTTAAGCATGTTGGTCTAGTACAAAGAGAACACCATTATCATCTCGATCATTGAATGTAGCTTGTTTTCCCCATGATATAGCTAAAAAAAATTTCATTTGGTGTTAAACAACAATCAATGGTATAGTAATTTTGTGTTTTATGGGCTGAGACCATTTAATGCAAATTTTCACAATATTTCAGTTATATTGGGGGTCAGTTTTATTGGTTGAATAAAAAGGAGTTTCCAGAGTGAACTATTGACCTTCCACAAGTCATAGACAAACTTTATTACATCAGATTAAATCGAACACACCTATTCACGGACGAGAATAAAACTCACAAACATTTAGTGACTGATTACATTGGTAAATGTAAATTCAACTACCATACGATCGTGGACATAATCATATTTTGTTGCGATTTTCACATAAAAATGATGTCCGGTTCGTCTTTATATCAGCTCTCATGACTTATTTACGTTATTTCTGTTTGTTTGCTTACAGCGGTGTCCAATGCATATTGTGTTGTGTTTATGTTTTGGTTTTCTTTGTCTTGTTTACCATATGTTGACATTTTCACTGGTTTGTCCATTTTAGATTGACCCTTCGGTATTCTCTAACGTTTATTTAATAAAGATAAAATATTTAATACTGAGCGGCAAAAAAAAATGGGGTGCAAACATGTTTGCAGAAAACTAACAGGAATAATTTAGTGCGCAGCACGTGTTTCTGGAAAAAAACCCCAATTATTCTCGAAGCCAAACAATGGGAAAGCAAAAATAATTCTTTGGGAATAAGTCATCCAAACGACAGAAACACGATGCTAATACAACATTCACTTATGCTACCCATGCCTGTGGGAAATCAACCTTCATGAGCTTTAATACCTATTAAATGATTTAGAAACTGCAAATTTCAATAATAACGATATCTTATTATAAATGAAGTCAGTGGGTTAAATAAACACTGACTACTAGGCGGATGATATACCATCGGGGATTAATAATTTCAAACCTTAGTTTTAAAAATATATTCCTATAATTTATTTACTGAAAATATATATGTAGTGTCATTCTACTGAATTCTATTGAATTTGAAGTACATGTACTTCCATGTAACCACAGAACGATGAATTCGTCGAAACGTTAGAACACCGTTAATTTGGGAGAAATCAAAGGAAATTGCACCCACATATATATCCAAGAAACAATATACATTTTGTCCAATAACTGTAACAAAAGTGATTCACTTGCTAATGCTACAATATCCATTACTTAGATGTGTTTTCTTGAATAGATTTGACAATTTCTATGTGAGTGAGTGAGTGATTGTTGTTTACCGCCAACTCATAAAATATTTAGCCATACCATGGCGAGAAAAAGTTAATTTTTAATGAGATGATAATGAAGTCCGCTTTGTACTAAACCAACACGCTTAGTTGGATGTTCATAGTGCTAGCTCACTGAAACATCATTCCGCGGATAGACATGTCGCTCCACTCGGACACATTACTCTGTTTCCGAGCCAACCAGTCTGCTCTTTCTTCTTAATGCTGCGTGATTAGCGGAGAAGCAACAAATACCAATTTTATAGTCTTTGGTTTGACCCGATCTGGGCGAGCACGCTAGCCATTACATCACTAATGTTGTTACAACTTCTATGTCATTAACATTACATATACAAATGTATTATGAATAAAGTTCAAGATTACAGCGTTCTTTAAAACAATGCTGCTCATCCAATTATATGTAAGGGTTGGCATTTTATTCACATGTGGAAAACACTTGAATTACCTCATCATTTCACTTAGAGGGTAGTTTTGGACACATAAAAATAGTTTAACCCCGCCACTTTTTATTGAATGGCGTGCACCAAGCCAGTAGAGTGAGTCATAGTGTGTGTTAGTTAGGGGTATTGATTTTGTCCCTGTTTCTACGAATTTCGATTGAATTTTTGCAACTGTTGCGACAGTGTTATATATTTTTCATTTTATTTTCAACTCACAAAACTAGCTTAACCCCCCCGCCACGTTTTATTGCATGGCTTGTACCAAGTCAACAAAGTGAGTCATAGTGTGTGTTAGTTAGAGGTATCGATTTTGCCCCAGCTTCTACGATTTTCGATTGGATTTTGCAACAGGTGCAACAGTGTGGTATTTATTGTTTTTTCATTTTATCACAAAACAAATAATTTTATTTGATTTGAGATTTGCACAAGTAAACAATTAATAAGGCAAACGCACGTAATTTTTGAGAAAATCCACGGATTTTTGCAAGTATAGACATAAAACATTGAAACACAAACACTAGTCTTAATTGTTAAACTACAAAGTGTTATTAATATTTTACCTGAAGTGGTCTCACAATCAAGAAACTAAGTGGTAGTTAAATACTTACATTTTAAGGTGTTGTATTAATTCAATTTATTGTAACTTTTATTTGGGTTCTTTTGGGTTCAAATATGTTCAAGTAAGCACATAATTTATTTCAAAATTGTACCAAAGTTTACGTAATACACATTATTTTATTATATATAAATAATTTCATAACTTTTGAGGTGGCATTTGTCATCTTTCGCTGTCTCAATTGTTTGAATTTGCAATTTCCACAAAAGTCAGTTATCTGACACAACAAATAAAACCACGCCACTTTTGCAGTGATATTAAAAAAATCTACCGAATTGTCAGGGTTTTTTTTCGGAAAAGAAGAGGAAATTATATATATTTCTTAAAAAAGGTAAGAAACCATATGTTTGCGAACTCTTTGTTATATAAGTAAAAAATAATTTGCTTCGGCTGTCATTTTAGGTCATCTAAAAAAAAAGAAATTTGAAACCAGAATAATGCGAAAAGTTTTATTGTTCAAGAAAAAATGGAAAGTATTTGAAAAAATGTTTAAAAAAATTTATAGAAAGGCATTTTTGTCGTACGTTCCATTCAATATTCGAAAATTCACATAAATTCGTGTAGCTTTTAATTATTACGAAAAGCAATGTTACTTTTAAATACAGAATAATACTCCATTAAAAACAATCAAGCAAGTTTTTTTATCGCAAGATAGTAGAAACTACGGTTAGTACTGTGGTGTTTAACGCGAATCTGAACAATATTTCAGGTATATTGTGGCGGTCAGTTTTATTAGTAGAGGAAACTGGAGTAACCGGAGAAAAACACAAACCTTCGCAAGTCATTGACAAACTTTATCACATAATGTTGTAGCGAGTTCAACTTGCCATGAATGCGATTCGAACACGATCTTAACTTTTGTGGTGATTACATAGGTAGTTATAAATGCACCTACCATAAGATCACAACCACGACGGCCCCTCAGTTAGTGTATAAACATAATGAAAAATAGAAGAGATATTCTTGACAACTCCGACACAACACAACAAAAAGATAAATTAATACTCAAAATAAGAAAAATAAGAAGAAGAAGAAAAAAATTCCAACTTCACCACCGTCCACAAAAGTTTACTGGAATGCCAAGCGCCCCCTTCTCAACTAATGACGCCCATCGTGTTTGAAAAATAATACCGTAATAAACTTTCCAAAATCATCATGTCAACCATAACACATCTCAATCGATTACTTAAGTTTGAAATTTTGATGGTTGGTTTATTGTGTTTAACACCACTTTTAACAATATTTCAGTTATAGCATGGCGGTCAGTTTTATTGGTGGAGGAAACCGGAATACCCGGAGAAAACCACCGACCTGTCGCAAATCACTGACAAACTTTATTACATAATGTTGTATCGAATACACCTCACCATGAATAGGGTTCGAACTCACAACTCTATTGGTGATAGGCACTTATTGCACAGGTAGTTATAAATCCAACTCCAAATACGATCACGACCACGGCGGCCCCTTGAACCTTTGACAAACAACATTAAAAAAAACATTTAACGATGGTCAGTTCGTCTTTACCTCCAGTTGTTTGTAGGAGGGCTCATGTCTTATTTACGTTATATGTGGGTTTTCTTGCTTGCGTATAGTGGTGTCCAACACATATTGTGTTGTGTTTTTGTTTTGTTTGTCTTCGTCTTGTGTATTCAATGTTGTCAGTTTCTCTGAATTGTCCATTTTTGATTGCCCCTTCAGGTATTTTTTAACGTTTATTTAAGACATCATAAAGACAAAAATCATTTTGTGCTTTCATTTGATATATATGTAATTTCAGATGTCGTCTTCAAAAGTGTCAACTTTATTTTATCATATACTATTTATGAAGATTGTTGGTAAGATATTATATATAAATACGATTCGTGTCTGCTCAATTTGAAATATAAATGAATAGAATATATGTCATATGAGCTCCTTTAATCTTCTTGAGAATAACACCCTCATCATCTCCGATGCAGAAAACTTGATATCTGTGTCATTCCAAACATTAGTAGAAATATGTAAGCTGTACTAAGAAGAGTTTGAAGATACTAAAGGGAGGTAACCAGAATCGTATATATAAGAACAGACAACACAATGGCCACAAGAAAACGTACAAAAGGACAAACAACGATCTACAAAACATATACTAAGTATTTAATCGATCCGGATACTATAATATTCATTATGTTGCTTCATCAAACTGTCCAAGACAAACACAGAATACCGAAATTAGAACACGAACGTAGAGTAGAGTACTATCGTTCGAAGACAGGACGACCACACAGTACCCTAGTTTGAAGAGATAGTAGGTTAAAGATACAATCTGGATGCAAACACAACACTGGTATAAACAATTGGAAATAGAGGCATTTGTTCCGCTTAATGTTGGGATTTTGCTTTTGATATCTTAGGGGTAAAACATGACATATCACACTTTTCAACAGAAAGACTTGCGAGTCTGTTTCATGTTCATAGAATATTAATTTCGTTCTCATTAATAGGAAAGTGAAAAATAAATGTATTTTTTTTTAATGTATTGTTTTACATGATAGGCTAACCATTTATTTTCATAAACCACCTCGTCTCGAATGCGAAAGATCGTGCGTTGATTGGTTTTTCGGGTATATAAAATTGGTATTTGCCGTTTCTCGGATAAGCTCGCAACATTACGAAATTGTTTCAGTGAGCTAGCACTATGAATATACACTGTGTTTGTTGTTCTAGTAGAAAGCAGACATCATCATGATCATAATCTTATCCCAACTTGTTCCCACCATGATATAGCTGAACACATTGCTCACTTTGTATTACGCAATAATCACTCGCTCGCTCGCTCAAAAATGTATTGCAGCCGTCGTGGTCGTGATCGTATGATAGTTGGATTTACAACTACCTGTGCAATCAGTGCATATCACCACTAAAGTTGTGAGTTCGAATCCCGCTCAGGGCGAGGTGTACCACATTATGTGATAAAGTTTGTCAGTGACTTGCGGCAGATCGGTTGTTTTCTCCGGGTACTCGGATTTCCTCCACCAATAAAACTGACCGCCATGATATAGTTGAAATATTGTTGAAAGTGGCGCTAAACACCATAAACCAACCAACCAACCAACATTTAATAACGAAAACATGATACACTATTATATCGATCTCCGAGGCTACATATTCACTTAGACAGAATATCACCTCATGTTATATTTTGTGCTCTAGGGGATATAATATAGCTTCCGTTTCGGAGCTTTTCTACTATATATCAAAACATTCATTAGTTAATCCGAAAATATATAAAATATCATAATTTTATCGTTTGATAGGATTAATTTGTCAGAATGTAACAGAATCGATCACTTATAATGAAACTGTTCCAATAGAAGAGTCCACCCAGTTTATCACATTTCCAACGTATTCAAGTATTCCGTCCAGCCCAACCACCATATTGTTCGAATCAACACCTTCTAACACACGAATTGATCCATCTAGTATTATATCTTCCAATATTGAGACGTTAATCAATGGTTCAACGCACGTCGTTTCGCCATCCATGGAGTTGCCTTTACCAATAAAGACATCTTTCTACGACACACAGACAGAAACTGTTATTGTTGTATCTGAAAGGAGCAGGCCAATTATCAGTGACTTAGCAGAAACAACTACAGCTGTATTTCCTTCTTCCGGACAAAGTGACGGAACTATGACAAGTACAGCTGTATTTCCATCTTTAAAACAAAGTGACTTGGCTGAAACAATCACAGCTGTATTTCCTTCTTCAACACAAAGTGACTTGACTGAAACAACCACAGCTGTATTTCCTTCTTCCGAACAAAGTGGCCTGGCTGAGGCAACAATAGTTGTATTTCCTTCTTCCAAACTAGGTGACCTGGCTGAATCAACTATAACTGTATTTCCGTCTTCCGAATTAAATTTAATATCAACAAACATATTCACAGGTGTTCCCTCTACAACAGAATCACTGTTGTGGCCAGCTGATACAGCAGTTTCTACCAAACCATCTTCTGAACTTGCTATGGATAGTTCAAGTTCAACACACATGCTCTCTTTGTCAACATCTGAACAAGTAACAACCAGAAACCCAATGTTCACAACTTTGACGGAAACGGTAATCTCAACTCGATATCCACTTTCAACCTCGATAGAACACATTGCTTTGAGTTCATTGTTTGATAAAACCTCTGAATATGTGGATGACGATTCCTCATATTTTGGAATTGTATCAAAGCCAATGTCCTCCATGGAGGTAACAGTTCTTCCCACCACGACAAGCATTACAGCATCTTCTTCAAACATATTGTCTACACGACCATCGCAAATAGTATCTTCGTTTAGCTCATCAAACCACGTGATGCCAAGTGTAATTACAATTACTACATCTTCACCACAGAGGAGTGCAGGGGAGATAATTCGATCGTCCATTGCTATGAATATTTATTTTGCATTATTCGCACTCTGTAAATTGTTGATGTAAGATTAAAACAAAAATAAAAGATTTATTTATTAATAATTAAAATATTTTCTTGTCTTCAAATATATATCAATGACAAAGGAATAACATGCTTACAGACAAAAGTATGCATATTGCGACGTAGGATCCTTATTGCCGGTTGGTCATAATGTAGAATTTAATATTATTTTAGATATTCAAATGAACGTCAGTCAGACGGTACGTAAATAGAGGAAGTTAAGGTTAGTTAAAGAACCATTTCAGCAGCTCATGAAGAGTACAGTCTTTCTACCAACGCAAGTTGTCAACTCTTCCGGAGCGCCTGAGTTCACCCCCGGTTTTTTGTGGGGTTCGTGTTACTCGATTTTTAGCTTTATGCTTAATGTTTTGTAGATCGTTGTTTGTCCTTTCTCTTCTGGCCATTGTGTTGTCTGTCCTTTCTCTTCTGGCCATTGTGTTGTCTGTCCTTTCTCTTCTGGCCATTGTGTTGTCTGTCCTTTCTCTTCTGGCCATTGTGTTGTCTGTCCTTTCTCTTCTGGCCATTGTGTTGTTTGTCCTTTCTCTTCTGGCCATTGTGTTGTCTGTCCCTCTTCGATTAACGGATTTTAATTACCTCTTTGGTATCTGCAAATTCTTCTTGCAAGACTAATAGTTTTCTTCCACAAGGCATTATAAGAGATTTAGACATATCTTTTTCACCAATGTAAGAAATTCCGCTGTAATTGTTCCCGGGTGAAACGTATCGGATGTTGAATTGCGCACACGAGTGAAATGTATTTAAATCTCTATATAATGGCAGATTTGGAAGAACATTTTTTTTCTATTATAAATAATGAAAAATAGATATTTAATTTACAAGTTGTCTGGAAAATTAATGCCATTTCCTATACATAGTTAAAACTGTGACGTACAATTGTGAAAATGTAATTATCACTTTTCAAGAAACTGTTCTTACATCATATCTTTGTTGGAGGACTCGTGTCTTATTTACGTTTTTTGTGTTTGTTTGCGCATAGTTGTGTCCAACACATATTGTGTTGTGTTTTTGTTTTGTTTGTCTTCGTCTTGTGAGCCATATGTTGCCAGTTTCTCTGGATTGTCTTTTTTGATTGCCCCTTCGGTATTCTCTAATGTTTATTTAAATCTATATGTAATGATCAAGACGACCCCTTACAAGAAAGAGAGAAGAACAATTGTAAAAAAAAAAGGAATATATATTCTGAACTTCGAGTTAATTGAATTATTTATTGTTAATTAAAAAAAAAAACATATTCTGGAAAACGATAATAAATATTTCGTAAGATTGTTGTAATTAAGTCAAACTGCAAAATTATTGCGGGTGTCTAATCCACGATTTAGCTGCTATTTTGTCATCCTAAAAAATCTGGTATTTTGTCACTCAACTTACAATTGTTGAAATGAGTAGGTAGATAGACAAATTATCATTATCACTTTTTTTTACCTGAAAAAGTTACTTTATTAAAAAAAAACCTTGCTATTATCAAAAGAAAGTTTAAACGGTGGTGGGCTGCAATTCCACCAATATCAACAAAACGAACAATCACCTCTCACCTCAAATCTTCAAACTTACAAAAGACTACGTCGTATGACGTTGGAAATCCAGGTCCTGGCATGGGACAGGCACACAACTGTTGTGTGGTTAAACCGGTTAAATGAGATTAAAACAATGCTGGAATTTCTGAGAGAAAAAAAAATTTGATGAGGGTAGTTTTGATGTGTCAGTCTTGTTACATCAAACTAAGAGAATTGTGTAATTGGGTGGATTGTATAAGACCGATGGCAGATAAATGGCCGCCACATCCAATCGAATGAGTAGGGCTAATGATTAATAAAATATTGGTTTTGAAGTGAATTAGCTAACCTTTTGTGCTGTGTTTTTGTTTTATTTGTCTTCGTTTTGTTGCCAGTTTCTCTGGATTGTACATTTTTGATTGCTCTTTCGGTATTCTCTAACTTTTATTCATGATTATATTTCTAGTAGTAACAAGAGTTTAATTTCATAATGTAAAACGATTGCGGATTGTCCAAGTCGGAAAAAAGTTTTGAGAATAAGTAACGAACCTGATAAGAGAAACAATCCCTATTGTATTCTCTAACTTTTCTTTTTTCTGAAACTTAATGGAATCATTAAAAAAAATTACTTCAAGTAAAGAAAAACTTGATTTCCTAAACAAAAAAAGTGTTATGATAAGGGGGGGTTTTGGAATCAGTCTTACAACAATAACCCAAAAGTAATTTTTATAGGGTTCGTGTTAATCGATCTTTAATTTTATGTGTATGTTTTGTAGATCGTTGTTTGTCCTTTTTTTAAATACTTTTGGCCGGTGTTTTGTCTGTACTTTTTCGACTTAAGAAGTCTGATTACCCATTTGGTATATTCAAACTCTTCTTATAGATTGCCCGATATACAATTGTAGTTTGATTAAGCCGATGGTGGCTAAAAGTGTGTCATATCCAGACGAAGGAAAAGGTCTATAGGCTAATAAAATATTGTTGTTGGGGGAGAAATGGCTAACCTTTATCTTAATATGCAATTTAAGGGAATCATACAAATATAAACGAGTTTCATCTAAAATAACGACAATGCAACAAATAAATAAATCAAGATTGGCCAAAAAGTTGAGGTAAAACTGTGTCATACAATATTCTGCTTTGTTTTTATATCCAACTATGAAAATTGTGCCATTGTGGTCGTGATCGTATGGTAGTTGGATTTACAACTACCTGTGCAGTCAGTGTCTATCACTACTAACGTTGTGAGTTCAAATCATGCTCAGGCTAGGTGTATTCGATATAACATTGTCTGATATAATTTGTCAGTGACTTGTGACAGGTCGGTGGTTTTCTGTTGCCACTCCGGTTTTCTCCACCAATAAAGCTGACCGCCTCAATATAACTGAAATATTGTTGCAAGTGGCGTTAAATATCATATACCAAAATCCCATAGACACACAACCGCATTGGTGGCGTAATGGTTAGCGCGTTCTCGCCTCGAGTATGGTAGATCGTGGGTTCAAGCCCCAATCGGGTCAAATCAGTGACTATTAAATGGTATTTGTTGGTTCTCCGCTAAGCACGCAGCATTAAGGAGAAAGAGCATCAGGATAATGTGTCCGAGTGGGGCGACATATCTATCCACGGACTATTGTTTCAGTGAACGAGCATCATAAAAACCCAATTAAGCGTGTTGGCCTAGTCTAGTACAATGTGGACCTCATCATCATCTCATTGAAAATTAATTGCTCTCGTCATGATATAGCTGAACAATTGCTGAGTTGGCGTTAAACAACAATCACTCACATACAGAAAAACACAATTCTTTATGCAAGAGAAAGCAAGTAACAATGTTAATCCTTTATAATCACTCTAACATTTCAAGTAATTATATCTGACTTGTCTCTTTATTCGGCTTAGATACTAATACGTGTTCAAGACTATTTTAAATATTTAGAATATTTCACACGTGGAAGGCACTTGCATGACCACATCATTTCACCATGAGGAGATGCTTGGGACCATATAACTAGATTAACACCACCACCTTTTTTATAATTAAATCCAAATATCAAGACAGGAAAGCCAGCGGTCATGTATTGGTGTGTTAGATGTATCGATTTTGCCTCTTTCTACCATTTGCCTAGGTATTTGATTTTGGAATTGTTGTGACAATGTGGTATTTTTTGTTTCTGATTTGATAAAAAAATATTTCTTTAGAATGTCTGGCATCATGTGACTGAATATTTACCAACAATCAATCTAAATATCATGAATGTTTAAGACAATACCAATTCGACTATCTCACTATAACACGGCGAGTGTCTTATAAGAAGCAGGAACTGCTTACCCTTCGCGAGCACCTGAGTTCACCCCTGATTTTTGTGAGGTCCGTGTTGCTAATCTTGTAGTTTGTTTTGTGTTATCCTATTATGTGTCTTTACGTTCTGAGTTCCGTGTTGTGGTGTCCGTTACGATTCCCGCATAAAAAGGATGCTCGGTTCGTCTTTACCTCCAGTTGTTTGTAGGAGGGCTCATGTCTTATTTACGTTATTTGTGTTTGTTTTCGCATATTGGTGTCCAACACATATTGTGTTGTGTTTTTGTTTTGTTTTTCCTCGTCTTGTATAATCTATGTTTCTCTGGATTGTTCATTTTTGATTGCCCTTTGGTATTCTCAAACGTGTATTCATGATTATATTTCTAGTAGCAACAGTTTAATTTCATAATGTAAGACGATGGCTAAATGTGCAAGCCAGAAAAAGTTTTGAGAATAAGAAACGACCGTATAAGAGAAACAACCGCTATATTATACTTTGCACACAAGGTAATTATCAAAGATTTATTTTTATATCAAAGAGACGATTTGGATATAATCAAAGTAAAAGTGCAAATAAAATGGAAAGCAAACAAAAATACATCACACTGTCGGAACAGTTCCAAAATCCACTAGAAAAATTGTAGAAAGCGGCAAAATCGATACCACTAACACACACATGTACATGACCTCTCATTTTCCTGGCTTGGTAGATGCATTTCAATTAAAAGAAAGTGGTGAGTTAAACTAGTTTATGGGGCTAGATCTCCCCTCTAACAAAAACAATAGATAAACAAGAAAAGATACGGGTTATACCCATATCCATCATAGTCGATTTAATCACTTTCTAGAATAACAGAAACTAATTTGTCGTGGTTGGACACACCTCAAATGAAGCAATAGTACAGTATGTGGCCAAAAGTGTTGGCGCACATGAAAATTTCACTCTACATGTATATTCATATAAAAACATTTTTTTTTTTTAATTTAAATCTCCTGAACTCATTTCTGATCCGATTTTGATGAAATTTTTACTGTTAAAAGCAGATTTCATTGCAGTTTATTACCATAATTTTGAAATAATTTTGCAGATTTAAATTTTCATACTGTCATAATTTAAACATAAAGCAAAAACTTTTGATCCTCAATTTACTATATACTTATAGTGTATTGTGACCTCAAAAATCTTTTTTGTGTGTTTAAATCGTGAATACTTGGATACTACAAATCATAAAATTATTTCCAAATTATGGCAAGAAACTGCAATGAAATCTGCTTTTAACAGTAAAAATTTCATCAAAATTAGATCAGAAATGAGTTCAGGAGATTTTTTCTTTAAAAAGGTGAATGTAACGTTTTGAAAACAATATGGCGGATTCACCCTGCTACGCATTATAATTAATTGCGCATTAATACACACACAATGCAAAAATTATTCACAACTCCGAAACTGTCATATAATTTTAAATCAATATAATGTTTATAAAAACTACAATACAACATAAAATTTTAAGCATAAAAACGAATATCACTGTTCAAATTATTTCCATCAAGGATTACTATATTTTTCAGAGGATGACTACTGTTTATAGGCTTTTTCGCAGGAAATTATTTTCGAAAGTAGATATAGAACATATATAGATAGTATGCACAGTTGGATTATGATATAAAAAAAAATGAAGGAAATATGTACTCTAGCAAAAAGCCTGGAGTTCGAGCATGTGTTATTTAAAGATCTGCACCTCCTACATTTGTAATCAGATTATAAAAGTCAATCCGTTATAAAAGTCAATTAGAAAAATAGAAATTAACAAATAAAAATTTAAAACATATCTGAAAATAATGAATTGAACAATCGATTCACGATGGCAACCATACCATAGAGCTTCTGAAATAATGGCTGCATTCAATAATTTGTTGGACAAGATCTCCATCAATATGGTGGGATTATTAATGTTCATTGCAACATTCAGCATTTCATCAGGGACGTCGATATTCCCAGACTTCCTGGTAGTGAGAACATATGAGTAGTATATGGGCACGGACAAAGTCGCATTTGAGGGGGAGCAATGGGGAGCAACCGGAAGTGAGGTGACCGAAGTGATGTGACCGGAAGTGACACCAGTCACGAGACCGGAAGTGATGTCAGTCACGTGCTCTGTCCGGAAGTAGGTTCTGCTCATGCGCAACCGGAAGTTGAGCCATATCCGTCCTAGTAGGGCCTTTTAACCGGAAGTGACAAAGTCACGTGACTGGAAGAGGCCCTGTCCGGAAGTGGCCCTGACCGGAAGAAGGTTCTGCGCATGCCCGGATTTTCCCCGCGCTTTTTTCTTAGTAGTAGTAACATGGCTACCGAAGGTCACTTGATCCCTTCGGGGTTCCCTTTGAGTGTACGCAACCGGAAGTTGCGCAACACCCGTAATGACCGAAGGTCACGTGACCCCCCATTGGAAGTATCCTTGGGGTGTTCTCTACGACGCCCGCGTCCTTTAACCCTAGGAAACCCCGTGTCCTATATTTAGTGACTGGAACTAGGCGTGGTTATCTGCCCCTTTTATTTTCATATAGTGTCTACAAGGGGTGTCTCCGTTCTCACTGTGGTATTTCTAAGAGTCAAATGGTAAATTGGATCCGTACTTGCATAGTCTCTAGTTAAAAAAAATATTTAAGGATGATTCTTCTCAATTCTGAAAAACAAGGGAGGGAGGGAGGAGGAGGAGGAGGAGGAGACCTCTTTGGATGTAATATGACTAACACACCACAGATTTGACCCCTACTTGCATAATCTCTAGCCAAGAATTTTTTTTTTATTTAACCCTTACATGTCCAAAAAGTCTATTTTGCCAAAGAGCCTCGAGTATCAACGTCCTATTTATAAACTTTGTGTAAAACCACATTCATCGATGACATCACAGTCAACATGACGCTCTCCGTCCAACTACTTAGTCGTGACGTCCTATTTATAAACTTTGTGTAAGACCGTATTCATCGATGACGTCACTGTAAACATGACGTCACAACGTTGCACGAGACGTTCTCTGCCAAATTACTTAGTCATGACGTCATATCATTGGAATGTGAGACAAAACATACTAACCTGACGTTGGTGAATGAACGACAAAATAACGTGACGTCATGCACGAATTGTTCCTACACTATTTCTACCTTTATTCCATTGGATGTCGATAAATTTGAGGCAGTTTGTTTTTTATTGTTTTACAACTTTTTGTCAGCTGAACGGTTTTTTTTTTCAAATACGCGTTACTGGTTTGAAATTTAACAAAAGATTTTTTTTTTCGAGTACCGTAAATATTTCATTCGTCAAAGATGGCTACCTGTGACCGAAGGTCACTTGACCCCAACGTCGTCCGAGGCATTTCCCCATAATGCATCACAATACGTCATAATAAATTATCCCGATAGGTGGCGTTACTATGTCGTAACTTGGTAACTTCATTTTAACCAAGGTCTTTCGTAACTTATTTCGTAACATCTTCGTACCTTTTTTCGTAACTTCGTACCATGTTCGTAACTTCGTAACCTTTTCGTAACTTCGTACCTTTTTCTTATCTTCGTAACTTTTTCGTAACTTCATACCTTTTTCGTAACTTCATACCTTTTTCGTATCTTTTTCGTAACTTCGTACCTTTTTCGTAACCTGTAGCCCTTTCATTTATCTATCGATCTATGGTACTGTCAAACCTCTCAGTGAAGTCATAAGGAAGCTGGGTGACGTCAATCGATCTTCCTCGTTGATAGTATTAGAATTAACTGTTAAGAATAAACCTCACCCAGAAACTTGCTTTTAGTACGAACTCCCCCCACCATTGGAGCTCGCCTAGCTTCGTAGTGGACCCTAACACCTGTTGGCCTAGTGATCTTCCGGCTATGGGAGCTTTGCTCCCATATTAAATAATATGCGTCCTATAACCTTATTATTTTCTACGAACTAGCCCTTTTACTGGTTATTTGTCCCTTTCCCGCCATTTTATTTTCATTATCTGCGTCCTATAACCTTATTATTTTCTACGAACTAGCGCTTTAACTGGTTTTCTGCCCCTTCCCCGCCATTTTATTTTCATTATCCGCGTCCTATAACCTTATTATTTTCTACGAACTAGCCCTTTCACTGGTTATCTGCCCCTTCCCCGCCATTTTATTTCCATAATTACATTATTTATTTCAATAATTGCATTTCTTACAACAGTTTGCCACCACCACCACCACCTCCACCACCACCTCCACCATTACCAACACCACCACCACAACCCATTTCCCCTATCTTTTCACTATTCAACTTAACTTTTCTCTGTATTTTCCATCTCCTTTCACATTTCAACTTACTTTTCTTCCGTGTTTTCCATATCATTTCACTATTCAACTTATCTTTCTTTCATAATTTCCAAAGCATTTCACTATTCAATTTACTTTTCTTCCATATTTTCCATATTTTCCCTATCTTTTAACTATTTTCTTCCATATTTTCCATATCATTTCACAATTTTCTTCCATATTTTGCATATCATTTCACTATTCAACCTACTTTTCTTCCATATTTTTCATATCTTTTCACAATTTCTTCTGTATTTTCCAAACTTTTCACTCGTCAACTTGGGTTTCTTCCATATTTTCCCTATCATTTCACAATTTTCTTCTGTATTTTACAAATCTTATCACTATTCAACTTGGGTTTGTTCCTTATTTTTCATATCATTTCACAATTCAACTTGGGTTTCTTCCATATTTTTCATATCTTTTCACTATTCAACTTACCTTTCTTCCATATTTTACCGATCTTTTCACTATTCAACTTACTTTTCTTCTGTATTATCCAAATCTTTTCACTATTCAACTTACCTTTCTTCGTTTCTTACTCACTCACTTACACAACTCACTCAATGATATTCCCAACATAATTAAGGTTTAAAATTCTCCTGTGATTTAAATTTATTTCAAAGAATTCCCATTGCTCTAAAATATATTGTGTTCTCCAGCTATTTGAAAAGAGTATTGGGCAATGTTTTCCAGTTATCAGAAACAAGCATTAACAGTTATGATATCTCTTTTATGTACAAACTGCCATGATATAACTGTAATATTGTTGAATGTGGCATTAAACACCATCAACCTAATCTTTTATTTACAAAGACATATACATACCTACCTATCTATCTACATTTTTATGAGAATTATAGATTTTATTCAATTTTTGCTAGTCATTTTCCTATCTTGATGAGTTTCAGATTTCCACAATCAAATTTATTTTACATAACAGCCTAACACAGTGTTCTATTTTTAGAGCAGTAAGAAAACTTACTTCCTGAACAGGGTTTTAGTATATTTTACCTGCCAAAGGCAAGCAAATATCTGTATATAAGTTTGAATATATCTATTTTCCTGCCAAGGGCAAGTAACTCTCTGTATATAAGTGTAACAATCGATTTCAAAATAGCCATTTCTTGATACGTATTATATAGTATTTCTCTTTCTACACAGGTATATGTCCACATACAGAGCTATAACTTATTCCTCCACATAAAGAGTTATGTTCCCTACTACAGTGTTAATCCTCCACATAAAGAGTTATTTCCCCTACTTTAATATTATCCTTGCACATACAGAGTTGTAACATATTCCCCACATAAAGAGTTATGTCCCCTATCACAGATTTATCCCTTCAGATACAGAGTTACCCCACCCTTACTGTAGGGCATAATGTAAACTTAAATAAATTACAGGCAGTATTAATTGGTTTTTTAAAAAGAACAAAAAAATTCTTCCATATTTTCCATATTTTCCATATCTTTTCACAACTTTCTTCTGTATTTTCCAAATCTTTTCACTATTCGACTTGCCTTTCTTCCATATTTTCCATATCATTTCACATTTCAACTTACCTTTCTTCCATATTTTCCATATCATTTCACTATTCAGCTTTGCTTTCTTCCATATTTTCCATATCTTTTCACTATTCAACTTGGCTTTCTTCCATATTTTCCATATCATTTCACTATTCAACTGATTTTTCTTCCATACTTTCCAAATCTTATCACTATTCAACTTTCTTTCCTTCCATATGTTCCATATCTTTTTTTCATTGTTTCTAATGATTCTTTCAAATCAAATGTACTTCTCTCCATGTTTGCTGATTTTCCAAGATTAATTTTGTTTTGCTAATTCTGGATATATAAAAGAATGATTAAAATCCTAACTTCATGACTATGGTATTGTGGTGTTTACTCTCAGAACAGTGAAATCTATATAAACATATTAAAACTCTGTAAAACGAATATAACTTGCAACGTTACTTGATTCCGCGTACATGACGTCATAAGAAATTTCATTTTACCGTACTTTTTTCAAACCGCAACGTTTGAAATGCAACGTAACTTGTTTTCCGCGTACGTGACGTCATTTTCCGCGTACGTGACGTCATTTTCCGCGTATCATTTTCCCGTACTTTAAAAAAATTAAAAAAAAAGTTTTATTATTTTCCTAAATTTTCATTTTCGCCCCAGATTGTATTTTACTCTCAATACTACAGCCATGTTATAGCTTCTCAAAGCAACCACATTAATACAATGTTGCCCAATGAGATGGTCTTAGCTCCTCTACAACAGCTGAAGATTAAATATGAATTGTCTTACCAATCTACTACCAGGCTGAAATATATTGATAAATTTGACCAATTGCTGATCATCCACCAGTGAACGTCTACGGTTGATAACACTGTACACCATTTTTTATCCGATACTATGTAGTAAAATATTTCCCATCATTTATAAAAAAAAAAAGAAGGGGTTTGATCAGTACTCCGACTGTTCTGAGAATCTGCAGGCCATCATAATTTGGGAAAGGTGTGCTACCGGTGACGTCACTTCACACAAAGTTTATAAATAGGGCGTCACGACTAAGTAGTTGGACGGAGAGCGTCATGTTTACTGTGACGTCATCGATGAATGTGGTTTTACACAAAGTTTATAAATAGGACGTTGGTACTCGAGGCACTTTGGCAAAATAAGACTTTTTGGACATGTAAGGGTTAAATAAATATTTTTTTTTCTTGTCTAGAGACTATGCAAGTGGGGGTCAAATTTATGGTGTGTTAGTAATAATTACACCCAGAATTGAGAAGAATCATCCTTAAATATTTTTTTTAACTAGAGACTATGCAAGTAGGGATCCAATTTACAATTTGACTCTTAGAAATACCACAGTGAGAACGGTGACACCCCTTGTAGACACTATATGAAAATAAAAGGAGCAGATAACCACGGCTAGTTCCAGTCACTAAATATAGGACACGGGGTTTCCTAGGGTTATAGGACGCGGACGTCGTAGAGAACACCCCAAGGATACTTCCAAGGGGGGGTCACGTGACCTTCGGTCATTACGGGTGTTGCGCAACTTCCGGTTGCGTACACTCAAAGGGAACCCCGAAGGGATCAAGTGACCTTCGGTAGGCATGTTACTACTACTAAGAAAAAAGCGCGGGGAAAAAGCCGGGCATGCGCAGAACCTTCTTCCGGTCAGGGCCACTTCCGGACAGGGCCTCTTCCAGTCACGTGATTTTGTCACTTCCGGTCAAAAGGCCCTACTAGGACGGATATGGCGCAACTTCCGGTTGCGCATGCGCAGAACTTACTTCCGAACAGGGAACATGACTGACGTCACTTCCGGTCTCGTGACTGACGTCACTTCCGGTCACGTGACTTCCGGTTGCTCCCCTCAAATGCGACTTTGTTCGTGCCCATATACTACTCATATGCATTGAGGGTCATAACAAATTGATCAGTCAAACATCTGACAGTGGGTAGGTGTCTAAAAAACCTTAACATTTGAGATGGATATCGAGTCTCGAACCTCCATGTGTGATGTTAGGATTGTGGTCAGAATTAAGCGAGCTTTACAACTGCAGAGTAATTTATCTATATCTAGCTTATTAAGAAACATACTTTGTTAAAGAAAACATGATTAACCTTTGAAATAATTCAAAAGGCTCTCATGACAACTTTTTTACCTGTTTTGTTCAAGTATTGTTATAAATACTGTTATAGTGACAGCCGGAAACTTTGAGCCGTAATGATAGGGGGAGGCTTGGCGCTTTAAAATCTGATTCAACCCACCATTTCTTTAGAAATGCCTGTACCAAGTCAGGGTCATTACGGTTTACACAGTTTTCCGGTTGTTGACTGATTTTGTCTGTTTATACACTTATGAGTTTTGACTTTCCCTTTGTAAGATTATTCGGAGTTCGGTAATTTTGTTATTACCCTTATTAGGCTCTCATGACCGTATATGGCACATTAGGTTTATAATACACCTCGAGAGTGTTGAACCTGCTATATATTTATTATTGCAATTAACATCTCATACATAATATAATTATTATCAAACTGAGGTTCTCCTCCCTCAAATATAAGTCATATTAGCTGGGCCTTTCAGCCTTTGGTTTTCTGGCTATCAAAGACTTTTAACTAATTTGACTTTCCAATCTTTTGACAATAAGCATACTCGATGAAAGTTATTCAGGAAACGCACAGAGTGCATTAAAATAAATATATACATTCTTAATAAGATTAATGTCTATTTTTCAAACATTGATTTAGGTGTTTACGCTTGATTAGTTATTTAGGTGTTTATGCTTGATTAGTTAATACCCATGAATTAGAAGTGAAAAAGTAGAGGTCAAGAAAATGACCAACCGCAACACCAACAATTCACCGTCTATTTTTTTGCAACTTTCTCTGTAGTGATACTTTAGATTCCGGAGGAAATTACTCCCGTATATTCTTGGATTTGACACCATCCACTCACAACCTTCTATGTAGTGATACTCTATGTTCCACCAACAACTTTCACAGTAGAGATATTTTATAAGACGGATGATATCACTCTAGTTTTCCAGAAAATGATACCTTCCCATTTTCCAAAAACTGATACATCACATCCTCAACTTTTTCAGCAGAGATACATTTTATTCCTAATTTTATCACTCGGGTTGAAATTGTTATCGTCATCTTTGAATTGTTTTTGTTTTTGTTTTTTTGTTTTGTTTATTTACACCATACCATTATCTTAGCATTATAGACTTTTTTTTAAATTGCAAATTGGCGATTTGGGGATTATTTTCTATTCCATATTTGTTTTGTAAGGCAGTAGGAAGGAAATGTACAGAATGTATAATCCTGTGAGGTATTTTCACAAGGGACTGGAATTAAACCTGCCCCCATATTACTCGCCTGGCTATACAAATCTGTTGTAGGAGTATTTGTTATCCATAATATTACAGGAAAGGGATTCAATTTATGTCAATTTCAAATATTTAATCAGCATAAAAAGCATATTAGATAGCACATATGCAACTTTGGGTTTATCAATTATTTAATATGTATCCATAAACCCAGCGCTAAAACGCAGTGGTATCTTGGATTGTCGATGCATAAAAAAATAAGAGCCTTGTATATGACCATTTAAGGAACATCCCTACTATGTCCGATTATAAATGTTTTAGGGCAGATTTTGCATCTCCAGCCTAGGGTTCGCTTCATGATGACAGAGGAATGAGATATGCTGCACTAAATTAACACCTACCTTTATGCAATCGTTGCATATATCACTACTAAAATTGAAATTTCGAGTCATGGCGAGGTGTTCTCGATATAATCTTATATGATAATGTTTGTCAGCGACGACACCACTACCATGGTGTTCTCCAGTTACCTTCAATAGAACAGACCCTCACCGTATAACTGATATATTGTTGAAAGTGGTGTTAAACACCATTTACTCTAACCATATTACTGCCATTGCATTGTGCCAAAAAAAAATCACATGATGTCTTTGCCAAATCATGATCTTACCATCACTGCACACGAATGAATCAAAATTAGAGCGTCCCTCAGAGGAATGCGGTGCAATCAACCGAATTTCCCAAAGTCAATAACACACATCATCATATAATGTTGTATCGAGTACACCTCAGCAACGTTCGTGTTAGATAAATAACAAACATAAGTGGGTTAGGGGTTAGGGTTATGATATATTACGCCACTTCCAACAATATTTCAGCTATATCGTGGTGGTCAGTTTTATTGGCTGGGGAAACCGTAGTACCTGGAGAAAACAACCAACCAGCTGCAAGTCACTGGCATACTTTATCACATAATGTTATATCAAGCACACCTCGCCTGATCGAGATTCCAACTAACAGCGTTAGTGGTGATAGGCGCTGATTGCATCAGTAGTTATAAATCCAACTACCATACGATCACGATCACGACGGTCCCACAAACATCAGTGTAAGATAACCATTGAATGAATATGATGATGTATTTTCACCTATCACACGTTCGCGGCCACGGATGCTTTTGTTCTGGAATATGTAACATTGAGAAAGATACACTCTAAATTTCAAGATTATACTATAATTAGCACTATTATTAAACCAGCAACTTTTATTATTACTATTTGATCATCCACTGCCGAAATTTCCAAGCTTTACGTGATCTGAAAAATAAAAGAGCAAAAGTATGAATACAGTACAAATCAAGTACTCTAAAAGTAAAAAGTCAACAATCTTTGGGAGCAGTAAAACAAAAGGACCTAACAGAATTTCCAAAATCGGATAAAGTTACTTATGCCTGAGGTAAGTGAGAGAGAGAGAGAGAGAGAGAGAGAGAGAGAGAGAGAGAGAGAGTGAGTGAGTGAGTGAGTGAGTGAGTGAGTGCTGTTTAACGCCAAGTGAGCAAATCCCTAGCAAGTTCTACTTAGATGAGATGATTTCTGCTTATTTGGATTTTTATAGTGGTAGCTCAGGATTTTCAGGAATGATATTCATCAGGTACGTTCATAGTCTAAAGTTGGAGACCCAAATAATTTCAAAATCTTTGGGAGCTATGAAACCAAAGTGTCTACCAGAATTACTAAAATAGGCTAAGGTAACCTATACCTGAGATAGATGACCTTTAGTTTTAAGAATATTCACATTTCATGTATTTGGTAACCGTAAATTGTAAGACTAAATATCATAGGTGACCCTTGCATAATTTGGTTATTCTGTTTAGGACGTTTGGTTGTCTTGCTCCCATAGACTTTTAATTTATTTTGTTTTCAATCTTTAGACTTGACCATATTTTATGAAGGCCATCCTAGAAACGCGTCATGCGCATTAAATCATATCTACATTGTTTTAGTTGTTTGTTTTGTTTTGTTTTATTCGTTTTTTGTTTTGTTTTGTTTTGTTGTTTGTTTTTTTAGTTATAAATGTTCCTGTTACACGATTTTATGTTTTGTCCCCTCCCCCCCCCCCCCCCCCCAAGTACATTAAAAGAGACTATTATTACCCACATAAGCGATACAGGTGTGAAACCTATAATTAATTTCTTTAAGGTTTTCTACTAAATTTGTGTTTTTTCGAGCCTACCTGGCCATTTTATCTTAAGTTTAACCTTTCGAAGACCATACATTTTCTGAAACGTCCATGATTCCTCTACGTTCTGTCAAAATATCAGGCCATGTTTAAAGTCTTGCAGTGAAATGCCAGGCTATGGAAAATACCTACTCTAAAAATAGCTCTGTCATCCCCCCAGAAATTCCCTATTTATAGGTCATGCATCAAATCCTCCATATCCATATTAAAATATAATTAAATCAATCAAATTTGGGCTCAAAATAATCCTTATACATTTAACTTCAATTATCAATTTAATTATTCCATTCCATTCAGTATTTGTCACAATACAACAAAGTGAAAGGAATTTTTTTTAAAAGGGACTACTTTCTTAGCTCTGATTGGTTGAATTACTGGTTTGACACCTACAGGCTTATGTGAGCCATTTGATTCATTTCATTCATTTTAGCTTTTTATTATGACTTTGCGAGTACCCGGTGAAGGTTATTCCAGAAACGCATAGTGTGCAATAAATTAAATATGCACGGCTTCATTGCATAATACACCATGTCAATGTCAGTGTAAATACTTCCTGGAAGGAGAAAAATGTTCATGCCATATAGGGGCAGATCAAACGTTCTAGAATAATCTATAAACGTTTTAAATGGTGTCATTAAGCTTTGAGAATGACATTAAAAAATAATTTATGTCTTCTTGGATTATGTAATTAGGGACGATTTACTACTTCCGCCCTTCTATGGAAATAGTTTCACCTACATTTACAATGAACTATCATACGATGGATTATTTTAAGATTGACATTTTGTTTTCATTTAAAGTAATTTATTTTCTCCCAATTGTGCAACAGAGATGGATTTAAATGTCAAAACGAGACTATATTTAAAATGGAATTGCCAATTACAGATGGAGCAGATTTATTTCCTGACAATCGTTTGCTTATTGAATTTCATTTAACTGAGAACCTTTCCTGTATTCTCACGGATAAATATTAAATAAGGAAAAAATCAAAATGAAAAAACCCAAAATGGGAATGTTTTCATGACCACGCATTGTTGTTAATCTGCCGAGTAACATTTAAATGCTAAATATACCAAACATATTGTGTTTTGTTTTTGTTTTGTTTGTCTTCGTCTTGTGTGCCCTATGTTGCCAGTTTCTCTGGATTATCCAATTTTGATTGCCCCTTTGGTGTTCTCTAACGTTTATTTAGTATTAGCATTGTTGCTAATGAATCACATTCTAAAGAAAACCTTTTGTATCCAAAAACCACATCGGTAGTTTAATGGCTATCGTTGGCTCGAGTCCCGGTAGGGTCAATCCAAAGGCTATGAAATTGGTATTTGTTGCTTCTCCGCTAAGCATGCATCGTTAATGAGTAAAATCAATTATTCTACTTCGTGTAAGTTGCTGTAGTGATATTTGGTACTGTAATGTTTTGGCATATTACCTGGACAATTAGACACTCAGTATAATAATGATATTAATGTGGTCTACAAGACCACATTATTATATAAATACTAGGTGGCAAATCAGAATAATGTGTCCGAGTGGAGCGACATATCAACCCTTTCACTGTTGCTTCACTGAGGTTGCATTATAACAATCAAACTAAGCGTGTTGGTCTAGTACATATCGGATATCATTATCTCATCGAATGTAGTAACTTGTTCTCGCCAAGATTTAGCTGCAAGATTGCTCATTTCGAGTTAAACACTCACCAAAAACACCAAATAGAGTGGAATCAAAGAAGGAATTTCCTTTGACTATCTCGAATTTAATTTATAAATTTTCATGTTGATTTTTAAAAATTGCAATAGTGCTAAATGTGCTACTTTTATAATGGCTGCAAAAAAAAACAACCTCCTTAAAATTTAATGACCGGTTTCATTGTAGGAATAACTGTAATCACAAAATCTATGTTTTGATCGCAATTTAACATATCACTTCCCTGTTCTTAGATTGACTGGTTGAGTTTGGTTTTTTTACCATTTTAAGCAATATATTTTAAGCAATAAAAATACCGGTTTTATAGGTTTTATCGCGTTTTTATGCAACCCGAAATTGTCCGGAATTCGGTCACTTTACCCTATACAGCTTGATCGGTAATTCATACACTTTTCCTATGATCTCACTGAGGAAAATTGTCAGTATCAACGTGCTGACTCTTATGCTGAAAATTATAGGTCAGTGTGATATCAAGCACATTATGACGTTACCGACAAAAAATAACGTTAGTTTTGAAGGTCGCGACGTATATTCAGTGATTAACGATGTTTTTTTAAAACGAGAGGACGCTTCTCAGTCATCTCTTATAGGAGTGCGAAGCCCCTGAGATGAGAAATGACTGAGAAACGTCCTCGAGTTTTAAAAAAACATCTTTAATTATTTTATCGCTATGATAGTATGTTTATCAAGGATTTGGTAATGTGACGTCATTATAACGTCATATTAGAAAACAGCGATATTGCTACGCGTCCTTGACAACGCTTAGCGATTGACGATAATTTGCATCGTCTCAGCGCTTACGTGATGTGAAACATATTGGTTTTAAACATCAAAGGGAAAATAAACAAAGTAGCGATAATATCACTAGTATCACATCTAGCCGTAATAATTACCGATACCATATTTCGTCATCGGTACGCAAGTAACACAATATAACTGAAATATTGTTGAATTTGGCGTTAAACACCATAAAACTAGCTCCCTGCAAGTGAAAGAACACTTTTGAACAAGGTGTTTATATCTTTAGAGAAACGTTTTGAAAGTTAAGATGAGACATTCTTTAATAATCCATGACTTAATAAATTAGTACCCAGAAGACGATGACTTTGTAAAAAAATCTGAATACTAATCATAATAATATGAACAACGTTGAGTGTAATTAAGGTTCTGGTTTGTGACAGGGACAAAAACAGTGACGTGGTTAAAATGGTTAATAGAATAGCAACCCTCATGCTACTCCTAATTACCATTAGTGGGGTTCCTGTTGCTAGGTGATTTGATTTTTGATTTTTGGTGTTTTAACGTCACTTTCAGCAATATTTCAGTTATATCATGGCGACCAGTTTTAGTGGTGGAAGAAACCGGAGTACCCGGAGAGAACCACCGACCATGGGCAAGCAACTGATAAACTTTATCACTTGCGGCTGCGAGTCGAGTGCACCCTTTTTTGTAATTTACAAAGCTGGGCGCGAACCCACGCCGTATTGGTGATAGGCTTGTATGAGTTGTTAGGTAATCCAACTACCTAGCTCATTGAGCCAACCGGGCCCTACTGTTGCTAGGTATTTGTTTTTCGGTGTAGTATCTTGTCCACCATTGGTTGTCTTTTTGTACTTTTTCTTAATATACTATAATCCACCCCCACCGCCACCCCCCCCCTCCCCCCCCCCCTCAGCTACCTCTCTTACCTATAGTTTCACACCCTTTGATGTTACAGTGAGATGTTTTACAACACCCTCCACACAACTGTGCAAATCCTTGACGTTTTCCATGAGCCGCGTGTGCACCAAGACTTAAAAATCTTTCACAGACCTAAATAGCAACATAACATTAAAAAATATAATTAAAATATAAAACTAGAACAGACATTTTATATTAATTTAGACGCTATGGTTGTTGACATCGGTTAAAAAATTTGAAAGAAATTTTATTTTAGTGTGTCATATGCATTTCATACATGAATGCCGCAATGGCACGTAAATATAATTTAAAGGCATACAGGCTGTCAGAATTGATTTTTTTTAGTTAAAAGTTGCCAATATTCGATGTTTTATACTAATTGCAGTTGAAATTTTTCATAATATCATACGTAAATAGCCTAGAACGAAGGAAATACGTGGCTGTTTTATTTTCTTGAATCCAGTAAAGAATCCAATGTTTACCTGCGCAATATTCATACGACCTGCCAGTGAACTCATTCGGGAAAGCGTTTGCGCATGTGCGAAATTGTTTGTTGATGAAGAAAGCACATCGAATCGTGGAATCTGAAAACATTGACGGATTCTATACGAAAACGACACAAAAAGGAGGATTCAGCAAGCTTTGTGCAAAAATTAAAAAAGATGCTATACCGACCTACTCCATTTTTCAACACGTAAGCATAATTTAGTATCTTTTTTTCGGCCGAATCGTATTTTGACAGTAGAATTGGATCGTAGTTTTTTATATATTCTTTTTTTCAGGAGAAAACGCTAGGTGATATCTCTTTTAAATTAGAGACTAAAATAATGAACTTCATGTCTGTTTTTTTTGAAAAAAATATAATCAAGTCAACTCAAGTGTTGTCAATAATATGCAATACAATTTGTTTACAATTTTCCCTTTATCGGGCCCCTTTGCAGGGTTTGGGTTTGTTTTTATTGATTTCATCACGTATTTCCTATTTTAAGTGTCATTCTTACTAAATACCATTATATAATATTAACTGATTACCCCGGGATCCAATTTCATAGATATATTTCTTAAATTATATTAATTCTAACGAATTTACATGTAACATGCTTCCTGGTTATTCATAGCAGTTTTCAGTATTCGGCAAACTTCGGAAAAGCACCCAACTTATAATTAGATCGTGTTAATAGCGATTTTACCAACAGACATTCGAATTCTTTTCACTAATTACGACATTATAACATATTTTTTAAACCTGGCTTCTTGTTCAGAACATTTTATTAGTATACAACATCGAATATTGGCAACTTTTAATATAAACAAAAAAATTCAATTCTGACAGCCTGCATGCCTTTAAATATACCTATGTAATCAGTGTTTATCACCACTAAAGTTAGTAGTTCGATTCCCAACCATATCGAAATGGTAGTCATCACAAACGGGTTTACCATTACGAAATATCCATTTTTTAAATGTCAAAGGTTCTTTTACCGTATATGTAGATTTTTTTCTTTCCACTGTCGTCGACAAGACATCCGGATTTAACCATGTGTAGCACAGCGGAGAACACATAACATACCGGTCACGAGCACCTTGGTTCATCTAGGTTTTATGGCGTTGCCCGTTTTGCCTATCTTTTTAGTTTTCTGTGTTCCGATTTTTGCTTTGTTTGTTCCCGTTCTGTTTCTTGTGACTGATACCCGTGTCTCTGCATTGTCTGGTCTTGATTACCTTTAACGTTTATTTAAAATGATAAAGTTTGTAAATGTTTGCGACAGGTATGTTTTTTTCTGTTGTCTGCATATGATAATAAAATTCTGAGTATGAGTTTCGTACTTAGTACTAAAAAATCGTGTAATCAGTACAAATACACAAAACATACTCGATATATGTTTTTGTCGGGAAGGTCTGATGCTTAAAATAAAAACGTAGATATCTAAATTAGTGTGCACGACGAGTTTCTGGAATAATATATAGATAGGTGTGAATTATGGGGATTTATCCGTGAAGAAAATTCCGATATTTCACATGTGAAATATCAGTTTTTTTCCCACCGGAACTACTTTTACACAACTACAAGTGTGGTGGTTACGTCCCTTGTGGTGTTATGGTGAATACACATACGATTGTAAACTGAAAAAATTCCGTGAAATGTTATTGACAACTTTGGAACATAACCAACATGACGTCATTGACGTCATATGCAGACTTCCGGCTTGAAACGTAAAGATTAGACGTTATTTGGCTTCGTGTACGCTTCAATTTTTATACAATTTAACTAAAATAAGTTTTCAAGGTAAGCATTTTAATTATTTTTGTGCATTGTTGTAAATATGACATGTAGGATTTCACATTTTCAAGATGGCGGATCCTTCCAGCTGAACCCCTTAGTATCATTGCTCGTAGATTTATACGTGTGGAATGAAATATACAAATAAAAAATATAATATATAAGAAATTTTGAAAGTCTATATAATAAACAGTATAACTAAATCATACATTTTGAATATCAAAATAAGATCACTTGTGACCGAATACGCATTAATGATTAAACTCGTGGACGGAACAAGTTCCGCCCACTCGTTTAATCCTAATGCGTACTTCGGTCACTCGTGGTCTTACTTTGATATTCAAAATCTACGATTACTTATACTATATTTAGTCAACGTCAAACGATTGGAAAGTCAAACATTTTCGGGAGCAAAAACAAATCCAAAAAAAAAAACAAAAAAAAAACCCCCACCAAAATCCTAAACAAACTAACAAACAAAGGGCCTAAACAGAATAACCAAAATCAGCCAAGGTTCCTATGCATGACGGAAAAGAACCTTAGAAAGGATGATAATGAAAAGACAAATAATACCGTTCCAGTATCAAATGCGACGTAAATGCTTTGAAAATGACGTAATGTTACCTTTTTATCTCTACATCCTAGCTTATGACGTATATCTCCTCTGTCATTGTAGTATATATCCGCGAAGCATTCCTACAATTATACAACATAAGGATGAACGAATAGACAATAATACCTTATTTTGACAATTGATATTCTGGCGTATTTAACATAAGAATGAAACAAATAATGATTTTCTTTCGTCGTTTTGATTGATAATCTTTTCTAATGGTGGATAGAGGATAATACGCATGGGAACCATTGTTAGCTTGTATACCGGAAGTAGTGTTTTTACCTTTATTGTTTACAACTTTTATTATAAAACTTTACTGTGTTATTTAACTGTTTACTTGTTGATCTCCAGCAATAACAAATTATTCCCGCGGTATACTGCACGCAACTCTAATAACTGTTCGATAATATGCACGAAGTGAAAGAAGAGCTTGAAGATACCAAAGGGGTAATCAGAATCCATAAATCGAAGAAGAACAGACAATACAATGGCCAAAAGAAAAAGTACAAAAGGACAAACAACAATCCACAAAACATACACATAAAACTAAAGATCGAGTAACACGAAGCCCACTAAAAACCGAAAAGTAACTGCATGTATTTGAATTTGGCGCGTAACTGCACGTGGAACTTTCATCATCTGCCCGTAAAATAAAACTGGACGTCATTGTGAGCGGACTGCTCAGGTCAAGCTTGACGGATGGCGAATTTCAATGTCCATGTCAATAAACCAGAATAAAGCCTAAATTCGGACATGATTTAATTGGAATTTGTTTATTTCGAGCCTATTGTATTGAAATGATAACAGAAATGAATTATAGATTATTTACAGTACATCCAATATAATATATACTTATTGACTGGGTATGAGGGAATAGCAAGTTTGTTGTCCCCGAGACACTGACTATTGACCGAAGCGAAGACGAGGTCAATAGTTAGGGTCGAGGGGACAACAAACTTGCTATTCCCGAATACACAGTCTATAAGCATTTTATTATACCGAAAAACATTAGACTCATAGTTGAATGATCACCTCAAAATGATAAAGACCAATAAAATCACGCATCTTTTGCCAGTATTTTGCATTATAAATCTGAATATTGTCTCATGGACATTTTTATGTTATTTCCCCAGTCATTCATAAGAGTTTGATTCTTTTGAGAAAGTAGACTTCAACATAAATTTACATGGTGACATTGTGAAAATTTTTAAATTTTGAACTTTAATTTTTTTTTTTTTTTTAATTTTAGAATTTTGAAATTTTTTAAAATTTTGAAATCTTAATTTGACGATGAAGTCCGAGTGTTCCAAATAAATATAAAACTGTTATCCAATCCGGTCGCGGAACTAAAAATCCGCGAAAACGATTCACATTGCCGGTCCATAGTCTTAATAACTATGGACCACTCAATAGTCAAACAACTGGAAAAGGAGAAAAATAGCAATTTTAATGTAGAATATTTTGTAGTGATGTTCATATACTGAGGTACAATAAAAACGCATGTCTATCCTTTAATTTTTTGGTTTGTTTCTTCTCTGTGGTTTAGTGTGGTATAATAATACTATCATGCCCTTCCTGAAAAGTTAATATCCATAATTATCAAATAGCGAAATAGTTATTTCCCTCTTGTCAAATAGCTCCTTCTAAATTTGATAATAATGGATATTAACTTTTCATGAGGGCCATAATTGTATATTATCTGTTTCGTTTTTGTATTAAAACATGTCGCCTATTTCCTGTCCAAAACATGAAATCAACCTTCTAGATGCTAATTTTGGACGCGGTCTCTATGTTACAGACATATTGTTAAAACAATCATAGACAATATTTGTGCTCGTACTAATGACAATAGACATATTGCACATTTCCGATGTGATTGTGAAATTATACGTTTATATACTTTTTTATATTATGAAGAGAAAGCTTAAACAGAGGTAGTCATCTATTCCACCATCACCATCATCTAAAAGAAAAAAAAAAGAAAAAAAATCTCCTCTCTTCTTTGAAAGGATTGTTTAAACAGTGATGATCATCAATACCACCAACATCGATAAAACGAACAATAGTATCTCACAGTAATTGTTTGCGATACGACGGGAAAAATTGTACCCGTTCTAGCAAAAGTAACGGATATGACAAATAATTTGAGTATACATTTCTTACTGTTACAACATTAATAATAGTGTACAGATTATGGGAAATTATAAGTTATTTCCATTGAAATTCGGATGATATTGGCCCTTTTGTCCGACTTAAAGGGAAATTTACTCCTCTAAAAATGTGTAAAATATGATTTGAGAATTAAGTCGGACATGTGAAAATGAATGATCTATTTGCTTTGTGAAGGACGCGCGAGTTTAACACAATTTGACCTGAACGAATTAAATGAATGTAAGGCAGAACTTAAATCAATGTATATGTGTCCTTTAACGTGTCAAAAATTAATCAAATTTACCTAATTAGATTTGTATGTACAATGTAGGTATTAATTAATGTTTTACGCTGAAAATATCAAGGGCGTGATGGTCCAATTGGTTTCTTCTGGATTATGATCAAATAGAAGTGTACTTTTCAGAAAACATTATTGTGTTGGAAAAGTTATGGTTGAACGTTATGGAATATCTGGGTCACAAATGACCATGGATATATTCCACTTGACGTAAACGCTTCCCGGTCCTTTCCTTTTGTGGGGTTCGCGTTACTTGATCTTTAGTTTTCTGTGTATGTTATCTACAAAGCACTCCAAAAAAAACCTAAACATCGAGCAATACGAAGCCACTGAAAACCGGGGATAAACTAATGTGCTCCGGGAGGGTAGGCGGTTTCAGCTCCACTAATGGCATCCGTCGGGTTACCCTAGTTACAAACCCGATGATAAGTCATGAACGAGGACAGACAAAATGCTGGAATATGAAGATAATAACCAAATGATACGTTATGTTGTGTATTAAAAATAAATATGTTACGCTTAAGATCATTATTTTGTCTGAACTCATTTACAGACAGGCTTAATTGATAAGAAGAGCTGGAAGATACCAAGGGGGTAATCAGAATCCGTATATCGAAGAAGAACAAGCAACACAATGGCCAAAAGAAAAAGTACAAAATGATAAACAACGATCTACAAAGCATACATATAAAACTAATGATCGAGTAACACGAACCCCACTAAAATCCGGGGGTGAACTCAGGTGATCCGGAAGAGTATATAGCGACCCATTTACAGTCAGGCTTAATTGATAATTAACGAATATGATACTGACACATGAACAGACTACAGTGACGATATCACGATACATGGTTACAATATCCATAGGACGTGCAGTAGTAAATTATGACGTGTGTGTAAAACACGTCTAAAACGGTGTAATTGTTTAGTTGGAGCACATTTACAAACATGTTTAATTGATAATGCATTAACAAACACGATGCTGACACATGAAGAGACTACAATGACTATATCATATTAGGTCATAATATATAAATGACGTGTTGTAATTAATTAGATATTTTTTTCCATATAAAATGACGTGAGAGAAATTTTTTTTATATACGCCAGTTTACAGGTAGAGGAAGTTTCAATAGTTTCAATAGTTTCGTCTAAAGCGATGCACCTTTAGATTTTGATTGATTGTTTGTTGCTTAACGCCTATCGGCAAATATTTTATGTAAATACAAATATTGACTTGTGGGAGGGATGGGAAACCAGGACAACGACATTTTAACTGTGAATGGAAAAACATGGAGAATTGGATAGGGACGAAAATCCAGCCTTTTGTAACGGACATAAAGCATCAACCCTTTTTCTACATCTACAAAAGATTCAACGTACAGGGAACATGGCATTCTCCATCCATGTTACCCACGATGGTGAATGGTCAAGCTTTCCGTATTATATTAAGACATCGAGAGGGCCACTACAGGACAGCGGGACAACTCTGTGGGTTGAGCCTGGGAAGCGTTACCAATACCCGGTTTGTCTCTTTAGAATTACTTGGCGAGTCTTAACATCTATTATCTCAATCAGATGGAAATCGGGTCAGATAATAAATACACAGAAGCTAAATACAAAAAGTGACTTTAACTGAGAACATTACACCCGATATATACATAAGCAATTCTTTTCCGCCATTCCTTATGATAAAGAAATGAGATGTACTATCATTTTTATACACCAAATACTGACTTTGAATACACTCTATGCATTACAGGAGACTGATAGACAACATAACACCAGTGAAAAACGTAATAAGAGTTTGAAGATACCAACGTGGTAATCAAATCCGTAATTGGAAGACGAATAGACAATACAAGAGACAAAAGAACAGACAGTGCAATAGCCAAAAGAACAGACAATACAATAGACAAAAGAACAGACAATACAATAGACAAAAGAACAGACAATACAATAGACAAAAGAACAGACAATACAATAGACAAAAGAACAGACAATACAATAGACAAAAGAACAAACAATACAATAGACAAAAGAACAGACAATACAATAGACAAAAGAACAGACAATACAATAGACAAAAGAACAGACAATACAATAGACAAAAGAACAGACAATACAATAGACAAAAGAACAGACAATACAATAGACAACAGAACAAACAATACAATAGACAAAAGAACAAACAATGATCCACAAAACACTACATAAAGAACTAAAGATCGAGCAACAAGGGCCCCACTAAAAAGAAGGAATATGTTAATAATCAGTCGTTCAAGGGAAAAACAAATATACAGCAACAGACTAAAGGAAGTCTTTATGTTACAGACATATTGGTAAATTAAACAATCATAGACAATATTTGCACTCGTACTAATGACAATAGACATATTGCACATTCCCGATGTGATTGTGAAATTATACGTTTATATACTTTTTTATATTATGAAGAGAAAGCTTAAACAGAGGTAGTCATCTATTCCACCAACATCTATAAAAAAATTAAAAAAAAAAAAAAAACCCAACAACAATCCCCTCTCATCTGTGAAAAGATTGTTTAAACAGTGATAGTCATCAATTCCACCAACATCGACAAAACGAACAATAGTATAGTATCTCACAGTAATTGTTTCCGATACGACGGGCAAAATTGTACTCGTTCTAGCAAAAGCAACGGATATGACAAATTATTTGAGTATATATATTTTACTGTTACAACATTATGATTGTGCACAGATTATGGGAAATCATATGTTATTTCCATTGAAATTCGGATGATGTTGGGCTTTTTGTCCAGGGAAATTTACTCCTCTAAAAATGTGGAAAATATGATTTGAGAATTAAGTCGGAGATGTGAAAATGAATGTTCTATTTGCTTTGTGAAGGACGCGCGAGTTTAACACAATTTGACCTGAACGAATTAAATGAATGTAAGGCAGAACCTACATTAACCTATATGTGTCCTTGTAACGTGTGAAAAATTAATCAAATTTACCTAATTAGATTTGTATGTAAGTATTAATTAATGTTTTACGCTGAAAATATCAAGGGCGTGATGGTTCAATTAGTTTCTTCTGGATTATGATCAAATAGAAGTGTACTTTTCAGAAACCATTATTGTGTTGGAAAAGTTATGGTTGAACGTTATGGAATATCTGGGTTACAAATGACCACGGATATGTTCCACTTGTCGTAAACACTTCCCGGTTCTTTCCTCATTCATGACTTATCACCAGGTTTGTAACTAGATTAACACGACGGGTGCCACTAGTAGAGCAGGAACTGGATTACCCTTCCGGAGTACATGAGTTTACCTCCGGTTTTTAGTGGGGTTCGTGTTACTTGATCTTTAGTTTTCTGTGTATGTTATCTACAGAGCACTACACAAAACACCAAGCATCGAGCAACACGAAGCCACTAAAAACCGGGGGTGAACTAATGTGCTCCGGGAGGGTAGGCGTTTCAGCTCCACTAATGATACCCGAGTTACAAACCCGATAGTAGGTCATGAACGAGGACAGACAAAATGCTGGAATATGAAGATAATAACCAAATGATACGTTATTTTGTGTATTCAAAACACGACGGGTGTCACTAGTCTAGCAGGAACTGCTTACCCTTCCGGAGCACCTGAGTTCACCCCCGGTTTTTAGTGGGGTTCGTGTTACTCGATCTTTAGTTTTATATTGTTTGCCCTTTTGTACTTTTTCTTTTGGCCATTGTGTTGTCTGTTCTTCTTCGACATACGGATTCTGATTTCCCCTTTAGTATCTTCAAACTCTTCTCTCAAAACCATTATTTTGTTAGAACTCATTTACAAACAGGCTTAATTGATAATTAACGAACATGATACTGACACATGAACATACTGTAATGACTTTATCACGATACATGGTTATAATATACATAAGACGTGCAGTAGTTAATCATAACCATAAATTATGACGCGTGAGTAAAACACGTGTAAAATGGTGTAATTGTTTAGTTGGAGCACATTTACAAACATGCTTAATTGATAATGCATTAACAAGTACGATGCCGACACATGAAGAGACTACAATGACTATATCATATTAGGTCATAATATATAAATGACGTGTTTGAATTAATTAGATATTCCATAAAAAATGACGCGAGAAAAAACCCCCATATATATACGTCATTTTACACGTAGGGGAAGTTTCAATAGTTTCGTCTAAAGCGATGTACCTTTAGATTTTGATTGATTGTTTGTTGTTTAACGTCTATCGGCAAATATTTTATGTAGATACAAATATTAACTTGCGGGAGGGATGGGAAACCAGGACAACAAAATTTTAACTGTCAATGGAAAAGCATGGAGAATTGGATAGGGACGAAAATCCAGACTTTTTTGTAGCAGATATAATGTACCAAACCTTTTTCGACATCTGCAAAAGATTCAACTTACAGAGAGCATGGCACTCTCCAATCATGTTACCCACTATGGTGGATGGTCAAGCTTTCCGTATTATATAATAAGACATCGAGAGGCCCCATACAGGACAGCGAGACAACTCTGTGGGTTGAGCCTGGGAAGGTTACCAATACCCGGTGTGTCTCTTTAGAATTACTTGGCGAGTATTAAAATATATCATGATCACAATCAGTTGGAAATAGGGTCAGATAATAAATACACAGATGTTTAATACAAAGAATGGTTTTAACTGATGACGGAGGCCGCTCAACGGAAGAAGAAGAACTGAGAATGTTACACCCGATATATACAGAAGCAATTAATATCATCTGCCTTGGCTTTTGGATTTAGGACTTCACGACAGATATTATTAATTGAGGAGAAGATACTAACTCTTCTGGAGCACCTGAAGGGTAATTAAAAGTTTCTGCTCCACGACATCTGACTGTAAATAAATATAATTAACATAATTTAAACATGAACCCCTTTAAAAAAAAATGGGGGTATAGACGAACCGAATATAATTTTACTAGGAAAACAAAGAAAGATTAGACATGAATCTTCTTTATATATATATATATATATATATATATATATATATATATATATATATATATTTATTTGGAAAAAAACCTACCCCTTTACAACGGGGGCAACCACCACCGGGGTAGCAGATATGCTTACATATTATAAAACCACTCGTCGCAACTTCGGCTGATTCCGTACCTTCATCATACCTCGTCCGTATTGCGATAGCTCCCATTGGAACTACTTTCAGAAATCTTCAATGAAGGAGGTATTAAAATAATTTCACTTTCGAATATTCGTCCAATAATAATATATTTTTATTCGTCGCAATGTCGGCTGATTCCGTACCTTCATCAAAGACCAATATTTTTCAAAGCAAACTCATCTATTGTCGCCATTTGAGAACTTATTCGCGGTGCGCAATGTTTGATTGAAGTAATACGGTCTTCCGGCGAAGAAATGTGACGCGTAGACGCATATCAAATACCGTATTACAGCCGAGGTATTGAGGGAGAGAAGCGGACTCACCCGAGGTTTGCCGATTGATTATAAAACTATATACAGACTAAAAATAATATATACAGTGAAATGTCACACAATTTCAGTTTAAAATGTCTCTCTTTCTGTTAAGATCGTATTTAGTACATGTAAAACACAAACTGATTGTAGAAAAATCTGTTACAAACACAGATCACATAAAATTTCCCTAAATATTTTCTTAGTAAAATATCAAACAAAAACCCTATTGACAATTATCATTTAACATTTTTAGATAATAAAAAAAACCCAAATATAATACATACAATTATAGTAAAATATATATTATAAAACATATTTATGGTAAAATATATATTATGGCACTTAGTCATTCGGCGATTTGGGACCTTAGCATAAAAATATTGCACAAAAACTTCTTACATAGTTTATCTATTTCATCTCCTATAAAATTAGAGAAATGATATCCCAAATCACCGATTAAAAACATCATTTTTCCATGTGGCGGCAATCCAGTGAAGCTAGCATCTACGTTTTGTCCACAAAATAGGGTTGTTATGTCCGAGTTTAACTCATTTCTCAAATTAGTATATGCTTCACATTCAAGTAGCACGTGATTCACATTTTCTTCATAATTATTTGTACATATTGTACATTGAGGATTAGTGCGAATTTGCTTACGACATAAGGTACTGTTTACTGGCAAGCAGTTGGTCTAGTGCTCTAGAAGTTTGAGCCTTGAACCGCGAAAATCATTTATATTGATTAAATATTTGTGGGTTCTACCTGTGATATTAAACGTTTTGTACAAATGCAAGCTTGACTTCGTATCTATATTGTCAAGTTCTTTTCTTTCGTGTAAATTCACCAACAAATTTATAGAATGTACCCTTATTAAAACTTCCATTTATAAAATGATCTAGACCAACCGACTCGAATAAAGATCGTATGTAATCAAAATAAGGTCATTCCTTTATATTTTTACTAAATAGTTCATCACCTGCCTCATATTATTATTGAAAATAATTATCAAACGGATGTCAATTAAATTCTAGAGCATAATATTCATATTCTTTTGTTTTTATGTTCTACATATCAAGGAGACACTAATATTAGACACGGAACTTGTCAACAACACCGATTCGATGATGTCATCATTTACGACATCATCTTTCATGATCAAATTATTACGCATTGAAGGGATAACAGATTTTTAAAGTAATTAAATAAAGGTAATAACAAAATTACCGAACTCCGAACAATCTTACAAAGGGAAAGTCAAAACTCATAATTATATAAACAGACAAAATCAGTCAACAACCGGAAAACTGTGAAAACCGTAATGACCCTGACTTGGTACAGGCATTTCTAAAGAAATGGTGGGTTGAATCAGATTTTAAGGCGCCAAACCTCCCGCTCTCATTACGGTTCAATATAGATTCTCCTTCAGTTGTCCGTGGGTTAAGATATTTCTCCACCCAAGAGAGTTAAATTTAAAATTTTAACCACAAGCAGTCAGGCAATTGGTTAACATTTTAAATTTAACTCTCGAGAGTGGAGAAATATCGTAACCCACATGGGCAACTGAAGGAGAATTTGTTTCTCCCATTATTTAACACGAACTTTATTTCAAAATCCTTTGGCGGACCGATTTGACAACATGCGGGGAAAGGCACAAGACATTTTAATCCTCTAGAGAATTACAGATTTTTCCACCACTGGTTCAGCGGGGTTAAAACGCCGTAATAATGGGAGAATACTATTTTTACAACTGTCATATTTTCTCGGTTAGAAATATAGTCCAAAGAATTGTACTCTTGTACTACAATCTTAGTTCTTATATTATAATTTTTTTTCTCGAAAATCTCAATGAAAGTTTATAGAGATAGATCTTGCTAAAATATAATAATATCATTTCCATTAAAATAGTAAGACACGCAAAATATTAGGCAAATTCGGAATTTGTAATTACGGGTTTCAAATTGAAGTTATAGAGAAATACCACGAGAGGAAAAGGTTTTCATTAGATGTAAAAAATAATATAAAAGATGATGAGTAACATTTATTTTTTCATTGTCAAAAAATAAGCATATAGGTACAACAGTTATTGAATCATTTTGATAATGTAGAACACACATTAAAAAACTTTACAGATATTGATAAATTAAAAATGCCATTTAAATCCGTCAAAACAATCTGATATTAAAACGGTTATTTTTTTATATAACAGTTAATAGACCTGTTGAGAGAGGAATATGGATGTGTGTCTCTTCCTATTGGATTTTGGAACTGTTCCGACAGTGGGGTATTCATTATTGCACCGAATACAAAATAAACGATGTGTATTTAAGAAATAATTCTGTAGTACACATATTAATGATGCTGTTTTTCGTTCTGTATTCCATCAGAAAGAGTTATCAGATAAATGACAAATGATGTTGCAAGTGGCTTATGAAATAAGTTTCACATAGATTACATGTTTTATCAAGCCAGGAAAGTGAGCGATCATGTATTTGTGTACTAGTGGTATATATTTGGCCTCTTCCTACCAATTTTCTATTGGATTTTGGAGTTGTTCCGACAGTATGGTATTTTTTGTTTTTCTATTGGATTTTGGAAATGTTCCGACAGTGTGGTATTTTTTGTTTTTCTATTGGATTTTGGAAATGTTCCGACAGTGTGGTATTTTTTGTTTTTCTATTAGATTTTGGAAATGTTCCGACAGTGTGGTATTTTTTGTTTTTCTATTGGATTTTGGAAATGTTCCGACAGTGTGGTATTTTTTGTTTTTCTATTAGATTTTGGAAATGTTCCGACAGTGTGGTATTTTTTGTTTTTCTATTGGATTTTGGAAATGTTCCGACAGTGTGGTATTTTTTGTTTTTCTATTAGATTTTGGAACTGTTCCGACAGTGTGGTATTTTTTGTTTTTCTATTAGATTTTGAAACTGTTCTGACAGTGTGGTATTTTTTGTTTTTCTATTAGATTTTGAAACTGTTCCGACAGTGTGGTATTTTTTGTTTTTCTATTAGATTTTGAAAATGTTCCGACAGTGTGGTATTTTTTGTTTTTCTATTAGATTTTGAAAATGTTCCGACAGTGTGGTATTTTTTGTTTTTCTATTAGATTTTGAAAATGTTCCGACAGTGTGGTATTTTTTGTTTTTCTATTAGATTTTGAAAATGTTCCGACAGTGTGGTATTTTTTGTTTTTCTATTAGATTTTGAAAATGTTCCGACAGTATCGTACTTTTGCTTTTCATTTTATAATCACAATGTAATATTTGTTTTGTCAAACTGCAAGAAAGTTCAGACCGCATGTGGTGTTAATGTGTGTGACGACCACCACAGCGCACTCACCTGTCATCAAAACACCATCCATTTTGAGATAATTTTTCCTCAAAAGTGTACCTTATGCGTTGTCTGTCCTTCTTCGATTTACGGATTCTGATTACCCCTTTGTTATCTTCAAACTCTTCTTATGAACCTATATAATAAATCGCATAACCATCTCTCCTGGCCAGTCATTCTAAGTCATAAAAGTAAAGGAGGCAGGGGACAGTAGCCTCTATTTGCCCCGTCCCTTTTTTATTAGTAGAGCAGTATGGTGATATTTAAAAAAAAATGAGACTTTATAACTAAAATGACTGACATTTCTTCAGTATAATTTCAAAGGTGATTCATTTCTGTAAAAGCTTTTCTGCAAAAGTACACTGGATTTGAGATTATAAACTGCTACCGGCACAGGTACGTTCCTGTACTGACCCTGTGTTTTTCGACATAGGATACCAGTTGATTAATGGCAGCCCCCATGTAAAGAGGTAATGCACAAAATTTGCATGGTCATTAGGGCTGTTGAAAGCATTATTTGGTAGGATGTTATGTACAGATGATATGCTTTTATTCAGTTTTGTACCTATGTCTTGCTTTTTGTAAATTCCATATTGTGGAAGAGTAGTACCGTCCGTACAATTTAGTGATATTTTGAATTTGAAATTTCTATATGTAAACCTCATTTTATTTTTTAAGTGAGTAACAAATACCATTTTTGTATATTGACTGACAATTTCATTACTATTTCACTTTGATATCGCTTTCATTTGTTGATTTGTAGTGTCCTTGACTAAATAATCGCAATAAATAGAAACACTGTCAATTGCCGTAGATTTTGGCTAAAAGTACTATCCCCAGCATCCTAAAGTGGATTACCAACTCTTCCTCATGACAGTACGTGATTTAATTGAGAATACTCTTTATGCATACGTAACATGTTTCCTTGCAAACACAATTGTGAAGAAAATAATGGAAGATAAATTAATCTTAGAGTCACATGTCATTTTATACGTGTTTTGATTGGTTTAAAAAGTTGAGGTTATTTGTCAATGTACTGAATCGAAAAATAGACGTCGTTCTCAAGGCGTCGCGTGCCGTTGTCATCAGGTGATTTTCTTTAAATGAGGCACCTTTGGGGTTATTTAAATTTATCTCCGATTATTTGCCTTATTTTGAAAAAATATCATAGCAAAAAAGTTTGAATTAATTTATATAAGGATTGATCGAAATTATTTGTTCGGTTCATTCGAAATAACCTCAATCAGTACAACCTGAGTGAGGTTATTTCTTCATGAACCGAACAAAAATTGCGATAAATCTTTAAAAATCTTACATTAGGGTTGGACGATAGAGTAAACTATCACCTCGATACGGCAAATATAATAATGCTATGCGTATCGTTTCTACGATCTTTCGGTTGGATTTTGTTGGTTCTGGCAGTGTGGTATTTTTTGTGTTTCATTTCAATACTTATCATAAAATAAAGTTAGAGAATATCGAAGGGGCAATCAAGAATGGACAATCTAGAGAAACTGGCAACATAGAGTACACAAGACGAAGAAAAACAAAGCAAAAACATAACTGAAAAACTATGTAAAGATTACACTCTTTTCTTTTTAAAATCATAAAGAGCAATGAGAAACGTATTGAAGATATGCCAATATTTGCTAACCGCTTGTGAATTTTTACACCGGAAAAAAATTGTTAAAATAATAAAATTAATTTAAATAAAAATTAAATTGGTTTATTGTATTTCAAAGTAATTTATTTTCATCATTGAAACAAAGTTTATTATTCTAACATATCCATTTATTAAAACAATTCAAGGACTACTAATTTAAAGCACCTCGAGTCATATTAAAACCAGTGTTCACGGGTAATTTCTTATCCCACGTGCAAATTGGGAGGCGAAGGAAGTCAAAACTTTGTTGAAGATATTAATGTTTAATTAACTTTGTCATGATCGGGTCAGAAACTATTGACCCATTCGGATAGTTTGGTCCCAGTTGTTATGTGAAAGAGATCAGGTTTCGTCTATTATGATGATTGATTGATTTTTGGTGCTTAACGCCACTTTCAGAAATATCAAAACAGAGATCGAGGAACCTCCGATGTCTGAGCATGAAAATGCATTCGATCAATTTGTTTCCACCATCCAAGAAGACTTGCTGATACACAAGAAAGTGTTCTACCTGAACTACCTACTGGAGATAATTGTACCTTTCCTCCCTGAAGATATGCGCGAAAGTTACACAACGTATCAGCTTCAGCAAAAGTTGGAGAAACACTTTGGTGATGCTATCGTTGTTCAATGTCAACAAGGGCAGGGTATGTCTAATATCGTGTACAGCAGCTCCATTTGTCTCTCTGAAGCTATCGACACGGCCAACCGTCTGAAGGCTGATATGAAGTCTATCAGAACCCATGATCTTAGCGATGCTTCTTCATCTGTTTGTGATGAAGATCTCATACTTCACAAAGCTGTGGGCATTTTACATAAGCATATTGGCGATCTAGTCGTCGAAAGTAGCGAATATACGTCTCCTACGGACACTTGACTTAGCCATTCACTTAATGTTATGCCACCAGTATTGAAAACATTCCTATGTTGGCTGTTGGATGATGTTGCCTGTGACACTGTCAACAAAGACCATACAATTCCAACAGAAAAGCTGCGGAAATGCATGGCTTTAGCTGAAACAATAGTATCAATAAATAAAAACTCCTTCACACCATTCAGCCTGGGTTTAGCTTTACAAATGCATCATGTCTATGGTTCTAAAAATCTGGTTGAAACTTTACATAGTCATGGGTTCTGTGCTTCATATAACGAGCTTAGACGGTATCTTACAAGTTTAGCTGATCACAAGATTTACAAAATTGAAAATGCCTTAAATGGAACATATTATATTCCTCATGGTATTTGTTCGTTGCCCGGAGAAGTCACACTTATTCAGGAAGGAGCGGACAATGTAGACATTAATACCGAAACCATAGATGGTAAGGATACATTCCACTCGATGGCAAGGGCGGTGTTTCAGGTTAAATCGGCACCGCCTAGCAGTGAGGCTTTGAATGATGCAAGGATCAAGCGAAATCAAGAGCGTTCTCTTCCACTAACAGAGAAAACGTATGCTCTGATCAGCTGTTTGCCATACGACAAACCCAAACAACGCACGGAACTAATATGCCGTGAAGATGTACATGACAAAATTACCAGATGTGAAGTAAAAAACGCTGAAACCCCGGACGTATCTTGGACGCTTCTTGGGCTTATTTCAAGAAACGTTGTTGAATTTACAATTGCGTGTCATGTTCCTCGCAGTGAAGAAAACATTCCATTTTGGACAGGATATTACAAGAAAACATCCGAACACTGTGAATTCTTTAGCTTAGTATCATATGCACCTATCGTCGATTCCAAGTCCACTGATATGGCAACAGTTTATATCACCATGAAAAAGTGTGTTGAAATGTGTTGTAAAGCGGAGCAGCAGTATTCAGTTCAGACCTTTGACCTGCAGATGTATGCTATTACACAGCAGATAAAATGGTCCAGACCTCTTGAATTTCAGAATCATATCATTCGCTTAGGCGGATTCCACACCTTATCATGCTTTATCACATCTATTGGCAAGCTTTGGGGCGATGGTGGTCTGTCTGATCTACTCGTTGATTCCGGTGCATACGCTGCATGCACAGTAGAACAGATACTTTCTGGTAAGCAATTTAACAGAGCAGTGCGAGGTCTTACTCTGACTTATGAAGTAGTAATGTCGTTATGGCTTGCATCATTTTTTGACTGGTGTAGAACAACAGAACGTCTCACTGACATACCAGATCTATTTTGGGACGCCCTTCTGAGGTGCCATGAAACTTTCACTGGCGATATATCCTCATAGAATGAAGATATTGCTGTTCTGAATTCTTTATTTGAAGCGCATCTTGCACCTCTGATGAAAGACTTTCGCGAATGGGGGTGTGCTGTTTCCCCGACATTTAGATTTTGGGACATGTTCCTGCTAGCAGCTAGTATTATGCTTCAATATATAAGAGCAGAGAGAAACGGTATTTGGTCAATGCATTTGAGTTCGGTTCGTTCTATGCTCCCATTCGTTTTTGTGACCAACAGGAATAATTACTCTAGATGGACTCATATATACCTCTTAGACATGCTCAATCTCCCCTCAGAAGTTGAATCACGCTTCAAGGCAGGTTTCTTTGCTATTCGACAGAAAGCTGGTTCCTTCAACGGAGTGTGGAGTGACATGGCCACATAAAAGAACATCATTATAGATAGCAAGAGTAACGGTGGTATTGTTGGTCTCACCAAAAAGAAAGATGCACTGATAAGATGGAACATTACACGACATATCGTGGGACAGTGCAGCAATGAAAGTCAGATCGGGGATGGTTACCGCGGACAACGAAGCTCACGATGAAAACAGACCGGCATCGATGAAAGGATGAACAGCAAGTCGCAGACTTAATCAGCCATTTGCAAGAGAAAATGATTAACCCGTTCGACATTCAGCAACACCCTCCTGAATTGATTAATGTTTCTGCGGGCCTCAATGCGTCAAAGGAAGTGCAAGAATCGCTCCTAAAATCAGTCGATACGGGTAATGCTATGGTCAAAACATTTGTTGGTTCTGCTTTGTCTGTAGGTAAGTCTGGAAGTTTTTATGGTCCTATTAAAAGATCTAACATCAAGACATTTTCAGACATGAACAAGAAGACGAAGCTAAAATGCCGTTCAGGAGACACAGTACAGGGAAACATCAATCCAGAACTTATATTTCGTCGTGCATTAGCACTGACGACATGCAGAGATGATGTTACTGTGGAAAAACTACTATCTTTTCCTATTGGACCCATACCGACTTCCCTGTTCCACGATGACAGCACCATGCGAAAATGTGTCAAGGCTGATCTTATTCATGAACTTGAACGTGAGGTATGTCCATCTTTCACTCTTCCTTCATTTGACAAAACACTTACAGTTTTGATCCGAGATGGTATGGGCATTATTCAATCTTTAGATGTGAAAAAGTCTTCCAATTTTGGTGATCTGGCGATCTTCTATTTGAAACATTTGACGATGCTCTTTCAGTCTGCGGAAACAATTGTCTTTGATAGGTATGACCTTAAGGACTCTATCAAATCTGCTGAAAGAGAACGTCGCTCTCAAGCAGCTGGTGGGCACAGGATCTATCATGTAAATGAAGGCAGCAGCATCCCATAAATAAGCAGAATTTATCAGCTTTCTTGGAGAATTTATTTCAAAGTTCGTCAACGCCGATAATCCCTTGCCTGTTGGACAAACTTTACATTTAGCAGGGACTTTCCGGAATCCAGAAGTCGTGAAAAAAATAGCAGGTGATCAAGTTACAGACTGTGTAGATTTGTTCAGTATCCAAGAAGAGGCATATACTAGAATTATTTGTCATGCCCTTCATGCTGACGAACAATTTGGTAAGTCTAGTGTTAAAGGCAGAATCATTTTCAAATGTTCAGACACTGATGTGTTAGTTCTTTGTGTCCATTACTATCCACGCATGCAGAACACGGATCAACTATGGCTCTTGATGGGTTCAGTTACTAGCATTAAGGATGGTAGGCGATATATGCCAGTTCATGACTTGTGTAGTTCTCTGTCGAGCATAAATTGTGAAATTCTCCCAGCGGTTCATGCTCTGACTGGTTGTGATACCACTTCTGCTATCTTTGGTATTGGAAAAAAATCTGTTTTAAGCTGATTAAAATCTTCATCTGTTGAGCTTTCGGAACTTGCACAGCTTAAGGACCCAGATCTTGAATCCTCAATATGTGTTGCAAGAAAAGTTGTGGCAAAGTTGTATGACCCAAAAACAAAGTATAAGTCTTGCCACACCAATCTGAATAAGCTACGTGTCAGACTTGCTACCAGCAAAGACTGCTCCCTTGTTCGCATTCCACCAAGTGAATCAGCATTTAAACAACACGTCCTGAGAGCTTCCATTCAAACAAAGACGTGGATGATATCACACCAAGCAAAACCACCAGTAGCTTCACCTTATGACTACGGTTGGCAAAAAGGTAGCAACGGTCCAACTCCAATTTTGTTCTCTGGTCTGATGTCATCAGACTTCCTTCAAGATTTGATTTGTTCGTGCAAAGGTAGAAAGATATGTAGCCGAGAATGTGTTTGCTACGAACAAAACCTCTGTTGTACAAAATTATGTCCTTGTAAGGGCAGTGATCTATGCTTAAACATAATTACAAGCCAACAGAACCCTGACGATGACGACGAAGAAGCGGCATCTGATGATTAATTTGAAGGCCGGAGTGGGTAAATGAAATGGAATTGTGAATATTAATGGATATGAAATATGAATATGTATATACATGTATGTAGTCCACAATCAAAACCCATGAAAATAAAAAAAAAATAAAAAAAAAAGAACAAAAAATAATATCCTACCAGACGGCCCTCCGACCTTGACGTGGTTGGTAGGCTTTCAACAAACAGGAGGCCCAAGTTATTGTGATTTATGGATGATTTGTCAAAGCTGTCCATTTTCACCCTTTTTATGATGATATTTTTTTCGATCTTCTATACTTCCTACTCACAAATATATTTTTTTTTCCTTCAAATATATGTGCTTGGATAAATAATAATGCAAATATACTATATTTATGGTTCAAAACAATTTTAAAAGTTTGTTTTATAACATGCATCGCTGTTTTACCACGGCCTTAACGAAAACGTCAATATGACGTCACACATCTCGTTTTTGACTGATGTGAGTTGGAGTTGAAGAAATGTTAGTAACATTGGATGCATGGTGCATTTAAGCATACTGCGTTAATTAATTGCTTCAAATTAGCTCATTATGTAACATGAGGGTTAAATTTGAAAAAAATCATATTTGACCTTTGACCCGGATTTAAAAGAAATTGCACCATATTTAACTTTTACGACCGGGCAAACTGAAATCTACACTCTTTTACCTTTCCAATGATATATGATATAGCTGTGTGTTAGGTGGGTGCATTAAAAATGAATTTCATCCTTGTATGTCACTCGACTATAAAGGCTTTTTTTTTTTCAACCATGTAAATTGATATCAATAGATTTAAATAAATTCATAATGTTAACAGTAAAAGTTGTTATTAGTATCAAATTCTTGACAGAAATAGATAATTTGATCACAACTTCGGAGAAAGATATACACGCAATTATAGATAAATTGATAATTGTTTAACGCCCAGAGAGCAGTATTTAAGCTATATTCAGGGTGAGAAGCAGTCAATTGATATATACAAACTATTTATGTAGAAATAAGGGAAAGGATGGGTCAACCGGGTCAACGATATTTCACTTCAATTGAAAAGGTATGGAGAGTTAGGTGGGAACGAAAAAGTCTTTTATGGCGGGTACAATGTGATTACTCTTTTTCGAAATAAGAAGAGTTTGAAGATACCAAAGGGAGGTAATCAGAATCCGTATATCAAAGAAGAACAGACAACACAATGGCCAAAAGAAAAAGTACAGAAGGACAAACAACGATCTACAAAACATACATATAAAACTAAAGATCGAGTAACACGAACCCCACTAAAAACCGGGGGTGAATTCAGGTGCTCCGGAAGGGTAAGCAGTTCCTGCTCCACTAGTGGCACCTATCGTGTTAATCTAGTTACAAACCCGGTAATAAGTCGTGAATGAGGAAAGGGAAAAAAGAGGTCTTTATCGTGCAGAGAGCGTGACATTCTCCGAACACGATATTACCCACTACAGTCCACTGTTATACAATGATACAGAAATATTCATAGTAAACTGTAGTACGCTTGGCTTAGTTTATGGTGCTTAACGCCACTTTCAATATTATTTCAGTTATATCGTGGCGGTCAGTTTTATTGGTGGAGGAAACTGAAGTATCCGGAGAAAACCACTGACCTGTCACAAGCCACTGACAAACTTTATCACATAATGTTGTATCGAGTACACCTCGCCATGAACGGGATTCGAACTCACAATTTTAGTGGTGATAGGCACTGATTGCACAGATAGTTGTAAATCCAACTACCATACGATCACGACCACGACAGCCCCTAAAGCTGTAGTATTACATGTACAATGTTTGTGACTGCTAACTACTCACGTACATTATTTTCTGGACAGGCTACTAGAGTTTCACAAGCCGCCAAATCTTCCACGTCGTCACATTTATAACACTGAGTATTTGGCGCAGGGGCTAACAATCAATGGAAAATATATTAGTTAAAATGAAGAGCACAAGATACCACACGTAGAAAGAGGCAACAATATTACCCCTAACACAAATACATACACTTTCCTAGCTTGGTATAGGCAACCAAAGAAAAAGTGGCGGGATAAACTAGTTTTATGGACCCAAACCTCCAGTTAGTAAAATGATGCGGTCATGCAAGTGCTTTCTACATGCTAGTAAAATGTTAACCCTCACATACAGTACTTTTTTCTATATGCAACGACCAATAGAAAACCAGTTTCGTGAAAGGTAAATTGGCAGATTTTGGCTGATTCTGGATTTGGTGGTCTTGATCCCAGGGATTTTTAAATTGTTTTGGTTTCAAATATTTCGTCTTTGAAAACACCTGATGAAGGTTTTTGCAGAAGTCCTGCCCGTTGGGCTTGATATCTGCATTTTTCTTGTTTAAATACAATATTTCCTATGGTATCTTCCTTCTAATCAGATAAGTGTAAATGTTTACTTCATTTATTTTGTAGTTCGATCTTTCGGGGAGAAGTTATTTTCTTATTTACGTTATTTGTGTTTGTTTGCCATAGTGGTGTCCATCACATATTGTGTTGTGTTTTTATTCTGTTTTTCTTCGTCTTGTGTACCCTATGTTGCAAGTTTCTCTGGATTGTCCTTTTTCATTGCACCCTTCGGTATTCTCTAACGTTTATTTACTTATCTAGGGGAGGGGTTGTGATTTTTTGTTCTTTTCAAAATTTTACAAACGGTCTATAGGGAAAAAGGGAGTATATTGGAGCAGTGATTTTAATAGGCCAAAAGGAAAAATGCATGTTTTAAAAAACAAATCCCTCACAATAAGGAAATGGTTCGGTCCCTTATTTATTTCCAAAATAATTTTTCATCAACTTCTCGTTGTGCAATTACTATTCTTTCTTTATATTATTGCATGTTAAAGACACATAACTTTAAGATAAAAGGTTAAAAGTACAGATACATTTTTATTTTTTCTTGACAGATACAAATACAACAATTTGTAGACATCCATTGACCAAAGCGAGAAATTTAAGTATCTCTAAGAACTCATTCATGTTCTACTTTTCCTAATCACATCTAGTTTCATCATCGTCATCGTACTTAATCTGTGTTATGTTTCAAACAAAAATCAAATGACTTAAAAAAACAGATATCTATATCATACGAAACGTATTATAACATCATGAGATTAATATTTATCAGACAAGAGTACAGGTGATCAAAGTTGAAAAATATATATGCTTTCCGATCGAATGTATCTTTTAATCGTGCAAAGCTAGGTAGAATTTAGATATGATCTAGGTCATGCACTATTATCATAAAAAAGAACAATTGAATTTGCAGAAAATATATGCTCTCCGACCGAATGTATCTTTAAATCGTGCAAAGCTTGGTATAATTTAGATATGATTTAGGTCATGCACTATTATCATAAAAAAGAACAATTGAATTTGCAGAAAATATATGCTCTCCGACAGAATGTATCTTTTAATCATGCAAAGCTAGGTAGAATTTAGATATGATCTAGGCCATGCACTATTATCATAAAAAACAAAATTTAGTTTCTAGAAAGAGACAATATAATTTATAGTTCTAAATAAAAGTTAGAGAACACCGAAGGGGCAATAAAAACTGGACAATCTAGAGAAACTGGCAACATAGGGCACACAAGACGAAGGAAAACACAACACAATATGTGCTGGACACCACTATTCGCAAGCGAACACAAATACCATAGATAGGACATGAGACCTCCTACAAACAACTGGAGGTAAAGACGAACCGAACAACGTGTTTATGCGGAAATCGTAACGGACATCACAACACGGAACTAAGAACACAAAGGCACATACTAGGACAACACACAAACAAACCTAAAATGATGGGTTCCAGAAAGACAATATAGTGTCTTGTTCAATTATCACGAATACTCGAATTAATCATACTAGTAGACTGAAACTGGTCATAGTTGTTAAATGTCCGATACTGCTTAATTTCAACCGTTCAATGTTATAAAACTAATTTCACCTGTACTCTCATTTGTTCATATATTCCGAGGGTTTGTGGGTATTTTACGTCGTCTTCAACACATGGGTGTAGGTGTTATTAGTGGAGGAAACCGGAGCACCATAAGAAAGCCAACGACGAACCCACGCAAGCCATGATCAAAGTTATCAAATAAAGTTGTATCGAGTACACCTTGACATTACAGGTTCTTCTGAAAGTAAGTAATGTTTGAAGATATCAAAGGGGTAATAAAAATCCGTAAATCGAAGGACAGACAACTCAATGACTAAAAGAAAAAGAACAAAGTGACAAACAACGATCTGCAAAATATGACATAGAAAACTAAAGATCGAGCAACTAACCCCACTAAAACCGGGAGTGAACTCAGGTGCTCCGGAAGGGTTAGCAGTTCCTGCTCCACATGTATAAATTAGTATATTGTTCTATTATTTACTTACTTGTTTCGTCTGTACAAAGAGCGTTGTTACAGTAACCGTCGTCACAACACTTTGTACAGAGATGTATAACACTTCTTTTGTCCTTCAGTCCTAGTGTCTCAGCCGCTTCTCGTTTACCAAGAGTAGCCAGTAATTTGCATATCTTATGTAAAAATAAATAAAAAATAAAATAAATAAATAAATAAATAAATAAATAAATAAATAAATAAATAAATAAATAAATAAATAAATAAATAAATAAATAAATAAATAAATAAATAAATAAATAAATAAATAAATAAATAAATAAATAAATAAATAAATAAATAAATAAATAAATAAATAAATAAATAAATAAATAAATAAATGATCAATTTTGTTCATGGTGTAGTTTGATTATCAAATGTTTAAATCATCAAAGTCTTAGTTCCGTATGAATGTTGTATTTTGTCTGTATTCTATTTGGACATATATGAATTGCTATCCTCCCTCAATTGCGACATTTCCATATTTTGTTGTTTTCTATTTTGAAATAAGTTCAGCAATTCTTTTGGATAAAATGCATTGCAGTCATGCAGCATCAGAAATGAACACACGTGATTGGTGAAAACCATGGTACTGCTACTGGCAGGCGCAACTCTCTGCATATGAGATCGGGTTCAATTCATGATATTTTGACGAACATTTATACTACATGTAGTTATATGACCCACAGCAAAAGGCCAAGTCAGTGCAACCACGTGTTTAACTGAGATTATCCACTTTTTCATCTGTTTGTTCTATGAATAGCGTTACATTCTTTATCTTTATCTCAAAGCTCTTGAATATTAAAGGGTTAGGGTGTTTAACGACACTTTCAACAATATTTCAGTTATATCGTGGCGGTCAGTTTTATTGGCGTAGTAATCCAGAGTATCCGGAGAATAAATATCAAATAAAGGGTAAAATGTTTCAATTGTGAATATTTGACTTCTGTGTTTCTTTACATATTTCAAATAAGGGATATTGAATTTAAAAGAAAATACAAAAAAATGATAAAAATCCGACGCTAAAAGACGGTTAGTTTTTGTTTCCTTTCTTTTAAAAAGCTAGCTATTATTAATGTACTTACTCTATCAGATTTACAGCCCAAGTTGAAGGACATGTGACCATTATTATTCAGATACTTGTCTGTAAAACAGTGCTGATAAAAGAAACAACTGTTGAAAAGAAACTGTTTTATATTGTTGTACAAACCATATCAATATAATTCAAAATTGTTATAAAATATCTAAAATTTTATTTTTGCTGTATTAAATATAACCTAACGTGATCAAAGGTGTCAAGTGAGTTCTTGTCATCACTTTGAGTCCGTCTTCGGCTTTCGTCTGAAAAATCTCACATTTTAATAGTCTTCTCTCCGAAACCACAGCACCCATTGGAACCAAACTTTGTAGAAATGTTCATAGATTGGTCCTTTAAAATGTTTGTTTTCCGATCAGTAATCCACTAAAGAAACAAGAGGTCCAAAGTTACCAGAAAGTGCGTTTTCTGTTTTTGTATGTTGAATTTCTTTTTTTAAGTTCCTTATAAAATTCTTTTTATGAATTTTACCAACACATTTGTTTTCACTCATACCATTTCCAGGATAAAAGGATGTCAAAATGAGACCAACACTCAAAATTTGTGTAGCATTTTCATTAGATACCTTATGAATTTCACTGCCTGCGGTTCTCAAAAACATTTTATCTAGCTCTCATGATTTCAGAGAAAAGAGGGACCAAAGTGAAAAAAAGGAACAACACTCAAAATGGTATATATATTTTTTAATATGCAGTTTTTCCATTGAATTCCTCTGAAAAAGTCTCCTAGGTATGTATTAATTATTTTATACAGAAAATGAAATGCAATACATAACATGTCTAGCAATACTTTGGTCTGTTGAAGACTCTTTATTTATCACATATTTTAATAACAACGTAATTATAGAATTTAGTGATAAAATCATCACCTCTTTGCTGACGTCATTATGTGTAAACAATATTTCATTGAGAAATGAAGTCATATACATAATATATAAACATACAATCTGATGATTGGAAACCAAGTGATGCTATTTGCCTTTGCCATAGAAAACAAATACTGACGGTTTTTCTCTCTCGCAATTATCAGTTTTAATGTTTATGTCAACTTGGATATTTATGTCAAATTGGATATTTATGTCAAATAATAAATTTTCAATTTTTAAAATCAATAAATGACGCAAATATTCACAACATAGAGAAGTGAAATTATAATCATATGTACGAACAACTGTTATTTTTACTTAAAAAACAGCACAAGTTTTCTAAAATGCAAGGATAAAGGTTATAGTTAGGACCATGGTGTTTAACACCAATTCAACAATATCTCAGCTAGATTAGCGGTTAGTTGTATTGGTTGAGGAAATCGGAGTACACCACTGACATGTCGCAAGTCACTGACAAACTTTAACACATAATGTTGTATCGAGTACACCTCGAGTGGGGTTCGAACTCACAACGTTAGTGGTGATAGCCAATGATTGAGTAGTTATAAATCCAACTACCATATGATCACGACCACGACGCCCCCTCTTTTATGAATCAAATTTTAGATATCAATTTTCTAAACAACACAACATAATTTTATTTTTACTTTTGGAGAATTAGAGGAAGCAGATGTCATTTTAATCTCTATTTTGGTTTGTCCTAAGACTTTGCTAAACAAATGAATGAAGAACTCACTAAAAAGTACCATGTCTTAATAACTTTACTAACCTCACCGGCTGAACATGTCATCGTCCTCTCACAGTCTACAGGGGAGGCAACTCCAGAACAAGAATAGCAAACAAGAGCTAACAAAGACGAATAAATATCCATTTATCAAACACATGCATAATATACATAGGAAACTATTAGGAATAAATGTTTTTATATTAAAAAATAAGCAAGTAAAGTTCATCTCATTTGTTCTCGTTTGATTTGATATATCTTTTAAAAAAATACGAATTTAGAAAGAACGGATATAGATGTAAATGAGCAGGGGAGACTATCTAATCCAATATGACACTTGACAATATGAAAATTAAGGTAAAGGAATAGCGCCTTTATTTCTGTTCTACATATCAGTCATGTTCTGTTGTTAAAGGCAATTTCAGAACCTCGTCTGCTATCAAGACAAATATTAAATATATTCTTCTAATGTTATGTTTAAATATGTTGTAGAAAGCAAACTTAAAAAAAAAAGAAAGAAAAACAATTAATTTCTCTCATTAAGTAGCTTGATGGTCTACTAAAACTCAAAGAGGCATGTTCTATAAATAGACTCATTTTATCTGCAATGCATTGGTCACAATTATGATATTAAATTTTTAAAATTTTTGTAGCAGAATACAAATACCCACAAAAAGAAATAACATTTCCGCAAACTTTAAATTACATGAATGAATTTTGCATACATGAGTCGTTTTATTCCATCGTTTTACTGAACTCACGTGCACGTTTTGACATTTCAGCACCGCATTGACCTGCAATGAATAATGAAGTTAAATATAATAAAAAACTTGATATACAATTCTTTGGGAGTTATGGTTATGGTGGAGGAAACCACCGACCTGCCGCAAGTCATTAGCAAACTTTATCACACAATGCTGTATCAAGTACACATTGCCATGAGCGGGATTCGAACTCACAACTTTAGTTGCAATTCTTTCGTGCTACCTGAGACACTAAAGGTAAATTATACACATAGATTGGTATTTCGAAAGCAGTGCATATTTATCAATTATGGACTTTTTACGAGGTCAATATGTTATATATGGACCTGTTAGGATTATATTGACCTCGGACAAGGACGAAGTCCGAGGTCAATATAATCCTAACAGGTCCATATATAACATATTAGTCCGAGGTCAATATAATCCTAACAGGTCCATATATAACATATTGACAGAGTTAAAAGTCCTTACTTTTTATCTATCATATATTTAGGGGTAAATACAGTAGTTTTGAATATTTGATAAAGTGCCAGATGCTTATCCTTTATCATACCCCTACCTTTTATCGTACCCCTACCCTTTATACTCTCCTGTTTAAATATATGATAAAGTGTATAAAACATGGCAAAATCCGTATTATATGCCGTATCACCCTCGACCAATATCATCTCTCTGGCCTAAAGGCCCTCTGGATGATATTGGTTTCTCGGGATGATACGGATGTTGCCATGTATTATTCTCTATATTACATGTTTTTCAATATTAACAAGATTGATGAAAAATTTTGAAATTTTATGAAATTTTATGAAAACTGGAATTTTTGAAATTTTTTGAAAATTTTGAAATCTGAGGAAAATTTTGAAATCTTGTGAAAATTTTAAATTTTTTTTGAAATTTTTGAAATTTTGAAATTATTTGAAATTTTTGAAATTTGAACTTTAATTTTTTTTAATTTTTTTTTTTTATTTTAGAATTTTGAATTTTTTTGAAAAATTTGAAATTTTATGAAATTTTTGAATACTGATAAATTAACAAATTTTCTTTTCGTCTGCTGAGGAACTGGCGCTTCTAAATTTAGTAACATAGCGTCAATATACGTAAAAATAGAAACTAGAGGTCTGGGGCCTTATTTTCGAAGCTCTCTTGGAACTAAGATATGTCTTAGGACCATCCTAGGACATATCTTAGTCCTAAGTGCAATTATCGAACATGTCGCAACCTAGGATCTATCTCAGAATTCATCCTAAATTTAGGACACCAATTTATGTGTTTTAAGATGATCCTAGGAAAATCCTAACTTTAGGATGAACATACGATGTCCTAACTTGTAAACAAATATGGCGGCAGTATATGTACACTTGAGGAGACGGAGGAATAATATCCGCAGAAATAGAATCTTAAGGGATTATGATAATCCATTGGACTATTTGGGTAATCATGACATAAATTTTAGTATTTGAACTAAACATTGCTACATTGGAAAGTTTTGAAAAGAGATGGACTTGTTTCTTTCTACTTCATCCAAAAGAATTTGGAGCTCCGCGTCCTCACTGTCGTGTACCCGATAAGGAATGGTCATTTCAAGATGGCGGATTGTAAATCATCAAAAAGGTAGGTGTGAAGATTTTGACTATTATCGTTCTTTATAGGTTATCTTAGTGTCTATGAGTTACACGTTTAGATAGGACAGTCTTTTTTCTACTTCACCATTAAGTCAGTAAAGCTTGATCCTTTTGTTTTTATCGTAAACTGCCTTCGGTAGTTGATCAATGCAGCGACAAAGATATCGAGGCGTAGAATCCAATTTATTTCACCAATTCCTACCGCCTAGTGACTTTTTATATTAATATGTTGATGCCAAAATTATTCAAACATGTGAATTGTCCAGCAATTTTTTTTTAGCCTTTGACAAGCCTTGTATCCCTCTTAAAACGTCTATGAAAAGTTTGTTTATGTCACGGAATGGTCACGACAAAAACATGACAAAAATGTATAGGAATGGTCTCATGTTTTGAGTCAAGGAATGGACTTTCAAGCCAAGGAATGGTCTCCATCATATAAGATATGCTTATTAATAATATTATTGAAGTTCAATTCCGTTTGTGGTCTTTAATGTAAATCTTCTTATTTCATATGATCAATCTTGCCTTAAAATACCCGAAATACCTTATTTGCTATTAAATTGTTATAATCTTTTCCATTTCATTATGCAATGTTTCTTTTATCTATAGGTACAAGTGTTACTACTGCCAATTTGATACTTCCAATCACCAAGCCATAGTGGACCACTGCTGCCAGAATTATCGGGATGAAACATTAAAATTTAGATCTTTTGAATTTAACACTAATGTGGGTAAATTTGGTTAAGAACTCTTTCAGCAATTGTACACATATTGTAATGGTTTATACTTTGTGATATTGACAGGGAGTCATTTTTTACATAAAAATATTTTTGCTAAAAGAAATATTCATTGCTATTTAAATAAAGTTTATGAAATCAAATCTTTATATCTTTATTATCAATTTGCAAACAATTACAATTATAGTCATTTGATCCAGAGAAAAATGTGAGTAGTCCTGAAGATATAATCCTCTCCGAACATGTGGAAGAATCTCTGCCTCGTGAGCTCTGTGATATTCCCTGACAGTTTGTGGTTACAGTAATTACATGTGATACGTTTTTGTTCACCATGGTTGGTCTGATGAGCCAATAGCTCCCCCTTTTCACAAAATGCTGCTGTGCAAGAATCAGTGGTACATTTAAATTTTATCTCTTGTTTTAAATGTTGTCTCAGGCGATGTCGTCGGAGACCAATTCTACTTTTCAGACATTTTCCACAGTCTTCTCATATAAAATCATTCTCTGAGGCGTGGAAAGATGTATCCATCACAGTAAACCTGTAAAAATGAGAAATACACGATATATCTATTGAAGATTTAAGTAACCTCGTATATTTTTGTTTTCATGAAGTAAATACATGTACTGATTTTAAACATAGGAAAATTAAAATAATATATGTGAACTGAAGCACCTATGTACGAAAAACTAATACATAAACCTAACAGTGGTCTAGACTTAGTGGTAAGAAAACTGAAGATCCAAAAAGTAAAAGAAAAGAAGAAAAAAATAATAATAAAAGTTGAGAACATCGGTCCAAATAAAATAGTGGTGTGTACTGAAATGGTGATGTATTATACATAACTGCCGGGGTCCGGGTGGCTCAATGAGTTAGGTCGTTTGATATAACAATTCATACAAGCCTATCGCCAATACGCGCCCGGCTTTGTAAATTACAAAAAAGGGTGCACTCGACTCGCAGCTGCAAGTGATAAAAGTTTACTAGTTGCTTGCCCATGGTCGATGGTTCTCTCCGGGTACTCCGACTTCCTCCACCACTAAAACTGTTCACCATGATATAGCTGAAATATTGTTGAAAGTGGCGTTAAGCACCAAAAATGAAAAACAAATCAATACATAACTGCCTGTAGTTGAGGAGTTTCGCTAGATTACCATACGAAGAAAATATCACTTGAGACGCACTAAGGTAGGAATTCCACGACTGCAAGGTAGAAATACACTAGGGTATTTACGTTCCCAGACATTCTACACATCGGAAAGAACGTACGCTTACAGTATATCAGAGCACAGGCACTCGACGTTCAATGAATAAAATGTAGGGTCAATGTGGAAAACAAATAGTGTCATTGTTATAATATAGAGAAGGCTTCCAATGCATTTTTTGGCACAAATGTAAACAAATCGGTTTATTTTTTCGCATACGGTTTTCGCTTGACCTTTGCGGTATTTATGGATGGAGACCTACCTAATAGTTCCTCCGCCGCATCATTTATTAGAGAGCAGACGATCATACTTCACTAAACCATACTTTTGTGACGTCCCCAGAAATATTCGACTTCCATTGTGGAGCGACCATGATATTGCAGGACCGCACAGAATAATTAATAAAAGAAAACTAGATATAAAAAGAATTACGACCGATTACTGGACAATTGAACTAAAAGGTATACATTTCATTTAGTTGGTAAGCTTCTGACATTTTTTTGTGACCAGTAAGCGGTCTAATTTTTTTATATCTAGTTTTCTTTTATTAATTATTCTGTGCGGTCCTGCAATATCATGGTCGCTCCACAATGGAAGTCGAATATTTCTGGGGACGTCACAAAAGTATAGTTTAGTGAAGTATGATCGTCTGCTCTCTAATAAATGATGCGGCGGAGGAACTATTAGGTAGGTCTCCATCCATAAATATCGCAAAGGTCAAGCGAAAACTGTATACGAAAAAATAAACCGATTTGTTTACATTTGTGCCGAAAAATGCATTGGAAGCCTTCTCTATATTATAACAATGACACTATTTGTTTTCCACATTGACCCTACATTTTATTCATTGAACGTCGAGTGCCTGTGATCAGAGCAGCGAATGGTATGTCGTCATATTGAACAACCAATTGAAATACATGACAGTGAATGTAGTAAGACAAGAAAAATAAGATTTTATGCGAGTGTGAACACTGGATGAACGACAAAGCCATTGCTCCCGCTTTACATCCGATATGTTCAATCAGATCATTCCTAAACAAAAAAGACCATTCCTTGGCTTGAAAGTCCATTCCTTGACTCAAAACATGAGACCATTCCTATACATTTTTGTCATGTTTTTGTCGTGACCATTCCGTGACATAAACAAACTTTTCATAGACGTTTTAAGAGGGATACAAGGCTTGTCAAAGGCTGAAAAAAAATTTGCTGGACAATTCACATGTTTGAATAATTTTGGCATCAACATATTAATATAAAAAGTCACTAGGCGATAGGAATTGGTGAAATAAATTGGATTCTACGCCTCGATATCTTTGTCGCTGCATTGATCAACTACCGAAGGCAGTTTACGATAAAAACAAAAGGATCAAGCTTTACTGACTTAATGGTGAAGTAGAAAAAAGACTGTCCTATCTAAACGTGTAACTCATAGACACTAAGATAACCTATAAAGAACGATAATAGTCAAAATCTTCACACCTACCTTTTTGATGATTTACAATCCGCCATCTTGAAATGACCATTCCTTATCGGGTACACGACAGTGGTCCTTAAAATTAGGATTTCTTTTTCGACTCATGTTTTAAAATATATAATGTACCAATGTTTTTACCTTTTATATATCATTTATCATAGGTTGCACGAATTTTGCCTTTGAACTCTTATTTATATTGTCTAATGTGACACTTTAAATTTTACTCACCTTTAATTTGTATTAATGAAAAAGTCTGTCAACATGACGTAAATATATTCATTTTTGTTTACATCGTTTGGAAATAATCTTTTTTTCATCATCATCATGATTATCATTATTTTTATTTTAATTGTTACTATATTTTCGATATTATTATTATTATTAATTAATTTGGTTATTTTTATCAGTGCTTTCTAATAAATCTTGATACTTTTATTTCCTTGTTTTTCCTTATACGCAAAAACTTAGGATAATGGCTAGGACATCCTAGCTGGGAAAATCCTAGGAGAGCTTCGGTACGACGTCTCAGACATATCATAAGTTGGTCCTAAGATTATCCTAAATAATTTTCTAAGATATATCCTAGGATAAATCTTAGGACAGTTTCGAAAATAAGGCCCCAGTAGCCCTTTTCACAAAAATTCGTAACTATAGTCCTAACTTTTCCACTTAAGATTATCTTACGACAATTCCTAAGTCCTTTTCACAAAGATTATCTTACGACAAATTTTAATCTTACGACTAAAACTACACTTACGATAAAAAATTCTTCCTTAGGTGTACTCGATACAACATTATGTGATAAAGTTTGTCAGTGATTTGCGACAGGTCAATGGTTTTCTCCGAGTACTCCAGTTTTCTCCACCAATAAAACTGACCGATATATTGTTGAAAGGGGCGTTAAACACCATAAACCATCTTCCTTAGCAACCTAGTTTCATTTCCATAGCACAACAAAGCATTTTTTGTTTAATAAAATTATTCTAAAAAATATCCCGGCACTAATTTATAAGCAATTTTTATGCTATGATGTGTTTGTATGTTTATATTGAATTTTTATCTAATACAAAAAAATGTATATGAATCGGTCACCAATAACTGCGCAAAATATGAACGGGTATGATTTTCGTATAGAGGAACATTTCTAATGCATGTAAATTAAAATGATCTATAATAATTATCATTACTTGGAGTTGTGCGTCATCATCCACGTGTGGTTACTTTTGGTAGAAGTATTTTTTAAGGGAGCACATCTGGAGTGTGAAAAAAAACCTATTCATATAATTCATTTTATCGGTTATTTGTCAGCAAAATATTTACCCCTTTTTTCCAATTAATCCCATCCCACATAAAATTAAACGCTTGTTCTTTTACTGATGAAAATTTATCCCGATTTTTCTAAGATAACCCAAATAAAGATGTGTTTATCATCTATCAATCATGAAGACGAATAAATATCCCTGTTATATATTAATATTAATATAACAGAAGAATGTACACAAGTTTATGTATTGCCAGAGTGTTCGATGATCATCGAAGTTGCCAGAAATTAATAAATTATATTACTAATATAAAGGCAAAATCAAAACGATATCATTGGATCCAGAAAATTCCAGTCCTAAAGCGGCTGTTCATACAAAACTTTTGTAAGCGAAGTAGATGTCTAGAAGAAAATCCCGTATTCCTGTTTTTATCCCCCAAAAAAATGAAAAAAAAGAATTCTTCCCAAGTTTGCAAGCACATGTAGTCTTTTCGATTGTCGATCGTTCCCAATTTGAAATCTAAAATTAATGAGAATTATCCTGATTTTTTGGTCATGTAAACGATACACTGCTGCATTGAAGAGGTAAATGTACGGATTGCATCGTTATAGACAGACTCTGTTATTAGTCACGCCAAAAAGGAGTAAACAACAATGCCATTTGTAGCGTCTGTTTGTATTAAACCATATTCATTTCAATAAACATTTATCAATATGTGTAAATAGGTTTGTCATACGGTCAGAGAAAATGCGCTAACGATGAATTGCTCTCTTATTTTCAAGTCGAAGCGCCAATACATCGTCCATCTTTTTATCTATTTTTTTCACTTACGATAAAAGACAAGACCAAAATTTCTCTTACGATCAAAATGTTACACTTAGGACAGGGTAGTTTTACACGTAAAGTTAGGACTATTTTTACACTTAGATTATCGTAAGTATTTTTGTGAAACTCTTTTTAATCTTAGTTTTACACTTACGACAATTTTTTATCGTAAGAATTTTTGTGAAAAGGGCTACTGGTTTCTTCACAGTGGAAAAAATACATTAAATATTCTGTATATCACGTGACTGATTTAGCCAATGAAATTGCACGAAAACCACACCATATGTAATACAATGTATATACAAATATTTAAAAATTGCTCATTTGGAATTAAACAACAATCTCTAATTCCAATTTGCGTCATCTCTAACTTGTCATGTTGAGATGAAAGCATTTCGTGTTTAATATTGCAATTACAATTATATATTTGTCAATATTGCTAAATTGTTTGATTAAATGTATTATACTTTAATGGCCATTTATTCAATATAAGGGTCACGAAAAGTGTATTTTATGCGTTCATTAAATTTAAATGTAATAAGTATGAAAAACATCTCTCCAGTTTCACTCGATAACGAGCACAAACAAATACAAATTTCCCATCACAACCGGAGTTCTATCTTTTATACTAATTCTTAACAATTGACAATTCACTTGTACGGGGAAGAATCATGATAATTATTTCCATAATGTTGATGGCGAGGTGTATTCGATACAATATCATGTGATAAAGTTTGTCAGTGACTTGCGACAGGTCGGTGATTTTCTCCGGGTATTCCGGTTTCCTCCACCAATAAAACTGACTGAAATATTGTTGAAAGTGGCGTTAAACACCATAACCATACCCCCTCAAATCAACAAAGGTTACCTATGTCCGAGGGAGAATGACCTTAGTTTTAATATATTACATTATTCAGGACATGTAATTTTTAAAGAGATCTGATAAACCATATCAGTGCTGAAGTACTGACTACTGGAGGACGGACTACTGGAGGAAGGACGATATAATTGAAGAATAATACAAAAAGACAAAGTTTTTATCAGTACTCACCATTAAGTAATATACTGGAGACAAAAACTAAAATAAAAACAAAAGAAGACATTCTTGGCGTCTTCTACGTATACAGGACTTAAAGTAGTGAGGAATAGCAAGGTCAGAGGTCCTTGCGTACGTTCGATCAAAAGATAAGGAATACCACAAAATCTAAAAATAGTTTATACACATATACACTGTAAGGATAATACCACGATTAATGTGAACGTACATCAGACCACTTTTGAGTGCAAAATTATATTGTATGGCAGGATAATTCTTTTTTTTTTATAGATTGTTGCTTAAGAAGAGTTTGAAGACACCAAATGGGTAATCAGAATCTGCAAATCGAAGGACAGGCAACACAATAGCCAAAAGAAAAAAAAGACAAACAACGATCTGCAAAACGCTGCACAAAAAAATAATAAGATCGAGCTACACGAACCACACTTACAACTAAGGGTTACCTCGGGTGCTCCGGAATGGTAGTCGGTCCCTGCTCCACTAGCGACACCCATTGAATTGCTCCAGTTACAAACCCTGTGATAAGTCACGAATGAGGAAAACACAATGGAATGCTTACGACTTCTGTTAATGAGTGCAATTCTTCAGCATTCATAGCGAGAACAAGCAGACTTGTTGTCTACTGTCATGTTGGATCTAGCAACCTTTAAGTTTTTGCTCATGATAAGGAGCATCATTTTGCAGAACACATCACATGATTATCAATCAATTACTGACAATGGTTGCAACAGAAATGCAATTTAGCTAATTAAGGACTTTGTAGTGGCTCTTGAAAAAGCGTTGAATTCAGATGACACCATAAAACTAAGCAATAACGAATTTTATCGCTTTATGAGGCGTTCGCCAAATCTTAAATTAGCTGAACCACAGAAAGTCTCAACTGCAAGGACAAAGCTAACCTCAAGAAAAAGAATAAAGTTTAAAAAGTGTTTATCAAAATGTCCACCGATATCAATAAAACGAACAGTCATCTCTCACCTCAAATCATAGTAAATATAAAAGACCATGACATATGACGTTTGAAATCAAGGTCCTGGCTTGTAACAGGGACAAAATTATGGCGGAGCTAAACCGGTTAATTGGATAAGTATTATAATGAGTTGCCATCCATTCTTACCAAATATTATTTGAGAAACAATGATACATAATGCGGATGAGACTGGAATATGTACCGAGCATTCACCTCCAAAATTTGTATGTTCCAAGGATATGAAAGCAGTCCATCGCATCACTAAGGTTAACAAATATAAAACGATGTTCGGTACGTCTTTACGTCCAGTTGTTTGTAGGAGGGTTCATGTCTTATTTACGTTATTTGTGTTTGTTTACGTATAGTGTTGTCCAACACATATTGTGTTGTGTATTTGTTTTGTTGCCAGTTTCTCTGGATTGTCCATTTTTGATGGCCCCTTCCGTATGATATAACGTTTATCGTAACAATCATTGCTGCAGATTATATACCCTTTATTATGTATTTCCTGGTGAACGATGGAATGACTCTTTTTTATGGGACAAGTCATATCCATAGTCAAGTGGTGAGATGTCAGACAAAGGGTGGTCAATACAGTTAACAAAATAAACAGAAATTTCATTAAATGAAGACCACAACAAACACTTGTTCTGTGTGATGGCCATAAATCGCAAAATATCTAAAGCTGTCATGAAAAATGGAAAAAAAATGTCTTAAAAGAAAAAACAAGAGTCAATTGGATCAAAGAAAACATTTTCAATTGAATGATTGTTGTAACGGGTGCCACTAATGGGGCAGCAACTGCTTGCCCTTCCGGAGCACCTGACTTCACACCCAGTTGTATGTGTATGTTTTGTACACCGTTGTTTGTCCTTTTGTCCCTTTTCTTCTGACCATTGTGTTCTGACTACCCCTTTGCTATCTTCAAACTCTTCTGACCATTGTGTTCTGACTACCCCTTTGCTATCTTCAAACTCTTTTTGTGAGCAAATGTTCAACTATAGCATGGTGAGAACAAGTTACATTCAATGAAATGGTGATGATATCCTCTTTGTACTAGACAAACACGCTTAATTTGATATTGTTTAGTGCTAGCTGACTGATACAACAGCCCATGGGTAAAAAGGCGCTCCACTCAGACACATTATCTTGATTCCGGGCCAACACGTTTTTGCTCTTACTCCTTAATGCTGCGTCCTGAGCAGAGATACGACAAATGACAATGTTATTGTCTTTGGTTTTACCCGAGCGAAGCACGAAACCATGATCTACCACACTCGAAGTGGTCTTCGATATCAGTGATGATGATGAAGCTTGCTGTAATAGCAACCAATGGCAACCAGATGAACTGAAAGAAATGGAAGGTCTTGCATTTGTGAAATGGGAGGCAATGTAACTTTCCAAATCATCAAACACACATTATCTTCTAATCCTGATATACGATGTCTGTATGGAAATAGTGAAATAGAGATACGCCACCAATAACAACATTTTAGTGGGGTTCGACTTACTCGATCTTTAGTTTTATGTGGGGTTCGACTTACTCGATCTTTAGTTTTATGTGGGGTTCGACTTACTCGATCTTTAGTTTTATGTGGGGTTCGACTTACTCGATCTTTAGTTTTATGTGGGGTTCGACTTACTCGATCTTTAGTTTTATGTGTAAAGTTTTGTAGACCGTTTTTTGTCCTTTTTCTTTTTGGCTATTGTGTTGTCTGCCCTTATTCGATTTACGGTCTCTTTGGTATCTTCAAACTCTTCTTGTAAATTATTTCCATTTGCTTCACTGAAAGACAATCTGAAGGAATGACTGTAATTACAAGAAAAGTCCACGGAAAATCTAAAAACCCGTTTGCATCATGAGACGCTCCCCAAAATAATAACCAAATAAATTCATACGATCTTGTAATCTTGTAAATTAAATTTGAAGGTAAACGTGCAATAACCTGTGTTATCACATGTAATGTCATGTAATAATCTCTTATATTCAAACAGGTATTACAACGCAAATATGTAATTTAATTCACACAAAATGCACCTGTGATACACTTCGTCAGGTTCTCCAACAGTCAAAAGATGGGAAAGACAAATACTTAAAAATAGAAAAACCAAAATGGCCTAAATAGGATACCCTAAATTGTCTAAGATCACATATCCGTGACGGAGATTGATTTTAATTTTAAAATAATCAATCATATTATATCTTTTTAAAATTTTGTTCTTTGGCGATACATTAACATCTCACAACATCCCGTTTGGGGGTCACGTCAGGTAACTTTTCATTCATCATTGGTCGTTCAATCATATGCAAGAGTGTTTAACATATTTACAAATCGGACAACAGTTCTTCACGTGTATTCAGTTTTAAATGGAAGGCTCATCGCCGATTAGTGGGATGAAAGTATGAACCCTGACGTGACCCCCATATGGGATGTCATTTTAGATGTTGGTGTATCGCCAAAGAAAAAAAAAGATACAACAAACATCTAATTTCAGTTAGAATTAAGCTTGCCTTTTCCAGAACATTTACACTTAAGACGACGAAAGACGTAACAGGAAATGACGTATTTACCAGCCATGAAAGATTATCGATCGTAACTACTCGGCCATTCTCGCTATCCTACAAATAACCTCGTATGCATTAGGCGTATAAATCGCACTACTTTTCACATGTCAGTTACATGAAAGTTTGATAAAGTTATATTTTAAACAATTTTCTATATTTCAATTATTTTCATGGATAAATGTTAAAGTTTTAATTAGCTTTGCATTATTAGATTTTACTTAGTATGTCTTCCATATTGGATTTTCGTGGACTATATTTTTTTGTGCGGCTTAACTTAGCTTAGCTTCCGGCAACAATTTAAGAAGAATTTCTACTATCTACGTACGAGGTTATTTGTAGGGTAGCGAGAATGGCCGAGTAGTTACGATTGAAAAGATTATTTAAAAAGGAGGCGAATCGGAGAGAAGCTCCGGAATTTAACTAATTAAATTATTTGGGAACTGTAAAAATAAATACATAACATGTATCATGTCTGTGCCGCAGCACTGACTACTCGGTAGGTGATACCCTCGGTAACTAATAGTTCATGATCAGAGAAATCGATCCATACTGAATTACAGCATTAAAACGTAGATATCTAATTTAATGCGCACGTTGCGTTGCTGGAACAACCTTCATCACATGCTTGTATTTTACTTTTTTTTTTTTTTTAAGTAATTATTGTTTTTTATTTATTATCTCGATATTTTTAATTTACTATCTCGATAACATACAACCCCATGTTATATCATATAATCATGAAAAGTAGTCATTGTTAGAAAGTTAGTTACGCCGTTCTATAATTTTAGCCAATCACATAGAGAAATATTTCGTTTGTTTATTTATAGCGTATCTAAGCAGCCCGTGTATCCGTGAGCAATTGACGTCACTTCATTACGTCTTCGGGAGCACTCCTACACGATTCCTTTGATAAGTTAACACAAAGGACATACAATTTATTAAATATTTATATATTTATGTAATTAGTAAATACATATCAAAATAGATTAACAACAATCGGAACTAATTGTACCTATTGTTAACCCGACATGAAACAAGAGACATACGTCACGACAATATGGCCGTAATTATTAACGACCTTTGACCTTGTTGATCTTACAATAGTCTTTACAAGATGAAGTAAGACTATGATTATTCATATTGAATTATTGCCACAATATTGTGTTTGTATATACTTATCAATGTATATATAGCACAAATAGTGATTACTGTGTATATAACGTTATAATGCTGACAAAAAGATTGTACAAATTATTATTTCTACAAAATATAACGAAAATAGTAGTTTCTAGACGATTTGTATGTGGTATAAACTATAATACAGACGTAGATATTTAATTTAGTGTACACGGCGCGTTTCTAGAATAATCTTCATCAGAAAACTTAATGTCAAAAGATTGGAAAGCCAAGAAATTTAAAGTTTCATATGAAGACATGTTTCTGCACTCGGACATATCCCAATTCAGATCAAATCGTACTAAACCGAAGAAGCAGCTTGCAAGTATAATTTCAATGGTATTTGGTATACCCCTCCAGGAATCGAAACCACGACATAGCGCGCTGGAATCGCAAGCACGCTAATGATTACACTACTGAGGTGTTTTACCGCATGATCATTTATTCAATGAATTTTTAACTGATGTCCTAATTATTACCTGGGAGACTTAGTGACATAAGAGTATTTGATTGGTGACAAAATCATGTGACTGGTGCAAAGGATGTGATTGGTCAAGGGTGAATTTGATTGCATGTGTGTAGATACTATAGAAACAAGACGCCATTATAACCACAACAGATTTAATATGTTAGTTTAATTTTTGACAATTTGTTTTACCATTTAAAATTATATAAATTTTCGCTGTTTCTAATGAAAATAATATAAACAAACATTTACTTGACTTTTATGTTTCCATTTCGCCAAGTACATATATATTGATGATGCAATTCCAGATGTCCGTATTATTTGAACTTAGGAATAATATTTGTATAGTCAAATTAACAATTATGCTGTACATACACTTTAATTATTTGTATATCAATCTCAGAAATAAAGTAAATATAAAAACATCGGTCGTCAATATCATCAAACTCAAATACACGAACCACTCCTCTGTCACTCAATAATTCCCACACAAATAAAACGACAGAAGTTTTAGCTTGAGATAGACGGGCACGAAAATATGTCGTGGTTAAAAATGTCAAGAATGTCTCGAATTTCAACTTTTGAAAATCAACAAATCTCAAACAACCCAAACAGACAATAAAAACCTGCAGCTTCGCTTCAATGTATACAAGATCCCTTGATTTCATAGAAATTACGACAACATATAATGAGAGGTCAAGGCGTAATGTTAGAGAATGCTCAAAGTCAACTGGCTATTAGTTAATTATGCATATTGGTTGTCGAAGATTACTCGCACTAATTTGCCAACACCCGAAATTCAAATTAATACTCAAAATATATATGTTTCTAGCTACGAAATGTTTGAAGATGCCAAACGGGTAATCAGAAGTGTAAGTCGAAGAAGGACAGACAATACACTGGCCAAAAAGGACAAAACCCCATGATAAACAAAATAATACACAGAAAACTAGATTGAGGAACACGAACCCCACTACGCACAGTGTGAGTGAACCCTGGTGCCCCGGAAGGGTGAGCAATTCCTGCTCCGCTAGTCCCACCCGTCGTATAACTGTTAAGCAACACGAACTTCTCCCCAAAGTATTAAGATAATGTAATTAATTTATTCAGGGAATTTATTTAAAACATCGTTCATACGTTTATCTACTGAATTGTACGTTTTCATACGTATGCTGCATTTGTTTGGATCTGATAGGTTGATAATAAGTACATAAATGTCCATAGAGACTCACGTACAAAATGATCGCCCTTTTGGGTAAAAAAAGCTAAAAATAATGGTAAGAAAAGCTTGAAGATGTCGAAAGAATAATCAGAAGCAGTAATTTGAAGGACAGAAAATACAATGGTCAAGTCAAAAGGACCAAAAGGACAAACAAAATATTACACAGAAAACTAAAGATTGAGCAATGCTAACCACCCTACAAACCGGGGGTGAACTCGGGTGCTTCGGAAGGGTAGTAGCACTTCCTGTTCCACTCGTGGCATCCTTCGTGTTGTTGCTAAACGACATCATCCTCTTTTGGTTTTTCTTTTTATCTCTGATAGCTTGCATCAAAATATTAATTTCTGTATCAAACGGTTATCCTTCAATCAATATTACACAAATCTAATTTGTTTTTCTCATAAGACAAATTGACATACAGTCAAACATAGAGGCCATTCAAGGGAACTTGCAAATGTGGCCTTTATGAGCAGTGGCCCTTTATATACAGGTCAAAATCATATGCATTATTCATTAATGGGATACATGAGTCTCCCCTTTATAGACAGTTATTGTGTGGTATACAGAGGTGTCCTTTAAGGCAGGGTTGACTGTATATAGAATTTCTTTAAAATATTTAAAAAATTAGCAAGAATTCTCCTAATCTCATGGCAAGGTAAGAAAATAATAGACTACCTATTGAACTCAATATCAAATTACAAGACTATTTTATATTTTCCCCAGTCTTTTAACAGAAGAATTAAATCCAACATAAGAATGTTTTTTATTAAGTAAATACTTAGAAGAGAATGGGATTTCTTTCAGACGTAATGGTCACGACACAAAATTAAGCACCGCCCACTGACCTTCTGTAATTTTCCGTCTGCATCGTATCGTAACTGCATCGTTATTTTATGAATGGAATTTTTCACTGGCCAATAAAGCGTATTAATCTTATTCTCTAGATTTCCATATATGGTTCTGTATCTATCGTTATTTTTAGGAATGATTTTATCCAATCATAGGTCGTCAAATAAATGCAACATCGTACAATGGGATTTCTTTCATGGTATCAAATTTAGCCCCCAATATGATATCTGATTGATCAGTATATATAACTGTCTTGCATATGATTAGACAGTAAGGAATGAATGAAAGGTTAACCTGACCTCAAATGGGACGTTGCAAGGTGTTAGTGTATTGCAAAAAAATAATAGCATAAAATAAACAACACCCCCCCCCCCCCAAAAAAAAAGAAGAAAAAAGCCCCCCAAAAAATAAAGAAAAAGGTGGTGTCCTGCAATCAATCAATGAATCAAGCACTACATCTGATGAGTTGGAAGACTGCCCATTACAACGTAAACATACACTCCTCAATGTATAAGTTAGCAAAACATATATATTATATTATACTATTATTATATAAAAATTAAGTCGCTAAGTAATAACAATACGCATCTGACCTAGGTCACATGACCTTTTGGAATATACTAGAACGATTATCGATCAGAAACTGTGTCAATTTCATTCATAAAATGACCAGCCGATGATCGTAATGTAAAGACAGCTTAGCTTTTTAAATTCTTAATCTTAATCATCTTTAAAAGCACAATGAAACAATCAATGATCTGTACATTAGCAGGGGATGTCGTGGTCGTGAACAGTGTCTATCACCATTAAAGTTGTGAGTTCGAAAACCGCTAATGCGAGGTGCACTCGATACAACATTAAGTAATAAAGTTTGTCAGGGACTTGCGGCAGGTCGATGGCTTTCTACGGTTTCCTCCACCAATACAACTGACAGGCACGATATAGCTCAAACATTGTTAAAAGTGGCGTTAAACATCATAACCATAGCCCATTTAAATTAACAAATCGAACATCCATGGTGTTTAACATATTAGCTAGATATGGAATTATAAATATGCCATGTCATGTAATGAATATAAGTAATCTTTGCCTACGAAATGTTATAAAACCAAACCATTCTACTACTAAGTACAATTACTAGGTATTGCGCAATAGCGGTAACGACGAATATAAAAGTTATAGCATAATCCGGATATCTATAAATTGTATAAACATGTTTGAGATCAATTTGTGGAGTTTAATTTTTAAAGATATAGTCGATTCCTCTGCTGCTGGACTATTAGTCCCCGAGGGTATCATCCGTCCAGTAGTCAGTGCTTCTGCACTGACATGGTATATTAAATATATTTGTTATTGAAATTTACAGTTCCTAAATAATGTAATTATTATTAAAACTAAGGTTCTCCTCCCTCATGCATATGTGCATTTAACTGATTTTGGCTATCGTTTAGGCCCTTTAGTTTTATTGTTCACAAAGCTTAAAATTATTTGGCTTTCCAATCTTTCGATTTTGAGCGTTATTCCAGAAACGCGTCGTGCGCACTAAATTTGATATCTATCTTTTTATTATAGTGTATAAGTTTCGATCTTATTTAAAAGACGACCGGAAATAGTCACACAATAGAAGTCATACCATCATAGCGACAATTATTAGAAAAAACAAGGCAGAAATAAATCACTTTTTTATCGAGCCGGCAAGAAATGATACAAAGTATTCTCTTTCGTTTATCGGAATGAGTTAAAAATAATACAATGAAATCAATCTTTTATCTAAACGAGTTTGAAAAAATGCAAAGATCTCTTCTTTTATATATCGAAATGAGTATCAATGAGTTGTTCATATTGCTTATGACCCTACTGTGACTGTAAAGTGTAGAAGAGCAATAAAAGTGTAGTTCCTTTACTTAATTTGTGCTTAAGTTTAATGTTGGCCAGTCTCTCATGTTCATTTACATCCATATCCTTTCTTACTAATAAAATAATACAATGAAATCTTTCCATTGTAGAAATGAGTATAAAATGACACAAGGAAACCATTATTTTTCAGTGGCAATCAAAACTCGTTACCCAGATTGTCCCATCCCTCCCTCAAACTTGTTACCCAGATTGTCCCATCCCTCCCTCAAACTTGTTACCCAGATTGTCCCATCACTCCCTCATTTGTGTACATGTATATTGAATATTATTGAAGAAATGTTTGAAGAAATCAAAGTGGTATTCAGAATCCATAAATCCAACAAGGACAGAAAACACAATGAACAAAAGAAAAAGGGCAAAAGGACAAACAATGATTGAACTTATTCTCGTCCTGAAATACTGCTCGCTGGATGTTAAGAAATATTCGATCAATTAATCCATCATTTCCATTTAGGCTCTTTGGTTATATTGCTTCCAAAATTTTTAATTATTTGGCTTTCCAATCTTTCGACTTTGTCTGAGCGTACCTGATGAAGATTATTCCAGAAACGCGTCGGGCACATTAAATTTGAAATCTACGTTCTTATTCCACTCGATTCTAGAGATTTCTTCATTCCAGTTTTTGACTTGTTACAGCTTTAATTTCAATGACGAAATTTGCAAATTCTTAATTTTAGAAAATGACGTTTAACGATAAGAATTTGACTTCAAAGTTTTAAAATATTCATCTAAAGAAAGTTATAATACATAAATACAAACGCACTAAGCCAAAGCGTAATATTAAGGCTACGATCTATATATAGCACATTCAATGAATGAAAAACAGGAAACAGTTTTATTTGTAATTAAAATATTTGTTTTGCTCTTTAGACAATTAGGACAAAATCTGACCAAGTAACTTTCAACATTCAAATTTTTGTGGTTTTGTATCGTGACAATAGCATGTCCTTGTTACCCAAATATTATAATCAATAAAACAAACAAAGGAGTTTAACTTTTAAAGAAAGTTATAACGCAATTTAAAAAAATGACCAAATTCATGTTTGAAATTCCTCTAAGAAATGTTCATTTCCAAATAGAAACGAAATTGATTGTGACGGACACAATGCATGATTACGATCGGTAGCTTCCGGTCGGTACCTACAAAGGCTTGTGGGAAATACAAGGATGAAAAAAAAAATTGGTGAGGTAAACATACCCTTAATTGACGTGTGCTGGTTGTGTAGGACCGATGAATCAAAATACATAAGGGACTGGTCATTTAACTTTTAGGAGTGTTACTATGTCCCTGCGACATAAAATTTATTTCCACACAAAACGAAAAAAATCGGAATATTGTTTTTGGGGACATGAAAAATCGGTATTTTTTTCCCAGATTTAACCAAAACTTCTCGCTGAATACTACAGGGTCAGTTTATATTTTATATCTTTCAGGTCAAAGTATTTCTTGCTCTAAAATTTGGAGAAGAAATTCTTATTATTATTCTGTCTTTCTCTAAGAGCTTGTCCACACCATTTCTAAAAATCAGTGTTTCAAAGCGTATGGAACTTTAAGAGCTGTTAGACATATATGTCTACAAGTGCTTGTCACTATTGATTGTACCATGGGTTATTAAGGGTGTGTTTTGGGAGTTCAAATAGGGAGGGACCTCAAATAGAATCCTATATTGAATTGAAACATTTTGCTATACATAATCGCCTCAACAAGTTATAGCCATACAATGTATCTGCCACAATGGATCCCGAAGGATGCATGGCTATATATATATTTGTGTGTTCTGAGATCAATTCTAAGAAGCAGCATATATCAATTTTAGTTTTTGGTTTGACCCGCACGAGACTCGAGTCCACGATCTACCACACTCGATGTGAGCACGGTAACAAGTACACCACCTATGTTGTAAATACCCCGTAATCAAATCATAGTTTAGAAATCCAAGATATTATAACAAGAGTAACACCTGAGTACACACCCGGGTATTTGGTGGGTTCGTGTTGCTCGATCTTTAGTTTTCTGTGTAGTGTTTTGTAGATCGTTGTTTGTCCCTTTGTCCTTTTTGTTTAGGCCATTGCATTGTCTGTCCTTCTTCGATTTAAGACCTCTAACCCTTTGTATCTTCAAACTTTTTTTTGGTGTTCTACTGTCTTTATGGTGCTACAAATATATTTATGTATTGTTTGAGGGAGAAATCTTCATTAGTAAGTAAATAAATTATGTTCCCATTTGTTATATAAACAAATAAATAAATAATACCGAATGGGCAATCAAAAATGTACAATCCAGAGAAACTGGCAACATAGGGTACACAGAACCAAGAAAATCAAAGCAAAAACACAACACAATATGTGTTTGACACTACTCTACGCAAACAAACACAAATAACGTAGATAAGACATGATCCTTCCTACGAACACCTGGAGGAAAAGACGAACCGAACAAAGTTTGTATAGGGAAATCGTAGCGGATATGCTTAAGCAAAACGAAAATATGATTAAAATTGATTGACATAAGGAGATATTATTTTTTTTCATAATTGAGCCCAAATAATTTTGTATTTGTTTTTAGTTAATTATCTTTATATCGTACTGTACTGTTATTAATACTATTAGCTTTAAATTTGATAGCTTTATGTCTTGATAAAAACGTAGATGTATACTTTAGTTCTTACGACGCGTTTCTGGAATAACCTTCATCGGGTACTCTCATGGTCAAATAAACGTTAGAGAAAACCGAAGGAGCAATCAAGAATGGGCAATCAAGAGACAATGGCAACCCAAGACACAATACGAAGGCAAGCAAAACATAAAAACACAACGTTTCGGAAAGACAAATAAATTAAAGGTCTTTGGGAGCAAGTAAACCAAAGGACATACATATGATTAACAACAATCGAGCAAGGTTGAATGTTACTACGGAGATTAACATCATATTTAATATTACATTATCTAGAACTGTAAGTTTCAAACATATATACGAGTGCCCGGGTGGCTGAATGAGTTAAGTAGTTGTAGGGCCCGGGTGGCTGAATGAGTTAGGTAGTTGTAGGGCCCGGGTGGCTGAATGAGTTAGGTAGTTGTAGGGCCCGGTGGCTGAATGAGTTAGGTAGTTGTAGGGCCCGGGTGGCTGAATGAGTTAGGTAGTTGTAGGACCCGGGTGGCTAAATGAGTTAGGTAGTTGTAGGGCCCGGGTGGCTGAATGAGTTAGGTAGTTGTAGGACCCGGGTGGCTGAATGAGTTAGGTAGTTGTAGGGCCCGGGTGGCTGAATGATTTAGGTAGTTGTAGGACCCGGATGGCTCAATGAGTTAGGTAATTGGATTACCTAACAACTCATACAAGCCTATCATCAATACGGCGTGGGTTCGCCCCCGGCTTTGTAAATTACAAAAAGGGTGAACTAGACTCGCAGCCGCAAGTGATAAACTTTACTAGTTACTTGCCCATGGTCGGTGGTTCTCTCCGGGTACTCCGGCTTCTTCCACCACTAAAACTGGTCGCCATGATATAGCTGAAATATTGCTGAAAGCGGCGTTAAAACACCAAAAATTAATCAAATCAATCAATCAAACATATATGTATCCAACCAAGTCAGCGCCGAAGCATTGACTAATGGGCGGATCATACCCTCGGGGACTAGTAATTCCCCAGCATCGGTATCGACCCAGAGATAGTAATAAAAACGTAGATATCCAATGTTATGCACACGACACGTTTATGGAATAACCTTCTTCCAATATGGTCATACCGGTATTCGAAATATAGCAAAACCAGATTCTTTGGGACCAAGTAAACCAAATGTCATAAACAGGAAAGCGAAATAATAATAACAAATAGTTATGATATTTAAATATTTCCCTAATCAATGCTTTGCCAGATACCTCGTTAGTCCAGCTACCTTGTCATGACATTAATACTTTATGGCCCCGTCACATGTTTTACGTAGCTGCACATTAAAGTTTACAACACCTTGTAAAAAGGTATTCTGACAATTACGTACATATGACGAAAGACGGTATTGAGCAATTAGATTTGGTTTATATTGGTCTAGCACCCGAGTTCATCCCCAGTTTATCGTAGGGTTCGAGTTGCTTGGTCTTTTGTTTTCTGTTTTGTAGTAATATAAACGTAGATAACAAATTTAGTGCGTACGACGCGCTTAGGGAATAACCTTTATTAGGTACGCTCAAAATCGAAAGATTGGAAAAACATATAGAATCTAACGTCGGAGATTTCCCTGTCTTGCACTTTTTGCCGGTGTTTGATTTTATTTCTCACTTTTATCAGTAGTTGTGTATTGTTTGATAGCTATGTACTTTTAGCAGACGATCATGTAAACAATGTGAGTTATTTCCCCTTCATGTCAATCAAAAAAGTAATTCCGTAGTTTTGTGTATTGCATGAAGGTTATTATGTAATAAAATGGCTGATTGTTAGGATTTGTGTGTTTATAAAAGATCGAAAACTTATATACAGTGAATTGTTTATTTTAAAAAGGAAAAACATGGAGAATTCGGGGGGCAGTTGACATAAACTGTACAGCATGCATTTGCCGGTAAATCGCACGTGATTTTTTTGTCTTGCACTAGTGCAAGATAAGAAAATCTCACATGGCTAAAAATAGGAACTGGTCTGTCTCAAAAGTGAGAAAAATAAGTTTTAGGAGCGATAAGACCAAAGGGCCTAAACAGGATACTCAAAACAGACTAAGGTCACCTATTACTGAGGCAGGAGAACCAAAGGGCCTAAACAGGTATAGTCAAAACAGACTAAGGTCAACTATTACTGAGGCAGGAGAACCAAAGGGCCTAAACAGGATAATCAAACCAGACTAAGGTCACCTATTACTGAGGCAGAAGAAGATAGTTTTATTAATAATTACATTATTGTTTGTCTTTTTTTCTTTTGGTCATTATGTTGACTGTCCTTCTTCGATTTAAGGCATCTGATTACCCCTTTGGTATCTTCAAACTTTTCTTTGATGGCCTTGTATACTGTATAATATCTAAATGATGATTGAGATCATCGACTCTCTCTACCAGCACTATATAATTATAAACATAGAAAATTATGTGTCCCGAAGATTAAATATGTTATGTATAATGTTTAAGATCATAGCGTTCTTTATAATAACGCTGTTCGCCCGGTAATATGTTAGGATTGGCAGCTTACTCATATGTGGAAAATAGTAGCATGATCGCATCATTTCACTATTTGAGCCCATAAAACTAGCTTAACCCCGCCACTTTTTATAGAAGTACCTGTACCAAGACAGGAAAGTGAGCGGTCATGTATATGTGTGTTGGGGATATCGATTATACCTCTTTCTAAGATTTATGTCTATTGAATTTGGAACTGTTTCAAACGTGTTGTAATTTAAGTTTTTCATTTTATTACATTGTCAGAAGTTGTACGAGTATTCTTCTTATATTTGTAAAAAAAAAAATGAATAAATAGGTGTTGTCTGTTAACATGATTTTTTTTGTATGAAATTAATAAATGCAACTACTACCATGTGCTTTACAGCACACTATAAACATAAATTTAGATTCTGTACTAACGGTTTGAAGATACTAATGGAGTAATTAGAAGACATAAATAGAAGGACAGACCTTACTATAGCCAACAGAAAGTGGAGAAAACGACAATACAAAACACAATACGAAAACTAAATATTGAGCCCCACAACAAACGTGGTGAACTCAGATGTACCGGAAGGATGAGCAGTGTTACGGCTCATCTACTGGCACCCTGTTGCGTTACTCTTTTCACAAACCCGGTGACAAGCCATGAATTAGGAAAGGACAGGATTGTCATTACGAGAACAAAACAATATCCGTCATTGGTCATGAATAGATATAAACGGTTTGAACTAAATACAGGAAAACGTTGATTCAACTTCAAATAAGAGATTAACAATTTGCAGAGTTCACGTGGACGTGATTTATTGGTGAAAACAAAAACGACGCAATTAACACAGATGGTCAAGAGCACCTTATCGGTAAACATAACTGACCGCCGGTTGCACTTAGCGCACTTCAAAGTGACGCAGGTACCATATAAATTTTCTACGATTGATTAACAATGTATCTTAGCAGATTGCATAGTAAACAATGAACACAATTTTACAATAGAAACCAAGCAAGAAATAATTAAGATATTTTAAGCTGCACGTAGGTCAAATAACTGTGAGGGAATCTGCACGTAGCACAAAAAAACTTGCGCTTTTGCACGTCGAACCAATTACTAGGTATTTCTACCTGTGCAATCACTGCCTATCACCACTGATGTTGTGAGTTCCAATCCCGCTTAGAGCGAGGTGTACAACATTATGTTATAAAGTTTGTCACTGACTTGTGACAGGTCGGTGGTTTTCTCCGGTTACTCCGGCTTCCTCCACCAATAAAACTGAGAGCAACGACATAGCTGAAATATTGTTGAAATGACGTTGAACACCATAAAACCAAACTATATGCATTCTAACTTTCACAATATAATTTCATAGACATAGATTTCCTTAAAATATGAACATATTCATATGACATAGATCTTCATAAGAAGAGTTTTAAGACACCAAAGGGGTAATCAGAATCCGTAAAACGAAGGACAGACAACACAATGGCAAAAAAGGACAAAAGAACAAACAACGATCTACAAAACATTACACATAAAACTAAAGATCGAGTAATACGAACTCCACTAAAAACCTGGGATGAACCCATGTGCTCCGGACGGGTAAGCAGTTCCTGTTCCACTAGTGGCAACCGTCGTGTTACTCTAGATTTCGGAGGCTGTTACGCTAACAGTAATATAATTTTGAGTGATTACTTTACAATATAAAAGGGAAGGTGTATTAGTGGAAGGTGTGTTAGTGGAAGGTGTATTAGTGGAAGTACAAAATGTAGAAACAAATCTCCATGTTTGTTGTGCTAGATCAAGCGAATATGCATTGGGAATGGTACAAAAAGGAAAAAATCACGTTTTTACTAAACAATCCTAATTGACTAACAAAAAGGAGTGTTAAGACATGACTTATTTGAAACACCAAGTTCGTACGGAGGACAAGGATGCTATATCCTCCTATAAAAGGAAGATTCTGTCAGTCATCCCACAAATTGGTACTAATGAAAACAAATTCACAGTTTGTTTATTTCAACACAATAATATTTCATGAATCAACAAAGGTATAGAGTTACATCCTGGGAAGATTTCATTGATTATTATCATATGACCTTAAACTTGTGGTCATTATCTTAATTGTATTTGTTTTCTCTGTGACTGTTGTCAATATTTGTCACTTACTGCATGACATTTTCTGTGATGTATTATGAAGAAACATTAATGTAGAATAACGGTTGTCTTGACGATCGAGACCGACATTATCGCTAGTATCGCAGCAAGTCCGACAGGAGAAGCTGTGATACTAGTGATAATGTATGTCAAGATCTTCAAAACTGGTGTTATTGTTTTTATCGTTGACGCTAAGATGTGCTTTCCATCACTCTGACCGATAATTTCCAATATCAGGGTCAGTTCTTGTGCATGCGAGTTACGAACTGACCTAATATTTTTGTCGATCAAGGTCAGTTCAGTTATTCAGACTTTATCAGCGGCATAAATCAGAGGGAAAATATCCAATTTGCCGATAAAATTATATATCGTACGTTTTGTTGTTGTCGGGATGAGTTTTGTTGCTGCAATGCACGGGGTGTATATATAATGCTAGTTTGTTTGCCAGAGGTTTAAAATATTAGAGTTTAGAAATGCAGAAATTATAAAACATGTCATGGAATTTCTCTTTCAGTCATATAAATAGGTATTGTAACATAAATGACCTTGTTTTCATTTTACGTTTAATGAATTATTCAGCATAACAATTTATTTGTAGAAAACCATGGGCTATCATCTGGAGTTGATATTGTACTATACTCAGTTAACCAGCCATTAAACTTTATTGAATCCAAATGCAAGTGGGCGGTGCATAAAACATGGTATACAACACCCGGGTCTGAATGTTGTACAAAATATATAGCTTAAACTCTGTGCCATATGTCAATCATTTTAACATGTACACCACTCATGAACGTATTTAAACATACCCATCATTCGGATTCGTTTGTTAATGAACCGTACTATATATTATACATGTAGAATGCAGAGAAATTTCAGATGGTACATACAATTTAGGTTTATGGTGATTAACGCCACTTTCAACAATATTTCAGTTATGTATCGTGGCGGTCAGCTTTATTGGTGTAGGAAACCGGAGTACCTGCAGAAAACCACCGACCTGTCGCAAATCACTGACACACTTTATCACATAATGTTGTATCAAGTACACCAGATGGTACATACAATCGAATCCCAAGATAAATTTGATTATCATTTATTTTGTATTTCAGTGGAGAGAATGAGATGTCTTAACACGCATTTTGTAAAAAAAATTCCGATGGAAATAGATGCTTACAGCATGAAACACAGGAAATGTATATTTTAGAGGTTCAGATGCAAATAGGTTGGATTTAGGTTTATGGTGTTTAACGCCACTTTCAACAATATTTCAGTCATATCGTGGCGGTCAGTTTTATTTGTGGAGGAAACCGGAGAAAACCACCGACCTGTCGCAAGTCACTGATAGGTCGGTTGTTTTCTCCGGGTACTCCGGTTTCCTACACAAATAAAATGACCGACACGATATGACTGTATGTTTATATTAGACCTCCTGACGGCAATAGATACTTGCAACCTGAAACACCGCAAATGTATACCTTGTATTCATAGTAGAAGTCCGGCGTCAGTGTTACTGTGACATAAACTACTCATGTGGTGGTGTAGATCAGATGTGGATTCTGAAAAAGCTCTGCTAGAATATAATACAATCAATGTCCCTTTCTTCATACAATAAAATTCAAACATTTGATTTCTTCACCCTCTACACAATTATTTCACGTTCAAGACAGATTAAAATAAAAGAATTAGTTCAACGTTTTGTTTAATAAAAAAAAAAAGAATGGCAAAATGTACGCTTTATTGGTGATTAGCAGCGTAACGCTAATAATAGTGAAAATCAGGACAAATTGTAGCTGCCTGGACAGGGATGCACAAACCTGAATTAAATTTTAGTGTCTATTAAAACTTAATTGACATCTTGTTGCTTAGTTCTATAAGGAGACAGATCAATAAGAATTCTGCACGCATATCGTGTTGGGTCCGTCTTTGATAAGACGCCCAAAATTTGGAGCATTTCATTCACGTTTGACATAATTATCAACAGTAGTTGTAGGAATTGTTTAAGAATAGACAAGAAAGCATTTGAAACCATATTTACTTGCTTGTGTTTGCAGCAATGCACATTTACTGTGATGTGACTAGATATATGAATGAAAAACACACACACATTAAGACACATACAGTTTATATATATATATATGATTAACTTTTGACTCTTTGAAGAAACTGGAGAGTTTGTGGTGCTAAATATTAGCTTTAGCCGTTGTTGCCCGTGAACTCTGCTTGTCAAAACTTTGAAATCGACGCTGTGTCTTTTTTTCTTGCCTTGTCCTGTTTCCGCAAGAACTTAATACTGTGATCGTATTTTTCATCTATTGTAATAATTTGTGTTTGTAAAATGTCAAAATGAATCTTTGATTAATAAGACGATAAGATTTGTAGTATACTATTAATCGCATACGATCGGTGGTGTAATGACTAGCATGCTCGCCTCGAGTGCTGTAGATCGTTGGTGTAATGGTTAGCGTGCTCGCCTCGAGTGCTGTAGATCGGTGGTATAATGGTTACGCGCTCGCCTCGAGTGCTGTAGATCGTTGGTTCCATACCCGATCGGGTCAAACCAAAGGCTTTTGATATGTGTTGCTTCTCCTCTAAAACACGCAGCATTAAGGAATCAGGATAATGTGCCCGAGTGGGGCGACGTGTCTATCCGCGGACTGTTGTTTCAGTGAGTTATTACTATAATAATCTAACTCAGCGTGTTGGTCTAGTATAAAGCGGACATCATCATCAACTCATTGAAAATTAACTTGTTCTCGCCATGATATAGCTGAAAAATTGCAGAGTTGGCGTTAAACAACAATCATTCAGACAAAGAAATCGGTGACAGAAAGCCGGGAATGTGAACTTTTATTTCGTATATCGTATCAACTGAGAGATATATACTCCATATGCAGATGCTGCAGGAATGTTGTTACATAGATGGAAAGTTCACAATGGGAAAATTGAAATCATCTCTTTTGTCGTAAAGTTTCGTTCTTAACCGCCCCTCACTGTCAATTTCGATGTGTAGGTCAAGGTATGAAGCAGACCTATCGGTATCTGTGGTATCCTTGATTTCAAACTCAATGGGATAGATGAGATCAACGAAATCCCCAAACCTAGAATTATTTAGTGAAAGGACATCATCTATATAGCGGAACGTGAAATTAAAGGATCGGGCTATCTTTTTTTCCGTTTTTCTTGAGAAGCCCCTCTATGATGTCTGCTTCATACGAATAAAGGAACAAGTCGGCGAGAGAAGAGGAGCACAGTTTGTGCCCAAAATAAATAAAATATATAAGTTGAATCTCATATTACATAAGAATTATTTTGAGCCCAAATTTTGTTGCATTTTTTCATGTTACGTCTAAGGCAAGGCAATTAACGTTTTAATGCGAAAATTAATGCGTACAATTGTTCATGATCTAGTAAAAAAAATCAACTGATTTTCTTATGAAATGAGTGAAATTAGTAATACAAGTTATATGATGAGTAGTTGTTGATCAATTTTATGGATTAATAGAAAAAAAACCAGTTAATAGTTAGATTTGGATTTGAAATAAAAAATTACAGTGCGTAGCAATATCCTTCACAACGTCCATGTTTAGGAAGGGACAAATCGACACTATGATTCTAACCAAAAATTCTCTGAAACTGACGTCTTCGAAATGTTCGAGTTTTTGATTGACAACATATTTGATATGTTTGGTGGGCATGTTTTTCAACAGACAGAATCGGCATACCTATGGGTACCAACTGTGTTCTTCTTCTCAAAGACTTATCCCTATAGTCGCATGAGACTTAACACAAAGGGACTTTTCTAGAAAAACGGAAGGTAGCTTGATCCTTAAAAACTATCACAGATACAGCTAGATCTGTTGCATACACTGATCTACACCTAGAAATGAACAGTGAGGGTCGGTTAATAGTAACTTTACGATAAAAGAGATGATATGAAATTTCCAAATTGTTTTGTTTATTTGTTTGTTTGATAGTGTATAACGTCACTTTCAACAATATTTCAGTTATATCGTGGAGGTAAGTTTTATTGGTGGAGGAAAACGGAAGACCCGGAGAAAACAACAGACCTGTCACAAGTCACTGACATACTTTATCACATAATGTTGCACACCTCGTCCCGATCGAGATACGTACTCACAACATCAGTGGTAATAGGCACTGATTGCGATCACGGCCACGACAGCCCCTTTCCAAATTGTTTCCAGTTGATCATTGATCCGATATTCCGTGAATTCCTCGAGATGATAAATGGTTACTGCTAACAAAGATGCTTCTGAGCCATGTGTTTATAGCGGTTAAGTTGAAGCCGTCACTTCGGAAAAGTTACGATTGCCACAAAGACTTGGTTAACCGTTACAGAATGTCTGTGTCACATTAGACGATGGATATTATCCGTTTATTGTAATCACAATCTCGTTGACTTCTTTCCTCGTTCATGACTTATTACCGACTTTGTAACGAGAATAACACAACGGGAGAGCCCGGGTGGCTCAATAAGTTAGGTAGTTGGATTATCTAACAACTCATACAAGCCTATCACCAATACGGCGTGGGTTCGCGCTCGTCTTTGTAAATTACAAAAATGGCTGCATTAGACTCGCAGCCGCAAGTGATAAAGTTTACCAGTTGCTTGCCCATGGTCGGTGGTTCTCTCCGTGTACTCCGGCTTCTTCCACCACTAAAACTGGTCGCCATGAAATAGCTGAAATATTACTGAAAGTGGCATTAAACACAATCAATCAATCAATCAATCAATCAATCAATCAATCAATCAATCAATCAATCAATCAATCAATCAATCAATCAATCAATCAATCAATCAATCAATCAATCAATCAATCAATCAATCAATCAATCAATCAATCAATCAATCAATCAATCAATCAATCAATCAATCAATCAACACAATAGGTGCCACCAGTGAAGTAGGAACTGTTTGCCATTTCGAAACACCTGAGTTCACGCCCAGTTTTGTTTATGGGGTACGTACTTTGTGTTGCTCAATCTGTGTAATGTTTTGAAGTTCGTTGTTTGTCTTTTTTCCCTTTTCTTTTGGTCATTGTATTATCTGCCCTTGGATTTAGAGATTCTGATCGCCCCTTAGGTATCTTCAAAACTTTTCTAATACTTACTGCATGAAACACTGGGAATGTATATTTATATCAGAACTCCTGATGAAAATCTATACATAAAGCCTGAAAACATCGGAAAAGTATATTCATATCAAATTTAGGATGTAAATGTGTACTTACAGCCTTAAACATCGGAAGTGTATATTTATATCAAATTTCGAATGGAAATATATACTAACAGCATGAGACCCCGGGAACGGAATGTATATATATATCTTATAGCTCCGTATGAAAACAGATATTTACAACCTGGAACACCGCGATTGTATAACTTAGAAGTCCTGGTGGAAATAAATACTCACATCCTAAAAAATAGGGAATGTTTATATATTTATATCAGTATTCCTCACGGAAATAGAAACTTATAACCTGAAAATCGGAAATGTGTATATGTTGGAAAAACAAATTAAAAATAAAAAAAACAACCTAGAAAACAAAATGTAAAACAGTAGCGTTATGACCCCCAAAACAATTGCTATTTTTTTCTTCTTCAAATTTCATCGGCGAAAACTGTAGGGGCATAGTTTTGATTTCTTGTATCTCTAAGATCAATTTTTCGGTTATTTTTCTATAAAATTTCGATCATGTTAATTAAAAAACATCTTCCATATTTTAAACATTAATATATCACTCTGGTGTTATTTCAAATATAAATGTAGTGAAACATTTATATTTTCAAATTAACGATGTTAGAAGGAAAATGCTAGAACGAAAAAAAAAGTATGGAAAATGGAGGGGGCTTAGAAATGACCTTAAGCGATAAAACAGGTGACGATTATAAATAAAAGTAACACTGGCAAAGGGAAAAGGGCTTATATAAATGATCTTAACCAGTAAAATAGGTGACGGTTCTATAAATAAAAGTAACATGAAAAATTTATAAATTTGATGTGCTGAGGAAATACAATATATTTGTTATTCCGTTTCATCTCTGCATTAAATATTATTAGACACTGACAATAACAACATCATGTCTATAAATAGAATACAATTAAAGGAATATTGAGTTCCGTTGGAAGGCGTGGCTATCTGTTGTTTGTAGTATTGCTATGGTGCGAAATGTCTTATGATTGACAGGTAATTCCCTATTAAAACTCTTGAACATTTTCTATAAATATTCATTTTATTTAACGACGATATCTTCACTATATCGGATTTAGTATTATAATATATATACAATGGAACGGTGCTATGATGTATTTTACATATTTGTTGTAAGTATATATACTTATATAGATTTTTTTTCTGGTAGATATTTTTTTTATATTTTGGATTGTATTTAATTTGTTGTGTGTTAGTTCGGAAAATATGAAACAAATATTATAATAAAATTATTTAGTAAGTTTTTAACATTAAAAAAAACTTTATAAATGTTAAACTATTTTTTAAATTTCGGATCGTATCTATTGAGTGTTAGTTATGAATATATGAAGAAAAGATATTATAATAAAATTATTTAGTAAGTTTTTAACATTAGAAAAAAACTTTAAAATGTTTTTTTTAACATAAAAATTTATATCTGTTATATTTAAATGATGCAGATTTATTTTAAATTTGTGGGAAATTAATATATAGACTAAACATTCTAATAATCGCATATTAAATGTGTTAGTGTGTGACTTACTAACGTAAGGGTGCATAATAGTTTTATTATAATGTAAAGCAAGCGTTTTAGGCTAAAATGAAAAAAAAATACTCCTAAACAACTGAAAAAAAAAAACCCGTAGCACATTATTGCTATCTAATTTTCAGGTTGCTAAGAAATGATATGGGTTATGGTTATGGTGTTTAACGCCACTTTCAACAATATTTTAGTTATATCGTGGCGGTCAGTTTTATTTGTGGAGGAAACCACCGACCCGTCGCAAGTCACTGACGTACTTTATCACATAATGTTGTATCAAGTACACCTCAACATGAACGGGATTCGAATTGCATAGGTAGTTGTAAATCCAACTAGTATAGTTTGGATATATTTTGGGAGATGTATGCATTTATAGAATTTAAAACTCCAGGAAGTAAATTCATTGCATTTAAAAAGTGGTTTGTGTTGTAGAAAAGTATATATATAATTTAGTGCACACGACACGTTTTTGGAATAAACTTCATCAGGTAACATAGCTGATTTTTTTTAATGTATTACAACAAGAGGCTCATCTGAATCTGTATTATTCACCCGTAAATCACACACAATTTGTGTTCTAACATGTCAAGATTTGGAATAAAAACAATTAAATATTTTTCACATACATGTAGGGTCCTATATTAAACTTGATACCATCAAATTTGCATACAAATCGGACTATGAAAAAGTTGGACATTGGTTGAAAGTAGCGTTAAACACCATAACTCAGCATATTGGTTGGTTGGTTCGTTGGTTTAGTGTTATCGGACACAATTGTCCAAGAAGACAACCTAATGATGATTCAGGCCACGTTTGATTGAAATAGCTTACACCAGACGGACGGACGATGACGAACATGAGGTGATGACAATAGCTCATTTGACACCTTGGGTCAGGGAAATTAACAACAAGGAGTGAATCTAGATGATTTGAAAGGGTAATTGTGTCCCTCACTCCTTGCATGTAGAACCTGTGGTTAAAGATTTAATTTACGAAGTTGTCGTATCGTACAGATGGATTCATAGTAAGCAATGTCCAGACAGTTATATCTGGAACATGCTTGAAAGAACTTAAGACAGGGGAACCTCGTTATGGTCGACCAACCAACGATGATCGTCATCAAGCATTTTGATTGCGTGAATGAGTGTTGCTTAACGCCAAGTGAACCATTTTTGAACTATTTCATTGCAACAACATGTTCCATTTCGACGAGATGATGAAGATGACGACGACGAGTTTGTCCGCTTTGTAATAGACAGTCACACTTAGATTAATTTTGATAGCGTTGGCTCACAGAAACAACAGTCCACATGTAGAAATGTCGGCACATCCCGCCACATTATCTCGATTCCGATCCAATTAGTATTTGTTCTACCACCTTCATACTGTGTGCGCAGCAGAAAAGCAATACATACCAATTTTAAATTATTTGGTTTGACCCGACCCGACGAAGTCCACAATCTACTGTACTCGAGGCGAGCACGCGAACCATTACACCATCGATGTGGTTTTAAACATTTCGATTCACGTGACTTGGTTAGTAGTTCGTATTTCTGAACATGTAACTGATGTATTTAACTGCCAATGAAGACTTGTTAATTACAATAGACTATTGGATATGTCTAGACTCAAAACCTTTGTGCTCTATAAATAAATTGCGTACAAAACGAACCGATATTAATTAAGCAAGTTCTAAACTGCGCTAGACTGGGTCTTTTCATACATTTAATATATTTGTTCTACAATGAATGGTAGAGACAGAGCATAGTCACGCATTCTGCCAGGTGTAATAAATAAATAAATAAATAAATAAATAAATAAATAAATAAATAAATAAATAAATAAATAAATAAAAATAACCTGAAATTGACAACTGTTGATGAGTGACTACCAGTTCATATTAGACTTGCGCGTTTTTTGGGGGGTAATTTCTAAGACATGCCATCACATGGAGGGGTGAGGGATTTATGGTGTTTAACTCCACTTTCAACACTACATTGTATTTCAGTTATATCGTGGCGGTCAGTTTTATTGGTGGAGGAAACCGGAATACCAGGGGACAGCCATCGACCTGTCGCAAGTCACTGACAAACTTTATAACATAATGTTGTATCGAGTACACCTCGCCTTGAACGCCCATCACATGGAAATGACACAATAAAGTAAACTTTTCAACTTATAAGCATTGCCTTGATATCGTTCATTTTTTCAAAGGCACATTTTAGATTGACAAACATGTAAAAAAACGTAGTTTTTACAATAATTTTCCATTTTTCAGATGCACAACGATACTCTTTTTACCGCATACTTCTATTTTGCAATGTTTTTGTATTTTTCTTTTAAAATGAACTATTCGTTTAGAAACCAAACACTTCACTTTTAGAGAGGAGTCTATGCCATGTTCCGCGAAGTCAGAATTTTTTTCACGCGAAACATAAATCGGTATTATTTTCCGCTCGACATTGTACCTACATATCATTTTGAAAACTGTTGGATCATATTATTCATAGATTTTTTTCTATACAATTTAACTACGGAAATTAAAAAAAAATACATAGCCCCGCCCACCAAATAGACGTTAAATGGACGTTCCTTAACAAAATACTGTCACGATAAAAAATGATACTACATTTTTTGTACTGACATTTTGTTGAACCCCAAAACTAGATCAGAGATCATGAAAATTAGGTTATATATTGATTTTTCTTTTGTATTACAGGTTTTTCTTCTTGCCATATATAAAGTAGAATCGAGTAGAAAATGCGTAAGTACTTTTATGTGTATACGTCATCAGACTTCGTGTAATATTCGCCAGGTTGTAATCTGTATCACGATGATTTAATTATCCCCTCGTCAACGAAGTTGCGAAGGGATATAGAAACGCTACCGTCCGTCCGTCCTTCCGTAACATCCTTGTGAACACTCTAGAATCAACATCCTTCAATGGATTTTGACCAAACTTGGTACATACTTAGTCCTTAAGAGAATATGGAACCCTGTTGATTGTCAAGGTCATAGGGTCAAAGGTCAAGGTGACCGGGTCAATTTTTTTGGCGAGGGGATACGCCACGCTTTTTTAATTAACTTTTCCGTGTCATATATATTGATATTTTCCAGTTTTCCGTAGTCTAAGCATTGTTGAGAATTACAATGGCAAGCTAGAAATGATCACGACTTATTAAAGAATTTGTTATATTCGTGAAAAAGGCTTTGGTGTTTTTTTTATGTCAAGAATTCTTTACTTTGCAAAACGTGATTTGGTTTCTCACTTTAAAAAATAACAAAAGCCGGCGTTTAATATATATTTTTAGAAGCTATTTTCTTAAAAATTAACTTTAACTTCGCATGATGAGATAAGAAGTCGTTATTTATACAAACTTCTAGAACCTGAAAGAGTTTACGTCTAAAGAAAAATTTGAAGATATCAGAAGCCGTAAATAGAAGATAATAGACAATGCAATGTCCAAAAAAAAAGCTAAAGAACAAACAATAATCTTCAAGACAATACACAGAAACCAAAAGATTGAGCAACACGAACCCCACAAAAAACCGTGGGTGTACTCAGGTACTAAATATAGATTATAAAATCTCTAATCACTGGCATTGACGAGTTATGTCCCTTTAATATTGTAAATAGCTTGTACTGTGTCTGCTCTGTCCACAGACAGGAATCAGGGCCTATGAGAGGAGGGGGGGGGGGGGGGGGGGGGGTTCAGTCGGTACATCGGCCCGCGGCCCGGACAGGCAAGAAGGAACCCGTGAATCTCTAAAGGACACAGCCATTGACGTTTTATTTTGATTTTTGTTTTGTATTTACAACTAAAATCCTCAATTTTGATAGAAGTTTCAGCCTGCCCCCGGGGCCCCAAAGCCTTGCAAAATTTCTCTTGGAGGCCCTGACACGAATATTTACATATGTAACCGAGAGGAATGCCAAAATTGATTCAGAATGTAAATAATTCAATGTTACATGTATTTGATATATTTCAGAATTTGGATTGTGGCGTTGGCGAAAAATGTGTGCTTAGAAGAAGTACATGTATATATCCACCCTGTTCTAAATATCCCATTTGTATAGGTATGTATTTTGATTGAGTGAGTGCTGTTTGATTAAGGGACCGACCATTTAAAAAATACCAGGCCACCTTCATAAAGTGAAAAGGTCGTTCTCTAATAAGTGAACAGCTTGTTTGTATAGCTGTGCCATGACAGGAACGTGCTATTTTTTGATAGGACAATGATGGCGTCTGTTTGTTACGTGTATTTGATCCCACAGCTCACTAGTACATCGGCTAATTGGTCTCGCCAAAATTTTATGAGACATGAGACACAAAAAGCATTATTTAATGGGAATTCAAAAAGAGAAATTACTATCGATAATGTTGATTCCTTGAAGGTGTTTTTTTTCGTTCCTATTTACCATAAAAGTGTAAGTATGGATCAACGCAAGGTTTCTGTATATCACCATAAGTGTTTCAATGATGGACAAGCGATGACACACTGCACAACACTAACAGAAACCCCAAGCTTTACACTAGGGAAACGAACACATGAAAAAAGAAAGCAGCCGGCATGTTTTTATGGACTCGAGTTTCCTGCTTCATAAACAACACATCTCATGAAGTAAGAATGCAGCAACAAACAAAACAGGACATGTTTTTATATGTACAGTCAAACCTGCCTTAAGGGATACCTCTATATAACAATGCACTGTCTATAAAGGACAGTCTCAATTTTCCCATTGATGAATAGTGCCTATAATTGTAACCTGTATATAAAGGGCAACTGTATCTATTTGTAGAAAATAGCACGGACGATTCTACGGAACAAAAAGTGACGCATCCGGGTACTTGTCCTGAAATTATTACCCCCGGACCATGTATGGAACTATGCCAAGGAGATGGAGACTGTCGAGGTGGTGAAAAATGTTGTTTTAACGGATGTGGGAATACTTGTAGATCTGTGCAAAATGGTAATAATTTTAGTTATTTCTGGTCACATGTTCCAACAGAAACCTATCCATGGTCATTTGTGACACAGATATTCTTTAACGGTTAGCCAAGTCATGGTGTTATTTGAAATAGGAAAAAAGCGATATGATTCCTATTATGTTGTAAATCGCGAAATTAATGATATGATAATAGGATGAATCTAAGGATATTTATTAATATTTGTTCCTTTAGAAGAGATTAGCCATACAAAGAATAATGATTAATAATCAGCAAAACAAATCATAGGAACTTGAATGGTTAATTGCTTCCAAATATAAATATATCGTCTTTGGTACAAACACATTCAAGGCTAAATAAAACAAGCCCATGTATGTCAGTTTTGTTTTTCTCTCTCTTACAGTAAGAACTGGCAAGCCAGGATCATGTCCGTGGGATTTAAGAAGACAACCTCTGTGTGGAATGGACTGTTCCAGTGACCTACACTGTCCCGGAAGTGAAAAATGTTGCCTAACAGCATGCGGAAGTACGTGTTCTAGGCCTTGTTACCATTGGTTACAGAGAGGCAGCAATAGCGATGGATTTGCCAATGGGATTTGGTCTTTGTCATATCAGTGTCGTCCTGCATTTTAATTGCTTTGACCGAGTGCAATAATCTTTTAAATGCTTTACATATTGATGCCTGCATTGAATGTTATGACGCCTGAAATGTGTGCAAAAATAAGAATGCAATTGATTGTTTATGTCACGTGGTTTATGTGAGATGTAGACAGAAGCTGCACATGATTGTTGTTGCATTTTATTTAAGTATTGTGTTCAATTTCAATCTATTTGCATTGTATTCATATCTTTCGACAAATCTGTCCAAATTCCATTAATTTAGAATGTGTTGATTGGTAGCGTACTTTCCTTATTAATATAGAATCATGAATGTTATGCGAGTGAGTGATTGTTGTTTAACGCTAAAATCAGCAATTTTTCAGCTATATCATGGCGAGAACAAGCTAATTTTCAATGATATGATGATGAGGTCCGCTTTGTACTAGATCTTGTGAAAAACAGGGTTATCGCCCCTCGATATAACGTGCCTCAATGTGATAATATATACATATCTAGATTTTGATTGGTTGTGAAAGTTGATAGGGGCTGAGTAATATTTACTAGTTGATATCATTATAAATCGATTTATTTATTTATTTATTTATTTATTTATTTATTTATTTATTTATTTATTTATTTATTTATTGAGATTTTAATTGTTGTTACTTATTAAATAAAAAAATGAACAATATTAACTGCATTGTTCTTTATACTGGACTTTTTGGGGTCCATAAACCTAGTTTAATAAACGTTAAAGAAAACCGAAGGGACAATCAAAAATGGACAATCCAGAGAAACTGGCAACATTGGGTATACAAGACACAACACGAAAACAAACAAAATAAAAAACACAACACATTATGTGTTGAACACCACTATACAGTATACACAAAATAATACAAACAGCGTAAATAAGACATGACATCTACAAACAACTGGAGGTAAAGACGAACCGAACATCGCTTTTATGGGGAAATCGTAACGGACATCACAACACGGAACCATGAACGTAAAGACACACAACAGGACAACACATAGGAGGAGTCCTGCACCAATCCAGACAAGTGAGTAGTCATGTATGTGCTTTAATGGTATCGATTCTGACTCTTTTTACGATTTTCCTAAATTTTTTGTATTCCCAAGGCACATAATGCAAATATGGCTTTTGTGGATCTGATCGAAAAGTAGTTATATTTAAACCTGCCAAATACAGACGGTCCTGATCGAATACCAGTTGAATTTAAATCTACCAATACAGAGGTCCTGATCGAATACCAGTTGCATTTAAATCTACCAATACAGAGGTCCTGATCGAATACCAGTTGAATTTAAACATACCAATACAGACGGTCCCGATCCAATACCAGTTGAATTTAAACCTACCAATACAGACGGTCCTGATCAAATAATAGTTGAATTCAAACCTGTCAACACAAATGATCCTGATCGAATAGTAGTTGGATTTAAACCTGTCAATACAGACGGTCCTGATCGAATGGTAGTCAAATTAAAACATGTCAATACACACGGTCCTGATCGAATGGTAATCAAATTAAAACCTGCCAATACCGACGGCCCTGATCGAATAGTAGTTGAATTAAAACCTGTCAATACAGATAGCTCTTATCGAATAGTAGTTGAATTAAAATCTGTCAATAGAGACGGTCTTGATCAAATAGTAGTTAAATTTAAACACGTCAATAGAGGCGGTTCTGGTCGAATGGTAGTTCAATTAAAACCTGCCAATACAGACGGTCCTCATCAAATAACAGTTGAATTTAAACCTGTCAATACAGACCGTCCTGATAGAATAGTAGCTAAATTAAAACCTGTCAATACAGACGGTCCTGATCGAATAGTAGTTGAATTAAACCCTGCCATACAGACTGTCCTAATCGAACAGTAGCTATAGTTAAGCCTGTCAATACAGACGGTCCTAATCGAATATAGTTAAATGAAAACCTGTCAATACAGACGGTCCTGATCGAACAGTAGTTAAATTAAAACCTATCAATAGATACGGTCCTGATCGAATACCAGTTGAATTTAAACCGATCAATAACAGACGATCCTGATCGAATAGTAGTTGAGTTTAAACCTGTCAATACAGACGGTCCTGATCGAATACCAGTTGAATGTAAACCTGACAATACAGACGGTCCTGATCGAATAATAGTTGAATTTAAACCTGTCAATACAGACGGTCCTGATCGAATAGTAGTTGAATTAAAACCTGACAATACAGACGGTCCTGATCGAATAGTAGTTGGAATAAAACCTGTCAATACAGACGGTCTTGATCGAATAGTAGTTAAATTAAAACCTATCAATAGATACGGTCGTGATCGAATACCAGTTGAATTTAGACCTGTCAATAACAGCCGATTCTGATCGAATAGTAGTTGAATTTAAACATGTCAATATATGCAGTCCTAATCGAATACCAGTTGAATTTAAACCTGTCAATACAGATGGTTCTGATCGAATACCAGTTGAATTTAAACCTATCAATACAGATGGTTCTGATCGAATAGTAGTTGAATTAAAACCTGCCAATACAAACGGTCCTGATCGAAAAGTAGTTAAATTAAAACCTGTCAATACAGACGGTCCTGATCGAATACCAATTGAATTTAAACCTGTCAATACAGACCGTCCTGATAGAATAGTAGCTAAATTAAAACCTGTCAATACAGACGGTCCTGATCGAATAGTAGTTGAATTAAACCCTGCCATACAGACTGTCCTAATCGAACAGTAGCTATATTTAAGCCTGTCAATACAGACGGTCCTGATCGAATATAGTTAAATGAAAACCTGTCAATACAGACGATCCTGATCGAACAGTAGTTAAATTAAAACCTATCAATAGATACGGTCCTGATCGAATACCAGTTGAATTTAAACCGATCAATAACAGACGATCCTGATCGAATAGTAGTTGAGTTTAAACCTGTCAATACAGACGGTCCTGATCGAATACCAGTTGAATGTAAACCTGTCAATACAGACGGTCCTGATCGAATAATAGTTGAATTTAAACCTGTCAATACAGACGGTCCTGATCGAATAGTAGTTGAATTAAAACCTGACAATACAGATGGTCCTGATCGAATAGTAGTTGGAATAAAACCTGTCAATACAGACAGTCTTGATCGAATAGTAGTTAAATTAAAACCTGTCAATACAGACTGTCCTGATCGAATAGTAGTTGAAATAAAACCTGTCAATACAGACGGTCTTGATCGAATAGTAGTTAAATTAAAACCTGTCAATGCAAACGGTCCTGATCGAATAGTACTTAAATACGGTTGTTTCGAATCATGTCAATTACGACCACGTTCCGTCTTTTTCTTGTCTTGACGTCTGAACAAATCGGCAGGCGACTTCCGGTGTTTACGCTATTACTGTGACAACGTCAGCATATCATAGTCGTAGATGCGGTAGATTATAAGTAATTGTAATATGGAGACGCCAAGGAAACCGCTGAATAAATACTGGTGCTCGGTACCCCACTATCTTTCTGATATCAGAAATATGTACATAAAGGCAGATCCTTTTCCTTTGATGATGCTGACAGCCGCAAATAAAGAAAGAAAACAAATTTAATTTCAAAGAAGTATTTGTCTCTGCATTGAAGTCTTTGATACAAATAAAATAATTTAATTGATATCTGTCTTTTACAGAAAATGTTAAGATTTTTTTTAAGTTGAGGATCGAACGTTAAAACGGCACATATCGATTGGACTTTTTGTTGTGTACATTGACACCGGAAGTTCAATGCCGATTAGTCCATCGAAATCACGTGATCTGGCAGACGAAAATAACAAAATTTTGACGGAATGGAAATAATTCGAAACAACCGTATTAAAATCTGTCAATACAGACGGTCCTGATCGAATAGTAGCTAGACTAAAACCTGCCAATACAACCGATCCTGATCAAACAGTAGTTATATTTAAGCCTGTCAATACAGACGGTCCTGATCGAATATAGGTATATTAAAACCTGCTAATACAGACGGTCCTGATCGAATACCAGTTGAATTTAAACCTGTCAATACAGACGGTCCTGATCGAATAGTTGTTAAATTAAAACCTATCAATAGATACGGTCGTGATCGAATACCAGTTGAATTTAGACCTGTCAATAACAGCCGATCCTGATCGAATAGTAGTTGAATTTAAACCTGTCAATATAGGCAGTCCTAATCGAATACCAGTTAAATTTAAACCTGTCAATACAGATGGTTTTGATCGAATAGTAGTTGAATTAAAACCTGCCAATACAAACGGTCCTGATCGAATAGTAGTTAAATTAAAACCTGTCAATACAGACGGTTCTGATCGAATACCAATTGAATTTAAACCTGTCAATACAGACGGTCCTGATCGAATAACAGTTGAATTTAAACCTGTCAATACAGACGGTCCTAATCGAATAGTAGTTGAATTTAAACCTGTCTAAACAGACGGTCCTGATCGAATAGTAGTTGAATTAAAACCTGTCGATACAGACGGTCCTGATCGAATAGTAGTTGAATTAAAACCTGTCAATACAGACGTTTCTGATCGAATATTAGTTAGATTAAAACCTGTTAATACAGATGTTCCTGATCGAATAGTAGTTAAATTAGAACCTGTCAATACAGACGGTCCTGATCGAATAGTAGTTAAATTAAAACCTGCCAATACAGACGGTCCTGATCGAATATAGTTAAATTAAAACCTGTCAATACAGACGATCCTGATCGAATACCAGTTGAATTTAAACCTGTCAATACAGACGGTCCTGATCGAATAGTAGTTAAATTAAAACCTATCAATAGATACGGTCCTGATCGAATACCAGTTGAATTTAAACCTGTCAATAACAGACGATCCTGATCGAATAGTAGTTGAGCTTAAACCTGTCAATACAGACGGTCCTGATCGAATACCAGTTGAATTTAAACCTGTCAATACAGACGTTCCTGATCGAATACTAGTTGAATCTAAACCTGTCAATACAGACTGTCCTGATCGAATAGTAGTTAAATTAAAACCTGTCAATACAGACTCTCCTGATCGAATAGTAGTTAAATTAAAACCTATCAATACCAGTTGAATTTAGACCTGTCAATAACAGCCGATCCTGATCGAATAGTAGTTGAATTTAAACATGTCAATATATGCAGTCCTAATCGAATACCAGTTGAATTTAAACCTGTCAATACAGATGGTTCTGATCGAATACCAGTTGAATTTAAACCTGTCAATACAGATGGTTCTGATCGAATAGTAGTTGAATTAAAACCTGCCAATACAAACGGTCCTGATAGAAAAGTAGTTAAATTAAAACCTGTCAATACAGACGGTCCTGATCGAATACCAATTGAATTTAAACCTGTCAATACAGACGGTCCTGATCGAATAACAGTTGAGTTTAAACCTGTCAATACAGACGGTCCTGATCGAATAACAGTTGAGTTTAAACCTGTCAATACAGACGGTCCTAATCGAATAGTAGTTGAATTTTAGACCTGTCTAAAGAAACGGTCCTGATCGAATAGTAGTTGAATTTAAACCTGTCAATACAGACGGTCCTGATCGAATAGTAATTGAATTAAAACCTGTCAATACAGACGGTCCTGATCGAATAGTAGTTAAATTAAAACCTGTCAATACAGATAGTCCTGATCGATTAGTAGTTAAATTAGAACCTGTCAATACAGACGGTCCTGGTCGAATAGTAGTTAAATTAAAACCTGCCAATACAGACGCTCCTGATCGAACAGTAGTTATATTTAAGCCTGTCAATACATACGGTCTTGATCGAATATAGTTAAATTAAAACCTGTCAATACAGACGGTCCTAATCGAATACCAGTTGAATTTAAACCTGTCAATACAGACGGTCCTGATCGAATAGTAGTTAAATTAAAACCTATTAATAAATAGATACCGTCCTGATCGAATACCAGTTGAATTTAAACTGGTCAATAATAGACGGTCCAGATCGAATAGTAGTTGAGTTTAAACCTGTCAATACAGACGGTCCTGATCGAATACCAGTTGAATTTAAACCTGTCAATACAGACGGTCATGATCGAATAGTAGTTGAATTTAAACCTGCCAATACAGACGGTCCTGATCGAATAGTAGATGAAATAAGGCCTGTCAATACAGACGGTTCTGGTCGAATAGTAGTTAAATTAAAACCTGCCAATACAGACGGTCATGATCGAATAGTAGTTGAATTAAAACCTGTCAACACAGACGGTCCTGATCGAATAGTAGTTGAATTAAAACCTGTAAATACAGACGGTTCTGATCAAATAGTAGTTGAATTAAAACCTGTCAATACAGACGGTCCTGATCGAATAGTAGTTAAACTAAAACCTGTCAATACAGACGGTCCTGATCGAATACTAGTTATATTAAAACCTGTCAATACAGACGGTCTTGATCGAATACTAGTTGAATTAAAACCTGTCAATACAGACGATCCTGATCGAATAGTAGTTAAATTAAAACCTGTCAATACAGACGTCCTGATCGAATACTAGTTATATTAAAACCTGTCAATACAGACGGTCTTGATCGAATACTAGTTGAATTAAAACCTGTCAATACAGACGATCCTGATCGAATAGTAGTTAAATTAAAACCTGTCAATACAGACGTCCTGATCGAATACTAGTTATATTAAAACCTGTCAATACAGACGGTCTTGATCGAATACTAGTTGAATTAAAACCTGTCAATACAGACGATCCTGATCGAATAGTAGTTAAATTAAAACCTGTCAATACAGACGGTCCTGATCGAATACTAGTTGAATTAAAACCTGTCAATACAGACGGTCCTGATCGAATAGTAGTTGAATTAAAACCTGTCAATACAGACGGTCCTGATCGAATACTAGTTGAATTAAAACCTGTCAATACAGACGGTTCTGATCGAATACTAGTTGAATTAAAACCTGTCAATACAGACGGTCCTGATCGAATACCAGTTGAATTTAAACCTGTCAATACAGACGGTCATGATCGAATAGTAGTTGAATTTAAACCTGCCAATACAGACGGTCCTGATCGAATAGTAGTTGAAATAAGGCCTGTCAATACAGACGGTCCTGGTCGAATAGTAGTTAAATTAAAACCTGCCAATACAGACGGTCATGATCGAATAGTAGTTGAATTAAAACCTGTCAACACAGACGGTCCTGATCGAATAGTAGTTGAATTAAAACCTGTAAATACAGACGGTTCTGATCAAATAGTAGTTGAATTAAAACCTGTCAATACAGACGGTCCTGATCGAATAGTAGTTAAACTAAAACCTGTCAATACAGACGGTCCTGATCGAATACTAGTTATATTAAAACCTGTCAATACAGACGGTCTTGATCGAATACTAGTTGAATTAAAACCTGTCAATACAGACGATCCTGATCGAATAGTAGTTAAATTAAAACCTGTCAATACAGACGTCCTGATTGAATACTAGTTATATTAAAACCTGTCAATACAGACGGTCTTGATCGAATACTAGTTGAATTAAAACCTGTCAATACAGACGATCCTGATCGAATAGTAGTTAAATTAAAACCTGTCAATACAGACGTCCTGATCGAATACTAGTTATATTAAAACCTGTCAATACAGACGGTCTTGATCGAATAGTAGTTGAATTAAAACCTGTCAATACAGACGATCCTGATCGAATAGTAGTTAAATTAAAACCTGTCAATACAGACGGTCCTGATCGAATACTAGTTGAATTAAAACCTGTCAATACAGACGGTCCTGATCGAATAGTAGTTGAATTAAAACCTGTCAATACAGACGGTCCTGATCGAATACTAGTTGAATTAAAACCTGTCAATACAGACGGTCCTGATCGAATACTAGTTGAATTAAAACCTGTCAATACAGACGGTCCTGATCGAATAGTAGTTGAATTAAAACCTGTCAATACAGACGGTCCTGATCGAATAGTAGTTGAATTATAACCTGCCAATAGTTTTAATTTAACTACTATTCGATCAGTGGTGATAGGCACCGATTGCATAGTCATACGATCACGGCCACGACGGTCCCTCTGATTAATAAAGTAAATAAATAGACATGTTTTCTTAGTTTTCATGCTGATTAATGAATGGAGAAAACTATTTTTTACTGCTAATTTTTCTATCATTTTGTTGTTTGTTACACATTAAGATAAAAAAACAGCCATAATTCTTTTCAACTGATAGATAAGGGTAATAACAAAATTACCGAACTCCGAACAATCTTCCAAAGGGAAAGTCAAAACTCATAAGTATATCAACAGACAAAATCAGTCAACATCCGGAAAACTGTGAAAACCGTAATGACCCTGACTTGGTACAGGCATTTCTAAAGAAATGGTGGGTTGAATCAGATTGTTATTCAGTTTATTTCAATTATGATTAACCAAATTCATACTTCTCAGGGGCGGATTTAGAGGGGGGCGTGCGGGGCGTGCGCCCCCCTAAAATTCACAAAGCATATTAAGCAGTTCAACAAACAACTTTTTCATGAATGGTTAACTCGTGACCTGTAGTAAAATATTCCTACACATTGTAAATACACGTTGGGTGTGTTCGTTGATTCATATATGGATTCGCTGACAATTTCCGCTTTTGTTTGTCTATAAACAAGAAGAGTCGAATCATATGTTTTCAATGAACGAATCAAACGACGAAAAGAAAAGCTCCATCCGGACGGGCAGTATTAACTAGAACCACCCGAAAGGACAAGCACCGAAAGTACAGACCAATTAGTGAAATGAGGAATGCGTTAAAACTAAACCAATAGTTCTTTGAAGGGTTAAAATATCGTGATCGATCAGTCATGAGTTGAACAATTCGCATCACGGTTGTTCAAAAAACGTTTTACTTTAGGTTCGTATAATCTGACAAAAATATACTGTTAACAATTATCCGACAAAATTAATTTTTTTTGATCTGATAAAAATGGTGTGGTTGGTTCAAAATTGTCGTTCAAATAAATGTCTTTAATTCCTAAAATCCCCAGAGTTTCAGGGGGGCTTTGCCCTGGACCAGCTGGTGACCTTAAGTGGTCCCCAGACCCCTCGCCTACTCACGCCCCCCCTAACCACAAATCCTGGATCCGCCCCTGCTTCTTATTCCAAATAATCAAATGTGGGGAAAGGTGACGAACACACCTCATAAAGTATCTCTTAAAATAGAATATGTAGTTTCACAATTATAGCCTTCATGAAAATGTGATATCGATAATGATTAAATTGAGAAGGGGTTATATATAATTATTTCCCACAAGCCGGAAGGTTTGAGAGAAATAACTCTTTCGACTTTTCATCATTATAGATATTAACTTTTCAGAAGGACATACTAGTATTATTATACTGCACTAATCCAAACAGAAGCAACAAGCAGAAAATAACAGATAGAAATGTGTGGTTGTACATATACTGAATGCACTGTGCAAATTATCTTATAACCAATTTTAGTTGACATTTTGATACAATAATCAACAAATGAATAAACCCCACTTCAGGGGTGGATCCAGGATTTCAAGTGAGGGGGGAGGGGGCGTGCTTAATAAAATTACGATTTTACGCGAAAAAATCATATTTTTCCAATTATGGAGGGAGGCGCGAAATTGTTTGGGGTATTTCGTGTGAAAAATCACGATTTTACGCCAAAAAAATCATATTTTTCCCAATTTTAGCGCCCCCCGCCCCCTGGATCCGCCCCTGCACTTAAATTGTGGCAGAAATTTGTTTTGTACACATTTTACTTCTTCTTCTTCTTCTTCTTCTTCTTCTTCTTCTTCTTCTTCTTCTTCTTCTTCTTCTTCTTTTCTTCTTTTTCTTCTTCTTCTTCTTCTTCTTCTTCTTCTTCTTCTTCTTCTTCTTCTTCTTCTTCTTCTTCTTCTTCCAATAAAGTTCACCCTTCAGTGATCCTGAGTATTATCGAACATATGTTATGTACATTGGCCGACAAGGAGGCATGTGTTTAAAAACACTTCTAACAAAATGTAATATATACAGTAACTAACACATGCACTATGATGTGAATGTCAAGTGCGGGAACACTGATCAGCACTGTTGGCGATTGCTATTCCATGTTCGGGTCGCTGAAGGGAAGTATGAGTTTTGGTGGATCTGTACTCTCGAGAATGATATTTGAAATATTTGGTCATGGCCTCTTGTTGTTCTGGTGGTTACATGAGTAAGGTACATTTGCACTGGTATGGCTATAAGGTGGTGGACTATCCTGTGCATCATTACCATTTGTGTTATTGGTTGTACTTACACAGACTTTGAAATTTGCAACACATATATGCATCCAGCTAGACTGACAATGACACCCACTTTTGCTTTGTTTACAAGCAGATGATGTAAATAACCAGTTATCAGTTTGAAGTACGTGTCAAAGTCAAACAGTTATTTTTCGCTATGTGCATATTCCTTAACAGCTATTATCGCTGCTTGCAGTATACCGCAGAAATAATTAGTTATTGTTGGACCCCCACCTACAACAAAACAGTAAAATAAACCAATTATTTCTTTATCATTTTCTATAGTAAGGTATAATAAGTGAACTGATCAAGATTGAGAGGCCATCATGGTCGTGATCATATGGTAGTTTTTGCTCTTTCTCTTTGGTCCTGTACATGTGTTCTTATCTGAGATGCAACTAACACAAATTTCATACTCTTTGGTTTGACTCAACCCACGATCTACCACAAACCTGGCGAGCATCCTAACCATTACATCAATGAATTTATATTTTATATTGTTCAGTTATTCATGACATATATTCTGTTTAATCAGATATTCCAGTTACAAGGGCCGTCATGGTCGTGATCGTATGGTAGTTGTATTTAAAACTACGTACTTATGCAATCATTGCCTATCACCACTAAAGTTGCGAGTTCGAATCCGCTCATGGCGAGGTGTACTCTATACAACATTATGTGATAAAGTTTGTCAGTGACTTGCGGCAGGTCAGTACTTTTCTTCAGGTACTCTGGTTTCCTCCACCAATAAAACTGACCGCCATGATATAACAGAAATATAGTTGAAAGTGGCGTTAAACAACGCAACCCTAACATCCCTTTTGTGTTGCTTAGTTTGAATGCTAGTGTTTTGTTGTTGTTATATGTTAATTTAATTCTCCAGTTATAAGTGAAGGCTGGTATGTATAATGTTCAAGAATAGAGTGTTCTTTATAAAGGACAAAGTCCCTTTAACTGTAGGCTGTACGATTTTTCCTCCTATTCATAGCCAAATATCTTTTCACCGGAAGTTTTAACCAGAGGCTCCCAGGAACCTGTAATCGTTCACCTGGATCAAAGCTGCTTTCAATAACAACGCAACTTCACTGTGGCGGCCATCTTGGTGGGAGAGCGCGACTGCTAGACACAATTTTGGAAGAGGACCATCCAATGACTATTCCATCAAAGTTTGGTTCTAATTGAGCTACTGGTTTCAGACAAGATGTTTTTTATGTGAATTTCCCATAGGGTCCTATGTTAAACTAAGTTCAGCTGTGCAGCCATCTTGGTCAGAGGGCGGGACCACCAGACACAAATTTGGAAGAGGACCATCCAATGACTATTTTATCAAAGTTTGGTTCCAATTGAGCAACTGGTTCCAGACAAGAAGATTTTTTATGTGAATTTCCCATAGGGTCCTATGTTAAGCTAAGTTCGGCTGTGGTGGCCATCTTGGTCAAAGGGCCGAACCGCCAGACATATATTTGGAAGAGAACCATTCAATGACTATTTCATCAACATTTAGTTCTTATTGAGCAAATGGTTTCAAACAAGAAGATTTTTATGGGAATTTCCCATAGGGTCCTATGTTAAATTAAGTTCGGCTGTGGCGGCCATCTTGGTCGGAGGTCTGAAATGCCAGACACAATTTTGGAAGGGGACCACCCAAGAATCATTTCAGCAAAGTTTGATTGAGATTGGCTCAGTAGTTTCAGAGGAGAAGATTAAAAAAAAATTTCATCCCCCTTTTTTCTAATTTGCATAATCGGTCAAAATCGGCAAAAGTTCAAAGTTCATAAAAAATGACGTAATATCTGTTAAAAAGCTCATCATTATGCTTATACAGTTCAAATTTGGGCACATTCTGGCTTAAAATAGAGCAGTTTTGGCCATTTGAAGAAATTTCTATTTTTAGTAATGGTGGCCATCTTGGATGGAGGGCATGGCTATCGGACATAACTTTTAAAGGGAACCACCTAAGGATGATTCAGGTCAAGTTTGGTAGAGGAGAAGATTTTTGAAAAAGATTACAGACGAACGATGGACGCCAAGTGATGGCAATAGCTCACACAGGTGAGCTAAAAATAGATCAATTGATATTTAGAAATGCAAAAAATATATATTTCAATGAAAAATTCCCATTTCTTTAATTATTTACTCTATGCAAAATCAAAATAAACTTTAAATAAAATTCTAATTAAAAAATCTCTTTCTACGAGATTCTCGGCAGAAGAGCGGCGTAGGTAAAATGAACGGAACAGCCATAAGTTAAAGAGAGATAACTCCGGCCAAATAATAAAAAAAAACAACTTTAAAAAGTACTTGAAAAAAAAGAATACATTCCCTTCTCACGCCTCCCTCTTAAATTTATAGGACTTCGTCCTTCAAACAGGTTGTGCCTGTCTCATATTAAACAACACTGCTCACCCAGTATGTGTGATGGTCAGCATTTTACTCCCATGTGTTAAACACTAGCTTAACCACACAACTTGTTATTGAAGTGTCTGTACCAAGGCAGGAAATGAAAGTGGGTGGTCATGTATTTGTGTGTTAGGAATATAGTTTTTTTCCTCTCTGCGATTTTTCTATTGGATTTTGGGACTGTTCTAATAGTGTGTTTTTTTTTTTGTTTATCATAAACCAAGGATTTATATAAGTAGTCCTACTATATAAATCCTTGCATAAACTGTCAAAGAGAGAAACAGACAGATTTGTCCTGTTAATAACTTACTGTAATGACCTATGTATAATGTACTAGATTTTACATAGAATCTTTATTTTGTAGGAGGGTTGAGCTTTATAAACAAGAACAATATATTTCACTCTTTTTTTCCGACAGGAAAATTCCCATGTCCACCATTTTTGGTGTTTACTATTCGTCAACATGTAAAGTTGCATGTTTTTCTCACTTTGATTTGTTTGGACACAATTCCACAAAATCATTAAATGCATCTAATAAGTTTTAATTTTTGAAAAATTAAGACCGTCTAGTGCATTTATGTTTTGCATTTGTTCAAAAATCAATTTAATTTGATTTTCAGCTTAATAAAAACAAAACAAATAACTCAAATGTCTAGGACATATTTTAATAGCATCTAAAGCTCAATCACAGATTATTTTATAAAAAAATCTGATTTCATATTCAAAACATAATAATAATGTAAAAATAAAATAAATCTATAATTCTTTTCACAAAATATAAACTATATAATATATAAATTAATTTGAGACAACTTTCTACCAACCAAAATTATAAAAAAAATATTAAAATAAATACTTGGCTAAAAACGTTGTTACAGTTATCTGGGAGCTGTATCAACATATGGAGGGACAATGTTTTTAATTCCTCGTTTGGACTTCCGAGAGATTAATTACAGATTAATACATGGGCATTTCCATATTGGCCTGGTTATCATCCCGAGACCCCCATATTAGCCCGAGATGATAACCAGGCCAATATGGAAATGCCCATGTATTAAACTATTTATTACATACTTCCGACATCTAGAAAAGAGACACCCATATTGGCCTGAGACGAAGTCGAGGCCCATATTGGCCCGGGCCAATATGGGCCTCGATATGGAAATGATCTTGTAGTAATCCAATAACCGGTTATTTTCCTGTGGTGTGAAAATATGGACAGTTTACTTCCGGTCATATTGGTCATACAAAAATGCCTTTATTTCAACTAAGTATGTAATAATAGACAGTTTTAGTGCATTGTCTTAAAATATAAAGTTTATGTGTATAAGGCTTAAAAACTGGGATAAAGGCGAGGTTTAAATGAGACTTTCCCCAGTTTTGTGGTGAATACACATCAACTCTATATTTTAAGACACTGCATTAATATTGTGCTTATCCTGCAGAAAAATCACATTAATCCATGGACATTTATATTTTGAATTAAATAATAAAATTATATTATTATCCATTGATTGCCACTTTTGATATTTTCTGTCAACAGGAAGTGAACTGGATTTACAACTAGGTTCCCAAAGCACAACAGCTAACATGTGACAGGGGTACCAGAAAAAACTATTTTTCAGTCAGTGGCAGTATATAGCAAAAATATTATCCAGTCAAAGCAATTTTTCTACTCAAATAGAACAAGTGCAAGATTAATACTATTTAAACTGTTACAAACTGGTTCCCTGGGGCCGTCGTGGCCGTGATCGTATGGTAGTTGGATTTTACAAGTACCTATGCAATCAGTGCCCATCACCACTGATGTTGTGAGTTCGAATCTCGATCAGGGCAAGGTGGACAACATTATGTGATAAAGTTTGTCAGTGACTTGTGACAGGTCAGTGGTTTTCTACGGTTTCCTCAACCAATAAAACTGATAGGTATAGCCGAAATATTGTTGAAAGTGGTGTTAAACACCATCAAACAAAAAAACAAACCAACTGGTTCCCTGTGTTTACTTAATTGAACAAATACTTCAAATCACAGTTGAACACTTTAATATACTGAAAAAATATAAGCATTTAAAAAACTGACGAAAACTTTTATTTCTCATAGTGATGCAATTAAAAGATTAATGAACTAAATGCAAAAACTAGGTAAAGGTGACCTAATTTTAATATCAAAATAAGGCCTTATCCAAGCTATAGGAACACATGAAGTTACAAAATAATGTAACTTCTAGTACAATAGTGAAATACATAAATGCAAAAGGTCTGGCGACCACATTTTTTCGTTATGATATACCAAATTAAAACTAGAGGCTCAGTGGGCTGAGCATGTGTTGCTCACCTTTCATTTTATTTTGAGGAAATTTTATATAGAACCTTACATAAGTGATTCCTACCAAAAATATGGTTGTTTCGAATCATGTCAATTCCGACCACGTTCCGTCTTTTTTGTGTCTTGACATCTGAAATGCTCGGCAGACGACTTCCGGTGTTTACGCTATTACTGTGACAACATCAGCATATTATAGTCGTAGATGCGGTAGATTGTAAGTACATGTAATTGTAATATGGAGACGCCAAGGAAACGGCTGAATAAATACTGGTGTTCGGTACCCCACTATCTGTCTGATATCAGAAATATATACATAAAGGCAGATCGTTTTCCTTTCATGATGCTGACAGCCGCAAATAAAGAAAGAAAACAAATTTAATTTTAAAGAAGTAATTGTCTCTGCATTGAAGTCTTTGATACAAATAAAATAATTTAATTAATATCTGTCTTTTACAGAAAATTTTAAGATTTTTTTAAGTTGAGGATCGAACGTTAAAATGGCACATATCGATTGGAGATTTTGTTGTGTACATTGACACCGGAAATCCAGTGCTTTACATTCCATCGAAATCATGTGATCTGGCGGACGAAAATAATTTTTTTTTGACGGAATGGAAATGATTTGAAACAGCCGTATTGAAATATTTGGGTAAATCATGAATATTCATGAGTCATTGAGACAAAAAATATTTAGTCAACCATGAATATTCATGAGTCACCAAAACAAAAAAATATTTGGTCAATCATGAATATTCATGAGTTATCACCATGGAAATTCTCCATTAGTTTGTTATGATTTTTAAATTATGATTGCATAATATACATATATTGCGAAGTTTAAATGCATATATGCTTTATATATATTTTACAGGCAAGACAATAACTAATAAAAAAATACTGTTGAACATGAAATAATACAATAGTCTACATGAAACCACAACCTTTTTTCTGCAGGTAAAAAATGAACACTTTACGATTGGTAATGAAACCACAACCTTTTTTCTACAGGAAAAAAATGAACACTTTACAATTGGTAAACAAAAAATATATTATGACAGAAAATTAAGTACAAGGCACAACATATAACATATGTTCCCATTTCCCCCCTCTCCCCTTTAATGGCATAATATCAGAAGTCAGTCAAGGCTGAAAAAAAAAATTGATCATGAGGAAGAATCATTTTTGTTAATAATAACAACCAACTTCCTTCCAAATCATTTAACGGAAGGGTGAATAAAATCGTAATTACCTGTGTATTATACCCACTTTTTTTTTTATTTGAAAAAGTTTTGACTAACAGCAGTGAGTATCGTACAAATGAAAAAGGTAGAAACGAACATTTTAAAGAAATAATATTGCATTTTATGCAATTTTTTTTCCTGAAATACTTTTGACTTGACTAGCTTGGGCGAGTATGTTATAAGAGAAATAATTAGAAACGAAAGTATAAAAACATGTGCATTATACAAAACTGTGTACTATGCACATCTGAAATGCCAACATTACATATATACATATACATTAAAGTAACATAACAAATAATTAAAAGGCCTTCAGCATTATGGACGGAATCATTTTAGGCTAGTAGCCTATTGGACGGAATCATTTTAGGCTTGTAGCCTATTGGACGGAATCATTTTAGGTTTGTAGCCTATTGGATGGAATTATTTATTTTAGGTTTGTAGCCTAATGGACACAATCATATTAGGCTTGTAGCCTATTCAATATATTTCATATTATTGCTAGATTACAACTGCATAGTTCTATCATGCATAAAAATTTGTTTCATTTTTCCGAAAATCTTCTCAATTCACCTCCTACCCATAATTATTCTACAGAATTGTCCAATCAAAAATTCCCTTTCTGAATATTTATAGTATAACTACTCTTGCATGAAGGATATCAGAAAAAAATCATGAGTAAGTTCAGTAACCATCAATACAGGGTTATTGTGTTTAACGACACTTTCAACAATATTTCAGTTATATCATGGCGTCAGTTTTAATGGTGGAGGAAATCAGAGTACCCAGAGAAATTCACAGAACTGCCGTAAGTCACTGACAAACTTGATCACATAATGTTCTATCAAGTACATTAAAAAACAGGAATTCACGAATATGCATTAGCTCATAAGTGAATGGCCGTCCTTGTTCGGTTACAAGTGATTTTTTTTAAGATATTCGGAAAGCAAGTTACACTATTTATTAAATAGATTTTGTTTGCAGTAATTATATGCTTAAAAAGGGAAATTTATTCTTCATTGTCAGATGCTTAATATATTCTCGGTTGTGGCGAAGTTGGTAGTGTGACGTTTCACTGGGAGAAAATACCAGTTTTTTTAATTCACTTGAAAATCTTAAATATTTCATGAGCATCTGCGTAATAAATGCTACTTATACTATTTTTTTCTTATTATTGCAGAATTTTAAATAATCTTAATCACAAAATTGTAACAGTGGTATGAAAGAAAACAAAAATATCAGCAGTAATCTTTCTATATTGTCAACGTTTTGAAATCGACAGAAAACAAACTTTTCCATTTTTTTTTTTATTCACTCTGCTGCAGAATATAAGTTCTGAAAAATAATGATATTCTAAAATAAAATGTCTTATCATCATTTGCTTTTAGTTCCTCCAGTTTCCTCCGTTTTCTTTCCTTTAGTTTTTCCTTTCTTCTTTCCTTTAACTTTTTTCTTAACTAATTCTGTTAACCTTGCCTTTCTGTCTTCGGCCATTCTTTGTTTGTACATTATCTCATTGGCTCTGTCTTAACAAAAAATTATACAGAAAATAAATTATTCGAACACTCATCTCATTGGCTCTATCTTAAAAAAATAAACAGAAAATAAATTATGCAAATCTACGAGACAAAAAACATTTCAATCTTATACTTTTATCCTGACTTAATTTCCAAAGATAAATTGTATATATAATGCACCAATTTTGCAACTAAACTTTCTATACAGTAATACAAGTTGTGAGTTCAAATCTCGCTCATGATGGCGAGGTGAACTTGATACAACATTATGGCATAAAGTTTGTCAGCGACTTGCGATAGGTCGGTGGTTTTCTCAGGGTATTCCGATTTCCTTCACCAATAAAACTGAAATATTGTTGAAAGTGGCATGAAACACCATAGCCCTAACCCTACAGTAATACATTGAAAAACGTTGAAACCAAACCTCCTAGGGACAAACTTTTATGTTTGTTTTATTTAGGTTAAATTAACAAAGATTTCCTACATTGGGACTTTATCTAAAGTTTGGTTTGTACAGTATTCCAGTGTGGGAAACCATTTTTTTCAAACACTCGCCAAAATGGCGAGTAGACTGAAACAAGTACTCGCCAAATTGAAATAGAGCTCGCCATGCTTGGTGAGTGACATTTTTTTAAAACTCGTCAACAAATACCTGATAAACAATACAGTAATATTCAACAATTTATTTTGCAGATTTTGACAAGTTATTAACTTGGTCAAGAAGAATCAACACTTTCTTAAGAGCTGCGTTGATCTCTTCTTCCACAATTTCGTTGTCTTCGTCTTTTAAGTTTTAATGCGTGGTATAAAACATGTATGTCAAACCCGGTTCCGACACATATTTAACTTTATGTTTTCGCGTAGGTTTTCGCTACGAATTCGTTTGAAATATTTCAAAACCAAATTATTTTATTTGCATTAATTTGAAAAGTCATCACATCTATTTGTAATGAAACAATATTTCTTTTAATCGTGAAATCGACCTTGGCAAAATTATGTGGGGTCGGGATTGTATACTTAATTTTTCTGTTGACAGAAATGAAGTGTCATGACTCATGGCGGAATGTTTTTTTATCGAGTACAATGATTAATAAAATGTTGGATAAATGACACAGTTAACAGAAAATTTAATGTTTGGGAGCTATGATATTTTAAAGCTGTAACCAGTTATCGTGGCGAGCGTTTTCAAGTTCCTACTCGCCTTACAACTTTTACTCGCCAGACCGGCGAGTATAAAGTGGATCTTACTCGCCACCCGAAATTTCCACTCGCTTTTGTGCAGGTGCATATTCTCGTAAACAACTTTTGTGTCGAAGGACTCGAAAAACAAAAATTAACAGTTTTACGAACGGAAACGTAGATATCAAATTTACTATGCATGACATGTTTCTGGAATAATCTTCATCAGGTGCGAAAGAATGGAAAGTCAGATAAAATAAAAGCCTGAGGGAGCAAGTAAACTAAACAGGACAGCCAAAATCATCTAAGGTCACCTGAGGGAGCAAGTAAACCAAACAGGACAGCCAAAATCATCTAAGGTCACCTGAGGGAGCAAGTAAACCAAACAGGACAGCCAAAATCATCTAAGGTCACCTGAGGGAGCAAGTAAACTAAACAGGACAGCCAAAATCATCTAAGGTCACCTGAGGGAGCAAGTAAACTAAACAGGACAGCCAAAATCATCTAAGGTCACCTGAGGGAGCAAGTAAACCAAACAGGACAGCCAAAATCATCTAAGGTCACCTGAGGGAGCAAGTAAACCAAACAGGACAGCCAAAATCATCTAAGGTCACCTGAGGGAGCAAGTAAACCAAACAGGACAGCCAAAATCATCTAAGGTCACCTGAGGGAGCAAGTAAACTAAACAGGACAGCCAAAATCATCTAAGGTCACCTGAGGGAGCAAGTAAACCAAACAGGACAGCCAAAATCATCTAAGGTCACCTGAGGGAGCAAGTAAACTAAACAGGACAGCCAAAATCATCTAAGGTCACCTGAGGGAGCAAGTAAACTAAACAGGACAGCCAAAATCATCTAAGGTCACCTGATGGAGCAAGTAAACCAAACAGGACAGCCAAAATCATCTAAGGTCACCTGAGGGAGCAAGTAAACCAAACAGGACAGCCAAAATCATCTAAGGTCACCTGAGGGAGCAAGTAAACCAAACAGGACAGCCAAAATCATCTAAGGTCACCTGAGGGAGCAAGTAAACCAAACAGGACAGCCAAAATCATCTAAGGTCACCTGAGGGAGCAAGTAAACCAAACAGGACAGCCAAAATCATCTAAGGTCACCTGAGGGAGCAAGTAAACCAAACAGGACAGCCAAAATCATCTAAGGTCACCTGAGGGAGCAAGTAAACCAAACAGGACAGCCAAAATCATCTAAGGTCACCTGAGGGAGCAAGTAAACCAAACAGGACAGCCAAAATCATCTAAGGTCACCTGAGGGAGCAAGTAAACCAAACAGGACAGCCAAAATCATCTAAGGTCACCTGAGGGAGCAAGTAAACTAAACAGGACAGCCAAAATCATCTAAGGTCACCTTAGGGAGCAAGTAAACCAAACAGGACAGCCAAAATCATCTAAGGTCACCTGAGGGAGCAAGTAAACCAAACAGGACAGCCAAAATCATCTAAGGTCACCTGAGGGAGCAAGTAAACCAAACAGGACAGCCAAAATCATCTAAGGTCACCTGAGGGAGCAAGTAAACCAAACAGGACAGCCAAAATCATCTAAGGTCACCTGAGGGAGCAAGTAAACCAAACAGGACAGCCAAAATCATCTAAGGTCACCTGAGGGAGCAAGTAAACCAAACAGGACAGCCAAAATCATCTAAGGTCACCTGAGGGAGCAAGTAAACTAAACAGGACAGCCAAAATCATCTAAGGTCACCTGAGGGAGCAAGTAAACCAAACAGGACAGCCAAAATCATCTAAGGTCACCTGAGGGAGCAAGTAAACCAAACAGGACAGCCAAAATCATCTAAGGTCACCTGAGGGAGAAGAATCTTAGTTTTAATAATAATTACATTATTTAGGAACTGTAAATTTAAAAAATAAATATGTTTAATATACAATGTCGGTGCCAAAACACTGACTACTGGGCAGATGATACCCCGTAGACTAATAGTCCACCAGCAGAAGTATTGATGAACATACGCATAATTTTCTTTTATTGTTATGATAAAACTACATTGTTAATTAACAATCATATTTTTTGCTGACAAAGGGAAATAACCCTTTACAAATATTTGTTTCCTGTTCTCTAAACACTAACAAGAATCTGACAATAAAATGACAAAGGGAAATAACCCTTTACAAATATTTTTTTTTCCTGTCCTTTAAACACTAACAAGAATTTTACTAAAAAAATGACAATGACAACAGCAGACTTACAATGATGACAGCAGACAGACAATGACAACAACAGACAGACAATGACAACAGCAGACAGACAATGACAACAGCAGACAGACAATGATGACAGCAGACAGACAATGACAACAGCAGACAGACAATGACGACAGCAGACAGACAATGACAACAGCAGACAGAATATGATGACAAAGATAACAATGCAAAAATAAAATAATATAACTGCAAAATGTTTTTCAGTAGAAAATTTTTAAAAAGATATAACAAACATCTACTGTAACTTGAATTAATTACATTGTCGTCCAAGAAAACAACTTATCTAAGTGGAGATAACCAGGGTCAGATATAAGTTTTTCAGCACTTCAAGACGACAAGACAAAGTGATATTATGATACACAAGCAAAAAAAAAGAAGTATACATACTCAATGCTTTTTCTGCTAATTTAAGCTGTCTGTATTCTATTGGCAGCCATTCTTTAGGATGACTCAGTAAGCTGAAATTACAAAGACAACACTGATGATATACATATGATTCTTTATCAGTAATTTAGAGGGTATGGGGTTATGGTGTTTAATGCCACTTTCAACAATATTTCAGTTATATCGTGGCGGTCAGCTTTATTGGCGGAGGAATCCGGAGTACCAGGAGAAAACCACAGACCTGCTGCAAGTCACTGACAAACTTTATCACATAATGTTGTATCAAGTACACCTTGCCATGAACGGGATTCAAACTCACAACACTGAGTGCACAGGTAGTTGTAAAGCCAACTACCATACGATCACGACCATGACGGCCCCCATCTCATCAAGAGATATTATCAGTACCAAAGAATTGACTCTTAATACTAAAAATTATCAATTAGTGTGATGTGAAACACTGATACTGATAAAATCAACAACTTGAAGGTCTCCACAAACATTATCACTAGAATCACACCTCGTACTGTCAGACTCGCTACGATTCTACCGATAATGTCTGTCTCAATTTTCATAACTGCCGTTATTTTAAATATAACAACAATCAAACAACTGGCTACTTCTCCTATCACACAGCATTATGGTGACACTGGGAGAACAGATCTGGTTTTGAGACAGAATTAATATATCCTGATGTGATGTAGAGATGTATCTACGGTAATTGTGGACTTCAGTTGACTATATTTGTGGGGCCATCGGCGTCGTGGTCGTGATGATATGGTAGTTGGATTTACATCTACCTATGCAATCAGTGCCTATCACAGCTAAAGTTATGATTTCGAATCCCACCCAGGCAAAGTTTACTCGATACAACATTATGTGATCAAGTTTGTCAGTGACTTGCGGCAGGTTCGTGGTTTACTCTGGGTACTCCGGTTTCCTCCGCCAATAGAACTGACCGCCACAATATAACTGAAATATTGTTGAAAGTAGCTTTAAACACCCCAACCCTAACCTGCAGGTTTTTCTTCTTCATTTATTTGTATCTGTATTGTAATTAACAATAGGGGGGGACTCCAATTACCCAGTTTAATCTTACCACATCTTTGTGCCTGTCACAAACCCTCATCTGGATTTCCAACACCATTTTTTGTTCAATGGTTTGAGGTCAGAGGTGGTAGTTAGTTTTGTTGAAATTGGTGGAATTGTTGACCATCACTTTTAAATTTTCTTTTCATAACACTGTTTATATTATATGCCATAAGTGTATGCATTGAAGGAGATATATTTGCTACACGATGACAGTTGTACTACCTCTATCTCGTTTAACACTTACTTTGTTGATGTGTGCTGCGGTAACCGAGCATTGATTTCATAATATTTCGTTTTTCCAGAAGGTGGGTATAATGCCCTGAAATGAATAAAATAATTGAATTCAAAACAATTTGTAATATAAAAGGAAATAAGAGGCTCACATGAGTCATCTGGTTAATATGATTTATCTATTAGCACTTCAAAAGGAGGAGATAGTCGTGATCGTATAGTAGTTGGATTTACAACTACCTGTGCAATCAGTGCCTATCACCACTAAAGTTGTGAGTTCGAACCTAGTTCATGGCAAGGTGTACTCGATACAACATTTTGTGATAAAGCTTGTCAGTGACTTACAAAAGGTCGATGGTTTTCTCCGGGTACTCGGGTTTCCTCCATCAATAAAACTGACAACCACTATCTAACTGAAATATTGTTGAAAGTGGCGTTAAACGCCATAAACCAAACCATCAAAGGATATGTTGATTTTTAATCCCCAAAGACATGAATCTGATAGAGTAAGTGTGTGAGTGATTGTTGTTTAATGCCAAATGAGCAATTCTTCAGCTATATCATCAGTCTTCACGCTAACCCACTTGCCCGAAGCCCAGGATGAGTAAAACTGGATTCGGACAAGTGAAAATTATGAAAGAATTTGTTTAAACAAATAGAACATTTTTCTAAGTTTGGCTTACAGGCAAGCAGGTGAAAAAATTAAGACAAAGACTTATCATGGCGAGAACAAGTAAAATTTAATGAGATGATGGTGGATTTGTACTAGATTTTTATAAATGCTAGCTCACTGTTCTTAATACCATGTAACTTGGTCTTTAAAGAAATAAGAATCTGCTGAATCATCAGTCCATGGGTAGACATGTCATGCCACTCGGACACATTATCCTTATTCTGAGCCAACAAGTCTTTATTCTTTCTCCTTAGTTCTGCGTTCTTAGCGGAGAAGCAACTAACACCAATTTCATACTCTTTGGTTTGACTCGACCAGGGCTCAAACCCACGATCTACCACAATCAAGGCGAGCACCCTAACCATTACATCAATGAGGTTTATATTTTATAGTTAAGTTCTTCATGACATATTTCTGGTAATCAGATATTCCAGTTATTTAAACTGCCACGATATACCTGAAATAATGTTGAAAGTGGTGTTAAAATAATACCACAACCCTAACCCAGTTAGCTACAGGGGTCATTGTGGTCATGATCACATAGTAGCTGAATTTACAACTACCTGTACAATCAGTGCCTATCACCACTAACATTGTGAGTTCAAATCCGGCTCATGGCGAGGTATACTCATACAACATTATGTGATAAGAGACAGACAGGTCTGTTATTTTCTCTGGTTTCCTCCACCAACAAAACTGACCCCCACGATATAGCTGAAATATTGTTGAAAGTGGCATTAAACACCATAACTCCCTAGCACAGTTAGTTACATAATAAATAATGAATATGATACATACCTTTCTAATGTTTCTGCCTTCACATTGACTCCATTAGCAGCCAACTTAGCCTGTATTTTTTGACATTCAATATTTTCCTCTGTTTCAAAATTCTGCAATAAATACCAGGTATATGTACATTGTATACTGCATAGCACTTTATATCTGCGGTGTCAAAATTTGACGGTGTCATAAATCTGCATTATTGACAGATATTTATTTTGGTGGTTTTATAAAAAGAAAAAAAATTATTTACTTTTTTACCATCAATATGATGATGCTGAAGATAATTTTTCGCTTCATGTGTGACGGTTACTTTCGAAACATAATTAATTTTAACTCACTTTCACAGAAAGTATTATTCATCTAGCGTTTTGACGTCTTTGAGTTTTAAAATTGTTTACAAACAAGGGAAGCTTAACATAAAGAAGCCTTTTCTTATTTTATTAATATTATTTTTTAAATTAATTGTGAGTTAATTATTTTAAAACGAGATAATAATTCATTTTATAAATATTTAATTATGATTTCATTAACTGATATTATACAAATAGTTCATGACACTGAGGGCCATTTGGCAGTTTTTGGAACGGTCTGTCAACCCCAAAATATTACATGAACCTCAGACATCATCCATTAAATTAATTAAATTTGGAAGAAGATTTGTAGACGTATTTTTGTGAAAAAAAAGTCTAAATTTTCCAGAATATATGCCAAACAATTTCATTAAAATTAAACTACAGTTCAAATATCAGCTGATTCCAGCTAAAAAAAGTAATTCAAAGCAATTTCTTGGATGGAGGCAGGGTTACAATTTTTTGGGTTTAATTCGGCTTAATGTTGCACAGTGGTTTCAGAAGATTTTCAAACATTTTTTTTTTTTTATCAAAATCAGCCTTATTTTGATAGCTTCATCAAAATTTTGTAAAAATCTAAATGTTTCGACAAAACTAGTAACATATGCCATACTATCATTAACATTAACAACTATTTAAATGTAAGATCATTTGGTGGAAAAGTGTGCGGTTATTTGCTCTGCAAATGTATTTTATCCATATATTATTCTTATAGTAATGACAGTCATATTGGTTGGATGGTGGTTTCATCAGGCATAATTTTGACATCTTAAAGATGATTCGAATAAAAAAAAACCCATAGAAATCTAATTAAAATTAGAAAAGTAGATGAGAAGATGTTTTAAATAGTTTAAGCCCTTTGACTCAGGTCAGCTAAAAAGAAAGGATCAATATAGGCTTTGGCTAAGATTTGTTTTGGTTTATGGTGTTTAATGCGACTTTCAACAATATTTCAGTTATATCGTGGCGTTCAGTTTTATTGGTGTACGAAACCGGAGTACCCGTAAAAAACCACCAACCTGTCACCGACAACCTTTATCACATAATGTTGTAATGAGTACACCTCGCCTCAATGGGATTCAAACTCACAATGTTAGTGGTGATAGACACTGAATGCATAGGTAGTTGTAAATCCAACCACCATACGATCACAACCACGACCACCCCTGATCAATATAAGAAAATTAGCTAAAATCTAAACACAGAAAAAATAAAAATCTAAAATCGAGCAAACCTTGATAGGCTATTAAAGTATACTTACATCATGAGGGTTTTTAGAAGTTATATACACAGGTTTTCCTGTTCTTGGTCGTTCTGCTGGTTTAGATTTGGTTATTTGACATAAAGGAGGAGCCGATTTTCTTCTGGCATATTCTCCGTAGACTTCTATAATGTACAAAGTGATAAATACTTAAGTAGGTCAGTAATTGTTGTATAACACCAAGTCAGCAATTGTTCAGCTATGTTATCGCGAGAAAAAGTTACATTCAATGACATGATGGTAATAATGATGGCAGTTTTGTACTACACCAACACGCTTAGTTGGATTTTTATAGTGTTTAGCTCACTGAAACAACAGTCCAAATGTAGTAAAATGACTTGATGTGATTATACCACTGTTAACTAATACTTACTGTTAGATATTTTATCTTCTTTGTCATCATTTGGTAACTGCATTGTTACTGTACTCACTTTTTTACTGTCTGATTTACTAAAGAAAAAAAAGAAAGAAAATATGATAAGATATGGTACCTTTATAATAGCATGAATTTACCCCCAGTTTCAGTACAGTTTTTAACAGATCTTTTTTTTTGCATTGTTATACTACATATAACTAAAAGGAAATGTTTAAACAGAGTTTTAACTACTATAAAATAATGTCAACAATATTCCAGTTATATTGTGGCAGTCAGTTTTATTGGTGTAGGAAACCGTAGTACCCAGAGAAAATCAACAACCTGTTGCAAGTAACTGACAAACTTTATCACATAATGCTGTATCAAGTACACCTCGCTATGGATGGGGTTCAAACTCACAACTTTAGTGGCGATAGGCACTGATTACACAGGTAGTTGTAAATCCAACTACCCTGCGATCATGACCATGACAGCCCCATATAAAATAGGATAAGATATGGTACCTTTATAATAGCATATATTTGCCGCCAGTTTCAGTACAGTTTTTAAGAGATTTCTTTTCTTGCATATTGTTATACTACATATAATTGAAAAGAAATTTAATTACTATAAATTAAATCATACTTCACAATTGTTTTCTCCCGGTACTCCGGTTTCCTCCATCAATAAAACTGAGCACCGTGATATAACTGAAATATTGTTGAAAGTGGCGTTAAACACCATAACCTAACCCTAACCTGTATCGGAAGAAATAGAGCTTAGCTTATACTGCCATTGTGTAGCATAGTAGAAATACAGAGATCATTTTAAAAGTGATGAAGATTATTCCAGAAATGTACTGGAGCATAAACTTATAACTCCGATGTTAGGCTAGTGGTTGTAAGTCAACGCCCCCATCCCCAATTATAGGACCACCATTATCAAGGGTTCATAGTTCAAAAAGAATTGTCAATTAATATGGTGGTTATGATTATGGTGTTTAACGCCACTTTCAACAATATTTAAGTTATATCGTGGCCGTCAATTTTCTTGGTGGAGGAAACCGGAGCACTCAGAGAAAACCGCTGACTTGTCGCAAGACACTAACAACTTTCATCACATAATGTTGTATCGACTACGCCTCACCATGAGCGGAATTCAAACTCACATTAGTGGTGATAGACATTGATTGCACAGGTAGTTGTAAATCCAACTACCATACAATCGCGGTGGCACCTTCAAATAATATTGGTAAAATATATCTGAAATAAACAAATGGATGAGAAAATGTCTTAATGTAATCTAATCTTATACCTTCGTAACGGACAGTTACACTGGTTGTGTGAATGAGCAGTAAATTTCTTCTGTGTACTCGACAATTTTGATTGCTGAAAAATATAACATACCATTATCAAAATAAGTAATAGATACATACACATTTCCAGAAATATCCTAATGTACAGTCAAAACTGTATTAAGAGGTCACCTTTGGGACAAAGAAAACAGTGACCTCTTAATAGAGGTGACCTCTTTAGCAGGATTGACTGTGCCTGTAAAAAAAATGTGAATGTTCTATCCAGGAGGGAAAGCTTGACAAAGTAGTCCCCACCTTATAAGGCAATGAAAAAATGACCTGATAAGAGAGGTGACCTCTCTGGAGAGGAACATTTATTAATATTTTACTATCTCAGTAGATCTGAAATGTGACCTCTCTTGAGAGAGACCATTTATTAATATTTTACTATCTCACTCTCAGTAGATCTGAAATGTGGCCTCTCTTGAGAGGGACAATTTATTAATATTTTACTATCTCAGTAGATCTGAAATGTGGCCTCCCTTGAGAGGGACAATTTATTAATATTTTACTATCTCAGTAGATCTGAAATGTAGCCTCTCTATAGAGGTACAATTTATTAATATTTTACTATCTCAGTACAACAGTAGATCTGAAATGTGACCTCTCTTGAGAGGGAAAATTTATTAATATTTTACTATCTCAGTAGATCAGAAATGTGGCCTCTCTGGAGAGGGACAATTTATTAATATTCTACTATCTCAGTAGATCTGAAATGTGAATGTTCTATCCAGGAGGGAAAGCTTGACAAAGTAGTCCCCACCTTATAAGGCAATGAAAAAATGACCTGATAAGAGAGGTGACCTCTCAACTCCTCTCTTGAGAGGGACAATTTAATAATATTTTACTATCTCAGTAGATCTGAAATGTGGCCTCTCTTGAGAGGGACAATTTATTAATATTTTACTATCTCAGTAGATCTGAAATGTGGCCCCCCTTGAGAGGGACAATTTATTAATATTTTACTATCTCAGTAGATCTGAAATGTGGCCACTCTTGAGAGGGACAATTTATTAATATTTCACTATCTCAGTAGATCTGAAATGTGGCCTCTCTTCAGAGGGACAATTTATTAATATTTTACTATCTCAGTAGATCTGAAATGTGGCCTCTCTTGAGAGAGACCATTTATTAATATTTTACTATCTCAGTAGATCTGAAATGTGGCCTCTCTAGAGAGGGACAATTTATTAATATTTTACTATCTCAGTAGATCTGAAATGTGACCTCTCTTGAGAAGGACAATTTATTAATATTTTACTATCTCAGTAGATCTGAAATGTGGCCACTCTTGAGAGGGACAATTTATTAATATTTTACTATCTCAGTAGATCTGAAATGTGGCCTCTCTTGAGAGGGACCATTTATTAATATTTTACTATCTCAGTAGATCTGAAATGTGGCCTCTCTGGAGAGGGACAATTTATTAATATTTTACTATCTCAGTAGATCTGAAATGTGGCCTCTCTGGGGAGGGACAATTTATTAATATTTTACTATCTCAGTAGATCTGAAATGTGGCCTCCAAGGAGAGGGACAATTTATTAATATTTTACTATCTCAGTAGATCTGAAATGTAGCCTCTCTATAGAGGTACAATTTATTAATATTTTACTATCTCAGTACAACAGTAGATCTGAAATGTGACCTCTCTTGAGAGGGACAATTTATTAATATTTTACTATCTCAGTAGATCAGAAATGTGGCCTCTCTGGAGAGGGACAATTTATTAATATTCTACTATCTCAGTAGATCTGAAATGTGAATGTTCTATCCAGGAGGGAAAGCTTGACAAAGTAGTCCCCACCTTATAAGGCAATGAAAAAATGACCTGATAAGAGAGGTGACCTCTCAACTCCTCTCTTGAGAGGGACAATTTAATAATATTTTACTATCTCAGTAGATCTGAAATGTGGCCTCTCTTGAGAGGGACAATTTATTAATATTTTACTATCTCAGTAGATCTGAAATGTGGCCCCCTTGAGAGGGACAATTTATTAATATTTTACTATCTCAGTAGATCTGAAATGTGGCCACTCTTGAGAGGGACAATTTATTAATATTTCACTATCTCAGTAGATCTGAAATGTGGCCTCTCTTCAGAGGGACAATTTATTAATATTTTACTATCTCAGTAGATCTGAAATGTGGCCTCTCTTGAGAGAGACCATTTATTAATATTTTACTATCTCAGTAGATCTGAAATGTGGCCTCTCTAGAGAGGGACAATTTATTAATATTTTACTATCTCAGTAGATCTGAAATGTGACCTCTCTTGAGAAGGACAATTTATTAATATTTTACTATCTCAGTAGATCTGAAATGTGGCCACTCTTGAGAGGGACAATTTATTAATATTTTACTATCTCAGTAGATCAGAAATGTGGCCTCTCTTGAGAGGGACCATTTATTAATATTTTACTATCTCAGTAGATCTGAAATGTGGCCTCTCTGGAGAGGGACAATTTATTAATATTTTACTATCTCAGTAGATCTGAAATGTGGCCTCTCTGGAGAGGGACAATTTATTAATATTTTACTATCTCAGTAGATCTGAAATGTGGCCTCCCTTGAGAGGGACAATTTATTAATATTTTACTATCTCAGTAGATCTGAAATGTAGCCTCTCTATAGAGGTACAATTTATTAATATTTTACTATCTCAGTACAACAGTAGATCTGAAATGTGACCTCTCTTGAGAGGGACAATTTATTAATATTTTACTATCTCAGTAGATCAGAAATGTGGCCTCTCTGGAGAGGGACAATTTATTAATATTCTACTATCTCAGTAGATCTGAAATGTGAATGTTCTATCCAGGAGGGAAAGCTTGACAAAGTAGTCCCCACCTTATAAGGCAATGAAAAAATGACCTGATAAGAGAGGTGACCTCTCAACTCCTCTCTTGAGAGGGACAATTTAATAATATTTTACTATCTCAGTAGATCTGAAATGTGGCCTCTCTTGAGAGGGACAATTTATTAATATTTTACTATCTCAGTAGATCTGAAATGTGGCCCCCCTTGAGAGGGACAATTTATTAATATTTTACTATCTCAGTAGATCTGAAATGTGGCCTCTCTTGAGAGGGACAATTTATTAATATTTTACTATCTCAGTAGATCTGAAATGTGGCCACTCTTGAGAGGGACAATTTATTAATATTTCACTATCTCAGTAGATCTGAAATGTGGCCTCTCTTCAGAGGGACAATTTATTAATATTTTACTATCTCAGTAGATCTGAAATGTGGCCTCTCTTGAGAGAGACCATTTATTAATATTTTACTATCTCAGTAGATCTGAAATGTGGCCTCTCTAGAGAGGGACAATTTATTAATATTTTACTATCTCAGTAGATCTGAAATGTGACCTCTCTTGAGAAGGACAATTTATTAATATTTTACTATCTCAGTAGATCTGAAATGTGGCCACTCTTGAGAGGGACAATTTATTAATATTTTACTATCTCAGTAGATCTGAAATGTGGCCTCTCTTGAGAGGGACCATTTATTAATATTTTACTATCTCAGTAGATCAGAAATGTGACCTCTCTTGAGAGGGACAATTTATTAATATTTTACTATCTCAGTAGATCTGAAATGTGACCTCTCTGGAGAGGTACAATTTATTAATATTTTACTATCTCAGTAGATCTGAAATGTGACCTCTCTTGAGAAGGACAATTTATTAATATTTTACTATCTCAGTAGATCTGAAATGTGGCCACTCTTGAGAGGGACAATTTATTAATATTTTACTATCTCAGTAGATCTGAAATGTGGCCTCTCTTGAGAGGGACAATTCATTAATATTTTACTATCTCAGTAGATCTGAAATGTGGCCTCTCTGGAGAGGGACAATTTATTAATATTTTACTATCTCAGTAGATCAGAAATGTGGCCTCTCTGGAGAGGGACAATTTAGTAATATTTTACTATCTCAGTAGATCTGAAATGTGGCCTCTCTTGAGAGGGACAATTTATTAATATTTCACTATCTCAGTAGATCTGAAATGTGGCCTCTCTTGAGAGGGACAATTTATTAATATTTTACTATCTCAGTAGATCTGAAATGTGGCCTCTCTTGAGAAGGACAATTTATTAATATTTTACTATCTCAGTAGATCTGAAATGTGGCCTCTCTGGAGAGGGACAATTTATTAATATTTCACTATCTCAGTAGATCTGAAATGTGGCCTCTCTGGAGAGGGACAATTTATTAATATTTCACTATCTCAGTAGATCAGAAATGTGGCCTCTCTGGAGAGGGACAATTTATTAATATTTTACTATCTCAGTAGATCTGAAATGTGGCCTCTCTTCAGAGGGACAATTTAGTAATATTTTACTATCTCAGTAGATCAGAAATGTGACCTCTCTTGAGAGGGACAATTTATTAATATTTTACTATCTCAGTAGATCTGAAATGTGGCCTCTCTTGAGAGGGACAATTTATTAATATTATACTATCTCAGTAGATCTGAAATGTGACCTTTCTTGAGAAGGACAATTTATTAATATTTTACTATCTCAGATCTGAAATGTGGCCACTCTTGAGAGGGACAATTTATTAATATTTTACTATCTCAGTAGATCTGAAATGTGGCCTCTCTTGAGAGGGACCATTTATTAATATTTTACTATCTCAGTAGATCTGAAATGTGACCTCTCTTGAGAGGGACAATTTATTAATATTTTACTATCTCAGTAGATCTGAAATGTGACCTCTCTGGAGAGGTACAATTTATTAATATTTTACTATCTCAGTAGATCTGAAATGTGGCCTCTCTTGAGAGGGACAATTCATTAATATTTTACTATCTCAGTAGATCTGAAATGTGGCCTCTCTGGAGAGGGACAATTTAATAATATTTTACTATCTCAGTAGATCTGAAATGTGGCCTCTCTTGAGAGGGACAATTTATTAATATTTTACTATCTCAATAGATCTGAAATGTGGCCTCTCTGGAGAGGGACAATTTATTAATATTTTACTATCTCAGTAGATCAGAAATGTGGCCTCTCTGGAGAGGGACAATTTATTAATATTTTACTATCTCAGTAGATCTGAAATGTGGCCTCTCTTGAGAGGGACAATTTATTAATATTTTACTATCTCAGTAGATCTGAAATGTGGCCTCTCTTGAGAGGGACAATTTATTAATATTTTACTATCTCAGTAGATCTGAAATGTGACCTTTCTGGAGAGGGACAATTTATTAATATTTTACTATCTCAGTAGATCTGAAATGTGGCCTCTCTTGAGAGGGACAATTTATTAATATTTTACTATCTCAGTAGATCAGAAATGTGGCCTCTCTGGAGAGGGACAATTTAGTAATATTTTACTATCTCAGTAGATCTGAAATGTGGCCTCTCTTGAGAGGGACAATTTATTAATATTTCACTATCTCAGTAGATCTGAAATGTGGCCTCTCTTGAGAGGGACAATTTATTAATATTTTACTATCTCAGTAGATCTGAAATGTGGCCTCTCTTGAGAAGGACAATTTATTAATATTTTACTATCTCAGTAGATCTGAAATGTGGCCTCTCTGGAGAGGGACAATTTATTAATATTTCACTATCTCAGTAGATCTGAAATGTGGCCTCTCTGGAGAGGGACAATTTATTAATATTTCACTATCTCAGTAGATCAGAAATGTGGCCTCTCTGGAGAGGGACAATTTATTAATATTTTACTATCTCAGTAGATCTGAAATGTGGCCTCTCTTCAGAGGGACAATTTAGTAATATTTTACTATCTCAGTAGATCAGAAATGTGACCTCTCTTGAGAGGGACAATTTATTAATATTTTACTATCTCAGTAGATCTGAAATGTGGCCTCTCTTGAGAGGGGCAATTTATTAATATTATACTATCTCAGTAGATCTGAAATGTGACCTTTCTTGAGAAGGACAATTTATTAATATTTTACTATCTCAGTAGATCTGAAATGTGGCCACTCTTGAGAGGGACAATTTATTAATATTTTACTATCTCAGTAGATCTGAAATGTGGCCTCTCTTGAGAGGGACCATTTATTAATATTTTACTATCTCAGTAGATCTGAAATGTGACCTCTCTTGAGAGGGACAATTTATTAATATTTTACTATCTCAGTAGATCTGAAATGTGACCTCTCTGGAGAGGTACAATTTATTAATATTTTACTATCTCAGTAGATCTGAAATGTGGCCTCTCTTGAGAGGGACAATTCATTAATATTTTACTATCTCAGTAGATCTGAAATGTGGCCTCTCTGGAGAGGGACAATTTAATAATATTTTACTATCTCAGTAGATCTGAAATGTGGCCTCTCTTGAGAGGGACAATTTATTAATATTTTACTATCTCAATAGATCTGAAATGTGGCCTCTCTGGAGAGGGACACTTTATTAATATTTTACTATCTCAGTAGATCAGAAATGTGGCCTCTCTGGAGAGGGACAATTTATTAATATTTTACTATCTCAGTAGATCTGAAATGTGGCCTCTCTTCAGAGGGACAATTTAGTAATATTTTACTATCTCAGTAGATCTGAAATGTGGCCTCTCTTGAGAGGGACAATTTATTAATATTTTACTATCTCAGTAGATCTGAAATGTGGCCTCTCTTGAGAGGGACAATTTATTAATATTTTACTATCTCAGTAGATCTGAAATGTGGCCTCTCTGGAGAGGGACAATTTATTAATATTTCACTATCTCAGTAGATCTGAAATGTGGCCTCTCTGGAGAGGGACAATTTATTAATATTTTACTATCTCAGTAGATCTGAAATGTGGCCTCTCTTCAGAGGGACAATTTAGTAATATTTTACTATCTCAGTAGATCTGAAATGTGGCCTCTCTTGAGAGGGACAATTTATTAATATTTTACTATCTCAGTAGATCTGAAATGTGGCCTCTCTTGAGAGGGACAATTTATTAATATTTTACTATCTCAGTAGATCTGAAATGTGGCCTCTCTGGAGAGGGACAATTTATTAATATTTCACTATCTCAGTAGATCTGAAATGTGGCCTCTCTGGAGAGGGACAATTTATTAATATTTCACTATCTCAGTAGATCAGAAATGTGGCCTCTCTGGAGAGGGACAATTTATTAATATTTTACTATCTCAGTAGATCTATAATGTGGCCTCTCTTCAGAGGGACAATTTATTAATATTTTACTATCTCAGTAGATCTGAAATGTGGCCTCTCTTGAGAGGGACAATTTATTAATATTTTACTATCTCAGTAGATCTAAAATGTGACCTCTCTTGAGAGGGACAATTTATTAATATTTTACTATCTCAGTAGATCAGAAATGTGGCCTCTCTGGAGAGGGACAATTTATTAATATTTTACTATCTCAGTAGATCTGAAATGTGACCTCTCTTGAGAGGGACAATTTATTAATATTTTACTATCTCAGTAGATCAGAAATGTGGCCTCTCTTGAGAGGGACAATTTATTAATATTTTACTATCTCAGTAGATCTGAAATGTGACCTCTCTTGAGAGGGACAATTTATTAATATTTTACTATCTCAGTAGATCAGAAATGTGGCCTCTCTTGAGAGGGACAATTTATTAATATTTTACTATCTCAGTAGATCTGAAATGTGACCTCTCTTGAGAGGGACAATTTATTAATATTTTACTATCTTAGTAGATCAGAAATGTGGCCTCTCTGGAGAGGGACAATTTATTAATATTTTAGTATCTCAGTAGATCTGAAATGTGACCTCTCTTGAGAGGGACAATTTATTAATATTTTACTATCTCAGTAGATCAGAAATGTGACCTCTCTGGAGAGGGACAATTTATTAATATTTCACTATCTCAGTAGATCAGAAATGTGGCCTCTCTGGAGAGGGACAATTTATTAATATTTTACTATCTCAGTAGATCAGAAATGTGGCCTCTCTTGAGAGGGACAATTTATTAATATTTTACTATCTCAGTAGATCTGAAATGTGACCTCTCTTGAGAGGGACAATTTATTAATATTTTACTATCTCAGTAGATCAGAAATGTGGCCTCTCTTGAGAGGGACAATTTATTAATATTTTACTATCTCAGTAGATCTGAAATGTGACCTCTCTTGAGAGGGACAATTTATTAATATTTCACTATCTTAGTAGATCAGAAATGTGGCCTCTCTGGAGAGGGACAATTTATTAATATTTTAGTATCTCAGTAGATCTGAAATGTGACCTCTCTTGAGAGGGACAATTTATTAATATTTCACTATCTCAGTAGATCAGAAATGTGGCCTCTCTGGAGAGGGACAATTTATTAATATTTTACTATCTCAGTAGATCTGAAATGTGCCCTGATAACAGAGGTGGCCTCTCTTGAGAGGGACAATTTAGTAATATTTTACTATCTCAGTAGATCTGAAATGTGCCCTGATAACAGAGGTGGCCTCTCTTGAGAGGGACAATTTAGTAATATTTTACTATCTCAGTAGATCTGAAATGTGGCCTCTCTTGAGAGGGACAATTTATTAATATTCTACTATCTCAGTAGATCTGAAATGTGGCCTCTCTTGAGAGGGACAATTTATTAATATTTTACTATCTCAGTAGATCTGAAATGTGCCGTGATAACAGAGGTGGCCTCTCTTGGGAGGGACAATTGATTAATATTTTACTATCTCAGTAGATCTGAAATGTGCCCTGATAACAGAGGTGGCCTCTCTTGAGAGGGACAATTTAGTAATATTTTACTATCTCAGTACATTTAAAATCTGGCGGCCTTTGGTAAGAGTGGCCTTATAATAGAAGAACCAGCAAAACAGTTCTGATATAATTACCCATTTTGACCCTATTATATCAAAAAATGTTATCGGCCAGTAATATTTTATCGTTAGTTTTTCATTGCATTACACATTTGAGTCATTTCTATTTTATTCATGTACTTGCCTTCCTCAGGTATTATCTGTTAGTCAACCAGCCTTGAAGAAGTAAGTAAGAACAAAGACTCATTGGCTAGTAATCAGGATAATGTGAGGAGCAACATGTCTAACTGTTGTTTCAGTGAACTAAGACTAAACAAATCCACTAAGTGTGTTTGTCTAGTACAAAGTAGACATCATCACCATCTCATTGAATTTGTTATCACCACAATATACCTTAAAAATTGCTCACTTGGCATTGCACAAAAATCACTCACTCGCTCACACATAATTCTACAAAGGGGGCTATCATGAGGGTGAATGTGTGGTAGTGGGGTTTACATTAGGGTGAGTGAGTGATTGTTGTTTAACACCAACTCAGCAATTTTTCAGCTATATCATGGTGAGAACAAGTTAATTTTTAATGAGATGATGAGGTCTCCTTTGTACTAGACCAACATGCTTTGTTGGATTTTTATAGTGCTAGCTCACTGAAACAATAGTCCACAGTTAGACATGTCGCCCCACTCGGACACATTATCCTGATTCAGAGCCAACCAGTCTTTGCTCTTTCTCCTTAATGCTGCGTGCTTAGTGGAGAAGCAACAAATACCAATTTGATAGTCTTTGGTTTGACCCGTTCTGGGCTTGAACCCACGATCTACCGCACTCGAGGGGAGCACGATAACCTTTACACCACCGATGTGGTCGGGTTTACATTTGTCCCTACTATGTAAAAAACCAGTACATATCACCACTTATAAATATGACAGTGACGAAATAACTGAAATATTGTTGTAAGTCGCATTAAATGCCCAAAAGAAAATTTGAAGATACTAAGTGGTAATTGGAGGTCGTATATCGAAGGACAGACAACATAATGGTCAAAATAAAAAGGACAAAAGACAATCAATGATCAACAAAATGCTACACAAAAAATAAAGATTAAGCAACATGAACCGAACGAAAAACTGGGGGTGAACTCAGGTGCTCCGGAAGAGTAAGCAGTTCCTGCTCTACTAGTGGCATCCATCGTATCACTCTTGTAACTGTCACCATATTTTTGAAATACATTACAGTGATACAGTTAGGCACCGGTCTCAGGACAATTTGCCCCCTCTATTTCTCAAATAGTCCTGAAGAACTTAATAAAAAATTAGCTTAATTATTAAAGAATGTCCTGAAGATTTCAAAGTCTATCTGAAACACTGCATTAAGTGATTAAATCTGATATCTTACGAAATTTTACGAACAGTACCTTTTTATTTGATTTTAAAGATGTTTCTTCCTCCTGTGAAGGATAACTCAGTGTTTGTGATGGCTTTCCTAAATGTCGTTCTATTATTTTTTCTATTTCTATATCTTTGTCCGTCATGGCTGGTTCTTCTATATAATTTTCCTCATCAGTCACAGAGTCTTGACTGATATTGAAGTCTGACATTTTATCTTCCTCTGTTTCCATAGCAACAAATTCCTGATCATTAGTATTGTCTGCTTGGATTATATAAGTGACATCAGGATTTTCATTTATTGGTGTTGATGTAATGTCTGTTAAACTTTTTTCCGTTATTTTATTTTTTTCTTTCTCTTTCTTTTCCTTGATTGCTGATGAAGGCCGCCTTCTAGGAGGTGCTGAAAAAGGACGCTGAAAAAAAAAGGTTAAATCTTGATCATTTTATTCAACAAAAATCATGAATTTTAAGTACATGTATGTGACATACAGTCATATTCTATTCTTTCCCATAACATGTGAAATAAAAAAATACGACAGTTGGAACAGTTCTAAATTCTAATAGAAAATCGTAGAAAGAGGCAAAATTAATACCCCTAACACACAAATACATGACCGTTCATTTTTCTAGCTTGCTACAGGCACTTAAATAAAAAGTGGCAGTTTTGAACTACAGCACGCACAGCGCGTTTTAGCAAGAAATCACCTTGGTCGGTGTTTTTTCGCAGTGAAATGTCGGTGATATGTCATAAAATCACCGTAAAATGTCGGTGAAATCACGGTGAAACTTTCACCGCGAAAATTAACAAATTAGGACCTAAATGTCGGTGAAATATTTTAATTGCCGGTGACAACACCGCGGCGAAAATCATACGTGTATACACGTACATGTAACTGTACTTCATGTGTTCTTTTGTTTTTTGTTGCTTAGTTTTGATTTTTTACTATTTCGTACTTTATATTTCAATTTGATACCGGTTTTTTTTTCAGGGATGCCAGCATGGCATACATTTTATTTATAGGATTTATGAGGCTGAGCACGCATCTTGTTTTGCGTATATTATCTAATCCAGGGATATATATAGTAGTCCTACTATATAAATCCTTGTCTAATCCCTACATTTCGATTGGTTTATATCGATGTTATTTTTTTTAATCACCTGTGTTTTATCAATGTACGGTTGTGTCTATTTCTATGTAGTGCACACATTGAACTAGGTCACTAAAAGGTCAAATACACAGTTACCTGAGGCTGCGGGATTGATTTAAAAACACACTGAGAATGATTGAAAAAAAAAATCGATGTAATTTTTTATCTAAAGCAAACGTGCTTTTTCGTAATTGTATGTCGTTAATCCCCTTGCAAGCCACGTGTTATTTTACCTTTAATAAAAGTTCCATTTCTGATTTGTACACATATTTTTCACGTGAACGTAAATCTAGAAAGGTTTCCACATGCTATCGATCAAAGCGTGCTTTTGGGGATCTAGAAACTTTTGTAACAGGTGAACTTAAGTCACGTGCCAAGTCGACATTAATTGAACACCCGAAAGCAAATTAACTCGGGATACCAAGCTTGCATTCAAAAGATCAAGTTTATTTTAATTAACAAAATAATACAACACAAGCTTATAAATGGTAATGATCACATAATACTAAACGTTTGTACCGGCATTGTTTTCTTAACATAATAGATTAAAACAAAAGCAAATATCAGAATTAAAGAACGAAAAATGATCACATAGCTTGCACACCTGAAAAAGAAAATAAGTATTTGCTATGAATCATTCATATTATCAAAAATGACAGTCTCAAGAACATACAAATGTACAAATAAAGGTTAATATCCCATTTCTTTATTTCGCGGCGTTTAATCGTCAATGTCAGTGTTTTGTCGGTGTTTTATAGTAAATCACCGTGTTCGATTTTTCTCGGACATTTCGCGGTGTCAACACCGACTTTTTTTTAATTTCTCCGACATTTTCTTGATTTCACCGACGTCGGACCCGAGTGATTTCTTGCTAAATCGCGCTGTGCGTGCTGTAGTCTTATGGGCCCAAACCAACGCATTTCATTTCATGCAATGGCCGTTTTCTTGTTCAAATAGGGACTGTCATGGTAGTTGGATTTACAACTACATGTGCAATCAGTGCCTATCACCACTAACGTTGTGAGTTCAAATCTAGATCATGGTGAGGTGTACTCAATACAACATTATGTGATAAAGTTTGTCCGTGACCTGCGGCAGGTTGGTGGTTTTCTCTGGTTTCCTCCAGCAATAAAACTGACCGCCACGATATAATTGATATATTGTTGAAAGTCACGTTAAACACCATAACCCTAACCCTCTATATGCATGAGCTTGAGACATTTTACCTTTTTCTGTGAACTTTCAACTTTCTGGTCTGGTTCAGTTTTAGAATTTGCTTCTTTTTCATTTTTCACAGCATTTCTGTTCAACTAAAATAACAAAACAATAAAATTAACATGTGGTAAAGTCAATTTGCAATTAGCGGTGTAAAAATATGATAAATTACACATTAAAACATCTCCCTAACAGTTCATAAAGGTTCATGTCATATTCATAAATGATAAAAGAAATTAACACATTATATGCGTATTGTGTTGGTTCTACTACTGTTTGCAACATGTCAAGTCGCTTGTGTAAAACGTATCACCACGAGACGTATAGGGTCATGATACAAACAATCGTACCGACACATTTATGCATTAACACATTTATCTAACGTTTTCATAAGGCAAAAGAGGGTAATACTGTTAGATTTCATTAGGTTAGGTTATTGTGTTTAATGCCACTTTCAACAATATATCAGTTATATCATGGCGGTCAGTTTTATTGGAGGAAACCGGAGTACCCGGAGAAAACCACCGATCTGTCACTGACAAACTTTATCACATAATGTTGTATCGAGTACTCCCCGCCTGAGCGGGAATCGAACTCACAACTTAAGTGGTGATACTGATAGCCACTGATTGCACAAGTAGCTAATTTGTAAATCCAACTAACATCTGATCATGACCGCGACGCCCCCCAACAAAGCTTGAATGTAACTGGGAACATTTATTTAAAATGAAACCAGCATTAATATTGTTACCATTTCACTGCCAGGTCTTGGTCTTGTTCTCACTCGAGTTGCTTCCCTTTGTTGTTTATCTTTTTCACCAAATGCAGATACTTGTTTGTCAATAAAACTCTGAGTTTTTGTTTCCTTCAGATCATTTCCTGATTCCGCCAGTTCAATAGTCTTAATAGTTTTAACAAGTGGAGCACCTCCTATTAATTGAGGATCTATTTTCTCCTTTCTCATTACATTGCTGTTCAATTTCGCAGCCTGACGTGAAAGTTCGTAATAATTTTTGGACGGTTGCGATGTGGTCTTCGTCGGCATCCATGATTCTAACTTATCTGGTGTAATCTCTTCCTGATTTTCATCATCGCTATCTGAAACTTGAACCTGCTGCACTAAAGTCACCACGTCTCTATCTTTTTTCAATCCACGATAACGTTTCTGTTTTTTCGCATCATCTAAATCGCAGTAAGCAACGGTAATAGAACTTACCGGTGTAGTTGGTCTGTTTGACGTTACACTTACATGTTTATTTCCGTGATTCCTATCGCATTGTGCATTTTCTTGCGAGGTAAATTTGAATTCTAGATTCTCGTTCTTTGGTCGTGTATAGCTTTTTCTGTTCGGCAAAGTCCTAACAGATTTATTGTCATGCTTCATTTCAGTTAAAGAAACTGTGTTGTTGTTGCGCGAACTTACTGGGATTTCACACGCGTTTGCACTAGAAACAGACATAAATGATTGCAATTCGCCATCTTCTTCCAACTTATTAAGAGGTTTTTTCCTAGTCAATTCTGACACTTTGTGTCCAGCATTTCTTGGTGTGATATCAATAGTAACATTTCTATCTTCACTGAATTTTACCGATATTTTCTCCAGAGGATGGGGATGATTATTCAGCTCCACATCACTTCTGGGTGAACTGTTATTTGTTCCAGATGACCCATAATCAGAAAAATCTGCCGAATTATTTATTTCTTCTCTTTCCCATGAAACCACTTCACTTCCTCCATGGGAGTGAACCTCTAGCTTACTTTCTTGTGAACATTGACCATTAGTATGTGTATACGTATATCCAGGTAAATGATTGGCCGATGAAACTTTTTCAATGAAGTCATTAATACATTCAGATTTCTTGTCTGCATGTATATGTTGGTCAGCCATTTGTAACAATCTGAAAAAAATAAAAGAAGTATTTTAAATTGAGTGATTGATTGTTGTTTAATGTCAACTGAGCAAGTTTTTAGCATCATGGCGACGATGATGTACGCCCTGTACTAGACCAACAAGTTTACATTTTTCTAGTCCGTGAGTAGACATGTTGCTCCACTCGAATTTTAAATTGAATTTCTACACAGGGCTTAAGTATTAAATGAACCAATGAATGAGTTCAGTTCCTTTATCAAATATTGTGATTAGATAGATTTGGTTTGGTTTATGGTGTTTAATGCCACTTTCAACAATATTTCAGTTATATCGCGGCGGTCAGTTTTATTAGTGGAGGAAACCGGAGTACCAGGAGAAAACTACTGACCTGTCGCAAGTCACTGATTAGATGGAAGTATGTTTCAGGATTCATAAAGTCAAGAATATCATATTCTTCCAAACTAGCTCTATTAGAAATTATCTTTTAATGATATTAAAAAATTATGGACAACAAAATCTACGAATAATTTGAACACTCAACAACCCAGAGCTCCAGATAAGCTGCATATTTGCATTTTTTACACTATGAAAACGAGTAAAAACGCATGTATTATCAGATCAGAGTGTACACATTACGCATACATATTGCTGTGTAAGCAAACTTTCCAAATTTGGAGCGTACTTGTACAGTCGTGTACATAACAATACATTTTTGTCTTTGAGAAATTCCCCGTAATTACTTCCCTTTATACTTTTCGAAGGAGAGAGCGTATACATCCGAGGGGTACAGAATGCTTGCCTTTCTAAGCATCAATGTCAAAAGAGATCTGATTGGATGTTTACGATAAATCATCCAATCGCGGTCAATATTACAAATAAATGCGGTTTATGTAATAAGTAAGAACTAAAACGAAAGTAAATTTGGGAACACGTTGTTCGTTGAAAATGAGCAAGAACATGAATAAGCACGCTACGGAAAATTATATATTTAAGTTCCTGACAGTTGCATCTGTGTCTAGTGACAGTATAGTTAAGGAATCATTGATGACATTATCAACACGGCTGTGAAAACTGCCGAAGTCGACGAGCAAAAAACAAAATATTTACAACATTTTATTAATAAACATGACACAATCATGTCAAATTAAACAGAGATATACATTTCACTTGCATCCTGCGTTTATTGAATAACACTTGTGTCAAACATAATTTTAAAAGTGTACATGTAAGCAATCTTTTCTGAAGTAGAGAGTACAACAGTGCAAAGGAAATATGCAAATACGCATCATTTTCAAAAGTAGGGGGTAATTACCCTTTGGACTTGAAAATTATCTGGAGCTCTGACAACCTGTAATGATTTAACAGACTTTCACATGAAAGATGTGGAACAATTGAAAATTTGCAACTTTATGTAATTGACTTACCAAATGTAATTAATATGCATTATATTTTTGGGGTTACATGTCATGATATTTAACGCCACTTTCAACAGTAATAAAGATTGTCAGTGACTTGTGGCCGGTCAGTGGTTTTCTTCGGGTCCTCCGGTTTCCTCCACCAATAAAACTGACCGTCACGATATAACTGAAATATTGCTGAAAGTGGCGTTAAACACCATAAAACTAACCAACCAAAATCTATTTTGACCCTTGGTATTGTCTGTCCTTCTCCGATACCTTCAAACTTTTCTTACCATTGTTAGCTGGAAAATTGTAATTATGGAATACAAAATGTAAAATACAATAGTCCCCTCTTATAAGGCCCCCTTCCAAAAAGCCATTTCCTCTTATGAGGCCAGATTTCAGATGAACTGAGATGGTAAAATCAAAGATGATTCTGGTTAGAAAATAATATAACTGAAAATCAATGGAAAATAGCTGAAACAATCTACACCCCCTTTCAAAATGGTAATTTTTTACCTGTTCTGACCGTGTCCAGCAACTTTCGGAAAATAATTTTCAGAGGAAAATAGCTGAAATGAGTTAAATAACTGAAAAAATCATCCTGAAAATACTACTTAATTGTCTTCCTCAAAAGAGGCCACACCACTTATGAGCACACCTTTTGATCCTTTCATTGCAGAAGGGGTGGGCTTATAAGAGGGGGCTACTTTATCCTCGAAATCTCTGTATAAACGGTACCAGTCTATAATGAACACAAAGTTCGGTTCCAACAAGTGTCCTTAATATACAGGTTTTATTGTACATAAACGTTAGAGAATACCGTAGGAGCAATCAAAAAAGGACAATCCAGAGAAACTGGTAACATAGACGAAGAAAAACAAAACAAAAACACAACACAATATGTGTTGGACACCACTATACGCAATCAAACAGAAATAACGTAAATGAGACATGCGTTTTCCTACAAACAACTGGAGGTAAAGATGAACCGAACATCGTTATCGAAATCGTAACGGACAACACATCACGGAACTCAGAATGTAAAGACGCGTAAGAGGACAACACAAAAAACTAAAAAGATGAACAACACCGACTCCAACAAAAAACTGGGGGTGAACTCAGGTACATCTTACCTTTCAGTATCAAGTTCATCTTCATCTTCATCTTCTTCATCATACATAGATGGCAGCATCAGATGTATGGGAGCTGGAGGTACATGTGGGGGCGTAGGTGTTCTCTGAGGCTCAGCATGGGTGTAGCGTAGTCGAGGAGAAATATTGTCATCTTCTGTTGTACTGTAACAAAAATCTCATATAAGAATGGCCAAAGTAGATACAAATACCTTATGCTAGGAAGGGACATATCTTATTTTGTAAAACACCACTCTGATTCTACCAAAAAGTTCTCTGAAACTGATATCAACATGCTCGAGTTTTTGATTGACAACATATATGTTATCTTTGGTGGACGTGTTTTTCAACACAGTCGGCATACCTATGGGTACAAAACTGTGCTCCTCTTCTCGCCGACTTGTTCCTTTATTCGTATGAGGCAGACTTCATACAGGGGCTTCTCAAGAAAAACGAAAAGAAACTAGCCTGATTCTTTAATTTCACGTTCCGCTATATAGATGATGTCTTTTCACTAAATAATTCTAGGTTTGGTGATTTCGTTGATCGCATCTATCCCATTGAGCTTGAAATAAAGGATACCACAGATACAGATAGGTCTGCTTCATACCTTGACCTACACCTCGAAATTGACAGTGAGGGGCGGTTAAGAATGAAACTTAACGACAAAAGAGATGATTTCAATTTTCCCATTGCGAGTTCGAATCCTGCTCATGGTGAGGTGTACTTGATACAACATTATGTGATCAAGTTTGTCAGTGACTTGCGGCAGGTCAGTGGTTTTCTCCAGGTACTCCGGTTTTCCTCCATCAATAAAACTGACGGCCACGATATAACTGAAATATTGTTGAAAGTGCCATTAAGCACCATAACCCTATTCATATCATGATAATTGAAGTGATGCATTATAGGTATAAAATCACTATTTCAAGAGAACGACATTTGTGATGTAATGGTGCTCTTCTTGAGTTCCAAACTTAGTTCAGTCAAAGCAAAGACTATAAAATTGGTATTTGCTGCTTCGCCGCTAAGCAACATTAAGGAATCAGAACAAAGATTATCTAGCTCGAAATCAGGTCAATGTGTCCGAATGGAGAGTCACGGAGAGACATGTCTACCTGTGGACTGTTTTGTCAATGAACTAGCAAATAAAATCCAAATTGGTCTAGTACATAGCAGGAATCATCATCATCTTATCGAAATGTACTTTTTCTGGTTGTGATATAGCTGAAAAAATTGCCCACTTGGCGCTAAATAACAATCACTCATTGAATTCCTTTTATTATAGGATTAAACACTGTTTTTTATGAAATTATCTATGCATAAACTCCGGCAGCTCACTCACAAACTGAATAAAGTCTGAAGGACTTTATGTAAAGTTTGTGAGTGAGCTGCCGGAGTTTATACATACATAATTTCCTAAAAACACAGTGTTTAATCCTTATAATTCTTATTCTTGGACATCGTGTTTGTTTTCGATGCTAAATACTAATAATTCTTGGTGGATTATTTTTTCATATTCCTACGCCGTAACGCTACAAAAAAAAAAGTAGTTCGGCAAACGGAAATATTGATTTATAAATTCCTTTCGAATGATGTAGAATAAGTGACGATATCCAATCGGATTACGAGTTATTGATAAATTCTAGTAAGAATAGAATTATTGCAAAATGACAAGAATACTTGACTTTACTCAAAGTAGATTAAAATGCCTCATGAAATATGACAAATGTTATTAGATTTTACATGTACTACAATTCAACTGGTGCCCTGTAGATGGACATGGCCAGATTAAATGTATTTGTTCTGTTAAATGACTACAGCTCAACTGGTGCTCTGTATATGAAAATGGCATTAAAAGGTTTGGATTAAATGTATCTATTCTGTTAAATGACTCCAACTTAACTGGTGCCCTGTAGATGGAAATGACACTGAACGGATCAGATTAAATGTATTTGTTCTGTTAAATGACTACAACTCAACTGGTGCCCTGTAGATGGAAATGACACTGAAATGGTCAGATTAAACATATTTGTTCTGTTAAATGATCTTAAGAACATACCTGCTTTGAAGATCAACATCAATATGAAGAGTTGGTGTGCCTGTTGGTGTCCCCATTGGTGGTGGAGGCGTTTTTCCGGACAAACTTGACCTTGCAGATCCTGAAAAAATAGTTACTGAATAAGTGGTAATGTTCATGTGGAGAAAATGTATATTTAAGTTGCACTTCACTAAAATGTGTAAAAATACCCCTTACATGAAAAGTTTTTAATCTATATGTTCTGGAAATGATAAACCTTTCATGACATTAAACCTCACACACAATTTATCTCCCATCGGTGGTGTAATGGTTAGCGTGCTCGCCTCAAGTGTGGTGGATCATGGGTTGGAGCCCCGATCGGGTCAAACCAAAGACTATAAAATTGGTATTTGTTGCTTCTCCGCTAAGCAGGCAACATTAAGGAGAAAAAGTAAAGACGGGTTGGCTCGGAATCAGGATAATGTGTCCAGGTGGGTTGACATGTTTATCCTCGGACTGTTGTTTCAGTGATCAGTGAGCTAGCACTATGAAAATCCAACTAAGTGTGTTGCTCTAGTACAAAGCGGACCTCATCATCATCTCATTGAAAATTAACTTGTTCTCGCCATGATATAGCTGTAAAATTGTAACGATCAACAGTCCACCAATATTAACAAAATGAACAATCACTTCTCACCTTGAAAATATCTACTGTATGTTCGAAAAAGTTGTAAAAGTTGTAAAACTGTATAATAAAACAAAATTCTATGAACAATTTTGCTTCTCTCTCTAAAACAAAACCTAATAATTTTAGAATAAAATAGGGAAAGTGCAAATGGTATTTAATATATTACTAATTAAGTACCTGGTCTTGTTTCTGCAAATTTCATTCCTGCAGGAGGTCCTATCCATCCTGTGGTTGCAGCAAAAGACTTAGGTGGCCTTCCGGTAGGATCAAACTTTGCACCTTTTACTAAAATAGAATTAAAAATATTTCAGTAAATTTAAATTTGGACTCGTTCTTAAGTCATAAAATAATTTCAATCAATTCAAGAATTCAATAGACCAGGTCTGATAAGGGTTATTTCTTGTCCATATTGTATCAAAGTATTCTAATCAGAATGGACATTGAATTAGGCAAAAAAAAACCAACAACATTGGTTTCCATATGGGCAACACCTGACATAAAATAGATTGGTTCTGGCAGTAGATAAATAATAGACTAGTAAATATATGTGTATTGAGTGTCAGAAGTATGCTGGGTTAAAACTGCAAGATGTTTGTCCAGGAATACTTGTAACAATTTAATTTGATGAGTCCAGAAGACATTTCTGAAAATTTTGCTGTGTTCCACAATGGTAAAAATTGAAAATTTGAAAACTTTGGTTGGTGAGTCCCAACTGAAAATAGTGAATCCAGGACTCATCAAGGCGAGTTGTAAGAACCTCTGTTGTCATTATGAGGACAAAAGCAAAGAATAAAGTTAAACATACATATTTTTTCAACATTAGGAATCAGAATCGACCACAAGGTTTAAGAATCAATCATTGGATCGGACGCTGACGTCTGACTGATTAGTGGTGCATCACTAGTGCTTTGTGGAGTATTTTTAATTCCTACATCCTCATCACTTTTGAGATAATTTTGTTTTCTTCCTATCTGGTGAAGAATGTTTGATACTTTATTTCCAGCACTCAGAGGTTGATTTTGTTTAACCTCATGGATAAACCTGTTATAATTGGTAAAGACAGTTCAATTATCCCTTCCTAAGCATTCTGGAGGCAATGTTTTATCCATGTGGGAAGGCAATATTAGATGACATACTTGCTATGGATGGTGAAGTGTGCTTGACTCCATCTTCTTTAGCACTCTGAGGACGTGTTTTTTTCCCTGTAGGTGGATGGTATTTTCTAGCAGACGACTTGGCACTTCCAGGTCTCGATCCAGGCTTGGCACTTCCAGGTCTCGATCCAGGCTTGGCACTTCCAGGTCTCTGTCCCGGCTTAAGTAGGTCTGGAATGCAACCATTGCTTCCCCTACAAATAAAAAACAATCCACTTTAAGCTACATGTAAATGGTGAGTTTTTTTTTAGAGGAGTTTGATTGATTGATTGAATCTTGTGCAAAGGTGTGTTTACACTGTCAACTTTTCATTCCAAATTTCCTTCAGACTTTATCAGTGCACCTGTTTTAAACACAAATTTGATAGTCTAAACATGTCGTCAAACAAGTTTGATGCATCCATCAAATATTGGAAGTGAATTGGATAGATGTTTAGACTGTCAAATTTGTGTTTGAACAGTGTTAGGGTTATGGTATTTAATGCCACTTTCAATAATATTTCAGTTAAATAGTGGTGGTCAGCTTTATTGGTGGTGGAAACCGGAGTACCTGGAGAAAACCACAGACTTGCTGCAAGTCACAGACAAACTTTACGAAATGATGTTCAGTTTGTCATTTTGTTTGTAGGTGGGCTCATGTCTTATCTGAGTGATTTGTATTTGTTTGCGAATAGTAGTGTCCAACACATATTGTGTTGTGGTATTTGTTTTGCTTGTCTTCATCTTGCGTCTTGTGTACTCAATTTTGCCAGTTTCTCTGGATTGCCCAATTCTTGATTGCCCGTCCGATTTTCTCTAACGTTTACAACATGTACATACCAAGCAGTTTTTTTAGAACTGACTGACTGAAGTACAGGTTCTGCCACCAAGTTGTTGAAACTGTTACTTCTCTGTAAAGACAAATTTGTGGCTTTCAGATCTTTTTGATTCGTTATACCAAGATTGTAAACTGACACTGGCTTGACCTGCTGAAGATTGGCCAAAGAGACATTTGACGACTTCAACCATTTCTACAATAAAATGATATAAAAATGAAATGATTTCAACACTGGTACATTTTTTTTATCATATTTTTGCTAAATATATTTGTTGATTGATTAATGCTTAATAATAACACCAACTTTTCTTCATCAGTTTTATTCTTATTTATTTTTATCTGTTCCCCTGGTTTGTCCCCTTCTACATACAACAGCGCTAAACAAGTTAGATGAAGGAAAATCCTTTTTCAGCTGTATTTTTACTCACAAATTATTTCAAGCAAACGCTTAAGTGATCTGAGTCACCATGATTGGTTTCCAGTTTTGACTCCGATTCACATATGTAGATATCTATGGGACCAACTGATACACAAAACAAATATACATATGAAGAGATGTGATATGGGGAATTACAAGTCAAGTTTTTTACAGAATTCTACGACCATAAATTAAATTAAAATTTGATTTTAACTTTTATATAGGAATTGAAGTTTAACGAATAAATTTTACACTGAACACTTAACCTATAGCAAATACCTGCTGGTCAAGCACTGACAAGATGATTTACAAGCCTAGTTTTTATTTGACATGCCTCTGGCTTGGACTGTTGTTTATTATACATATTTATTTATTCATAATTAGTATAATTAATAATATTCATTATTATTTAATTGTCACCTGTCTAATTTCAATGTCTAATTTTCTATTGGACAAAGAAGACCCAATTTCAGTTGCCCTGTTGAAGTTTAAGACTTTTATTGATTTTTAAATTATGTGGTATAGATAGAAAACCTAATATCAGTAATGGTAGTTCTACATCATTCATCAATAAATAGTGTAGTCTCACCGGATGCAATTACGAACGGACAAAATGAAATAAAATTTATGTCCCCTATTTGTTCCTTCAAAACATGAATTAAAAAAATGTTTTTATAAATAGATACCCCGCTAAATTACTCGTGTTTTGGGAGAAAATTATTCATAGGCAGTTGTTGAATGTTGCAGACGATGGGTTTTCATAATTTGTAAACAGAAAACGATCGACAATTGCACTTGGAATCTATCGCTAAAATTCATTGAGGTACGTATATTTTATTATCGTATGCCTGTAATTGGAAAGAATATGATCTCCTGATTCTATGCATATGTAGAACATAGTGAAATTAAAAAAAACCAAAACAGTCAATATATTCCATTCATCTTATCTTGATCTCTACCAAAATGTCAAAATCCGTATTACCTTATTCATTGAAGAGTCCAAGGAATTCTGAATGCAAACTGGCACACATTTATGGTGTGAATAAAGGAAAGATTACCGAATAACATAATAAAAAGATATGTGAACGTAAATGAATGAATGCTCGTTCAATTTTAACAGGTGTCATTAAATAATTTACACTAGAAAGGTTTTTATTATGTCGTTCGAAATTGTGTCCGGATCTAGGTCACAGAGTGACTAAAACGGGGTCGTGAAAATCTGCTTAAAACCCGCTACAATGTATTGAATAATATATCGGCTATGATGCAAAAGGAATATTGGTGTTTAATCTGATATATGAACATGTAATCAGCTTTATCAGTTTGGTCAAATTTATTATCAAATGTAAATATCATCGAAATTGTTCGTAATTGCATCTGGTGTAATCCCTTTTGGGATTCGAAGCCCGAGTTGTTTTCTGATATTGCCTGCCTCCGAATCCCTTATCAACCATGCAGTTCTATTCGGGAATTTTTTTTCAGGTACCCCTGCCTCGAACCGGTATGAATTACGCTTGCACCTCAATGTCGTGCCAACCGGCGCTGGAGTATTCAAAAGTTGGCACGACATTGAGGTGCAGGCGTAATTCACGCCAGTTCCAGGCAGGGGTACCTTAAAAAATTTTTTCGAATAGAACTATGCATGGTTGATAAGGGATTCTGAGGCAGGCAATATCAGAAAACAACTCTGGCTTCGAATCCCAAAAAGTGTAAACCGTACCCGAAAAAGGGTCATCCCATTTGACAATTCGGGCTATCTGCTTTAGCAAGGGCTTAATCTATAGGGTAGGAATATAGGAAGTAAATTTTCAATTCAAATGACATAAAGATTGGACACTGTTATTTTGAACTTTGGTTGATCGATAGTGATTCTTTAATTATTATTAAAATAAGACATCGACGTCAAATTACAGTAGAATTTGCTTTTCTATTCTCCTCCACCCCGTCACCGTATTCATCACTACTACACAGATCTAATCTATTATCCATTTAGAGAGCTGTCATCGGTAGCAGAACAGACAGTAATCTGACAATATATCAAAACAGTAGTTTATCAAGCTTATATATTCTTGTCGTCCATTATAGTTTACATTGGATTCCAACTTGAAAATGTATTGGATGATTTCATTGGATAATGTATGCTTGATTTTAAATTCGTAACCTAATCATTTCGTACCACATAAAATAATTATATAATATTATATTTTATGTGTATTGCTTTGATAAAATGAAATGATTTTTTTTTTTATATTTCCTTTTATGCTTTATATATGGGAATTAGGAACACTTAAGTATTGTCACATATTATGAGATAATTCGGTGACGGTCTCTAAAAGTCTTTAATTTGTGAACAAAGGAGCGTAAAGTATGATAGTATTGTGTAAAAAATCACCTATAAACGTGGTTATGATGGGGAAAAAATCACAGGCACTTGTTTCTGGTAATTTTTTTTTACCTAGATACTATATATACTACAAGGTACGTAACTGTTCATTTGTAAAAAATCTAGGTCATCGCGATTTTCGCGTTTTTTCAACTCGACGGACGCCAGCATGGAGGAATGGCCTACATCATCTGAAGCTACGATAATTTATCTACAAAATGATGTATAAAACACCTACCTTTGCTGAACCTCAACATTGCAACAGACCTTTTTCCACGGGTCAGTTATCAGCTTTCATCATCCAGTTGGTCACCTGGCAAGTTCTACCCCGCAGTGAAAGAAAAAATAAGATAAGTTGTAATAAAAATGCTATAAAAAATACTGAGATATTAGAAAATTACATATATTGCATTCCAATAAAAAAATTTAACAAAAGTGTTTTAATTTCTTAGAATAAAAGTGTAGTTTGAATGCAAATCTGTGGCTATTTTTAGAATTCAAAAATTTGTGAGCTTTCTATACAACCTCGGGATTTTTCCCTGAAGTATATCAACAGGACTGAAAGTCTTATAGGCGGGAAAATTAATACAGCATCACATGTTTCTTTTTGCATCTTCGCCATTTTGATGAAAAATAATAAAAATAAACTTCAGAATTCCAGCTTGCTAAATGTAATGAGAAACTTCAACCAATCAAATACTTTACCTGAGTTCGACCTTGAACTTTTCATTCACTGCGGGGTAGAACTTGCCAGGTGACCAACTGGATGATGAAAGCTGATAACTGACCCGTGGAAAAAGGTCTGTTGCATTGTTGAGGTTCAGCAAAGGTAGGTGTTTTATACATCATTTTGTAGATAAATTATCGTAGTTTCAGATGATGTAAGCCATTCCTCCATGCTGGCGTCCGTCGTGTTGAAAAAACGCGAAAATCGCGATGACCTAGATTTTTTACAAATGAACGGTTACATACCTTGTAGTATACATGTATATAGTATCAGGGAATTTTTTATTTTTTACCAGAAACAAGTGCCTGTGGAAAAAATGCATAAAAATATGATATTTTGTATGTTAGCACCAATTTAAACGGTGCGTTCCCATTTCGTCTTGGCTGATAAATACGCTGAGGTAAAACAGTTAGAACAAATACTAAGTCTATTAAATGGGAATGCGTAAATCCCAAGTTGCAGTTTTATTTTTTAAATCAACAAGTGGCAATCAAATTCAGACTGTTTTTTTTTATAGCAATTAATTACCAATTTAATCAGATAATATTTTGTATAAAAAACTGTTTTATTTAGAATTTCAACCTTTTTTTAGCTTGAATATTTAAATCATGAACTTATTTTAATTTTTTAAGATAAAACATTTCAAACCGCGTTGTCTTTAATTATAAATTCCAGTTATTATGTGAAACTTATATCATCTTTATAGTTGTGACAAATTAACTGTATATTTTTAAATAAAATCCACACATCTTTAGGTCCTTTGTGTTCATTAAATATTCCATTGCGCTTCTTTGTGCACAAAGCAGTTCCTTTGTGGGGTTATTAGAGACCCACTGGGAGGCTTAGTGATTTCTTGGAAACTAAAACTGCTAATATTGATTTGTAAAACATGCATATGATTTTTTCTGTGCGAATTTAGGGAAACGAGTATCATTACTCAGTCACCAGTTGAAATCGTGTCATCGATTATCTGTTTAAACACAATGACAAAATTGCAACCGGAAAGGAAAAGTTCCATTTAAAGTAACAATCTCTACCCAGAGTTGTCGGTCCTTACACTCTATCCAATCTCTGTCAACTTGGCAAAATCCGTTTATTAAAGGGTAACTTGATATAAACCGGTTATAACGACCCCGTATATTGTAAAATATGTAAAGAATACCATATAACTAATTTTTGAGAAGCTTCTTTGTTTATTTTCAAACGAAGATAAGGGATTATTTTTAGACGGTGATTAGTCAAACAGCGCATAAATTCCATGTAAAAAAAATTTATTCTATTGTTTGGTGTATTGCAAACGAAACACTCTATTTTTAATCGTTTCACGGCCCCGAGTATTCAAACTGAATGCAAACCCACATGTAACGAAGGTCAATCCCCCATTTTGACTGCTTCCTGTCTGGTCACATGATAATTTTACGATCACATGATCAGAGAACACCGGACTACTTTTTAGGCGTTGATAGAGATTGGATAGAGTGTAAGGACCGACAACTCTGGGTAGAGATTGATAAAGTAAACATATGAGTAATATGCATTGATGAGACAGGTCTTGATATCTTACAGCTCCAAAATACTACTAGTTCAAATCAAGTAAAACTACACAAGAAATATGTAAAATCAACACTAAAATTTTACTATGAAAATTTAATAAATAATAAGCTCTCAAAATTAGACCAAAAAAGTAAACTATATTTATTCTCAAATTAAAAACAAAATTTATCAGTAGAAAGTTACTTATCTATATCTAATTTTGAATACAGAGAGCTAATAACAAAGCTTAGAATAAGTGAACACAGTCTATTAATAGAAAAGGGGAGACATTTAAATATTCCGAGAGAGCAACGCTTATGCTCATAGAAAAGGGGAGACATTTAAATATCCCGAGAGAGCAACGCTTATGCTCATAGAAAAGGGGAGACATTTAAATATCCCGAGAGAGCAACGGTCATGCTCACACTGTAAGTGTATAGATGACGAGAAGCATTTTTCTTTTACATTGCAAATGACGATAAATTCTGAATTGAAGTCTTCTTTTTTAAACATTTTGAACAACGAAAATTAAATTTTTAATAACTTATCAGAATCAAAAAAACGTTCATATATTTAAAGCCCATCAACACCATCTCAAGTAAATAAACTGGGTTCGTTTTTAAAAAAAGTCATTAGAACTGAGGACAGGGCCAGGGGACTCCTAACATATTTACTTGAAAATGCCGATTTTATGTGCTCTTTGTTACATGTTTATTGTATAATTGTCACAAACTGTATTGTTTAATGACAATACAATTTTGAATTTGAATTTGAATAGACAATAGACGATAGATTTATTAGCACAACCGAGTAAACACAGAACACTAATATTAAATGTGCGAACCATATAAATTACGAATAGATTAAGTTACGAACCGACCTGCGCCCTAATGTAATTACTTTAGCCAGTTAAAATTTTCGTTACATACAAGGTGCTTTCTACCCAACTACCATAGCGATATCCATCAACAATATGGCCGTTGTGTTTTTATGAACCGTCATAAACATGTGTAGGTTTTCAAAACTGTTTGAAACTCATCTAATCATGTTAAGTGTGCTGTACAATAATAATTGTGTAATACACTGACTTATGTTAACCCTCTTGCTGCCAGATTCAAATTTCAAACGACGTTGCGTACGCCACAATATATTTTGGCAACGACGTTGGTACAGTACATGCCAACAATTTGAACGTTCCCGTTTTTCTCACAGGGGCTAGGTGCGTCCGAAAAAAAATAAATAAAAAAAATACTATATAATACTACAAGGGGGCGAACTCACTTGCTCCCATATTTTTAAGTCGTCGTGTTAAATTGATCGTAACTTCGGAACGCCTTAATATTTTCCAAAAATGTTCCCACCAGTCGAAAGTCAAGTAATTTTCCTTTCCAAAGAGACCCCAATTGTTAGTGTAGGCCTCCGAACTGCTGAGGTATCATACACGAACCAAAACAAAACGGCGTGAAAATCCGAAGTCGTACAAACGCTGGGATGACCACTTCCCATCTGTGTACAGACTTTCCCATGCGTAAACGAGTCATTTTGACTAGCTAAATACTTTCATCCATTCAAATTATGTTTCAGCCAATCAAAAAGCCCGTTAGAACTCTCTCAATTTTAACGTCTATGGCGTTTGTCAAGGATGCAAATGGGATTTCTTTCAAAAACAGACTTAAAGGACATATAAATTGGCGTAAGGTAAGAAATTTTATCATAATTTGAATGGATGAAAGTATTTAGCTAGTCAAAATGACTCGTTTACACATGGGAAAGTCTGTACACAGATGGGAAGTGGTCATCCCAGCGTTTGTACGACTTCGGATTTTCACGCCGTTTTGTTTTGGTTCGTGTATGATACCTCAGCAGTTCGGAGGCCTACACTAACAATTGGGGTCTCTTTGGAAAGGAAAATTACTTGACTTTCGACTGGTGGAAACATTTTTGGAAAATATTAAGGTGTTCCGAAGTTACGATCAATTTAACACGACGACTTAAAAAAATGGGAGCAAGTGAGTTCACCCCCTTGTAGTATTATATAGTAGTTTTGTTTTTTTTTTTTCGGACGCACCTAGCCCCTGTGGTTTTTCTGTATTCTGATAGTTGATTGATTGGTGGTTAAAACCCTCTTGCTGCTGCCAGTGCTATCTATATGCAATGCATTTGCCACAAAATACAATGAATATTACCAAAAATAGACAACTTTATTTCTACCAACACATTTTGCTTCATACATCAAATAATATTTACGATACATAGAATACAATCAAACAAAATATTTCTTAATATTAATCTACAATACTTTGTGTTTTGTTAACGTAGTATTTTGTTATTTATCGTATGTAATTTAGTTTTTGTGTTGTCTTTCATGTGCATTTCTTCTCTCTGGGGTGACTCGAAAAAGCCGAAATACACTGTCATTAGCCGAAATACACTTGTAAAAGCCGAAATACACCTAGAAAATGCCAACATACACCTCAAAATTGTTCAAATGAACTTGCAATGGATAGAAAATAATGAAATAACTCGTATATAGTTGAAATAAAACATTAATGTGTTACGCAAAAGATCACATAAAAAATAAATTAATAAGATTAAATTTTATTTTATTTATATATTGCATTCATTTAATTGTGATGTTTAGATAAGAAATGTATAAAACCTAATAAAATCATATAATAATTTAATAAAATAATATCAATGAAAGTGATTCAAAGGGGTTAAAGGATAAAATCGTGCAAATTTTTTTTATAAATTGAAAGTAAAACTTTGTCTGTCCATTATTTTGTACGTAACTGTTCCATGTAATACATTCTGTACTTCTGTACCAAATTGAGCAGAAAAAGAAGTCCGAATTCATTGAAAGTTTGAAATCAGTTCACTCGAAAGTAACCACACAAAAATAACGGTAATGTATTTCATCAAATAAAAAAGTTTTACACATTAGTTCCATATTGTATATGAACCTCAGAACTACGTATATAGATACATGTAATTGCAAATTAAAGAAAACAAGAAACAGACTCATGGGGTACAGCGTAAAAAAATAAATGAAATTGAAAAAAAAAATCTTTATTTGCATCTTATAATTTATTATGCGTATTTTTATCAAGGATTTGTTGTATATTAATATTGGAAATAATTGTTGTGCACAATATTTCTATTATTCTACTTAATGCCTTGACACTTAAGACATAGTTAAGACATCCCAAGTTAGGATAGTCTTAAGACAGCTTCGAGATCACTCCTAGGACATGTCCTAAGATGGTCCTAAGATCATCCTAAAAATCGTCCTAAGGCATATCTTAGGATACTTTCGAGAACACGGCCCCAGGAGGACACACATTGTTATGAATAAATCTAATGCAAAAGTCTATAACAAATTGAAGATAATTTAGTGTCTTTCCCTGAAATGAATCTACCCCAATAAGATATCATTCGTAATTTGATGTCATTTTCGACTGGATATGAATGAACACGTCAGTTTACAGTATGTAAAATAAATAATATTAAAAACATTAAATTTCATTTAATTTAAACATATTTAAAAAAAAAATGCATAAAATTTGTTGCAAATTCACAATTAAATTTTTTTGGGGGGGGGGATCGGTGGTCTACTGTGTCCGGTGCCCATTTAATTGTTTTTGACATTAATTGACATTACACTTCTTATTTTATATTTGAAACCATTCTATTTTAAATTCTATTTTAAGAAACAAAATTTTGGTTAAGATTTTTTAGGTTTTTTAAACATAAAAATAATCAAATAAAAAAAAATTCTAATTACAAATAGATTTTAGTCGAGTTGTATTATTGTTTTGTGAAAAGTGCATTCGTGAATGCATAAGTCTGTTTTTCATGTCAAGGGCATCAACTATTTTTTAAAACGATTAATTTCAACTATATTAAAATAAGGAGATATGCATTTCAACCTTTATTCAAACGGCCGGCAGTGGTCGGCGGTAAATTGTTAAATTAAGAAAAGCACATTCGTGAATGAACACGAGTTGTCTTGGGGGCGACTTGACTGGCATTCAAGCAAGCGGCATGGAGTCCCCTCGTACAACGAGCACATGAGGTTCGCAATCTTTTTCTTATATTCCGCTTTCTGTCTGAGCAGATTACACAATCCTGTTCCTTTCGGCCGTCAAGTTTTTTCACTCTTACTTGTGGATTCACATTATTACCGGCGTTTCTTTTTGTCAAATAAGTAGACGCTAAGCTTTCTATTACTGATTGTGTGAACTGAAGTCGTGACATAATCGGTTGTGATGTCTTCTGACAATACAGAATATAAGAGTTCAACATGATACGGTGAAATATGTGATATATTATCTTCTTCCATACTTTGCTGCATTTCCTTTGATCGTTATATGCTACGATCATTTGGTCGCTAAGATCGACCCCAATCATGAATGTATTGTATGCGCATATGATCCTAGGTTTACCGTTCAATGTATTAGTAGGTTATAGAAAGTAGATTCCAATGTTACTGGTTTCTGTCTGTTGTGGTCGCGGAAACAACAAAGCATATTCTGTCCTTGACGTGCGTAAACAGCATTCCCTGCATGTGGACGTGCATTCTTTATCATTTGTGGCATAGGTCTATTTTTCCTTAAGGTGCCGGTTAAATATATACGCTCCCACAATAGTTTATTGGCTAAATTTAACGAGGAAAAGAAGCTGTCGGCGAAAACATGAAACCCTTTTCTGAGAAGTCGCGAATCCTTCATCAGATTCATAACTACGTTCGTTCCTTGTAGTGTTCCAACAGGGGTAGGATCAAAACGTTTCCCTTGATAAACAGTCATCTGTAAAACGTACCCTGTGACGGACTCGACCAACATCCAGAATTTTACTCCAAATCGTGAGCGTTTGCTTGGAATGTATTGCAGCATACTAGTCTTTCCTTTCGTTCCGACAAGAGATTCGTCAACTGACAATTCACGGCGAGGGTTGTAATAATGGAGAAATTTTCTATTCACAAAATCGATTAACGGTTTAAATCTTAAAGATGGCTTGTAAGACGAGTCGTTACGTTTTGGAATTTTCTTCTTGTCTTACAAGGTATACAAATTTCAAAATGTTTTGATATCTGTTCCGTGAAAACATACAACGAAACCAGGGTGTAGACTGAGAGGGATTATGCGTGTTCCAATATTCCTCAATGAAAACTTTACGAATTAAGCCCATGTTGTAAAATACGGCAAGGAATCCTTTGAACTCCGCTATCGATAATTTGCCCTCCTTCTTCCACTGCAGTTTCCGTGAAAAACGTCTGGTCTGTCGAATTGTTTCATGACAAAGATCCTTTGCATGCCTACAAACCCAATTTCAAACGCATTTAAAACGGACTATAAAAGATATGTTTTTTATTTAGGTGTGTGCAAAATTTTGTAATATTAAAATCAAAAGGGGTACAAATTTTAAAATCCACTAACATGAGCTATTCAATATTTGGGGCCCGGGTGGCTCAATGAGTTAGGTAGTTGGATTACCTAACAACTCATACAAGCCTATCACCAATACGGCGTGGGTTCCATTTCCTCCTACATGTACAGTATCATCTACATCTGTTTCCATCCCGCTGTCGTCACCACTGATATCAGTTTCAGGATCAACAGCATCATCAAAATCGCCGTCAACTGGCTGTTGTTGAATTATTGCTTGGGCCATTGCCGCAAAATACTTGTGACGTCGAAATGGGCAAAATTATGTCATTATTGCCCGTGACGTCACGTAATGACGTAAGGGTATGACGTCGACATCTACCTGGTCTTTAAAGGATACCACAACGTCAAATATGATATATTTTATTAGCTAAACTAAATGTTGTCAAATCAATTGATTTTGGACATATGTGTCCCTCCGGCAGAGTCGATATGGACACATGTGTCCCTCCGGCAGCAAGAGGGTTAAAGGACAGTTTTGTAATGTCATCCGCGCAGAACAAACCAAAGCCAAACTGAAACCACAGAGTAAACGCTTGTTTCGTGCAATGTCAATGGTCCAGTCCAAACTGTATCAGGGTCCAATATATTGTATAATATATTTATATATTGCATGATAGTAGTATTTTATCCCAACCGTCGGAAAGGGATAAAATTTACTAATGTCCTGTATACTCATGACGTCATGTTAAAAATATAATTTACAACCCTTAAGTTCTCAACAGATTATGACTTCTGTGAATTATTTCGATTCTAATATCGTCAGTTACCCTAAATTCGTTCAAACCGTAAATTTGTACACATTTTCACGTGCACAGTACGTGCTACAAAAATACATTTTTACGTCACTTTCGCCGAAATTCAAATAGCCTTGAAAAGAAAGAAATTAACTGTATTTCAAAATAAGAAAATGCGTATCAAGCATGTATTATGATTATATATTTATCAAACATCTTAAAACCTACTGTTTTCCTTAGTTCCAAATAAATCAAAAGTTTATATCCATCGTTTTTCCATCAAACACATCACATTTCAAATATCGCTCCTGATACACCATTTTTGTTGTCTTCAGCATCCGAATCACAAGTGCGCTTATTGTGTAAATAGGCCAAACAAATAATAAATTGCGTTTAAAAATTGCTTGTTCCTTATACTGTACACGGCAGATTTACGAAAATGGCGTCAAAATCGAGAACAAATCATAAACTGACGTTATAGACAACACAGATGAACAGCACATGAAAAAATCCCCACAGTTATTAACAATAAAAATCAAAATCTGAAACATAAAGACAACAACTTACAAATACCAATAACACTTCTGAATCTGATTCTGAGGATGAAGATCAAATAAGAGATAGTGAAAAGTGCTGTGTATGCAAATTATTCACCCCAAAAGAAGTCAGAGAGAGCCCATGTTAAATATTCACGAAATGGCTACAATGTGACCAATGCAAACACTGGGTTCATTTGATCTACTCTACTGGAAAACGTGTGATCAGGAAAGGAGATGTATTATTATGCCCCTATTGCAAGAGTGATTGGTACTGAAATCATGCTATCTTTATTAATATTGAATAAAATGATTAACTTATACTTCCAGTTTGTTAAAAAAAAAAACAATTTAAAAACAAGGACAAAATTAAAACACACAAACATAACAAAGTTTAAAAACAAAGAAATCAAATTTAAACCGAAACAAATTAATGACAAAAACAACAAAAACCATTAAATTTTCAACATATCATGTCAATATTTGTACTGATATGGGATACATGTTCATGATGACAAAAAAACCAATCTGTATAACAAATTAACATAAATAACGTTTTAAATGATTTCCAGATTTATTGGAAACGATCTCAACATATACATGGTCTAAAAACTATTATTTCAATAGTCTTGGCCTAATTTTGGTAAGGTGTACGAAAATATGGTATGACGTCACCTGTAAACAAACACGTACATAGATGTCAGAAGATACATTACAATCTCATATTATTTATGGATTAAAAGACAAATATTTGCTTAATAGAAAAGTGAATTTGGTTTGATGAAAAGCAATTCTGAAATGATTTTTTTACATCAACATTATTATGTGTACGAATAATGGGTACTCTAGGATATGTCTAAGAGTACAATTATTATTATGATAGTAAAAATGTAGTTAGTACACTTTGAAGAAAGATGGTAATTTATGTTTACTGATGTGGGCAATGTCACACCCAATTTATGTGACTCCATCTCCTACATTGTCAAATTCAACAAAGTCTTCACTCGTAAATTAAAGTTAAGAGTGTATAAATGAAAAAGACAATGAATACTGATCTGGGACCAATTATTGCTAAACTGCATGTCTTGTGCAAGCCCACAGGAATTTTTGGACCAATTTTTGAAAAAGACAACTGTGAAAAGTTTATTGCTAGACAACAAAATTATAAGTTTGCATCTTTGCATATTCCAAAGAAATCAAATAAAATCAAATTAAGCCCTCGACTATATATGTAAAGACCATGGGGGTCACATTGACATCAAATCTAAAGATAAAAAATGCACATGTTGAAAGCAAAACTTACCTTGACACCTGAGGAATATTCAAAAATCAAAATTTTCAAATAATACCAGTAATTTAGCACATGTATCCTGAATGTGCACAAGTCTTTGTGTTTGATTCTTGGTTTCTATATCTAATTATTATCGTTTTTGTCATAATGGGCCTCTCTGCATTTTTGCCTCAGTCGAAAGGAAAAAATAGCAAATGGATGTACATGTACTAAAGATCGCTGAACAATGATGATACCATAACTTTTTGTTTTAAAAACTTTTTTCTTTTATTTCAATACTGATTTAGATATAATTTTCCATAACTAATAAGGTGGCGTTAATTGGTACTGTTCCCGTTCGATTAATTGCCAAAAATCAACAACTTTACTAAGGGTACCAGATATGCTTGTGTGCTGAAAAATTAAAACCATTTCCATCGAAGATTAGTCCAAGGGTAACATTTAATATAACTTTAATATAAAAGATGTACTGAACAAAATAGAAATAATCTGACAAAAACAAGTAAAAAATGGTGATAATTGGTCCTCGACAAGTATAGAGACAGTGAATAAAATTTTCTTATCAGATTTTTCAATTATGTCTACAAAACAGAAAATTAATGCATGTAAAAAAAATCCAACAACTTTCATCTTTGCACTTGCAGTCGTAATTTTCATTAAAAAATATTTAGAGTTCTAATTTATGTAAGTTTAAAGGTTAACAATTCTACCAATATCAACAAAAAAGAACAACCACCTCTCACCTTTAAGAATTTAACACAAGAAAGACCATGAGATATGGTGTTGACAATCGAGGTCCTGGCTTGGGACAGGCACAAAAATGTGATAGTTTACATTTTGCTTTGTATTAGTAGCTTAATTTGTGATTAAGCCAATATCATTTTCTCTTAAAAATAAAAATTCATTTTATAATTCTTGAAATGAACGAAATAGTCAAAATGAAATAGTGGAACAGGAACTGTTTACCCTTCCGGGACACCCAAGATCACCCCTTGTTTTTAGTGGGGTCTGTGTTGCTTGATCTTTAGTTTTCTGTGTTGTATTTGTAGAACGTTTTTGTCCTATTGTCGTTTTTCTTTTGGCCATTGTGTTATCTGTCTGTCGATTAACGGATTCTGATTAAATCTTTGGTATCTTCAAACTCTTTTTAACAATGTTTAGCTTGCAAGCAATAACCTCAATAAATATGGACATCATAATGGACTAATTGAAATGTTGTTTTTTGCAGGTAACTGTTAATACACCAAAAATGTGATGCATATGGTGCAACCATGTAATAAGATGAAAGACGTACATTTCAAATTGATTTCGTGATAAATATCTATAAATACATTTCAACATGGCAGACAAACGTAAACGAAAAACAGAATATGTTGTATCAGGTGGTGTTGATACAAGTTTAACTAAAGACCAACCAGACGAAGATGACACAGAACAGAACCAGGAACCGCCACCGCCTGTTGAAAATAAAACAGAGCAAAGCAAGGAATTACCACCAAATGAAAAAGAACAAGAAATAAATAAGCCTTCAGAGTTGAAGGCACCAGAACAAGAGGTGAAAGAACCAGAAAAATCAAAAGAGATTTCACTTCCGGGGGGAGATTTTTTGAAAAAGGAAGGGAGTGATAAAAATCCATTTGATGTACGATTATCAATTTTAAGAACAGATCCGAGGATGATAAAAGTAGACCAATTTTATCCAGCATTAGAACACCAGTTTAATAAATCAAACACAAAATTTATGGAGGAGCAGGATAAAAGGGTGGAGAGAGCAATGAAAGAAATAGTAGAAGAATCTTCCACATTTACATATGATGATTCTATGAGTGGTCGTGAAGATACCCAGAATTCAATGGCATTAGTAACAGCTCCAATAAAGGAAGAAACAAAAGAAAAACAACTTGATGACAATAATTCATGTAAACAGGTACGCAGAGGAAAATAAATCATAGAAAACGGGAATCCATAAATATTTGGATAAGGCTAGAATCCTTATTTTTCTTAGTAGTAAGGAGTTAAAGGATCATGTTATATAAATATACAGTCGAACTTCGTTATCGCCCCGATGCAATGAATGAAAATTTCACAAAAGTTGACCTCAATTGACATGGTACATTTTGTTTGTATTTTCAACTTGGTTATATAAAGAGACCTTCTTTACAAATGGCATGCTTCGAATATATGCTAATTATATAGTAGGGATGATTAAATCAGGCATATATGGGCATTAAATAGAATTAGTAACACCTTTTTATCGTGAAAACATAATTCCAAGTGGAAATATAAAAGAAAAAATACAATTTAGGTCATATACACTAAATCAGGGTTTATTTTTAGCAAATTCCACATCATTATAACATAAATTACAAGTAACTTCTATTATTTATCCATGTTGACAAAATTTATGTCACAAACAAATTTCCAGATAATAGACGAACACATTGTTTAAGCTAAATAATTTATAAAAACATCAAAGGAAAAAAAAATGTCCTTTATGTTGCAAGAATAATATACAATACTGTCAATGGTATTATTTAGTAATTACTGAGTTACAAATTTGAGTTTTGACTTGCAGAAAGACAAGATTGACTTATCCAAGGCATTTTTTGGGGTAAGGAAAGGCAATGAATTTTTGTGTTTCTCAGCTGGTTTTGTGTAGCGATTGATTATTCACATGTTAATACGACTGTTTGAAATATGTGCCTTAATTAATAGTAATGTGCACCACACAGCACCATTTTTTTGTTGAAAATATATAGTTCTTTGTATATTGTAACCATACAATACCATTGGAGAATTATTTACTTTCTTTTGGGAAATTATATATGGGGTAATAGTTTGTATGAATTTGTAAGCAAATGGCTGCCATTACTAAAAATAGATAAATTTTGACCAGGCCAAAGCAGCTTGATTTCATCAGCTGATGGAATTGCGTGTACACACTACATGTCTCGGTGAGTTACAACTGTCTTTTATATATCTCTCTACTTTATCAAGAAAGACACCAGTATTTTTTGTAGAACCATAAGAAATCATTTTTTCCATTTCAACTTTTTGTTGTACATGTGGAAAAAGTGGAAATTGAGGATTTTGTTTTTGAGTGAAACATTATCGTCACTTTCTGCAACTTAATCATCACTTTCATCAATTTTTCAACAATTTTAATCGTCACAGTCAGCTGTATCTTGACTTTCACACTTATTAGAGGAAATGCTGTCATAAATCTAATCTCTCTTATTATGTCACATTTTTGTCATTATTTTATTTTTGCATTTGTATTTGTCATAAAAGTAAATTTTTTCTTAATACTCTGTTTTAATAACATTTGAATTCACAAATTTTTGTTACTGATAGTAAACATGTGTATATCTAATGTAGCTTCCATAACCATAGATTTGACCAGAAAAATAAAATGTAAAATTACCGTAATGACCTATGTATAATGCGCTAGATTTTTACATAGATTCTTGACTTTGCAGGAGGGGTGCGCATTATAAGCAATTGGATTTCAATTGATTTTGTGTTATTTAGGCAGCTTCAAGTGTATTCAGTACTGCCGTGGATGAAGAAACATTGGAAAATGCCAAGGCCCGTAAACAACAGACCTTGTTTCAGCCGGAATCATGGGAACCAGTCAGTAAATACTCACCAGGAATGCAGGAGATCATAGATGCTAGAGCCAATGAACAGTGAGTGTATATTAAGTTAATTTATGCAGTTGAAGTTTGTTGATGTTTGACAAGCTATACCTTGATAATGAATAAAATGATACTCAGCAACTGCAAGCATTCCAGTGATTTTCCGACTGCGTTTTTTGGGCTGAATTTCGGCCCCAGTCCCAATGTGAAGAAAGCTTTTTTTTTCCCAATTTCATGGGGGAAAATTCCCAATAGCGTGGTGATAAATTGTGGGATTAGGTGGAGTCAACCCTACCGGTCACAGACACTAGTACTAATACACCATGCCTTGTTACATGTACCACTGCCAGTGTCACTCCAAAAACAACCAATTTAAATTCTTTATTACCTAACACAGCTTCAAATGACATCCAACAACATGTAAATAATGCAAATAGTGGTGATGTTGATATTTGCAATCTGACTGTCACTCAGGCTCTGATTCGGACAGTTGTGCTCCAGAGGTCATGGTACCAGATGCCAGGGTGTTCAGTTCAATGAAAAATGAACAAAAATACCCATGGCTATATGACAGTGTGGTACACCAAGGGTATTTATGTAAGTTTTGTGAACTGTTTTGTGGTCATTCTTCCTCATCACAAGAATTTGTTACTGTTGGCATTTACCTTGGTACAGTATGATTGCTATTCTATTACTGGACCTCCAAACTAATAAATGTATTGCTCTTCCCATCTTTTCCCAATTCACATCATTTACGTACTAATTTTCCCAATTATAAGGAACCCGGGCCCCAGATACAAATGAGTAGGAAAATCACTGCATTCAGTATTTAGTAGCATGACCTTTAGCTTTAATTACATGTCTTAATCATCTTGGAAGAGATCGATATAAGTTTGAAATATACACACTTGAAATGGAATACTAAATTCTTGTGACAACCCAGACTAGGTTCCTCTTGAAATGAATGGTGTGTTGTTCCTGTATTTTAATTTTATATATAGTTTCCCTTCTGACTTCTGTAATTTGGTGATAAAGGGAAAAGTTGTCGTCTGCTGTTTTTTTTGAGACGTTACATAATTCTTTAAATGTAAGTCAATCAAAATTCTATTTTCCCCATCCATTGATTGTTGAAAGGCATCTGCTTACCAATGAACTATCTACCTACCGTGGGAGTGTCTGATAATCTACTGTCCCCATCCATTGTTTGTTAAAAAGTGGCTGTTGGCCAATCAGTGATCAACCTTCTGTGGGAATGTCAGATAATCTACTTTCCCCATCCATTTAAGGAATATTTGAAATTTTTGAACAGGTTATACGATATAACCTAGTTTTGGGCAGTTTACGCTTAATAAACCGCGAAGCGGTTTATGAAAAGCGCAAGCTGTTCCAAATTTCAAATATTCCTTATAATTTAATTTTTACAACAAAATTTTAATTACGATTATTTCATGTGACTACCGATATTTGAATTTGTCGTTGGCGAATGAATAATTTGGTGACGTCACAATACCAAACCAGGTTATCGAGTATAGCCAAAATTTTCTCTAGGCGGATCAGCCAATCAGATTACAGTATTCAAATCAAATTAAATTATTGTTTGTTAAAAAGTGGCTGTTGGCCAATCAACTATCTACCCTCCGTGGGAATGTCAGATAATAAAATATGTATAATTCACAATATATATTGTAATATGTTCTTGAAATGATTTATCCCAAACATTGGGTACCAGTATTAGATATTGAGCAGTCCTCATGATGAACTCTGGTCCTCTGCCCAAGACCAGTAATAACTTTGTTCAGATCAGTAAATTTTTCAGCTTTTATTTAGATATATATATATAAAATAATTTCAAGAATTTGATTCGGACCAGTAAATTCAAATTTTCATTTCGAGGACTGAAATTTGAGTGATATTAAGCTGACTTCTCCTTTGTTAGGACAATATGGTAAAAATTTTAATTTTCATTTATTTGCAGTTTTTCAAAAGCAATGGAACTGAAAGAGAATGGAGACTTCTGTGGTACTATAAATAGCATCAACAAAGCTCTGTCTCTGAGAGAATTACACATTTATTATGTAGAGAGAGCAGAAGCATACATTCAACTTTGTGATTATCAGTCAGCCATTTTGAATTATAAACGAGTGTGCCTTATGGAGCCTGATAATGATTACTATTACAAACGACTGGCTTTCTTGTTTTATTTCCAAGGACAAACTTTATTTGATCAAAGACTTTATCCTGAAGCTTTAGAAGCATTTGCTAGAGCTGCAGAGATGGCTCCTGAAAATGTTGGCTATCACATAAGAAGGTGAGGAAGTTAATACATGTTCAGACCGGGACCGTTGTGGTCATGATCGTATGGTAGTTGGATTAGCAACTACCTATGCAATCAGTGCCAATCACCACTAAAGTTGTGAGTTCAAACCCCATTCATGGCAAGGTGTACTCGATACAACATTATGTGATAAAGTTTTTCAGTGACTTGCGAGAGGTCAGTGGTTTTCTCTGGGTACTCCTGTGTCCTCCACCAATATAACCGACCGTCACGATTTAGCTGCAATATTTTTGAAAGTGGCGTTAAACAGCATAAACAAACCAACCATGTTCAGACCTTGTTATCTCAAAGTCTGATAAGTTATTACCATTGGATAATAGGAATCTATCTCAAATAAATCAAATATTTCAAAGTACCGTCTTTTGGTGTCTATTAAACGCACCGGTGCATAAAACGCACCCCCTTTCCTCCACAAAAAATCTGGCGGAAGCTCTCTACGTGACCTGAAAAAAAGTGTCTGATACTTACTCCTATGCATAAAACGCATCCCCCCTACAACTTATCATTTTAAAGCATAAGACCGCGTTCTATACATACCAAAGGACGGTACCAATAATCTGTACCTTTGAATTTGCCACAGTAAAGTATAGCGGTGTATATTATCTTGCTTTTTTGTCCTAAAAATATCATTTGTTTATCCAAAAACGATTTTGCAAGAATGGATATCTCAAAGCAGTATTACAACAAAGGTGAAGTCTGAGATGCTATGGGTTATGGTTATGGTGTTTAATGCCACTTTCAACAGCATTATGTGATAAAGTAAAAAATGTCAGTGACATGCGACAGGTCGGTGGTTTTCTCAGAGTACTCCGGTTTCCACTACCAATAAAACTGACCGCCACGATATAATTATAACTGAAATATTGTCGAAAGTGGCATTAAACACCACAAAACCAACCAAACCAACCAAATAATTTTAAAATCTTATGTAAAAGTCATGTTGTGACAACTTTTATCCAATCATTTTTGTATATTTTATATTTAAGAAATAAATCATGGAAGCCAGAATGTGTTGGGAGTTTTAACATGGATTGATGGATATTAGTATTTTATCCCGAGCTAGAGGCGAGGGATAAAATTTACTAAAATCCGCCAATCCATGTTAAAGCTCAAAACACATTCTGGCTTCCATGATTTATTTCGATATGTCTAAGAATACAAATACGGTAGTATACTTTGATTGGAAGACGGTAATTTATATTTACGTTTGTGGAAAATGTTGCACAATTTATGCTGCCAATGGAAAAGTCAGTCACATTCACCGGTGCATGTGCTAATGATATTATACCATTTCTACAAAGTGAAAGAAGGAGGTCATGTTAGAATTACAAATAAAAAAGCTATGAATGTATCGATAAGTCTAAAACTAACTCTATGATGTTATCCTGTATTTTATTTCCAGTATGACTTGTTTGGCAGCTTTACACAGACATGGTGAATGTTTAGCCTTGGTCAATAAGAGATTAGAATCAGAGAATGACAATCCTGACCTGTATATAATGAGAGCGAGGCTACATGAAATGTTTAGAAATGTAAGTTCTCGTAGTCTAATCCATAAAGTGTGGTAACCCCATCGGTGGTGCTCAGCTCAAGTGTGTGTAATCGTGGGTTCTAGGCCAGGTCTGATCAAACCAAAGACTATGAAATTGGTATTAGTTGCGTCTCTGCTAAACTGGAAGCATTAAGGAATGAGAAAAGAACTGCATCAGTGGTGTAATGGTTAGCGTGCACACCTTGAGTGTGGTAGATCATGGGTTTGAGCCCCTGTCGTGTGGACACCTTGAGTGTGGTAGATCATGGGTTTGAGCCCCAGTCACGTTAACACCTTGAGTAAGGTAGATCATGGGTTTGAGCCCCAGTCGCGTGGACACCTTGAGTGTGGTAGATCATGGGTTTGAGCCCCAGTCGTGTGGACACCTTGAGTGTGGTAGATCATGGGTTTGAGCCCCAGTCACGTTAACACCTTGAGTGTGGTAGATCATGGGTTTGAGCCCCAGTCGCGTGGACACCTTGAGTGTGGTAGATCATGGGTTTGAGCCCCAGTCGTGTGGACACCTTGAGTGTGGTAGATCATGGGTTTGAGCCCCAGTCGCGTGGACACCTTGAGTGTAGTAGATCATGGGTTTGAGCCCCAGTCGTGTTAACACCTTGAGTGTGGTAGATCATGGGTTTGAGCCCCAGTCGCGTGGACACCATGAGTGTAGTAGATCATGGGTTTGAGCCTCAGTCGCGTTAACACCTTGAGTGTGGTAGATCATGGGTTTGAGCCCCAGTCACGTGCACACCTCGAGTGTAGTAGATCATGGGTTTGAGCCCCAGTCGCGTTAACACCTTGAGTGTGGTAGATCATGGGTTTGAGCCCCAGTCGCGTGCACACCTCAAGTGTGGTAGATCATGGGTTTGAGCCCCAGTCGCGTTAACACCTTGAGTAAGGTAGATCATGGGTTTGAGCCCCAGTCGCGTTAACACCTTGAGTAAGGTAGATCATGGGTTTGAGGCCGTCACGTGCACACCTCGAGTGTGGTAGATCATGGGTTTGAGCCCCAGTCGCGTGCACACCTCGAGTGTAGTAGATCATGGGTTTGAGCCCCAGTCACGTGCACACCTCGAGTGTGGTAGATCATGGGTTTGAGCCCCAGTCGCATGCACACCTCGAGTGTAGTAGATCATGGGTTTGAGCCCCAGTCGCGTTAACACCTTGAGTAAGGTAGATCATGGGTTTGAGCCCCAGTCTCGTTAACACCTTGAGTAAGGTAGATCATGGGTTTGAGCCCCAGTCACGTGCACACCTCGAGTGTGGTAGATCATGGGTTTGAGCCCCAGTCACGTGCACACCTCGAGTGTAGTAGATCATGGGTTTGTGCCCCAGTCGTGTGCACACCTCGAGTGTAGTAGATCATGGGTTTGAGCCCCAGTCGCGTGCACACCTCGAGTGTAGTAGATCATGGGTTTGTGCCCCAGTCATATGCACACCTCGAGTGTAGTAGATCATGGGTTTGAGCCCCAGTCGCGTTAACACCTTGAGTAAGGTAGATCATGGGTTTGAGCCCCAGTCGCGTTAACACCTTGAGTAAGGTAGATCATGGGTTTGAGCCCCAGTCGCGTGGACACCTTGAGTGTGGTAGATCATGGGTTTGAGCCCCAGTCACGTGCACACCTCGAGTGTGGTAGATCATGGGTTTGAGCCCCAGTCGCGTGCACACCTCGAGTAAGGTAGATCATGGGTTTGTGCCCCAGTCGTGTGCACACCTCGAGTGTAGTAGATCATGGGTTTGAGTCCCAGTCGGGTCAAACTAAAGACTATGAAATTGGTATTTGATGCTTCTCTGCTAAACTCACAGCATTAAGGAGTAAGAGTAAAGACTTGTTGACTCGGAATCAGAATAATGTGTCTGAGTCGTGCAACATGTCTATCCATGGGTGTTGTTTCGGGTAGCTAGCACTATAAATAACCAAATTAAGCGTGTTGGTCTAATACAAAGCGGACATCATCATCATTATTTTGAAATGTAACTTGTTCTCGCCATGATATAGCCAAAAAAATTGTTCACTTGGCGTTAAACAACAATCACTCGCACACTAATCCATAAATAAGCTTTTCCATATGAGATGGCCCATACAAGATAGCTACTAGTGGTGCTTTCACTTGTGTGTTCACTTGTCTAATGAAACATTGGAATTTTAAATACATCACAGTTAAATGATATTTCCTTTTTTATATTATTTTTTAAGGAAGAAATAGGTTCTTGCTTACAGTCAAAATTAGACTTTTAAATATTTTTCATTCCTGTGTTAAATTCGCCATCTTTTCGCTCTTAAAGCTGTGGTCTACCAAAGAAAAGACTGAATTTTCCACTCTTATGAAAGATATTCCTACACCTTTTATAATTACTGTTATTCTTTGTACATTCACTAATTATTTACTAAAGACTGCAAAAATTCTTGGTCTGTCAATTATTGCTATAATAATAATTGTTTCACCAAGCTTATTAAAGGGATATAGTGCTTGTAAGTTTGTTTTTTCGTTGAAAGTTAATATGTACCTTCAAAACATGAGAATAGAACATACTTTTACGAGATTTGATTTCATTTTAATTTCATTGTTTTTTTTTGTGTGAAGCTTGTCTCCATGCATGGCCAGCATCATTAATTATGCATGTTCCAATTTCCGAACTACATGCACAATGGTACTGATGTATACCTTTATTACGTAACGATATAATGTGTATAATTTTTTCCCACAACAACAGACTTCACGCATGCATAGTAAAATGTCGCCTAAGATCTTATGAATAAGGACTTATATTTTGTCATCCAGACAGGAATTTATGTTCAAGATGTGTTTTCATGAAAATAAAAGAGAATGGATGGACTTTTTACTTTAAAGCTCAATAATTAGTGTTAATTTATGTTTTTAAAGTACTCCTTGTAAAAAAATATCAGGACAAAACAAATCACCAAAATCACAGACATTAACTGTTTAAGATCATAAATAATCTTAATTGTTACATAATATTTTCAGACAACTTTATGCTACTATGATGTTAAAGATGCGATGAAATTAAATGAAGACCATCCAGAGGCCAAAGCCATGATGATCAAACTAGAGAAACGGGCACAAGAAAATAAACAACATGCCATGCAGCTTAATCTACTGGGAAAACATAGAGAAGCTTTACAGAAAATATCTGTTGCCATAGAAACTGACCCAGCTTTGGCAGATTTTCATGTCCTCAGGTTTGTTGAATAAAAAGGCACTGTTTATTTTCCGAATGTAATTCTCACTTAGCTCACATATCTAAGATAATTACATATCAATGCAAGCCATTTTTCTTTCTTTTGTTCTGATTTCAATGATGGTTGTTATAACATATTCATATTTAAAGTCTTCATTAGAGGGTTAGGATTATGTTCAGCAATATTTTAGCTATATGGTGGCAGTCAGTTTTATTGGTAGAGGAAACCAGAGTACAGATCCCTCCAAGTGTATCAACGATCAAACACTCAGGTCGGAAAGAGAGTTTTGTCAGACTTCACACCGACAAATGTCCGACAATTGTCCGACAAATGTCCGACCAAATCCTCCCAGGTCTGAGTGAGAGTCTCCACTCTCAGATAGTTAAACTGTAAACAGGAAACGTCCCCAAATTCTGCTAACCAATAAATTTGTGCATAAAGAAACATGCGTATCATAGTAAAGCTGAAGTAAATGAGTGATATACAGTGGTACGGAAAGTATAGATATGTTAACGGCTGTCATGGGCAATATATACAATAATATCCATGAATAAAATGTATTAACATGCAGTACCCATGTTTTAAGTGCACTAGAAGTGAATATTAATATGTCCCTATGTACTCGCGACAATCGATGCCAAGGCCCTTTCACTTGCTGCAGACAGTTGCCGGTTTACGATATCGGGTGCGTTTGCTCTTTTACGTGTTTGCCAAATGTAGGGCAAACGAACCCGGGTAAATAATTCTAATTTATACATTTATTTCTTTAAAGGCAAATTTGGATTAAAATTATTTAGTAAAATTTAAGTTTTATTTTATTCATGGCGAATGGGTCATAAATCCGTAAATCCCGTTTTTTTCTTCTTGAATATTGGCAGTCTGTGGAGTCCTGATATAGGTGAAATAATATTTTATTAGTGTATTCTACGTTTTTTTTTTTTACAGTTTGTTTACCTGTCAAAACATCACCCATCTCAGCATGTTGTCGCATCGTGCATTCATGATATACAAATACACCTATCACAGGTGTGGAAAAAAACATTGCTCAAGACTCTTTTTACTAAGACTTATAAACATAGATAACTATTCTACGTTTTCGATTTTCAAGCCATCTTCCAATTTATTTGTACTTAAAAAATAAATTTATATCTTTTTTCTTATATATGTGTATAAATATCTTAATAAAATAAATACATTTACGGTGAGAAATTATTATACGTCATGATATCGTTATTTAGGTAAATACTTATTAGACAGATTTTTTTTAGGACCATTTTTGTCTTTTTAATTGATAACTGACCCAAGCTAAATAAATGAAATGTGACTTAATGTGTTAATTATATAAATCCTTGCCTTCTATAAATTTTAATTTCTTATCTAATTCTTATTCTTATTTAACAATATGGTCAGGTTGTTATTTTCATTGAATGGCTTCACAGTAGGGGCTCTTCCTGTATATTGGTTACATCCTGTATATTACAACTGACTGCTAATGCATGACAAAGGCAAATTTGGATTAAAATTATTTAGTAAAATTTAAGTTTTATTTTGTTCATGGCAAATGGGTCATAAATCCGTAAATCCCGTTTTTTTCTTCTTGAAAATTGGCAGTCTGCGGAGTCCTGATATAGGTGAAATAATATTTTATTAGTGTATTCTACGTTTTTTTTTTTTACAGTTTACCTGTCAAAACATCACCCATCTCAGCATGTTGTCGCATCGTGCATTCATGATATACAAATACACCTATCACAGGTGTGAAAAAAAACATTGCTCAAGACTCTTTTTACTAAGACTTATAAACATAGATAACTATTCTACGTTTTCGATTTTCAAGCCGTCTTCCAATTTATTTGTACTTAAAAAATAAATTTATATCTTTTTTCTTATATATGTGTATAAATATCTTAATAAAATAAATAGATTTACGGTGAGAAATTATTATACGTCATGATATCGTTATTTAGGTAAATACTTATTAGACAGATTTTTTTTAAAACCATTTTTGTCTTTTTAATTGATAACTGACCCAAGCTAAATAAATGAAATGTGACTCAATGTGTTAATTATATAAATCCTTGCCTTCTATAAATTTTAATTTCTTATCTAATTCTTATTCTTATTTAACAATATGGTCAGGTTGTTATTTTCATTGAATGGCTTCACAGTAGGGGCTCTTCCTGTATATTGGTTACATCCTGTATATTACAACTGGCTGCTAATGCATGACAAAGGCAAATTTGGATTAAAATTATTTAGTAAAATTTAAGTTTTATTTTGTTCATGGCGAATGGGTCATAAATCCGTAAATCCCGTTTTTTTCTTCTTGAAAATTGGCAGTCTGCGGAGTCCTGATATAGGTGAAATAATATTTTATTAGTGTATTCTACGTTTTTTTTTTTTACAGTTTACCTGTCAAAACATCACCCATCTCAGCATGTTGTCGCATCGTGCATTCATGATATACAAATACACCTATCACAGGTGTGAAAAAAAACATTGCTCAAGACTCTTTTTACTAAGACTTATAAACATAGATAACTATTCTACGTTTTCGATTTTCAAGCCGTCTTCCAATTTATTTGTACTTAAAAAATAAATTTATATCTTTTTTCTTATATATGTGTATAAATATCTTAATAAAATAAATAGATTTACGGTGAGAAATTATTATACGTCATGATATCGTTATTTAGGTAAATACTTATTAGACAGATTTTTTTTAAAACCATTTTTGTCTTTTTAATTGATAACTGACCCAAGCTAAATAAATGAAATGTGACTCAATGTGTTAATTATATAAATCCTTGCCTTCTATAAATTTTAATTTCTTATCTAATTCTTATTCTTATTTAACAATATGGTCAGGTTGTTATTTTCATTGAATGGCTTCACAGTAGGGGCTCTTCCTGTATATTGGTTACATCCTGTATATTACAACTGGCTGCTAATGCATGACAAACAATTTTAATCAGCCATCATTATCATGAAATACATTTTTTAATCTTTATTTTGATGATGGCACCTAATTCCAATCACCTAATCCAAATTAGTATAGTAGAGGAGTACCGTATTTTTCGGACGATAAATCTAGATAAAAATGACGATTTTGTTCACAGTACAAAAAATTTATACCTTTATTTTGCTGTAGGTTTATTTCTGAATAAGAAGACTCGTATCATCGATGTTCTTGGTGTTATTTTATTTTAAAATAAAGCAATAAAAGTATACTAACAGGGGGGTGCAATTCTGGGGATAAAATATTCAACATTCGAAAAAAAATCAATATTCAATGATTGAAGTGTTATCGAAAATCAGTTCAATATTGTATTTTATAATAAAATATATACTATAAAAAATGTATCTTGTTGAAAAAAATCACAGGGTGGATCGATTTACAATATAAAATTATTATCACAAAATATCTAAATATAGCTATAGCTTTCCATCAAACACGAGCATGCGCACGTGATTGTAGTTAAAAATGGCGGTTGCAATACATCTCACAGTGAACGTGTAGAACAAGCTTTTTATACTAAATATACTGGAAAATAATTTATATCAATTTCGTTACTTAATCGATATTTTATTGCAATAATTTATATGAGGCTATGGGTGTTTAAACGTCACTTTTCAACAATATTTCAGTTAAATATTGACCTTTGAGCTACCTTTCCTGGCGCGAATATGGTGCAAGGTAGAAATACACTAGGGTATTTACGTAACCGGACATTCTACATACCGGAAAGAAAGTACGCTTACAAATATGCATCGATCACAAAATGTTTGACATGTTCACCTCGAGAAATGTAAAAAAAATCTTTAAATATCCACTCTCACGTCGGACTTAGAGAGTGTTGACTCTTAAATTAAATTTACTTCAATGATTGCAAATGTACCTACAAACAAATAGTAATAAAAAACAACAACATTAAATAGAATTAATTATAATTGTGCTCCCACTGGCACCTGGAAATTTGTGTCGACAAGATGTTCCTTTCATTATTGACACCTGTAACCTGAGCTAATTAATTCATATCAAGCTGGCTGTAATACCTAGTCCAATACACATATTGCCGTCACAGATGAACAAGTATAGGGACTTGAAATATTTGTAAACGGAATATTGTGTAACTTTAGCCGGTTGATTTTTGCATCCGTTATTTCACCTTTATATGGATATCACATTCCGAAAGAATTATTTCTTATTCATTCATGTACACAGCCGTACCGGCCTCATTGACTGTTTTAAGTGACAACAGATTAATTTTTTTTAAATCGTCAGTGATTTCTCCAAACAAACAAAGTCAAAACGCAAACAAAGTCAAAATGCAAACTTAAGTCTAGTTTTTATTCAAATTTAATTTGGTTTGTTAAGAAAACTTTTTTTCGAGAAATCCAAGCCAGGGCTGGACTCGGCATATATAATTTTAAAGTTTAGATTTCAGAAAAGTTACGATATTTCTAGCATTCCGATTGTAATCGTAAAATTTAAATTTACTAGAAAGATCTATTAAGATTAAACAGATTAAAGAAACACAAACGGTGTAACTCGAAATTATTGTACAATTCTTTGATTATGAGGTGCTCCTATGCATCGAACGACTGTTGTGCCCGAGTGTGACAAATATTGACCTTGGAGCTACCTTTCCTGGCGCGAATATGGTGCAAGGTAAAAATACACTAGGGTATTTACGTACCCGCACATTCTACACACCGGAAAGAAAGTACGCTTACAAATACGCATCGATCACAAAATGTTTGACATATTCACCTCGAGAAATGTAAAAAAAAACCTTTTAATATCCACTTTCACGTCCGACCAAAATGTCCGACCAAGACCAAAATGTCCGACCAAAATGTCCGACCAAGACCAAAATGTCCGACCAAATAGTCGGACTTAGAGAGTGTTGACTCTCAAATTTGTCGGACATTTTGGGAGGAATATGTCGGACCTGAGAGTTTGATCGTTGATACACTTGGAGTGTACTGTACCTGGAGAAAACCACCAACCAGTCGCAAGTCACTGACAAGCTTTATCACATAAGGTTGTATAGAGTACACCTCGCCATGAACGAGATTCATACTCACAACATTAGTGGTGATAGTCACTGATTGCATAGGTAGTTATAAATCCAACTACCATATGATCACAACCACGACGGCCCCTTTCATTAGAGGTGGAAAGTGTGTATTTAAACAGAACATTGTAATCTATTAATCATAAAATTTTATATTTGAATTGTGTTTGGTTCAAAAGTTTTTACATTAGCTGTCAGTAATGGTTTTTTTTCATGGTAAGGACGTTTATAGCATTGTATTGGTTATAAATATGTAAATTTGTTCAGTATGATTTTGGTGCAAAGTGTTGTAGTGACTACCTAATTATTCCTTTAAAATCTGGTATTTTTTATGTCTACCTGCCGGTATCATTTGTAATGTGGGTTGTTAGTTACAAGCGTTGGCTCATTAATTTGTCAAAATATTACTATACTGCGGTCCTCGAATTGAAAATTTGAATTTACTGGTCTGAATCCAATTCCAGAATTTATATATATATATATATATATATGTCTGAAAATTAAACCAGACAGTGTTAGAATTAGATTTTAGAGCTGTCAAATTTTTGTTCTTCCCTCGACGGGATTTGAACCCACACCATTGATACACTGCAGCACCATTCGCTTAGCCTTACGTTCAGCACCCTAGACCACTCGACCACATCCGCTCATATCTAAAGTAAGAACTGAAAAATTCACTGGTCTGAGCAAAGTTTTAATGTCTTGGCCAGAGGACTGGTGCTTGTCATGAGGACTGATACTGAATCAAGAACAAACCATTCAAAACCTAAAAATCATTCTATATTTCAACTATTTTCCCTAATTTTAAAGTTTTTTGTTGAAAAAATATGCCTTTTAAATTATTAAATTATTGAAAGGGTTGTGATTTGTTTAAGCAATATAATATTTACAGAGGTACTTTGCACAGATGATTGGGAGATTTTAATACTGCAGTAGACGACTTCTTAATTAAGCTATATATTATATTTTTACAGAGGCACTTTGCACAGAAGGTTGGGAGATTTTAATTCTGCAATAGATGACTTCTTATTAGCCTTAGACAAATGTGACCACAATGAAGAAAGTCCAGTATATATAGAATCACAAAGACAATTGTTATTGACTTATAATGACTTTGCTGTAGAGTGCTTTACTAAAGGATTTTATGATGAAGCCATCATTTTATTGAATAAAGCCATCAAGGGAGAGAAGCGAGAAAAAGGATTATACATTAACAGGGGAGGTAATACATATATCTAGCCTTAAACAAGGGAGGTAATACATATATCTAGCTTTAAGCAAGGGAGGTAATACATATATCTAGCCTTAAACAAGGGAAGTAATACATATATCTATCCTTAAACAAGGGAGGTAATACATATATCTAACCTTAAACAAGGGAGGTAATACATATATCTTGAATATTAGTAATGCATTTAAAGAGTTGCTGGATTGACAGTCCTAAATATCTGTTTTTGTGGGCTGGGTTACACGTCGCCAAGTAAAACTGCATAAACGACCATCAAATCCCCAATTGACGCCAGCAACTCTTCAAATACAATACATTTATTTCTTAATTATTATGGAAATACTGGTAATATATAGTGCAAATGCTGTTGGATTATTTCAAAAATATTTTAATAATTTTTTTTTGTAGATTGTTTCTTCAGACAAGGTGATTATAACTTTGCTTTACAAGATTATCACCAGGCATTGGACATTGATGGAAATGACATTAATGTTAAAAATAGAATGTCTGTTATTTATAACGAATATGCGACTACTGCGTACCAAGATAAAAACTATCCTGTAAGTATTGTTGATTCTACCTGTTTAGCTCACCTAGCCTAAGGCCATGTGAGCTTTTGTCATCACTTGGCATCTGTCGTCTGTTGTACATAGTACATTTTCACATTTAAATCTTCTCTTAACGAAATTACACCAAATTTAGATCCTCTCCTCTGAGACTGCTGAATCGAGTTAAACCAAATTCGGCTGGAATGGCACTTGGGTGGTCCCCTTTCAAAATTGTGTTTGACAGATCCTCCACCTCAATTCAAGATGGCAGCCATTACTAAAAATATAAATTTCTTAAATTATCTATTGCTGCTTCATTATAAGTCAGAATAGGCTCAAATTTTAACTGCAGCTACATGGCAATGAGTAGTTCGGCATATATTTTTCTGTGAAATATTTCTTTCAGCCAATTTGTACTAATTATGCATATTATGAGAGAAAAAAAATCACATTAAAATCTTCTGCTGAGAAACATCAGCTGAAATGATCTTTGGTAGGTCCACTTTTAAGATTATGTGTGACACCCCAACCATCCATCACTCTAGTTGGCTGGCATTACTATTAGTAAAAATTTCATTAAATGACAAAAAAAGAAGAATTAGTTGAAATTTATCTATAAATTGAAAACCAAGTGAGCGGTTACAGGCTCTTGGGAACTCTACTTGATTGAATGAAATATTCTGATTTACGCTTTTTGGAATACAAGTATAAAACTCATTCTCAAATGTTTTCTGAGATTAAGATCGAGTAAATTAAATTCATCATTACAATGAAAGATATATTATTGAATTTAGGGTATTAAACACTCACTTTCAAAAATATACCCGTTCATGGTGAGGTGTACTCGGTACAGCATTATGTGATAAAGTTTGTCAATTACTTGCAACAGGTAGGTGGTTTTCTATGGGTACTCTGGTTTCCTCCATCAATAAAACTGACCACCACGATATAACGGAAATATTATTGAAAGTGGCATTAAACACAATAAACCATTAACCAACCTCAAAAATATTTCAGTTCTATCACGGAGGTCAATTTTGCTGATGGAGGAGATAATATATTATCCAAAGAATTCAAGGAACCCTCCATTAAGATTCTTTCATTTCTGATGTCCTGTATAAGATATTAATTATTTTTCGCTATGGCTTCTTTAGAGTGCAATTGTTAAAGTTCCGTGCACCGAGTCAGAGTTATCAAGAGAGAACCATGCTTGTGAACCGATTCTCCCAAAGTTTTTACATTAATTACCACTTACACTTATAATATATTTATGTCGATAAGAAAAGTTTGAAGATACCAAAGAGGTAATCAAAAGCTGCAAATTGAAGAAGAACAGACGACACAATGGCCAAAAGGACAAACAATGATCTACAAAACATTACACATAAAACTAAAGATCGAGCAACACAAACACCACAAAAAACCGGAAGGGAAAACCAGTGCCTGCTCCACAAAATAATGTAGATGTACATATCTTGCTTTCAGTCAAAGCTTATAGCCATTGTAAAACTGTTTAGAATTCCTTAATAAAACACTTAAAAAATTAGTTGGACATCATACTTGATAAGAACTGTTGGAACTACTTTTCATGACATATTTAACCTATGTTTAAAAATAATATAACAGTGTAAGAACATTTCTTACTCCAAGAACTAGTTTAATGTGATTGTCTTCACATTAGAAGTGTAAAAGTAGTGGAAAGTGCCCAGTGTTTATGTTTAAGTTTTGACACAAATTGTAGTTACCTTTTTACCAGAATTTATAGAACTTTAAGTGTTGTGTGCCATAAGAACTATTTATCAACAGTCCTTGAAATTAAAATTTGAATTTAATGGTCAGAATCAAATTCTTGATTTTTTTTATATATAATATATATATATCTAAATAAAAACTGAAAAATTTACTGGTCCGAACAAAGTTTTACTGGTCTTGGGGCGGAGGACCGGTGTTTACATGATAACTGTATCATTTATTATTTTTTTTATCAAATTCTTCATTTCTTGATTTTATTGAAAGATTTGTATTTTTTTTTTCTACAGGAAGCTGAATCCAAATTTACACTTGCCTTACAGTATAATTCTAAGACGGGAAGTTATTATGTATCTAGGGCTAGAACCAGATATATGTTAGAGGTATGAGTAAGTTATGTAAAACCTGTACATATACAGTGAAACCTGTCTAAACTGAACCCCCTTAGGACCTGCTTTATATGCATGTGGAATAGACAGGTGTTCAGTTTATACAGGTTAAATTAACAAAGATTTTCTACATGGCGACTTTATAGGTATACAGTGAAACCTGTCTAAACTGGATCTCCTGGGGACCAGCTTTATATGTGTTTGGAATAGACAGGTGTTCAGTTTATACAGGTTAAATTAACAAAGATTTTCTACATGGCGACTTTATAAGTATACAGTGAAACCTGTCTAAACTGGATCTCCTGGGGACCAGCTTTATATGTGTTTGGAATAGACAGGTGTTCAGTATATACAGGTTAAATTAACAAAGATTTTCTACATGGTGACTTTATCAAGTTTGGTTTAGACAGGATTCCTGTTATTTAGGGTTCGGTTTAAACATGTTTCACTGTACATATACAACTCCGATCAACTACCAAATCCCCATGGAAATGGAGGCCCCTTAATAAGGTGATTGACATAAGACCAACTACCAAGTTCTCATGCCAGTCATGGACATGGCGATCTCTTTATAAGGTGATTAAACTCAGGCCAACTGCCATCTAATATATTCCTGTCATATAAGAACATGATTTTCAGTAATTTCAATGGTGTAGGTTCAATTTGATCTCTTAAGCATAAAAGTATATTTTAATCTAGAAAAAGAGGCCGTCGTGGTAGTGATCATATGGTAGTTGGATTTACAACTACCTGTGCAATCAGTGCCTATCACCACTGAAGTTGTGAGTTCGAACCCCATTCATGGCAAGGTGTACTCAATGCAACATTATGTGATAAAGTTTGTCAGTGACTTGCGACACAGATCAGTGGTTTTCTCCAGGTACTCTGGTTTCCTCCACCAATAAAACTGACCGCCATGCTATGCTTGTAATATTGTTGAAAGTGGCATTAAAAATCATAAACCAAACCTAAAACCTAATCTAGAAAAACCTTGTTATCATAATTTTATTCTTTTTCAGATAGTTGCAATTTAAGGTAATTATGCTTATTATATGTTAATTGATCAGTGTACATTTTAACTTTATTTGCAGAACATGCAGGGTGCTAGACAAGATTTAATTATGGGACTGTTGCTGGACCCTACTAATGATGAAGTCTTGTCCATACTGTCCAGACTATTCCCAGGAAAGTCTGTCGGGGACGTGATTAACAGCAGAGCTTCAGACAGTGCTAAAATAGCTCTTAGAAATATGTTGTATCCTCCAGTCCTCATTCCAAAGACAACAGAAACAGTAGCAAGGTATTTTGTCTTTTAGAAATCTATTTTATCCTGCACTTGTTCTATTTGAGCAGATAAATTGCATTGACTGAATACATTTTTGTGATATACTGTCACTGACAGAAACATTACTTTTTCTGGTACCCCTGACACATGTTACCTGTTGAGCTTTGGGAACCTAGTTGTAGATGCAGTTCACTTCCTGTTGACAGAAAATATCAAAAGGGTAATCAAGTGATAATTATATAATTTTATTATTTAATTCAAATTATAACCATGGTGATGGATTAATGTGATATTTCTTCAGGATGAACACAATATATAATGTTTATGGGTATTCGTCACAAAATTGGAGAAAGAATCGGTAAACATTGCCTTGTGAGGTCTACTCGATACAACATTATGTGATAAAATTTGTCAGTGACTTGCGACAGGTCGGTGGTTTTCTCTGGGTACTCCAGTTTCCTCCACCAATAAAACTAACTGCCATGATATAAGGGGCTACATCAAAAGTTCAATGTAGGATAAAAAATTTAATTCACATAGTTTTTTTCCAGACCCCCCACCCCCCTCAAAACTTTATTTGAGAAATGTTGATCAACGGAGGACTGTTCCAGAAGTAAATTAAATTTGGAGTCGGAAGGCACTTTTTGGTATAAAATTGCAATCATTACCTTGTATACAAATATAAAGGTGAATAGCAAGGGTATGTTTAAAAGCAATCTGTATTTTTTATTGGCTTTAACTAAATATTTCCTCTTTACATACAACACAGATAAAATCTTCCCATTGCATCTATTTGAATTTCATGCTGTAGGGTATATTTCAAATTATCTTTTATAAATAAAACAAGGAGCCCTTTTAAGAACACAATGCCACAGTGCTTCATCCAAGTTCGCCAAGGTCAAGAATATCTGCATTGGTATTAAACATTCTATTTCAGCCTGTCAATCACCATAGTTTAAAGCGTTCGCATGACTTAGCTAGGAGGTTAATTTCGGTCCGTTATTGTTCGTCCCAAACATGTCCACAGATGGACACGTAGCTACGTTTAACCGACATCAATCTTTTGATGTTCTCCCTAACTGAAATATTGTTGAAAACAGCAAAATAAACTACCCTCACCCTTCTAATACCGTAAATTGGGATATTTTGTCAGTTTTCTGTCAAAATGTGAATGTTTAATTTTGGTGTGTTTAATTTTTGGTGCTTTCCGAAAGATGATTGTTTTTCAAATGGTTAGAAAAAAATAAATGCTCATGACCAATGTTTTTTTTAATTGTAGATCAAAAACTTGAAGTCAAATACCACCGGTATCTCACCGGAAGTTTGTTTAAAAGTAACTAAGAAATTGGATACAGGCGAAATACAAATACTTTTTCCAGATGGCATTATCTGTGGATGAAAATTAATAAATAATGATAAAATATTTATTAGCTAAGATGATAAGATGAACTTTAACGACCATAACGATACCGTTATCAAACCACTGATCCGTAATGGTCTACCTGCATAGGCTACCTTAATTAACGTTTGTCAATAGGTGTTTTTACAACAGGTGTGAAATCCGTAACAATTTATTTGACTAACGACTGCCGGTATATTAATCATACAATAAAAATGTCAATGATTAAGACCCTAAAGCTAAATTGACAATTAACATTTAGTTTCTTCTGAAAATTATTATAATACATTGTTAAATTATAAGCTTTATTTATGTCTGGAGTAGATCTGCTTTAAGTCATTACAACTGATAGCTGTGGATTATTGATGTATTTGCTTGTTTTATGCATCTTGTGTTACTTGGACTATCTGATTTGATTTTTAATTTTTTTCGCAAAGATGAATACAAATAAAAGACTCACTCATGATTTTGCGTTTATCGTCTAGACCGATAATTTCAACCTTGTCACTGCCCTTTTTTGATTCAAATGGCTACGAGCCTACGAATTCTACTAAATTTTAAATTACCACATGACCCTGATATCTACTCACAACTTTCGGAGGAAACATAAATACTTGAGTTGTGAATACTATTGATAATTTCAAGATTGATTAGTTTGAGTAAGATCAATATCATACAAAAATGTACTAGAACTTTTATAAAATATTGGTATTTTTTATTTTAGCGGACGTTATTTTTTGGCATGTTTAATTTTGGCACTTTCAAGAGAGGTATCAAATAAACCAAAATAAAACTACGGCCAAAATATCCCAATTTACGGTATAATAAAAACAACAAAAAACAAGCAAAAGAAAACAAAACACATGACTAGCTGTAGTTTTATGTAAAAATTTATGTTTTTTTAAATCAAAATTGTTTTTATTTCCATGGTAACAGCACAGTGGACCCTGACGAGGGGCAGGTTACAAAAGACCCAGGACTGATGTCAGCGTCTGCCAAATCAGAATGGAGTCAGTCTGATACCGACATCTCTAATGTGGAGGATAGAATGTACCAGTCAGGAAGATGTATTCCTAACCTCAAGGCCTGTATAGAAGAAAAAGAATTTAATTTGAAATTGGCAGAGGAGAAAAAGAAAGTAAGTGCAATTAAAATCTGTCGATGTCAAAGTTGAAGGCATCTATGACTATTCTTTTACTTTAAATCAGTCGTGTCCTCCCTCGAAGATAGTTGAATTTATAATCTACCTATGCACTCAGTGCCCGCAGTCATGGTAACGTCTGTCAGTGTGATTCCTACTTGTGGCACGTTGGATTCTATACTACTTAATGTAATAAAGGGGCAGTCGTGGTCATGATCGTATGGTAGTTGGATTTACAACTACCTGTGCAATCAGTATTTATCACCACTAAAGTTGTGAGTTCAAACCCTGTTCATGGCGAGGTGAACTCGATACAACATTATGTAATAAAGTTGTTCAGTGACTTGCGGCAGGTCGGTTGTTTTCTCCGGGTACTCTGGTTTCTTCCACCAATAAAACTGACCGTCACGATATATCGGAAAGATTGTTGAAAGTGGCGTTAAGCACCATAACCATAACCTATCATGTAATAAAGTTTATCAGTGTCTTGAGGCAGGTCAGGGGTTTTCTTTGAGTACTCCGGTTTCCTTTCCCCAATAAAACTGACCACCATGATATAACTGAAATATTGTTGAAAGTGGCATTCAACTCCTATCCTTATCTTAAACAAACTTGGTTTATATTACTTTTTCTAGAGAAACAGGTTTTAAGATTTAACCTACAGTGATCACATTTTATTATTTTTTTTGTATGTAAAATCTAATGATCATATGATTGTGTACATAACAGCTTCTTATTAAACTTTTACACAGTAAGATATGAATGAATTATTTCGATTCTGATGTATCTGACAGTACACTTTGATGAGAAATGCGGTAATTTATGTCTACGTTTACAGGCAAGGTGGTACACAATTTATATTGTGCAGGTTGGCTGTTCTATCTTTCATCCTGTCAAATTCGAGCAGACGATAACTCATCAACATATGCTTTTATGAAGTGAAAGTATTATTGATGGAACAATATTGTGTTTGCATGTTTTAATTACACATCACATATTAATTAATTTTTGGATATGTCAATTGTTTTCAGTGAATAAAGATGTTTTTAAAACAATAGATAATTTTATTACCTGGCTTTAATGTGTGGACCGTGGATGTGCCAATGAGAATATATGAAGTAATACATCACTGTTTTGTTTACAAAGCAAAAGAAGGACGTCATATTAGAATATGGTAATAAAAACATTAAAACATGATTATTAATTTAAAAGTTACAATATACCTATTCTTATGTACAAATTAATATTTTATAGGTACATGAAGATGTTAAGTCAGTTCTGATAGACAGACAAACTTTAAAATATAAAGGTGGAAGGGTGTGTCCTCTACCCCCACCTTCAGCCAAGCCATTGTATGGCGGCAAGGCATTTAAGAGAAAGACTAAAATTGCCGAGGAAAGTGCTAATAGAGGTGGTACGAACTGGAGACAATTTACTCAAGGAATTCCAGTTGTTGATGCGTAAATCAACGTGCCTTATTTTTTCCTTTGGAATGTGATAGAAAAAGGTGCCAAAAACATTGTGTTAAACCGAAACCTGATATTGGTCAAGTTCGGTGGACTAAAGAATTAAAAATAGAACAGAGACAGAAGGAAAATGTTCACAGTGTATGTGTATGTGTCATTTCACAATAATTTTCTGATTGTCGTCTTGAGTTTGTTCAAAAGTCTATGGCTACATAGCTTAAATTATTACATAATGACTAGAAATATCCATAACTTAGCCAAGTCTAGATGTCAATAAATTATGGTATTCACCTGCTGGAAATAATATTCACTGGTTTGCGTCATAAAGCATTATAGTATGTAATAAAACAATTACAGGCCTTTGTATCAGTGAATATGGGTTTTTATTGACCTGCAAAACCAATATTGACCTCGACCATTTTAGAGATCACAAGTTTTAGTATTTTGGCGAGTCCCAAGATAAAATAGTTAATCCAGGAATCGTCTAGATGAGTTACAAGTACATCCCTGTAATGCACATTCATGAATTACTGTGTTGTTCGTATACTAGTGAATTATTTTCAATATTCAGAATGTAAAAGTAGCTATATTATAATTAAACAGATTTTGTTTGGCCATCTAAATGATAAAGAATCATGTATTACTGTCACTATTTTTTATGGATGACAGAAATTGCTTACTTTCGAATTAGATCAAACTGCGATCATCTAAATTTCATTGACCTGATTATGAGCGAGTGAATGATTGTTTTCAAACCCCAACTCAAAAGTTTTTCAACTATATCATGGCAAGAACAAGTTAATTTTCAGTGAGAGGATGATGATGTCCGCTTTGTTCTAGACAAACACGCTTAGGTGGATTTTTATAGAGCTAGCTCATAGATGCAACAGTCCGCGGATAGAAATGTTGCCCCACTCGGACACATTATCCTGATTCCGAGCCAACCAGCCTTTGGTCTTTCTCCTTAATGCTGTGTGGAGAAGCAACAAATACCAATTTTATACGGGCCGTCTTGGCCGTGATCGTATGGTTGTTGGATTTATGACTACCTATGCAATCAGTGCCTATCACCACTGATGTTGTGAGTTCGAATCGCGATTAGGGCGATGTGTGCAACATTATGTGATAAAGTTTGTCAATGACTTGTAACAGGTCGGTGGTTTTCTCCGGGTCCTCCTGTTTCTTCCACCAATAAAACTGACCATCACGATATAACTGAAATAGTGTTGAGAGTGGTGTTAAGCACCATCAAACAAACAAAACCAATTTGATAGTCCTTGGTATGACCCTACGATCTACCACTCTCGAGGTGAGACACTAACCATTACACCAATGATTCGGTTTGGACCTGATTATGACAGTGGTGAAAGTCAATATTACAAAAATGTATGTGATAATGTGTATGAAGTGTTATCAATGAACCTACTGTAGCTAAAGTTTAAACAGTGATGGTCAACAACTACCTTTAATTTCATCTCAAACAATTGATGGTGATTTATGCCACTTTCAACAATGTTTCAGTTATATCGTTCAAATTATTGAACAGAAAAAATACCACAACATGTTTATTACTAAAATTAATTTTATATTGGATGATATTCATGGTTAATCCATAAAAGTCATATTTTGTACAAGATAATATTGTAAAAGACAGAGCAGTTTTCTTTTGGGAAAACATAATTTTTTAAAAATGTCTTCAGATCTACAATTTTTTCTTACAAAAAATAGCGATTATGTGATATTTGCATAATTTTTATTTGTTTTCAGTACTTTGTCATATGTTATTGTTTGTATTAAAAATATCTGTAATTATGTTCTTAATTTAAGGCATTTGAAGTACTATGTTGAAGTGTTACATCATATGATTGAATGGCGGAAGGGGGCGAGAATATTTATTTCTTACAATTTGAAGATGACAGATGTTATGTACATTTTTGTACTTTTATTTCCTTGACAAAAAAAGTGGAAATACTCGATTAATGTTTTGTCCTCTTTCTCCTTAATGTTATGTGCTTAGCGGAGTTACTACAAATACCAATTTTATAGTCCTTTATTTGACCCTACTGGGACTCGAACTCACGATCTACCACATTTGAGGAGAGCATGCTAACCATTACATGTTTTTCCCGTACCTAAAATTTCACTGAATAAATCCAATTTTACTGACAACTGTACATTTAGGATTAATGCATTTTCATAAGAGTTTATTTGTCTGTAAACTTCCGATGCACTCTCAAACTAAACAATAAAATGTCGGAAGCCTGTTGGTATTGTATTTGCAGTTTAAGCCAGTTCTTCTGTTATACTGAGTCAGGGACGGCCTTAAGCCAATTGGCTTAATTGCTCCCAATTGGACCCCACGCTGGAGTTATCTACTCTTGCCTGTGTACACACAACAACACACGGCAGGTTTTACAGAGAACAATTAATTGGGCCCCGTATATCCTAAGGCTGGCCCTGCTGACAGTGATATTAAACCGTTTGTTGATGTTTCACAGTCAAGCTGCACTTCCAAGATTGAATCAAAACATATGGTCAGGGATGTCAATTTCAAATATTCTGTCCAGAAATGCAAGACAACTTTCAGAATTAAATTAAATTAACAATTGACAACAATAAGCTATTCCGAAATGAAAAAGGGCCATCGTGGTCGTGATTGTATGTTAGTTGATTTACAACTACCTGTGCAGTCAGTGCCTATCACTACTAAAGTTGTGAGTTCCAATCTGTTCATGGCGAGGAGTACTCAATACAGCTTTATGTGATAAAGCTTGTCAGTGACTTATAGCAGGTCGATGGTTTTATCCGGATACCCCAGTTTCCTCCATCAATAAAACTGACCGCCATATATAACTGAAATATTGTTGAAAGTGGCGTTAAACACCATTACCCTAATAATATGCAATCAGTGCATATCACCACTAACATTGTGAGTTCGAATCCCGCTCGGGCGAGGTGTGCTGGATGCAACATCAATTGATGAAGTTTGTCAGTGACTTGCGGCTGGTCGGTGGTTTTCTCCAGGTTCTCCGAATTCCTCCACCAATAAAACAGACTGCCATAATATAACTGAAATACTTTTGAATGTGGCGTTAAACACCATAAACATAACCCTAAATGTATGTACTAAGGTATTAATGCAACTTCAGTTATTAAATGGAGTATTTAAGTTGATCACACCCCATTTCATTGAGGCGTCCTTCAAGTTCTTTGTGCAAAATACATTTACCTGAAGTTGGAGCAAAATGAGGATGTTATAGTATGGATTTTTTAAAAGAAAACAAAATCATAATAACAAAACTTTATTATCTTTTTGTTAAAAAACCCCCAGTAAAATAGAATTATTTTACCTGACGATGGAATAAAAGGATGTCTTAGTATGGTATGGTTTGGTTGGTTAATGGTGTTTAACGCCACTTTCAATAATATTGCAGTCATATCATGGCGGTCAGTTTTACTGGTGGAGGAAACCGGGGTACCCAGAGAAAGCAACTGACCTTTCACAAGTCACTGACAAACATTATCACATAATGTTGTATCAAGAACAGCGCGCTTTGAACGGTTTTCGAACTCACAGCTTTAGTTGTGATAGACACTGACTGCATAGGTAGTTGTAAATACAACTACCATACAATCACGACCACAATGGCACCTCAATCATCTGGTAAAGCCAGTTAAAACAATAGTGTAGGAGTGAATCATTAATATGGTTTGAACACAGAAAGTTGAATACAAAATTTGAACACATTTAAAACAACCCGAGTATTTTGAAATGTCTAAAATGAAAAATGTTCAAATGTAATGGATGGTCAATAATGAACATATACTAAAAGAGAAGGCTATCATGGCCGTGATCGTATGGTAGTTGGAATTACAACTACCTATGCAATTAGTGCCTATTACCACTGATGTTGTGAGTTCGAATCTCGATCAGGGCGAGGTGTACAACATTATGTGATCACGATTGTCTGTGACTTGCGACAGGTCGGTGGTTTTCTCTGGGTCCTCCATATTTCCTCAGGCTGACTTGTTGTTTAATGACAATGGACCTGCATGAATGCAGCAGTCATCGACCCTTAAGAGAAGACCAACACTTGCAGGCATGAACTGTTAATACAAATGTAGGAGATAGAGAGATCAGAACAGTGTCTTGCTACAGATTGTCAGCCATGATGGTAAGTAGTTATCACTGTAATTTGTTGACCCTGTATGAGTGCGATCGACTGGCCTCAGGCTGTCTTGTTGCCTAATGGCAACGGACCTGTATCAGTATGACCGGCTGTCCTTAAGCTGACATTTTGCACAATAGTGACTGACCTGCATGATTACGACCACATTGTCTTAGGCTGACGTGTTGTCTAATGTCAATGGGTCTGTATGAGTACGTCCGGCTGTCATTAGATTGACTTGTTGCCTAATAGCAAAGGCCTGCATAAGTGCGTGCAGCTATATTTATACAGGACCAACCATTATATATTATGTTTAACGGCAAGTAATGATTTTGTAATCCAGATACCGTTTTGTTAAGAATTTCTTATGACTTCAGTCCAGCCTGTTTGAGATTTTGTTAATATACCCATTGATCAACACATCAGACGTTCAGATCAGACGAAAACTGATCATACGTTACGGGGCTGTCATGGTAATGATGGTATGGTAGCTGGTTTACAAAGGCATGTGCAATCAGTGCCTATGTACAAAAGTTGTGAGTTCGAATCATGGCAAGGTGTGCTGATACATTAAGCCATAAAGTTTGTCAGTTATTTGCGGTAGGTCTGTGATTTTCTATTGGATACTCCGGTTTTCTCCACCAGTAAAACTGACCGTCACGACAAAACTGAACTGCTATTGAAAATGGCATTCAACACGACAATTCTAACACTAACCCTATCATATGATACCTTCTAGTTAAAAGAAAAACAATTGGCAGTATTAATTTAGTGTGAGAAAGTGATTTTCATCATGGAGTAAAGATTTTGGGCAACCACAATATTTAGATGAATGATATGACATAAGAAGAGTTTGAAGATACCAAGGGAGAAATCAGAATCCGTAAATCGAAAAAGGACAGACAACACAATGGCCAAAAGAAACTAGAAAAGAAGTATGCCCCCGCACTTGATAATTATGGACACAGTTGTTTTGTTAGGAGTGATTTTTTTTAAAATGAAGTGTGTCTGTAAGACACAAATGATACCCCCGCGTGACCATAAGAAATTATAAACTAGTCAACCTCCATTATGTGTATAAACATCATACAATATATTAAAGCTGTAGCTCCAAACCTATAGTAGGAGATAGCCTTACAAACCATGTATCTATATCCGACGGACGAACAAAATGACTAAGTCCAACTACCTGTCATTTTGAGAATATTTGATGAAAATCAAAATCCTGTGGACATGCACATCTCCATTATGTGCATAAACACCCTACAAAATATTAAAGCTGTAGCTCCAAAACTGTAGGAGGACAAACTATGTATATATATCCGGACGGACGAACGGACGAACGGACGCACGGAGGGACAGGGGTAAATTAATATGCCCCCCGACTCTTTGTCGCGGGGGCATGCAAAGGACAAAAGAACAAACAACAATCTACAAAACACTATACAGAAGACTAATGATCAAGTAACACGACCCCCACTTAAAATTGGGGGGTGAACGCAGGTGCTCATGATCGGTAGGCAGTTCCTGCTCCACTAGTGGCACCCATCTTATTACAAATCCTATGATAAGTAACTGTTGCAGTTGCCTTTGTCCAGTATATATGGCGGCTAGATTTACATATAATGGGTGCGAGTTCGATGTCGCCCGGGGGAACATTTTTTTATTTGTAGCAACTGAAACATTCTTCCATATTCCATCATAGACCAGGGGCCGTCGTAGATTTGATCGTATGGTAGTTGGATTTACAGCTACCCATGCAATCGGTACCTATCTCCACTGATGTTGTGAGTTCGAATACCGCACAGAGCTAAGGCGAGGATTGCAACATTATGTAGTCAAGTTTGTGATTGACTTGCGGCAGGTCGATGGTTTTCTCCGGGTCCTCCGGCTTCCTCCGAGAACAAAACTGACCTCCACGAAATAGCTGAAATATTGTTGAAAGTGGCGTTAAAAACACCATAATACCCATCCTTATCCATCATTTACATACTAATTTGCAGTCATTAATAAAGCTGAAATACTGCTCACTGATACTAAGCATCAATCAAATAATCAATCATGATCCATTAGATTGAGCTATATTACATGAAAATTTGTAAAATACAAAAAAGATCCTGCTTCGTAATATGCATTGATTTGTTTTTATTCAATATTCTCTTCTCTTCGAACCATCATTGTTGTCCCTTTCAAAGAGTACTTAGGGCCTTTCCAGTGATTCCAGTTGACCCCAACGCCAACCGACGTATGTTTTCCTTTCAAGTACAGGCCATTCAAGTTTGCATATTGATAAGCTCCATACCACCAACCACTTTTATACTTCTGTGCACAATTGTAATTCGCTGCGTCGACGTTTTTATCTTTTGCTGAAAATTTTCTCCCATTATGATGTGCCATTGAAACTCCTGAAAATATAATAACACAACATACTTTATTGTATTGTTTCTCTTTTGTGATTGGAATTAAGCATTGTGTATTGGGGAGAGGGGTTCTAGAGATGAGTGTTTTCAGCTCTTCGACATCGTGTGATAGTTGGATTTACAACTGTTTCTGGTTGTCGATTTTCAAAAATGTTCTTCTCTGAAACCACTTAGCCAAATGAACCGAAGCTTGGTATGAAGCATCTATTTGTCCTCTAAGTAAGTAAGTTAGTAAGTAAGTAAGTAAGTAAATTTTATTTTAAAGTCGGCACATATATACATATAAAAAATAACATGAGCTACATGAAGCTCTTAAAACCGTCTATTACACATATATAGTTATACAAGCAAACATAACATTTTTTAAGAGTAGTCAAGTATCTATGTGGGCATATATAAAGCAAATAAGAGCACATAAAAAGCTAATAATATCACATAAAAATTAAAGATTGATCATTACATCCAGATTGGACAAAAACATGGTCGACATGGACAATTCTTTTTTTCTGATTCGCTGAAATTTTAAAACAATCTTTCCATCTGAATCTAGGAGGCACAATGCATTGTTTCTTTGTAGGAGTAATGAATGGTATATTCTGTGCAAATTTCCTGCATTACCCATCAACATAAAGTAATAATGTCATGCTGCATTATTCTGATGTCCACCTAACATGCATTACCTTGACATCCACAGACATTTTCAAACCTTACCACGATTACCGTGATATCAACTTCAACTTCAAAGCCTTCATAATCTTGATACCCATCCCCAATATTAAGCCCAACCTGCATTGCTCTGATATACATTTAAAGTTTTAAGTCTCACCTGCATCACCCTGATATCCACCAATTGTCAGCTTGTATACTGACTTTTCATCGCTCACTGCAAACTGTTTATATTTAGCATACTTCTCGTTATTGTCAAAATCCTCCATGTTAATACGTAGACTATATTTTCCTTGTGCTGTGGGCTGGTGTACGTGTTCGTTACCTAAAAATAAGATATTCATGAGATCCCCAGAAATGTTTTTATTTACATAACTGATGTCAATCAAGCTTAACTATTAGTTCAACCTGACAGGATGTTGTGGTTGACATTTTGCATCAGATAGGTTTAATACTAATTTATAATAATGAGTGTTATTTAAAACCTTACATTAGACGTGTTGTGTACTTTATCCTAATATGACCTTCTTAATTGGTTATTTAAACAATGCCGTGATAAAACTCTCCATATATTTTAATTAGCACGTGCGTATTGTCGGACAATGATGTAAGTCATTTCTAAGGGATTTGATGTATTTATACAGGATTATTGTTCGTACAAACAATACAATGTTCCATTTGTTTTTTACACCTTCATTTTTTTCGGAAAGAATACTAAAGATGACCATCTATCGACCTTGGATTTTGTAAATTGTCGTCTTCCGGTGACGTAGTTTCCAAGGCACGCAGCTGACATTGACACATGCTGGTTACTGATTTATTTGATGATTTTGTTAGCATTTTACTTGTTTAAGTTGCTAAAATCAAAATGTCATTAAATTGGAAAATATCAGTACCTTAATTTCAACAAAGAAAAATACATGTAAACATGAAGGCTAGTGGATTTTGCTATGACATACACTTCCATTACTAATCTCGTTGAGATGAGGATTCCGAAGAAAATTTCTGTCTGAAGAACAGACAGAAAATTTCTTCGGAATCCTAATCTCAACGAGATTATTTCATTACTGACACAATCCAATGTACTTCCACTTCAAAAATTAAGCTTGATATTTTGTTATTACAATCGAAATAATTAAGGGAAGCCAAGGTTTTAAAACGTTTTAACATGGGTAACTGTAACAGTAGAGCATGTTTTACCTCTGAAAAATACAATGTTCCCGATGGGCCTCTCGCTCTACCAACTAACTATACTGTGCTAAAGGAGATCTCTACTAACGCAGTTAACATAGGTGGTCATGCACCTCCTTGGGTCGGGAAGCGTTCCCGTTACACTCCCGCCACCTCAAGAGTCATCATACCTTGATGACGATATCTCAAATACCAACATTCAACCCGACCAGTTGTCCTGTTCTGACCATCGTGGGTTATTTAGTTGGGCGCCAATGTAACAATAGAACATGTTTTAAATCCGAAAAATGCAATGTCCCTGCTGGGAATCGATCCCGGGACTTCTCGCATTGTGAGCCACCGCTCTACCAACTGAGCTAAAGGAGATCTCCACTAACGCAGTTAGCAGAGGTGGTTATGAACGGTTCCTATTACCTTCGGTCGGGGAGCGTTCCCGTTACAGTAACATTATTTTCATTGCATTTTATCCCTCGCTAACACTCGGAATATTTATAACGAAAATAATGTTACTCAGGTTAAAGGAAAATGCAAATATTTTTACATAATCGGACCATTTTCATACGTACCTAACCAAAACTCTTTCTCTGTGTTTCCAAATCCGCGACTGTAGGTCTCCCATTTGCGATAAAAGTCAACCGTTCCATCCATTCTTCGTTGAAATACCTGCAATGTTATCAAGTGTAACCACGAATAAGCTACAATCCATGAATAATCCTGTCTCTACCAAGTCATTGCTTAAACATTAACCTGTCTAAACCGAACAATGAATAAATCAAATTACTGTAAATACCAAACAATTACATAAACAGTAGCCTGTCTAAACCAAACAGTGAATAAGCCACAATCCTGTCAATACCAAACCCTTACTTAAACATTAACTAAACCTAGCAATTAATAAGCCATCGTAATTTCAGCCGATACAGTACCATATTTTTACAGTAACTTCCGCCCATACCTTCATTCTAGTACAATATTCTTACCGGAGCTTCCGGCCATACCTCCATTCTAGTACCATATTTTACAGTAACTTTCGCCCATACCTTCATTCTAGTACCATATTTTTACAGTAGCTTCCGCCCATACCTTCATTCTAGTATCATATTTTTACAGTAGCTAAAGGCCATACCTTCATTCTAGTACCATATTTTTACCGTAGCTTCCGTTCATACTTCCATTCAAGTACCATAGTATTACCGTCACGATTACCTGTTTCTAAGCTTGTTCAGGTCATGAATATAGAGTTATATTCAATCAATCAATCAATCAATCAATCAATCAATCAATCAATCAATCAATCAATCAATCAATCAATCAATCAATCAATCAATCAATCAATCAATCAATCAATCAATCAATCAATCAATCAATCAATCAATCAATCAATCAATCAATCAATCAAATTTAACAAGAATTAGATACGAGTTCTGTATAATCATCTATCACCATTTAATCATTACCCCAATAACATAACATCTCTTACAGTCCATCCACCACCATGTTTCTCCATCTCACAGTAAACTTCAAAATCAGAGGTATTCTTTGGGTAGATGTTGTATACTCCACTCTTGCAAGTAGTTTTATCAAGTTCACCACAGTCCGAGGGTCGTTTAACTAAAACAAACAAAGCTCCATTTACTGAATGTTTATTAAAAAAAATCTTGAGTTGTTTTTCAAGACACACTGATTAGCTGTACATTATTTATAAGTGTTAGAGAAAAGCGAATGGACAATCAAGAATGAACAATCTAGAGACACGGAAAACATTGGACACAAGACACGGAACGGAGACAAACAAAAGAAGAAGAAGAATAAAATGTGATATAGATTACATGTCAGTAAAATAAACATCAAAATCTATGTTATCATTATTAATACGTCCCAGAGCATAAAGTCAAGAATTTCACATAATGTTGAGAAAATTATTTTCCTTGAAATGCATGACTACTACGTCAGGGGGTATATATATTTACTTTTTCTTATTCTCTATTTACTTAATAAAATGAAAAACAAAAAAATACCACACTGTCGGAACAATTCTAAAATCAAATATCTTAAATGACTTAGAACAGCTTTTAGAACATATACAAGTAAGTAAACATTCCACTGGATTCAAGTGACGAAATAGAGGTTGTATTGTATAAGACTATTATATTTACTGTACACAGATGACAATATAAGTTCTAAGCTCCCTAGTGACCAACTGTGATTATTTAGACGGTAAGTAAATAGTTGAAGTGTTTGCGCTTTAGACGGTCAGTAAATTGTTGAAGGATGAGCGCTTTAGCGCGAACCCTTCAACTATTTACTTACCGTCTAAATAATCATAGTCGGTCACGGGAGCTTATAACATTTTTGTACGATGTTGCTGATCTATAACTTGAAACAGTAACTAACTTTTTTTCACGAACTATGTTTGACGGACTTTCTTCGAAGTTCTAAGGCTAAGGAGGTAATGGTCACTAGACAAAATTAAACACCGCCCACTGACCTTCTGTCTGACATTCTGTCTGCATCGTTTCGTAACTGCACGTTTATCTATCGTCTGCATCGGTGTGTATCGTTATTGTTAGGAATGGAATTTTCCACTGGCCAGTAAAGCACTTTAATCCTATTCTCTAGATTTCCATATGCTACCTTCTATCGTTATTTTTAGGAATGATTTTATCCAATCATAGACCGTCAAATAAATGCAACATCGTACAATATTATTTTCTTAATCTGCTGCTGAACTATACTGCTCACTTGGTATTACATAATGTTGTATCGAGTACACCTCGCCTGAGTGGGATTCGAACACATTCGTTTTTTCTAAAATACTGCTCACTTGTTATTAAACAGCAATCACTCAATCAAAGAATGAAATTGATAATAAATAAATTTATATATGCCTTTCCAATATCTACCTATTTTTTTTACTTTTTTTAATTTATTTTTGATCTCGTGCTAAAAGAAGGGCAGATGTGAAAAACTGCATGTGTTAATCTATAATCATTTCAATAGAAATAGCGTAACCGTTTTTATTATCATTAGTAAGATTTTTACACTTAAGCAAGTTGGAAATATGCATGATTAAAGGCAAAATAATTACCTCGACAAGTCGTGGTCGGTGGATCTTGGTTTTTACAATCGTAGCGTTCTGACAAGTGGTCAATTATTTTGCCCGCAACTTGTCCGGTAATTTTCACATCTGAAAATAATATATAAATAAAGTAGAAAAAAGCCTTAATTTCAGCACGGAAGCAAAACAGTATAAAATTTATCATTAGATTAATAGGTAAAAGGATGTGTCTGATGTCAAATGACTTTTTTTGCTTTTCTGTTTTTAAAGCTCTCCCACACTTTCCAGAGTGCACTTATCGAGCTTGCCTCCCTCAAACTTGCAGTTCCCTTCAAAAACATTACCTCCACATTCTGAACCACTCCTACGCCTCTGAATACTGTTCATCTGATATTAAGCAACAATCACTCAATGAAACAATGTAATACATAGTAAATGGATAAAAGGAGCCACCAGTTGGAAATATGCATGCTTAAGTACAAAATAATTACCTTGTCGAGTTGCGTTCGGGTCTTTACTGTGAATGCAGCGTTCAGACATAAGGTGAATTATTTTGCTGGCAGCTCATTCGGAAATGTTTACATCTGAAAATAAGATGTGAAAATTTAACGATCTTTAATTATCCACCAATCAAACTGAAAGTATATAATTATCAATGAAGGATAATAGAATCGACACACGTAAGTTGCTGTTAACATCTGATTGTATGAATATGGACACGAACAAGTTAAATTAAGGAAAAAGAGATGAAATGATAAAGACGTATTATTGAACATAAATAATGTAATGTTGAAGAAGGAGGGTGGTGGACATTCAGTGCCACGAGCCAGGACCTGGATTTCTAACGTAATATGTCGTGGTCTTTTTGTTCATGAGAGATGATTGATAGCTTTGTTGAAATTGGTGAAATTGATGAGCATCACTGTTTAAACGTTCTTTTCATGTAATGTTTAGTAATGTTTACACATTGATTTTACGAATATTTACTGATTTGTACACTTCTCTTCAGGGGAGCGAATCCCTTGTTTTGGTGGGAAAATGACGCCTGTTTTAAGGATCGGAAGTCTCTACAGAAGATTGGACACATATGCGCACATACACAGATATTTAGGGGAGCGGGTTGTTTTATTGCGGCTTGTGGAGATGTATAGATCCAGGCACGTGATCGGGCGATCGTTTCACTAAAGGTTGTAAACGTTGATGTAAGTGTACTCTTTTAAAGAGTTACGACCGTGTCACTAATAGATAGGATTTACGACTTACGATATAAAAAGATCGCAAAGTTAAGAGTGGTGGTACACGTAAGTCATAAATTGTAACCCTATGCGCACGTAGCAAATATGACCGCGTTGTTTGTAGCTCTTTTTCAGGAATAGAAACATATTAGAGAAGACACGTCGGATTCTTCGCGATAAACTCAACCCACCTTTATTTAATAGCACCACGCAACAAATAAATAGAGCATGCATCAAATCATTATTTGAACCTAATTCTTCAATTCATTAATATATTAAGGCCTTACATGTACTTGGAGAATTATTGTATGTGAAGTTTTTGATCAATTACAACTCTCTTAGGTGCCAACCATTTTATAACAGAGGTGGGAGAGGGGCTGGGATTTTCATGCTTGTTAGAATTTTTGTCTTTCATGTCAGGTAGATCACATTTTCTTTGGATACATACATGAGGCAAAAACAATTTTTCAAGGATTTTTTTTTCCAAAGATTTACTAGTAAATTCAAGCAAATGTTTATCAAATGATGCTTTGTAGAGCTCAAACTTTACAAAGAAAAGATGAGAAGTGTACATACATTAATCAGAACAACAAGAACATGTATTTACCCCCTATATCGTGTGTTGCTTGGAAGCAAATTTTCTAAGCTTAATGAGCTTTTGTGTAACTATAAAGATGTTTTTGTATGTTCTAGTCACAATTATTACTTTGTTTTACCTGGTAGTGTTCATATACCAGCCGTTTTATATAATGTTTTAGTTTCAACATGTTCAAGCATCTTGAATGTTTATGTTGCTACTTGTTTTTACATAAAACATATATATTTGCATAGAGTTTGTCTTGATGATCCAATAGAATTGAATAAACAGAATTTCATAATTGGTACTATAATAATCCCAAACATCAAAAATATTTTTTTCTGTAATAAAGTTCTTCTTTCCCAATGTTGTCTTCTAAATCAGCACTGCATACATTTCCTGAAGATTCTTCTGATCCTTTTTGATTGAATGTATAGTTTTGAACACAATTATAAAATGGTTAATGCCTTTTGTGATATCAACCTCTCTATAATTCATTTGAAGGAGAATGTTTTTGAATGCGAACATTAGGCCTGGCAAATTGAAGCGAGCAATGCATATTAGATGCACGCTACAATTATTATATTTTGAGAGTGGGATAAAATAATCGAAACAGGTACATGTTATTGCCCTCTTTGTCGTCCGTGATATTACTTTCTTTTTCTTCAGCTTTACTTAATATCAACATATTTTATTAACGTGGGATATCTAGAAGGAAAATTTTCAGGAACGATATCGGGTACTAACAATGATTCAAAAATAAGGTTAAGCACAAACAGGATATGAATGCATTGTGTCAAATCTATGGTAAGACTTTTGAATTGTCTCCTTGAATATAACATATACTTTATCAAAGCATTATTCTATAGGAAAAAAAGTTGGTTACATTTTACGCTTAACAAATACATTTTTCCTCATTTATTTATTATTTATAATTTCTTAAAGCAAATACAGAGTCCGTCTATTCAGTGTTTCCACATTTTAACATATGTATAAACATAAATTAAGAAGAAGGAGGTGTTTTTTGTTATACTAGTCCCAGCTAAATTTTCAATATAATTACTAACAGCCAAATATTCCATGTAATATAACTAATTTTAACAAAGAAATTTACATATATATAACAAAGGAAAAGCACACTGACTAATTATTGAGCAGACTTCTCAAGTAGAACCACCCTAAGCAAAACCGAATCAAACTGGTGTACCAAATCAAGTAGAAAATAGAAATGCCACTGTCTTGTTAATTATATAATTAAAAAAAATTAATCAACCCAATGCGAACTTTAATGTAATCAGTTTCCGAGATATAAACTCTAAACGATACGAAATATGTTTTACCTCCGTAATAGGAGATGTTACTTGTCGAAAGTCGTAAGTCGTATCTCTTACGATTAAGACTAGTTTAGTGAAACGCACGTATACGTGCACGTAAGGAAATCGTAAGAGTGATCTTAGACTTACGATTTACGATCTCTTTATTGAAACGGTCGCCAGGAACGGATCGTAGCGCATGAGAAGATGAAATGATCCGTACACAGCAGATTATTTTGGTTCGTAAAGATAAATGGGTTCGTACAACACGTGTCTTTAAAAAAACGACGGACGGGTTCGGACGTGTTCGAACACCGGATTTCTGTAGAAACGGGGAATGAAGCGAGATAAAGCAATGAGTTGGTCTAGAAAATAATAATATATAGAACGTGATGAAAGAAATATACAATACACATGAATGGTTAATAAATCAGGTATTTGGCATAGGTTGATAACACTGATAATATTCCATTCTTTTAACGAATTAACATGTGTCGTTACTTTTGACTTATTATTATATAAAACAATTTCTTACATACCATTTGGACAGGACAAGGCAGTAATCAAAGCTGGAAACGCTAGTATCCAAGTGACCCACATTGTATGGGACTCCATTCCTAAGTTCAGAAGTAACCGTTCTTCGTTGATGTCTACATATGATTTTATATGCACCTGTTACAAGATCAAATGTCATTGATCATTGTTATAATTATGTTTTTGCATGTCAAAATAAAAAAAAGTAAAATTTATCAAGAATTTGCCAACTTTTGCGAAATTAGTTTATATATTTGTTTTATTTTTTTAGTTATTATATTTGTTTTGCCGGGGGGTCGGGGGATGGAGGCTGTTCGTGGTCGTATGGTTGTTGAATTCCCACTACCTATGCAATCAGTGCTTATCACCTCTGAGTTGTGAGACCGAACCACACTCATGGCGAGGTGTGCTTGATACAGCATTGTGTGATAAAGTTTGTCAGTGACTTGCGGTAGGTCGTTGGTTTTCTCTGGGCACTCCGGTTTCCTTCACCAATAAAATTGTCCGCCACGATATAGCTGAAGCATTTTGTTGAGTATGTTGTTAAACCTCATAACCCTAACCCTTTTTGCTATTATTGATATAGATGTCTAGACTCACTCTCCTCTTATTAAATTATTACGTAATCAAAATAAAATTTTAATACTAAGTTATTTGTCCTTTATCTCATTTAAATTAGTGTCTATCATTCTATTTCTACTTTCCAATATTTTGGCTTTGAGCGTACATGATGAAGATTATTCCAGAAACGCGTCGTGCGCACTAAATTTGATATTTACGTTTTTATTACTCACAACTGAATATTATTACTGCAATAAAAATAATCTAAGGCAGTAAACATATCAAATAAACCTCATAAAAATAGTTTGTCTAAGTAATATTATATTTTTTAATTAAATATATTGATAGTTTTTTTTGTGAAGTAAATTTATTTTAAGAAAAGAAAATTATATATTAATGAAGTAAATTTACGTTCTTTTTTGTAAAGTAAGCTAATCTTTTGTTTATTAATGTGAGGTATATCACCTCAACAGTCTCTAACATTCCATTCACTAAACCTCTAACGTATGTTCCAATCTTCTTGTCTGAAATTAGAAGATTATATAACACATAGTAATGAGCGAGTCGGTACTCTTCACTGTAAATATATTGAACCAAAAGTTCTCCTTAATATTAATCAACAAATTTCTCTGACGTCACACTATTGTTCGGACAGTCGATTATCTTTAAGAATCTACAGTGTATTCTTTATTCTTTTGTTTTTGCGTAAATGAACTTGAACCTTTTACAATTTTAAGCTTAATAACATATTTTTAAAATTTGGTAACTGCTTGACTTTTTCAAGTCTGCTTTAAGTTTCAATTATGTAAACAAAGCGAGATAACTCTAAAGTTTTTAGCTGTCTTGTAAAATATTTATATATAAAATATAATCAATATTTACAATAATAGTGAATCTTCGGTACAATATCCGTATTCACCAATATGATACAATAATGATAGCTTACCCTTAACTGTGTTAATATTGTTGGTTCCCATCTACTTGTTTTTATATTTGAGAATAGTTAATATTGAATTTAATTTAGGGAAATTTGACGCATCACGATAATTCTGTATTGGATTTTTTAAACAAAGACTGCTAAAATGTTTAGAGTTATCTCGCTTTGTTTACATTTTTCAAACTGACAGTAGAAATCCTGTCAATTTATTTTGTTGTCAGTCATATTTCTATTTGTTTTGGTATAACAGGATTATTATATTTATTACTATTTTTCAGAGTTTTATTTTTTATTTTTCAAGGTATAATATTGGTAGACATATTCTGCATACTTGTGTAAGTTATATGTGAAAAAAAAAAGTTTTATCTTATAATATAAATTGATAATCTCCGGTTGCTTCCTCCAATAATACTGACTTCCACGATATAACTGAAATATTGCTGAAAGTGGTGTTGAGCACCATAACCAGTATATATGACCGGCACAGAAGAATATATAGGACCGGCATATAAGAGTATGTAGGACCGGCATATAAGAGTATGTAGGACCGGCATATAAGAGTATGTAGGACCGGCATATAAGAGTATATAGGACCGGCATATAAGAGTATGCAGGACCGGCATATAAGAGTATGTAGGACCGGCATATAAGAGTATGTAGGACAGGCATATAAGAGTATATAGGATGGCATATAAGAGTATGTAGGACTGGCATATACTAATATATAGGAGCGGCATATCAGAGTATGTAGCACCGGCATATAAGAGTATGTGGGAATGGCATATCAGAGTATAACGGACTGGCATATAAGAGTATATAGGAGCGGCATATAAGAATATAAAATAATTAAAAAAGATGATATAGAAAAACTAGTAACCGAATTTATGGGAAAACTGATGACAGAAATGTAGTACGAAATAAAAGACGAAATTGTAAAAGAAATAAGAAAGGAAAATGAAAGAATCAGAAAAGAAATGAAAATTGAGAACGAAAAATTAAAAGCAGATTATAACACCAGAATGTCTAGCTTAAGTGGGAAATTGGAATCTGTAAAATTTGACAATGCGAACTTGTTTGAAAAAAAATGCCGTGTTGTGCACTCACATTAAAGAGATGGAAGGAAAAATCGAATCGGTTGAACAGATGTCTATAGATAGTATCAGAAAAGGTAACTGGAATGAGCAGTAATCCAGGAAGAAAAACCTTAAGATTTATAACTGTGAGAAAAGAAGGGGAGACGACCAGCTAAGCTGCTCAAAGAGATAAATGACAAAGTGGGTTTAAGATTCGACCCAACAGAGATAGTTGCGATGCACAGAATACCCGGGAAGCATCTGATGTTAACATTAGATTGTATGAATATTGACACGAACAAGTTAAAATAAGGAAAAAGATATGGAATAATAAAGAAATAAAGACATTCTATTGAAAATAAATTTGTAAACAGAAAGTTAGAACAAAGGGGGTGGTAAGTCCGTGCCACGAGCACCTGTGGTTTTTGAGAGTAGAATAGTCTTTTTTACTTTGTATTCTTTTTCTTTCTCTTATTAATACGATGTAAGATTAATTTTTGCCACTTTTGATTCTCATGAAATCATGCATTAAATTTAGTTTTTGTTTTGCTCTGTTATTATTGCTACCGGAAAATATTACATGTCTCTCCGGTATTGTATAATTTTGTAACATAGGTAATTTCGGGCTGATTTGTTATCCTTTTTCTACCACAGGCACTCGAATTCCGAACCCCCCTTTTTCCTCATTTGGTCCTTTCGGAACTTTTCTTAGACCAATGAAATAGCGCGAAACAAAATATGTTCGGCTGACCTCCTGAATGGACACGAGTGAAGGAAAGTTGGATGTGTCGTCGAGAATAAACTTGAATTTCGTCAATAAATATTTGTTGTTCGTACGTATAAACTAGATAGGAATGAAGGGAAATCATTTTTGAGACGAGGACAAGCGAAGGTCCTTTTAAAAACTGGCGTGTTATTGTAAAATATCGAGTCGAAGCGAGCATTCCCTCTTTGTATTTTGACGATTGTTTCATACCTTTATGTATATATAAGTAATACGGCAGCTGGACCTAGAAACAAAAGTTAGTAGAACGAGAGAGTTGTAACACGAAATGTTGTAAAATATGGATAAATGGTTCAAAGATATACTTCCAGACAAAGATCCATACCATAATCGCGGGAGGGTCCAAATGAGGAAAAAGGGGGTACGGAATTCGAGTGCCTGTTGTTTCTACCAGTGTCACGAGTGTTGATACAAGGCTATAATAACCTTCTGACAGGTAATGCAACCCAATCTAAATATAACTTACTATGGACCTAAATTGACAGTTATAATATTTTTTCCAAAGATGATTTCCGGTTGATTTGTTATTGGTTTTCTACCAGTGCAATGTCATGAGTGTCAATTTGAAACTAGAACTACTAGAAGGTCTTTCTCAAAGTCAACGGTCATGCAATTCTATCAAAATATAGCGTACTACGGACCTACGTAGTAGGTATTAACACCAGTGTACCAAAATATAGTTGGAAACGTTTTAATAGGGTGACGGTCCGATAGTCAGAAGGTCCAATAGTCCGAAGGTTCGATAGTCTGAAGGTCAGAAATTCCGAAGGTTTAATAGTCCGATGGTCCAATAGTCCGAAGGTCCGAATGTCCAATAGTCCGAAAGTCCTATAGTCCGGAGGTTTGATAGTCCGAAACCCAAATAGATATATCTGTTTTTATTCCGGCAGTAACTCGATAAACGTTTTACACCCCGTTTTTAAGCATTTTCAGTGAATCGTATTTGATTTTCAAGATTGATAAAGGATGAATCCCCTTTGTTAGAAATTGGATATTTAACTTCACGGTACGTAGTACAGTAGATTAACAAACCACAGTTTAGCAACAGCAACGAATTTTTTTTAACCAAGGTGGTGACAGTTACAAATGTATATCGGCTCTGAATACAATTTCATTTAAACATATATTATATATATATTTGTAACGTAAATTTTATTTATTGTTTTATTTATTTTTAAGGTAATTTAAAATCGGAATAATTTTTTGCAATAGAAAGCATCCAATTTTGCCATGGTGACGCCACTTGATATTTAAATTGAAACACATACATTTATAATTATAACATAGATGGAAAAAGTCACAGAGAGGCTCACAAGATCCCGAATTATTCACCTGGGTTAAGTTAATGGGAAATTATCAGAAATTTCAAGTAGTATCATTTCTGCATGATCTGACGGTTAACATATTTTCCAAATTTAATTTAATTCATTCTCTTTAGTTCCTCTACGAGAGATGATAATGAATTTCCCATAAAGCTACAATGTAAACTTTGACCGTAGCTGGTTGTCATTCTTCACCAAAACTACCATTCGGGCGGTCGTGATCCCATGGTAGTTGGATATGTAACTACCTATGCAACCAATGCCTATCACTACTAACGTTCGAATCCCGTTCAGGTATTATGTGATAAAGTTTGTCAGTGACTTGCGCAGGTCGGTGGTTTTCTCCTTCGGTAAAACTGACCACCACGATATCAACTGAAATATTGTTGGAAGTGGCGTTAAATACCATAACACCCTCAATAAACTATTAACTTGTGCACACGACTTTGCTACCCAAAATTTGTTTCGGTATGACTTTTTTCTTAATTTTTTCCAGATATATAACAAAATATATTGTCATACCTCCGTGTTTGCTTCCGTAGAAGATTAATCAGGACCTCCTCATTAATAGATACATGTATTACAAAATGCCTTCAAAACCCTTAGGATGTTGTTGAGAAAACAATCTTCATATAGTGACCATCAAAATATCCGAAGTCGTGTGACTGCTGTGTCACACCTCGTTGGGAATATTTCTGCCAAATATGGTTAACGTCTGTTCAGTGGTTCTAAAGCAGATGAACCATGTTTCCAATAGAGTTTCTATGTAAATCGTAACCTCTAATGTCGGTCATTGCCGATCGACATCAAAGTACCAACATTGATGATAGGAACATAAATATCAAGTTGCATTTCATTCATTCAATGGTCCCCCCCCCCTCCCAGATTGATCAACACGAACAACTCTTTTATCGTTCATGTTCGTTGACGAATCAACAAAAACTACCATCATATGTATTTTTGCTTATTCCAACTATATCATGGCGAGAACAAGTTAGTTTTCAGTGAGAGGATGATGATGTCCGCTTTGTTCTAGACCAACACGCTTAGTTGGATTTTTACAGTGCTAGCTCACTGATGCAATAATCCGCGGATAGAAATGCGGTTTCGACCTGATTATGACAGTGATGAAAGTCGATATTACAGAAAAGTATGTGATAATGTGTATGAAGTGCTATCAATGAACCAACTGTAGCTAAAGTTTAAACAGTGATGGTCAACAACTACATTTAATTTAATCTCAAACAATTGATGGTGATTTACGCCACTTTCAACAATGTTTCAGTTATATCGTTCAAATTCTTGAACAGAACATGTTTATTACTAAAATAAATTTTATATTGGATGATATTCATGGTTAATCCATCAAAGTCATATTTTGTACAAGATAATATTGTAAATGACAGACCAGTTTTTTTTTGGAAAACGTAATTTTTTTAAAATGTCTTCAGATCTAGGATTGTGTCTTATTTTTTTACAAAAAATAGCGATTCTGTGATATTTGCATACTTTTTATTTGCTTTCAGTACTTTGTCATATGTTATTGTTTGTATTAAAAATATTTGTAATTATGTTCTTAATTTAAGTCATTTGAAGTACTATGTTGAAGTGTTATATCATATGATTGAATGGGGGAGAATATTATACTTCTGACAATTTGAAGATGACAGATGTTATGTACATCTTTGTACTTTTATTTCCTTGACAAAATAAAGTGGAAATACTCGATACATGTTTTGTTCTCTTTCTCCTTAATGCTATGCTATGCTACTACAAATACCAGTTTTATAGTACTTTATTTGACCCGCCCGGTAATCGAACCCATGATTCCACCACATTTGAGGGGAGCACGCTAACCATTACACCACCGTGCGGTTAATTAGTTTTTCCTAGTACTTCTCATATTAAAACAGAACATGTTTTTCCCGAACCTAAAATTTGGCTGAACAAGTCCAATTTTACTGACAACTGTACATGTAGGATTAAACGCATTTTCATAACAGCTTATTCGTCTGTAAACTTCCGATGCACTCTCAAACTGAACAATAAAAAGTCGGAAGCCTGTTGGTATTGTATATGCAGTTTAAGCAAGTTCTTCTGTTATGTTGGGTCAGGGACGGCCTTAAGCCAATTGGCTTAATTGCTCCCAATTGGGCCCCCACGCTGGAATTATCTACCCTTGCATGTGTATACACAACAACACACAACAACACACGGCAGGTTTTACAGAGAACAATTAATTGAGCCCCGCATATCCTAAGGCTGTCCCTGCTGACAATGATACTAAACCGTTTATTATATCAGTTTAATGTTTCACAGCCAAACTGCACTTCCAAAATTGAATCAAAACGTATGGTCAGGGATGTCAATTTCTAATATCCTGCCCAGAAATGCAAGTCAACTTTCAGAATTAAATTAAATAATTGACAACAATAGGCTATTCCGAAGTAAAAAAAGGGCCATCGTGGTCATGATTGTATGGTAGTTGATAAACAACTACCTGTGTAATCAGTGTCTAACACTACTAAAGTCGTGTACTCAAATAGTAAAGCTTTATGTGATAAAGTTTGTCAGTGACTTACAGCAGGTCAGTGGTTTTCTTCGGGTACTCCAGTTTCTTCCACCAATAAAACTCATCGCCATATATAACTGAAGTATTGTTGAAAGGTGCGTTAAACACCATAACCCTAATAATATGCAATCAGTGCCTATCACCACTAACATTGTGAGTTTGAATCCCACTCAGGCGAGGTGTGTTCGATACAACATTAGTTGATGAAGTTTGTCAGTGACTTGCGGCAGGTCGGGGGTTTTCTCCAGGTACTCCGAATTTCTCCACCAATAAAACTCACCGCCACAATATAACTGAAATATTGTTGAATGTGGCGTTAATCACCATAAACCTAATCCTAAATGTATGTACTAAGGTATTTATGCAACTTCAGTTATTAAATTGAGTATTTAAATTGATCACACCCCATTTCATTGAGACGTCCTTCAAGTTCTTTGTGTAAAATACATTTAGCTGAAGTTGGGACAAAATGAGGATGTCGTAGTATGGATTTGTTTAAAGAAAGCAAAATCATAATAACAAAACTTTATTATCTTTTTGTAAAAAAACCCCCAGTAAAATAGAAAGCTGTGAATATAAGGGTAATAACAAAATTACCGAACTCCGAACAATCTTACAAAGGGAAAGTCAAAACTCATAATTATATAAACAGACAAAATCAGTCAACAACCGGAAAACTGTGAAAACTGTAATGACTCTGACTTGGTACAAGCATATCTAAATAAATGGTGGGTTGAATCAGATTTTAAAGCGCCAAACCTCCCGCTCTCATTACGGTGCAAAGGCTCCAGCTGTCACTATAACAGTATTTAAATACAGGAACAAAATAGGTAAAATAGTTGTCAAAACAGTACCATATTCAGTGAATGTAAATGTCAAAAACACTTTTACGTCACACATTGATAAAAAAATATTTTTGACATTTTTCTTGACTTCTTTATCTTTATTCATTTTCACTATATGAAAATGCATCGCTTATAATCATTTCTGCAGAGACGGAATATATTTCGACAAGATCTTGGTATCGGAATATAAACTTTCTAAGAGATCGAATAAGGCGAATCTTTTCATAGCCCTGGTCCAGTAGCCTGTTTCGCAGATGAAGATGACATTTCAGGAAATCAGAATAATTGCTACTGGCCCTTGCATAGCGAATCAATTGCGAGATGTAAACACCATATGCAGGAGAAGCTGGTAAATTGCTGCACATGGTTGGAAAATTTATGATTTTAAAATTGAAATCGTCCCGTTTATCATAAAATTTAGTACTGAGTTGATCCCTGTCGTCAAATTCGAGGTATAGGTCTTAAAATGATGCGGACGAAGCTGTATCTGTCGTCTCTTTAACTTCCAGCTCTGGAGGATATATCAATGGAAGAAATTCTGGAAATCTAGAATTATTGAACGTCATCAATAATACAGTAAAAATATATGTACCACCAACTTAAAACAATAAATCTGGTAATAAGTGTAAACATATGAATTCAATTAATATTAATATTAATATTCTTATGAAATCAAGAAATTGACATTATCAAGAATTACTTTTAGAGAAATTGGTTATTTTAAAATTGAAATAACAAAGATATGAAAGCCAAAGATGAAGAGGAGGGCCCAGGTGGCTCAGTGAGATAGGTAGTTGGATTACCTAACAAGTCATGCAAGCCTATCTCCAATACGGCGTGGGTTTGCACCCGGCTTTGTAAATTACAAAAAGGGAGCACTTGACTCGCAACCGCAAGTGATACAGTTTACCAGTTGCTTGCCCATCGTCGGTGGTTCCCTCCGGGTACTCCTGCTTCTTCCAACACTAAAACTGGTCGCCATGATATAGCTGAAACATTGCTGAAAGTGGCGCTAAGCACAAAAAAAAACTCAAAACAAACAAAGATGAAGAATTTACCAAATGATGTATGCTAAGCCTACTGAAATCAAAAAAATTACTTCCGAATGTCAAAACAACTGCAGTCATTTGGTTAAACCAGTTAAAACAATAGTGTATGCAGGTTTATGGTGTTTAACACCACTTTCAACAATATTTCAGCTATATCATGGCGGTTATTTTTGGAGGAAACCGGGATACCCAGATAAAACAACTGACCTTTCGCATGTCACTGGCAAACATTATCACATAATGTTGTATCAAGAACACCTCTCTATGAACGGGATTCGAACTCACAGCTTTAGTTGTGATAGGTACTGACTGCATAGGTAGTTGTAAATACAACTACCATACAATCCCGAACACAATGGCCCCTCAGTAAAACCAGTTAGAACAATAGTATAAAAGTGAATCATATTGATATGGTTTGAACACAAAAACTTGAATACAAAATTTGAACACGTTAAAAACAACCCGAGTATTTTGAAATGTCTAAAATGAAAAATGTTCAAATGTAATGAATGGTCAATATATAAAAGAGGAGGCCGTCGTGGCCGTGATCGTATGGTAGTTTGATCTACAACTACCTATGCAATCAGTTCCTATCACCATCGATGTTGTGAGGTCGAATCTCGATCAGGACGAGGTGTACAACATTATGTGATCAAGTTTGTCAGTGACTTGCGACAGGTTGGTGGTTTTCTGTGGGTCCTCGGTTTCCTCCACCAATAAAACTGACCGCCACGATATATAGCTGAGTGTGACCGACTTTCCTCGTGCTGTCTTGTTGTCTAAATAAATGACGATGAGCCTGTATGAGTGCGACCGGCTGTCATTAGTGACATTTTGCATAATGATGATTGGTTTGTATGAGTTCGGCCATATTTCGTTTGGGCTGCCCTTTCCAATGACAATGGACCTGCATGCAGCAAACGGAGTGTGGCCGACATGGACCATTTTGAGAAAAAATAGAGAAAAGGAAATGGATATTTCCAGACAGTGACAGTGGTACCAAAACTTGCAGACCCGAACCCTTAACAGGGAATAGAGTAAAGAGAACGGATATTGTCATATATTTACAATGCTACCAACACTTGTAGACATGGACCCTTAACAGAAGATAAAGAAAATGGATGGTTTAAAGTCGGCATCCGCAGCACATTGTCTTGCTAGAGATTGTCACAAATATCGGTAAGTAATTATCAATTTGTTGAGCCTGTATTCTATAAGTGCGACATGCTGTCCTCAGGCTGTCATGTTGTCTAATGGCGAAGGACCTATATGAGTGCGACCTTCTGTCCATAGGCTGACATTTAATGGTGACTGGCCTGTAGTGATTTTTTCTTGGAAACAGGTAAATAGGAGAACGTACCAACCAATTATTTATTAGTTGAGAGCGTTTATTTTGATTGCATTGGAGGAAAACATGCTAAAATTGTATGGTGCCTGAGAATCATCTAGTGCTAAAACTTTAATGTTTTGATACATAATCATTCTGTGCCCAAGATCGTTGTGCATGGCCTAAACAAGAAAGTTTGTAAGGCGGAACAAGACTGCTTTGAGGACCCGGGGACAGCCTGGACTTCTCTCAAAATTGGGGATTTGAGATCCAATAAAACGACTGGTTAATTTCCACATATGCATTATTTCCTGTGCAGCAGAATTTTATGGCAAGGAAACCATCTTGGATTGAGTGAGAGTGATTATGTTTTACCGCCAAATGAGCAATTGTTCAGGTATATCATGGCAATAACAAGCTACATTCGATGAAATCTTGACGATGTCCACTTTGTACTAGTCCAACAGGGTTAGTTGTATTTTTATTGTGCTAGTTCACTGAAGCAACAGTCACCCCTCTCAGACATATTTTTTGTTTTCGAGCCAACCAATTTTATAGTATATTCTACCTGATCGGGGCTGAAACCCATTGAGTTACCAAACCCAATGCGAGTAGGCAAGCTATTACAGCAGATATATTTAAACAGCACCGACCATCTTAAATATACTCTACCTAACAGCAAGTAATGATTTTGTAATTCAGATATCATTTTGCTAAGAATTTGCTATAACTTCATATAAAAATCCAGCCTGTTTGCGATTTTTTTAATATACCCACCGACCAACACATCAGAAGTTCAGATCAGACTAAAACTTATCATATGTTACGGGGCCGTCATGGTCATGATGGTATGGCAGCTGGATTAAAAAAAATATACAATCAGTGCCTATCACCACTGAAGTTGTGATTTCGAATCATGGCATGGTGTACTCGATACAACATTATGTGATAAAGTTTGTCAGTGGTTTGCGGTAGGTCTGTGAGTTTCTATTGGGTACTCCGGTTTCCTCCACCAGTAAAACTGACCGACACGATATAACTCAAATGTGATTGAAAATGGAATTAGACACCATAAGCCTAAAACTAACCCTATCATATGATACCTATGCTATGACATGTAAGAAGAGTGTGAAGATACCAAATGAGTAATCAGAATCCGTAAATCGAAAAAGGACAGATAACACAATGGCCAAATGAAAAGTTTGAAGATACCAAAGTAGTAATCGGAAGTCGTAAATAGAAAACGGACAGACAATGCAATGGCCAAAATAAATTAACTTATATAGCAACCAAACATATTTAGATAAATGCTATCACATGTAAGAAGAGATTGAAGATACCAAAGGGTAATCAGAGTCCGTAAATCGACGAAGGACAGACAACACAATGGCCAAAATATATTAACTTATATAGCAACCAAAATATTTAGATAAATGCTATCACATGTAAGAAGAGTTTGAAGATACCAAAGGGGTAATCAGAGTCCGTAAATTGACGAAGAACAGACAACGCAATGGGTAAAAGAAAAAAGGACAAAAGAACAAACAACTATCTACAAAGCACCACACCGAAAACTAAAGATCGAGTTACACCAACTCCACTAAAATCGGGGGTGAACGCAGGTTCTTAGGGTATGTGAGCAGTTCCTGCTCCACTAGCGACACCCGTCGTGTTATAAATGCTATGATAAGTAACTGTTTCAGTTGTCATTGTCCAGTTAATATGGTGGTTAGATTTACATCTGCCTATTAACTGTATACTATCTCTAATGTGTGCGAGGTCGATGCCTACCTGTGGTGGGATGGGCTAGATTAAATTTTATATAAGTTTGTCAGTTATTTCCGACACCAACAAATCTTACCTCCACAATCTATATGATATATTGTTGAAAGTGGCGTTAAAAACATCATAAAACCCATCCTACAACATCATTTACATACTCATTTGCAGTCATTAATAAAGCTGAAATACTGATCACTGATGCAAAACATCAATCAATTAATCAATCAAGCTCCATTAGATTGTGCTATATTACATTAAAATTTATAAAATACGAAAAAGATCCTGCTTCATAATATGCATTTATTTGTTAATAGTCAATATTCTATTCTCTTCGAACCATCATTGTTGTACCTTTCATGGAGTAATAATGGCCTTTCCAGTAATACCAATTAACCCCTGTGCCATACGACGTATTGCTTCCTTTCAGGTACATGCCATTCAAGTTTGCACGGTGACAGTTACCATACCACCAACCACCTTTAAACATCTGTGCACAATGTCCACTCCATGTGTCAGACCTGTATTTCGCTGCGTCGACGTCTTTATCTTTTGCTGAAAATTTTCTTCCATTATGATGTGCCATTGAATCTCCTGAAAATATAATAACACAACATGCTTTATTGTATTGTTTCTCTTTTGTGATTGGAATTAAGCATTGTGTATTGGATGAGAGGGGTTTTAGAGATGGGTGTTTTAGCTGTTTCAACATCGTATGCTAGTTGGATTCACAACTGTTTCTTGTTGGTCGATTTAAAGAAATCTTCTCCTCTCAAACCGCTTAGCCAAATGATCCGAAACTTTGTAGGAAGCATATATTTGTCATCTAAGTAAGTAAGTAAGTAAGTAAAGTGTATTCAAAGTCGGCACATGTATACATATAACAAATAACATGACCTAAATGAAGCTCTTAAAACCGACTATAACACATATACAAGCAAACATACCATTGTTATATACAGGCAAGTATCTATATGAGCATATAGCAACCAAGTAAGAGCACATAACAAGCAAATAAGAGCACATACAAATTAAAGATTGATCATTACATCCCGATTGGACAAAAACATGGTCGACATGGACAATTATTTTTTTCTGATTCGCTGAAATTTAAAACATCTTTCCATCTGAATCTAGGAGGCACAATGAATTGCTTCTTTGTAGGAATGATGAATGGTATATCATGTACACATTTCCTGCATTACCCATCAATATAAAGTAATAGTTTCATACTTCATTATCCTGATGTCCACCTAACATGCATTACCTTGACATCCACCGATATCAACTTCAACTTCAAAAGCCTTCATAATCTTGATACCCATCCCCAATATTAAGCCCAACCTACAATACTCTGATATACATTGAAAGGTTTAAGCCTCACCTGCATCACCCTGATATCCACCAACTGTCAGCTTGTATACTGACTTCTCATCGTCCACTGCAAACTGTTTATATGTAGCATACTTCTCGGTATTGTCAAAATCCTCCATGTTAATACGGAGATTATATTTTCCCTGTGATGTGAGCTGGTGTAAGTGTTCATTACCTAAGAATAAGACATTCATGAGATCCCCTGAATGTTTTCTTCTGCATAATTGATGTTAATACTAGCATAGCTCAACTACTAGTTCAACAGTATATGTGTTTCAAATACAGGATGTTGTGCTTGACACTTTGCATCAGATGGGTTTTATACTAATTTATAATAACGAGTGTTATTTCAAACCTGACATTAGACAGGTTGGATGCTTTATCCTAATATGACGTCCTTCATTGGCTCTATAAACAATGCTGTGAAAATACTCTCGATATATTTTAATTCGCACGTGCGTATTGTCGGACAAATTATGTAAGTCATTACTAAGTGATAGTATGTATTTACACAGGATCGTTGTTCGTATAAGCAATGAAATGTTCGCTTTGTGTTTTCACACCTTCATTCTTTCGAATTTTTTTTTGCTAAAGATGACCATCTATCGGCTTTGGTTTTTTTAAATTGTCGTCTTCCGTTGACGTAGAGCACAAGGAACGCTGGTTTCATTGACACACGCCAGTTTCTGATTTATTTTACGATTGATTAGGATTGTACTTGTTTAAGTTGCTACAATGAAAATGTCATCAAATTGGAAAATGTCAGTAACTTAATTTCAACAAAGAAAAACACCTATAAACATAAAGGTTAGTGGATTTTGTTATGACATGCACTTCCATTACTGACACAATGTACTTCCACTTCAAAAATTAAGTTAGATTTTTAATATTGGAATCGAAATAATTCAGGGAAGCCAAGGTTTTATAACGTTTTAACATGGGTAACATTATTTTCGTTTCTTTTTATCTCTCGCTATCACTCGGAAGATTTGTACGGAAGTAATGTTTCCCATCTTAAAGCAACATGCAAACATCGTTACATAATCGTACCATCATTTAGATACGCACCTAGCCAAAACTCTTTCTCTGGGTTTCCAAATCCGCGTCTGTACGTCTCCCATGTGCGATAAAAATCAACAGTTCTATCCATTCTTCGTTGAAATACCTGCAATGTGATCAGGTAAAACCATGAATAATCCACAATCTTGACAATACTAAGCCATTACTTAAACAGTAACCTGTCTACCCCTAACACTGAAACAAACACAATCATGTCAATACCAAACCATTACTTAAACAGTAACCTGTCAAAGCCGAACAATGAAAAAGCCGCAACCCTGGCAATGCCAAGCCATTATTTAAATAGTAACCCGTCTAAGCCGAACAATGAAAAAACCGCAATCCTGTCAATGCCACACCATTACTTAAACAGTAACATGTCTAAGCCGAACAATGAATAAGCCACAATCCTATTAATACCAAATCATTAGCAAAACAGAAATATGCCTAAGCCGAACCATGAATAAACCAGAACCCTGTCAATACCGTACCATTATTAAAACAGAATCTGGTCTACACAGAATAGATAATAAAATGAAAAAGAGCATCGTCAGAGCAGTTCCAAAATATAATGGGGAAATTATAGAAACCTGCAAAATCGATAACATTTACACTCATATAAATGACGGCTAACTTTTCTTGCTTGGCACATGGACATTAATTGACGGCGCTTAACTAGCATTATGACCCCAAAATCTCCCAGTGAAATGATGAAATCGTGCAAGTGCCCTCACATATAACTGGGTTGATGTAGATAACGCACAGTCTTAATCGTCAACTTTATGGATAATATATTTATTTTTTTCGTGTCCGAGAGTAGCGACATGTCTACCCGCGGACTGTTGTTTCAGTGAGCTAGCACTAAAAAAATGCAACTAAACGTGTTGGTCTAGTACAAAGCGGACCTGAAAATTAACTTGTTCTCGCCATAATATAGTTGAAAATTGCTGAATTGGCGTTAAACAACAATCACTCACTCATTCCCAACCAGCCAAACAGAATTTGAATTAAATTGTCCAGTTCAGGAAGCATTGTACTTGATCATCAATCACTTGTGGGTTTTTGGCTTTCCCTTTGTAAGATTGCTCGGAGTTCGGTAATTTTGCTATTACCCTTATTCACTTTAAATTTAAATGTAAATCATCAAACCAATAGAATATTACATTACCGCCAATGATGTGTTTATTATCATTGCCTTACGAAGCGAAAAACCACATAACTAAACCAACATCGAATGTCAAGCAGCAACAGGGTCCGTACAGAAATGCTTGACTATATCAGGACACAATATGTACAATGAGTGATCGTTCGTAGCTCGTTGTAATTATATTTTCGCTTTCCCATGTGACAATCTATACCTGCACCCATACTTCATGCTAGTGCCATATGCAGATGATCTTGTATAATTTCAAAATCTGCTGAAGGACTACAGAAATGTATTGACAATCTATGCACCTATTGTAAAACATGGGGACTTGATATACATATCAAAAGGACTAAATCTATTGTTTTTAACTCAAGTGGGAGAATCAATAAAACTGATTTTAAATATGATAATAAACCAATTGAAAAGGGAAGGTCCTATAAGTACTTAGGCATTAACTTGACAATATCTAGTAGTTTCACAGATGCAAAAACTGATTGATACAACATAGGAGTTAAAGCTCTTTATTAAATGAGTAAATGTTTGGAAACAAAAAACCCAACCTAAAAACTATGATTCATTTGTTTGATCACACAGTAAAACCAGTATTATTATATGGTAGTGAAATTTGGAGAACCTTTATTGGGAAGAAATTAAGAGAAGGAAAAGATAATTTTATTTCAAAACTATTCAGTAATTTGAAACAGGAACATTTCCACCTTAAATTTTGCAAATACATATTAGGAGTAGGGAAACGGTCGACATCATTAGCCATACTGGGAGAATTAGGCAGGTATCCACTATACATTGAAATAATTATCAGTATGTTTAAATATTTAAAATGTTTATATACTAATGAAGATATTTTACTCGTAATGCCTTTTCAGAATCTAAACACTCATATGAGAATGGGAAAAATAGCTTGTTTAGCAGTATGTAATCTCTGATTAGGTACTTAAATATTTCACCAAACATTTTTAAATTGCCTGGAATTGACATACAGTCATTGTTACTTAATAAACTTAAAACTCTTTGTAATAAAATTTTGGAAGGAAGAACTTTTTAATGATAGGAGAAATAATATTGGGGGAAATAAACTTAGAACAAATAGACTTTTCAAGCATAATTTTTCATTTGCGCCTTATTTATTATATTTAAGTGAAGAGAATAGAAAATTATTAACAACATTTAGAATAAGTGCTCACAAGCTAGAAATTGAGCACGGAAGGTACCATATTCTTCCAGTTGATAATCGTTTTTGTGGTCTATGCAAAACTGAAGTTGGAGATAATATTCATTTCCTGCTTCAGTGACAAGTTTCCAAATTTCAGTAAATTAGATACTAAATCTCAATTCATATAGCTGATGTCGTCTGAAGATAAAATATTAATACAAAAAGTATTCTCTCTACTTCATAGTTTAAATGAAGAAAGAAATAGCATTTTAAATAAGTAAATATTAACTTTTACACTGAACCACCATGTGTCGCTGTACTTATATATATATATATATATATATATATATATGTATATATTTTGTCTAATATGCATACTGTTAACTCAGTTTATTCACTTTTTTTTCTCTCTTTGTCATAATCATGTGAATCATTGCTTCTTTTGTTTGTATTGATTATACTGCTTTTTATGGGCGACTTAATTGAAAAATAAACTGATTCATATTCTTATTCTTATTCTTATTCTATTTACCGTAACTTCCGATGATACCTCCATTCTAGTACAATATTTTTACCGTCACTATTTATTGTATCTAAACTTGTTCTGGTCATGAATATAGAGTTAGTTTAATATCAATCAATCAATCAATCAATCAATCAATCAATCAATCAATCAATCAATCAATCAATCAATCAATCAATCAATCAATCAATCAATCAATCAATCAATCAATCAATCAATCAATCAATCAATCAATCAATCAATCAATCAATCAATCAATCAATCAATCAATCAATCAATCAATCAATCAATCAATCAATCAATCACATTTAACAAGAATAAGATGCGAGTTCTGCATAACCATATCTGACCATCTAATAATTTCCGCGAATAACATAGCATCACTTACCGTCCACCCACCACCATTTGTCTCCATCTCACAGTAAACTTCAAAACCAGATGTATTATTCGGGTAGATCTTGTATACTCCGCTCTTGCAAGTAGTTTTATCAAGTTCACCACAGTCCAAGGGTCGCTCAGCTAAAATAAAAAAGGCCCCATTTATTCCATGTTAATCAGAAACAAATCTGAAGTTGTTTTCAATAAAATTGCACTGATTATCTGTACATTATTTATAAGTTTTAGAGAAAAGCGAAGGAACAATCAAGAATGAACAATCTAGAGACACAGGCAACATTGGACACAAGACACGAAAAGAAGAAAAACAAAAGAAGAAGAAAAAAAATGTGATATAGATTACATGTCAGTGAAATAAAAATCAACATCTATGATATCATAATTAATATGTCCCACAGCATAAAGTCAAGAATTTTATATAATGTTGAGAACAATTTTTTCCTTGAAATGCATGACTGCTACGCCAGGGTGAATATATATTTACTCTTTCTTATTCTCTGTTCACTTAATAAAATGTAAAACAAAAAAATACCACACTGTCGGAACAATTCCAATATCAACTAGTATTGCTGTGAGCACAGCTCACTAAGATATACCCCCGCTCCCCACATCTGTCCAACCTATTTCCATAACCAAAACATTACTGATTGTACCGACCAAAAATGAAAGGGACCCTCCTCTATTCACCGGTAAGCTGCTGATAAAATTTCACAACATCCTCAGAAACACTACTCAAGTTATCATACGACATCCTATTTCCTGTCATATCAAGTTCAATAACTCTGGAACGGCAAAGGTGAAAATCGTCAAAAATGAAAGGGACCATCCTGTAGTTAATTGCCGAGATGAATGGCAGTGTATGTACTATTAGTTAATATTGCTAGCCATAGCTTATCAGCTTTATAACAATGTGATTAGTAGTTCTGTTTCAGATGCTTGTATTTTTATTTTATTTAGATGATAAGTTGACCAGAGTGCAGCCATTAATTGACCATGCTAGAAGAGTTTCCCAAGATTTTTTCCAGCCAAATGAGAAAATAGCAGTTGATGAAAGGATGATCAGGTCAAAACATAAATTTAGTGGTATAAGACAGTTTATGAAAGACAAACCTGTAAAATTTGGTATACAGCTTTGTGTGTTAGCTGATGCTATCACTGGGTATACCTCAATTTTGTTGTCTATTTGGGGAAAAAAAGAACTGCTATTACTGATATTTCAAAAGGTTTATCATATGCTGTTGTTTTTAATTTACTTCCTGATTTTTTTAATCATGGATAGTTTTTATACAACATACAATTTGGTTAATGATTTATTTAAAAAGCAGGTTTATGTAATTGGTGCAGTTCGTAGCAATAGTTCTGCTATGCCTACAGTTTTTAAAGTAAAAAAAGATGGATGAGAGAAAATTGCAAGTCGAGGAGATTTCAGATGGCACAGGGAAGACAAATTTGTGACTGTACAGTGGAAAGATTGTAAAGTTGTTACAGTAATTTCTCTTTTACATCAAGGCTTTAAATTGTCCTCATGTAATAGATCTTTTCAAGGTAGAACTGGTTGGAAGAAACAGTGTGTTAAGCAACCAGATTGTATTAAATGTTATTATGAAGGAATGTTTGGTGTAGATAAATCCAACCAGTATTTATCACGATATCCATGTTATATAAAGTCAAAGTTTCATTGGTGGAAAGTTTTATTTTTCCAATCTATTGATATTTTGATTGTAAATGCAATATTGTTTTCCAGGAATTTAAAAAAGAAAACCCACAAAAGTTTGATAATTTACCTGTACATTTTGGTCAGTTGGAATTCAGAGAATCTCTTGTAAAATCTTTATTAGGTCTTGATTCTGGTGTAAAACATTCTGATTTTAAATGTACTTGCATTCCATCTTTTAATGAAAACTCCAATAGACTAAGATGTACTTTTTGCTATGCTCATGCCAAGCTAAATGAACTCACAGAAATACATTGTAAAACAGTGTTCCATTGTGGAAATTGTAATGTGAATCTTTGTTTTTCACCCGACAGAGATTGCTTTACTAAATGGCACAGTAGAAAATATGCTAGAGTGAGGGCTTAGGAAAATGAAAATGGAAGGAATAAAGATCATTACATTATGTTAAATTTTAGTAAGTCTGTATGTCATGTTTCTTTTAGCTGAAGCAATTTTTTTTCGGTGTAACTTATAACAAAATCAAAGAAAAAAAAATGAAAAAAGATGTAAAAGACATGTTGATATAAAGTCAGCAGTTATGAACACACAAAAAAAGAGAAAACAAATAAAGCAGTTAGTTATAAAGAATTTGTCAAAAAGAAATAATAGAAAAAATGAGCATATGAAAAGAAAAATCTGATCACAAAATTGTTAAAATAAACACAAATAAAAAAACCAACTAAAAACCCACTAGATCACACAATTTGAAAAAAGCACACAAAAGAAGAAAAAAGTCTTGGTAGTCTAAAGACAAACACTGAATTTCCAGTTCAGAGATGGTGGTTCAAATCCACCCCCAAGCTAAGAACAGTTATTTTTCTAATGTTAATAGTCTTGTTATCACTAGTATAGGCGCATAGGTATAACCTATTTTTGAAGGTAACAAGTGGTAGCTTCAGATGTCAGAAAGCCGCAATCATTAATGTGAATTACTAGTACCAGTCATCTATAATTAGTGATTTTAAAGACCTCAATTATATCATTAAATGAAAACTAAGCAAAAAGGCCAATTTATTTTATTTATGTCACTAGATCAATTTTGTGTCTGAATATGTGATGAAATGCTGAAATTCAGACATAGTTCCATGGTTGCTATGCAGTAGAAATGGTTGTTATGCAGAAGAAATGGTTGCAATGGATCAAGACAGGTAGTATATGATTCCTATTTTTTTAATATAAAAATATATTAAAAGAGACTAACATATTTACAGCTAAATTCGATTATTTTCATTAGCAATGATTTAAAGAAAGTTTTGTTGTAGATGCAGCAAAACTGCAAGCATTCTTTTAAATTTTGGACATGAACATTAACTTCTTACCAATATTTTAGTAAGTAATATTAACAATGACAATCTACCTTTAAATAAAAACTGAACTTATCTCTTCAATGTATTTTTGTGTAAAGAAATTGATTTCATGTTTGAAAATATGATGAAATACTGAAAATCATATCTCGTCCTCACGGTTGCCATGCAGTAAAAAATGGTTGCTAAGAATAAATTACAGGTTATAAATATATTTTTTTACTCTTGAAAGTGCAAAAATAAAAAAAGACAGACAACTTTCCTGTATAATTATATTTCTTAATATAATAATAATTATTCCATTATTATTAGAAACACTGGTGAAAAAATGACTGTACATTGCTGTTGTAGAGGTTACTTAGCAACCGAAACAAATATACTTCTGCTGAAAATCCAAAATACAAATGAGTATGGAATAAAAATTAAACATCATAGAAGATATTTAATGTTAATATTACACACTATTTCACAATGTGTAGTGTGTTTATAGAGGAAAAATGTAGGTATGTTTTGCTACTTAGTAAATGCGAATGTGGTTACCATAGCAATAGCTCTGCTTTTTCTGTAATATAGCATTTTATTTTCAAAAACAACTTTAATGCCTTCACTTTGGTGCCTAACATTAGGATAAATCACCATTGCTTTCACCATACTAGTGTCTACAACTCAAACTTAGTTTTTGTCATGATTTTGCACCAAAAAGTCATAAATGGTAAAGAGTTAAGAGAAATAACACAGCGAACTTGAACATTCATTGAGTTATCATGCATCACATTAAATGTAATCAGTAATGTACCCGATAAAAAAGTTATTGACCCCAAGCCTGCCTCGAGGCAAGGTGAACTCGATACCCCTCCGATGAAAAAATTCGCCCGTGGCAGGTCGGTGTTTTTTGTCCTCTATCAATAGAAATGACGTATATAGCTTAAATTATTGCTAATATTAGCGATATTCACAAACAACTATCCTCCTTCCTTGTTTCATGTCACAGTACAAACAACAACTTTCTACACAGTCACATCTCTCACTTGCTCCCCATTACTGATAGGCCGCGATGTAGGAGATCTAAAGAAACCACACCATGGGTAACTTGCGAGTGATCCTATGCCATATATATCTAAAGATATGATAAATACGGATAATAACCCTTTTTTTCGACCAATCATACTGCTCGTGGCAAACAAAGCAATTAAAAAAATAGTGCATTTCATTTCCTTATAAGCACCATTTGCATTGGCTGTTGAAGGTCATGACATAGGGCCACACTGATGTGACATGTAATGTGGTTTCATCAGATATCACGCCACCAGGTCATCAACAAATTGTGTATATCAGTAAGGGGGCAAATGTTATTTTATTCAAATTGCTTACACAGTGTACATGGAAAATTAAATCCTTAGCATTGATATTCAGAAAAAAAAGATACCTACCGCAATCATGTCTTATGTAGTACCGTGCTGTTCCAGAAAGTACACTATTTCCCAATCCGGTGAATATTGAATTATATCCAATACAATTAGATCCGGAATATGTCCAACTTCTGCACTGTGAGTCAAAGGAACATTTCGCTGCACATCTTAATTCATTGGTATTGCAAACAAATATTATATTTTGCGTAAATTCATATCCGGCTAAGTCTTGGTTTTCTTTCCAGTTAGACATTGCAACATCTTGACTTGAAACAATGGCAGCTTCAAAAAAGATATAAAAATGTAACAAGTCACCGCCAGTAATCCATAGCTGATCATACTTCAATTACTCTCCTCTCATAACCTGTGGGTCAACTAGGAGAGAAATCATAGTGATCGATTAAACAATTTTTGATACGTCCCGACAACTATTTTTATAGCCAATAAAATCACAGCTTTCTTAAATGTATCTAAGTTAAATTAAGAAAGGAAATTCTTGTATATTATGAAAGCCGCCATATTTCTGTGTAACTTTTTCAATTCAAAGAATTTGATAAAAAATATAGAATATTGATTTTAATTGATAATTATTAATAGTTTTTGTTTCAACGAGATGAGGATTTCCCTGGCAGTTGACCCATGGATGATGAGTGGAGAGTAACAGAAGTGTGGCGAGTGTGCTCCGCCAGCTGACACACGGGTGTTGAGTGGAGAGTAACCGAAGTGTGACCAGTGTGCTCTGCCAGCTGACACATGGGTGATGAATGGGGAGTAACAGAAGTGTGACCAGCTGTACTCTGCCAGCTGATCCACGGGTGATGACTGGAGAGTAACAGAAGTGTGACCAGCTGTGCTTTGCCAGCTGATCCACGGATGAGGATTGGAGAGTAACAGAAGTGTGACCAGCTGTGCTCTGCCAACTGATCCGCGGGATATGAGTGGAGATTAACAGAAGTGTGAGCAGCAGTTATCTGCCAGCTGATCTACGGGTTATGAGTGGAGAGTAACCGAAGTTTGACCAGCTGTACCCTGCCAGCTGATCCTCGGGATATGAGTGAAGAGTTACCCAAGTGTGACCTGATGTGCTCTGCCAGCTGACCCACGGATGATGAGTGGAGAGTAACCGAAGTTTGACCAGTTGTACTCTGCCAGCTGATCCATGGGTGATGAGTGGAGAGTAACAGAAGTGTGACCAGCTGTGCTCAGCCAGCTGATCCACGGGTGATGAGTGGAGAGTAACCGAAGTGTGACCATAAGTACTCTGCCAGCTGATCCACGGGTGATGAGTTTAGAGTAGCAGAAGTGTGACCAGTTGTACTCTGCCAACTGATCCACGGGTTATGAATGGAGAGTAGCAGAAGTGTGACCAGCTGTGCTCTGTCAGCTGATCCACGGGTGATGAGTGGAGAGTAACAGAAGTGTGACCAGCTGTACTCTGCCAGCTGATCCACGGGTGATGAGTAGAGAGTAACAGAAGTGTGACCAGCCGTGCTCTGCCAACTGATCCGCGGGTGATGATTGGAGATTAACAGAAGTGTGACCAGCTGTGCTTTGCCAGCTGATCCACGGATGAGGATTGGAGAGTATCAGAAGTGTGACCAGCTGTGCTCTGCCAACTGATCCGCGGGTGATGAGTGGAGTGTAATCTAAGTGTGACCAGATGTGCTCTGCCAGCTGATCCACGGGTGGTGAGTGAAGAGTAACCGAAGTGTGACCAGCTGTACTCTGCCAGCTGACCCACAGATGATGAGTGGAGAGTAATCGAAGTGTGACCAGCTGTACTTTGCCAGCTGGTCCGTGGGTAATGAGTGAAGAGTTACCGAAGTGTGGCCAGCTGTGCTCTGACAGCTGACCCACGGATGATGAGTGGAGAGTAACAGAAGTGTGACCAGCTGTACTCTGCCAGCTGACACACAGGTGTTGAGTGGAGAGTAACCGAAGTGTGACCAGTTTGCTCTGCCAGCTGACACACGGGTGATGACTGGAGAGTAACAGAAGTATGACCAGCTGTGCTCTGCCAGCTGATCCACGGGTGATAAGTGAAGAGTAGCAGAAGTGTGACCAGCTGTACTTTTCCGGCTGATCCATGGGTGATGAGTGGAGAGTAACAGAAGTGTGACCAGCTGTACTCTGCCAGCTGATCCACGGGTGATGAGTAGAGAGTAACAGAAGTGTGACCAGCTGTGATCTGCCAACTGATCCGCGGGTGATGATTGGAGATTAACAGAAGTGTGACCAGCTGTGCTTTGCCAGCTGATCCACGGATGAGGATTGGAGAGTAACAGAAGTGTGACCAGCTCTGCTCTGCCAACTGATCCGCGGGTGATGAGTGGAGTGTAATCTAAGTGTGACCAGATGTGCTCTGCCAGCTGATCCACGGGTGGTGAGTGAAGAGTAACCGAAGTGTGACCAGTTGTACTCTGCCAGCTGACCCACGGATGATGAGTGGAGAGTAATCGAAGTTTGACCAGCTGTACTTTGCCAGCTGATCCTCGGGTTATGAGTGAAGAGTTACCGAATTGTGATAAGCTGTGCTCTGACAGCTGACCCACGGATGATGAGTGGAGAGTAACAGAAGTGTGACCAGCTGTACTCTGCCAGCTGACACACAGGTGTTGAGTGGAGAGTAACCGAAGTGTGACCAGTGTGCTCTGCCAGCTGACACACGGGTGTGACTGGAGAGTAACAGAAGTATGACCAGCTGTGCTCTGCCAGCTGATCCACGGGTGATGAGTGGAGAGTAACAGAAGTGTGACCAGCTGTGATCTGCCAGCTGATACACGGGTGATGAGTGGAGTGTGACAGAAGTGTGACCAGCTGTGCTTTTCCTGCTGATCCACGGGTGATGAGTGGAGAGTAACAGAAGTGTGACCAGCTGTACTCTGCCAGCTGATCCACGGGTGATGAGTGGAGAGTAACCGAAGTGTGACCAGCTGTGCTCTGCCAGCTGACCCACGGGTGATGAGTAGAAAGTAACCGAAGTGTGACCAGCGTGCTCTGCCAGCTGACCCACTGATGATGAGTGGAGAGTAACCGAAGTTTAACCAGCTGTACTCCGTCAGCTGATCCACGGGTTATGAGTTGAGAGTAACAGCAGTCTGACAGGCTGTGCTTAGCCAGCTGATCCACGGGTGATGACGGGAGAGTAACCGAAGTGTGACCATACGTACTCTGCCAGCTGATCCACGGGTTGTGAGTGGAGAGTAGCAGAAGTGTGACCAGTTGTACTCTGCCAGCTGATCCACGGGTTATGAGTGGAGAGTAATAGAAGTGTGACCAGCTGTGCTCTGCCAGCTGATCCATGGGTGATAAGTGGAAAGTAACGGAAGTGTGACCAGCTGTACTTTGCCAGCTGATCCACGGGTGATGAGTGGAGAGTAACAGAAGTGTGACCAGCTGTGCTCTGCCAGCAGATCCACGGGTGATGAGTGGAGAGTAACAGAAGTGTGACCAGCTGTGCTCTGCCAGCTGATCCACGGGTAACGAGAGGAGAGTAACAGAAGTGTGACCAGCTGTGTTTTGCCAGCTGATCCACGGGTGATGAGTGGAAAGTAGCAGAAGTGTGACCAGCTGTGCTCTGCCAGCTGTTCCACGGGTGATAAGTGGAGAGTAACCGAAGTGTGATCAGCTGTACTCTGCCAGCTGATCCACGGGTGATGTGTTTAGAGTAACAATATAGTGACCAGCTGTGCTTTGCCAGCTGATCCACGGGTGATGATTGGAGAGTAACAGAAGTGTGACCAGCTGTGCTCTGCCAGCTGACACACGGATGTTGAGTGGAGAGTAACCGAAGTGTGACCAGTGTGCTCTGCCAGCTGACACACAGGTGATGACTGGAGAGTAACAGAAGTGTGACCAGCTGTGCTCTGCCAGCTGATCCACGGTGATGAGTGCAGAGTGACAGAAGTGTGACCAGTGTACTCTGCCAGCTGACACACGGGTGTTCAGTAAAGAGTAACCAAAGTGTGACCAGTGTGCTCTGCCAGCTGAAACATGGGTGATGACTGGAGAGTAACAGAAGTGTGACCAGCTGTGGTCTGCCAGCTGATCCACGGGTGATAAGTGAAGAGTAACAGAACTGTGACCAACTGTACTCTGCCAGCTGATCCACGGGTGATGAGTGGAGAGTAACAGAAGTGTGACCAACTGTACTCTGCCAGCTGATCCACGGGTGATGAGTGGAGAGTAACAGAAGTGTGACCAGCTGTATTCTGCCAGCTGATCCACGGGTGATGAGTGGAGAGTAAATGAAGTGTGACCAGCTGTGATCTGCCAGCTGATCCACGCGTGATGACTGGAGAGTAACAGAAGTGTGACCATCTGTGCTCTGCCAGTTGATCCACGGGTGATGAGTGGAGAGTAACAGAAATGTGACCAGCTGTACTCTGCCAGCTGACACACAGGTGTTGAGTGGAGAGTAACCGAAGTGTGACCAGTGTGCTCTGCCAGCTGACACACGGGTGATGACTGGAGAGTAACAGAAGTATGACCAGCTGTGCTCTGCCAGCTGATCCACGGGTGATAATTGAAGAGTAACAGAAGTGTGACCAGCTGTACTTTTCCGGCTGATCCACGGGTGATGAGTGGAGAGTAACAGAAGTGTGACCAGCTGTACTCTGCCAGCTGATCTACGTGTGATGAGTGGAGAGTAACAGAAGTGTGACCAGCTGTGATCTGCCCGCTGATCCACGGGTGATGAGTGGAGTGTAACAAAAGTGTGACCAGTTGTGCTTTGTCAGCTGATCCACGGGTGATGAGTGGAGAGTAACAGAAGTGTGACCAGCTGTGCTTTGCCAGCTGATCAACGGGTGATGACTGGAGAGTAACAGAAGTGTGACCAGCTGTGCTCTGCCAGTTGATCCACGGGTGATGAGTGGAGAGTAACAGAAGTGTGACCAGCTGTACTCTGCCAGTTGACACACAGGTGTTGAGTGGAGAGCAACCGAAGTGTGACCAGTGTGCTCTGCCAGCTGACACACGGGTGATGACTGGAGAGTAAGAGAAGTATGACCAGCTGTGATCTGCCAGCTGACACACGGGTGTTGAGTGGAGAGTAATTGAAGTGGGACCAGTGTGCTCTGCCAGCTGACAGACGGGTCATGACTGTAGATTAACAGCACTGTGACCATCTGTGCTCTGCCAGCTGATCCACGGGTGATAAGTGGAGAGTAACAGAAGTGTGACCAGCTGTACTCTGCCAGTTGATTTACTGGTGATGAGTGGAGAGTAACATAAGTGTGACCAGCTGTGCTCTGCCAGCTGATCCACGGGTGATGAGTGGAGAGTAACAGAAGTGTGATCAGCTGTACTCTGCCAGCTGATCTACGGGTGATGAGTGGAGAGTAACAGAAGTGTGACCAGCTGTGCTAGTAATCGAAATGTGACCAGTGTGCTCTGCCAGCTGACCCACGGGTGATGAGTAGAGAGAAACCGAAGTGTGACCAGCTGTGTTCTGCCAGCTGACCCACTGATGATGAGTGGAGAGTAACAGAAGTTTAACCAGCTTTACTCTGCCAGCTGATCCACGGGTTATGAGTTGAGAGTAACAGCAGTCTGACAAGCTGTGCTTAGCCAGCTGATCCACGGGTGATGCGTGGAGAGTAACCGAAGTGTGACCATAAGTACTCTGCCAGCTGATCCACGGGTTGTGAGTGGAGAGTAGCAGAAGTGTGACCAGTTGTACTCTGCCGGCTGATCCACGGGTTATGAGTGGAGAGTAATAGAAGTGTGACCAGTGTGCTCTGCCAGCTGACACACGGTGATGACTGGAGAGTAAGAGAAGTATGACCAGGTGTGATCTGCCAGCTGATCCACGGGTGATGAGTGGAGTGTAACAGAAGTTTGACCAGCTGTACTTTTCCGGCTGATCTACGGGTGATGAGTGGAGAGTAACAGAAGTGTGACCAGCTGTACTCTGCCAGCTGATCCACGGGTGATGAGTGGAGAGTAACAGAAGTGTGACCAGCTGTGATCTGCCAGCTGATCCACGGGTGATGAGTGGAGTGTAACAAAAGTGTGACCAGCTGTGCTTTGCCAGCTGATCCACGGGTGATGAGTGGGGAGTAACAGAAGTGTGACCAGCTGTGCTTTGCCAGCTGACCAACGGGTGATGACTGGAGAGTAACAGAAGTGTGACCAGCTGTGCTCTGCCAGTTGATCCACGGGTGATGAGTGGAGAGTAACAGAAGTGTGACCAGTGTGCTCTGCCAGCTGACACACGGGTGATGACTGGAGAGTAAGAGAAGTATGACCAGCTGTGATCTGCCAGCTGATCCACGGGTAATGAGTGGAGTGTAACAGAAGTGTGACCAGCTGTGCTTTGCCGGCTTATCCAAGGGTGATGAGTGGAGAGTAACAGAAGTGTGACCAGCTGTTCTCTGGCAGCTGACACACGGGTGTTGAGTGGAGAGTAAATGAAGTGTGACCAGTGTGCTCTGCCAGCTGAAAGACGGGTGATGACTGTAGAGTAACAGCACTGTGACCATCTGTGCTTTGCCAGCTGACCAACGGGTGATGACTGGAGAGTAACAGAAGTGTGACCAGCTGTGCTCTGCCAGTTGATTCACTGGTGATGAGTGGAGTGTAACAGAAGAGTGACCAGCTGTGATCTGCCAGCTGATCCACGGATGATGACTGGAGAGTAACAGAAGTGTGACCAGCCGTGCTCTGCCAGTTGATCCACGGGTGATGAGTGGAGAGTAACAGAAGTGTGACCAGCTGTACTTTTCCAGCTGATCCACGAGTGATGAGTGGAGAGTAACAGAAGTGTGACCAGCTGTACTCTGCCAGCTGATCCACGGGTGATAGGTGAAGAGTAACAGAAGTGTGACCAGCTGTACTTTCCGGCTGATCCACGGGTGATGAGTGGAGAGTAACAGAAGTGTGACCAGCTGTACTCTGCCAGCTGATCCACGAGTGAGGAGTGGAGAGTAACAGAAGTGTGACCAGCAGTGATCTGCCAGCTGATCCACGGGTGATGAGTGGAGAGTAACAGAAGTGTGACCAGCTGTACTCTGCCAGTTGATTCACTGGTGATGAGTGGAGAGTAACAGATAACAGAAGTGTGACCAGTTGTGCTCTGCCAGCTGACCCATGGGTGATGAGTGGAGAGTAACAGAAGTGTGACCAACTGTACTCTGCCAGCTGATCCACGGGTTATGAGTGGAGGGTAACAGAAGTGTGTCCAGGTGTACTCTGCCAGCTGATCTATGGGTGATGAGTGGAGAGTAACAGAAGTGTGACCAGCTGTGCTCTGCCAGCTGATCCACGGGTGATGAGTGGAGAGTGACAGAAGTGTGACCAGCTGTACTCTGCCAGCTGATCCACGGGTGATGAGTGGTGAGTAACAGAAGTGGGACCAGCTGTACTCTGCCAGCTGACCCACTGATGATGAGTGGAGAGTAACAGAAGTGTGAGCAGCTGTTCTCTGCCAGCTGATCCACGGGTTATGAGTGGAGAGTAATCGAAGTGTGATCAGTTGTGCTCTGCCAGCTGACCCACGGGTGATGAATGGAGAGTGACAGAAGTGTGACCAGCTGTGCTCTGCCAGTTGATCCACGGGTGATGGGTGGAGAATAACAGAAGTATGACCAGCTGTGCTCTGCCAGCTGATCCACGGGTGATGAGTGGAGAGTAATCTAAGTGTGACCAGCTGTGCTCTGCCAGCTGATCCATGGGTGGTGAGTGAAGAGTAACCGAAGTGTGACAAGCTGTGCTCTGCCAGCTGACCCACGGATGATGAGTGTAGAGTAACAGAAGTTTTACCAGCCGTGATCTGCAAGCTGATCCACGGGTAATGAGTGGAGAGTAACAGAAGTGTGACCAGCTGTGATCTGCCAGCTGATCCACGGGTGATGAGTAGAGTGTAACAAAAGTGTGACCAGCTGTGCTCTGCCAGCTGATCCACGGGTGATGAGTGGAGAGTAACAGAAGTGTGACCAGCTGTGCTTTGCCAGCTGACCAACAGGTGATGAGTGGAGAGTAACAGAAGTGTGACCAGCTGTGCTCTGCCAGTTGATCCACGGGTGATGAGTGGAGAGTAACAGAAATGTGACCAGTGTGCTCTGCCAGCTGACACACGGGTGATGACTGGAGAGTAAGAGAAGTATGACCAGCTGTGATCTGCCAGCTGATCCACGGGTGATGAGTGGAGTGTAACAGAAGTGTGACCAGCTGTGCTTTGCCGGCTGATCCACGGGTGATGAGTGGAGAGTAACAGAAGTGTGACCAGCTGTTCTCTACCAGCTGACACACGGGTGTTGAGTGGAGAGTAACTGAAGTGTGACCAGTGTGCTCTGCCAGCTGACAGACGGGTGATGACTGTAGAGTAACAGCACTGTGACCATCTGTGCTCTGCCAGCTGATCCATGGGTGATAAGTGGAGAGTAACAGAAATGTGACGAGTGTGCTCTGACAGCTGATCCACGGGTGATGAGCGGAGAGTAACAGAAGTGTGAACAGCTGTGCTTTGCCAGCTGATCCATGGGTGATGACTGGAGAGTAACAGAAGTGTGACCAGCTGTGCTCTGCCAGTTGATCCACGGGTGATGAGTGGAGAGTAACAGAAGTGTGACCAGCTGTACTCTGCCAGCTGACACACAGGTGTTGAGTGGAGAGTAACAGAAGTGTGACGAGTGTGCTCTGACAGCTGACACACGGGTGATGACTGGAGAGTAACAGAAGTATGACCAGCTGTGCTCTGCCAGCTGATCCACGGGTGATAGGTGAAGAGTAACAGAAGTGTGACCAGCTGTACTCTGCCAGCTGATCCACGGGTTATGAGTGGGGGATAACAGAAGTGTGTCCAGGTGTACTTTGCCAGCTGATCTATGGGTGATGAGTGGAGAGTAACAGAAGTGTGACCAGCTGTGCTCTGCCACATGATCCACGGGTGTTGAGTGGAGAGTAACAGAAGTGGGACCAGCTGTACTCTGCCAGCTGACCCACTGATGATGAGTGGAGAGTAACAGAAGTGTGAGCAGCTGTTCTCTGCCAGCTGATCCACGGGTTATGAGTGGAGAGTAATCGAAGTGTGATCAGTTGTGCTCTGCCAGCTGACCCACGGGTGATGAGTGGAGAGTGATAGAAGTGTGACCAGCTGTGCTCTGCCAGTTGATCCACGGGTGATAGGTGGAGAACAACAGAAGTATGACCAGCTGTGCTCTGCCAGCTGATCCACGGGTGATGAGTGGAGAGTAATCTAAGTGTGACCAGCTGTGCTCTGCCAGCTGATCCATGGATGGTGAGTGAAGAGTAACCGAAATGTGACCAGCTGTGCTCTGCCAGCTGACCCATGAATGATGAGTGCAGAGTAACAGAAGTTTGACCAGATGTGATCTGCAAGCTGATCCACGGGTGATGACTGGAGAGTAACAGAAGTGTGACCAGCTGTACTCTGCCAGCTGATCCACGGGTGATGAGTGGAGATTAACAGAAGTGTGACCAGCTGTGCTCAGCCAGCTGTTCCACGGGTTATGAATGGAGAGTAGCAGAAGTGTAACCAACTGTGCTCTGCAAGCTGACCCAATGAGTGATGAGTGGAGAGTAACAGAATTGTGACCAGTTGTGCTCTGCCAGCTGATCCACCGGTGATGAGTGGATAGTAACAGAAGTGTGACCAGCTGTGCTCAGCCAGCTGATCCACTGGTGATGAGTGAAGAGTAACATAAGTGTGACCAGCTGTGCTCTACCAGCTGATCCACGGGTGATGAGTTGAGAGCAACAGAAGTGTGAACAGCTGTGCTCTGCCAGCTGATCCACGGGTGATGAGTGGAGAGTAACAGAAGTGTGACCAGTGTGCTCTGCCAGTTGACACACGGGCGATGAGTGGAGAGCAACAGAAGTGTGACCAGCTGTGCTCTGCCAGCTGATCCACGGGTGATAAGTGGAGAGTAATAGAAGTGTGACCAGCTGTACTCTGCTAGCTGATCCACGGGTGATGAGTGGAGAGTAACAGAAGTGTGACCAGCTGTGCTCTGCCAGTTGATTCACTGGTGATGAGTGGAGTGTAACAGAAGAGTGACCAGCTGTGCTTTGCCAGCTGATCCATGGGTGATGACTGGAGAGTAACAGAAGTGTGACCAGCTGTGCTCTGCCAGTTGATCCACGGGTGATGAGTGGAGAGTAATAGAAGTGTGACCAGCTGTACTCTGCCAGCTGACACACAGGTGTTGAGTGGAGAGTAACAGAAGTGTGACGAGTGTGCTCTGACAGCTGACACACGGGTGATGACTGGAGAGTAACAGAAGTATGACCAGCTGTGCTCTGCCAGCTGATCCACGGGTGATAGGTGAAGAGTAACAGAAGTGTGACCAGCTGTACTCTGCCAGCTGATCCACGGGTTATGAGTGGGGGGTAACAGAAGTGTGTCCAGGTGTACTCTGCCAGCTGATCTATGGGTGATGAGTGGAGAGTAACAGAAGTGTGAACAGCTGTGCTCTGCCAGCTGATCCACGGGTGTTGAGTGGAGAGTAACAGAAGTGGGACCAGCTGTACTCTGCCAGCTGACCCACTGTTGATGAGTGGAGAGTAACAGAAGTGTGACCAGCTGTGCTCTGCCAGTTGATCCACGGGTGATGGGTGGAGAATAACAGAAGTATGACCAGCTGTGCTCTGCCAGCTGATCCACGGGTGATGAGTGGAGAGTAATCTAAGTGTGACCAGCTGTGCCCTGCCAGCTGATCCATGGGTGGTGAGTGAAGAGTAATCGAAATGTGACCAGCTGTGCTCTGCCAGCTGACCTACGAATGATGAGTGCAGAGTAACAGAAGTTTGACCAGATGTGATCTGCAAGCTGATCCACGGGTGATGACTGGAGAGTAACAGAAGTGTGACCAGCTGTACTCTGCCAGCTGATCCACGGGTGATGAGTGGAGATTAACAGAAGTGTGACCAGCTGTGCTCAGCCAGCTGTTCCACGGGTTATGAATGGAGAGTAGCAGAAGTGTAACCAACTGTGCTCTGCAAGCTGACCCAATGAGTGATGAGTGGAGAGTAACAGAAGTGTGACCAGTTGTGCTCTGCCAGCTGATCCACCGGTGATGAGTGGATAGTAACAGAAGTGTGACCAGCTGTGCTCAGCCAGCTGATCCACTGGTGATGAGTGAAGAGTAACATAAGTGTGACCAGCTGTGCTCTACCAGCTGATCCACGGGTGATGAGTTGAGAGCAACAGAAGTGTGAACAGCTGTGCTCTGCCAGCTGATCCACGGGTGATGAGTGGAGAGTAACAGAAGTGTGACCAGTGTACTCTGCCAGTTGACACACGGGCGATGAGTGGAGAGCAACAGAAGTGTGACCAGCTGTGCTCTGTCAGCTGATCCACGGGTGATAAGTGGAGAGTAATAGAAGTGTGACCAGCTGTACTCTGCTAGCTGATCCACGGGTGATGAGTGGAGAGTAACAGAAGTGTGACCAGCTGTGCTCTGCCAGTTGATTCACTGGTGATGAGTGGAGTGTAACAGAAGAGTGACCAGCTGTGCTTTGCCAGCTGATCCATGGGTGATGACTGGAGAGTAACAGAAGTGTGACCAGCTGTGCTCTGCCAGTTGATCCACGGGTGATGAGTGGAGAGTAATAGAAGTGTGACCAGCTATACTCTGCCGGCTGACACACAGGTGTTGAGTGGAGAGTAACAGAAGTGTGACGAGTGTGCTCTGACAGCTGACACACGGGTGATGACTGGAGAGTAACAGAAGTATGACCAGCTGTGCTCTGCCAGCTGATCCACGGGTGATAGGTGAAGAGTAACAGAAGTGTGACCAGCTGTACTCTGCCAGCTGATCTATGGGTGATGAGTGGAGAGTAACAGAAGTGTGACCAGCTGTGCTCTGCCAGCTGATCCACGGGTGTTGAGTGGAGAGTAACAGAAGTGGGACCAGCTGTACTCTGCCAGCTGACCCACTGATGATGATTGGAGAGTAACAGAAGTGTGAGTAGCTGTTCTCTGCCAGCTGATCCACGGGTTATGAGTGGAGAGTAATCGAAGTGTGATCAGTTGTGCTCTGCCAGCTGACCCACGGGTGATGAGTGGAGAGTGATAGAAGTGTGACCAGCTGTGCTCTGCCAGTTGATCCACGGGTGATGGGTGGAGAATAACAGAAGTATGACCAGCTGTGCTCTGCCAGCTGATCCATGAGTGATGAGTGGAGAGTAACAGAAGTGTGACCAGTTGTGCTCTGCCAGCTGATCCACCGGTGATGAGTGGAGAGTAACAGAAGTGTGACCAGCTGTGTTCAGCCAGCTGATCCACTGGTGATGAGTGGAGAGTAACATAAGTGTGACCAGCTGTGCTCTGCCAGCTGATCCACGTGTGATGAGTTGAGAGCAACAGAAGTGTGAACAGCTGTGCTCTGCCAGCTGATCCACGGATGATGAGTGGAGAGTAACAGAAGTGTGACCAGTGTGCTCTGCCAGTTGACACACGGGCGATGAGTGGAGAGCTACAGAAGTGTGACCAGCTGTGCTCTGCCAGCTGATCCACGGGTGATAAGTGGAGAGTAATAGAAGTGTGACCAGCAGTACTCTGCTATCTGATCCACGGGTGATGAGTGGAGAGTAACAGAAGTGTGACCAGCTGTGCTCTTCCAGCTGATCCACGGGTGATGAGTGGAGTGTAACAGAAGTGTGACCAGTGTGTTCTGCCAGCTGATCCACGGGTGATGAGTGGATAGTAACAGAAGTGTGACCAGCTGTGCTCTGCCAGCTGACACACGGGTGATGTGTGGAGTGTAATCGAAGTGTGACCAGCTGTGCTCTGCCAGCTGATCCACGGGTGATGAGTGGAGAGTAACAGAAGTGTGACCAGCTGTGCTCAGCCAGCTCATCCACTGGTGATGAGTGGAGAGTAACAGAAGTGTGACCAGCTGTGCTCTGACAGCTGATCCACGGGTGATGAGTGGAGAGTAACAGAAGTGTGACCAGCTGTGCTCTGCCAGCTGATCCACGGGTAATGAGTGCAGAGTAACATAAGTGTGACCAGTGTGCTCTGCCAGCTGATCCACGGGTGATGAGTGGAGAGTAGCAGAATTGTGACCAGCTGTGCTCTGCCAGCTGACTCACGGATGATGAGTGGAGAGTAACAGAATTGTGTCCAGCTGTGCTCTGCAAGCTGATCCACGGGTGATGAGTGGAGAGTAACAGAAGTGTGACCAGCTCTGCTTTGCCAGCTGATCCACGGGTGATGAGTGGAGAGTAACAGAAGTGTGACCATAAGTACTCTGCCAGCTGTTCCACGGGTTATGAATGGAGAGTAGCAGAAGTGTAACCAACTGTGCTCTGCCAGCTGATCCATGGGTGATGAGGGGAGAGTAACAAAAGTGTGACCAGCTGTGCTCTGCCAGCTGATCCACCGGTGATGAGTGGAGAGTAACAGAAGTGTGACCAGCTGTGCTCAGCCAGCTGATCCGCTGGTGATGAGTGGAGAGTAACAGAAGTGTGAGCAGCTGAGATCTGCCAGCTGATGCACAGGTGATGAGTTGAGAGCAACAGAAGTGTGAACAGCTGTGCTCTGCCAGCTGATCGACGGGTGAAGAGTGGAGAGTAACAGAAGTGTGACCAGTGTGCTCTGCCAGTTGATCCACGGGTGATGAGTAGAGAGTAATCTAAGTGTGACCAGCTATGCTCTGCCAGCTGATCCACGGGTGGTGAGTGAAGAGTAACCGAAGTGTGACCAGCTGTGCTCTGCCATCTGACCCACGGATGATGAGTGCAGAGTAACAGAAGTTTGACCAGCTGTGATCTGCAAGCTGTTCCACGGGTGATGATTGGAGAGTAACAGAAGTGTGACCAGCTGTACTCTGCCCGCTGATCCACGGGTGATGAGTGGAGATTAACAGAAGTGTGACAAGCTGTGCTCAGCCAGCTGATCCACGGGTGAGGAGTGGAGAGTAACCGAAGTGTGACCATAAGTACTCTGCCAGCTGTTCCACGGGTTATGAATGGAGAGTTGCAGAAGTGTAATCAACTGTGCTCAGCAAGCTGACCCATGAGTGATGAGTGGAGAGTAACAGAAGTGTGACCAGTTGTGCTCTGCCAGCTGATCCACCGGTGATGAGTGGAGAGTAACAGAAGTGTGACCAGCTGTGTTCAGCCAGCTGATCCACTGGTGATGAGTGGAGAGTAACATAAGTGTGACCAGCTGTGCTCTGCCAGCTGATCCACGTGTGATGAGTTGAGAGCAACAGAAGTGTGAACAACTGTGCTCTGCCAGATGATCCACGGATGATGAGTGGAGAGTAACAGAAGTGTGACCAGTGTGCTCTGCCAGTTGACACACGGGCGATGAGTGGAGAGCAACAGAAGTGTGACCAGCTGTGCTCTGCCAGCTGATCCACGGGTGATGAGTGGAGTGTAATAGAAGTGTGACCAGTGTGTTCTGCCAGCTGATCCACGGGTGATGAGTGGAGTGTAACAGAAGTGTGACCAGTGTGTTCTGCCAGCTGATCCACGGGTGATGAGTGGATAGTAACAGAAGTGTGACCAGCAGTACTCTGCTAGCTGATCCACGGGTGATGAGTGGAGAGTAACAGAAGTGTGACCAGCTGTGCTCTGCCAGCTGAACCACGGATGATGAGTGGAGAGTAACCGAAGTTTGACCAGCTGTACTCTGACAGCTGATCCACGTGTTATGAGTGGAGAGTAACAGAAGTGTGACCAGCTGTACTCTGCCTGCTGATCCACGGGTGATGAGTGGAGAGTAACAGAATTGTGACAAGCTGTACTCTGCCAGCTGATCCACGGGTGATGGGTGGAGAGTAACCGAAGTGTGACCAGCTATACTCTGCCAGCTGATCCACGGGTTATGATCGGAGAGTGACAGAAGTGTGAACAGCTGTACTCTACCAGCTGATCCACGGGTTATGAGTGGAGAGTAACAGAAGTGTGACCAGCCGTACTCTGCCAACTGGTCCAAGGGTGATGAGTGGAGAGTAACAGAAGTATGACCAACTGTACTCTGCCAGCTGATCCACGGGTTATGAGTGGAATGTAACAGAAGTGTGACCAACTGTACTCTGCCAGTTGATCTACGGGTTATTAGTGGAGAGTAACAGAAGTGTGACCAGCTGTACTCTGCCAGCTGATCCACGGGTTATGAATGGAGAGTAACAGAAGTGTGACCAGCTGTACTCTGCCAGCTGATCAACGGGTGATGAGTGGAGAGTAACAGAAGTGTGACCAGCTGTACTCTGCCAGCTGATCCACGGTTTATGAGTGGACAATAACAGAAGTATGAGTAGCTGTACTCTGCCAGCTGATCCACGGGTGATGAGTGGAGAGTAACAGAAGTGTGACCAGCTGTACTCTGCCAGCTGATCCACGGGTAATGAGTGGAGAGTAACAGAAGTGAGACCAGATGTGCTCTGCCAGCTGATCCACGGGTGATGGTGGAGAGTAACCGAAGTGTGATCAGAAGTACTCTGCCAGCTGATCCACGGATAATGAGTGGAGAGTAGCAGAAGTGTGACCAGCTGTGCTCTGCCAGTTGATCCACGGGTGATGAGTGGAGAGTAACTGAAGTGTGACCAACTGTACTATGCCAGCTGATCCACGGGTGATGAGTGGAGAGTAACAGAAGTGAGACCAGCTGTGCTCTGCCAGCTGATTCATGGGTGATGAGTGGAGAGTAACCGAAGAGTGACCAGAAGTACTCTGCCAGCTTATCTACGGGTTCTGAGTGGAGAGTAGCAGAAGTGTGACCAGGTGTGCTCTGCCAGTTGATCCACGGGTGATGAGTGGAGAGTAACTGAAGTGTGACCAACTGTACTATGCCAGTTGATCCACGGGTGATGAGTGGAGACTAACCGAAGTGTGACCAGAAGTACTCTATCAGCTGATCCACGGGTGATGAGTGGAGAGTAACAGAAGTGTGACCAACTGTGCTATGCCAGCCGACCATGGGGAATGAGTGGAGAGTAACCGAAGTGTGACCAGCTGTACTCTGCCAGTTGACACACGGTGATGATTGGAGAGTAATCACAATGTTATCTGTTGTGGGTTATCGATGATGGTCACACATATTTATAAATGTTCATCCTAATGAGGATGCTATCCATTACCTCTTAGAGTGCTAATTATATTACAATGAATGAACGCGTCTTGTATATGTCTTGCTGTCATTATATAGTATGTTTATTGTACATGTAAGGAGGGGATTAGTTGCAATAACTTTTGTCCGATCATATTGCTTAATGAATTGCAATAAAATATTATTAAATTATCTAAAATGAAAAACCATATAAATTGTAATAATTCTTGTTCCATTTTATAGTCGAACATCGTGTTAACTTCTAAAAATTATGGTTTTGGTGCTTAACGACACTTTCAACGCTATTTTCAGTTATTTCGTGGTGGTTTGTTTTATTGTTAAGGGGAACCGGAGCACCCAGAGAAAATCACCCACTTGTCGCCACTTACTGACAAACTTCAATATTTAGGAGAAAATGAATGATAAAGTTTTACGACAAATGAGGATTTTTCAGTTATTTCATGGCGTGAACAAATACAAGTTGGATGAGATGATGATGTCCACTTTGTACTAGACAAACACGATAAGTTGGATTTTTATTGCGCTACAAACAACAGTTCGCGGGTAGACGTGTGGCTCTACTCGGATATATTATCCTGGTTCCGAGCCAACCAGTCTTTGTTTTTACTCCTTAGTACTGCGTGCTTAGCGGAGAAGCGACAAAATACAGATTTTGTTGTTTTTGGTTTGACCCTACCGGTGTTCGAACCCACGATCTACCACACACGCTAACCATTAAACCAACAATGTAGCTGAGACCATTTCTATCGTGTGTGACGAATTCAAAGGCACAACAAAAATAATTTATACTCCAAGATGCAACAATTCATGTGATAGAAAAAAAAATGAATCAGTTACTAGTCATATAATAGAGCGACCCACTAGAAATGTATTTTCTTTCCGTTTTCAAAAGACCAGTCATTTTCGTATCAGGGGTATGTGACGGCTGGAATTGCCTGTCCGATACACTATTTGTTCGTCTCTTATTGGACGCTTAGACATGTGTTTCAAAATATACTTACGGGTATAAAGGGAAAGGGGTATATTGCAGCATTAGTAATCGTTGGCCAGATAAAATGAAACCCCCCCCCCAAAAAAAACGACACAAAAAACAGCTCAATCCTCCGCCCTTTAGACAATTATGTCTGACTAAGAACTAACCGCATCGGTGGTGTAATGGTTAGCGCTGTCGCTTCGAGTGTGGGAGATCGTGTGTTCGAGTCCCGATCAGATCAAACCAAACACTATAACATTGGTATTTGTTGTTTCTCTTCTAAACACGCATCATTAAAAAGAAAGAGCAAAGACTGGATGGCTAGGAATCAGGATAATGTGTCCGTGTGGAGTGACATGTCTATCCGCGGACTGTTGTTTCAGTGAGATAGCACTATAGAAATCCAACTCAGCGTGTTGGTCTAGAACAATGTGGACCTCATCATCATATCATTGAAAAGTAACTTGTTCTTGTCATGATATAACTGATAAAGTACTAAGTTGGCGATAAGCAAAAATAATTCATTGACTGACTAAGAACTATTTACCTGACATGATTAGAGCAAACATCGGTGCCATCTTCAAGAGTAGAACACAAATTAAAATTACTCCTATATGATACTTATATAATCAAACGCACATATCTTTTATGCAATCAATAAATAAACATCATAGGCTTCTAGCAAATTTAAATAAAACGATTTTTAAAATAGCCAATTATTAAACCATATTTTAGTATTGATTAAATTAGTATTAGCTTTTAGTTAGTCAAGCATATTACAAGAGACACATAATGCGTTACTTACCGGAAATCATATGGGAATACACAGGATACTTGCGAAAACACGGCTTAGATACTTTTGGCCAACACTGAATTCCGATGTTATTAATTGGGTAAAATCATGTGAACCGTGCAGTCAAAGAGAAATACCACACACTCTAACAAATTCAAAGTTAGTTCCAATGCCAGTCCCTACTGAACTCTTCCAATGTGTTAGCACTGACATTTTGGGACCATTCAAGCCATCAAAAGCAACGGAAAACATCTATGTTCTTGTGTTTATTTGCTATATGACAAAATATGTTGAACTTGTACCACTGCAAAACATTCGTGCTACTACAATTGCTGACGCTTTGATAAACCATGTGATATGCCGACATGGAATTCCAAATGTTCTACATTCGGACAGAGGGACTTCTTATTTAGTAAATATAGTGCGAGAAACGTGCAAGTTATTGAACATCAAGAAAACTCAAACAACAATGTTGCACCCGAGTGCAATGGTCAAAGTGAGAGGATGATGTCTGCTATCTCGAATTCGCTAGCGAAAAATATCGACGACGAGGCAAATTGGGATAGCCTTATTCGTTTTATCCAATTTGCGCATAACAACAGGCCATGTTTGGACAGTACAAACTATACTCCATTCTTTCTTATTCATGGCCGTCATCCGAGGTCCCTTCTAAATGTAAATATAGACAATTTTGACATTCCGATTACGCGTAGGTAATTTCTTTGATAGAAAATATAGAGAATGCACGAACTACCGCAGTAGAGACATTAAAATAGAGAAAACAACAGATGAAAAATAAAGCCGACAGATCAACGCATGAACCGAGCTTCACTGTTGGCGACATTGTATATGTCTACCGCCCTGTTGTCACTCCCGGTAGACAAAGAACATTTATTAGGCCTTGGGTTGGAACTTTCTATATAGCCCAAAAATTGTCCCCTCTCCACGTTAAAATTAGACGAAAGTCGGATGGGAAGCTTATCAAAAACAGGGTTCATATACATAGGTTAAAGCATGGATTTGCATGGGTTGACAAACCACAAGAAGATAATCCACCCATAGGTGTAGATGCTATATAGAACCTTGTGTTTTAGGGGATGATGAAATTCCCGTAAGTAATATTGAATATGGGCAACATGGAAATGATCAGACTCAAAATGATGTACAATTAAGCAATACTGACAATATTGCTAATAACAATGTTGAGGATGGAGTATTTGAGGATGAAAAGATCATAAGAAAAAAATATGTCAATGGCAAATGGTTGTACAGAGTTAAATGGCAAGATTTTGATGCAAAGCATAATTCCGTGGTACAGTTCCCTTATTTAAATAAAATAAAGTCAGGAATATGTCACTGATATGCATGATATAATTTTTACAGATGGAAAGAGTCAAAAGAAATAGTTGTTGAATAATAGACATCATGATTATGCAGCTTGTAATGGATATTTTATTAAGCCTATTTACATAAAGTAAGGATTTAGTTTTCATATTTAGACTGAGAAATTATGTACATTTTTAAGGAAGTTTTTAGAATCAGAATGATTTTTGATCTTTTTTACCTTCTGAATTATATATCAAGGACAAACATTCAAATGGTGTGAAATTAAGTAGTGGTGACTGTTACATACCTTGGTGTCATAAATATTTCCTTAATAACAAATGTTATCAGGTTAACAGCTAGTTTATTATCCCCAATAGACTTTGACAGGATGCTTGAAATTAGTTGATATATATTATTAACATGTGCCATTGTATGTTATATTCTTTACTACTAGTATAAGATGGAATCAATATTGGTCATAAAACATTCATGAGGTATATTATGTAACTACATCAAATTCAAAACAAACTTTGGACTTGACAAATATTGATGTATATTGAAATCCTTTGAGTAGAGGAGAAATTTTACTAGGTTTCGTATTTCATCACACATATCAGGGTGCTCTCCGACAAGAGAGACATTGCCTCCGTTGCACATCTGGTGAGATAGATGATGAGAAACAATTTCTAATATCATGTTCTACATGTTTCTGAAATAAGAACAGAACTATTCAGCAGGATCAATAATATCTCTCAAAACTTGCATATCCTCAATCCAGAACAGAAATTATATTGGCTTCTTAATAATGAAAATGAGGAAATGTTAGCCAGTATTTGTAATTTGATAACACAAAGCACAATATGATTAAATAATTGCTCTTTTACACTGTGCACGGGCTGGCATGTTTAGAAAGGAGAAATATAATATAAATTGATAATATTTCTAAATAAATAGAATAAATTTAAAGAAAAAAACATATTACTGGGTTTGATCTGAAATTCTTCTTTATTCATTTTAACATGCCTTTGCACTGTAGCTTGATGCACTCTGTAATTGAGCAATAACATGAAGATATATTTCCTCCAACTAGTTCTTCTGCTCTAAACACGAGGTGACGCATCCGAATGAATGAATAATAATAATAATAATAGATATAATAATTAACTAATCTTTTTGTTATTTATATATAGTATATAATAAGTATTTAATATTATATATAATTATTTACTATATAATTGTGAGAAAATGCAATTAATACACCGGGTGTGTCTGAAGCCCCGTCCCTTGGTGTTTTTAGCAGGTTTACTGCTTGTTAAGGAATATGCAACATATGTAAAGTTTCACACTGGATGTGAGATATAGGGGACAAACCAGAACATGATCCACTAAATAATAATAATTATATTGATATTTTTAGAAATATAAAAATCCCAAACTATGTCCTTTGTCTTTTGTGTGTATGTCTCATTTATCATTCATGAATGTTTGCATTGTTAAAGATGCCCCATGTGGGCCCTATTATTAGGCAATAAAATGTATTCTATTCTATTCTATTATATATGACGTCATATATAGTAATAACAGAAGACATATTTTATGAAAAATAGGAAAAGGAGAATTGCTGTTAAAGTGTTTATAATTTACAATGTACTGTTTGGTATTGCATGTAATGATCACATTAAAACTGAATTGTAATTCATAGTTCTGAGTAAGAAATATATAAAAAAAAGTAGAGATATTGGACAGATGCACACGAGACAAAATAACATAAAACACTAATAAATATATTGGTTGTAATGACATTAAATGTAATCAGTAATGTAATCAATTACACTACAAAGTAATTGTAATTTAATCGATTACATTTGAAAATTGATGTAATCGTAATGTAATGTAATCATGAAATTTGCAAAGTAATTGTAATGTAATCGATTACATTTGAAAATAATTAGTTTAATCATATTTTATTAATTAATAAATATAGTACAATATGATCAATTTCAATATGATACAATACAAATAATTAAAGGGATTCGAAAACAAGCTTAGAAAAACCTATATTAATTCGCTTCCCTGGTATATCTCTTTACAATAATCAAGCTGGTCTCGAGGTTTATACAATATCAAATTTTGAATTATAAAATACAATGTTATTCTGAATAAATATAAATGTGAAATTTTTCAAATAGATGGAAGAACTAAGCGGTGAAATAGAAGTGCACAAGAGAGAAAAAAAAAAGAAACAATGAAAGAGAAAATAAAAGACAAAAAAAGACCTTAAGGAGTGAATCGCTTACTACGGATAACACATTTTTGAATTGCTAAGAATAATTCGACGTTTTGATTGGGTGCAAGTTTGGGTGATCCAAAGAGAAGTATTTCTGTTGTCAGGTTTATGGGTACATTAATAGTGTATCTCGGATAGTGAAATAAGTAATGGGTAGTATATGCAGTTAAGCCACAAATACAGTTAGGCGAGTCGACAAAGTTCTTACGGTATAAATGTTGGTTTAAAGAGGAACAATGGATTCGTAATCTGGAATGGAGAATTTGCCCAAGGCGACTACCAGTATAATAATAAAATGGTTTTGAAGATATATTTGATTTTAGAGAATACTTCAAGGCTTGAATGGATGGACTTAGTCTAATATTATCTGGTTGTAAGTTCCACAGTCGAACGGAAGATGGAATGCAGGAATTGTGATACAGTGAGGTTCGTGTACGGACGACAGGAAGAGCAGAAACATTGCGTGTGTTATAATCGTGTATATTTGCAAATGTTTGCGGTACTAAGCAGCTTATGTAGTGTGGCGTCAAATTGTTTTGTCATTTTGTAAAATTGAACAAGTTTATGTTTTTCTCTTCGATCTTTAAGTTTTTCCCAGCCTGTTTCCATGTACAGGTTATTATGTGAAACGAGTCTAGTGCCTCCAGTAACTATTCTGGAAGCTTCTAGTTGAAAATTTTCAATATTGTTATTAAGTGATATACTCATGTAATCCCATATTACATCAGCGTATTCTAATAGGGGTCTGACAAATGTAAAATATATTTTTTTCGAGTTTTTCGGTCTAATATAAATTTAAATTTTCTTAAGATATTGATCCTCTTGTAAGATTTTCCGGTTATCATGTCAATGTGTTTTTCCCAACTCCCGTTGTCTGAAATAACTAGTCCAAAATGTTTGTGTTCTGAGACAGTAGAAATGTCAACGCTGTCCATGTAGAGTAGGGGATGATCCGGTTTGTCGATTTTTGAGCATTGAAAGTAACCAACCATTTCGTTGCCCAGTCAGGAGTTTTGTCAAGTCGTTACTTAGAGAGTTTTCGGTTTCATTTGGGTCATCTACAATTAGGTATAAACTAGTGTCGTCAGCAAAGAGTTGTATTGTTGATTGTATATCTGTCACAATGTCGTTTATGAAAAATATAAATAAGAGAGGTCCCAGTATTGAACAATGGGGAACCCCAGCTTTAATATCACGCCATTGGGAATTGGAATTATTTATTACAACTCTATGTTTTCTATTTGACAAGTAATTGTTTATCCACGATAGTAAAGGACCCTGTATTCCTATCGATTCTATTTGTTTTAGTAATCCAATATGCCAAACTCTGTCGAAAGCTTTGCTAATATCGCAAAATACTACCCTTATTTCTTTCCCTTCATCTAAAGCCTTCCCAAATTCATTGGTTATGAATAAAAGTTGATTAATAGCTGAATCACCCCTAGTAAAGCCAGATTGGTGTGGAGTAATGATACAATTTGCCAGTAAGTAATTGTGAATATATTTATAAACGCATCTCACCATTATCTTTCCTATAATACTAAGTGATATTGGTCTATAATTTTCTATATTACAAGGGGAGTCCTTTTTGAATACCGGTGTTACATTTGCAAATTTCCACTCAGTAGGAAATATACTTGTGGATAATGAAAGATTAAAAGGTTTACACAGAGGATACTTTAATATAGATGAAGCTTCTTTAAGAGGTATGGGGTTAAGCATGTCGGGACCTGTCGCTTTTGAAGTATCTAAAGTTTTTAATATGTCATCAATGTCAGTCTCAGTAATAATTATCTGTCTAAGTTTTTCGTATAAGGGGCCATCAAGATCAGGAGGAATGAGGTAATCATCGTTTATGTCTGATTGATCACAAAAATAGTCGTTGAATATTTCAGATTTTTCCGCATCGTCATGAGTTATGTCATCGTCGGTCTGAATTGGTGGGATGGAACGGTTATTAAAATCGCCAAGTAGGCTCTTTACAAGATTCCACCAGTTTTTACTTCCGGTGGTTTCAGTGTGAATTTTTTCAGAAATACTTGAATAATATTTGGTATTAGCATTTAGAATTAATTTGTTACAGATGTTTCTAGCTTTGCGAAATTTTAACCAATGTCCTTCTAGGTTCGTCTGTTTGGCTCGTTTATGAATTCTTTTTTTGCGTCGAATTTGTTTTTTGATGGCGGTTGTTAACCAGGATGGGTTATCTTTCCTGATAGAAATAATTATATTAGGAATTGTGTCGTTGGCTATGTCAGTAATTGTTTGTCTTATGCTACATGTAATGGAGTCGATATCATGACCAATAAACATGGAGTCCCAGTCTATAGTTGAAAGTCTTTGAATATAGGAATTATAATCACCTCTATGGTATAGGAAAATTTTACGTCTAATAATAGTAGAATGTTCGATATAATGATTAAGAAATTATATAATAGGTAAATGGTAACGTGTTTGGTTTAACAATGGGGCGCCGACCTCTGAGAATACAATATTACGGTGGTCATTAACTATTAACAGGTCCAACGTAGATGATCTATGCTCAGTAATATAAGTCGGTACTTTTTGTTTTTAAATTAAATTTCTATCCAAAGACATTCTATGTTATCGATTTGTAAGTCAGGTCTGACAATACAATTAATGTGTTCCTTAACATAGACAATAACTCCACCTGCCGTCTTATTTTGTCTGTCTCGTTGGAATGGGGGGAATTTATAACCCGGATGTTTTAACTTTCGTCATTAATGTTCGGCTTTAGCCAACTCTCAATAAAGGTCAAAATGTCATAACTAGAATATTCGGCCGTAATTATATCTAATTTTAGAACAATACTTTGTACGTTTAAATGAAGAAATGAAACATTATTTTTGAAAACACTCCAGTCGGATGACAGATCGCTCACACTGCTAAATCTACGAGATGATTCTGATAGAGAAGGACCTGGATTTTGTTCGACGCCTGATATAATCAATAGAACGCACAAAACTATACAAAAGTAAGCAAAGTTATCAAGGCTCATCAACGTTTGATTCTGCTTTAATATATTGTGTGTACATTTGTTCACATAAAGGGGGTTGCTTTCGTTCAGAAGAGGAACGAAAAATAATAAAATAGCAATCGGAAATACCCATAAACCGTGTATAGCAATAAAGACTAGTACACAATACATCTAAATAACTAAGTCTTTTTCGCGTCATAGGAGTACGTGAAGCAGTATAATGTTGACCGATGCTTACTCTGTATTGAGTTACATCAATATTCATATTATGTAATACCCGTGTTTCTTAAAAAATCAAGATAAGAAGTCCCGGTCATTTTATTTGATACTAAATAGGTCGCGATATTTATCTTAAGGTCGGTGCAAGTGCAAAGTGGTACAGTTGAAAGTTGGAAATAAATTTTAATTTTGATATAAAAAGTAAATATTAATGGAATTAGAGAGCAATTAAAAAACATGATCATTATAAAGATGTCTGGGGTTACTGAATTTATTGCATGTGGGATGTGTATGATTTGTGCATAATACAATAATTAAAGATGTATTAAGAAATAAAATAATGTCTGGTACCAATTAACATATTTATTACTGTTTATGTAAGGCTAAGAATATTATAGCAGTGATGAAAAATAAAAAAATGTTTGAAGAATGACAAATAATAATTGAACAACTAAAGTTATAAATATTTACACAATGCAATTCAATAAGATTGTACATATTGAATATCAGCAATGGACATAAGTTGAACCAACATAAACAAGACACAACATAAATTATAATGGATATACATTAACACTATTAATCTGAACAAAAATGAATATAAACAACAACATGAAATCAAAATTTTTCATAATCGATATAGAATTATGTAAGGTTATGCTAGTGTTGCCCCTACTGTTTGTGTAATTTGTGAATATTATAGAAGCCATGCAAGGTGAAAAAATAAACAAATGTTTGAAAAATGACCAATGATAATTAAATAACTGAAAGTCTTAGATATTTACATAATGCAATCAAATAGGCTGGTACATGTTTAATTTCAGCAATGGATATATATTGCTTCTGTTAATCTGACCCAAAATTGACAAAATACAACATGAATAATAATGGCTATGCATCAATACTATTAATCTAAACAAAAATATACACAACATGAATAATAATGATTAATAAATAACAATGGATTATTTAAGTTTATGGTCAAAAGAAGTCGCCAATGTTTTAGGTGACGCACAATGAATATCAATTTAAAACACAAAACACTATGAACAGTGGCGGATCCAGGGAGGCGCACCTGCGTGCGCCCCCCTCTTCCCTAATATTGGAAAAAATAAGATTTTTTGGCGTAAAATCGTGATTTTTCACATGAAATATCCCCAAAAAATCGCGCCTCACTCCGCTCGGCGCCATTTTTTTAAGTGCGCACCCTAACTTGAAATCCTCGATTCGCCCCTGATGAATGTTCATATTTACATTGTACAAAGAGACTTCTTAATTAATTCAAGCAACTGACCAGTGTAAGTTGTCGTTTATCTGAACCAATATAAATTTGGGAGAGTAGGTACACAATAACATACAAACACAAGACGAAGATAGTTTAACTATTTTTTAAATGTATCCTTCACAGTAAATCACATATTTGTTTTCAATAAATTGTGTCCAAGTTTGTTTTGAATAACATTCGTACTATGCAATAAATAACAAAGTAAGTTTGATGGTTTTTTTTAATCTGTCATCAATGATTACACACAAGCTGACTTACATTAATTGATTGGTCACTTTTCAAAACAAAATCAAAGAAGGGCTGCTCCCATTGGTCAATACCTATCTGGGGGAGTATTACCTAATGGTCATTCATAAGTACTTACTATGGGAATTTTACTACGAGAGTGTGAGTTTATAGTTAATAAGTACATATTTAATTAATAAATAGCTTAATAAGTAAATCGAAAGATAAATAATATTTAAAGTCGGTGCTTTTCAGTTTTAATAAGGAATTGTTAAAATTCTCATTTATGCTACCGGTCAGGTGTTTGCGTTTACATAATGTTTATGATCGGTGATTACGAGTTTACACACAAGCCGATATAACTTATTTGTTGTTCAGTTGTCAAAAAGAGAAACAAAATATATATACATGTATATGCATACATTACGGCAGCTCCCATTGGATTATTATCAGCACGTGAGTATTATGTACTTTTTCATTCGCTACTACTTACTATAGGATTTTTTACTACGTGGTTGTGAGTTATAAGAAGAAAAAAGAAATAAATATATATATAATTTGTTCATAATATGATTGTGATATTGATGATAAAACAATATTTCAGGGGCGGATTCAGGGGGGGGGGGGGCGCACCCGCGCGCCCCCCCCCCCATAAAATTAGAAAAAATATGATTTTTTGGCGTAAAATCGTGATTTTTCACACGAAAAACCCCAAAAATGTTCGCGCCTCCCTCAGCTCGGCGCAATTTTTTTAAGTGCGCCCCCCTAACTTGAAATCCTGGATCCGCCCCTGTATTTAATGATCAAAGTCAGATGGTGAGGAAAAAATTATATATATGCAGTATGTTGCATTGATAACAATATATACATATATTAGTTTATTTAAAAATTGTAACAGTACAGTACACAAAACCAATCATATAATTAGAAGTTATTCGGAAGTTGATATGTGGGCGCCAGTTGTTCTACAAGAGTACGGAAGGCTGCGGGTGTATTTGTTTCGTTTATTGTACCATTTACTTCCTTCATAATAATTTTTCCATTTCTGGTCCAGAGATTTTCAATCTGTTTGGTCTTTAGAAGTTGTCTCGCGCGGTAAAAAATCTTGAAACGGCTTCTAGCGAGGTCCTCATTAATGTAGACCGATTTGAAGTTCCGCGATTTTCTTTGATTTTTGCGTGATCTCAAGATTCTCATTTTCACACTCGGATCAGCTAGCCGCACAATTATTTGTCTGGTCTTGCTGTTGAAGGAGCCTGGTAGTGAAATTTTACCAACTCTATGTGATCTTATGACATCTGTTGATTTGTACTCAGGGTCGATCTCTGATATTAAATTGCGAACAGTTTCCGTAGTGTCAACCTCACCGACTGCTTCCGGAATTCCTGATATGCGTATTAGATTTCTATTACCGTATTGTTCTAGGTTATCTAGGTCATTTGTAAGCTGTCGGTTGACTTTTTCCAGAACATTAACTTTCTCTATGAGAGGCTGAGTTTTTAAATCTATCATATGTTGTATGTCACTTAGTATGAACTGTTTGACGGCCTCTGCATTTTTTTGTGTATCATCTTCAGATATTTTAACTGTTTGACTTATCGAAGATTGGATAATATCATCTAGTTTACCCTTTTCCATATTTTTCTTAGAACTACTAGAATTGTTTCTGCGTGATTTTTTACTGTCCTCCCGCTCAGGGGGAGTTGGATTGCTTGTGCGTTGAAGTCGTTTATTATTTGGTGTAGATATAATTGCAGCAGTAGACGGTAGAGACATATGTATATATTTTGATTGTCAAATTTAAATACTAGTAGCTCAATTTGATATTGACTGAAATGTTCACCTGTGTGTGTGTGTTAATGTAAACAATACCTTATACTATTTGGTGAGTAGTACTCTTCATTTCAAATATACCTTCCATTTGAATCACATAAACGTTGATACAATGTTAGTAGCACACACAAAATCAATCAAATTTCACAATGTTCACAGGTAAACGTTCATTTCACATTTTTTTTTCCATTTTCAGCACCCCAGAATTTTGAGAATTCACATATTTTTAAATATTTCTCCTGCTGGTCAAAAAGTCTAACTTCTTCGAGCATGAAAGTAATTGACCCCAAGTCTGCTGGACGGATGACAATGTTAAAGATGAGGGTGCACCAGATCCAAGGACAATACAGTTCAGACCAGGAAGAAAGCCTTGAATACATCCTGGAAGACTATCACGGTATTATTTATTTTGAATTGTTGTAAGTAGTTTTGTTCATTAAAATTGTCTCTATGACACTAGGTGTGAATAATAATTATTTGTTTTACTTTACTACAGTTGATAAAACGGAATTAAAACAGATATTAGCTGACAGTAAATGTTTGTAAGTGTCCTTTAACTGTAATGAACCTTCCAAGAAGATTATTCACTGATTGTTGATGTTCTATCACACTGATAAAAACTTAACATCAGGATGACATTCATAGAATTTGTTGTTTTTAAACCTTTGCTGGGTTGGAGGTGTTTTCCACTTGTGAAGAAGTGTGAGTTTGCCTCACTGTTGAAGGCTTCAAAATAAATGCAGAATGAAAAACAAGGGTCAAAGCTCTGTTCAAATATATTTGTGAAATATGAATTGTGTTATGATTTTACATGTATATCTGGATCTCCTTCTTTTCACTTGTCAGTTTTATTGATATTAATGTTTTTATTTTTTAGACAAACACTGAAATCTTTGAATACTCCCATCAACCTTTTTATACTTTTTCTGACCAGCATGCTTGTAGCATCACTCTGTATTGCAACAAATCAGCATGCATAATTTCTAATAAGAAATGACAACTTAAAGTCATATGGAAGATCTGATTGTACATGGGAAAGAGTAACTGAAGCTGAGATGGAGAAGTAAATGAGATACATGTCTATTGCTTTTATAAGAAAAAATACCATTTATTTAATTATTTTTAAATCATGTCATCAGCTATTCAGAGAGGCATATCTTATCCCAATTCAGCATGTAGAATAATATGAAATGAAAAGCAAATTTGAAACAAATACCATGCATGGTTTTGATATTCACACACAAGAAGGTAACATGTGTCTATTGCTACAAATCAAGACTTTATAGAATCTCCAAGATTTAAATCTAGATTAATTTTATAGTTTTTCTCTATTTCATCCACTTTCTTTTGTGCTACTGTGCCAAATTGAAGTAAAGGGTGGACTGAACACTTAAATGAGTTCACTGTGATGTCATTATCTGCACAAATAATTTCATTTACTTTGTTCTCTGTGGCGCTCCTATCGGAGACTACTTCAATCACACAAGAAACATACGTTTGTGCTTTTCCATCATTAACTTCCTTTACTCCTAATGTTAACGTTTTATCTGATGTTTTTATTTGTGTCGTGTAAAAGTGATGACCTTTTTTGGTGGTAGCATCACGAAGCATAATACAGTCTGTTATGTTATCATTTCCTCTGTTAACTGCTGTCTTGCAACCAAACCTAGCTCACTTGTTATGTTTGCAGCCGTTGATTTACTGGGCAAAAAGTCAATGTCAATGTCAACCATAGATAAAACGAATCTTATCACAAAATCAATTTTTGATACACTTATACCAATGCTACGTAAGGTATAATATACTTGTCTTATTTTATGGTTATAAGCTGTACCTCGTCCAGAAGTTTTTGTGTTAAATACTTTATCTGATACTTCAATATTGCAATTGTTATTTTCGTCTGTACTGTCAATTTCTAACTGCAAAGCTTCAATCTCATCTTTAAGATCTTTAATTAAAGACCTCATAGTATTACACTGCACACCTTTGTCTTCAATTTTAGCTTTAAACTTATCATTACCAGTTTTTTCTTGTTTTTTAGCCTTGACTCTTTTTCTTAAAGATAAAATGGTGTTTTCCTGGGTACGTGTCTTACAACGATACTTTTGTAACAACCGTCTTTGCTGACTCAATTCTTCCATTAACTTAACTATAACAGTTTCATAGTGTGAAATGATCTTCTTTGATTTCTCTTCGGATAAATTATCATTTGTGTTAGGAATATTTTCATTTTGTACAACCAATTGTTTTTTGGCACTTTTTGGAAAAGTAAACACCTGAGACAGGTACTCATTATATTTATGTGTGTTGGAGAACTTCTTGTACTTTTTTGAAGTACTGTATACACTTTTTATCCTCGAATACAGACTACTAGTATTAACAGTAGTAGTGTAAATCCTCACAATACTGCACAACACAGAATGCAATTTCTTTTGATTTCCATTAAATTTTTCGAAAGCTTCTTTAACGGAAATGGTTGTTTTGACATTCTGACAGTTCACTTTTTCATAAATATTAAACAAAAATATTTACCAGATATGCTAAACATGGAAATAAAAACAAGAAATATTTGAATGTTTCTGAAAATGGTACTTAATTCAATGTACATGTGGACATCATATAAGGCATTTCCCTCTTTGAAAAAGAACAAATATGTGTTAACTGCACATGAGACAAAACCATATAAAATTAACATGGAGAAACCCCATTATTGCTGTTCTTCATCTTGAAATCACTGTAAGCCTTCAACAAGGAAAATAACATGCATACCATGCAGCAAATTCCAGATGTTACTTATAATTAATTTTCATTTTATACATGGTCTACCAGTACTGATGAAGTTAAGAACAGAAAACAGGTCTGGTGGTCTAAATTTATGAAACAGTATTCTTGCATTAGTTTAACAATGCTTACCTTAAGAGCAGTATCTGTATAATGTATCACTGAACTAAGAAAAGTGTCATCTGCATACGATAGGTGACTTTTCAAATAATTTACTCTGAAATTAACTGTGCTTTAATTGTACACTGCACCTGAAATATGAACATATCATTTAATTTATGTAAAAAATAAGTTCCAGCTGGACAAAAAGTCATCTTCATATAGAGTAATAAAATATAGAAAAAAATCTTTACAAATATTGTATTTTCCAAATACATCTGTAACAGTAATTATCTCCCTTTGCAGCATGAAAGCATTAAATTTAATGGCAATGATGCCCTCTTTTATGTTAATATCATGTTGTATTGTATATTTTTTTTTACTTTTCTTTGTTTTTTAGCAAAGTGCTATAATTTGGAAATGAAATCAGCTACTAAATTTATTTTAAATAATATTTGTAACAGAAACTATAATTATCTCCCTTTGTAGTGTGGAAAACCATGAATTAATTTTTACAATTAAGCAACTAAGTTTACTTTGACAATCTGAATATTAGCTTGGTTTTTAATTTGTATGTATTTACCAAAAATGCTTGGACTAGATCAAGAAATATGCAGTTCTAACTTTCAGAAACAATCAACATATATGAAAAGAAGCGAAACATTTTGTTCTTAAATCAGCTCCATATAAAATTCGTGACTTCAAAAACAAATTAAGTAAAACAGACTTCTAGATAATTAATGTTAAAGTTAGTATCAGAAAAAAATGTGTCAAACATGAAACATGTGTAACCCAATCACCTTTCATTAGACTGTTATATGAAAATAAGTGCTACCTGTAAAAACATTCGTGTTTATTTAAAATTTTCCAGGATTTCAGGGTAAATGCAAATTTTCTCGTAATCATTTAACACTGACTGAGTTACTTTTGAAAGAGTGTTATGAAAATAAGTGCCTCTAGCCTAGGAATAAATGCTATATTCTCACCTTACAATATCTTCTTTTGAGAGACAGCAGTGTGGGCATGACCATGTTTAATTTAAAATTGTTTACACAATGACTTGAAACACTTATTCATGTTTAATAGAAATGTTCCCCTATATCACTGTCTGCCACAACTTAATAATATTCTCTAAAAATGCATCTAAACAGAAGTGCTGATTTAGCATCATACAACTTCACAATGCCATTCTGGCTTACTGGTTTCTCAAAATATGGCCAGGCCCAAAATGCACATCTCGACATCTTGCTGCAATTCATTAAAAATAGTTTATGTAGGGTTCAACAATGATACAGTTCTTTTGTATATCAGCAGTTAATTCATGGTATTATTCACTTGTGTACTTTTTATCAATAAACCATATTTAATACTTACTTATCAAATGAGGATGTTAACAATAATATTACAGTTGCAGTTACTCCAACCAAAGTTATACCAATGTATCTGAAACAGAATTAAGAAAAATAATCACTCTGATGTCATAGTAAGGTTTCTAAGGTTTCTACGATCTCCCCCTTCCACATCCTCTTTCTGGTTAAAAGACATGACACTATTGATTTTTGCATTTAAAATTATTATTGTTTGATTAAATGAATATATATCATTAAATTAGACTTCTCTGATTTTATCTTCAGGCTATGATTCGTTAATCCTTGTATTGGTATTTAACTGTTCAAGGGATTAATGAATTTTTCCAGTAGGGTGTTGGCCATGTGATTTATGATGTAGTGAAAGGTGTCAAGTTTAACAGTTTTATTTGGTTGGATTACCCCTAGGTCTTAATTTTCCCACTTGTTGTGAATTTTGTCAGTGGGCCCTTTGTCTCTGTTAAAGGAAGACATATATGGTATTTAGGATTTTTTTTGCATATTCTGATAGAAGTAAGATGTTTTGGCAGAACTTTATGCAGTTTTGGAAGTAATAAGGTACACACACACCCTTCCTTTTCATTATTTTCATCTTTTGTGAAAGGAAGCAAATGAGAGGTATAATGTGTGTTTCTTTATTTTGGGATATGAAATAGTTGTAATTCCCTTTCTTCAAGTATGTCTGTGATTTCCCGAAAGTGTAGTATCTATTCACTAGCCTTAATTTAAGAGTAAAAATGTCCTGTATTGTGATAGCTAGATGTTCATAAGTCATTAAGCAGGGTAGGGTTTTTCATGTGTTGAATATGTATTTAAAAATAGATTTTTATAATTTTCAGCATATTATTTTCAGTATTTTAGTATTTAATATAATTTCAAAAGTCATAATGATTGACACGTTCGACTGGTTAACTTTGTCACAGGTCATCTCATATATTGCTAATACTGAATAAGTGCTGGTATACTTGCTCTGTTATATATTTGTTCGAAGGTTTTTTTATTTGTTTTTTTGGGGGGGGGGGGGGGGGGGGGGGGTCATATAGCCAGTGCTTAAAACGGCATGAAGCAGAATTTTTTTACAACCGTAAGACAGATTAATTTTTTATTCCAAATCATGTGATAGCATTTTTTCATTATTGAAAAAACTAGCCCCCCCCCCCCAATTTAAATGTTCATTAACCCAGTATTGTCCTTATTTTTTTCATTACTTCTTAACCAAGTTTGTGTATTGACATATAAATTATGTTGGGATTAACATAATACAACAACATATTTTTCTTTTAATGAGGGTCGATATAGGACCTTTTTTGGGACGTCGGGATAGTAAATTTTAATAAACGGGAATTCGTGATTGGTCTATTTCAAAGGTTGGGAATACCTCCCTCTTTAATCTTGGAAAAAACATCACAGATGATAAAACAGACAATAGCCACATGGCAGGAATAAAAGAAATTTTTTTCATAAAAATGCTGCCTGCATTGCCATGCAGCGCTTTAAAACTGTCAACTTTGACTCAGTACATACTTTATATCAGTACTTATATCAGATTTCTGATTATAGGTGACGATTGCACCGCAGTATACAACTTCCGGTAAAGTTTAGAATTATGTCCCTTTTAAATACCCTGGCGGCAGGTGGAATAGCTACTATATACGCTTATAAGCCACTATGTGAATCACTTCCGCTAACACTATTTTGAGGCTCAAAACAGGATGCACAATATGAATCAATTTCCGGATACGTTTCACATGTAGAGGTCCTCCACGGGATCATCTGCTGAACATTTCACAAACTAAGTGGGCGCCATTTTGTAGCAGGGCTTAAATATGATAAAGCCCAACTTTGGGTTCGATTCTTTTATTTAAAATATTATATAACAGTAACCCTACAAATACACAAATAATAAACATAAATACATGACAACTACAAGACAGATGACATAAGACAATACACAATCAAAGGGAGATAATTCTCTATGATTTGTCAAAGAAATATAAAATAAAACACTTTTCTACAAGTTATCTTCAATAAGAAAAATACCACAATATAGCTTACTCTTCTAATAAGCAAACAATAAAGTAAATCATTCTGTCTTTGATAAATAACAAAATAATTGCAACTTCAATCAATTGCATCACCTCACCTCGGAATGAGTTTCAGCGTAGTTTATACACTCAAAAAATACATATAGAATATATGACACAAATAAAAATTACATAAACACTGACTAACTCAGCAAACAAAATTAACTGAATACATAAACATATAAACATGCAAACAAATACACAATAAAAAAAAATAAACAAACAAATACAAAGCTTACGCTATATATGGTACAAGGGCACCAGCTGATTGATCACTCTAGGATCTGTCTACATCGTCAATTCCTGAATAACATAAAAGGGCAATGGTAAGTCAAAATGACTTAAGAACATATTAATTATAACAAAATCATCATCTTGAATAAATTAATCAGATACATAAATTATATATCAAAGTCCACTGAAATTCAACACTTGTACACATATAAAAGGATAACCATGATAATATTACTCTCATTCTAATTCTAAATGAAATTATAAAACATTTATACTCAGATTCATACTTCAATTTCAATATTTGCATTCTCACAATTTCATACTAAAGTAAAAATTGGAAATAGAAAATAAGAAAACAGAAAGATGACTGACCTTTAGAAAATAAACAAAATATTAGTATATATAATCCAAATTTAGTTTCCAGTTGAAAATATATGAGTAAAGCAAAATGTCTGCCTGTGTCTTAATTGTGCTCTATCACAGGTGTGTGGAAAAACATAATCTACCAATGGAAAGTCTGCATTTTCCCTCCAACAATTAGGTGTAGTGAACCATGTAATTTACTGTACTGTATATGCAGCATGTGAAGTTTTATTTTGTTACTTTAATTTCAAAAATATTATAAACATTAAAAACACGAGTAAATAATATCATTATAGCATATAATGATCTTCAGTAATTACATAAAATTAAAACTACCACATTGATAGTCTCCGGTTGCCTCCACCAATAAAACTGACTGCCACAATATAACTGAAATATTGTTGACAATGGCGTTAAACACCATAACCCTTACCATAATCCTATATTGATAGTCTTAAAATAAAGGAAAGCAAACTTGATATGAGCACTTTCTATCTTATTCACAATATATAATTGTTTTTGTTTTGTTTTTTTCAGTTCTCACCTTTTCTCATCAAAACGCTATCTGCCAAGAAGAGAAGATTAAGTCTTACAGCAAAGTCAAAGAGACCAAGAAAAGGTTTTCTGATTGGCCATTCAAAGAGAAAGAGAATCAATTGAGTGAACTCAAGGATGATAATGTCCCCCCACCCGCTCTTACGCCTCCAACTCTACTTTTCTTGTCGTTGGAGAGAAAAGCTGCTGTTTAGATATTTTTACGTTTTCTGGTTTTTGCTAAAAGACACTTCCCAAAAATTGCACCATTATATACATGTATGCTAATTTTTCTCCTTGTCCAGTCTACGGCCATATCACACTGAAAACACCGGTCCTTATCCGATCATAGGACCGTATATAACAGTATATTACGAATTTAGTTTGTTACACATATTTTCATTGGTTCTTCAGCCTTGAATGTCAGCATATATTCGGAAAACAGACGGGGTATATATTTCAGTCCCCAAAAACGATTAAAACATGGACGACAAATCATTACGCTTCACTGAATCAATGGTATACTACGGGATAATAAATGTATTTTTACCAAATTAAATGCTGTTTTTATACTCAAAACGGCTGCATGAACAACAAAATATTACAATGGTTAATTCCGTCACAAATACCTGATCGATTCAGCAAACTCCTATGTTTCCACGGCTGTACCATAACAAATAAACAAAACGTTGAGCCTTGAAAACTTTCGACATCATGGGGCCACACCAAGGTTTTATTTACATGTAGTTAACATTTAAATTATTGAAACTGTTTCGCAAACCCGTTGTTTTGTTATATGATACAGTAATGTTATATTTATAAAGTTTATAGAATTTACTACATATGAAACTGTATTGATTTAGAAATTTAATACAGTATTTTCCTTCATGAGACACCCTATACATGAAATATGACGGGACACATATTTTGACGTCATTGAAGAATGACGTCAAAGGTACGGACATCTAGAGATACGAAAAATGAAAATAAAAGAGGCAAATTTATTTAATACAGTTGGATGTTGTATTTTAAAAAAAGGTTTAATCCGTAATATATCTGTTATTCAGCTATCATAAGCCGGGAATGTCACATTATATACCCTGTCTGATAGCTGAATAACATATAATATATGACCGGCATATAACAGGATATAAGGCCATCATATAAGAATATATAGGGCCGGCATACAAGAATATATAGCACGGGCATATACGAGTTACATAGGACGGAATATCAAAGTATACATGACCGACATATAAGAATGTGCAGGACCGGCATATAAAAGTATGAAGGGACGGCATATAAGAGTATGTAGAACCGGCATATCAGAGTATATAGGACCGGCGTGTAAGAGTATGTAGGGCCAGAATATAAGAGTATATAGTACCGGCATATAAGAGTATGTTGGACAGGCATATAGCAGCATGTAGGACAGGCATATACGAGTATAAAGGAGTGTCATATAAGAGTATATAGGAACTGTATATAAGAGTATATATGACCGTCATATCAGTGTATAGAGGACTAGTATATAATATTAGTTATATAGGCTTTAGACAGGTAATACAAGCTCATATAACCTGTCTGTGCTTTATATTTCCTAAGCCGAAGGCGAGGGAAATATACAACACAGACAGGTTATATGAGCCCGTATTACCTGTCTAAAGCCTATATAACGAATTTGTCATACTGCAATACCATGGGTCCATATTACCTGTGTAAAGCCTAAATAAAGAACATGACTACTATACATGTATCATCTCATGAACATTTAATCCCAGATATGACTTTGCTTTAAAGAAGAAATTAATTCTTCAACATATTTAATAAACAACTTAACAATTTTAACAGAAAAATAACAAATGATTTAAAATTGCCTCAATATCGGCGTCAGCGTGACAGGCGAACCTGGGGGTCGCCATCTTGATTACGTATGATTTCAAAATGAGTTATCTTTCTTGGCACGTGCTTTCATATTACCGGCTAGAGCCGTATAATATGGATTAGTAAAATCGAGTAAATAACCAATCGGATCACTTAGATTTTCTATTGCAGTATTACAATAGTATATAGGAGCGGCACATAAGAGTATGTAGAACGGCATATAAGAGTAGAAGGGACTGGCATATAATAGTACGTAGAACCGGCATATAGGAGTATATACGACCGTCATATAAGAATATATAGGACCGGCATATAAGTTGATTTGATTTTTGTTTTTTTAACACCACTTTCAGTAATATTTCGGCTATATCATGGCGACCAGTTTTAGTGGTGGAAGAAGCAGGAATACCCGTAGAGAACCACCGACCATGGGCAACAACGGGTAAACTTTATCACTTGCAGCTGCGAGTCGAGTGCACCCTTTTTGTGATTTACAAAAGCGGGCGCGAACCCACACCATATTGTATGAGTTGCTAGATAATCCAACTACCTAACTCATTGAGCAACCCAGGCCATATAAGGGTATATAGGATCGGCATATCAGAGTACAACGGACCGGCATATACGAAGATAAAGGACTGGCATATAGGAATATGTGGGATCGGCATATAAGAGTACAAAGGACAGGACTATGAGTACAAAAGACCTGTATATACGAGTATGTAGGATCAGCATATTAGAGTATAAAGGACTGGCATAAAAGACTATATAAGAACGGCACATAAGAGTATGTAGGAACGGAATGTAACAGCATAGTGATCTGGCATATAAGGGTATACAGGACAGGGAAATAAGAATATATACTAGGTCTGGCATATAAGAATATATAGGATCGGCATATAAGAGTACAACAGACCGACATATAAGAGTAAGCAGAACTGACATATAGGAGTATATAGGACCGGCATATAAGAATATATAGTACCGGCATATAAGAGTATGTAGGACTGGCATATAGGAGTATAGCGGACTGGCTTATAAGAGTATGTAGGACCGGTATATAAGAATATGTGGGAACGGCTTATTAGAATATATAGGACCGACATATAAGATTATAAACCGACTGGAATATAAGAGTATAATGGACTGGTATATCGAAGCATGTAGGATCGGCATAAAAGTTTATGTATGATGGGCATATAAGAGTAGAAAGGACTGGAATATGAAGTATAATGGACTTGCATATAAGAGTATATAGGATCGGAATATAAGTGTATATAGGACGGTATTTAAAAGTATACATGACCGGCATAGATGAGCATATATGGCCGGCATCTAATAATATGCAGGACCGGCATACAAGTGTATTTAAGACCGGCATATAAGAGTATATATAACGGACATATAAGAATATATATGCCTGACATACAAAAGTATACATGACTGTCAAATAAGAGTATATAGGATCGGTATATAATAGTATGTAGGACAGCCATGTAAGAGTATAAAGGACCGGCTTATAAGAATATACAGGAACGGCACATAATAGTATGTAGGCCCTGCATATCAGAGTACAACGGAATGGCATATAAGAGAACGTAGAACCGGCATATAGGAGTATATAGGACCGCCATATCAGAATATATAGGACCTGCATATACGAATAAATAGGATTGGTATATAAGACTACCACGCTTCGGCATATAGGAGTATATTGGACAGGCATATAAGAATAAATAGAACGGACAAATAAGAGTATGTAGTACTGGCATATAAGAGTACAACGGACTGGTATATAGGAGTATTGAGGACCAGAATATAAAAGTATGTAGGACCGGAATATAAGAGAATGACGGACTGGCATATAAGAGTATGTAGGACCAGCATATAAGAGTATAAAGGACTGCCATATAAGAGTATGCAGCACCGGCATATATTAGTATAAATGACTGGCATATAAAAGTATGCAGGACCGGCATAAAAGAACATAACGGACTGATATATAAGAGTATTCAGGACTGGAATATAAAAGTATGTAGGACCGGCATATAGGAGAATAAAGGACTGGCATGTAAGAGTATATAGGACCAGAAAACGGAATGGCATATAAGAAAACGTAGAACCGTCATGTAGGAGTCAATAGGACCGGCATATAAGAATATATAGGACCGGCATATAAGAATAAATAGGATCGAAATATAAGATTACCACGGATCGGCATATAAGAGTATAATGGACTGGAATATACGAGTACGTAGGACCGGCATATAGGAGTATATGGGACCGGTATATAAGAATAAATAGGACCGGCATATAAGAGTATATAGGACTATCATATAAGAGTATAACGGACTGGCATATAAGAGTATGTAGAACCGGCATATATGAATATATTTGACCAGCATATACAAATAAATAGGACAGACAGATAAGAGTATATAGGACTGACATATAAGAGTATTTAGGACCGAATATAAGAGTATGTAGGATCTGCTTATAATAATATACAGGATCGACATATAAGAGTATATAGGTATGGTATATAAGAGTATGTAGGACCAGCATATAAGAGTATGCATGACCAATGTAAATGTGTGTAACAAACCAAATCCGTAATATAAGAGTATGTAGGGCAGGCATATAAGAATATAACGGACTGTCATATAAGAGTATAATGGACTGGCATATAAGAATAGATACGAGCGGCATACAAGAGCATGTATGACCTGCATAGAAGGGTATATAGGAACGGCATAAAAGTGTATGTAGGACAGGCATATAAGAGTATATAGGAACGGCATATAAGAGTATATAGGTATGGTATATAAGAGTATGTAGTACCGTCATATACAAATATAAAGGACCGGCATATAAGTTGATTTGATTTTTGTTTTTTTAACGCCACTTCCAGCAATATTTCAGCTATATCATGACGACCAGTTGTTGTGGTGGAAGAAGCCGGAGTACCCTGAGAGAACCACCGTTCATGGGCAAGTAACTGGTAAACTTTATCACTTGCGGCTGCGAGTCGAGTGCAACCTTTTTTGTAATTTACAAAAGCGGGGGCGAATCCACGCCATATTGGTGATAGGCTTGTATGAGTGACTATGCAATCCAACTACCTAACTCATTGAGCCACCCGGGCTCTATAAGGTAAATAGGATCGGCATATCAGAGTACAACGGATCGGCATATACGAATTTATAGAACTGGCATATAGGAATATATGGGATCGGCATATAAGAGTAAAAAGGACAGGAATATGAGTACAAAAGACCTGCATATACGAGTATGTAGGACCAGCATATTAGAGTATAAAGGACTGGCATATAAGGCTTTATAAGAACGGCACATACGAGTATGTAGGAACGAAATGTAAGAGCATAGCGATCTGGCATGTAAGAGTATACAGGACTGGGATATAAGAATATATTACGAATTTAGTTTGTTACACATATTTTCATTGGTTCTTCAGCCCTGAATGTCAGCATATATTTGGAAAACAGACGGGGTATATATTTCAGTCCCCAAAAAAAATTAAAACATGGACGACAAAACATTACGCTTCACTGAATCAATGGTATAATACCGAATAATAAATGTATTTTTACCAAATTAAATGCTGTTTTTATACTCAAAACGGCTGCATGAACAAAAAAATATTACAACGGTTAATTCTGTCACAAATACCTGATCGATTCAGCAGACTCCTATGTTCCACGGCTGTACCATAACAAATAAACAAAACGTTGAACCTTGAAAACTTTCGACGTCATGGGGCCACACCAAGGTTTTTTTTTACATGTAGTTAACATTTAAATTATTCAAACTGTTTCGCAAACCCGTTGTTTTGTTATGTGATATATTAATGTTATATTAATAAAGTTTATAAAATTTACTACATATGAAACTGTATTGATTTAGAAATTTAGTACAATATTTTCCTTCATGAGACACCCTGTGCATGAAATATGACGGGACACATATTTTGACGTCATTGAAGAATGACGTCAAAGGTACGGAAACGGACATCTAGAGATACGAAAAATGAAATTAAAGTGGCAAATTTATTTAGTACAGTTGGATGTTGTATTTAAAACAAAAGGTTTAATCCGTAATATATCTGTTATTCAGCTATCAGACAGGGTATATAATGTAACATTCCCGGCTTATGATGTATATTCCCTCAGGGAATATAGATCCTAAGCCTGGAATGTCACATTATTTACCCTGTCTGATAGCTGAATAATATATAATATACTAGGTCTGGCATATAAGAATATATAGGATCGGCATATAAGAGTACAACAGACCGACATATAAGAGTACGCAGAACTGACATATAGTAGTATATAGGACCGGAATATAAGAATATATAGTACCAGCATATAAGAGTATGTAGGACTGGCATATACGAATATGTAGGATCGGCTTATTAGAATATATAGGACCGACATATAAGATTATAAACGACCTGCACATACGAGTATGTAGGATCAGCATATAAGAGGTTAATGGATTGGCATTTAAGAGTATGTGGGACAGGCATATAATAGTATGTAGTACAGACATGTAAGATTATAAAAGATCGGCATATACAAGTATATAGAACTGGCATATAAGAGTATAACGGACTGGCTTATAAGATTATGAAGGACGGGCATATAGGAATATATAGTACCGGCATATCAGAATATAAAGGATTGGCATAAAATAGTATGTGGGACAAATATTTAAGAGTATGACGGACAGGCATATCAGAATATATAGGACCAGCATATAAGAGCATACATGACTGATATATAAGAGTATAAGGGACTGGTATATAAGAGTATAATGGAATGGCATATCAGAGTATGTAGGATCGGCATAGAAGATTATGTATGATCGGTATATAAGAGTAGAAAGGACTGGAATATACGAGTATAATGGACTGGCATATAGGAGAATAATGGACTGGCATACAAGAGTACAAAGGGCCCGCATATAAAGCATAATGGATTTGCATATACCAGTATATAGGATTGGAATATAAGTGTATATAGGACGATATTTAAAAGTATACATGACCGACATATATGAGCATATAAGGCCGGCATCTAAGATTACACAGGACCGGCATATAAGAGTATATATTACGGACATATAGGTATATATATGCCTGACATATAAAAGTATACATGACTGGTATATAGGAGTATATAGGCTCTGCAAATAAGAGTATATAGGTTCGGTATATAAGAGTATGTAGGACGCATATAAGAGTATGTAGGACAGGCATGTTAGAGTATAAAGGACTGGGATATAAGAGTAAATAGGAATGGCATATAAGAGTATGTAGGACCGAAATATAAGAGTATACAGGACCGGCTTATAAGAATATATAGGAATGGCACATAAAAGTATGTAGGCCCGGTATATAAGAGTAGAACGTAATGGCATATAAGAGAACTTAGAACCGGCATATAGGAGTATATAGGACCACCATATAAGAATATATAGGACCGGCATATACAAATAAATAGGATCGGTTAATAAGACTACCACGGTCCTGCATGTATGAGTATATTGGACCGCAATATAAGAATAAATAGAGCGGACAAATAAGAGTATGCAGGACTGGCATATAAGAGTATAACGGACTGGTATATAAAAGCATTGAGGACCAGAATATAAAAGTATGTAGGTCCGGCATATAATAGAATGAAGGACTGGCATATAAGAGTATGTAGGACCAACATATAAGAGTATAAAGGAATGCCATATAAGAGTATGCAGCACCAGCATATAAGAGTATATAAAGGCCTTGCATATAGGAGTCAATAGGAACGGCACTTAATAGTATGTAGGACCGGGATATATGAGTATAAAGGACTGGCTTATAACAGTATATAGGACCGGCATAAAATAGCATAACGGACTGGTATATAAGAGTATTCAGGACCGGAATATAAAAGTAGGTAGGACCAGCATATAAGAGAATAAAAGACAGCCATATAAGAGTCTGCAGCACCGGCATATAGGAGCATACAATACTGGCATGTAGGAGTGTATAGGAACGGCACATAAGAGTATGTAGGATCGGAATATAAGAGTAAAAAGGACTGGCATTAAACAGTATATAGGACCAGTATATAAGAGTACACAAATTGGCATATAAGAGTATATAGGAATGGCACATAAGAGTATGTAGGCCCGCCATATAAGAGTACACCGGAATGGCATATAAGAAATTGTAGAACCGGCATATAGGAGTAAATAGGACCGGCATGTAATGATATATAGAGCCGGCGTATAAGAATAAATAGGATCGAAATATAAGATTACCACGAGCGGCATATAATAATATAATGGACTGGCATATTAGAGTACGTAGTACCGGCATATAAGAGTATATTAGACCGGTATATAAGAATAAATAGGACCGGCATATAAGAGTATATATGACTGGCATATAAGAGTATAACGGACTGGGATATAAGAGTATTTAAAACCGGTATATAGGAGTATATTTGACCGGCATATACAAATAAATAGGACAGGTAGATAAGAGTATATAGGACTGGCATATACTAGTATAAAGAACTGGCATATTTAGGATATGGTTATAAGAATATACAGGATCGACATATAAGAGAATATAGGCATGGTATATAAGAGTATGTAGGACCAACATATAAGAGTATGGATGACCAATGAAAATTTGTGTAGCAAACCAAATCCGTAATATAAGAGTATGCTGGACCGACATGTAACAGTATGTAGGGCAGGCATATAAGAATATAACCGACTGTTATATCAGAGTATAATGGACTGGCATATAAGAATACATACGAGCGGCATATAAGAGTACGTAGGACCGCATATACAAGTATCTATGACCTGCATAAAAGGGTATATAGCAACGGCATAAAGTGTATGTAGGAGAGGCATATAAGAGTATATAGGACTGGCACATAAGAGTATATAGGTATGGTATATAAGAGTATGTAGGACCGACATATAAGAGTATGTAAGACCGGAATATAAGAGTATAAAGGAATGACATATAAGGGTATATAGTAACGGCGTATAAGAATATGTAGGACCGGAATATACGAGTATGTAGGACTGGCATATAAGAGAATAACGGACTAACATATACGAGTATGTAGGACCGCAATATGGGAATATGTAGGACCGGCTTATAAGAATATACTGGATCGGCATTTATTATACCTCATGAATATTCATAAGGATATACTCGCTTTCTATTGGGTACGCTTTGTCATGTGATTTTTTTTTCCGCGGTATGACCACTAAATCTTCCAAATAAGTCATTATTTATCACGTGATATTACACTGACCTGTAGATATTGACCGATTGAAAAAAATAAGATGGCGACCGATTAATCCCATTTCGATTGAAATATGGAATAGACTATGATATTGTTAGTATCAAGAAACGGACGATAGTTGTGTAAAATTACGTCTCTACCTGTCGTTTGCGACTTGGAAAATGGCGAGCTACTGGTTCGTATTCCTGACTACCGATGAACTGCAGGAATTATTGGAAAACCGGGACAGTTCAGAAAAAATGTTATCGGAGCTGCAAAACGCATATTTCTTGATTATTTTCTAGCCAAAAGTATTAATTCTGAGGAACTTATCCAACAGTCGGTGGAGGAAATGGCATGTTTTTTCGATAAATTTCTATGCGGAAATAAGGAAGAAAGATGGGAACTGTATAGTCGCTCATCGCTGATAAGCATAAGATTTGGGATGCAGAGACATTTTCAGTCATTGAGAAAGTTTGGTATTATCAATGATGTGGCATTTAAGTGGTCAAAATGAAATGTGTATATCTGTGATGACACTCCTGAAATGATCAGGAAAGGCGAATGTTGTTCGAGTTTTTGTTATTTGCTAAATGTTTGTTGTTATTCAACATAAATGATTGAACATGCTTTATGTTTAAATTCATACTTAGTGCCTTATCGAGTTTATTTCGGTATAATAAAACAATTGATTACTACCTAAGAAGTCAATACCAGGATATGAGGACCTCTCGACTTGTCACTCTCGGTGACCACAAATTTAGTAGAAAACATAAACGAAATTAATTAGTGGTTTCACACATTAAGACAAAAAACAACAAATTTAACTTGTGTTGCTATCACGCTTATATTGGCATAATAATGTCACAATAGACCCAGAGTGACATGTTTCATACTAAAATATTGCAAAATGCATTGTGGTGTCAGATTACATGGTCAAAATGCATGTTATGTAATATTATGGAATATTGCTCCCCAACACTGGACATACATGGACAGAGGGTATTGCAACTCATCTTATTTTTTATTTATGACTTTATAATTATTGGGAATATGTGATTGAATATGTTTATGCAGTAGAAGGGCATATAATATTGAAAATATGGTTGATATTAAGAATTAAACAAATTCATCATGACCCAGTTTGTCGACTTCAAACATAGAATATGGTGATAACATTATTGTCTTTTTTTCAATCCTACAAATTTGTCCTCATAAATGTTGGTACTTTCAGTTAGAATACATGTAAAATGTACTTAGAAAACAATATCGGGCTATAGAAAACAGTTTTAATTGAAAATTATGCAGTAAAAACCTGATAATTTAAATGTGATCTCAGGAAATTTATATTGACCGCTTAGCATTTTCTTTTAATTTTTCAAATTGTCAATTTGGATTTCATGTTTCAGGGTATTTTTTGGCTGTACAAGTACATTTGCACATCCGGCTTACTTTAACAGTGAAAACAAATTATGTGGTAACATATATTTATTGAGTTTTAGGGGAAATTACTGTCATGCTCCATAAGAAATTCCAAGACTTCAATATCAATAAATCATATTTTTGCCAATCTGATGCAATTAGAAGAAATTTCAAATGGAGATCTAGATACAAAAACTTATTTAATGTCTTAAACTACATAATTTATGGGGATAAAGAATAAATTAACAAAGATTAGAATGCTGTGAACTCATTTTATGAGACAAAAAGGGGGGGGGGGGGGTTGGCTTAAATGCAAACATTTCATAGTATTTAGATATTAAACATACAACTGAGGCATATATATTTTGCTAAAATTGCTTATTATGTTAGAAATTAGCTTAATAACTGTAATATATAAGAGAATAAGTAAGTTGTTGTATATTACACAACCTGAACTCAACAGCTGTAAATGAAGGTATTTTCATTAAAAATCTTCAAGGAGGTACCTGTGCATTTGCACACTTCTTCTTGTAAACATGATACCGCCACATACCCCATGAGGTTTTTCTTGGGTTGATATTGCCTAAGGAATAGCAAGTAGGCCAAAAAATGGTTCAAGAAATAAGGTTTTTTGCTCTTTAGGTATCAAACAACTAATTCACCAAGAGCTTAGAACATATACAAAAGTAATCCCTTTTCAAGAACAAAGTTCCTTTCACTTTGAAGTATTGTGAAAACTACTGAATGGAATGGAATAATTAAAACTGATAATTGAAGTTCAATATATAGGGATTATGTTGAGCCCAAATGTGATGGACATAGTTGTATTTTAATACCTCTATGGAAGATTTGATGCATGACCTATAAATACTGAATTTTAGGGGGATGACCAAGCTATTTTTAGAGTATGTATTTTCCCTAGCCTGGCATTTCACTGCAAGATTTTAAACATGCCCTGATATTTTGACAGAAGGTAGAGAAATCATGTACGTTTCAGAAAATATGTGGTCTTGGAATGGTTAAACTTAAGATAAAATGGCCAGGTAGGCTCGAAAAAACACAAATTTAGTAGAAAACCTAATAGAAATAAATTTGTGGTTTCACACCATAAGAGTATAAAGAACTGGCATGTAAGAGTATAATGGACTGGAATATAAGAATATATAGGACCGGCATAAACGAGTATGTAGGACCTGCATATAAGAGTATATAGGAACGACATAAAAGAGTATGTAGCACCGGCATATAAGAGTATGTAGGTTCGGCATATAAGAGTATATAGGAACGGTATATATGATTAAATACCATACCCCCCAAGTAAAAAGGAATGCATGTAATATATTTTTTATTAAAATGTAGACGTCATTGAACATTGAACTCAAACTTGTATATGAATAATCAAGTGAGAAATACAGGCTTATGTGAGCCTCTAGTTGAAATAAGATGTCAATATTTTAAATGGTTCATAAATAATTCGTAAAGATGATCTGATCTTTTAGCAATAAACTGCAGTAAAACGCAGACATGCTCATGTTTATCCTTTGTATATTTTGCTTGGAAACAGGTAGGGATATATACCAACCAATTAGTTATTGGTTGAGATTTTATTTTTATTGCTTTGGAAGAAAACAAAGCTAAAATATCATGGTGCCTAAGAATAATCTAGTGCTAAAACTTTAATGTTTTGGTACATCATCATTCTGTGTCTCTGTGTGAAAAATTCAGAAGGATCAGTTTACTAGAACTAATATCAAGGCAAGGAATCCATTTTGGAGTGCGTGAGTGATTATTCTTTAACGCCAAAATGAGCAATTATGCGAGTATATCATGGCAATAACAAGCTACATTCGATGAAATCATGACGATATCCACTTTGTACTAGTCCAACAAGCTTAGTTGTATTTTTATAGTATTAGTTCACTGAAGCAACAGTCTGTGGGTAGACATATCACCCCTCTCGGAAACATTATTCTGATTTCGAACCGACCAGTCTTAGCAGTGAAGCAACCAATATCAATTTTATAATATTGTTTACCTGACCTGAGTTTTAGCCTATGAACTATTACAGCAGTTATATATTTATACAAGACTGACCATCTTATATATATTATGTTTAACTTCATATTAAAATGGTCCAGTCCAGCCTGCTTGCGTCTTTTTTAATATACCTATCCATCGTGTGACTAAGTGGGAAATATCGACCAGCACATCAGACTAAAACGTAGCATATGTTACGGGATCGTCGGTAATGGTCGTGATAGTATATACATGTACAATCAGTTCCTATCACCACTGAAGTTGTGAGTTCGAATCAGAGCAAGGTGTACTCGATACAACATTATGTGATAACGTTTGTCAGTGATTTGCGTTATGGAGGTGATTTTCTACTGGGTACTTTTTCCACCTGTAAGACTGACCGCCACGATACAATTGAAATTTTATTAAAAATGGTATTAAACACCATAACCCTAACACTAACCCCATCATATGATACCTTGTAGTTAAAACAAGAACAATTAGCAGTATTATTTTAGTGTGAGAAAGTGATTTTCATCATGAAATAAATATTATGGGGAACTTATATAGCCATCACAATAGTTAGATGAAAGCTATGACATGTAAGAAGAGATTGGCGATACCAAATGAGTAATTTGAATCCGTAAATCGACGAAGGACAGACAACACAATGGCCAAATGAAAAAGGACAAAAGAACAAACAACGATCTACAAAGCACTACACAGAAAACTAAAGATCGAGTAATACGAACCCCACAAAAACTTGGGTGTGAACGGAGGTGCTCTGGATGGGTAAGCAGTTTCTGCTCCTCTAGTGGCATTCGTCATTTTACATGGTCCGGTTTATATGGTGGTCTGATTTACCACATGAGTAATCAGAAACCGTAAATCGGAGGACAGACAACACAATGTGCAAACCAAAGTAGCTTACATAGCGCCCATAATATTTAGATGAATGTAATGGCCAAAAGAAAAGGGACAAAGGAATAAAGAACGATCTACAAAACACTACACAAATAAATTAAAGATCGAGCAACACAAACCACACTAAAACCGGGGGTGAACGCAGGTGCTTCGGATGAGTTAGCAGTTCCTGTTCGACTAGTGGCACCCGTCGTGCTACAAATCCTATGATAAGTAACTGTTGAAGTTGCCATTGTCCAGTTTATATGGTGGCTAGATTTACATCTACCTATGTATTAACTGTATACTACCTCTAATGTGTGCGAGGTCGATGCCTACCTGTGGTGGGATGGGGTAGATTCAATTTTATATAAGTTTGAATGGTATTCCCTTGCCTCAGTTTTAAAACTGATGGGCATAGTGTATTAACCTCCATCGCCCGGGGAAAAATTATGTTTATTGTAGCAATTGAAGCATTCTTCCATATCCCATCCTAGAACATGGGCCGTCTTGGACGTGGTCACATGATAGTTGGATCTACAACTACTTATTCAATCGGTGCCTATCACCACTGATGTTGTGAGTTTAAATCCTGCTCAGGATGAAGGCGAGGTGTTCAACATTATGTGATAAAGTTTGTCAGTGACTTGCGCAGGTCGGTGGTTTTCTCCGCTCCTCCGGTTTCCTCCACCAATAAAACTGAACGCCACTATATAAAAGAAATATTGTTGAGAATGGCGTTAAAAACACTATAAAACAATAAAACTCCCCCTAGACCATCATTTACATACTAATTTCCAGTAATTGAAAAAGCTGAAATACTGCTCGCTGATGCTAAGCATCAATCAAGTAATAAATCATGATCCACTAGAGTGGGCTATAATAAAATTTATAAAATACAAAAAGATATTGCTTCATAATATGCATTTATTTGTTAATATTCAATATTCTACTCTCTTCTAACCATCATTGTTGTCCCTTTCAATGAGTAATGGTGCCCTTTCCAAGTAGACCAGTCGACTCCATCGGCAAACGACTTATGTTTTCCTTTCAGGTACAGAGCATTCAAGTTTGAACTGTGACAACTTGAATACCACCAAGCACCTTTATACGTCTTTGCACAATTGGAACTCCATGTGTCGACGTCTTTATCTTTTGCTGAAAATTGTTGTCGTCTGTGTCCTCCCAATGCATCTCCTAAAAATATAATGACACAACGTGCTTTATTGTATTGCTTCTCTTTTGTGATTGGCATTAAGTACAGGGAAGAGGTGTTTTAGAGATGGATGTTTCAGTTGTTTGCCATCGTATGGTAGTTGGATTTACAACTACCTATTCAATCAGTGCCTCTTGTGAATTAAAATCCCGTTCATGCGAGGTGTACTCGATACAATAACATGTGATAAAATTTGTCAGTGACCTGCTGCAATTCGATTGTTTTCTCCGATTATTCTGGTTCCCTCTACCAATAAAGCTGACCGCCACAATACAACTGAAATATTATTGAACGTGGCGTTAAGCAACATAACCCTAACCCTAACAATAGTCAGAAGTCATACAATACAATGGCCAAACAGAAAAAAGGACAAACAGACAAACAATGATCAACAAAACATTATATGCAAAGATTGAGCAATACTAACCGCACATAAAACCCTGTGTGGGGTGAACTCAGATGCACCGGAAGGGTCAACAGCTAATGCACCCACTGGTACAACATGTCGTGTTAATCAGGTCTCTAGGAAAACGTTGTTTTAAACTATAGGTTTTCGATTCCCTTTAATTATATATATTATATCATATTGAAATTGATCTTAATGTACAATATTATTTGTTAATTGATAAAATATGCTTAAGCTAATCAGATTACAAATCCCTACGAAGCCCATAAACTGACATGTGAGATATGTTTTTATTTCGTAGACACGAAATACTATTTTGTTTTAACAAATTATTATTTCGATGATAAAGCACATTTGGTGACAAGAAAAGTTTGAAGATACCAGAGGGATAATCATCAGCAGTAAATCGAAGGACAATCAATACAATGACCAAAAGAAAAAAGAAAAAACGACAAACAATGATGTACAAAACAGTAAGCGGAAAACTAGATTGGGCACCATGATCTCCTTAGATTAATTTCATTTTTAAATCAGATGGCAAAAAGGTCATGTGAACTTTTGTGATCACTTGGCGTCAGTCTTCTGTTAACTTTTGACATTTGAACCTTCTTCTCTAAAACCGCTTGGCCAAATGAACCTCTATCACAATTGCTTATTTCGACGCGATATGCTTACAAACATGACTGCCATAGGCAATTATTGTTTCTTGTTAGTCGATTTCTAAAATTCTTCTCCTCTGAAACCGCTGAATCGATCTGGCTAGCACGCATCTATGGAAGGTCCTCTATAAAGATTGCTCATTTCGTCCCGATCCGTTAGCAAACATGATAGCCATAGGCTATTCTTGTTTCTGGTTGGATGATTTCTAAAATTATTCTCCTCTAACACAGTTTGGCGAAATGAACCGAATCTTGACAGGAAACATCTATGGAATGTCCTCTATAAAGATTGCTCATTTCATCCCGAATAGACAAAAGCATGGTCGACATTGGACATTTTTTTTCTGATTGACTGAAATTTAATAAAATCTTTCTATCTGAATCTACGGGGCACAATGAATTGTTTCTTTGTAGGAATGATGTGTGGGATATCCTGTACACAACTGCCATATTTCCTGCATTACCCATCGACATAAAGTTATAAGTCCATCTTGCACTACCCCGATGTCCACCTAACATGCGTTACCTTGACATCCACCAACGTTTTAAACCTTACATGGATTACACCTGATATCAACTTCAACTCCAAAGCCTTTCCTGCATAATCTTGATACCCATCCCCAATATTAAGTCCTACCTGCATTACTTTGATATACATCTAAAGTTATAAGCCTCACCTGCATCACCCTGATATCCACCAATTTTCATCGCCCAGTGCAAACTGTTTATATGTGGCATAATTCACGTTATTGTCAAAATCCTCCATGTTAATACGTAGATTATATTTTCCCTGTGATGTGAGCTGGTGTAAGTGTTCATTACCTAAAAATAAGACATTCATGAGATCCCCAGAATATTTTTTTTCAAATAATTGATTTCAATATAGCTTAACTATTATTTCAACCTTACAAGATGTAGTGCTTGACACTTTGCATCAGATGGGTTGTATACTAATTTATAATAATGAGTGTTATTTGAAACCTTACGTTAGACGTGTCGTGTACTTTATCCTAATATGACGTCCTTCATTGACTATTTAAACAATGCGTGATGAAGCTCTCCATATATTTTAATGAGCACGTGCGTATTTTCAGACAAATTATGTAAGTCAATACTAGGTGATTTTATGTATTTATACAGGATCGTTGTTCATACAAACAATAAAATGTTCGCTTTGCGTTTTTTCACCTTCATTCTTTTTCGGAAAAAAATACAAAAGATGACCATCTATCGACTTTGTATTTTGCAAATTGTCGTCTTCCGGTGACGTAGTTTGTTTACAAGGAACGCTGGTGACATTGACATACGCTGGTTGCTGATTTATTTAACGATTGATTAGGATTTTACTTGTTTAAGTTGCTACAATCAAAATGTCATCAAATTGGAAAATGTCAGTAACTTAATTTCAACAAAGAAAAACACCTATAGACATAAAGGTTAGTGGATTTTGTTATGACATGCACTTCCATTACTTACACAATGTACTTCCACTTCAAAAATTAAGATAGATTTTTAATATTGGAATCGAAATAATTCAGGGAAGCCAAGGTTTTATAACATTTTCACATGGGTAACATTATTTTCCTTTCTTTTTATCTCTCGCTATCACTCGGAATATGTTTACGGAAGTAATGTTTCCCATCTTAAAGCAAAATACAAACATCGTTACATAATCGTAACATTTAGATACGTACCTAACCAAAACTCTTTCTCTGGGTTTCCAAATCCGCGTCTTTACGTCTCTCATTTGCGATAAAAATCAACAGTTCCATCCATTCTTCGTTGAAATACCTGCAATGTGATCAAGTGTAACCATGAATAAGTCACAATCTTGACAATAGCAAACCATTACTTAAACAGTAACCTGTCTACCCCTAACACAGAAAAAAACACAATCTTGTTAATACCAAACCATTACTTAAACAGTAACATATCTACCCCTAACACTGCAACAAACACAATCATGTCAATACCAAACCATTACTTAAAGAGTAACCTGTCTCAGCCGAACAATGAAAAGGCTGCAATCTGGTCAATGCCACACCATTACATAAGCAGCAACATTTCTAAACCGAACAATGAATAAGCCACAATCCTGTTAATACCAAATCATTACCAAAACAGTAATATGCCTAAACCGAACCATGAATACACCAGAATCCTGTCAATAATGTACCATTATTAAAACAGAATCAGGTCTACACAAATGACAAACAGCATCGTCAGAGCAGTTCTAAAATCTAATGGGAAAATTGTAGAAACCTGCTAAATCGATAACATTTACACCCATATAAATGATCGCTAGCTTTTCTTGCTTGATACATGTACCTAAATTGACGGCGCTTAACTAGCTTTATGGTCCCACAATCTCCCAGTGAAATGATGAAATCGTGCAAATGCCCTCACATATAATTGGGTTGATGAAGATAACGCTCATTCTGAATCGTCAACTTTATGTATAGAATATTTATTCTTCATGGCACAGAAGTTGTCATTTGCAAAACTACTAGCCGGTGGCCTTGGGTGTGAGTGAGTGAGTGAGTGGCTGTTGTTTAATGCCAACTCAGCAACTATCCAGGCAGAATTTGAATTAGTTTGTTCACCAATCACGCTAAATTTAAATGTAAACAATGAAATCAATAGAATAAGTATTACATAACCTCTAATGATGTGTTTATTATCATTACACTATGAAGCGAAAAACTACAGTACTAAGCCAACGTCATACAACGGAGTTGGCACAGAACAGTTCGACTAAATCAGGACACACTATTTACTATGAGTGTTCGTTCGTGATCCGTTGCAATTATATTTTCGTTTTCCTATGTGACAATGTATACTTCCACCCATACCTACATTCTAGTTCCATATGCTGACGGTCACTATCATTTTTTCTAAACTTGTTCTGGTCATGAAAATAGAGCTATATTTAAATCAATCAATCAATCAATCAATCAATCAATCAATCAATCAATCAATCAATCAATCAATCAATCAATCAATCAATCAATCAATCAATAAATAAATCAATCAATCAATCAATCAATCAATCAATCAATCAATCAATCAATCAATCAATCAATCAATCAATCAATCAATCAATCAATCAATCAATCAATCAATCAATCAATCAATCAATCAATCAATCAATCAATCAATCAATCAATCAATCACATTTAACAAGAATAAGATACGAGTTCTGCATAACCATCTCTTACCATTTAATTAATGCCGCGAATAACATATCACCACTTACCGTCCAACCACCACCATTTTTCTCCATCTCACAGTAAGCTTCAAAACCAGAGGTATTCTTCGGGTAGATCTTGTATACTCCACTCTTGCAAGTAGTTTTATCAAGATCACTACAGTCCGAAGGTCGCTTAACTAAAATAAAAAAGGCCCCATTTATTCCATGTTAATCAAAAAAAAATCTTAAGTTTTTTTCAATAAAATTACATTGACTATTTGTACATTATTTAAAAGTGTTAGAGAAAAGCGAAGGGACAATCAAGAATGAACAATCTAGAGACACGGGCAACATTGGACACAAGACACGGAACGGAGACAAACAAAAGAGGAAGAATAAAATGTGAAATAGATTACATGTCAGTGAAATAAACATCAAAATCTATGATATCATTATTAATACGTCCCAGAGCATAAAGTCATGAATTATATAATGTTGAGAAAATTATTTTCCTTGAAATGCATGACTACTACGCCAGGGTGAATATATTTACTCTTTCTTATTCTCTTTTCACTTAATAAATTGAAAAATCAAAAATACCACACTGTCAGAACAATTCCAAAATCAAATATCTTAAATGACTTAGAACAGCTTTTAGAGGTTACACAAGTAAGTAAACATTCCATTGGATTCAAGTGACGAAATAGAGGTTGCATTGTATGTTTTTATAAGACTATTATCTTTACTGTACACAGATGACAATATTATATTCTGATTCTGCTACTGAATTATACTGCTCATTTGTTATTACATAATGTTGTATCGAGTACACCTCACCTGAGCGGGATTCGAAGACATTCGTTTTTCTAGAATACTGCTCACTTGTTATTAAACAGCAATCACTCAATCAAAGAATGAAATTGATAATAAATAAATGTTATATGCTTTTCCAATATCTGCCACGCGTTTTTACTTTTTAATTTATTTTTGCTCTCGTGCTAAAAGCAGGGCAGATGTGAAAAACTGCATGTGTTAATCTATAATAATTTGAATAGAAATCGCGTATGCGATTTTATTATCATCAATAAGACTTTTACACTTACTTAAGCAAGTTGGAAATATGCATGATTAAGTATAAAACAATTACCTCGACAAGTCGTGGTTGGTGGATCTAGGTTTTTACAATTGCAGTGTTCCGACAGGTGGTCAATTATTTTGCCCGCAACTTGTCCGAAATTTTCACATCTGAAAATAATATATAAATAGATTAGAAAAAAAGCCTTCATTTCAGCACGAAGCAAAAAAGTATCAAATTGATCATTAAATCAATAGGTAAAATGATGTGTCTGAAGTCAAACGACTTTTTGTTTTGCTTTTCTGTTTTTAAAGCTCTTCCACACTTTCCAGAGGGCACTATGGATCTTGCTTCCCTCACACTTGCAGTTCCCTTCAAAATCCTTACCTCCACATTTTCATCTACTCCTACGCCTCCGAATACTGTTCATCTGTATTAAACAACAATCAAACAATCAAACAATGTAATAAATAGTAAATGGATAAAAGGAACCACCAGTTGGAAATATGCATGCTTAAATACAAAATAATTAAAAATGTACCTCGTCTAGTTGCGTTCGGTTCGTTTCTGTGAATGCAGCAATCAGACATAAGGTGAATTAATTTGCTGGCAGCTCGTTCGGAAATTTTTACATCTGAAAATAAGATGTGAAAATTGAACGATCTTTAATTATCCACCAATCAAACTGAAAGTATATAATTATCAATGAAGGATAATAGGATCGACACACGTAAGTTACTGTTAACATCTGATTGTATGAATATGGACACGAACAAGTTAAATTAAGGAAAAAGAGATGAAATGATAAAGCCGATTTATTGAACAGAAATAATGTAAACGGAAAGTTGAAAAGGGAGGGTGGTGGTTATTCCGTGCCAGGAGCCAGGACCTGGATTTCTAACGTCATATGTCGTGGTCTTTTTTTTGTGAGAGATGATTGTTAGTTTTGTTGATATTGGTGGAATTGATGAGCATAACTGTTTGAACGTTCTTTTCATGTAATGATTATATACGTTTACACTTTGATTTTACGAATATTTACTGATTTGCATACTTGTCTTCAGGGGAGCGAATCCATTGTTTTAGCGGGAAAAGATACAATGACGCCTGTTTTAAGGATCGCAAGTCCCTACAGAGGATTAGACACATATGCGCACATACACAAATATTTAGGAGAGCGGGTTGTTTGATTGTGGCTTGTGGAGATGTATAAATCTAAGCACGAGATAAGGCGATCGTTTCACTAAGGATCGTAAACGTTGATGCAAGTGTATTCTTTTAAAGAGTTACGACCGTTTCACTAATAGATAGGATTTACGACTTACGATAACAAGTGATCGCAAAGTTAAGAGTGATTGTAGGTACTCGTAAGTAACCCTATCTGCACGTAGCAAAAATCAGCGCGTTGTTTGTAGCTCTTTTTCAGGAATAGAGACATGTTAGAGAAGACGCGTCGGATTTTTTGCGATAAACTCAACCCACTTTTATTTACTACCACCGTGCAACAAATAAATAGAACATTCATCAAATCATTATTTGAACCTAGTTCTTCAATTCATTAATAGATTAATGCACTACTTGCAGAATTATTGTATGTGAAGTGTTTGATCAATTACAACTCTCTAAAAAGTGCCAAACATTTTATAGCAGAGGGGGAAGAGAGCTGGGATGTTCATGCTTGATAGAAAACCTTTTTTTTTTCACACATCAGGTAGATCAATTTATTTTTGATACATATATGAGGCAAAAACAATTTTTCAAAGATTTGCTTACAAAATTCAAGCAGATATTTATCAAAAGACGCCTTGTAGAGCTCAAATTTTACAATAAGAGATGATAAGTCTACATACATTAATCAGAACAATAAGAACATGTATTTACCCCCAATATCGTGTGTTACTTGGAAGCAAATTTTCTAAGTTTAATGAGCTTTTCTGTAACTATAAAGAGACTGTTTTATGTTCTAGGCACAGTTCATACTTTGTTTTACTTGGTAGTGTTCATATACCAGCAGTTTTATGTTATGTTTGAGTTTCAACATGTTCAAGCATCTTGAATGTTTATGTTCCTTCTTGTTTTTTCATACAAAAGTTTATTTGCATAGAGTTTGTCTTTATGATCCAATAGAGTTGAATAAACTTAAATTTATAATTGCTACTATATTAATCTCAAGCATCAAACATTGTTATTTTCCTTAAATAAAGTTCTTCTTTTCCAATGCAGTCTTCTAGATCTACACTACATACATTTCTTGAAGATTCTCCCGATCGTTTTTTGATTGAATGTATGTTTTTGAACACAATTTTTGTTGTTGATGTTTTCAGACTTATATTTTTTTTTCACATAGAGCAAAGAAAATAATTTTTTTTTATACTAACATGGATATAAATTAAATTCTTAAAAATGATACCAGACCCCCCCCCCCCCCCTCCCCCCCACCCCCAGTTATAAAATGGTTAGTGCCTTATGTGATAGTAACCTCTCTATAATTCATTTGAAGGAAAGATGTTTCTGAATGCGAACATTAGGCCTGGTCAATTGAAGCGAGCAATAAATATTAGATGCAGGCTACAATTTATATATTTTGAGAGCAGTATAAAATAATGGAAACAGGTCCGTGTTATTGCTTTCTTTTTCGTCAGCGTTTGCTTAATATCAACATATTTTATTTGCGTGGGATATCTAGAAGGAATATTTTCAGGAACGATACCGGGTACTAACAATGATTCAAAAATAAGGTTAAGCATAAACAGAATATGAATGTATTGTGTCAAATCCATGGTAACACTTTTGAATTTTCTCTTTACATATAGCATTTACTTTATCAAATCATTATTCAAGAAAAAAACGTTTGGTAACATTTTACGCTTAACAAATACATTTTTCCTAATAACTTTGATTTATTTATTATTTAAAGAATTAAGAATTAGTTGGATATTAAATGTGAAGAAATTTTTTTAATTATCAAGGGATGAAATGAAAACAAACCAATAGGTATAACTTATATTGCCAGAAATAATAAATTCAATAAAAATATACATGTATATATCAATCAATATCAATAAGTTTCACAAATCATATCAATATTATAACAATAACAAATATTTTTGGCAACAGAGTCCGCCTATTCAGTGTTTCCTCATTTAAGCATATGTATAAACAACAATTGAGAGGTGGGAGGTGTATTTTTTAAACAAATTCCAGCTAAATTTTCAATATAAATACCAACAGCCAAATAGTCCATGTAATATAACCACCTTTAACAAAGAAATTTACATATATATAACCACGGAAAAGAAAACTGACTAATTATTGAGCAGACTTCTCAAGTAGAACCACCCTAAGCAAAACCGAATCAAACTGGTGTGCCAAATCAAGTAGAAAATAGAAATTCCACTGTCTTGTTAATTATATAATTAAAAAAATTTAATCAACCCAATGTGAACTTTAATGTAATCAGTTTCCGAGATATATACTATAAACGATACGATATCTGTTTTACCTCCGTTATAGGAGATGTTACTTGTCGCAAGTCGTGAGTCGTAACTCTTACGATTAAGACTAGTTTAGTATACGTGCACGTAAGGAAATCGTAAGAGTGATCATAGACTTACGATTTACGATCTCTTTATTGAAACGGTCGCCAGGAACGGATCGTAACACATGAGAAGATGAAATGATCCGTACACTGCAGATTGGTTTGGTTCGTAAAGATAAATGGGTTCGTACACCACGGGTCTTTAAAAACGATGGACGGGTTCGGACGTGTTCACACACCGCATTTCTGTCGAAACGGGAAATGAAGCGAGATAAAGCAATGCGTTGATCTAGAAAATAATAATATATAGAACGTGATGAAAGAAATATACAATACACATGAATGGTTAATAAATCTGGTATTTGGCATAGGGTGATACAACTGATAATATTCCTTTCTTTTAACTAATTAACATGTGTCGTTACTGTTGATTTATTATTATATAAAATTATTTCTTACATACCATTTGGACAGGACAAGGTAGTGATCAAAACTGGAAACGCTATCATCCAAGTGACCCACATTGTATGGGACTCCATTCCTAAGTTCAGAAGTAACCGTTCTTTGTTGATGTCTACATATGATTTTATATACACCTGTTACAAGATCACATTTCATTGATCATTGTTATAATTATGTTTTTGCATGTCAAAATAAAAAAAAGTAAAATTTATCAAGAATTTGCCAACTTTTGCGAAATTAGTTTATTTATTTGTTTTATTTTTTTAGTTATTATATTTTTTTTGCCTGGGGGGGTCGGGGGTCGAGGGAGGGGGCCGTCCATGGTCGTATGGTTGTTGGATTTCCACTAGCTATGCAATTCGTGCTTATCACCTCTGAGTTGTGAGATCGAACCCCACTCATTTAAAGTAAAATAATTTTTTTTTTTTTTATTAATGTGAGGTATATCACCTCAACCGCCTCTAGCATTTCATCCACTAAACCTCTAACGTATGTTCCAATTTCTTTCTTCTTGTCTGAAATTAGAAGATTATATAGCACAGTAATGAGCGAGTCGGTACTCTTCACTGTAAATATTGAACCAAAAGTTCTCCTTAATATTAATCAATAAATTTCTCTGACGTCACTCTATTGTTCGGAGAGTGGATTATCTTTAAGAATCTACAGTTTATTCTTTATTCTTTTGTTTTTGCGCAAATGAACTTGAACCTTTTACAATTTTAAGCTTAATAACATATTTTTAAAATTTTGTAACTGTTTGACTTTTTCAAGTCTGCTTTAAGTTTCAATTATGTAAACAAAGCGAGATAACTCTAAAGTTTTTAGCTGTCTTGTAAAATATTTATACATACAATATAATCAATATTTACAATAAAAGTGAATTTTCGGTACAATATCCGTATTCACCAATATGATACAATAATAATAGTTTACCCTTATCTGTGTTAATATTGTTGGTTCCCATCTACTTGTTTTTATATTTGAGAATAATTAATATTGAATTTAATTTAGGGAAATTTGACGTATCACAATAATTCCGTATTGGATTTTTTAAACAAAGACCGCTAATTTTTTAGAGTTATCTCGCTTTGCTTACATTTTTCAAACTGACAGTAGAAATCCCGTCAATTTATTTTGTTATCAGTCATATTTCTATTTGTTTAGGTATAACAGGATTATTATATTTATTACTATTTTTCAAAGAGTTTTTTTTTTTATTTTTCAAGGTATAATATTGGTAGACATATTCTGCAAACTTGTGTAAGCTATATGTGAAAAAAAAAAGTTTTATCTTATAATATAAATTGATAATCTCCGGTTGCTTCCTGACTGCCAAGATATGACTGACATATTGCTGAAAGTGGTGTTAAGCACCATAACAAGTATATATGACCGGCACAGAAGAATATATAGGACCGGCATATAAGAGTATGTAGGACCGGCATATAAGAGTATGTAGGACCGGCATATAAGAGTATGTAGGACCGGCATATAAGAGTATAAATGACTGTCATATAATAAAATATAGGAGCGGCATATCAGAGTATGTAGCACCGGCATATAAGAGTATGTGGGACCGGCATATCAGAGAATAACGGACTGGCATATAAGAGTATATAGGAGCAGCATATAAGAATATAAAATAATTAAAAAAGATGATATAGAAAAACTTGTAACCGAAATTATGGGAAAACTGATGACAGAAATGTAGTACGAAATAAAAGACGAAATTGTAAAAGAAGTAAGAACGGAAAATGAAAAAATCAGAAAAGAAATGAAAATTGAGAACGAAAAATTAAAAGCAGATTATGACACCAGAATGTCTATCTTAAGTGGGAAATTGGAATCTGTAGAATTTGACAATGCGAACTTGTTTAAATAAAATGCCATGTTGTGCACTCGCATTAAAGAGATGGAAGGAAAAATAGAATCGGTTGAACAGATGTCTATAGATAGTATCAGAAAAGGTAACTGGAATGAGCAGTAATCCAGGAAGAAAAACTTAAGATTTATAACTGTGTGAAAAGAAGAGGGGAGACTACCAGCCACGCTGCTCAAAGAGATAAATGACAAAGTGGATTTAAGATTCGACCCAACAGAGATAGTTGCGATGCACAGAATACCCGGGAAGCAGGGTGACCCCAGATCTTTACTATTGATATTTTTAAGAATGGACTCTAAAATAGCGGTACTGCCAAAAAAGAAAAGATATCAATGAAACAATGCAAATAAAAATCGGGGATGACATAACACAACTGAAACAAGAGATATTAAATAGACAGCATTTAAACGATCACATCACTAGTGCGTGGTACTTTAATTGTCATATTTACGGTACTGATTTAAATGGCCACAGACATAAATTCGATATTTATGACAGTATCTCACAGAAACATAGTCGGTAATTTAATCCAGCAATATAGGGTCGACACATGCAATTTGATATTAACATAAGATTGTATGAATATTGACACGAACAAGATAGAATAAGGAAAAAGAGATGAAATAATAAAGAAATAAAGAAATGTTAGGAAAACGGGGGGTGGTAACTCCGTGCCACGAGCGCCTGTGGCTTTTGACAGTATAATAGTCTCTATTTCTTTGTATTCTTTTTCTTTCACTTATTAATACGATGTAAAATTAATTTTTGCCACTTTCGTTTCTCATGAAACCATGCATTAACTTTAGTTTTTGTTTTGCTCTGTTATTATTGCAACCGGAAAATATTACATGTCTCTCCGGTATTGTATAGTTGGATAATATGAAGCAGCCGGCCGCGATACTGGTACTACAATACTGGTACACAATACTGGTAATACCAGTATTTTACCAGTATCTTCCAGTATCTGCAATACTGGTACAGATACTGGTAAATACTAGTATTCCAGTATCTTCCAGAATTTTCCAGTATCTGCAATACTAGAAGATACTGGTCATTGCCAAAATATGAGTATTGTAGATACCGGAAGATTCTGGGAAATACTGGTAATACCAGTATTGCAGATACTGGAAGATTCTGGAAAATACTGGTAATACCAGTATTGCAGATACTGGAAGATTCTGGAAAATACTGGTAATACCAGTATTGCAGATACTGGAAAATACTGGTTATACCAGTATTGCAGATATTGGAAGATTAGGTAGAATTCGGTTAACCCGAGTTTTTATGTCTACATTATACTAAAAGAATTGAATACAATTCATACTCATACGTCATTTCTGCTGTACATAACATAAGAGGCAAAAGCCCTGTAATGTCAAAATATTTTGTATGGTCCCTTAGAGTTTGATATATATTGGTAAGGTAATTTGACATGACTGGGCGGAGCCTAATACTAACGGTAAATACAATGAGCTGTGATTTACAGTTAGAATTAGGCTCTGCCCACTCGTGTCAAATTGCCAGATACTAGAGTTTCCAGTATTGTGTGTTTTACAATACTAGTATTACCAGTATTGCTGGATGAAGAATACTGGAGCTTCCAGTATTGTGTGTTTTACAATACTAGTATTACCAGTATTGCTGGATGAAGAATACTGGAGCTTCCAGTATCGTGTGTTTTACAATACTAGTATTACCAGTATTGTTGGATGAAGAATACTGAAGCTTCCGGTATTGTGCATAGATCAACGATTCTGGTATTCCAGTATTGTAAATGCACGATACTGGTACATCCAGTATTGTATATGTACGATACTGGTATTACCAGTATTGTAACATTACAATACTGGTATTTCTAGTATTGTACAGTGTTACAATACTGGTATTACCAGTATTGTAATATTTGCAAACTGGTATTTCCAGTATTGTGAATATTATAATACTGGTAATACTAGTATTGTAAATATTACAATACTGGTAATACCAGTATCGCGGCCGGCTGCTTCATATTATCCGTATAGTTTTGTAACATAGGTAAATTCCGGCTGATTTGTTATCGTGTTCCTACCAGTGTCACGAGTGTTAATAAAAGGTTATACTAACCTTCTGACAGGTAATGCAACCCAATCTAAATATAACTTACTACGGACCTAAATTGACCGTTATAATTTTTGTTCCAAAGATGATTTCCGGTTGATTTGTAATTGGTTTTCTACCAGTGCAGTATCATGAGTGTTGTTGGGAATAATGGACCATTGTCATGTATAGTATGACATTACGGTAAATAGACGTACCGCAGGACTGGATCCCGAGAATTGGTTGCACTGGACTGCTTGCTGGGTGTGAACGAAGAGGAACCAGTGTGTGTGTTTTGGCGGGAATCGCATGGTAGATCTGATTGAGAGTAGATAAATCTAGCTTTGAGAAATATATCTGTGGGATAACTGGTGAGTTAGGTAGCTATTTAAGTTCCCTCTTTATCGTAGATATTCGGTCACACAACATTGGCGCTGCGAGCAAACATTTTTTAATTGAAAAGTCGACGATTTAAAGTGATGAAGTCACGTCAGTGAAAATCGTCATATCGGAGTTTTGCTGCACGTTCTGCCATTGTAAAAACATAGAACCATCGATTTATGAATTCATCGCATTGAGTTGCAAAACAATTTTATTCGTGTTTTCACGTAGTTACCTATAAGCGACTCGATTATTATGTTTCATTTTATGGTGTCAGTGATGGCTAATGCCACGAATTCTTGTTTATTATCATAATTCTGTGAAGACTACCTGTCACGCATTATTTTGTGATTTTCTAGTTATGAACCAGTGATATAAATTATTATATTGCATCAATTTTAATTCAATTTTCAACACTAGGGCTAATATTACAATATTCTTGCATACTGAAATGCCCCATGCATTACATACATGTACATATATAAACAACATTTTAGAATTTTAAATTTGCATTTGGTTTGTGATAGTATTGACATCATTTTTTTGTGTGCTTACGAGTGCTACAATTTTAAATAATCGTATTCTTACGTGCAATTTATTATCATTCGTGTATTTTTTCGGTTATTTTGTCAAAAATGTCAGAGCAAACCAAAATAAAAATAAATAGTTGCCCCATTGATTACTTGCTGTTGTTACCTGGAGTTGGCAGAGAGAATACTGTCGTTCAGACAACAGCATGGCAACATTAATGCATCAAATCTCATTGAAATACCAAGGCTGAAACTTACCCGACAACTGCTGGACATGATTGATTTTTCACCAGTAGGTCCTGAGGCAACGGCTTACCCAGCTTGTGTTCAGTCTGATGTTGAAGTCCAAGACTTTTATGATTATGGACACATTGAGACATCGCAAACTCCAGTGCAATACAAATATACCACAAAAGCAGATGTAGATGATGATGATGAAGATTTTTCAGATGAATACTTGCTTAAACAGGAAGACGAGGAAGTACGTGAACATTCACGTTTCCCATCAAAATTAAGAAAACCATCAGATTATACATTAAACTTAGGAGATCATCAGTATTACAGTAAAATTAAGACTGCGGAAGAGATTAAACAGGAAGAACTACAACTGAAACGTGTATTATCACGTTATCAGAAACTAGATACAAACATGATGGACCAGGTACCAGTTGAGAGGAAACCGGTCGGCAGGAAACCAGTACATGAAGCTAATATGGAGAATACAAATACAAAACATGATTTTTCACGTGAACGCATGATCCAATCAACACCACGGTTGTTAAATTTGAATATTGACACTAGGAATCCACCTGTAAAACCAGTTCTAGCACCAAGACGAAATACTCAAACAATACTGCGATCACCTTCTCCGATCCCTCGTCGTAGCGCTCCATCACCATCACCATATTACTCGGGAAATATCGACAGGCATTATGATCGAAGGACACCTTTATCACCATATATAGTAGGGAATAAAGCTTCTTATCCTTCATCGCATACATATTATAGACAGGACCCACAGTGCAATCAACCAAGACATAAGTCAATAGACATGCCACAAGGTTTGAAGTATGATGGAACAACAAATTGGAAGACCTTTTACACAAAATTCCAGTGATACGCAGAACGTTTATCGTGGTCTACCACGGAACGTAAAGATCAACTTTGTTGGTGTTTACAGGGGAAAGCAGGCGATTTTCATACAAATCTCATTGACCGAGACGAGTACATAGATTATTTCGAGCTTATGCACAAACTGGAGAAACGATTCAACTATCAAGATTTGCCAGAGACACTACAAATCCAATTTATGAGTGCAAGGCAGAATCAACTGGAAAAACTAGAAGATTGGTCGGGCAGAGTTTTATCTCTAGAATGTAAAGCATATAGGGACCTACCAGAAAGTTACATGTATGCTCAGGCCATTTGGAAAATTTGCCAAGGCTGTGCAGACAAGGATGCGGAACAGCATGCAGCGACCGCCAAACCCAGCTCTGTAGAGACAGCTATAGATCATATAAAATGGTATCAACATAATCATACTGCAATATTTGGTAAACCAACAAATCGACGTGAATCTTCACGTGATGATGAGTATGATGTAGACCTAACCACTCAGGCAGTAACGAAAGCTGAGACAAAAAAGACAGAAATGCAAACTGTTTCACAACATATAGAACTCCTTATGGATAAAATAACTGCTATGGAAACAACCCATAAATGGGAACTTGAGAGTATTAGGACTGAGATAAAACGACAACAAATACCTATGCAACAAACAGATAGATGGTACCAGTCCGAGCAACAAACGCAAAAACCGAGATTCAACCGATACTCGGACAACTGCCAATCGTGGCACAGTAACGGTCAATCCTATCAGAATTTGAGGAGACAAGATGAACAAAAACAATTTTACAGGAAGCGATCGGAACCTATCCCGTTAGAAATACTGGCAAATCTGGAATGTTATTTCTGTCATAAGAAAGGACATATACAATGGGCGTGTCCAGACCTGATTGGTAAGACCAATGAGGTATCAGACATAGTAAACAAAACAGATTATTTAAACAAGAAGGGGTCAGGCTAGGAGACGGAACCATGACTCTCGCATCACCTGACCGCCTACCATTAAATATGAGTTTGGGAAAAAGTAAGTCGGGGGTGAACCCTGCAGAGAAACGGGTGTTGCGACACCTGTCACACATGATACATCTACACTTACAAACAATATATTTTATTGTTCAGTGGATACTGATGACCTTAGTGACATTACTATGGAAAAGAATGATGCGATACAGCTACACGAGCCAATAAATTTAGGAGGAACAATTTGTCAACTGGGATCATCAGCTATGCTTAGACTCAGTGTAACAGTGCAGGAGCAACCAGTCGTTTGTGTAGTAGATTCAGCTGCTGAAGTCACTATTATTTCAGACAAGTTTTTTTCAATCTTTGGAAAGAAAACCCCCTACTAAGAGAAAAACTACAATGCATGCAGCAGGACGAGGTATGCGGATGAACGCTTTTGTTGCGGGACCATTTGACTTAAAGGTTGGTTCTACGACATATAGAACAGATATCTATGTAGCACCAATTGATGACAATATGTTACTGGGTCTAGATTTCATTTTCAAATCTAAAGCAATCTTAGACTGTGCTAAGCAAGTATTATTAATAAACGGAGAACCAGTTCCATTGATGTATGGATCAGCAGAACTTGTGCCTAAAGTAGCAAAAGCAACATTACAAGAAACAATAGATATACCTCCTAATTCAGTAGTAAGAGTTAGTTGCGAGAAACATAGCGACTGGAATTGCTATGTAATAGAACAAACTAAAGAATCAAATCTATTGATGCCTAGAGGCTATTATGACTCCGGGACAAACCCCGTAGTAAGTCTATTGAATATGACTGACCGTGTCGTTAAGCTTAACAGAGGAGAATGCATCGGTGAAGCGACTGAAGCTGAACACTTGGATGATTCCGGGGATTCCCCGTGTATATCCAAAATCACAACGGAAAGTGACCCAACCAATCAAAAACTACTATAACACCTGCAGCAATTATATGAAAAATCCAGTAAACATTTGTTAGAGGACCAAAATCAGCCTGTTATTGGAGTTTTCAGACGTTTTTACTAAAGACGAGTTTGCTGTAGGATCTTTTTCTGATATATAACATGAAATAGAGACAGGGGATGCCCGCCCCATAAAACAACGAATGAGACGAGTTCCAAGATGTTTTGAAAACCAAGAAAAGGGACACCTGGACAAGTTAGAAAGCGCTGGAATAATTGAACCATCCAATTCAGAATGGGCATCAGCACCTGTATTAGTTAGGAAACGTGATGGTAGCATTCGATGGTGCATAGATTACAGAAAGCTCAACACGGTCACCAAGAAAGATGTATACCCGTTACCACTTATTGATCAGTGTCTTGCCACGTTAGCTGGTAACCAATGGTTCTCAAAACTAGATGCTAATAGTGCATATTATCAGATAAAAATAAAAGAATCTGATAGAACTAAGACAGCTTTCACCACTAAGTATGGACTTTTTCAATTTGTTCGTATGAGTTTTGGGCTGTGCAATGCGCCAGGGACATACGCCAGAGTAATGCACTTAGTATTACGCGGATTAACATGGAACATAGTCCTTGCATTTTTGGATGATATTCTTGTGATGGGTAAAACTTTTGACGACCATCTTGGGAATTTGCGTATTGTCTTTGAGAGTTTCCGCACATATGGACTAAAACTTAAGCCACGGAAATGTGAATTATTTAAAGAGGAAGTAGTATTTTTAGGCAGAAAAGTTGACAAAACTGGAATATCCATGGGTGATGAATATGTTGAGGCGGTTCGGAATTGGCCAACACCAACAACGACGAAGCAAGTTGAACAGTTTCGCTAATTACCATAGAAACTTCATTAACCATTTTACTGACGTAGCGTATCCTTTACACAAATTGACGGGTAAGAAGCCATTTAAATGGGAGAAAACAGAGGAAAAAGCTTTCATATCTCTTAAACATGCATTAATGACAACTCCAGTTCTGGCATTGCCAAATGCAAGAGACCCTTTTATTCTGGACACAGACCTTCTAATTTTGCCATTGGCGCATAATTAATACAAGTCCAAAATGGAGTAGAGAGGACTATAGCTTATTCTTGTTTTGCATTGACACCAGAGCAATTAAATTATTGCACCACCAGAAAGGAGCTACTAGCTGTCGTGAGATTCACGAGACACTATAGACACTATTTGTTAGGCAGAGAATTCACTGGGCGTACATATCACAGTAGTTTGACATGGCTGTTAAATTTCCGAGAGCCACAAGGTCAACTTGTCCGATGGCTCGAAGAACTGAGCCAATATCACATGACGGTACAACATAGACCTGGGAAACAACACGTTAATGCGGATGCTTTATCCCGTCTGCAAATGTGCCAGGATTGTACCAAGGATCGACACCATGCAGGGGAATTATTAAGGACAAATTTACCTTGCCGATCTTGTACATATTGTACACGGGCACATCAACATTGGTTAGGGTTTCAAGAAGCTGTAGACAATGTTATCCCGTTAGCTTCACAGTCGAAACAAAAGACCAGAACAACAGTGGAATGCGAGACAACGATTCAGCCAGAGTCTGTGTTACCCCCGGTTGCAGAGCGGAGCCAAAATGTGACTTGTCACGTGAATTCTGGTGCAAGTGACCAGAAGAACTATTATAAAACGCATAAGTCCAATTTGGAGAACAGTGAACTAGATTGCAAAGAAATTTATGACATGAACCATAATGAAAAAACAATACCGGATACGAAATACCCAAATATAGACACTTCAGCATTGAGTCATATCTCAATTGAAATTGTCACCAAGGAGTCAGGACTTGAAGCAGCAACTTATACACCTGAGGTATTTTCAGTCAAAGGATTCCGACTTAGAGCTTATTTTAACTTGGTTGAGAGACAAGGAGGAACCGTCGGAAGCGACTATTTTTAGATGCAGCCAGAGGACGAAAAAATACTGGCTAAATAAGGAGATGTTTTTTATTGACGAGAGTGGATTATTGAGAAATTTGGATAAACATAGTAGTAAACCGAGACTGGTGATTCCTAGAGATCTTACGGAAGAAATAATGTCATTGTGTCATGACATTCCGGCATCAGGTCATCAGGGTATCAACAGAACAATGAAGTGAATCAAAGACAAATACCAATGGTATGGTATGACTCAGAGTATCAGAAAGTTTGTTGAAACGTGCAATGTTTGCAATTCTAGGAAGAAAGCAAACAGAAAGGCAAAATGTCCGTTAACGAAGTACCATTCAGGTGCTCCAATGGTACGTGTACATTTGGATTTCTTTGGACCGCTACCAGAGACTACACAGGGAAATGCACACATTTTGGTCATGGTAGATAAGTTTTCGAAATTGCTAGAGTGTATCTCATTACCAACCCAGACTGCTGAACAAAGTGCAAGAGCTGCTGTAAACGATTTGTGTTCTCCCGTTTCGGTTTTCCTTTTCAAATTTATACAGACCAAGGTCGTAACTTTGAAAGCCGATTATTTAAATCAATATGTGATGTCCTACAAATTCACAAGGCAAGAACTACACCGTACAGACCGTCGTCCAATGGTCAAATTGAGCGTTGTAACCGGACACTGATGGATGCTGTACGTTGCTTCGTGTCCAAACAACAGAACAATTGGGACGAACATTTACCACATCTGGCAGGAGCAATAAGATCTTCTGTAAACAGAAGTACCGGGTTCACACCAAACATGTTAATGCTTGGACGAGAAGTGAACCAACCAGCAGATTTGTTATACAGAACTCCTGATGCTAAGACAGACGATTCACTGGATGACTAGGTGAAAAGATTGAGAGAAGCTATTTGGACTACTCACGAAACAGCGAAAGATACATTGAAAACAACCCAAAATACGATGAAGCGTGACTATGATGTTCGTATACTGGAAAGACAGTATAAAGTAGGAGATATAGTTTATGTACTTGACACGGCAAAAATCAAAGGCCGAGCTAAAAAATTGGATCCACCATGGAAAGGCCATGGCATTATTTATGCTAAATTATCTTCCTACGTGTACAAGGTTAAACTTCAAAAAACGGTTATAACATTAACCATGATCGATTAAAACTTTGTAAAGATCGTGATATTCCTTCATGGTTAACACGGTGTCAGCACCGTTTACGTGAAGGTGAAAATATAATTTTACCAGTTGATCGTGATTTGCCCTGTTTGTGCAGAAAACCAGATGATAGACAGTTTATGATTCAGTGTGATTACTGTGATGAATGGTACCATGGAGCCTGTATAAACCTGACACCAGAACAAGCTGACATGTGGGTGAAGTTCAGATGTCCACGGTGTCGAAATCCTGAATCTACAGGAACTTTTTAGGTTAAGGAAATGTATATGATGTACAGTTTTTTACATATAGTTTAACATTTGTGTATTTGTAGATAGATATGTCTAAAAGGCCAAAGGATGGAGATGAGGGCAGGTGGCCCACACCATCAGAAGAGTATGGTATTACTCCATTACAAATCCTCCCGGGAGATCAGCGGGAAAGCCGTGATGATCACCAAGCTGTAACAACGGAAACCAAGGTTGGTTCAGTTGATGATGATAGTTTTGTTTTTGACATAACAAAAGACAATTATATAGATTGGTCAGACATCTGTGTTCAAACGACAAGTGCGCAGGTGAAATTAGAGGATAATAATATTCAAAAGGCTATCCGTGATTCGTCACGTTCAAGCCTAAAGACTACTAATGATCCAGAGAGAAGGGGAAGTGAAACCTCTGCTATCGCAGAAGGGCATAATACAATATTAGAAAAGGAATCGACATGCCCGATTCCGACTTATAAAAAAAGAACAAAGAAACTGAAGCATCATTGTTGGGATTATCATCTCCCATTTATTTTCAAAGACAAGGTAGAGGAAACGCTAGAAAATGATCCAGAATTTCAAAAACTGAGGGCTGAGGCGTTGGCAATGTTGGCTACATGGATATGCAAACGGAAATCAACACCCTTTGATTTAGTCCGATTTATAAATAATACACCCGACTTCATTCCAAATAATTGTACCATGATGGCTCGCTGTCAAGACCAGATGAGAAACTTGACAAGGGCAATGAATTGGTTTCCGCCAAGAAATGATGTCTACACGATGTACCCGGTAAATCATTCGAGTGTTTTAATGCAGTGGCGAATTTTAACAACACTGCTATTTATGGTGCCACATGGCCAACGGGCACAGTTTAGGAGATTGGGACGGAATTATGTGCCCCAAGATAGACGTGATCGATCACGTGTAATGTTTCCTTCTGTACGATATGAATATAATAAGAGACCAAGGGGTATGTCGTGTACATCTGAAAAGGCGCATGTAACTAAACAAGCAAGAGTAGTAAAGTCACCAGATACTCTAAAAATCCGAGATGCCAGGGATATTATAAACAAGAAACGTCCTGCAGAGCAGGCTAATTATTCAGTAACGGATTCTCAACATATTTGGCATACTTCTCGTTATTTTCAAAATCCTCCATGTTAATACGTAAATTATATTTTCCCTGTGCTGTGAGCTGGTGTAAGTGTTCATTATCTAAAATAAGACATTCAGAAAAGTGTTTTTTTACCTATCAATATAGCTCAATTTTAGGTTCAACCTTATATGTGTTTAATATACAGTTTGTTTTTATGCTTGACGACACTTTGAATCAGATGGGTTTTATACTAATTTATAATAATGAGTGTTATTTGAAACCTTACATTAGACGGGTTTTGTACTTTATTCTAATATGACTTTCTTCATGGGCTATATACACAATGGTGTGATAAAACTCTCGATATGTTTTAATTCGCATATGTGTATTGCTGGACAAATTTGGAAGTCATTACTAAGGGATTTTCTGTATTTATACAGGATCGTTGTTCGTATTTACAATAAAATGTTCTCGTCATGTACACTTTCATTTTTTCGGAAGAAATACCAAAGATGACCATCTATCGACTTTAGATTTTATATATTGTCGTCTTCCGGTGACGTAGTTTCCAAGGAACATAGCTGACATTGAGACATGCTAGTTACTGATCTGCTTTACGATTGTTTACTATTTTACTTGTTTAAGTTGTTAAAATCAAAATGTCATCAAATTGGAAAAGTCAGTAACTTAATTTCAAAAAAGATGTAAAGAAAAAACATCCTAGAAAATTCATAGTAGCTCATTTGAATATAAACAGCATGAAATTTAAATTTGTTGAAATTGAAGAACTTCTTAATGAGAAAACTGTAGATCTGCTATTTATTTCTGAAACTAAAATTGATTCCTCTTTTAGAAACAGCATTTTTGAGGTATCAGGCTACAAACTTGAAAGACACGATAGGAATATACATGGAGGAGGCTTAGCAGCATTCATTGGGACAGACATACCAGCTAGGAGGAGACACGATCTAGAATGTAAAAACTTAGAAAATATCATATATGAGGTAACTTTGAATAAAACCAAATGGTCCATCTTATGTGTATACAGACCACCTAGCATGTCAGATAAGAAATTTAGTGAACAGTTAACAATCACTATTGACAAATGTATTGCACAATATGATCATTATTTATTGATGGGAGATTTGAACTATGATCTTTTATGTAAAAATAAAGGGAAAACTCTTTTTGATTTAATGGAACTATTTGATCTTTGTAATCTAATAAAAGAACCTACATGTTTCATGAAAAATTGCAAGAATTCACTTTTAGATGTAATATTAACAAATTCAAAATCTCTGTGTTTTAAAACTTTAAACTTTACAACTGGTATAAGTGATTGTCACAACATGATCAGTACTCTCATCAATAATATAACACCAGCAAATGAAAAACAAAAGATTAAATACAGAAGCTTTAAAAATCTGGATGTAATTGCTTTAAATGAAGATCTGTCTAAGGTAAATATACAGGTACAATCAAATACAAGTACAAATGATATTGATGTGAATGAAATATATGAAACTTTTGAATCAGATATAAATACTATTTTTGATAAACATGTTCCAATAAAAGAAATGTATAGGAAAAATAATCAGTTGCCATACATGAATAGAGAATTACGTAAAACAATATATAACAAGAACATGTATTATTCCAAATTCTTAAAAGACAAAAGTTCTAAAAACTGGGAACAGTACAGATTAAGAAGAAATTTAGTAAATAAGTTAAAAAGAAAATCTGAAAATAATTATTTCCAAGAAAGATGCACAGGTGGCTGTAAACAAACTGAGTTCTGGAAAACCATGAAACCCTTTTTCTCCAAAAAATCTTGTGGAACTCAATCTAAAATTATCTTACAAGATAATGATAAAATTTGTGACTAAAAATGTAGATGTAGCTGAAGTTTTTAACAATTTTTTCGTAAATGTAGCCCAGGACATGGGCAAAGATTATACTTTCAATAAAAATGACCATCCCAGCTTGCAAAAAATTGAAGATAAAAATTTTGAAAAAAAAATAGTTTTGAATTCAAATCAACTAATGAAACATTTGTATCTAAAGTCATTGATAAATTTAATGTTAAAAAAGCAACAGGTATTGATAAAATCTCTGTCAAATTGATGAAACTTGGTAAAATATCACTCTTATCACCAATCACAAAAATAATAAACATGTCAATAGACTCAGGTATCTTCCCAAATAGACTAAAGGAAGCACAGGTTACACCCATATTCAAAAAGAATGATCCTTTTTTAAAAAGTAATTATAGGCCTGTCAGCATATTACCTATACCTTCAAAAAATTTTGAAAAAGTTTTATCTGTTCAATTGTCAGATTGTTTTGATAATATTTTTGACCATTTTTTATGTGCGTTTAGAAAAGGACATGGCTGTCAAACTACTCTTTTAAGACTTTTAGAAGATTGGAAGCAGGTTTTAGATTGTAATGAGTATATAGTAGCAATTTTAATGGATTTGTCGAAGGCATTCGACTGTTTGCCACATGATATTTTAATATGTAAATTGTCAGCGTATGGATTGTCAGATAATGCTACAAAACTCCTACTATCTTATTTATCTAACAGAAAACAACAAATTAAAATAGGGAATATTGTTAGCACATGGGCAAATATACAGTAAGGTGTTCCGCAGGGTTCAATTCTCTTTCCTCTGCTTTTTAATGTATTCATAAATGATATATTTTATTTTATAAAACATTGTGATTTATACAACTATGCAGACGACAACACCCTTTCTTTTCATTCTCCAAATTTTGACGAGGTAGTAAATGTTTTGCAACAAGAAAGTAATATACTCATAAATTGGTTTCATTTTAATTGCATGCAAGCAAATCTAGAAAAATTCCAAGCGATTGCAGTTGGTAAAAAGTCTTTTGATAAATCACCCATTTTTTCAGATTGGAACTGCAAATATATCATGTGATGAGGTAGCTAAACTCTTGGGTGTTGATATTGATTTCATGTTAAATTTTGATTGTCATATTAAAAATATTTGTAAGAAAGCAGTTCAACAGTAAAATATATTAAAGCGTATCGGTAAAAATCTTAGCAAATTGAACGGCTTACTATTTTTCACACTTTTGTACTATCAAATTTTAATTTTTGCCCCGTCTTGGCATTTTTGTTCAGAAACTAATACGAAGAAAATGGAAAAGATACAGGAAAGAGCTCTACGTTTTGTTTACCAGGATTATGAGGCATCTTATGAAAACTTACTGATTAAAGCAAACATGCCAACACAGCATATCAGGGGAATAAGAACAATGGCACTGGAAACATTCAAAATTTTAAATGGTCTAGCACCACCTGTATTATCTAATTTAGTTAAAAAACAAGACCATAAATATAATTTTCGATATACAAATCTATTACAGATTCCACAGGTAAAATCATCAAGGTACGGTAAGAGTTCATTTAGGTATGCTGCCCCGGTCTTATGGAATTCACTTCCAGACAATTATAGAAACTGTTCTAATTTCAATGAATTTAAAAATTGTATTTCTTTTTGGAATGGTAAATCCTGTACATGCATAGTATGTTAAAATTCTTAGTTATTTGTGACGGGGCGGTATACCAAAACTTTCAGTGTTCTGCTTTTTATTCTTTTATTTTATTTTTTTATTTTTTTGCTTTACATTATCATTTTATTTGTGTGCTTTATTTTGTGCTTTGCCTTGCTGTGTTTTTATGTTTCATTGCATTATGTATTACCTGCTTTACAATTTAATTGTGCATAGTTATGAACATGTATGTGCTACTTGTGTCTGTATGGTTCTAATTTCAATGAATTTACAAATCATATTTCTTTCATTGTTCTGCTTTTTATTCTTTTTGCTTTGCATTATTATTTTATTTGTGTGCTTTATTTTGTGCTTTGCTTTGCTGTATTTTTATGTTTCATTGCATTATGTATTATCTGCTTTGCAATTTATTTGTGCATGCTTGATATTTATGAACATGTATGTGCTACTTGTGGCTGTATGTAAATGTATTGTATGTTTTTATGTAATATTTATATATGTCGGTTCAAAAGCTCATTGCGAGCTTATTTATATTGTTTGTGTCTTGCCGACTTTAAATAAAACTTATTTATTTATTTATTTATTTACCTATAAACATAAAGGTTGGTAGATTTTCCTATGACATTCACTTCCATTATTTACTTCCACTGAAAATAATTAAGTTAGATTTTTAATATTAGAATCGAAATAATTCAGGGAAGCTAAGGTCTAATAACGTTTTAACATGGCTAGCATTATTTTCGGTGCATTTTACCCCTCGCTATCACTCGGAATAATAGTTTACGGAAATAATGTTTCCCATGTTAAAGCAAAATACAAGCATCGCTACATAATCGTATCATTTAGATACGTACCTTACCAAAACTCTTTCTCTAGTTTTCCAAATCCGCGTCTGTATGTCTCCCATTTACGATAAAAATCAACCGTTCCATCCATTCTTCGTTGAAATACCTATAATGTGATTGAAAGTATGATTAAGCCACAATTATGACAATACCAAACCATTACTTAAGCAGTAACCTGTCTAAGCCGAACAGTGAATAAGCAACAATCCTGTCACTACCAAGCCATTATTTAAACAGTAACCTGTCTAAGCCTAACCATGAATAAGCAACAATCCTGTCACTACCAAGCCATTATTTAAACAGTAACCTGCCTCAACCGAACAATGAAAAGGCCACAATCCTGTCAATGCCAAGCCATCACATAAACAGTAACCTGCCTAAGCTGAACCATGAAGAACCCATAACCCTGTCAATACCGTACCATTATTAAAACAGAATCTGATCGACACTGAACAGATAATAAAATGACAAACAGAATCGTCAGAGCAGTTCTAAAATCTAATGGGAAAATTGTAGAAACCTGAAAAATCGATAACATTTACACCCATATAAATGACCGCTCACTTTCCTTGCTTGGCACATGTACCTTAATTGACGGCGCTTAACTAGTTTTATGGCCCCAAAATCTCCCAGTGAAATGATGAAATTGTGCAAGTGTCCTCACATATAACTGGGTTGATGTAGATAACTCTCAGTCTTAATCGTCAACTTTATGCATAATATATGTATTGTTCGTGTCCGAGTAGCGTCATGTCTACCCGTGGATTGTTGTTTCAATGAGCTATCACTAAAAAAATGCAACTAAGCGTGTTGGTCTAGTACAAACCGGACCTAAAAATTAACTTGTTCTCGCCATAATATAGCTAAAAATTGCTGAATTGGCGTTAAACAACAATCACTCACTCATTCACAGCAAGCCAGGCAGAATTCGAATTAAATTGTTCAGTTCAGGAAGCATTGTACTTGATCCTCAATCACTTTAAATTTAAATGTAAATCATCAAACCAATAGAATATTACATAACCTCTAATGATGTGTTTATTATCATTATCTTACGAAGCGAAAAACCACATAACTAAACCAACATCGAATGTCAAACAACAAGAGGGTCCGTACAGAAATGTTTGACTAAATCAGGACACATTATTTACAATGAGTGATCGTTCGTAGCTCGTTGTAATTATATTGTCGCTTTCCCATGTGACAATCTATACCTGAACCCATACCTTCATTCTAGTACCATATTTTCCCCGTAGCTTCTGATCATACATTCATTCTAGTACCATATTTTTACCGTAACTTCCGATCATACCTGGATTCTAGTACAATATTTTTGCCGTCACTATTCATTGTATCTAAGCTTGTTTTGGTCATGAATATAGAGTTAGATGTAATCAATCAATCAATCAATCAATCAATCAATCAATCAATCAATCAATCAATCAATCAATCAATCAATCAATCAATCAATCAATCAATCAATCAATCAATCAATCAATCAATCAATCAATCAATCAATCAATCAATCAATCAATCAATCAATCAATCACATTTAACAAGAATAAGATACGAGTTCTGTATAGCCATCTCTGACCATCTAATAATTTCCGCGAATAACATTAACATCACTTACCTTCCATCCACCACCATTTTTCTCCATCTCACAGTACACTTCAAAACCAGAGGTATTCTTCGGGTAGATCTTGTATACTCCATTCTTGCAAGTATTTTTATCAAGTTCACCACAGTCCGAGGGTCGCTTAACTAAAATAAAAAAGGCCCCATTTATTCCATGTTAATCAGAAAAAAATCTGTAAATTGTTTATAAGTGTTAGAGAAAAGCGAAGGGACAATCAAGAATGAACAATCTAGAGACACGGGCAACATTGGACCCAAGACAGAAAACGGAGAAAAACAAAAGAAGAAGAAGAAAAAACTGTGATATAGATTACATTGCAGTGAAATAAACATCAACATCTATGATATCATTATTAATACGTCCCAGAGCAAAAAGTCAAGAATTTCATATAATGTTGAGAACATTATTTTCCTTGAAATGCATGACTACCAGGCTAGGGTGTATATATATTTACTCTTTCTTATTCTCTGTTCACTTAATCAAATGTAAAACAAAAAAATACCATACTGTCGGAACAATTCTAATATCACATATCTTAAATGACTTAGAACAGCTTTTAGAGCACACATAAATAAGTCAACATTCCATTGGATTCAAGTAACGAAATAGAGGCTGCATTGTATGTTTTTATAAGACTATTAACTTTACTGTACACATATGAAAATATTATTTTCTGATTCTGCTACTGAATTATACTGCTCACTTGTTACTATATAATGTTGTGTCTAGTACACCTCGCCTGAGTGGGATTCGAACACATTCGTTTTTTTCTAAAATACTGCTCACTTGTTATTAAACAGCAATCACTCAATCAAAGAATGAAATTGAAAATAATATCAATTGATTTTTGCTCTCGTGGTAAATGCAGGGCAGATGTGAAAAACTGCATGTGTTAATCTATAATAATCTGAATAGAAATCGCGTATGCGTTTTTATTATCATTAATAAGACTTTTACACTTAAGAAAGTTGGAAATATGCATGATTAAGTATAAAACAATTACCTCGACAAGTTGTGGTCGGTGGATCTTGGTTTTTACAATTGCAGCGTTCCGACAGGTGGTCAATTATTTTGCCCGCAACTTGTCCGGAAATTTTTACATCTGAACATAATATATAAATAAATTAGAAAAAAGCATTAATTTCAGCATGGAAGCCAAAATGTATCAAATTTATCATTAAATTAATAGGTAAAAGGATATGTCTGAAGTCAAAGGACCTTATTTTTGCTTTTCTGTTTTTAAAGCTCTCCCACACTTTCCAGATGACACTTATGGAGCTTGCTTCCGCACACTTACAGTTCCCTTCAAAAACCTTACCTCCACATTCTGACCCACTCCTACGCCTCTGAATACTGTTTATCTGATATTAAACAACAATCACTCAATCATGCAATGCAATAAATAGTAAATGGATAAAAGGAACCACCTGTTGGAAATATGCATGCTTATACACAAAATAATTACCTCGTCTAGTTGCGTTCGGTTCTTTTGTGTGAATGCAGCGATCAGACATAAGGTGAATTATTTTGCTGGCAGTTCGTTCGGAAATTTTTACAGCTGAAAATAAGATGTGAAAATTGAACGATCTTTAATTATCCACCAATCAAACTGAAAGTATATAATTATCAGTGAAGGATAATATGATCGACACACGTAAGTTGCTGTTAACATCTGATTGTATGAATGTGTACACGAACAAGTTAAATTAAGGAAAAAGAGATGAAATGATAAAGCCGATTTATTGAACAGAAATAATGTAAACGGAAAGTTGAAAGGGGGGGGGGGGATTATTCCGTGCCAGGAGACAAGACCAGGATTTGTAACGTCATATGTCGTGGTCTTTTTTGTGAGAGTCGATTGTTAGTTTTGTTGATATTGGTGGAATTGATGAGATCACTGTTTGAACGTTCTGTTCATGTAATGATTATAAACGTTTGCACTTTGATTTTACGAATATTTACTGATTTGCACACTTGTCTTCAGGGGAGCGAATCCATTGTTTTGACGGGAAAAGATACAATGACGCCAGTTTTAAGGTTCGCAAGTCCCTACAGAGGATTGGACACATATGCGCACATACACAAATATTTAGGAGAGCGGGTTGTTTGATTGTGGCTTGTGGAGATGCATAAATCTAGGCACGTGATCAGGCGATCGCTTCACTAAAGGTCGTAAACGTTGATGCAAGTGTATTCTTTTAAAGAGCTACGACCGTTTCACTAATAGATCAGATTTACGACTTACGATAGCAAGTGATCGCAAAGTAAAGAGTGGTTGTAGGTACTCGTAAGTAACCATATGTGCACGTAGCAAAAATCACCGCGTTGTTTGTAGCTCTTTCTCAGGAACAGAGACATGTTAGAGAAGACACGTCGGATTTTTTGCGATAAACTCAACCCACTTTTATTGACTAGCACCGCGCAACAAATAAATAGAACATGCATCAAATCATTATTTGAACCTAGTTCTTCAATTCATTAATAGATTAAAGCATTACTTGGAGAATTATTGTATGTGAAGTTTTTGATCAATTACAACTCTCTTAAGTGCCAAACATGTTATAGCAGAGGGGAGGAGAGCTGGGATTTTCATGCTTGATAGAAACATTTTTTCATGTCAGTAGAAAACCTTTTTTTTCACACATCAGGTAGATCAATTTATACATATATGAGGCAAAAACTATTTGTCAAAGATTTGCTTACAAAATTCAAGCAGATATATATCAAAAGACGCCTTGTAGAGCTCACATTTTACAAAAAGAGATGATAAGTCTACATACATAAATCAGAACAATAAGAACATTTATTTACCCCCATTATCGTGTGTTGCTTGGAAGCAAAATTTCTAAGTTTAATGAGCTTTTCTGTAACTATCAAGAGACTTTTTATGTTCTAGGCACAGTTCATACTTTGTTTTACTAGGTAGTGTTCATATACCAGCAGTTTTATGTTATGTTTGAGTTTCAACATGTTCAAGCATCTTGAATGTTTATGTTCCTTCTTGTTCTTTCATACAAATGTTCATTTGCATAGAGTTTGTCTTTATGATCCAATAGAGTTAAATAAACTTAAATTCATAATTGCTACTATATTAAACTCAAACATCAAACATTGTTATTTTCCTTAAATAAAGTTCTTCTTTTCCAATGCAGACTTCTAGATCTACACTGCATACATTTCTTGAAGATTCTTCTGATCGTTTTTGATTGAATGTATATTTTTGAACACAATTTTTGTTGTTGGTGTTTTCAGACTTATATTTTTTTATTACTTAGAGCAAAACAAAATATTTTTGTTTATACTAACTTGGACATAAATTGTTTTCTTAAAAATGATACCAGACCCCCTCCCCACCCATTTATAGAATGGTTAGTGCCTTATGTGATAGCAACCTCTCTATAATTCATTTGAAGGAAAGATGTTTTTGAATGCGAACATTAGACCTGGCCAATTGAAGCATGCAATAAATATTAGATGCACGCTACAATTTTTATATTTTGAGAGCGGTATGAAATAATCGAAACAGGTCCGTGTTATTGCTTTCTTTTTCGTCAGCGTTTACTTAATATCAACATATTTTATTTGCGTGGGATATCTAGAAGGAGCATTTTCAGGAACGATATCGGGTACTAACAATGATTCAAATATAAGGTTAAGCATACACAGAATATGAATGTAATGTGTCAAATTTATGGTAACACCTTCGAATTTTCTCCTTGCATATAGCAAGTACTCTTACAAAACATTATTCTATAAGAAAAAACAAGTTTGGTAGCATTTTACGCATAACAAATATTTTTTCCTCATAACTTTGATTTATTTATTATTTAAAATTCCTTCAAGCAAATATTTTTAAGAATTAGTTGGATATGAAATGTAAATGATTTTTTGTATTATCAATGGACGAAATGAAAACAAACCAATAGGTATAACTTTTATTGCCAGAAATAATAAAATCAATAAACATATACATGTGTATATCAATCAATATGATTATTTTTTCACAAATCATAACAATATTATACAAAAATTTGTTGGCAACAGAGTCCGCTTATTCAGTGTTTCCTCATTTAAACATATGTATAAACATAAATTAAGAGGAAGGAGGTGGGTTTTTTAAACTAGTCCTAGCAAAATTTTCAATATAAATACTAACAGCCAAATATTCCATGTAATAAAACTAACTTTAACAAAGAAATTTACATATGAACTGCTGTGCCAAATCAAGTAGAAAATAGAAATTTCACTGTCTTGCTAATTATATAATTAAAAAAATTTAATCAACCCAATGTGAACTATAATGTAATCAGTTTCCGAGATATATACTATAAACGATAATATATCTTTTCTACCTCCGTCATAGGAGATGTTACTTGTCGCAAGTCGTAAATCGTAACTCTTACGCTTAAGACTAGCTTAGTGAAACGCACGTATACGTGCACGTAAGGAAATCGTTAGAGTGATCTTAGACTTACTATTTACGATCACTTTTGTGAAACGGTCGCCAGGAACGGATCGTAACACATGAAAAGATGAAATGATTCGTACACAGCAGATTATTTTGGTTCGTAAAGATAAATGGGTTCGTACACCACGTGTCTTTAAAACACGATGGACGGGTTCGGACGTGTTTGCACACCGCATTTCTGTAGAAACGGGGAATGAAACGAGATACAGCAATGTGTTGGTCTAAAAAATAAAAAAAACGTGATGAAAGAAATATACAATATACATGAATGGTTAATAAATCTGGTATTGGTATAGGGTGATAAAACTGATAATATTCCATTCTTTTAACGTATTAACATGTGTCGTTACTGTTGACTTATTATTATATAAAACAATGTCTTACATACCATTTGGACAGGACAAGGCAGTGATCAAAACTGGAAACGCTAGTATCCAAGTGATCCACATTGTATGGGACTCCATTCCTAAGTTCAGAAGTAACCGTTCTTTGTTGGTGTCTACATATGACTTTATATACACCTGTTACAATATCAAATTTCATTGATCATTGTCATAATTATGTTTTTGCATGTCTAAATAAAAAAAGTAAAATTGATCAAGAATTTGCCAATTGTTGCGAAATTAGTTTATCTATTTTTTTTTTTATTTTTTTTTGTTACTATATTTGTTTTGTCCGTGGTCGTATGGTTGTTGGATTTCCACTACCTATGCAATCAGTGCTTATCACCTCTGAGTTGTGAGATCGAACCCCACTCATGGCGAGGTGTGCTTGATACAACATTGTGTGATAAAGTGTGTCAGTGGCTTGCGGCAGGTCGGTGGTTTTCTCTGGGTACTCCGGTTTCCTTCACCAATAAAATGGTCCGCCACGATATAACTGAAGCATTTTGTTGAGTATGTCGTTAAACCTCATAGCCCTAACCCTTTTTGCTATTATTGATATAGATGTCTAGACTCGCTCTCCTCTTATTAAATTATTGCGTAATCAAAATAAAATATTAATACTAAGTTATTTGTCCTTATCTCATAGAAATTAGTGTCTATGATTCAATTGCTACTTTCAAATATTTTGGCCTTGAGCGTACCTGATGAAGATTATTTCAGAAACGCGTCGTACGCACTAAATTTGATATTTACGTTTTTATTACTCACAATTGAATATTATTACTGCAATAAAAATAATCTAAGGCAGTAAAAATATCCAATAAAGCTGATAAAAATAGTTTATCTTAGTAAAATTAAAATTTTAATTTAATAAATTTATATTTTTTTTTGTGAAATGAAATTAGTTTAACAAAATAAAATTATATATTAATGAAGTAAATTTTTTTTTGGAAAGTAACATTTTTGTTTCATTAAGGTGAGGTATATTACTTCAACAACCTCTCACATTCCATCCACTAAACCTCTAAAGTATATTCCAATTTCTATCTTCGTGTCTGAAATTAGAAGATTATATAGCACATAGTAATGAACAAGTCGGTTCTCTTCACTGTAAATATATTGAACCAAAAGTTGTCGTTATTTAAATCTAATTAATATATTTCTCCGACGTGACACTATTGTTCGGACCGTGGATTATCCTCAAGAATCTACAATTTATTCGTTTGTTTTTGCCTAAATGAACATTAACCTTTTACAATTTTAAGCTTAATAACGTATTTTAAAAATGTTGGTAACTGCTTGACCTGTTCAAATCTGCTTTAAGTTTCAATTATGTAAACAAAGCGAGATAACTCTAAAGTTTTTAGCTGTCTTTGTAATATATATATATATTATTCACTCGTGTTTTCAAATGGCACCATAGTTCTCTGCATGCATGTTTTATATTTTATCTTTTCCAAATACAGTTATCTCTCTTTCATTGCCTCCCAAATGCAAACTATAATATATAATATATAATTTTATTTGTTAATTTATTATGTCATTCTTTCATGTACTATCTCATAATCTTTGTCAACCTTAATGTTCAATTATTGAGCTTTCTTTCATAAAGTATTTCGTATTTCGTATATACAAATATAATCAATATATACAACAAAAGTTAATTTTCGGTACAATATCCGTATTCACCAATATTATGCAATAATGTTAGCTTAACCTTGATTGTGTTAATATTGTTGGTTCCAATCTAATTGTTTTTATATCTGATAATAATTAATATTAATCTTAATTTAAGGAAATTTGACGTATCACATTAATTCTGTATTGGATTTTTCAAGCAAAGACGGCTAAAATGTTTTAGAGTTATCTCGCTTTGTTTACATTTTTGAAACTGACAGTAGAAATCCCGTCAATTTTATGTTCTTGTCATTCATAATTGTATTTGTTTAGGTATAACAGGATTATTTTATTTATTTGTATTTTTATGAAATACTTATCAAAGAGCTCTTTATAAATTTTTCATGGTATAATATGGGGATGCATATTCTGTATACTATTGTAAGGTATATGTGGGAAAAAAAAAAACGTTTTAACTTTCATTTTTCTTATTTTATATCGCCATGATATAACTGAAAAATTGCCCTTTTAGCGTTAAACAAGAATCACTCACTCACTCACTCACTCACTCACTCACTCACCCACTCACTCTTATTTCATAAATTGATAGTTTCCGGTTGCATCCACCAATAACACTGACAGTCACGATATAACTGAAATATTGTTGAAAGTGGCATTAAACACCATAACCCTAACCATAATCATATATTGATAGTCTTAAAATAAAATGTAGCCAACAATAAAAATAAAAAGGTGTTTTGATTGGCCATTCAAAGAGAATCAGTTGTGTGAACTCATGTATGACAATGTCTCCCTCTCCTATATACGACCATAGCACACTGAAAACACCGGAAAATAACAGTATATAAGGCCGCATATCAGAGTATGAAAGGGTTGGCAATTGGCATATAACAGTATATAGCATGGACATATTAGAGTATAAATGACTGACATTTAAGAATATGTAAGACCGACATATAAGAGTATGTAGGACCGGCATATAAGAATATATATGACCACATATAACAGGATATAAGGCCGTTATGTATAGGGCCGGCATACAAGAATACATGTAATTATGCATATTATGAGAGACAAAATCATATTAAAATTTTCTGCTGAGAAACTTGGGCTGAAATGATCTTTGGTTAGCCTACTTTTAGGATTATGTGTGACACTCCCACTGTCCATCCTTCATCCAAGATGGCAGGCAGTACTATTAGTATTACCACTTCAGAATATATTGTTGTCGATAATGAAAGGTTTAAAAAATGAGTTGGACTTCATACTTGATATTCATATTTAGCTAAAGTTTGAAAAATAGTATAACAGTGTAAGAACATTACTTACTTCAAGAACTAGTTTAATGAGATTGTCTTCACATTAGAAGTGGAAAAGTAGTGGAAAATGCCCAGTGTTTACGTTTAAGTTTTGACACAAATTGTAGATACCTTTTCCCCAGAATTCAAAGAACGTTTAGTGTTATGTGCCATTATAACTATTTATCAACAGTCCTCGAAATTAAAATTTGAATTTAATGGTCCGAATCAAATTCTTGAATTTATTTATATATGCAGTCATAGCTGCACATGCAGTCACCTGTATTAAAAGGTCACATTTTTCTTGTCCTGTCATAGAAAATTTCATATAAATTGAACCTCTTTTAAGCGGTCACCTGTCTTAAAAGGCCACTTTTTCTTTGTCCCAAAGGTCACCTCTTAATACAGGTTTGACTGTATATATATATATATATATATATATATATATATAAGTAAACACTGAAAAATGTACTGGTCCGAACAAAGTTTTACTGGTCTTGGGCCAGAAGACCGGTGTTATAATGAGGACTGTATCATTTATTATTTTATGTAACAAAATCCTCATTTCTTGATTTTATTGGAAGATTTGTATTTGTTTTGTCTACAGGAAGCTGTATCCAAATTTACACTTGCCTTACAATATAATTATAAGATGGGAAGTTATTATGTATCTAGAGCTAGAGCCAAATATATGTTATGCAGTCATGTTAAGGCAGGCCTTTTTTTTTGCAACATAAATTGTGACAATTTAATGACAATGTCATATTTTAATGACGCGGTGGTATTTTGTTTTTACAGCGTCGGTGTACAATTTTGCTAAAAATATACCCTGTCGTATTGAATTTTTAATAATTACATGATCATTTTGATGAAATAGTATCTACGAAGTAATGTCCTTAATAAATTCATAGAAACAAACATTATAATTCGCAAACTATTTAGATTTTTCTACACACGTCAATCTGAATAAAGCGGCCGGGACTTATGCTAATTCTCCTGAAGTCGCAGTCAATAAGTGCTTGAATTTGAAAGGACCTGTCCAGTTGTTTACAGCTTGGAAGCTAATAAGTAAGTAAGTATGTAAAACTTTATTTCAATTCGGCATGTAATATAAACAAAAAACATAAGCTCTCAAGAGCTTTCTACCGAATACAAATACATCAACATTAAAACAATACAATCGGCATGCAATTACAAAATTAAAACATATCATGCAGGCAAAAAGCAGAAAGGGGGCTGTAAAAGAAACCCGAACAGAGGTCCATGTGGCAAGTGCCTCGCTGTCACCCTGTTCAGGATTACCATACAGTCATTCCATTTCAACATAAACGCAGTACAAAACAAGTCAAGCATGGGACTAAAAACAAGCAAAAAGCAACTAAAATATAGAAACTTAAACATTTAATAATTTCCATAGACATTATTTCAAACCATTTAAAGAATAAAAATTTGAACATCTTAAAAAATTTTAAATTTTCATAAAAATTTAGAAAGAAAGACATAGCATTACTAATAATTAAGAGATCTAAAATATTTATAAAAAAAAAAAAAACATTGATCGTGAATCGGAAGCAAATTCTTTCGAAACAAGTACTAATTCAAACAAAGACTGTCAGTAGAAACACTTAAATTGAGCCAAGAAAAATAAATTAGGCTTTTTATTTGCAAGCAGAGAGGCGGCAATCAGAACCAGTCCAGGACTGAACATGGCTCCTAACATGAGCGAAACTATTTTCAGTCCTGAAGTGGTCTGGTAAGCTATTCCACAGAGAAGCTGCTGCAAAACGGAATGATCTCTTACCGTATGTTGTAGTCCTTACCTGTGGTACATCCAAGATATTTCTGTATCTAAAGTAATATTTTGAATTTTTAGTATGGAGTAAATTTTGTAAACATACAGGAGCCAAATTGTGTAAAATTTTGTAAGTCTCAAGTGCCATTGTCCTGATACGTCTCACTTGTAGGGTGGGAACCTTTGCATTTTCAAGCAAAGTTTCCGAGGAGGATGAATAATCATCATATACAAATCGTAGAGCTCGCACTTGAATTTTTTCAAGTTTTTTGGAGTTTTTTTCAGTACAAAAATGACATGTCAAAGGGCAAAAATTAAAATTACTTAATATAAAAGTATGAAAAATGGTAAGTTTATTGAGGTTTGTAAGATATGAACCAAGTCTTTTAAGAACATTTAACTGCTGATATTCCATTCTACATAAGTTACTAATATGTTGATCAAATTTTAACTGATAATCTATATCGATTCCCAATAGTTTTACAGTTTCTTCACATGACAGTATATTATTTTGAATTTAAATAGATGGATTTTTGCAAAGGTTTTATTCCCTACTGCCAAGACCTGAAACTTATCAGGATTTGCTTGCATCTTGTTATCTTTAAACCAATCAATCAGCACTTGAGACTCAGTTTCTAAAGTAGAAATGAGAATATCATAGTCAGGGCTGCTGAATGACAAAGTATTGTCATCAGCATAATTATACAATGAACTATGTTTAATGAAATACAAAATATCATTTATAAAGACATTAAATAATAGGGGACAAGTATGGAGCCTTGAGGAACACCTTTCCGGATGTCAGCCCAGTCACTCAGAACACTGTTTACTTTAATTTGTTGTTTCCTGTTAGAAAGATAAGATTTTAATAAAGATACAGATTGTGAAGAAACACCATAAGCTGATAATTGATCTAATAAAATATTATGGGGTAAGCAATCAAAAGCTTTGGAGAGATCCATAAGAACTGCTGAGACATAACAGTTGTTATCTAGGGCTTCTCTCCAGTCTTCCAGTAATCTGAGTAACGTAGTCTGACATCCATGACCTCGTCGAAATGCACACAAGTAAGGACTGAAAATGGAATCAAAAAATCATTTAACTGTGTTTCAATTACTTTTTCAAATAATTTAGAAAAAATAGGAAGGATACTAACTGGTCTGTAATTAGATATTACTAAAGAGTCATTTTTCTTAAATAATGGGGTAACCTGACCTTTTTTTAGTCTGTCTGGAAATACACCTGTGTCAACAGTAATATGTATCAGTGTTGACAGCTGAGGTGCTATTACAGACTTACTCGCCTTTACTATTTTAGCAGGTATACCATCTGCCCCTGTTGCTTTTTTTACATTTTCCTGATGTAACCTTCTGAAACCCGAATTTTCCATTCAATTCTATACTATTATTCTCATGTAAAGCAGTTATACTCGGATGATTTGAGGGGTCATACACTACATTTTCACCTATCTTCTCAGCTACAGTAGCAAACAAGTTATTAAAGAGATTTAAAACTTCATTTGAGTTATTAATAATTTTATTATCTTCACACAATATAATTTTTTGATCACCAGACTTGCATTTCTTTGAAAAGAAAGGTTTGACTGTATTCCAAAAGTCTGTAGTTTTTGTACCTCCAGAGCAGCGTTCTACAAAATAAGTTTTAATGGATTTTCTTTTCAATTTATTAACAAAATTTCTTTGCTGCCTGAATTTTTCCCAAGTCTGATTATTGCGATTTTTTGTATACTGAGAATACAGCATGTGTTTTCTGTATATGGCCTTCCTCAACTCACCGTTCATACATGGAAGTGGTTTTCGTCTAGGGTACCGTGATTTCAATGGTGCATGCTTATTCAATACATTTATAAATTCATTTTCATATTTCTGGTAGATTTCATTTACCTGTTCCGCAGATGTAACACTATCCAAATTTTCCATCTTAATCTGATCTATATCATTATTAAATTTATCAATGTCAAAAGTTCTATAACTCCTGTATATAATTTTACTTCTCTGTTGAGCAGGCAAGTGACCCTTTATAGTTGTAGATATAAGATTATGACAATCACTTACACCAGTTGGTAGATTTAAAGTATTAAAGCATGATGACTTTGTGTTTGTCAATACGACATCAACTAATGATGGAACACAGTCATTTTTAAAACAGGTTGGTTCTTTAACCAATTGATCTAAATCAAAAATATCACAGATATCATTTAAGGGTTGACATTTGTTTTCATTTAATATGTCGAAATTTATGTCACCAAAAGCTATATAATTTTCATATTTAACAATAATTTTATCAATATTTTTTGAAAATTTTTCTGAAAAATCGGCATCATTTACTGAAGGTGGTTTATAAATACCCATTATTAACCATTTTGTATTATTTATATGTATTTCACAAGAAATATGTTCTAATGTGTCACATTCAAAGTTCACTTTTCTACTAGATGGAACGTCCGATGATATGATGCATAAGATGCCGCCACCATTTGAATTTCTATCACGACGATGCAATTTGTACTCATCGACTGAGAACAGATTTTCATTGAATGTTGCATCAAGTTTTGTCTCTGCTATAGACAATAGATCTACTATTCTATCAGTTAATAATTCCCTGATCTCATCAAACTTATACCTTATGCTGTTTACGTTTAAATATGCTGTTATAAAGTTTCTTGGGTGTAACTTCCTCGCATCTTTTAGCTCTTTAAAACGTGTACAGTTGTTTTTGTTTACACCGGAAGTTTCCACGGATGACGAGGGGACATAATCATGGTTGGGTGTGTTTGACTCCTCACTCAAATCAAGATCAAAGAATGAGTCTGTGAAATTTTGAAGTGTGCAGGGATTACAATACCAACTGTCTGATGATGTTGACAGTTTATTGTATTCTGACACATGTAGGTCGATTCATTTTATGTGGAACAATTGTATGCAATCTTCACACATCTCCACTCAGTAACAGAATTAGACACTCGTATAGAGATTGTATCTTGGTTATCTTTATACTTTTTTCGACATTTTTTTACATTTTTAACATGGCCGCCATTGTTGTTATGTAGATCGTATCGGGGGTTCAATGAATCGATAGCAATGTCATTCAAATATACATATTTCTTCGTTTCTGCTATTAAATTTCCACAACTAATTTGATGTTTGTACTCATTGTGTTGTTCTAAGACAATGTCCTTTGGTGTAAGACGTATTATAAAAGTTAAAACTAAGAGTGTGAAAACACTCCCGACTACCCCTGGCGCCATCAGACGACGAAAAGAATAAAGAAATTGACTAGTATATTCATATGATATTTGTTATAGATATTCAGTCGACATACCTGAAGTTATATTAAGGATTGCTGTGTAATGTAAGTGGTATTTTGAACGAAATATGTAGTTTAATTGTGATTTTGATGTTGACAGCGTGCTCGACCGAACGCCGCATGCCGCATGGCTTAAACAAATTGTGTTGGAATGTGGAAGGCATGTTCGCATTGAGGCGTACATTGAGTGAAAATATATGACACGTCTCATATTTCTATATTTGATCACAAGATGCTGTCAAATATCGTTGACAATAAGTAATTTTATCTTCAAATGAGGAAAATGGCCTATTTTTGATGTTGTATTCGAACGACGCACATGGTTGGATTTTTTTACTCCGCGATGAAAAACCGGTAGACCGAATTATTCTGTCAATAAGAAAGCCCTTCCTAGAAAGCTACACAATGAAATTTAGATAAACAAAAAGTCAGATAAGTAAAAGATAAATATACATTCATCTGTCAAAATTATTCGGAAATGTAAAAAAAATCCCTATATAATCAACCAAAACCATATTTTTTTCAAAAACTTATTGTGAAGTTATTTCTGGATAAATTTTAACATATTTTACACCAAAACATTCGGAATTGTCTATATTTGGTTTGTTTATTTGCTCATTATGTTTATATGAGTGGTTTTTATTTGTACATAATTTTCCATGATTTTCAATTTTTAGGATTTATTTTTAGTTGGAATATATAGGAAAATCAAAGTCAATTTTTATTTGTTGTGTTTAAATTATGTACAAATAAAAATCACTCATAACAACATAATGAGTAAATAAACAATCAAAATATTGACAATTCCGAATGTTTTGGTGTAACATTTGTTAAAATCTATCCAGAAATGACTTCAAAATATTTTTTTGAAAAAATATGGTTTTGGTTGATTATATATAGGGAATTTTTACATTTCCGAATACTTTTGAAACCAGAATCGCACATATTTTTTTATTTGGCCTTATTAATAAAATACTGTTAATGTAGAATATATGCATCTTTTCTATAGAATAAACAGGTTTCTCCGAAAATTATTTTCAATAAAAAACATTTTTTAGCTCACCTGACCCAACCCAAAGGGTCATGTGAGCTATTGCCATCACTTGGCGTCCGTCGTCGTCGTCCGTCGTACGTCGTAAACTTGTTCAAAAACCTTCTCCTCTGAAAGTACTACGCCAATGGAAACCAAACTTGGTCTGAATCATCACTAGGGTTTCTAGTTTCAAAATTGTGTCCGGTGATGCCGTGCACCAACCAACATGGCCGCTGTTACTAAAAATAGAACATATGGTAACATTGCAGGTTTTGGGTAATAACTCAAAAACCGTTAATAATATCAAAAATCTGACATGGGATAAAAATGATTAGCACGTCAAGATCTACCTACCCTGCAATTTTGAAGTAAATCTGATTACCCATCTTGGAGTTATTGCGCTTTTTTCATCAAATTTTCAAAATTTTAATACTTTTCGTCCTTTATTTCAAAAACTATAAGAGACAGGTTGAAACTGCAAACATGTTCAGAATGACAAGATCTACCTACCCTGCAATTTTGAAGTAAATTTGATTACCCATCTTGGAGTTATTGCCCTTTTTTCATCAATTTTTTTTTTAATTTTAATACTTTTCGTCTTATATTTCAAAAACTATTTAGAGATAGATGTTAAGTTTAAATTGCAAAAATGTGCAGCATGTCAAGATCTACCTACCCTGCAATTTTGAAGTAAATCCCATTACCCATTTTGACCGATTATTTTCCAGTTAGAAAAAAGGGGGGATGAAATTAAAAACAAATCTTCTTCCTCTGAAACTACTGAGCCAATCTCAACCAAACTTTGCTGAAATGATCCTTAGGTGGTCCCCTTTCAAAATTGTGTCCGTCAGCGCCGTCCTGTATCCAAGATGGCCGCCATTACTAAAAATAGAAATTTCTTCAAATGGCCAAAACTGCTCTATTTTTAGCAGAAAGTGCCCAAATTTGAACTGTATAAGCATAATGATGAGCTTTTTAACATATATTACGGGATTTTTTATGAACTTTAAACTTTTGCTTATTTTGACCGATTATGCAAATTAGAAAAAAGGGGGGATGAAATTAAAAAAAATCTTCTCCTCTGAAACTACTGAGCCAATCTCAACCAAACTTTGCTGAAATGATGCTTGGGTGGTCCCCTTTCAAAATTGTGTCCATCAACGCCGTCCTGTATCCAAGATGGCCGCCATGACTAAAAATAGAAATTTCTTCAAATGGCCAAACTGCTCTATTTTAAGCCAGAAAGTGCCCAAATTTGAACTGTACAAGCATAATGATAAGCTTTTTAACATATATTACGGGATTTTTTATGAACTTTGAACTTTTGTCTATTTTGATAGATTATGCTAATTAGAAAAAAGGGGGGATGAAATTTAAAAAAAATCTTCTCCTCTGAAACTACTGAGTCAATCTCAACCAAACTTTGCTGAAATGATTCTTGGGTGGTCCTCTTCCAAAATTGTGTCCGGCATTTCAGAACACCGACCAAGATGTCCGCCACAGCCGAACTTAATTTAACATAGGACCCTATGGGAAATTCCCATAACAATCTTCTTGTCTGAAACCATTTGCTCAAAAAGAACAAAATGTTGATGAAATAGTCATTGGATGGTTCTCTTCCAAAAATGTGTCCGGCGGTTCGGCCCTTCGATCAAGATGGCCCCCACAGCCGAACTTAGCTTAACATAGGACGCTATGGGAAATTCACATAAAAATCTTCTCCTCAGAAACCACTGGGCCAATTGCAACCAAACTTTTGTGGAATGATCCTTGGATGGCCCCCTTCCAAAATTGTGTCCGGTGATCCCGACTTCCAACCAAGATGGCCGCCAAGCTAAAAATAGAAAAAAGGGGGATGAAATTAAAAAAAAAATTCTCCTCTGAAACTACTGAGCCAATCTCAACCAAACTTTGCTGAAATGATCCTTGGATGATCCCCTTTCAAAATTGTGTCCATCAGCACCGTCCTGTATCCAAGATGGCCACCATGACTAAGAATAGAAATTTCTTCAAATGGCCAAAACTGCTCTATTTTAAGCCAGAAAGTGCCCAAATTTGAACTGTAAAAGCATAATGATGAGCTTTTTAACATATATTACGGGATTTTTTATGAACTTTGAACTTTTGCCTATTTTGACCGATTATGCAAATTAGAAAAAAGTGGGGATGAAATTAAAAAAAAATCTTCTCCTCTAAAACTACTGAGTCAATCTCAACCAAACTTTGCTGAAATGATTCTTGGGTGGTCCTCTTCCAAAATTGTGTCCGGCATTTCAGAACACCGACCAAGATGGCCGCCACAGCCGAACTTAATTTAACATAGCACCCTATGGGAAATTCCCATAAAAATCTTCTTGTCTGAAACCATTTGCTCAATAAGAACAAAATGTTGATGAAATAGTCATTGGATGGTTCTCTTCCAAAAATGTGTCCGGCGGTTCGGCCCTTCGATCAATTTTTTTTTATTTTAATACTTTCGTGTTATATTTCAAAAACTATAAGAGATAGATGTTTTTGAAGTAAATCTGATTACCCATCTTGGAGTTCTTGCCCTTTTTTCATCAATCTTTTTTTTTTAAATTAATACTTTTCGTCTTATATTTCAAAAACTATAAGAGATAAAGGTTAAGTTTAATTGCAGAAAGTTGCAGCATGTCAATATCTTCCTACCCTGCAATTTTGAAGTGAATCCCATAACACATTTTGGAGTTATTGCCCTTTTTTCATCAACATTTTCTCAATTTTAATACTATCATCTTATATTTCAAAAACTATTAGAGATAGGGGGAAAGCTTAAACTGCAAAAATGTTCAACATGTCAAGATCTACACAAAATGTTCTACACTTAAAAATGTGCGACAACTGTGTGAAGAGTTATTCCTCTTGCAATGCATTTTTTTGTTGACTCACTGCTTTTGGTTACTCAAATAATCAAAGGGAAGCAACTCTATTACCAAATGTGAAGTAGGAAAAGCTAAATTTTGAGAATCATTGACATATATGTTTTTTTACAACAATTTTGATAACTTACATTAAAGGGGGAACCCCTGCCCAAATGTTTTTGTAGAAGGGGTCTGCAATGACGAAGGCTACATTTGTTAATTTTTTTTACCGAAGTTATCAAGTTTTATTGACTGATGTTGTTATTATACCCAGGTCCGCTATACAGGCTCCTGGGAGCCTCTAGTTTTTTTTTCAGATCATTAACTTTAAGTAAAATATATCCTTTTTAGAAGTAAACTAAGTAAGCTAATTTTAGAATGTCTTTTATAAATGTTTTGGATTTGGGGCATAGTTTTGTTTCTAGGTTGTGTAAACTGTGTAATAAAAACGTAGATATCAAATTTAGTATGCATGACACACTTCTTGAGTAACCCTCATCAGGTACGCTAAGGTCAAATAATTTAAACATCTTTAAGCAAGAAATCCAAAGAGTCTAAACAGAACAACATTAACAAAAGTCATCTATGCCTGAGGGAGGAGTACCTTTGTTTTAATAATAATTACATGATTTAAGATAAAACCTGTACATATACAGTGAAAACTGTCTAACTTGAATCTCCTGGGGACCAGCTTTTTTTTCTTTGGAATAAACAGGTGTTCAGTATATACAGGTTAAATTAACAAATGTTTTCTACATCGCAACTTTATTTAAAGTTTTGTTTATACAGGATTCGTGTTATATTTAAGGTTCGGTTCAGACAGGTTTCATGTACAACTCAAACTCACAATTAATTAACATCATATTATAGATTGAATGTTGCTGTTTAATGACACGTTCAACAATATTTCAGTTCTATCATGGCGGTCAGTTTAAATATTTGAAGACACAGGACTACCCAGAGAAAAGCACTGACCTGCCACGAGTCACTGAAAAGTTTATCACATGTGGTTGCATAGAGTACACTTCAACATTAGTACACATTAAACTCATAAACTTTAGTGGTTGTAGGCACCAATTACATAATGTAGCTACCATACCATCATGAACATGCATGTGAAGCCCCTTCTTTAGTGATAGATCGCAGACCTATTACCAAGTTCTCATGGAAATGGAGGCCCCTTCGTAAGATGGTTGACCCCGATCAACTACCAAGTCCTCATAGACATGGATGTCCCTTCATTAGTGATTAACTCCAGATCAACTACCAAAACCTCATGTACATGGATGCCACTTAATAAGGTGATTGACCCCAGATCAACTACCAAGTTCTCATGTACATGGAGGTCCCTTCATTAGTAATTAACCTCAGACCAATTACCAAGTCTTCATTGACATGGAGGCCCCTTCATTAGTGATTAACCTCAGACCAATTACCAAGTCTTCATTGACATGGAGGCCCCTTCATTAGTGATTAACTCCAGATCAACTACCAAAATCTCATGTACATGGAGGTCCCTTAATAAGGTGATTGACCTCAGATCAACTGCCAACTAATATCAGGCCTCGACATTAACGTTTGTCCGATTGTCCGGTACCAGTGAAAACTGACGTCGGACAAGTAGATCTTGTATTACGGTTGTCCGACGGGACAAGTGAAAAAATTAGATTCCCAAACGTGCCGGTACGACGGACAAATATATTTCCACTGGTATAAAATACTGGGTTTGTTGTATAGAAGAGCCCTGTTTGATCTCCAATTTGTCCATAATTTATTTTGATTAAAACTAAAGTGAAACGCCAGATCAAAGCTCTTTAATTGTATCATTTATCGTTCCACCAGACATGCTTTGATGAAGTTCAAGGACAATGATAAAATTAAAGTCGCAATCTCAGAAACGCTTTAGTGAACTGAAATATCAATATTTGAAATATAAGAACAAGAATCACTCCGGAACGGACACGTAAAAGTTATCAGATATCAATTTGGCGACAAATTTAAACTTGTCTTTTGTGCAAAATACGATAGAGGACTTGATTGAGGCTTTTGGGAAATATTGAAACCTTTGAAATGGACAAACATTACAAGCTTTTTCCTGATCTGGTTGAAAAGATCCACTAATCTTTTTATTTCTCTGTGAATTTAAATAAAATACTTTGCTTTATTTATATCACAGGGCAGGCACTTGTTTCTGGTAAAAAAAAATACCTAGATACTGGTATTTATAGTATCTAGGTATATTTTTTTTTACCAGAAACAAGGATTTATATAACACAAATATGAGTTATTACAATTTGTGTGGTATTGGATCACAACACTAATATTTCAAAAGGAAAAGGGGGGAGGGGGTACATATAAAAATCACTGGTATGCAGGATTCCAATCAAGGTAGACAGAAATAAAAATGTGACATTGAATATATGTCCTTAAGGTAGATATGAATAAAAAAAACCCAGAACAAATCATTTCAGGCAGCTTTAACTATTTACTAAATTTGGGCACGGTAACGTCGGAGGGGTCGCGAAACAATGTTTTGATTAATCGCAATTGACTTCTCCCAGAAGTCTCACCACTTCTCTCTGTTGTCTCCCACATCTCCCTGTGAGCTCTCTGAAAGTAGTGGGAGCCCTGGATAATTATTCTCTAGTTTTTGTAATTATTATTAATTTTTTCGGACAACTGAAAGATTGAGTCGGACAAGTACTTTTTTTTAGTTATTTGTCCGAAGGGACAAGTTGAAAGATATGTTAATGTAGAGGCCTGAATATATTCCTGTACTTTCTCATATAAGAACAAGCTTTTCAGCAATTTCAATGAGGTAGGTTCAAGATTATCTCTTAAGCATAAACGTATATTTTAATCTTGATCATGATTTAGTTCTTTTTCGGATAGTTGCAATTTAAGTGAATGAGTGAGTGATTGTTGTTTAATACTAAGTCAATAATTTTCCAGCTATATCATGGCGAGAACAAGTTAATTTTCAATGAGATGATGATGAAGTCTGCTTTGTACTAGACCAACACGATTAGTTGGATTTTTCATAGTGTTACAATGTAGCACATTGAAACAACAGTCCACGGATAGATATGTCGCCCCATTCCGACACATTATCATGAGTCCGAGCCAACCAGTCTTTGCTCTTTCTCTTTAATGTTGCGTGCTTAGCGAAGAAGCAACAAATACCAATTTTATAGTCTTTGATTTGACTTGATCAGGGTTCAAACCGACGATCTACCGCACACGAGGCGAGCATGCAATTTAAGGTAATAATAAGAAGTATACATTAATTGATCAGTGTATATTTCAACTTTATTTGCAGAACATGCAGGGTGCTAGACAAGATTTAATTATGGGACTGTTACTGAATCCTACTAATGACGAAGTATTGTCCATACTGTCTAGACCATTCCCAGGAAAATCTGTCGGGGACGTGATTAACAGATTCAGACAGTGCTAAAATAGCTCTTAGAAATATGTTGTATCCTCCAGTCCTCATTCCAAAGACAACAGAAACAGTAGCAAGGTAATTAGTCTTTTAGAAATCTATTTTATCCTGCACTTGTTCTATTTGAGCAGGTAAATTACATTGACTGGATATTTTTTTGTGATATACTGTCACTGACAGAAACATTACTTTTTCTGGTACTCCTGACACATGTTACCTGTTGAGCTTTGGGAACCTAGTTGTATATGCAGTTCACTTCCAGTTGACAAAAAATATCAAAAGGGGCAATCAAGGGATAATTTTATTATTTCATTCAAATTAAAACTGTTGATGGATTAATGTGATATTTGTGCAGGATAAACACAATAATAATGCGGTGTCTTAAAATAGAATGTTTATTCGTCACAAAATTGAAGAAATGATCGGTAAACATTGCCTTTATCCCAGTTTTTAAGCCTCAGACACATTAACTTTATATTTTATGACAGTGCACTAATATTGTCTGTATATCCTCCAATAGTCGCTCAAAAGACGACAGATCGCATGGTTCAGTCAGTTAAATAAAAATAAAAGTCAAAGATACATCTTGATTTAATATAGTTTATTTATTTATGTACATAAAATTGCAGATAGCCGATCGCTATGAAGGATCTCCGCAATATAAATACATGTACATAGATAGATAACACTATGAATCAATATAAAATGAAAATGTAGAGTCAAAAATATGCTCGCTGGACCTAAAAATACTACAAGGCCGGACTCACTCCTACTACCCCTGTTACTTCAACCACTATGTATCCTGTCAAAATGTCGATATAAATACTAAACATTTAGAAACATTCCAAATTCAAATTACAAGGCGCCAAAATATAAACTTCTCATGTATGTTTCGTAAGGCAATGATAAAACCCGAGAACGAGCGAAAGGCGGAAAGATGTCAGGTGACCTATTTTTGCTTTTGCAGCCACGGAGGTGTCCATTTCAACAAAATTATCTGTTAGTAATGGGGATGTAGATGGTAGGAAGGTATAAAAAAACAGGTTTTCCTTAAAGAAAAATCATTTCACTACGGAAATCAGTAGGCGATTTGTGTCCTATCGACATTTTGACAGGAGAAAGAGCGGTTGAAGTGACAGGGGTAGTAGGAGTGAGTCCGGCCTTGTAGTATTCTTAGGTCCAGCGAGCATATGTTTGACTGTATACAAGTGCATGTGGTTCAGTCAATTAAATAAAAATAAAAGTCAAAGATACATCCTGATTTAATTAAATTAATTTATTTATCTACAGGAAATTGTAGAAAACTGATCACTATGAAGGTTCTCTACAATATAAATACATGTACCTACATAGATAGATAACACTTTGATTCAATATAAAATGAAAATATATACACCGGTAATCAAATTCAAATGTTTGAAAGGGCCGTCATGGTCGTGGTCATATGGTGGTTGGATTTACAAATACCTGTGCAATCGGTGCCTATCACCACTAGAGGCGAAGTGTACTCGATACAACTTTATGTGATAAAGTCAGTCAGTGACTTGCGACAGGTCAGTGGTTTTCTCCGGGTACTCCAGTTTCCCCCACCAATAAAACTGACCACCACAATATAACTGAAATATTGTTGAAAGTGGCGTAAAACACTATAAACCAAACCAAACCAAATGTTTGATTAGGTTAAAATAAATAATGGTTGAAATAATAGATACCAAAACAGCAAAATAAACTACCCTCACCATCTGAAGTAATAAAAAAACAAAACAAAACACATGTCTAGAAGTAATTTTTTGCAAAAATTGGTTTGTTTTTAAATCAAAGTGTTTTATTTCCATGGTAACATCACAGTGGACCCTAGCGAAGGGAAGGTTGCAAAAGATCCAGGTCTGATGTCAGCATCTGCCAAATCAGATTGGAGTCAGTCTGATTCCGACATCTAGAGGAGAGAAAGTAGCAGTCAGAAAGATATTTTCCTAACATCAAGGCCCGTATAGAAGAAAAAGAATTTAACTTGAAATTGGCAGAGGAGAAAAAGAAAGTAAGTGCATTCAAATCTATCGATGTCAAAGTTTAAGGCATCCTATACTCTTACTTTAAATCGGCCGTTTCCTTGCTCGAAGTGTAGTTGGATTTATTATCTACCTATGCTCTTAGTGCCCACAGTCATGGTAACGTCTATTTGAGTTTGATTCCTATTTGTGGCAAGTTGGATTCTATACTACTTAATGTAATAAAGGGGCAGTCGTTGTGGTGATCGTATGGCAGTTGGATTTACAACTACCTAAGCAATCAGTACCTATCATCACTAAAGTTGTGAGTTCAAACCCCGTTCATGGCGAGGTGTAGTCAATCCAACATTATGTGATAGAAGTTTGTCAGTGACTTGCAGCAGGTCAGTTGTTTTCTCCGGGTACTCTGGTTTCCTCCACCAATAAAACTGATCGTCACGATATAGCTGAAATATTGTTGAAAGTGACGGTAAGCACCATATCCATAACCCATAATGTAATAAAGTGTACCGTATTTAGGGTTGCATAATGCGCATTGGTGCATAATGCGCACCCCATCTTGGCCTTGAAAATCTCCAGAAAAAAACTAGTTCGTGTCTATAATGCGCATGGACTTTTGACAAAAATCGTCGTCGGAAATGAAAGAATTAAATATCAATCGTATATATTTTTCAGTCCTTTGAACATGTTTCATTTACTGGGAGAATTTAAGAACCATTTATCTCTTTTCATCTTCAATAAAGTTGCAAAATATTAAATGTGTTGGGTTTTATTGGTGTTTTCATATGATGAAATATCTAATTTTGCATGTTGACAATAGTAAACAAAAAAACATGGCAGACATGTGATTTCCCGGTCTGTGAAAGAGTGAAACACATTGTTCCTGTTTATAATGCGCACCCCTCCTACAAAATAAAAAATCTGGGCAAAATCCTGCGCATTATAAAATCCTAAATACGGTATATGTTTCTTGAGGCAGGTCAGTGGTTTTCTCCTGTGTATTCCAGTTTGCTCCATCAATAAAATTGACCACCATGATATTGTTGAAAGTTGCGTTCATATGTAAAATCTAATGATCATATGCGTGTGTACATAGCGGCTTCTTATTAAACTTTTACGCACTAAGGTAGGAATTGATAATTTCGATTCTGATGTATCATATCTGACAGTACACTTTGATGAGAAAAGCGATAATTTATATTTAGGTTTGCGGGAAAGGTCGCACACAATTTATATTACGCAGGTTGTCTGTTATTTCTTTCTTTCGTTCTGCCAAATTCGACCAGAGGATAACTCATCAACATGTGCTTTTATGACAGGAAAGTGTTATTGATGGAACAGCCGTAGCAATAATACTGTGATTGCAGGCTGTATTTACATATTAATTATTTTTTTGATATGTTGATTTTTGAATGTTTTCAGTGAATATACATGTAGGTGTTTTTTAAAACTTTAACAATAAATAATATTATTACCTGGCTGTAATATGTAAACTGGGCACGTGGCAATGAGAATTTATGAAGTAATACATCACTGGTTTGTTTATAAAGCAAAAGAAGGACGTCATATTACAATATGGTAATAAAAACATTAAAACATGATTATTAATTCAAAAGTTACAATATAACTATACTAATATACAAATTAATATTCTATTGGTACATGAAGATGTTAAGTCAGTTCTGATTGACAGACAAACTTTAAAATATAAAGGTGGAAGGGTGTGTCCTCTACCACCACCTTCAGCCAAGCCATTGTATGGCGGCAGGGCATTGAAGTGAAAGACTAAAATTGCCGAGGAAAGTGCTAATAGAGGTGGTACAAACTGGAGACAATTTACTCAAGGAATTCCAGTCGTTGATGCGTAAATCAACGTGCCTTATTTTTTCCTTTGGAATGTGATAGAAAAAGTTGCCAACAAACATTGTGTTAAACCGAAACCTGATATTGGTCAAGTTCGGTGGACTAAAGAATTAAAAATAGAACAGAGACAGAAGAAAAATGTTCACAGTGTATGTGCATGTGTCATTTCACAATAATTTTCTGATTGTCGTCTTGAGTTCGTTCAAAAGTCTATGGTTACATAACTTAAATTATTACATAATGATTAGGAATATCCGTACTTTAGCTAAGTAAAGTCTAGATGTCACTAAATTATGGTATTCACCTGCTGGAAGTAATATTCACTAGATTGCATCATAAAGCATTATAGTATGTAATAAAACAATTACAGGCTTTTGTATCAGTGAATATGGGTTTTTATTGACCTGCAAAACCAATATTGACCTCGGCCTTCGGCTTCTGTTAATGTTATTTTACTGGTCAATGAAAACTCATATTCACTTCTACAAAAGCCTGTAATTGTATATTATCACATAGATCAACGTAAAATACTGAGATTTCCAAGTGAAATAAAATTCGGTATTTCACCCAGTGAAATAAAAATGTTAATCATGAATATCATTTAGCATGTGACAATGGAAAAACAAGTCCCTTATTAAAACCTTTTATTCCTGCATACAGTGTGAACAATCTAGGTAATAATAACTACACTTGCATTTCGAATATCAAAAATAAATTACTCGTAACCGAGCAACAATGACAATTCAGTGATGTGCTAATGCCAAAGATTCGTATTGGGTTTTCATTTGGTGAGTCCAGATCCATCTTTTTCAAAATATTGAGACCCACCATTTAAAATCACAAATGTTAGTATTTTGGCGAGTCCCAAGATAAAATAGTTTTTCATATACTAGTGAATTATTTTCAATATTCAGAATGTTAAAGTAGCTATATTATAATTAAGCAGATTTTGTTTGGTCATTTAAATGATAAAAAATCATGTATCACTGTCACTATTTTTTATGGATGACAGAAATTGCTTACTTTCGAATTAGATCAAAATGCGATCATCTAAATTTCATTGACCTGAGTATGAGCGAGTGAATGATTGTTGTCAAACCCCAACTCGGAAGTTTTTCAACTATATCATGGCAAGAACAAGTTAATTTTCAGTGAGAGGATGATGATGTCCGCTTTGTTCTAGACCAACACGCTTAGGTGGATTTTTATAGTGCTAGCTCACTGATGCAACAGTCCACGGATAGAAATGTCGCCCCACTCGGACACATTATCCTGATTCCGAGCCAACCAGCCTTTGGTCTTTCTCCTTAATGCTGTGGAGAAGCAACAAATACCAATTTTATAGGGCCGTCTTGGCGGTGATCGTATGGTTGTTGGATTTACAACTACCTATGCAATCAGTGCCTATCGCCACTGATGTTTTGAGTTCGAATCTCGATCAGGGCGATGTGTACAACATTATGTGATAAAGTGTGTCAGTGACTTGTGACAGGTCGGTGGTTTTCTCCAGGTCCTCCTGTTTCTTCCACCAATAAAACTGACCACCGCGATATAACTGAAATATTGTTGAAAGTGGTGTTAAGCACCATCAAACAAACAAAACCAATTTTATAGTCCTTGGTATGACCCTATGATCTACCACTCTCGAGGTGAGAAACTAACCATTACACCACTGATGCGGTTTGGACCTGATTATGACAGTAGTGAACGTCAATATTACAGAAAAGTATGTGATAATGTGTATGAAGTGCTATCAATGATCCTACTGTAGCTAAAGTTTAAACAGTGATGGTCAACAACTACCTTTAATTTCATCTCAAACAATGGATGGTGATTTACGCCATTTTCAACAATGTTTCAGTTATATCGTTCAAATTATTGAACAGAAAAAATACCACAACATGTTTATTACTAAAATAAATTTTATATTGGATGATATTCATGGTTAATCCATAAAAGTCATATTTTGTACAAGATAATATTGTAAAAGACAGACCAGTTTTTTTGGGGGAAAACGGAATTTTTTAAAAAATGTCTTCAGATCTAGGAATTTGTCTTATTTTTTTTGGCAAAAAATAGCGATTCTGTGATATTTGCATAATTTTTATTTGTTTTCAGTACTTTGGTTAATTTAAGTCATTTGAAGTACTATGTTGAAGTGTTATATCATATGATTGAATGGGGGGAGGGGGCGAGAATATTTTATTTCTTACAATTTGAAGATGACAGATGTTATGTACATCTTTGTACTTTTATTTCCTTGACAAGATAAAGTGGAAATACTCGATAAATGTTTTGTCCTCTTTCTCCTTAATGCTATGTATTTAGCGGAGTTACTACAAATACCAGTTTTATAGTCCTTTATTTGACCCGCCCGGAACTCGAACCCACGGTCTACCACACTTGAGGCGAGCACGCTAACCATTACACCACCGGTGCGGTTAATTAGTTTTTCGTAGTGCTTCTCATATTAAAACAAAACATGTTTTTCCCGTACCTAAAATTTCACTGAACAAATCCAATTTTACTGACAACTGTACATGTAGGATTAAATGCATTTTGATAAGAGTTTATTTGTCTGTAAACTTCCGATGCACTCTCAAACTGAACAATAAAAAGTCGGAAGCCTGTTGGTATTGTATATGCAGTTTAAACCAGTTCTTCTGTTATACTGAGTCAGGGACGGCCTTAAGCCAATTGGCTCAATTGCTCCCAATTGGGCCCCACGCTGGAGTTATCTACTCTTGCCTGTGTACACACAACAACACACGGCAGGTTTTACAGAAAACAATTAATTGAGCCTCGCATATCCTAAGGCTGGCCCTGCTGACAATGATATTAAACCGTTTGTTATATCAGTTTCATGTTTCACAGTCAAACTGCAATTCCAAAATTGATTCAAATCGTATGGTCAGGGATGTCAGTTTCTAATATCCTGTCCAGAAATGGAAGTCAACTTTCAGAATTGAATTAAACAATTGACAACAATAGGCTATTTCCGAAGTAAAAAAGGGCCATCGTGGTCGTGATTGTATGGTAGTTGATTTACAACTACCTGTGTAATCAGTGCCTATCACTACTAAAGTAGTAAGTTCCAATCTGCTCATGGCAAGTTGTACTCGTGATCAATACAGCTTGATGTGATAAAGTTTTTCAGTGACTTACAGCAGGTTGGTGGTTTTTTCCGGGTACTCCAGTTTACTTCACCAATAAAACTGACCGCCATATATAACTGAAGTATTGTGAAGGTGGCGTTAAGCACTGTAACCCTAATAATATGCAATCAGTGCCTATCACCACTAACATTGTGAGTTTGAATCCCACTCAGGCGAGGTGTGTTCGATACAACATTAGTTGATGAAGTTTGTCAGTGACTTGCGGCAGGTCAATGGTTTTCTCCAGGTACTCCGAATTCCTCCACTAATAAAACTGACCGCCACAATATAACTGAAATATTATTGAATATGGCATTAAGCACCATAAACTTAACCCTAAATGTATGTATTAAGGTATTTATACAACTTCAGTTATTAAATGGAGTATTTAAATTGATCACACCCCATTTCATTGAGACGTCCTTCAAGTTCTTTGTGTAAAATACATTTAACTGAAGTTGGAACAAAATGAGGATTGTCATAGTATGGATTTTTTAAAAGAAAACAAAATCATAATAACAAAACTTTATTATCTTTTTGTAAGAAAAACCCCAGTAAAATAGAAAGCTGTGAATATAAGGGTAATAACAAAATTACCGAACTCCGAACAATCTTATAAAGGGAAAGTCAAAACTCATAATTATATAAACAGACAAAATTAGTCAACAACCGGAAAACTGAAAACTGTAATGACCCTGACTTGGTACAGGCATTTCTAAAGAAATGGTGGGTTGAATCAGATTTTAAAGCACCAAACCTCCCGCTCTCATTACGGTTCAAAGGCTCCAGCTGTCACTATAACAGTATTTAAATACAGGAACAAAATAGGTAAAATAGTTGTCAAAACAGTACCATATTCAGTGAATGTAAATGTCAAAAACACTTTTACGTCACACATTGATAAACAAATATTTTTGACATTTTTCTTGACTTCTTTATCTTTATACATTTTCACTATATGAAAATGCATCGCTTATAATCGTTTCTGCAGAGACGGAATATATTTCGACAAGATCTTGGTATCGGAATATAAACTTTCTAAGAGATCGAATAAGGCGAATCTTTTAATAGCCCTGGTCCAGTAGCCTGTTTCTCAGATGAAGATGATGTTTCAGGAAATCAGAATAATGCTACTGGCCCTTGCATAGCGAATCAATTGTGAGATGTAAACACCATATGCAGGAGAAGCTGGCACATGTTTGGAAAATTTATGATTTTAAAATTGAAGTCGTCCCGTTTATCATAAATTTTAGTACTGAGTTGACCACTGTGGTCAAATTCGAGGTATAGGTCTAAAAATGATGCGGACGAAGCGGTATCTGTCGTCTCTTTAACTTCCAGCTCTGGAGGATATATCAATGGAAGAAATTCTGGAAATCTAGAATTATTGATAGATAAAACGTCATCAATAATACAGTAAAAATATATGTACCACCAACTTAAAACAATAAATCTGGTAAAAAGTTTAAAAATATGAATTCATTTAATATTAATATTAATATTCTTATGAAATCAAGAAATTGACATTATCAAAAATTACTTTTAGAGAAATTGGTTATTTTAAAATTGAAATAACAAAGATATGAAAGACAAAGATGAAGAGGAGGGCCCAGGTGGCCCAACGAGTTAGGTAGTTGGATTACCTAACAACTCATACAAGCCTATCTCCAATACGGCGTGGTATTGCACCCGGCTTTGTAAATTACAAAAAGGGAGCACTCGACTCGCAACCGCAAGTGATACAGTTTACCAGTTGCTTGCCCATGGTCGGTGGTTCTCTCCGGGTACTCCTGCTTCTTCCAACACTAAAACTGGTCGCCATGATATAGCTGAAACATTGCTGAAAGTGGCGTTAAGCACAAAAAAACAAAAAAAAAACAAACAAAGATGAAGAATTTACCAAATGATGTATGCTAAGCCTACTGAAATCAAAAAAATTACATCCGATTGTCAAAACAACTGCAGTCATTTGGTCAAACCAGTTAAAACAATAGTGTATGCAGGTTTATGGTGTTTAACACCACTTTCAACAATATTTCAGCTATATCATGGCGGTTATTTTTGGAGGAAACCTTTCGCAAGTCACTGACAAACATTATCACATAATGTTGTATCAAAAACACCTCGCTATGAACGGGATTCGAACTCACAGCTTTAGTTGTGATAGGCCCTGACTGCGCAGGTAGTTGTAAATACAACTACCATACAATCACGACCACAATGGCCGCCGCAGTAAAACCAGTTAGAACAATAGTGTAAAAGTGAATCATATTGATATGGTTTGAACACAAAAACTTGAATACAAAATTTGAACACGTTAAAAACAACCCGAGTATTTTGAAATGTCTAAAAGGAAAAATGTTCAAATGTAATGAATGGTCAATATATAAAAGAGGAGGCCGTCGTGGCCGTGATCGTATGGTAGTTTGATTTACAACTACCTATGCAATCAGTTCCTATCACCACTGATGTGAGTTCGAATCTCGATCAGGGCGAGGTGTATAACATTATGTGATCAAGTTTGTCAGTGACTTGCGACAGGTTGGTGGTTTTCTGTGGGTCCTCCGGTTTCCTCCACCAATAAAACTGACCGCCACGATATATAGCTGAGTGTGACCGACTGTCCTCGTGCTGTCTTGTTGTCTAAATAAATGACGATGGGCCTGTATGAGTGCGACCGGCTGTCATTAGTGACATTTTGCATAATGATGATTGGCTTGTATGAGTTCGGCCATATTTCCTTTGGGCTGACCTTTCCAATGACAATGGACCTGCATGCAGCCGACATGGACCCTTTAGAGAAGATAGAGAAAAGGAAATGGATATTTCCAGACAGTGACAGTGGTACCAAAACTTGCCGACCCGAACCCTTAGCAGGGAATAGAGTAAAGAGAACGGATATTGTCGTATGTTTACAGTGTTACCAACACTTGTAGACATGGACCCTTAACAGAAGATAAAGAAAATGGATGGTTTAAAGTCGGCATCCGCAGCACATTGTCTTGCTAGAGATTGTCACAAATATCGGTAAGTAATTATCAATTTGTTGAACCTGTATTCTATAAGTGCGACATGCTATCCTCAGGCTGTCATGTTGTCTAATGGCGAAGGACCTGTATGAGTGCGACCTTCTGTCCATAGGCTGACATTTAATGGTGACTGGCCTGTAGTGATTTTTGCTTGGAAACAGGTATATAGGAGAACGCACCAACCAATTATTTATTAGTTGAGAGAGTTTATTTTGATTGCATTGGAGGAAAATATGCTAAAATTGTATGGTGCCTGAGAATCATCTAGTGCTAAAACTTTAATGTTTTGATACATAATCATTCTGTGCCAAAGATCGTTGTGCAGGGCATAAAAAGAAGCTTGTAAGGCGGAACAAGACTGCTTTTGAGGACCCGGAGACAGCCTGGACTTCTCTCAAAATTGGGGATTTGAGATTCAATAAAACGACTGGTTAATTTCCAGATATGCATTATTTCCTGTGCAGCAGAATTGTATTGCAAGGAAACCATCTTGGATTGAGTGAGAGTGATTATGTTTTACCGCCAAATGAGCAATTGTTCAGGTATATCATGGCAATAACAAGCTACATTCGATGAAATCATGACGATGTCCACTTTGTACTAGTCCAACAGGGTTAGTTGTATTTTTATTGTACTAGTTCACTGAAGCAACAGTCACCCCTCTCAGACATATTTGTTTGCTTTCGAGCCAACCAATGTTATAGTATATTCTACCTGATCGGGGCTGAAACCCATTGAGTTACCAAACCCAATGCGAGTATGCAAGCTATTACAGCAGATATATTTAAACAGCACCGACCATCTTAAATTAACTTATATAGCAACCAAAAATATTTAGATAAATGCTATCACATGTACGAAGAGTTAGAAGATACCAAAGGGGTAATCAAAGTCCGTAAATCGACGAAGGACAGACAACACAATGGCCAAAATATATTAACTTATATAGCAACCAAAATATTTAGATAAATGCTATCACATGTAAGAAGAGTTTGAAGATACCAAAGGGGTAATCAGAGTCCGTAAATTGACGAAGGACAGACAACGCAATGGGTAAAAGAAAAAAGGACAAAAGAACAAACAACTATCTACAAAGCACCACACCGAAAACTAAAGATCGAGTTACATCAACTCCACTAAAATCGGAGGTGAACGCAGGTTCTTAGGGTGAGTGAGCAGTTCCTGCTCCACTAGCGACACCCGTCGTGTTATAAATGCTATGATAAGTAACTGTTTCAGTTGTCATTGTCCAGTTAATATTGGTGGTTAGATTTACATCTGCCGATATATTAACTGTATACTATCTCTAATGTGTTCGAGGGCGATGCCTACCTGTGGTGGGATGGGCTAGATTAAATTGTATATAAGTTTGTCAGTTATTTCCGACACCAACAAAGCTTACCTCCACAATCTATATGCAATATTGTTGAAAGTGGCGTTAAAAACATCATAAAACCCACCCTACAACATCATTTACATACTCATTTGCAGTCATTAATAAAGCTGAAATACTGATCACTGATGCTAAGCATCAATCAATTAATCAATCAAGCTTCATTAGATTGTGCTATATTACATGAACATTTATAAAATACAAAAAAGATCCTGCTTCATAATATGCATTTATTTGTTAATAGTCAATATTCTATTCTCTTCGAACCATCATTGTTGTTCTTTTCAAGGAGTAATAAGAGCCTTTCCAGTGCAACCAGTTGACCCCATTGGCATGCGACTTATGTTTTCCTTTCAGGTACAGGCCATTCAAGTTTGCATTGTGACATTTACCATACCACCAACCACCTTTATACTTCTGTGCACAACTTCTACTCCATGCGTCAACGTCTTTATCTTTTGCTGAAAATTGTCGTCCATTATGAACCGCCATTGAATCTCCTGAAAATATAATAACGCAACATGCTTTATTGTATTGTTTCTCTTTTGTGATTGGAATTAAGCATTGTGTATTGGATGAGAGGGGTTTTAGAGATGGGTGTTTCAGCTGTTTCAACATCGTATGATAGTTGGATTCACAACTGTTTCTTGTTGGTCGATTTAAAGAAATCTTCTCCTCTCAAACCGCTTAGCCAAATGAACCGAAACTTGGTAGGAAGCATATATTTGTCATCTAAGTAAGTAAGTAAGAAAGTAAGTAAGTAAATTTTGTTTAAAGTCGGCACATATATACATATAGCAAATAACATGACCTACATGAAGCTCTTAAAACCGAATATAACACATATACAAGCAAACATACCATTTTTATATACAGGCAAGTATCTATATGAGCATATACATATACAAGCAAACAAGTATCTATATGAGTATATAACAAGCAAGTAAGAGCACATAAAAAGCAAATAAGAGCACATACAAATTAAAGATTGATCATTACATCCCGATTGGACAAAAACATGGTCGACATGGACAATTATTTTTTTCTGATTCGCTGAAATTTAAAACATCTTTCCATCTGAATCTAGGAGGCACAATGAATTGCTTTTTTGTAGGAATGATGAATGGTATATCCTGTGCAAATTTCCTGCATTACCCATCAATATAAAGTAATAAGTTCATGCTTCATTATCCTGATGTCCACCTAACATGCATTACCTTGACATCCACCGACATTTTAAAACCTTACCTCGATTACCTTGATATCACCTTCAACTTCAAAGCCTTCATAATCGTGATACCCATCCCCAATATTAAGCCCAACCTGCATTACTCTGATATACATCTAAAGTTATAAGCCTCACCTGCATCACCCTGATATCCACCAATTGTCAACTTGTATACTGACTTTTCATCGCCCACTGCAAACTGTTTATATTTAGCATACTTCTCGTTATTGTCAAAATCCTCCATGTTAATACGTAGACTATATTTTCCTTGTGCTGTGAGCTGGTGTAAGTATTCATTACCTAAAAATAAGACATTCATGAGATCCCCAGAAATGTTTTTTTTTTACATAATTGATGTCAATAAAGCTTAAGTATTAGTTCAACCTTGATTGACACTTTGCATCAGATAGGTTTAATACTAATTTATAATAATGAGTGTTATTTAAAACCTTACATTAGACGTGTTGTTTACTTTATTCTAATATGACGTTCTTCATTGGCTGTTTAAACAATGCCGTGATAAAACTCTCCATATATTTTAATTAGCACGTGCGTATTGTCGGACAAATGATGTAAGTCATTTCTAAGGGATTTGATGTATTTATACAGGATTATTGTTCGTACAAACAATACAATGTTCCATTTGCTTTTTTACACCTTCATTTTTTTCGGAAAGAATACTAAAGATGACCATCTATCGACTTTGGTTTTTGTTAATTGTCGTGTTCCGATGACGTAATTTCCAAGGCACGTAGCTGACATTGACACATACTGGTTACTGATTTATTTTATGATTTTGTTAGCATTTTACTTGTTTAAGTTGCTAAAAACAAAATGTCATGAAATTGGAAAATGTCTGTACCTTAATTTCAACAAAGAAAAACACATGTAAACATAAAGGTTAGTGGATTTTGTTATGACATGCACTTCCATTTACTGACACAATGTACTTCCACTTCAAAAATGAAGTTTGATTTTCTTTTATTACAATAGAAATAATTCAGGGAAGCCAAGGTTTTAAAACGTTTTAACATGGGTAACTGTAACAGTAGAGCATGTTTTACCTCTGAAAAATACAATGTCCCCTCTGGGATTCCATCCCGGGACCTCTCGCATTGTAAGCCACCTCGCTACCAACTTAGCTAAAGGAGAACTCCTCTAACGCAGTTAGTTAAGGTGATTATGACCCTACTACGGTTCCTATAACCTTCGGTCGGGGAGCGTTCCGTTACACTCTCCCCACATCAAGAGTCATCATACCTTGATGACGATATCTCAAATACCAACGTTTACCCCGACCAGTTTTCCTGTTCTAACCATCGTGGGTTATTTAATTGGACGCCAATGTAACAGTAGAGCATGTTTTACCTCCGAACAATGCAATGTCCCCGCTGGGAATCGATCCCGGGACCTCTCGCATTGTAAGCCAGTGCTCTACCAACTGAGCTCAAGGAGATCTCCACTAACGCAGTTAGCAGAGGTGGTTATGAACCTACTACGGTTACTATAACCCTGGGTCGGGGAGCGTTCCCGTTACAGTAACGTTATTTTCGTTGCATTTTATCGAAAATAATGCTACCCATGTTAATGGAAAATGCAAACATTTTTACATAATCGTACCATTTAGATACGTACCTAACCAAAACTCTTTCTCTGTGTTTCCAAATCCGCGTCTGTAGGTTCCCATTTGCGATAAAAGTCAACTGTTCCATCCATTCGTCGTTGGAATACCTGCAATGTGATCAAGTGTAACCACGAATAAGCTACAATCCATGAATAATCATGTCACTACCAAGCCATTACTTAAAAATTAACCTGTCTAAACCGAACAATGAATAAATCAAATTACTGTAAATACCAAACAATTACCTAAACAGTAGCCTGTCTAAACCAAACAGTGAATAAGCCACAATCCTGTCAATACCAAGCAATAACTTAAGCATTAACTAAACCATCGTAATTTCAGCCGATACCTCCATTCTAGTACCATATTTTTACCGTAACTTCCTCCCATACCTCCATTCTTGTACCATATGTTTACCGTAACTTCCGCCCATATATCCATTCTAGTACCATATTTTACAGTACCTTCCGCACATACCTTCATTCTAGTTCCATATTTTTACCGTAACATCCATTCATACCTCCATTCAAGTACCATATTATTACCGTCACGATTACCTGTTTCTAATCCTGTTCAGGTCATGAATATAGAGTTACAATCAATCAATCAATCAATCAATCAATCAATCAATCAATCAATCAATCAATCAATCAATCAATCAATCAATCAATCAATCAATCAATCAATCAATCAATCAATCAATCAATCAATCAATCAATCAATCAATCAATCAATCAATCAATCAATCAATCAATCAATCAATCAATCAATCAATCAATCAATCAATCAATCACATTTAACAATCACATTTAACAAGAATATGCATAATCATTTCTTGCCATCTAATCATTGCCACCAATAACATAGCATCACTTACCGTCCACCCACTACCATTTTTCTCCATCTCACAGTAAACTTCAAAACCAGAGGTATTCTTCGGGAAGATCTTGTATACTCCACTCTTGCAAGTAGTTTTATCAAGTTCACCACAGTCCGAGGGTCGCTTAACTAAAACAAACAAAGCTCCATTTACTGAATATTTATAAAAAAAATCTTGAGTTGTTTTTCAAGACACGCTGATTAGCTGTACATTATTTATATGTGTTAGAGAAAAGCGAATGAACAATCAAGAATGAACAATCTAGAGACACGGGAAACATTGGACACAGGACACGGAACGGAAGCAAACGAAAGAAGAAGAACAAAATGTGATATAGATTACATGTCATTGAAATAAACATCAACATCTATGATATCATTATTAATACGTCCTAGAGCATAAAGTCAAGAATTATATAATGTTGAGAAAATTATTTCCCTTTAAATGCATGACTACTACGCCAGAGTGAATATATATTTATTCTTTCTTATTCTCTTAATAAAATGTAAAACAAAACAATACCGTACTGTCGGAACAATTCTAAAATACCACACTGTCGGAACAATTCTAAAATACCACACTGTCGGAACAATTCTAAAACACCACACTGTCGGAACAATTCTAAAATACCACACTGTCGGAACAATTCTAAAATACCACACTGTCGGAACAATTCTAAAATACCACACTGTCGGAACAATTCTAAAATACCATACTGTCGGAACATTTCTAAAATACCCCACTGTCGGAACAATTCTAAAATACCACACTGTCGGAACAATTCTAAAATACCACACTGTCGGAACAATTCTAAAATACCACACTGTCAGAACAATTCTAAAATACCACACTGTCGGAACAGTTCTAAAATACCACACTGTCGGAACAATTCTAAAATACCACACTGTCGGAACAATTCTAAAATACCACACTGTCGGAACAATTCTAAAATACCACACTGTCGGAACAATTCTAAAATACCATACTGTCGGAACATTTCTAAAATACCACACTGTCGGAACGATTCTAAAATACCACACTGTCGGAACAATTCTAAAATACCACACTGTCGGAACAATTCTAAAATACCACACTGTCGGAACAATTCTAAAATACCACACTGTCGGAACAATTCTAAAATACCACACTGTCGGAACAATTCTAAAATACCACACTGTCGGAACAATTCTAAAATACCACACTGTCGGAACAATTCTAAAATACCACACTGTCAGAACAATTCTAAAATACCACACTGTCGGAACAATTCTAAAATACCACACTGTCGGAACAATTCTAAAATACCACACTGTCGGAACAATTCTAAAACACCACACTGTCATAACAATTCTAAAATACCACACTGTCGGAACAATTCTAAAATACCACACTGTCGGAACAATTCTAAAATACCACACTGTCGGAACAATTCTAAAACAGCACACTGCCGGAACAATTCTAAAATACCACACTGTCGGAACAATTCTAAAATACCACACTGTCGGAACAATTCTAAAATACCACACTGTCTGAACAGTTCTAAAACACCACACTGTCGGAACAATTCTAAAATACCACACTGTCGGAACAATTCTAAAATACCACACTGTCGGAACAATTCTAAAATTCCACACTGTCGAACAATTCTAAAATACCACACTGTCGGAACAATTCTAAAATACCACACTGTCGGAACAATTCTAAAATACCACACTGTCGGAACAATTCTAAAATACCACACTGTCGGAACAATTCTAAAACACCACACTGTCGGAACAATTCTAAAATACCACACTGTCGGAACAATTCTAAAATACCACACTGTCGGAACAATTCTAAAATACCACACTGTCGGAACAATTCTAAAATACCACACTGTCGGAACAGTTCTAAAATACCACACTGTCAGAACAATTCTAAAATACCACACTGTCGGAACAGTTCTAAAATACAACACTGTCGGAACAATTCTAAAATACCACACTGTCGGAACAATTCTAAAATACCACACTGTCGGAACAATTCTAAAATACCACACTGTCAGAACAATTCTAAAATACCACACTGTCAGAACAATTCTAAAATACCACACTGTCAGAACAATTCTAAAATACCACACTGTCGGAACAATTCTAAAATACCACACTGTCGGAACAATTCTAAAATACCACACTGTCGGAACAATTCTAAAATACCATACTGTCGGAACAATTCTAAAACACCACACTGTCGGAACAATTCTAAAATACCACACTGTCGGAACAATTCTAAAATACTACAATGTCGGAACAATTCTAAAATACCACACTGTCGGAACAATTCTAAAATACCACACTGTCGGAACAATTCTAAAATACCACACTGTCGGAACAATTCTAAATACCACACTGTCAGAACAATTCTAAAACACCACACTGTCGGAACAATTCTAAAATACCACACTGTCGGAACAATTCTAAAATACCACACTGTCGGAACAATTTTAAAATACCACACTGTCGGAACAATTCTAAAATACCACACTGTCGGAACAATTCTAAAATACCACAATGTCGGAACAATTCTAAAATACCACACTGTCGGAACAATTCTAAAATACCACACTGTCGGAACAATTCTAAAATACCACACTGTCGGAACAATTCTAAAATACCTCACTGTCGGAACAATTCTAAAATACCACACTGTCAGAACAATTCTAAAATACTACACTGTCAGAACAATTCTAAAATACCACACTGTCGGAACAATTCTAAAATACCACACTGTCAGAACAGTTCTAAAATACCACACTGTCGGAACAATTCTAAAATACCACACTGTCGGAACAATTCTAAAATACCACACTGTCGGAACAATTCTAAAACACCACACTGTCGGAACAATTCTAAAATACCACACTGTCGGAACAATTCTAAAATACCACACTGTCGGAACAATTCTAAAATACCACACTGTCGGAACAATTCTAAAACAGCACACTGCCGGAACAATTCTAAAATACCACACTGTCGGAACAATTCTAAAATACCACACTGTCGGAACAATTCTAAAATACCACACTGTCTGAACAGTTCTAAAACACCACACTGTCGGAACAATTCTAAAATACCACACTGTCGGAACAATTCTAAAATACCACACTGTCGGAACAATTCTTAAATACCACACTGTCGGAACAATTCTAAAATACCACACTGTCGGAACAATTCTAAAATACCACACTGTCGGAACAATTCTAAAATACCACACTGTCGGAACAATTCTAAAATACCACACTGTCGGAACAATTCTAAAATACCACACTGTCGGAACAATTCTAAAATACCACACTGTCGGAACAATTCTAAAATACCACACTGTCGGAACAATTCTAAAATACCACACTGTCGGAACAATTCTAAAATACCTCACTGTCGGAACAATTCTAAAATACCACACTGTCAGAACAATTCTAAAATACTACACTGTCAGAACAATTCTAAAATACCACACTGTCAGAACAATTCTAAAATACCACACTGTCGGAACAATTCTAAAATACCACACTGTCGGAACAATTCTAAAATACCACACTGTCGGAACAATTCTAAAATACCACACTGTCGGAACAATTCTAAAATACCACACTGTCGGAACAATTCTAAAATACCACACTGTCGGAACAATTCTAAAATACCACACTGTCGTAACAATTCTAAAATACCACACTGTCGGAACAATTCTAAAATACTACACTGTCGGAACAATTCTAAAATACCACACTGTCGGAACAATTCTAAAATACCACACTGTCGGAACAATTCTAAAATACCACACTGTCGGAACAATTCTAAAATACCACACTGTCGGAACAATTCTAAAACACCACACTGCCGGAACAATTCTAAAATACCACACTGTCGGAACAATTCTAAAATACTACACTGTCGGAACAATTCTAAAATACCACACTGTCGGAACAATTCTAAAATACCACACTGTCGGAACAATTCTAAAATACCACACTGTCGGAACAATTCTAAAATACCACACTGTCGGAACAATTCTAAAACACCACACTGCCGGAACAATTCTAAAATACCACACTGTCGGAACAATTCTAAAATACCACACTGTCGGAACAATTCTAAAATACCACACTGTCGGAACAATTCTAAAATACCACACTGTCGGAACAATTCTAAAATACCACACTGTCGGAACAATTCTAAAATACCACACTGTCGGAACAATTCTAAAATACCACACTGTCGGAACAATTCTAAAATACCACACTGTCGGAACAATTCTAAAATACCACACTGTCGGAACAATTCTAAAATACCACACTGTCGGAACAATTCTAAAATACCACACTGTCAGAACAATTCTAAAATACTACACTGTCAGAACAATTCTAAAATACCACACTGTCGGAACAATTCTAAAATACCACACTGTCAGAACAATTCTAAAACACCACACTGTCGGAACAATTCTAAAATACCACACTGTCGGAACAATTCTAAAATACCACACTGTCGGAACAATTCTAAAATACCACACTGTCGGAACAATTCTAAAATACCACACTGTCGGAACAATTCTAAAATACCACACTGTCGGAACAATTCTAAAATACCACACTGACGGAACAATTCTAAAACAGCACACTGCCGGAACAATTCTAAAATACCACACTGTCGGAACAATTCTAAAATACCACACTGTCGGAACAATTCTAAAATACCACACTGTCTTAACAGTTCTAAAACACCACACTGTCGGAACAATTCTAAAATACCACACTGTCGGAACAATTCTAAAATACCACACTGTCGGAACAGTTCTAAAATACAACACTGTCGGAACAATTCTAAAATACCACACTGTCAGAACAATTCTAAAATACCACACTGTCAGAACAATTCTAAAATACCACACTGTCAGAACAATTCTAAAATACCACACTGTCGGAACAATTCTAAAATACCACACTGTCGGAACAATTCTAAAACACCACACTGTCGAAACAATTCTAAAATACCACACTGTCGGAACAATTCTAAAATACTACACTGTCAGAACAATTCTAAAATACCACACTGTCGGAACAATTCTAAAATACCACACTGTCGGAACAATTCTAAAATACCACACTGTCGGAACAATTCTAAATACCACACTGTCAGAACAATTCTAAAACACCACACTGTAGGAACAATTCTAAAATACCACACTGTCGGAACAATTCTAAAATACCACACTGTCGGAACAATTCTAAAATACCACACTGTCGGAACAATTCTAAAATACCACACTGTCGGAACAATTCTAAAACACCACACTGCCGAAACAATTCTAAAATACCACACTGTCGGAACAATTCTAAAATACCACACTGTCGGAACAATTCTAAAATACCACACTGTCTGAACAGTTCTAAAACACCACACTGTCGGAACAATTCTAAAATACCACACTGTCGGAACAATTCTAAAATACCACACTGTCGGAACAATTCTAAAATACCTCACTGTCGGAACAATTCTAAAATACCACACTGTCGGAACAATTCTAAAATACCACACTGTCGGAACAATTCTAAAACACCACACTGTCGGAACAATTCTAAAACACCACACTGTCGGAACAGTTCTAAAATACCACACTGTCAGAACAATTCTAAAATACCACACTGTCGGAACAGTTCTAAAATACAACACTGTCGGAACAATTCTAAAATACCACACTGTCGGAACAATTCTAAAATACCACACTGTCGGAACAATTCTAAAATACCACACTGTCAGAACAATTCTAAAATACCACACTGTCAGAACAATTCTAAAATACCACACTGTCAGAACAATTCTAAAATACCACACTGTCGGAACAATTCTAAAATACCACACTGTCGGAACAATTCTAAAATACCACACTGTCGGAACAATTCTAAAATACCATACTGTCGGAACAATTCTAAAACACCACACTGTCGGAACAATTCTAAAATACCACACTGTCGGAACAATTCTAAAATACTACAATGTCGGAACAATTCTAAAATACCACACTGTCGGAACAATTCTAAAATACCACACTGTCGGAACAATTCTAAAATACCACACTGTCGGAACAATTCTAAATACCACACTGTCAGAACAATTCTAAAACACCACACTGTCGGAACAATTCTAAAATACCACACTGTCGGAACAATTCTAAAATACCACACTGTCGGAACAATTTTAAAATACCACACTGTCGGAACAATTCTAAAATACCACACTGTCGGAACAATTCTAAAATACCACAATGTCGGAACAATTCTAAAATACCACACTGTCGGAACAATTCTAAAATACCACACTGTCGGAACAATTCTAAAATACCACACTGTCGGAACAATTCTAAAATACCTCACTGTCGGAACAATTCTAAAATACCACACTGTCAGAACAATTCTAAAATACTACACTGTCAGAACAATTCTAAAATACCACACTGTCGGAACAATTCTAAAATACCACACTGTCAGAACAGTTCTAAAATACCACACTGTCGGAACAATTCTAAAATACCACACTGTCGGAACAATTCTAAAATACCACACTGTCGGAACAATTCTAAAACACCACACTGTCGGAACAATTCTAAAATACCACACTGTCGGAACAATTCTAAAATACCACACTGTCGGAACAATTCTAAAATACCACACTGTCGGAACAATTCTAAAACAGCACACTGCCGGAACAATTCTAAAATACCACACTGTCGGAACAATTCTAAAATACCACACTGTCGGAACAATTCTAAAATACCACACTGTCTGAACAGTTCTAAAACACCACACTGTCGGAACAATTCTAAAATACCACACTGTCGGAACAATTCTAAAATACCACACTGTCGGAACAATTCTTAAATACCACACTGTCGGAACAATTCTAAAATACCACACTGTCGGAACAATTCTAAAATACCACACTGTCGGAACAATTCTAAAATACCACACTGTCGGAACAATTCTAAAATACCACACTGTCGGAACAATTCTAAAATACCACACTGTCGGAACAATTCTAAAATACCACACTGTCGGAACAATTCTAAAATACCACACTGTCGGAACAATTCTAAAATACCACACTGTCGGAACAATTCTAAAATACCTCACTGTCGGAACAATTCTAAAATACCACACTGTCAGAACAATTCTAAAATACTACACTGTCAGAACAATTCTAAAATACCACACTGTCAGAACAATTCTAAAATACCACACTGTCGGAACAATTCTAAAATACCACACTGTCGGAACAATTCTAAAATACCACACTGTCGGAACAATTCTAAAATACCACACTGTCGGAACAATTCTAAAATACCACACTGTCGGAACAATTCTAAAATACCACACTGTCGGAACAATTCTAAAATACCACACTGTCGTAACAATTCTAAAATACCACACTGTCGGAACAATTCTAAAATACTACACTGTCGGAACAATTCTAAAATACCACACTGTCGGAACAATTCTAAAATACCACACTGTCGGAACAATTCTAAAATACCACACTGTCGGAACAATTCTAAAATACCACACTGTCGGAACAATTCTAAAACACCACACTGCCGGAACAATTCTAAAATACCACACTGTCGGAACAATTCTAAAATACTACACTGTCGGAACAATTCTAAAATACCACACTGTCGGAACAATTCTAAAATACCACACTGTCGGAACAATTCTAAAATACCACACTGTCGGAACAATTCTAAAATACCACACTGTCGGAACAATTCTAAAACACCACACTGCCGGAACAATTCTAAAATACCACACTGTCGGAACAATTCTAAAATACCACACTGTCGGAACAATTCTAAAATACCACACTGTCGGAACAATTCTAAAATACCACACTGTCGGAACAATTCTAAAATACCACACTGTCGGAACAATTCTAAAATACCACACTGTCGGAACAATTCTAAAATACCACACTGTCGGAACAATTCTAAAATACCACACTGTCGGAACAATTCTAAAATACCACACTGTCGGAACAATTCTAAAATACCACACTGTCGGAACAATTCTAAAATACCACACTGTCAGAACAATTCTAAAATACTACACTGTCAGAACAATTCTAAAATACCACACTGTCGGAACAATTCTAAAATACCACACTGTCAGAACAATTCTAAAACACCACACTGTCGGAACAATTCTAAAATACCACACTGTCGGAACAATTCTAAAATACCACACTGTCGGAACAATTCTAAAATACCACACTGTCGGAACAATTCTAAAATACCACACTGTCGGAACAATTCTAAAATACCACACTGTCGGAACAATTCTAAAATACCACACTGACGGAACAATTCTAAAACAGCACACTGCCGGAACAATTCTAAAATACCACACTGTCGGAACAATTCTAAAATACCACACTGTCGGAACAATTCTAAAATACCACACTGTCTTAACAGTTCTAAAACACCACACTGTCGGAACAATTCTAAAATACCACACTGTCGGAACAATTCTAAAATACCACACTGTCGGAACAGTTCTAAAATACAACACTGTCGGAACAATTCTAAAATACCACACTGTCAGAACAATTCTAAAATACCACACTGTCAGAACAATTCTAAAATACCACACTGTCAGAACAATTCTAAAATACCACACTGTCGGAACAATTCTAAAATACCACACTGTCGGAACAATTCTAAAACACCACACTGTCGAAACAATTCTAAAATACCACACTGTCGGAACAATTCTAAAATACTACACTGTCAGAACAATTCTAAAATACCACACTGTCGGAACAATTCTAAAATACCACACTGTCGGAACAATTCTAAAATACCACACTGTCGGAACAATTCTAAATACCACACTGTCAGAACAATTCTAAAACACCACACTGTAGGAACAATTCTAAAATACCACACTGTCGGAACAATTCTAAAATACCACACTGTCGGAACAATTCTAAAATACCACACTGTCGGAACAATTCTAAAATACCACACTGTCGGAACAATTCTAAAACACCACACTGCCGAAACAATTCTAAAATACCACACTGTCGGAACAATTCTAAAATACCACACTGTCGGAACAATTCTAAAATACCACACTGTCTGAACAGTTCTAAAACACCACACTGTCGGAACAATTCTAAAATACCACACTGTCGGAACAATTCTAAAATACCACACTGTCGGAACAATTCTAAAATACCTCACTGTCGGAACAATTCTAAAATACCACACTGTCGGAACAATTCTAAAATACCACACTGTCGGAACAATTCTAAAACACCACACTGTCGGAACAATTCTAAAACACCACACTGTCGGAACAATTCTAAAATACCACACTGTCGGAACAATTCTAAAATACCACACTGTCGGAACAATTCTAAAACACCAAACTGTCGGAACAATTCTAAAATACCACACTGTCGGAACAATTCTAAAACACCACACTGTCGAAACAATTCTAAAATACCACACTGTCGGAACAATTCTAAAATACCACACTGTCTGAACAATTCTAAAATACCACACTGTCGGAACAATTCTAAAATACCACACTGTCAGAACAGTTCTAATATACCACACTGTCGGAACAATTCTAAAATACCACGCTGTCGGAACAATTCTAAAATACCACACTGTCGGAACAATTCTAAAATACCACACTGTCGGAACAATTCTAAAATACCACACTGTCGGAACAATTCTAAAATACCACACTGTCGGAACAATTCTAAAACAGCACACTGCCGGAACAATTCTAAAATACCACACTGTCGGAACAATTCTAAAATACCACACTGTCGGAACAATTCTAAAATACCACACTGTCTGAACAGTTCTAAAACACCACACTGTCGGAACAATTCTAAAATACCACACTGTCGGAACAATTCTAAAATACCACACTGTCGGAACAGTTCTAAAATACAACACTGTCGGAACAATTCTAAAATACCACACTGTCAGAACAATTCTAAAATACCACACTGTCAGAACAATTCTAAAATACCACACTGTCAGAACAATTCTAAAATACCACACTGTCGGAACAATTCTAAAACACCACACTGTCGAAACAATTCTAAAATACCACACTGTCGGAACAATTCTAAAATACTACACTGTCAGAACAATTCTAAAATACCACACTGTCGGAACAATTCTAAAATACCACACTGTCGGAACAATTCTAAAATACCACACTGTCGGAACAATTCTAAATACCACACTGTCAGAACAATTCTAAAACACCACACTGTAGGAACAATTCTAAAATACCACACTGTCGGAACAATTCTAAAATACCACACTGTCGGAACAATTCTAAAATACCACACTGTCGGAACAATTCTAAAATACCACACTGTCGGAACAATTCTAAAACACCACACTGCCGAAACAATTCTAAAATACCACACTGTCGGAACAATTCTAAAATACCACACTGTCGGAACAATTCTAAAATACCACACTGTCTGAACAGTTCTAAAACACCACACTGTCGGAACAATTCTAAAATACCACACTGTCGGAACAATTCTAAAATACCACACTGTCGGAACAATTCTAAAATACCTCACTGTCGGAACAATTCTAAAATACCACACTGTCAGAACAATTCTAAAATACCACACTGTCGGAACAATTCTAAAACACCACACTGTCGGAACAATTCTAAAACACCACACTGTCGGAACAATTCTAAAATACCACACTGTCGGAACAATTCTAAAATACCACACTGTCGGAACAATTCTAAAACACCAAACTGTCGGAACAATTCTAAAATACCACACTGTCGGAACAATTCTAAAACACCACACTGTCGAAACAATTCTAAAATACCACACTGTCGGAACAATTCTAAAATACCACACTGTCTGAACAATTCTAAAATACCACACTGTCGGAACAATTCTAAAATACCACACTGTCAGAACAGTTCTAAAATACCACACTGTCGGAACAATTCTAAAATACCACGCTGTCGGAACAATTCTAAAATACCACACTGTCGGAACAATTCTAAAATACCACACTGTCGGAACAATTCTAAAATACCACACTGTCGGAACAATTCTAAAATACCACACTGTCGGAACAATTCTAAAATACCACACTGTCGGAACAATTCCAAAATCATATATCTTAAATGACTTAGGCCAAAAAAAAAATATGTGTGTTTACGGTCACCCGACCTACCCTAATTTTTGCTAGCGACCCTATGCATTTTTACACAGAATTCGGATAACCATTTTTGTTGTTTAACCAGCAGCAATGTTTTATTTATTCATCTGCTAGCTTTTTGTCGAAATTGAGAGCAAAGAAGGTAGAAAAACTGCATAATTCGTCATTCTACCGGAATTTTCGAAAATTAAATACCGGAATCGGATTCCGGAACCGGGAACGACTATTTCCGGTTTTGTCGATAATAAAAAAAAAAAAAAAAAAAAATTTAATCCCGACCGACCGACCCAAGATTTTTTTGACATGTGACAGTAAACACACATATATTTTTTTTTGGCCTTAGAACAGCTTTTAGAACATACACAAGTAAGTAAACACTCCATTGGATTCAAGTGACGGAATAGAGTCTGTATTGTACGTTTTTATAAGACTATTATCTTTACTGTACATAGATGACAATATTATTTTCTGATTCTACTACTGAATTATACTGCTCACTTGTTATTACATAATGTTACTTTAAACACATTTTATTGTCATACAAAACAAGATAAATGGATAAGACACAAGTTGTAAACTTGTGAAGTCTTCTCCGGTACATATATAAACATTAGCAATGACAATATATTACAAATACAGATAATATGAATAACTACTATAGCAAAAATTGAAGATAACAATAATGTTTTATCGAGTACACCTCGCCTGAGCGGGATTCGAACACATTCGTCCCCCCCCCCCCCCCCGAAATACTGCTCACATGTTATTAAACAGCAATCACTCAATCAAAGAATGAAATTGATAATAAATAAATTTATAGATCTACCTATTTCTTCTTAATGTTTTTAAATTTATTTTTGCTCTCGGGCTAAAAGCAGGATGGATATGAAAACTACATGTGTAAATCTATAATAATTTCAATAGAAATTGCGTAAGGGAATGACCATTTAACTTGAAGTGGGGTTATGTTTTTTTTCTAAAAAGAATATTCTGATTCCCAATGTTGCTGAAAAAAATATTCTGATTTTGGTGGAGGAAAAAAATAATAATCTGATTCAGAGTTTTTGTCATATAACCTAATGTTAAATTCTCGAAATAAATTTCGCGCTTTGCGCGACCAAATTTTTTTTTTATTATCATTAGTAAGACTTTTACACTTAAGCAAGCTGGAAATATACATGAATAAAGACAAAATAATTACCTCGACAAGTCGTGGTCGGTGGATCTTGGTTTTTACAATTGCAGCGTTCTGACAGGTGGGCAATTATTTTGCCCGCAACTTGTCCGGAAATTTTCACATCTGAAAATAATATATCAATAAAGTAGAAAAAACCCTCAGACTTCCCGAAACTTGCTGAGAAGTTGTCAGTCATTCGGACTGACAGACATGAAAATCTTGTCAGACCGAAAAATATTTTGCCGGTCCGAAAAAAAAGTTCCAAAAAATTCACTGTCACATGCATAATGTTTAGTTTGGACTTTTTAGAGTGATTTACCCTAGTATTAGCAATTGGGCACCTGATTTCACCTCTGGTTTTTATAGAGGTTAAAGTAATTCAATTTTCAGTTTTCAGTGTTGTTCAAAATTGTATATGTTATGTCTTTTATAGTGTGTGTCTCGAGTTTTGTTGTTTTGATGACCTTGTACTACAGGTCAATGGTTGTATGAAAGACGGCGTGCCATTGGCTAATATATATACAAATAACCAATCGTGTCGTGATCGTCTTCACAAATGGGTTTGGTTGAAACCGGAAATGTATAAAAGGGGTGAAAACAATGAAAATTATGTAATTTAAAAATAAAATTAAACAATGATCAATGCCTTTCGAACAAAATCTGAGGTAACTATTATACCAAACATTCGGTATTACAGAGTTGGCGGTATTACAGAGTTGGCGAAAACTTTTTTTTTTCTGTCTGACATTGGGTCAGACAGGAACTGGGGTTCTGTCTTACCCATGGGCTTTGTGTCTGTCCCACCATTTTTTTTGTAATATTGTATATAACCTGTCAATTTTTTTTTTTTTTTTTTATACAGAACTGAATGCAAGATTACCTATAGTCATGATCATTAAACAACTCAATTAAATGTTTTTCTGTTTTCATATTTTTATCTAAAAAGATAATGCAGATATAGCCAACAATCCATTAAACAACTCAATTAAATGTTTTTCTGTATACATATTTTTATCTAAAAAGATAATGCAGATATAGCCAACAATATGTATCTAATGGTCCGATCACGTTCCGAATATTATACATCAATGTCAGTTTCCGGTTTACCTACATTTTTTATTTCAGTTAAGAATATGAATCCGCTGTCATCTTCAATATATAAGCATCTCAAAACATATTTAATTAAACACAAACAATCTTTGATACTTGGGGAGTGTGGAAGTCAACTTATTTCTGTGCTCAGTAATATATTTCAGTTTTAATGTTCCACGTTTTGCAGGTGCTGGTTCCTACTAAAAGGATGTTTACATTTACGTACATTTGTATAGGAGTTTCGATTACAAAGAGGAACGTGTCGGTATGACAGAATAAATAAAAAAATTTCAAGTCTCTGTCTGACATTTTAATAAAACTGAAAACGGAATTTAATGCCATTGGCAGTGGAAACTGGGAGGGAATAATTTCAATCGCCGTTCCTTTCAGATATCTATCATCTATGTTTTACCGGGCATTCGGTCCGATATATATTTTGAAATCGTCGGTCCTACTGCATTTCTGTCGGTCAGAACCGACGGACCGACGGTTTTCGGGAAGTCTGACCCTTAATTTCTGCATGGAAGCCAAAAAGTATCAAATTTATCATTAAATTAAGGGGTAAAAGGACGTGTCTGAAGTCAAATGATATTTTTGGCTTTTCTGTTTTTAAAGCTCCCTCACACTTTCCAGAGGGCACTTATGAAGCTTGCTTACCGCACACTTGCAGTTCCCTTCAAAAACCGGACCTCCACATTCTGAACCACTCCTACGCCTCTGAATACTGTTCATCTGATATTAAACAACAATCACTCAATCAAACAATATAATAAATAGTAAATGGATAAAAGGAACCACCAGTTGGAAATATGCATGCTTCAATACAAAATAATTACCTCGTCTAGTTGCGTTCGGTTCTTTTCTGTGAATGCAGCGATCAGACATAAGGTGAATTATTTTGCTGGCAGTTTGTTCGGAAATTTTTACATCTGAAAATAAGATGTGAAAATTTAGCGATCTTTAATTATCCACCAATCAAACTAAAAGTATATAATTATCAATGAAGGATAATAGGATCGACACACGTAAGTTACTGTTAACATCTGATTGTATGAATGTTGGTGGTTATTCCGTGCCACGAGCAAGGACCTGGATTTCTAACGTCATATGTCGTGGTCTTTTTCTTTATGAGAGATGTTTGATAGTTTTGTTGATATTGGTGGAATTAATGAGCATCACTGTTTAAACATTCTGTTCATGTAATGATTATAAACGTTTATACTTTGATTTTACATATATTTACTGATTTGCACACTTGTCTTCACGGGAGCGAATCCATTATTTTGGCGGGAAAAGATCCAATGACGCATGTTTTAAGGATCGGAAGTCTCTACAGAGGATTGGATACATATGCGCGCATACACCGATATTTAGGAGATCGGGTTGTTTGATTATGGCTTGTGGAGGTGTATAAATCCAGACACGTGTTCAGGCGATCGCTTCACCAAAGGTCGTAAACGTAGATGCAAGTGTACTCTTTTAAAGAGTTACCACCGTTTCACTAATAGATATGATTTACGACTTACGATAACAAGTGATCGCAAAGTAAAGAGTGGTTGTAGGTACTCGTAAGTAATCCTATGTGCACGTAGCAAAAATGACCGCGTTGTTTGTAGCTCTTTTTCAGGAATAGAAACATGTTAGAGAAGACACGTCGGATTATTCGCGATAATCTCAACCCACTTTTATTTACTAGCACCGCGCAACAAATAAATAGAACATGCATCAAATCATTATTTGAACCTAGTTCTTCAATTCATTAATAGATTAAAGCATTACTAAATACAATACCTGTTTTAGACTAACTTGGATATAATTTTATTTTCTTAGAAAAAATAGCAGACCTCCCTCCACCCCAGTTATAAAATGGTTACTTTAGTGCCTTTTGTGATATCAACCTCTCTATAATTCATTTGAAGGAAAGATGTTTTTGAATGCGAATATTAGACCTGGCCAATTGAAGCGAGCAATAAATATTAGATGCACGCTACAATTTATATATTTTGAGGGCGGTATAAAATAATCGAAACAGGTCCGTGTAATTGTTTTCTTTTTCGTCAGCGTTTACTTAATATTAACATATTTTATTAACGTGGGGATATCTAGAAGGAATATTTGCAGGAACGGTATCGGGTACTAACAACGATTCAAAAATAAGGTTAAGAACAAACAGAATATGAATGTATTGTGTCAAATATATGGTAACACTTTTGAATTTTCCCCTTACATATAGCATGTACTTTATCAAAACATTATTCTATCAGAAGAAAGGTTTGGTAGCAATTTACGCTTAACAAATACATTTTTCCTAATAATTTTGATTTATTTATTATTTATAATTTCTTAGAGCAAATATATTTAAGAATTAGTTTGATATAAAATGTGAAGGAATTTTTTTTAATTATCAAGGAGTGAAATGAAAACAAACCAATAGGTATAACTTATATTGCCAGAAAAAATAAATTCAATAAACATATACATGTATATATCAATCAATATCAATATGTTTCACAAATCATATCAATATTATAAAAATAACAAATGTTTTTGGCAACAGAATCCCCCTATTCAGTGTTTCCTTATTTAAACATATGTATAAACATAAATTAAGAGGAAGGAGGTGGGTTTTTTTAAACTAGTCCCAGCAAAATTTTCAATATAATATAGCTAACTTTAACAAAGAAATTTACATATATATAACAAAGGAAAAGAAAACTGACTAATTTTTTACCAGACTTCTCAAGTAGAACCACCCTAAGCAAAACCGAATCAAACTGGTGTGCCAAATCAAGTAGAACATAGAAATTCCACTGTCTTGTTAATTATATAATTTAAAAAAATTAATCAACCCAATGTGAACTTTAATGTAATTAGTTTCCGAGATATATACTATAAACGATACGAGATCTGTTTTACCTCCGTTATAGGAGATGTTACTTGTCGAAAGTCGTAAGTCGTAACTCTTACGATTAAGACTAGTTTAGTGAAACGCACGTATACGTGCACGTAAGGAAATCGTAAGAGTGATCTTAGACTTACGATTTACGATCTCTTTATTGAAACGGTCACCAGGAACGGATCGTAACGCATAAGAAGATGAAATGATCCGTACACAGCAGGTTATTTTGGTTCGTAAAGATAAATGGGTTCGTACACCACGGGTCTTTAAAAACGATGGACGGGTTCGGACGTGTTCACACACCGCATTTCTGTAGGAACGGGGAATGAAGAGATATAAAGTAATGCGTTGCTCTAAAAAATAAATAGAACGTGATGAAAGAAATATACATGAATGGTTAATAAATCTGGTATTGGTATAGAGTGATACAACTGATAATATTCCATTCTTCTAACGAATTAACATGTGTCGTTACTGTTGACTTATTATTATTTAAAATAATTTCTTACATACCATTTGGACAGGACAAGGCAGTGATCAAAACTGGAAACGCTAGCATCCAAGTGACCCACATTGTATGGGACTCCATTCCTAAGTTCAGAAGTGACCGTTCTTTTTGATGTCTACATATGATTTTATATACACCTGTTACAAGATCAAATTTCATTGATCATTTTTATAATTATGTTTTTGCATATCAAAATAAAAAAAAGTAAAATTTATCAAGAATTTGCCAACTTTTGCGAAATTAGTTTATTTATTTATTTTATTTTTTTAGTTATTAAATTGTTTTTGCCGGGGGGGGGGGGGGGGGGTCGGGGGAGGGGGGCTGTCCATGGTCGTATGGTTGTTGGATTTCCACTAGCTATGCAATTCGTGCTTATCATCTCTGAGTTGTGAGGTCGAACCCCACTCATGGCGAGGTGTGCTTGATACAACATTGTGTGATAAAGTTTGTCAGTGACATGCTGCAGGTCGGTTGTTTTCTCTGGGCACTCCGGTTTCCTTCACCAATAAAATTGTCCGCCACGATAATCAAAATAAAATATTAATACTAAGTTATTTGTCCTTTTTCTCATATAAATTAGTGTCTATGCTTCTATTGCTACTTTCAAATATGTTGGCTTTGAGCGTACGTACATGATGAAGATTATTCCAGAAACGCGTTTTTATTACTCACAATTGAATTTTATTACTGCAATACAAATAATTTAAGGCAGTAAACATATCCAATAAACCTCATAAAAATAGCTTGTCTAAGTAATATTATATTTTTTAATTAAACATATTGATAGTTTTTTTGTGAAGTAAATTCATTTTAAGAAAAGAAAATTATATATTAATGAAGTAAATTTACGTTTGTTTTGTAAAGTAAAATAATTTGTTTTTATTAATGTGAGGTATATCACCTCAACAGCCTCTCACATTCCATCCACTAAACCTCTAACGTATGTTCCAATTTCCATCTTCTTGTCTGAAATTAGAAGATTATATAACACATAGTAATGAGCGAGTCGGTACTCTTCACTGTAAATATTGAACCAAAATTTCTCCTTATTATTAATCAATGAATTTCTCTGACGTCACACTATTGTTCGGACAGTGGATTATCTTTAAGAATCTACAGTTTATTCTTTAATCTTTTGTTTTCGCGTAAATGAACTTGAACCTTTTACAATTTTAAGCTTAATAACATATTTTTAAAATTTTGGTAACTGCTTGACTTTTTCAAGTCTGCTTTAAGTTTCAATTATGTAAACAAAGCGAGATAACTCTAAAGTTTTTAGCTGTCTTGTAAAATATTTATATATAAAATATAATCAATATCTACAATAAAAGTGAATTTTCGGTCTAATATCCGTATTCACCAATATGATACAATAATGATAGCTTACCCTTAACTGTGTTAATATTGTTGGTTCCCATCTACTTGTTTTTATATTTGATGATAATTAATATTAAATTTAATTTAGCGAAATTTGACGTATCACAATAATTCTGTATTGAATATTTTAAACAGAGACCGCTGAAATTTTTAGAGTTATCTCGCTTTGTTTACATTTTTCAAACTGAGTAGAAATCCCGTCAATTTATTTTGTTGTCAATCATATTTCTATTTGTTTAGGTATAGCAAGATTATTATATTTATTACTATTTTTCAAAGAGTTTTCTTTTTAATTTTTCAAGGTATAATATTGGTAGACATATTCTGCATACTTGTGTAAGCTATATGTGAAAAAAAAAGTTTTATCTTATAATATACATTGATAATCTTCGGTTGCTTCCACCAATAATACTGACTGCCACGATATAACTGAAATATTGCTGAAAGTGGTGTTAAGCACCATAACTAGTATATATGACCGGCACAGAAGAATATATAGGACCGGCATATAAGAGTATGTAGGACGGCATATAAGAGTATGTAGGACCGGCATATAAGAGTATGTACGACCGGCATATAAGAGTATGTGGGACCGGCATATCAGAGTATAACGGACTGGCATATAATAATATATAGGAGAGGCATATCAGAGTATGTAGCACCGGCATATAAGAGTATGTGGGACCGGCATATCAGAGTATAACGGACTGGCATATAAGAGTATATAGGAGCGGCATATAAGAATATAAAATAATTTAAAAAGATGATATAGAAAAACTAGTAACCGAAATTATGGGAAAACTGATGACAGAAATGAAGTACGAAATAAAAGACGAAATTGTAAAAGAAGTAAGAAAGGATAATGAAAAAATCAGAAAAGAAATGAAAATTGAGAACGAAAAATTAAAAGCAGATTATGACCCCAGAATGTCTAGCTTAAGTGGGAAATTGGAATCTGTAAAATTTGACAATGCGAACTTGCTTAAAAAAAAATGCCGAGTTGTGCACTCGCATTAAAGAGATGGAAGGAAAAATCGAATCGGTTGAACAGATGTCTATAGATAGTATCAGAAAAGGTATCTGGAATGAGCAGTATTACAGGAAGAAAAACCTTAAGATTTATAACTGTGAGAAAAGAAGGGGAGACTACCAGTTAAGCTGCTCAAAGAGATAAATGACAAAGTGGGTTTAAGATTCGACCCAACAGAGATAGTTGCGATGCACAGAATACCCGGGAAGCAGGGTGACCCCAGATCTTTACTATTGATTTTTTTTAAGAATGGACTCTAAAATAGCGGTACTGCCAAAAAAGAAAAGATATGAAAGAAACAATGCAAATAAAAATCGGGGATGACATAACACAACTGAAACAAGAGATATTAAATAGACAGCATTTAAACGATCACATCACTAGTGCGTGGTACTTTAATGGTCATATTTACGGTACTGATTTAAATGGCGGCAGACATAAATTCGATACTTATTACAGTATCTCACAGAAACTTGGTCGCTAATTTAATCCAGCAACTTAATCAATAGCTTTTGACACAGGCGCTCGTTGCATGGACCTACCACTCCCCTTTTTCTAACTTTCTGTTTACAAATTTTTTTACAGTGAAATTTCTTCATTTCTTTATTTTTCATCTCTTTTTCCTTATGTTAGCTTGTTCGTGTCAATATTCATACAATCTTATGTTAACATCAAATTGCATGTGTCGACCCTATATAGATACTAATAATCCACAAGGCAGGTTTAAAAATCGTACCCCTGCTCTCTTCGAGTACATTTATTGCACCTTATTTCCATTATTTCCAAAATTTATTTGGAACTTTTGTGACCCTATCGTTGAAGTATTTGAAACTTTTGTTACCCTATCGTTGAAGTTAATGCAGTGGTACGTCACTTCCGTCATCCGTGGGTCCTTATACGAAATATTTGGCAATAAATGTGGAAAAATATTAAAATTCTGGAGAACTGAGCTATCGTATGCACAAAACAAAAACAGGTTGCAGAAAGATGCGTCTTTTAGGAATGGATACATGTCCTAGTTTGAATGACATAATGGAAATAATGTGCAATAAATGTACTCGAAGCGAGTAGGGGTACGATTTTTAACCCTGCCGAGTTGCATGCCTTGTGGATTATTAGTACATGTGTATCTACATTGTATATATATAGAGTCGACACATGCAATTTGATGTTAACATTAGATTGCATGAATATTGACACGAACAAGTTAAAATAAGGAAAAAGAGATGAAATAATAACGAAATAAAGAAATTCTATTGAAAATAAATTTGTAAACAGGTGTGTCATTTGCGTCAAACATTTAAACCTACAGCTGAATCGTGTATTTTCGTTCACATAATTTTACAAGAGACTGAAGAGTGTTAAATGTGACCTAAATTTATATGTACATTTTTTCGGTTCGCAACTAATTTTCAGCAGATTTTATCTTACAAATACAAAACTTTTTAATGTTGTTTGATGTGAAGGTTTGCAATTTTTAAACTTAAATCGGCTGAAACTTATTGATTTACCCAACCGATATAATAACACCGCAAGATTAAATCTAAAAATAGATAGATTCCAGGTAAATAATGAATATTCAAGATTTGGGATGCGAACGGAACAAATACACATCGAAATTTTAAATCATATTTCACACACTTGTAAAATAATGTGCACGAAAAAACACAATTCAGCTGAAGTTTGAAAATATTGAAAACGCAAACAATACACATATAAAACAAAAAAAAACCAAAAAAAAACCCATCGTACTTCTAAATGTCAGCAAATTTTGCCACAATGGAGTAGTGTAGATTCAGTGAGAAAAGACCGCTAAATATGGTCTAAAAATAGATAGATTACAAGTAAAAAATGAATATTCAAAAGATGAGCTTAGAGTTGGAAAAAACCACGAAAATAGAACAAATTGTAAAATATATTTAGTGAAGGACTACTGATTTTCATAAAATTCGACAGAAATAAATTATTTTCTACATGCTTCCACAAACAAGAATAGTTTGATTCTAATAAATATTGATGACCATTGACCCATGTCTCATTTTATCCAAACCACGCTACGTGAAAAAGAAATTTTGTTCAAAATTAACCTAATCAGGTCATATCCTGTCACAGGTAGCAATTAAAGGCAATTAGATATTTAATCTTGTTAACTACACCTGTTGGCTCAACTCTTTAGTTTTATGACCCTTTTTATTGCACCTGTCTCCATCCTACCTGTTGTCTGACATGTCAAATCCGACATGTCGGACGTCGGACATCTATCACAATATGTCCTTGAGTGTACTGTATCTATATAGAGTCGACACATGCAATTTGATGTTAACATTATATTGTATGAATATTGACACGAACAAGTTAAAATAAGGAAAAAGAGATAAAATAATAAAGAAATAAAGAAATTTCATTGAAAATAAATTTGTAAACAGAAAGTTAGAACAAAGGGGGGTGGTAAGTCCGTGCCACGAGCGCCTGTGGTTTTTGAGAGTAGAATAGTCTCTATTTCTTTGTATTCTTTTTCTTTCACTTATTAATACGATGTAAAATTAATTTTTGCCCCTTTTGATTCTCATGAAACCATGCATTAAATTTAGTTTTTGTTTTGCTCTGTTATTATTGCTACCGGAAAATATTACATGTTTCTCCGGTATTGTATAATTTGTAGCATATGTAATTTCCAGCTGATTTGTTATCGTGTTTCTACCAGTGTCACGAGTGTTAATAAAAGGTTATAATAACCTTCTGACAGGTAATGCAACCCAATCTAAATATAACTTACTACGGACCTAAATTGACCGTTATAATTTTTGTTCCAAAGATGATTTCCGGTTGATTTGTTATTGGTTTTCTACCAGTGCAGTTTCATGAGTGTCAATTTGAAACAAGAACTACTAGAAGGTCTTTCTCAAAGTCAACGGTTATGCAACTCTATCAAAATATAGCGTACTACGGACCTAAGTAGTAGGTATTAACACGAGTGTACCAAAATATAGTTGGAAACGTTTTAATAGGGTGACGGTCCGATAGTCCGAAGGTCCAATAGTCCGAAGGTCCGATAGTCTGAAGGTCCAATATTCCGAAGGTCTAATAGTCCGAAGGTCCAATAGTCCGAAGGTCCGAATGTCCAATAGTCCGAAAGTCCTATATTCCGGAGGTTAGATAGTACGAAACCCAAATAGTTTTTTTTTCATTCCGGCAGTAGCTCGATAAACGGTTTACACCCCGTTTTTTAGCATTTTCAGTGAATCGTCTTTGATTATCAAGATTAATATAAGATGGATCCCCTTTGTTAGAAATTGGACATTTAACTTCACGGTACGTAGTACAGTAGATTAAAAAACCACAGTTTAGCTACAGCAGCGATTTTTTTAAACCAAGGTGGTGACAATTACAAATGTATATCGGCTCTGAATACAATTTCATTTAAACACATATATATATATATATTTATTTCTACCGTTAATTGTATTTATTGTTTTATTTATTTTTAAAGTAATTTAAAATGGGAATCATTTTTTGCAATTTTCTATGGCATCCAATTTTGCCATGGTTACGCCACTTGATATTTAAGTTGAAACACATTTATAATTATAACATAAATGGAAAAAGTCACCGAGAGGCTCACAAGATCCCGAATTATTCACCTGGGTTAAGTTCATGGGAAATTATCAGAAATTTCAAGTAGTATCATTTGTAAATGATCTGACGGGTAACATCTCTGCCAAATTTAATTTAATTCATTCTCTTTAGTGCCTCTACGAGAGATGATAATGCATTTCCCATAAAGCTGCAATGTAAACTTTGACCGTAGCTGGTTGTCATTCTTCACCAAAACTATCATTGGGGCCGTCGTGATCGCATATTAGTTGGATATGTAACTACCTATGCAACCAATGCCTATCACCACTAACGTTCGAATCCCGATCAGGTATTATGTGATAAAGTTTGTCAGTGACTTGCGTCAGGTCGGTGGTTTTCTCCTTCAGTTAAACTGACCACCACGATATCAACTGAAATATTGTTGGAGTGGCGTTAAATACCATAACACCCTCAATAAACTATTAATTTGTGCGCACGACTTTGCTACCCAAATTTTTTTTCGGTATGACTTTGTTTCTTATTTTTTTCCAGATATATAACAAAATATATTTTCATACCTCCGTGTTTGCTTCCGTAGAAGATTAATCAAGACCTCCTCATTAATAGATACATGTATTACAAAATGCATTCAAAACCCTTAGGATGTTGTTGAGGAAAAAATCTTCAAATAGTGACCATCAAAATATCCGAATTCATGTGACTGCTCTGCCACACCTCGTTGAGAAAACTTCTGCCAAATATAGTTAAAATCTGTTCAGTGGTTCTAAAGCAGATGAACCATGTTTCCTATAGAGTTTCTATGTAAATCGTGACTTCTATTGTCGGTCATTTCCGATCGACATCAAAGTCCCAACATTGATGATAGGAACATAAATATCAAGTTTCATTTCACTCTCTCAATGGTCCCCCCCCTCCAGATTGATCAACACGAAAAAACCCTTTCATCGTTCATGCTTGTTGACGAATCCAAAAAAACTACCATCATATGTATTTTTGTTTAATCCAACTATATCATGGCGAGAACAAATTAGTTTTCAGTGGTCCACTTTGTTCTAGAACAACACGCTTTGTTGGATTTTCATAGTGCTAGCTCACTGATGTAACACAGTGCGGATAGAAATGTCGCCCCACGACACATTATCCTCATTCTGAGCCAACCAGTCATTGCTCTTTCTCCTTAATGCTGTGAGCCTAGCAGAAAAGCAACACATACCAATTATATAGTCTTTGATATGACACAATCGGGGTTCGAACCCACAATTCACCACTCTCGAGGTGAGACACTAACAATTACACCACTGATGCGGTTTAAACCTGATTATGACAGTGGTGAAAGTCAATATTACAGAAAAGTATGTGATAATGTGTATGAAGTGCTATCAATGAACCTACTGTAGCTAAAGTTTAAACAGTGATGGTCAACAACTACCTTTAATTTAATCTCAAACAATTGAAGGTGATTTACGCCACTTTCAGCAATGCTTCAGCTATATTGTCGCAGTCAGTTTTATTGAGGAGAAGCTTGGATTAGGTTTATAATGTTTAATGCCACTTTCAACAATATTTCAGTTATATCGTCACAGTCAGTTTTATTGAGGAGAAGCTTGGATTAGTGTGAAAGTGTTTTTGTCACTTTCAACAATATTTCAGTTAAATCGTCACAGTCAGTTTTATTGAGGAGAAGTTTGGATTAGTGTGAAAGTGTTTTTGCCACTTTCAACAATATTTCAGTTATATCGTCATAGTCAGTTTTATTGAGGAGAAGTTTGGATTAGGGCTATAGTGTTTAATGCCACTTTCAACAATATTTCAGTTATATCGTGGCAGTCAGGTTTACAGGGAGTTTAGGTTTATGGTGCTTTACGCCACTTTCAACAATGTTTCAGTTATATCGTTCAAATAATGAAACTCATAAATACCACAATATGTTTATTACTAAGATTATTTTAATATTAGATGATATTCATGGTTAATCCATAAATGTCATTTTGTACAAGATAATATTGTAAAAGACAGACTTTTTTTTGACAACGGAATTGTTTTTAAATGTCTTCAGATTTAGGATTTTCTCTTATTTTTTTTACAAAAAATAGCGATTCTGTGATATTTGCATACATTTTATTTGTTTTCATTACTTCGTCAAATGTTATTGTTTATATTAAAAAATATCGGTACTTCTGTGCTTAATTTAAGGCATTTGAAGTACTATGCTGAAGTTTTATATCATATGATTGAATGGGGGTAACGGGAGGGGGGGGGGGGGGTGTATATTTTATTTCTGACAATTGAAAGATGAAAGATGTTATGTACATCTTTGTACTTTTATTTCCTTGACAACATTAAGGGAAAATCCTCTTTCTCCTTAATGCTATGTGCTTAGCGGAGTTACTACAAATACCAATTTTATAGTCCTTTATTTGACCCGACCGGGATTCGAACCCACGATCTACCACACTCTAAGAGAGCACGCTAACCATTACACCACCGGTACTGTTAATTAGTTTATCAGAGTGCTTCTCATATTAAAACAACATATTTTTGTCGAACCAGAACTTTCACTGAAAAAATCAAATTTTACTGACAACTGTACATATAGGATTAAACACATTTCGATAAAGAGTTTATTCGTTTGTAAACTTCCGATGCGCTCTCAAACTGAACTATGCAAATTAATTAAAGTCAGAAGCCTTCTGGTATTGTATAATGCAGCTTAAGCAAATTCTTCTGTTATACTGAGTCAGGGACGGCCTTAAGCCAATTGGCTTAATTGCTCCTAATTGGGGCCCCGCGCTGGAGTTATCTACTCTCGTCTGTGTACACAGCAACACACAACAACACACAGCAGGTTTTACATAGAACAATTAATTGGGCCCCGTATATCCTAAGGCTGGCCCTTCTGATAATGATATTAAATCGTTTGTTATATCAGTTTAATGTTTCACAGTCAAACTGCAATTCCAAAATTGAATCAAAGCATATGGTCAGGGATGTCAGTTTCTAATATCCTGTCCAGAAATGCAAGTCAACTTTCGGAATTAAATTAAACAATTGACAAAAAATAGGCTATTCCGAAGTCAAAAAGGGTCATCGTGGTCGTGATTGTATGGTACTTGATTTACAACTACCTGTGCAATCAGTGCTTATCACTACTAAAGTAGTAAGTTCCAATCTGTTCATGGCGAGGTGTACTCGTGATCAATACAGTTTTATGTGATAAAGTTTGTCAGTGACTTACAGCAGGTCGGTGGTTTTCTTCGGGTACTCCAGTTTCCTCCACCAATAAAACTGACCGCCATATATAACTGAAGTATTGTTGAAAGTGGCGTTAAACACCATAACTCTAATAATATGCAATCAGTGCCTATCACCACTAACATTGTGAGTTTGAATCCCACTCAAGCGAGATGTGTTCGATACAACATTAGTTGATGAAGTTTGTCAGTGACTTACGGCAGGTCGGTGGTTTTCTCCAGGTGCTCCGGATTCCTCCACCAATAAAACTGACTGCCACAATATAACTGAAATATTGTTGAATGTGGCCATAAGCACCATAAACTTAACCCTAAATGTATGTACTAAGGTATTTATGCAACTTCAGTTATTAAATTAGTATTTAAATTGATCACACCCCATTTCATTGAGACGTCCTTCAAGTTCTTTGTGTAAAATACAAATGTCATAGTATGGATTTTTTAAAAGAAAACACATTCATAATAACAAAACTTTATTATCTTTTTGTAAAATAACACCAGTAAAATAGAAAGCTGCGAATATAATACAGTAAAAACATATGTAATACCAACTTAGAACAATAAATCTGTTAATAAGTTTCAAAATATGAATTCAATTAATATTAGTGCTAAAACTTTAATGTTTTGATACATAATCATTCTGTGCCAAAGATATTTGTGTAGGGCCTCAAAGAGAAAGTTTGTAAGGTGGAACTAGACTGCTTTGAGGACACGGGGACAGCTGAGACTTCTCTCAAAATTGTGGATTTGAGATCCAATAAAACCACTGGTTAATTTCCACATATGCATTATTTCCTGTGCAGCAAAATTTTATGGCAAGGAAACCATTTTGGATTGAGTGAGAGTGATTATGTTTTACCGTCAAATGAGCAATTGTGCAGGTATATCATGGCAATAACAAGCTACATTCGATGAAATCATGACGATGTCCACTTTAAACTAGTCCAACAAGCTTAGTTGTATTTTTATAGTGCTAGTTCACCGAAGCAACAGTCTGTGGGTAGACATGTCATCCCTCTCAGACATATATTTTGCTATCGAGCCAATCGGTCTTTGGAGTGAAGCAATAAATACCAATTTTATAGTATATTTTACCTGATCGGGGCTTAAACCTATTGAGTTACCAAACCCAATGCGAGTATGTAAGCTATTACAGCATATATATTTAAACAGCACCGACCATCTTAAATATACTATCACCACTGAAGTTGTGAGTTCGAATCATGGCAAGGTGTACTCGATACAACATTATGTGATAAAGTTTGTCAGTGGTTTGCGGTAGGTTTGTGATTTTCTATTGGGTACTCCGGTTTCCTCCACCAGTAAAACTGACCGACACGATATAACTCAAATGTGATTGAAAATGGCATTAGACACCATAAGCCTAATACTAACCCTATCATATGATACCTATGCTATGACATGTAAGAAGAGTGTGAAGATACCAAATGAGTAATCAGAATCCGTAAATCGAAAAAGGACAGATAACACAATGGCCAAATGAAAAGTTTGAAGATACCAAAGTAGTAATCGGAAGTCGTAAATAGAAAACGCACAGACAACACAGTGGCCAAAATAAATTAACTTATATAGCAACCGAAAATATTTAGATAAATGCTATCACATGTAAGAAGAGTTTGAAGATACCAAAGGGGTAATCAGAGTATGTAAATCGACGAAGGACAGACAACACAATGGCCAAAATATATTAACTTATATACCAACCAAAATATTTAGATAAATGCTATCACATGTAAGAAGAGTTTGAAGATACCAAAGGGGTAATCAGAGTGCGTAAATCGACGAAGGACAGACAACACAACGGCCAAAATATATTAACTTATATAGCAACCAAATTATTTAGATAAATGCTATCACATGTAAGAAGAGTTTGAAGATACCAAAGGGGTAATCAGAGTCCGTAAATTGACGAAGGACAGACAACACAATGGGTAAAAGAAAAAAGGACAAAAGAACAAACAACTATCTACAAAGCACTACACCGAAAACTAAAGACCGAGTTACATCAACTCCACTAAAATCGGGGGTGAACGCAGGTTCTTAGGGTGAGTGTGCAGTTCCTGCTCCACTAGCGACACCCGTCGTGTTATAAATGCTATGATAAGTAACTGTTTCAGTTGTCATTGTCCAATTAATATGGTGGTTAGATTTACATCTGCCGATTAACTGTATACTATCTCTAATGTGTGCGAGGTCGATGCCTACCTGTGGTAGGATGGGCTAGATTAAATTTTATATAAGTTTGTCAGTTATTTCCGACACCAACAAATCTTACCTCCACAATCTATATGAAATATTGTTGAAAGTGGCGTTAAAACATCATAAAACCCATCCTACAACATCATTTACATACTCATTTGCAGTCATTAATAAAGCTGAAATACTGATCACTGATGCTAAACATCAATCAATTAATCAATCAAGCTCCATTAGATTGTGCTATATTACATGAAAATTTATAAAATACAAAAAAGATCCTGCTTCATAATATGCATTTATTTGTTAATAGTCAATATTCTATTCTCTTCGAACCATCATTGTTGTTCCTTTCAAGGAGTAATACAGGCCTTTCCAGTGATGCCAAATAACCCCATTGCCATACGACGTATTATTTCCTTTCAGGTACAGGCCATTCAAGTTTGCAGTGTGACAACCATGATACCACCAACCACCTTTAAACTCCTGTGCGCAATGTGCATCAATTCTGTCGACGTCTTTATCTTTTGCTGAAAATTTTTGTCCGTTATGAAACGCCATTGAATCTCCTGAAAATATAATAACGCAACATGCTTTATTGTATTGTTTCTCTTTTGTGATTGGAATTAAGCATTGTGTATTGGATGAGAGGGGTTTTAGAGATGGGTGTTTCAGCTGTTTCAACATCGTATGCTAGTTGGATTCACAACTGTTTCTTGTTGGTCGATTTAAAGAAATCTTCTCCTCTCAAACCGCTTAGCCAAATGAACTGAAACTTGGTAGGAAGCATATATTTGTCATCTAAGTAAGTAAGTAAGTAAGTAAAGTGTATTTAAAGTCGGCACATATATACATATAGCAAATAGCATGAGCTACATGAAGCTCTTAACACCGACTATAACACATATACAAGCAAACATACCATTGTTATATTCAGGCAAGTATCTATATGAGCATATAGCAACCAAGTAAGAGCACATAACAAGCAAATAAGAGCACATACAAATTAAAAATTGATCATTACATCCCGATTGGACAAAAACATGGTCGACATGGACAATTATTTTTTTTTGATTCGCTGAAATTTAAAACATCTTTCCATCTGAATCTAGGAGGCACAATGAATTGCTTCTTTGTAGGAATGATGAATGGTATATCATGTACACATTTCCTGCATTACCCATCAATATAAAGTAATAGTTTCATACTTCATTATCCTGATGTCCACCTAACATGCATTACCTTGACATCCACCGATATCAACTTCAACTTCAAAAGCCTTCATAATCTTGATACCCATCCCCAATATTAAGCCCAACCTACAATACTCTGATATACATTGAAAGGTTTAAGCCTCACCTGCATCACCCTGATATCCACCAACTGTCAGCTTGTATACTGACTTCTCATCGTCCACTGCAAACTGTTTATATGTAGCATACTTCTCGGTATTGTCAAAATCCTCCATGTTAATACGTAGATTATAGTTTCCCTGTGATGTGAGCTGGTGTAAGTGTTCATTACCTAAGAATAAGACATTCATGAGATCCCCTGAATTTTTTTTTCTACATAATTGATATTAATACTAGCATAGCTCAACTACTAGTTCAACAGTATATGTGTTTCAAATACAGGATGTTGTGCTTGACACTTTGCATCAGATGGGTTTTATACTAATTTATAATAATGAGTGTTATTTGAAACCTGACATTAGACGGGTTGGATGCTTTATCCTAATATGACGTCCTTCATTGGCTATATAAACAATGCTGTGAAAATACTCTCGATATATTTTAATTCGCACGTGCGTATTGTCGGACAAATTATGTAAGTCATTACTAAGTGATATTATGTATTTACACATGATCGTTGTTCGTACAAGCAATGAAATGTTCGCTTTGTGTTTTCACACCTTCATTCTTTCGAATTTGTTGGTGCTAAAGATGACCATCTATCGGCTTTGGTTTTTGTAAATTGTCGTCTTCCGTTGACGTAGCGTACAAGGAACGCTGGTTACATTGACACACGCCAGTTTCTGATTTATTTTACGATTGATTAGGATTTTACTTGTTTAAGTTGCTACAATGAAAATGTCATCAAATTGGAAAATGTCATTAACTTAATTTCAACAAAGAAAAACACCTATAAATAAAGGTTAGTGGATTTTGTTATGACATGCACTTCCATTACTGACACAATGTACTTCCACTTCAAAAATTAAGTTAAATTTTTAATATTGGAATCGAAATAATTCAGGGAAGCCAAGGTTTTATAATGTTTTAACATGGGTAACATTATTTTCGTTTCTTTTTATTTCTCGCTATCACTCGGAAGATTTGTACGGAAGTAATGTTTCCCATCTTAAAGCAACATGCAAACATCGTTACATAATCGTACCATTGAAATACGTACCTAACCAAAACTCTTTCTCTGGGTTTCCAAATCCGCGTCTGTACGTCTCCCATTTGCGATAAAAATCAACAGTTCCATCCATTCTTCGTTGAAATACCTGCAATGTGATCAGGTAAAACCATGAATAATCCACAATCTTGACAATACTAAACCATTACTTAAACAGTAACCTGTCTACCCCTAACACTGAAACAAACACAATCATGTCAATACCAAACCATTACTTAAACAGTAACCTGTCTAAGCCGAACAATGAATAAGCCGCAACCATGGCAATGCCAAGCCATTATTTAAATAGTAACCCGTCTAAGCCGAAAAATGAAAAAACCGCAATCCTGTCAATGCCACACCATTACTTAAACAGTAACATGTCTAAGCCGAACAATGAATAAGCCACAATCCTATTAATACCAAATCATTAGCAAAACAGAAATATGCCTAAGCCGAACTATGAATAAACCAGAACCCTGTCAATACCGTTCCATTATTAAAACAGAATCTGGTCTACACAGAATAGATAATAAAATGAAAAAGAGCATCGTCAGAGCAGTTCCAAAATATAATGGGGGAAATTGTAGAAACCTGCAAAATCGATAACATTTACACTCATGTAAATGACTGCTAACTTTTCTTGCTTGGTACATGTACATTAATTGACGGCGCTTAACTAGCATTATGACCCCAAAATCTCCCAGTGAAATGATGAAATCGTGCAAGTGCCCTCACATATAACTGGGTTGATGTAGATAACGCACAGTCTTAATCGTCAACTTTATGCATAATATATTTATTTTTTTCGTGTCCGAGAGTAGCGACATGTCTACCCGCGGACTGTTGTTTCAGTGAGCTAGCACTAAAAAATGCAACTAAACGTGTTGGTCTAGTACAAAGCGGACCTGAAAATTAACTTGTTCTCGCCACAATATAGCTGAAAA